>OZ018375.1:119550767-122040985 GCA_963969555.1 Polydrusus pterygomalis | reverse complement strand
CTAGCGAAACGTTAGGAAGCAATTCCAACCGACGACGGCCTTTAGACCCGAATGATGACTACACTAGCTCACCCTATATATTATTCAATTTTTGGATTCTTCAAAATTTTTTAGATATATTTCATGTACAATATCCTTACCTATCTTTAACTGTTTCGGAAATATTAAGTGTTTTCAGATTTATTGCATTTCAGTGATTCTTTTTCCTGATATGAAATAAAAAAAAATATATAAATAGTTTTGCTTAAAACTCCAGACCTTAGCAAATTGTTGTCTGTCTGCATGACCGTAGTTGTCAGTGTTATAGTCGTTTGAATTTCGTTAACTGCATATCAAAAAAATGGTTTATTTAACAGAAATGCCCAAAATAACAATTCTACAGATGATTGGTTATGGAGGATAAAACACGGACACAGATGGAAGTTGCTCGCTTATTTCACGTAAAATTGCCAAATTTGCCGCCTGTAACTCAAGGAAAAATTAGTAAAATAGAAAAGAAGCTTGGACATATCAAGCAGATAAAAATAGTAGCTGCCAATGCAATATATGATGATACGAAATTAGATATTATGCTTGAGTTTGAGGAAAATCCACATACTTCTAGTCGAAAAACAGCCCCAATGTTCGGTATTAGTCATTCATCGATTATTTGAACACAACGAAAAAATAAAATAATGTATCCCTATAAATGATACCTACTCATGAGCTCATAGAAGACGATTTTGAGATATAGATAATATGAGAGATAGTATTTTTGTAAACAAATGATGGTAATGTTAGATAACAATGTGATCCCATTAGAACATGTTTTGTTTTCTGATGAGTGCACCTTTACACTTCACGGTCACCTCACCCTCACTGGAAAAGAGAAGAACATACGCAATATCCTGAAAAGGTTATGTTTGGGCAGGAATATTAGGAGATCATATCATAGGTTCCTTTTTCATTAATGGCAATTTAAATGGCGATAATTATTTAGCACTGCTCTAAAATAATTTCTTGCTAACTTTGACAAACTTATATCCTGATCCAGGCAAACGCACAACTTCCAGCAAATATGATATGGTTTCAGCAAGATGGAGTACCGCCCATTACCAAATCAATGTCCGGCAGTACATCAACCGAGTATTTCCAAATCGGTGGATAGGGAGGCGTGGATTGATGGAATGGCCAGCACGATCCCCTGATTTCACGCCATTAGACTTCTTCTTATGGGGTTATTTCAAAAATATTGTATACAAAACTAAACCCCTCGACTTAGCTGACTTAAGAAGACGATTAACGCTTGTGATAAGATCGGTCACGCAAAATGATGTTCACTAACAGAAATTTCTATTTAAGATTAGGATTTTGCCAAGACGTTCGCGGCGAGCAATTTTAATATTTCCTACATTAATGTTTTTTTTCCATTATCAAGAAATAAATAGTATTACTTATCAGTTTTTGAGTGAGTTGTTAATTTTTGCAATAAATCTGAAGATACTTAATACTTCCGAAATAGTTGAAGATAGATATAGAATATTATACATGAAATTTTCTGAAGAATCCAAAAACTGAATAATATAGGATATTGCATTAAAAATAAGAAAGTTGGTATTGGCCACTGTTACATAACACACCCTATATAAAAAGTTTTTATTGAAAAAAATGCGCAACTAGAAATACCAATCGACGTGTCCGAGCGTTTTTTTGGACACGCCCCTATCTATTTATTATCGAATTTTTTCCATTTGGCTGATACAGACTATAAAGATTTCATGGCATTTTATGTATGTATGAGAGAATAAATGATATGTTTAGATGCCCGCAATAAGGACAACAGATCAATCAATATTGCCGACGTGACGTAACTGGATCATTAAATGTGTGCTGGCGAAATCAGCTCAGACAATATTCAGTAATATTTAGAACTTAGTTTTGGTGGTTAAAAACGCGACATAAATTGTTTGTTTTTATTAGCCAGTGAAAAATAAAACGATGGTATGCACTCCGACTTTTTAAATCTATTTAAAATATATGGGTTAGTTTTGGGTGTTTGGACACAGGTTGGTCAGGATACAAAAATGCAAAACTCCTACTTCCTCTGCACTCCAAGCCTTCGCATACAATAAAATAATTTTAATTTTTTTTTTTGCGACTAAACCATTTCAAAACACCAGCAGATATTTTACCGTACGCTTACCTGAAAAATCCAGTCCGAACTGAATGCAGCGAGAGCGGAATGTGTGTGAATCGTCCTCGAACAGAAGTTGGCATTTGACAATGTAGAATCTTGATTGATCTATTTTTAACTAGCCCAAAATCTATTTTCTATTAATTTCATTACATTAAAAGCAGCCCTGTCCTGTCAGTAGTAACTTTATGTCCGCTAAACGGTATAATAAAAACTGTCCGTTACTAAGGCATCGAACATAAAAGAAATTATATTTAAATAATAACGAAATCTAGCAGTGCTATTAATTTTAGGCCTGGTTTCCTGATACTAAATATATATTTATATAGGTATATGAAGATATGTCTTTAAAATTACGAATTTTTTTGTTGAACTATTGAACAAAACTACAGTCTTGCGTCGTCATTTCGTTCGTCAACATGCACGATGTGCAGCACGACGTTCCGCTCATCGTAGAAAGCATCCAACAAGTACGTAATCTCTGGGCTACCTTACGCTTCTCCGTGGCGAAATCCCGAAACGGACCACCATGCTCTAGACTTGAGTACTTTAGACCAAAGAACTATAAAAAAATGTAGAACACTTAATAACCAGTATAAGGGGCACACTATGACATTTCTCTACTAATGGTGATTTGGTTGTTATGGGTTGCCATCCCCTAATTTGAGTTGGCAGCATTAGCATCATGCCAAGTAACTGTAATTTCGTAGTGATCGACGCTCTCCAACTTTGAAAATACAGTTATGGTATTTGAGTTTGTTGAAAGATCAAAAAAAGAACTAATAATATCTGGACATCAACAGTTTATTATAAACAATTTAAAAAATTTCTTTATGATATTTGTAATATATCGATACCCTACTTTGAAAACCTCGTAAGTGCATTTTCCTATGTTTTACAGTAGCAAAGAAAAACTGTTTTGTGTTAGTTGTAAATAGTGGTATGTGAAAACCTCTTTAGTTTTTAGTAATAAACTATGAATGACTAACGTTTTACAATGTAACGGAGCTTAAATTCTATTGGTAGAACATTATGTAACAATCCTTAGATTACACATAAAAATAACAAAAGTACTTACCTACTCTTATTTATCTAACCCAAATCTAAAACTTACGAGGTTTTCAGTTAGAAATATCAAACTTACGAGGTTTTTAGTTAGAAATATCAAACGGGTAACTTACGAGGTATTCAAATTCGCCAATAGGTGGTGTATTATTCATGATGACCATACGAGGTTCTCACATAACATAAAATACGACACCTTTAATGTAATAACGCATAAAGTTCAATTTTGCAAAAAATTGCACTTACGAGGTTTTCATAGTAGGGTGTCGATATCTTAATAAAATAATGCACCTATTAAGATCCACTACTTGTTGAATAATATATCCTCTGCCGCACATTTCTCACTATTAAAACAATTATGCACTAAACACAATGGCATTGTTAATACCTATTGTTTTGAAAGTTTATAAATATCACAAAAATAAAACCAAATTCGTCAACAAAATTATATAACAATAATATTGATTGGCTGGCGGACTCGCTGTGGTTCGGCAAGACTGGTGTTTTAGTTTGGCGTTAATATAATGTCAAATGGTTGCCAACTTTTTTCTAGAAAAAAAAATTAATTCCACGACAAGACGGCCTTTTCTAGAGATGATATTTTAATAACATAAGTCTTATGGGGAATAAGCATTCTACTTTTTTTTTGTAGGGCTGTGCTTGAGACGCGCTTATATTGTGGGAGATAAAAAAATTAAATTATAGCAGAATAGTGGTTGCGACCCGATAGAGCTAAAATAGTAACATGCCTAATAATAGAAAATTAAGACTCCATAAAGCTACGCCCCTGTACAGTTAAAAAATTACAAACCTAATTAAAAAAGCAAATATTTTTTGAAGTTATCTACACAGTACATCTCATCACAATGACATCTCTAATTATCAGCCACTTATACCCTGAAGGAGAACTTAAGTGCGTCATTTTTTTTTATTATATAACTAGATTATATCGTACACTAGATAATTCTGGTTTCTTATTATTATTTAATCTTCCTTTACCTATTTCTTCTCTAACTTCTCTCTCATTCCCATTGGATGGAAGCAGCGGAGTTTGAACAGGAATAACTTTGAATAAGAAATGTTTGCAGTTTTAAAACAGCAGACTATGATACGTTCAGATTAATTTGTTTATAAATAAAATGAGAGAAAATATTTTTCCAATTAACTGAAAAATACTTATACTATAAGGATGCATTTTATCTAACACTGCTAGATACTAAAATGCAGATTTAGCCACTAAGAAATTAAAAGTCAATCATCCCAATAGGTTGTCACCACCAGCAGACCGGTTTCAAACTCTTTTGTTCTCGTCAGTACAGAGTACAGGGTAGGTGTTCGTACCTTTGATCAGACGACTTTCGTACTAAAAACTATCATATAAACCTTTGTGGGTTATATATAGCCTTTAGCGCCATATGTTAGTAGTCCATACAATCTGAGCAGACACCCGTTTGGGTCTTGTATCATTGTATAATACAGTGTGGTTGTTTAAGTGTGCAACATATGGGCATTTTTTTTTTATTACCGATTTGTCAGAAAATTTTATTCTTGATAAAAGTTGGTGCATGTTCAATCATATTAGGTGCACTTCGAATGGTTGCAAGTCAAACGGGATACAGGGTAGGCGAAAAAATATAAAACTTGTACAAGAATAAATTTTTTTAATAAATATTTAAAATAAAAAAAATTGTACTTTAAATGATAGTTTTTTAATTAGCATTCTATCATTACTAATGTTTTATCTTTAAGAATTTTTCGGATATTTTAAAGTTGTGTTTAATATCGTTGCAACAAACATGAAGTTTGTGATTCCTTAATAAATTAAAAATTCAAGTAAATTTTACAAATATGCTTCAATTTGAACAAAGATATGTAAAATTGATTTGATTTTGATTAATTTATGAAGGTCTTTATGGTGAATATAAAAAAAAATTTGGGAAATTATTAATGCTTTTTAAAAAAATATATTTTTTTTATTTTAGGAGGTCACGTTTGTAAATCTGTGCATAGCTTTTAATTCTAAACAACTTTTCTTTATAACATTTTGCTGAATTTTCTGAAATAGGGGTACCTACTTTATTCTTGTTCAAGTTTTATATTTTTTGGCCTACCCTGTACGCCGTTTGACTTGCAACCATTCCAAGTGCACCCAATATGAATATCAAACATGCACCAACATTTATCAAGAATAAAATTTTCTGAGAAATCGGTAATAAAAAAAATGCGCATATGTTGCTCAGTTAAACAATCACACTGTATATAGACAGTCTACTTGTCAGGTAGTGGTTAGAAATATTAGGAGATAAAATATTTTTCTAATAACCTGAAAAATCCTTATACTATAAGGTTGCATTTCATCTAACACTGTTAGATATTACAATGCAGATTCACATTGCAAAGTACTACTAAGAAATTGAAACTCAATCATCTCAATAGGTTGTCACCACCTGCAGACCGGTTTCGAACACACCAATTTTACTTGCCGCGCCTGTGACTGTGTGATGGCAAATATTTTTAAGTATTTTATTGTTTTAATATTTCCCTCCTAATGCGGTGAAAGTGTCTTTTTTACACTTGACTGCAGATCGAACTGCGCTATGACAGAGATAATATAGGCTTTAGTTTTTGTTTGGTCTATGATGCCTTGCGAGAATGTATTGCTGAATTTTTCCATTAATAGTATTATGTAAGCTTTAATTTTAGGATGTTTTTTGGTTTTTTCAAAAACACTTAAATCGATAAGATTGCAAGAAACAAGATTTTATCTACTTAATAATTAATATATAAATAATGTATTAATATCTAGTCACCACAGTTTATAAAAGTACATTCTTCCATAACAATTTAAAAATGAATAATTTACTTGCTTTTGGTCTGTTACTTTTAGTTGGTAAGTCTGATCTTATTTTAGAATAGATGTAAGTTAGTTTTAATGAAAATTACTCCGTTCACTACATGCGATGATATAATATTACCCCAAGTGGAAGAGGGACATAACTCAACGTCGCGCAGCCAAGGTCCGCTCGTGAGAAATACAAGTACAACAAGGCAAATTGTATAGGATATACCTAAAAACTTTAGAAATATACATGAAATGTGAATGTCTTGTCATGTCATTGTTACGAATTACTATTTCTCAAAAGGTCTGAAATTCTATTTGGTGTATAATACAAAGAAAACAAGATATGCTAGATCGCAGTCACAATTTCGTCTACCTGGCGCATGACGTCACTCGGCGAGTAGAATTTTAATTTGAACTGGATTCATCAACGCTAGACCCCTAATCTTAGAATTATGAAATTTCAAAGATGTATTCTCCTTATAAACTAGGCATCCACTAAGAAGGGATTTTCCAAAAGTCAACCCTAGTTGTTTAAAAAAGGGATGTAGTATATTTTGAAGGGGACATAATATAACTTTATATAATTTTAAGGTATATTGCTACAATATTTGGTACTAGGCTTACTCTATTAAAATAAGCAAGTACGTGTTTTGATGTTTTGGCAATTTTTGTCCCTAAGGGGTAGAAATACAGGGGGTAATTTTCCAACGCAACAAGCTAGATAAAATAATTTAGATACTAAAAGGGATATAAAACTATATTTTAAAAAACATATTTTTGGTCCGAATTTTTTGAAACTCAGCATAAATACTCTAAACATAGTAATGAAACACGTATTTCTTATTTTTTGACAGCGCATTGGTCCCTAAAGGGATGAAAATTGGTTATAAAAATTTATATCGGAAAAAATAATTTTTTACTAAATTTCATAAAACACATCATAATATTTATGTACTCTAATATTAAAGAACGTATTTCTTTTTTTTTTTGAAAATCTGTCATTTTTAACATTAAACTTTTTCAGGCGATTAAAAAATTTTAGGACTTTTTTCATTCGATGACAGAAATTATACCGGATATAATCATCAGCAATACAGCAATAACAAAAATTTATTGTGTTCGCCTATTTATATAGTTCCAGTGTTTTACTGAACCTGAAATATCGACATATTAGCCAAAAATTAGTACCAGTTCCTTGTTAACCCACCATAAATTTTAAACGGTAATTTAAACTTTCATTTTCTTTTTTTAGCGTTTACTTCTTCGGAGCCTACGAGATGTTACTACTGTGATAGTGATGGTTTTAAACAATGTAATGCTCCCTATGATGTCAGCCAAGCACAAATTATGGGTTGTGGGGGAGTGGCCAATGTAACATGTGTTACGTTTAGTGGTATAGTCTCTAATGGTAGGTAAAACAAGACAGTTCTTAATAAACAAGAAATATTTTCTAAAATTTAATGTTTAAATTTCCAAATTAGCTTTTAGAGAAATGGCCAAATGGTCTTTAGTAAGCTTTGTCAAGTAGACTATGTTTCTTTGACAATAAAACACATTACAAGTAAAGTAAAGTATTACCCTTACAAGGTAACTTGTAGGTAAAAGGTCAAGAAGAAAGAAAAATAGAACTGTCAAGTTCTAAGGATTTTTTTTTAAAAGATTAGTTTACTGTCATTGTCATGACATAAAACAAAATTTAAAAAAAACAATAAACCAAATAATTACAAATATAATCTAAATGAAAGACGTGTTCACCTTTCGCTTCCAAACATGTTTCCCATATTCTATTTTTTATAGGGTTGAAAATATATTTTCGGGCTATAATCATCTAAGATCCCATCCAAAATTCACCATGACATGGTAGAGCGCTTTTTACCTGCGTGGTTCCGCCATTGATATTGTGCCCTCTACCCCCTGGAAGATCTTTGACTTCTTAAATAACAAAACAACAATATTCTATTTAAAAATAAATAGTTTCCTTAACATTTACAAATATCGAATTTGAATAATATATTTGAAAACTTGCCCAAGTCTTTAAGGGCGCATATATTATTATGAATAATATAAATGAACCATTAAAAAAATTTAATTTTAATAAAATATAATTTCTGCCGTAGAACAATCAACTTATAGGTCCTGTTATCCATCCGAAATTGGAACAAAGCCAGCTTGCGATAATCTAAAAGAGGTCCTGAGTACATGGACGGATGTAACTTGTAACACCTGTGATACGGACCTGTGTAATGAAAATTAACAAATCGCAAATAATATTCATTGTTTAGGTTAGTGACGCATTAAAAAATTGTTGTCCAAAATATTAAATAAATAAATAAAGGTGATAGAAGAGAAGAACAGAATAAATTTATTTTTGGATATGTGATATGTATTACCAGATCATTAATCAATAAATTACAAGATCAATCGAACTTCACTGTGAAGTTCGATCTTGATTATATGAGACATCCAGTCCGAAGACATACCTTTTCATTACCACGTAGTCCACCATTACTCGAGCTTTCCCGCAAAGTTTAAAGACCAAACAACTCCTCCAGTCCCCTGCCTGCTCCCGTCCACGTTTTTTCGCAACATAGTGGATTGGGAGGGAAGGACGTTATATCTTCGGATTGGATGTAATCATGATCGAACTTCACAGGTAAGTTCGTTTGATCTTGTAATTATATTTCGACGTTTAGTCCAAAGACATACCTTTTAATTACCATGTAGATGTTTAACGATTTGTTGCGAAAAAACACTCTGCAGTCTATTGGCATTAAAGTCGTTATTTTACAACGACTAGAGTAACTAAATAAATGATGTAACGCTATTTCTAATAGCATAAATAATCCAGAAATATACCTAACAAGTATAATATTTTCAAAATATTTTGGGTGCTTGAAAATGCTTACTCTTAAGTCTTAACCGGCGTAAAGTTAAAATGAAGAAGAAGAGTATAACCTAATATGGTACATAATTATAGTGGCAATAACTTAATTCGCTTCGGAAAATGGTTCATTACAACCTTTGGCGAATATTGTCAAAAATTGAAAACCATCCAGTGGTTCGCTGAATAATGTAAGGAAAGCCTCTTTTTTGAAACCACTCCGCGGGAATATGTAAAAAAGTGGCAGGTAGAATGAAACGAAAAAATGGTAGGTTCAGTTTCTACAAATATTAGGCTTTTTTAACCTGCCTACTTTATGATTATTTCGAAGTTTCTGTAGCGTTATAAAACTCGGTTATCTCGATTTGCTGAAGCACCTTGTTCAAATAAAGAAATCAATTTATATAGTTTCAATATCCCAAACATTATACAAAATATAAGTTAGTCATTCATTGACCTACTTAGGAAATAATGATGTATTGGCAAAAAGAAAGGAAAGATTGAGCTAAATTCATTCTTGACCTATTGGTTTTGATTCCCTGGAATAAAAATCTGAACCCTATGTCTGATAAGTCACAACTTTATAACCTTTGATCCCTTATTAGGGCCAATCAATTTCTGGTTCTAAATCATTACTTGCAGTAGAGCTGAACACTTTTCTTTTTTAACTTCCTTTCCTTTATATGCTTCCTTACCATTTCAGTATTTGTTTCGTTTTACATTCAATTAAATATTTTTTCGAGGTGTCTGGGTTGTGGTTTGCATTTACGATTCTGCATCTCTATGTAGGTAACTATTAGTCTAAAAACGTAAGAAAAACATAAACACTTAATGACGTCATGTGATGATTAAAATTTATCTTCGTTACCACGGAAAGACAATGGAAATAACCAACTCTTTCTATGATTATTTACTCCCCACGTGATGTCACAGCCTTTAAAAATCATACCTTGTCAATCTTGGTATCATGACCTACAATACAGTTGTCACTTTAAAAGTATTTCCTAAAGCCGGCGAAACACATGTGTTTATGAGCGTTGAGCAATTCTGTGATTATTTGGTAACATATAATTGTATACGAATGTTCGCTGCGGATATACCCTCCACACATTACACTTTTAGAACCGAGAATTTGAATTTATTATTCGGGTGCTTTGTTGCGTGTTAATTTACCGACTCAAGACGGAACACATTTGTGTTCGGCTAAATCTTCGAATAATCGTTAACGAACAGGAATTCTTTATTTCCAATCCACATATTACACTGAGAAAATAGCCTTCTATTTCTTATAAGAATTCACATACTCGTTATACAACTGTTTAATCCTATATGTGACAGCAACGCGCTTTCCTACTGTAAGACATCGAAAAATGCTAGAACGTTCTGTAGTGATAATATCACGGTAATTTAGTCAATAGGAAATATGACTTAATGTTACCATATAATGGTTTATAGCTATTATTGAATACTCACAGTAATTATCAAGTTCTATTAGGGGTATAATCTAGTTGTCATAATCATACTAATAATACACTCCCCGACAATAAATTCCGGACAAGAAAAATTAAAGTCATTTTGATAGTCCTGTAACTTTTTTATTTCTTTTCCGATTTTATTGAAATTTTGAGCAAAGTGTAGCCCTATGTTTTGACAAGTTAGCCTAAATTTTAGATTTAAAAAAATACTGATGGCTCGAACAATATATGGGGAAAAACAAAAGTTACTTTTTACCTCTATTTTCTTAACGCCCTGTGAAAAAATTGAGCGGTGAAATGTAGCTTTGTTACATTTTGTTTTAAAGTGTGACCCTTTTTTGACCGAATGTTTTTTGGTTCACCATAATATCTGCTTTTTGAGAAAAGATACAGATGATTAAAAAAAGTGGTGCAATTTTTTAAATTTTTTTTACATTAATAACGTTACATTATCTTATGAACTAGCCTAAAGAAAATCCTAAAATTTAATAGCGCGTGTTGCCACCTCGTGCCGTTATAACTTCTTTCATGCAACGTGGCATGCTTGCAATGCAGTTTTGACTGACTTCTTGAGGAATGTTTTGCCATTCTTCAAGAAGAGCTGCTCGCAGATCTGGTAATGTTTCTAAATTTCGATTTCGAACTCGTCCACCTAGCATATTCCACACATGCTCAATTGCGTTTAAATCTGGGCTATGCGGGGGCCATTGAAGTCGTTGAATGCTAACCTGATCTATCCGTTACAACCCGTGCAACTTGGGGCCTGGCATTGTCTTGCATTAATATAAAATTCGGCCCAACGAACTCGGCGTAGGGTACCGTGTGTTCTGCCAAGCATTGGTTGATGTATCTATCAGTAGTTATAGAACCATTTTCAACCAACACTAGCTCTGTATGAGCATGTTGTGATACCCCAGCCCATACCATGACACTACCGCCTCCAAACGGTATTCTTGGAGTTATGCAACATTGGGCGTATCGTTCACCTGGTTTTCTCCAAACCCATTCACGTCCGTCAGGTAAGCGCAGACAAAACCGCGATTCATCTGTAAATAGTACCTGTGACCACTCTTCTAGTCCTCAGTTTTCATGTTCTTGTGCAAAATGTAACGGTTGTGTACGGTGAGCTGGGAGTAATTTGGGACATGCAACGGGTCTTTTGGACTTCAATCTCGCTTCATTTAACCTGCGTTGGATGGTTCTTGCAGAGATTGTGGTACCACGTACGTCTTAAAGTCTGCGACTAATTACAGTAGATGGTACATTACGATCACGTAAGGCAGTTAAGTTTAGAAATTGGTTATCACGTTGATTAGTAGTGCGTGGTCTCCCTGAGCCTCTACGTCGGGTGTACTCACCAGTTTGGCGAAACCGGCTAATCGCGTCTTGTATAGTACTTTTAGGTTTGCCTAAGAATTCCGCAATATACCGTATATTGCGGCCATCATCATTCAGTGCAACAGCACGTGCCACATCTTCTGGTTTCATTTTTTTACAACAAAAAACTATAAATAATGTCTTCTGCAATGGCAGTTTACTAACAATACCTATAACGTTACTACGCAATCAAAGGCGAGGCGACTAGGATAAGTAACATTATAAATGTAAATAATAGATAAATGGAACGTAAGATGGAAAACCTATTGTACCACATCTCGCACTAGATATTCACTTCTTATAAAAAACATTCCTAATAAGCACTGGCATAAGGAGATAATAGTTCCAAGACGGTTTATTACAACCATTATACGACTGAAATTGGGCCATGCTTGTTATCCAGCCCACCTAAATAAAATAGGTATTTTCCCTTCGGACAAATGTGATTTGTGCAATGTCAGATGTGATTTGGACCATCTATTCTTGGAGTGTAAAAAGTATGAAAATGAAATTAATAGCCTCTTCGAGCAATTGATTCAAGAATGTAAAGTCGAGTGCCCTTTTAATATCCTATACCTTTTGTCACTAGGAAATATAAAAATATTTAATGTTCTTGTAACATATTTATATAAGGTCAATTTAAAATTGTAACTCTTAATCATTTAAAAAACAAACCTGCCCTATTTTTTCCTTATATGTAAACCCCTTTTTTTAGTGGTCTTCATTCCCTGTGTGTTTTTAAATAAAGTCGCCCTGACAGACCCCAGTGGCGTGAAGCGTGTGTCCCTGTTTATATGTTTTAAATAATAATGTTCTTCTTTTTTACTTTGAGACTGGCTGCATGGCTAATTAGCCAAATGCCAATTAAAAAAATAAAAAAAAAAAAAAAAAAAAAAAAAAAAAATGTAAATAAAATTTAAAAAACTGCACCACTTTTTTTAAACATCCGTATCTTTTCTCAAAAAGCAGATATTAGGGTGAACCGAAAAACATTCTGTCAAAAAAGGGTCACACTTTAAAACAAAACGTAACAAACCTACATTTCACAGCTCAATTTTTCCACAGGGCGTTAAGAAAATAGAGGTTAAAAAGTAACTTTTGTTTTTCCCTATACAGGGTGTCTCACGGTGACCGTCCATTAGAATATTTTGGGAAGTAATGCGATTTGAATCCGGCAAATTTGGATATTGGGGTTTAAAGAGATGCTCTTTTCAGAGGAAATAACGGCGACCTTGTACGACTTCCGGTGATGCCGGAAGATGTCTCAAACTTGCTTATTTTAAATGAACACCCTATGTAATATACTTTTTTTGTATTTCTTTCTTCATTTCCAATAAATTTTATTAAAAATATTTTTGCCCTACTCAATCCGTTTCTGAGATAAAAATTATTTTCCTCAAATTTTGACCTTTCACAGGGTGTCACCTAAATTTGAATATCTTTTCAAAGATCAAAGAGAGAAACTCGAAATTTAGGTTGTGTCATTAGATAGTATGGTGCTTGATAATGTATTATCGAAAAATAAAATTTTATATACAGGGAAGTGGAAAAGTAACAATTTTTGATCTTTATCAAAAAATTAACAAAACTTAATTTTTTTAAATACGATGCCATGTTGTTAGTTCATTGAATGGATAGGCGATAACATTTCCTATCTATCCACATAGTATATCCCTATACCTAACTAGTATAGTTTTGAACTTATTTACGATTTTTCGCAGAATCCTCCAAATATCAAGCAGTTTTATTGATTTTTGGCAAGAAGGCCATGATAAATAAAAAAAGAATACGCATCCTTACAGACGCGTGTCATTGTCACTTGCAATTATTTATTTATCGACGTTTTGATACCGAGTTTATTCCAGAGAAATATTGCTGAAAAATGGAAAATAATACGTATACAAATGCTGACATATTAAATTTATTTTTTATTCATGGCGAGTGCAACAGAATCATAAGTCGAACATGCAGAGTTTTCAACGAAAGGTATCCGAATTTAACACCAATGACCAGAACAAAATTTAGAAACATTATGAAAAACCATCTTAATTATGGAACGATTAATGCAGAAAGAATTTTACCCAGGCCAATAACGTCAAATGAAGATAACATTATCAATGTGATGGCCTATTTTCATGTTTATCCCGAAGCCTCTACTCGTGCAGCAGAATATGATTTAGGAGTTGCGCGACCATCTGTTCAAAGCATTTTAGCAGAACAATGCATGCATCCCTATAAGTTCAACCTTCTTCTATCTCTTCAATCCGGGGACGCACCACAACGTGAAGAGTTCTGTGAAATGATTTTAGTAAAAACACAAGAAGATCCAGCATTTTTACGTAAAATTATATGGACAGACGAATCAAAATTCACAAGAGAAGGTATTTTTAATAGACATAATTCTCATTTCTGGGGCACTACAAATCCTCATGTCATTCGAGAAAGAAATTTTCAAAATAAATTCAGTGTAAATGTATTTGCTTTAATTATGCATGATCTAGTACGCTATCATATTTATGAGGGAGTGTTGAATAGCGAAAGATACATGGCCATTTTGCAAACAGTTGTGACAGACTTTGTTGATAATCTGCCTTTGGATAGAATCGATTGTTGGTATCAACTGGATGGCGCTCCGCCACATTGCGGAAATGTGGTTAGCCAGAAATTGTATGGGATGTTTGAAGACAGATGGATTAGGCGCCTAGGACTGTGGAATTGGCCACCAAGAAGCCCAGACCTAACACCATTAGATTTCTATCTTTGGGGAACACTGAAGCAAAGAGTTTACTCTACTTCCGTCGATTCAATGGAAGAACTAGTAGCCCGAATAAGAAGAGCCTTTGACCAACTTGATCCAGCCGAAATAGCAAGCGCTACTACAGATGCTGTTATGTCTAAGAATGAAAAGTGTTTAAGAGCCAATGGGGGTCATATTAAACATTTAGATTAAATTATTTGCCTATGACCACTTCCGTAAATAGCAATAAAATAGGCTCACTACCGTATATGTATATAACGTTAAATTTATTGAATACTATTTTTGAATGATAAATAAAAGCCTGACATCACTTACTAAATACTTCTAATTGTGATCGTAGGTAAAGTATGGTACATAATTCGAGTTCTAAGGCAATTACGCAATAGCCGCTACGCGGCTTCGTGCGTAATATGCCATTTACAACACTTATTACGTAATATACCATTTTAAGACTAGTTTTATAATTACTTACTTTGCTTATCATGGCCTTTTTGCCAAAAATCAATAAAACTGCTTGATATTTGGAGGATTCTGCGAAAAATCGTAATTAAGTTCAAAACTATACTAGTTAGGTATAGGGATATCATTAGTGGATAGATAGGAAATGTTATCGCCTATCCATTCAATGAACTAACAACATAGCATCGTATTTAAAAAAATTAAGTTTTGTTAATTTTTTGATAAAGATCAAAAATTGTTACTTTTCCACTTCCCTGTATATAAAATTTTATTTTCCGACAATACATTATCAAGCACCATACTATCTAATGACACAACCTTAATTTCGAGTTTCTCTCTTTGATCTTTGAAAAGATATTCAAATTTAGGTGACACCCTGTGAAAGGTCAAAATTTGAGGAAAATAATTTTTATCTCAGAAACGGATTGAGTAGGGCAAAAATATTTTTAATAAAAGTGATTGGAAATGAAGAAAGGAATACAAAAAAAGTATATTATATAGGGTGTTTAATTTAAAATAAGCAAGTTTGAGACATCTTCCGGCATTACCGGAAGTCGCACAAGGTCGCCGTTATTTCCACTGAAAAGAGCATCTCTTTAAACCCCAATATCCAAATTTGCCGGATTCAAATCGCATTACTTCGCAAAATATTCTAATGGACGGCCACCGTGAGACACCCTGTATATTGGTCGAGCCATCAGTATTTTTTTAAATCTAAAACTTAGGCTAACTTGTCAAAACATAGGGCTACACTTTGCTCAAAATTTCAATAATATCGGAAAAGAAATAAAAAAGTTACAGGACTATGAAAATGACTTTAATTTTTCTTGTCCGGAATTTATTGTCGGGGAGTGTAATAATATTTTGCTTACTACGGTTAATAGAGCAAATATACTTACCATTGAAAATTTAAATAGCTTCTAGTATAATATAGTTAGTTCTTGTCCTTTGATATTGCTTATAATTATGTATTATGCAATATGATTTACTGAGATGGTAAAATTCCTTCATATATTATAAAGCCCAATACAAATGATGGGTTGTGCGAAATAAGAATATTGCTTTATCTGACATGCAAAGTTTAAAAAACTTAAATACAAAGTAATCGGCGTTGTGGTCCAGTGGTCAGCGCAGCGGCCTCACAGATCGAAGGCCCGGGTTCCATTCCCGGTGCCGGCAACGTCGATGTTAAATTTGGAATTTGGTTTAAGAGGTGCGCCGTCTTTCGGAAGAGACGTTAAACTGTGGGCCCCGTGTCATGGATCTTGGCACGTTAAAGAACCCTACCCTCAACAAAGAGGGATTCGGCAAAATTACCAGATAGTGTGTGACAAATTCCCTGGTGTCGGTGATTGGCCTCGTTGCGGAAAAAGGCCGCCGTAAAATAAATAAATAAAAAAAAAAATACAAAGTAAAAATAAATTAAGTCAAACGATCAATAAAATTCAAACTCGGACAAAACCAATACTACAGCACGCGGCGATTGCCGATCGCTACGAACCCCAACCAACGTCTTGTGGATTACAGGTTCTAATGGATACAATTCGTTTTTGGGGATGCTGTTCTGCTTTCTTAATTATAGAAAAAGCGCTTTACTGGGAATAAAATGCGTCGCATTGAGAAGATAAAATTTATTTCTTAACAAAATTGCTGTATTAACAGTAGTTCATTATATAAAAAGACTGTGCTGCTAATGGTACTGATTACTACAAATAAAAACACTGTTTCAGCAAATCTGGAATTGATATAACACTAAAGCGGGTTTGATACACTAGCAATTTATTCACTATGGGATAATAAAAAATAAGCTATTAATACAATCCATGTCTTAGCAAACCTGTTGTATTAGATCATTTTCTTTAGTGCCCTAAAATGCCCGAATAACAAATATTTGTAAAGAAATAACGCAAGTGTGGCGCCGGGCTAAGAAACAGCATTAAACAATAACCTTTTTTTGTGAAGACTATTAAGATATGCTTCGTATCCGCATTCTTCCTATAAGAGTTCTACTCTTGTGGCAGACATCGCAATCAGATAAGTAATTTGGGTTTTTCCACTCAGCACTAAAATTGACGGATTTATTAGATGAGTGTTTATAAAAGATTTTTAATTTATTACAGACTAGTTAAAAAAAAAAAAACAGATTTTAATACTGATTTTATTTGCGAGTAAAAAAATTACATTTTAAAAAGGTGTTCTGTACAATTTTTTTAACATGAAGGCATTTATTGCTGCACACATACTAGTTTGATAAATTGCTTTTTTTACACAAGTCGTTTTTTTTTAGGTTATGAAATGTGGCGATGAACCACATAAAACCTTCTTTTGTACATATGATCATGGCAGACCGTTCCTTATAAGCGGAATTGAATAGGGGATAATATCTTACGCCTACACTAAGCCGGGTGGAAATTGTGGTTATTATTATAGAATATTTGCATCAACAGTGACATACAGAGACTGGATCAGGATGATAACGGGAATATAAAATTGTAAACTAATATTTTTTCTTAATTATAGATTTTGAATTAATAGGAATATTTTATCCTACAGTGACTGTATTAGGAATCTGACTGGAATATAAATTAATTTTGTTCATTGTTGTAACAAAAAAGATGAATATTAAAAAAAACAGTTATACTAAATAAAGCATCCTACAAGTCTGGGCTACCTTACGCTTCTCCGTGGCGAAATCCCGAATCAGACCACCATGTTCTAGACTTGAGTATTTCACACCAAAGAACTTTAAAAAAAATGTAGAACACTTATGGCCAAGTGCACCGACGTTTTTAACCCAGGGTTAACGCTAACTCACGGATTAACGATAAATTTCTAATTCACCGCGTTTTAGTCCTTAGGTTAAAACCCTAACAAGGGATTTTATTTAACTCGTCAAAAGCGACGAGTTAAACGCGAGTTAACAAATCCTTTGCGGCATTGTGGTTACTTATACGTGTTTATTTTTTATAACGTCCGTACAGGCATGTTGTTTTGCTGTTCATTATTGATAGCAATAAGTCATCACTTGGATCTGTTTTTGCAGAAATAAGTGGACCCCAACAGTTTTTTTTCTGATTAACTTTTTCTTCTGCTACTGCCTGTCGCAACTCTTTCTTTTTGTTTTTATAAAAATTTCTTAAATATTTCGTAGTACGATTATTTTCATCAGGACAAGCAGCATTAAATTCACGACAAATTAGTTCTCCAGCCTTAATTTTAGCTTGAACACACGTACCATCGGTTTTTTTTATCCTCAATAACTGCGCGATGCTTATGTGCTAAGTTTATTAGCAGGCTTTTTTCTCCCAGCGAAAAATTGCCTCCTCTGGCTCTTTTTTTGTCCATGTTTTGACACCGGTCTTGTTTAAAAAAATATAACAATATTAAATAAAAAATAATCAGGGCAAAAATTTTAGTTGTAATGTTAGGTTAAGTAGGTCACAAACGAAACTAGTGCGGTCCGGGTAAAAAATGGCCAACGATAACTATTCCCACTACATTAAACCAAAAATTCCCTATATTTTGCGACGTTGTCATGATAAAATTATATTAACTTCGGATTAGGTTACTCAAGCGCGGTGCACTTGAATTAAAATTAATCACGAGTTAAGTTTAACCCTCGGGTTATGTATTACTCGAGTTATATCCAATCGGTGCACTTGGCTATTAATAAGCTGTATAAGGGGCACACTATGACATCTCTGTACTAATGGCAATTTAGTTGTTATAGGTTGCCATCTGCTAATTTGAGTTGGCAGCATTAGCATCATTCCAAGTAACTGTAATTTCGTAGTGATCGACGCTTTCCAACTTTGAAAATACAGGGTTATGGTATTTGAGTTTATTAAAAGATCAAAAAAATAACTAATATTATCTGGACATCAACAGTTTATTATAAACCATTTAAAAAATTTCTTTATGATATTTGTAATATATCTTAATAAAATAATGCACCTATTATTAAGATCCACTAACTGTTAACTGCCGCACTTTCCTCACTATTAAAACAATTATGCACTAAACACAGTGGCATTGTTAATACCTATTGTTTTGAAAGTTTATAAATATCACAAAAATAAAAACAAATTCTTCAACAAAATTATATAATAATAATCTTGATTGGCTGGCGGATTCTCTGTGGTTCGGCGAGACTGGTGTTTTAGTTTGGCGTTAATATAGGTAATGTCAAATGGTTGCCAACTTTTTCTAGAAAAAAAAATAATTCCACGACAAGACAGCCTTTTCTAGAGATGATATTTCTTATGGTTAATAGGCATTCAACTTTTTTTGTAGGTCTGTGCTTGAGACGCGCTTATATTGTGGGAGTTTAAAAAATTAAATTATGGCAGAATAGTGGTTGCCACCCGATAGAGCTAAAATAGTTACATGCCTAAAAATAGAAAATTAAGACCCCTTAAAGCTACCATGCCTCTGTACAGTCTAAAAATTACAAACCTTATTAAAAAAGCAAATATTTTTTGAAGTTATCTACACAGTACACATCTATCTCTAATTTTCAGCCACTTAATATTTTGAAGGGAAACCCAAGTGCGTCATTTGTCTTTTTAGGATATTTTTTGGTTTTTCTAAAAATACTTAAATCGATAAGATTGCAAGAAACAAGATTTTATCTACTTAATAACTAATATATAAATAATTTGTTAATAGTCACCACAGTTTATAAAAGTACATTCTTCTATAACAATTTAAAAATGAATAATTTACTTGCCTTTGGTCTGTTACTTTTAGTTGGTAAGTGTGATCTTATTTTAGAATAGGTGTAAGTTAGGTTTAATGGAAATTACTCCATTTACTACATGCGATGATATATATTTCCCCAATTGGAAAAGGGACATAACTCAACGTCGTGCAGCCAAGGTCCGCTAGTGAGAAATACAAATACAACAAGGCGAATTGTATAGTATCTAATGACTTTAGAAATATACATGAAATGTGAATGTCTTGTCACGTCATTGTCAGGAATTACTATTTCTCAAAAGGCCTGAAATTCTATTTGGTGCATGATACAAAGAAAACAAGATATGCTAGATCGCAGTCCCAATTTCGTCTACCAGGCACATGACGTCATACGGCGAGGAGAATTTTAATTTGAACTGGATTCATCAACGCTAGACCCCTAATCCTAGAATCATGAAATTTCGAAGATGTCTTCTCCTTATAAACTAGGCATCCACTAAGAAGGGATTTTCCAAAAGTCAACCCTAGTGGTTTAAAAAAGGGATGTAGTTTATTTTGAAGGGGGACATAATATAACTTTATATAATTTTAAGTTATAGTGCTACAATATTTGGTACTAGGCTTACTCTGTTAAAATAAACAAGTACGTGTGGCATGTTTTGGCAATTTTTGTCCCTAAGGAATAGAAATACAGGGGGTAATTTTCCAACGCAACCGCTAGATAAAATTATTTAGATACTAAAAGGGGTATAAAAGTTTATATTGGAAAACATATTTTTGGTCCGAATTTCTTGAAACTCAGCATAAATACTCTAAACACAGTAATTAAACACGTACTTTTTGTTTTTTTGAGCAGCGTATCGGTCCCCAAAGGGATGAAAAGTGGTTATAAAAATGTATATCGGAAACAATAGTTTTTGACGAAATTTCATGAAACACGGCATATTTATGTACCTACTCTAATATTAAAGAACGTATTTCTTTTTTTTGGAAAATCTGTCCTTGGCATTTTTAACATTAAAATTATTAAGGCGATTAAAAGTAATCATCAATCCTCTTTAGGACTTTTTTCATTCGATAACCGAAATAATACCGGATATAATCAGCAGCCATACAGCAATAACAAAAAATTTATTTTATTCGCCTATTTATATAGTTCCAGTGTTTTACTGAACCTGAAATATCGACATATTAGCCAAAAATTAGTACCAGTTCTATATTACACCCACCATAAATTTTAAACGTTAATTTAAACTTTAATTTTATTTTTTTAGCGTTTACTTCTTCGGAGCCGAGGAAATGTTACTACTGTGATATTGATCATTTTAAACAATGTAATGATCCCCTTGATGTCAGCCAAGCACAAATTATGGATTGTGGCAACCCCGCTAATGTAACATGTGTTACGTTTAGTGGTATAGTCTCAACTGGTAGGTAATGCAAGACAATTCTTAATAAACAAGAAATATTTTTAAAATATTTAATAAAAGGCCAAATGGTCTTTAGTAAGCTTTGTCAATTGGACTATGTTTCTTGGAGAATAAAGCACATTACAAGTAAAGTAAAGTATTACCCTTACAAGGTAACTTGTAGGTAAAAGGTCAAGGAGAGGAAAAAATAGAACTGTTAAGTTAAGGATTATGTTTTTAAAAAGATTAGTTTACTGTCATGACATAAAACAAAATTTTAAAAAAGCAATAAACCAAATAATTACAAATATAATCTAAATGAGAGACGTGTTCATCTTTCACTTCCAAACATGTTCCCCATATTCTATTTTTTATAGGGTTGAAAATATATTTTTGGGCTATAATTATCTAAGATCCCCTACAAAATTCACCATGACAAGGTAGAACGCTTTTTACCTGTGTGGTTCCGCCATTGATATTGTGCCCTCCTCCCCCCTGGAAAATCTTTGCGTTCTTAAATAACAAAACAACAATATTCTGTTTAAAAGTCAATAGTTTCCTTAACATTTACAAATATCGAATTTGAATAATATATTTCAAAACTTGCACAAATCCTTAAGGGCGCATAATATGTATAATATAAATGCACCATTAAAAAAAATGTAATTTTAATAAAATATAATTTCTCCCGTAGAACAATCAACTTATAGGTCGTGTTATCCATCCGCAGTTGGAACAAAGTCAGCTTGCGATAATCTGAAAGAAGTCCTGAGTACATGGACGGATGTAACTTGTAGCACCTGTGATACGGACCTGTGTAATGGCAATTAACAAATCGCAAATGATTTTCATTGTTTAGGTTTAGTGACGCATTAAAAAATTGTTATCAAAAATATTAAACAAATAAATAAAGGTGATAAAAAAGAAGAACAGAATAAATTTATTTTTGGATATGTGATATGTATTACCAGATCATTAATCAATAATTACAAGATTAAACGAACTTACATGTGAAGTTCAATCTTGATTATATGAGACATTCAGTCCGGAGACGTACCTTTTCATTACCACGTAGTCCACCATAACTCGAGCTTCCCCGCAAAGTTTAAAGACCAAACAACTCCTCCAGTCCCCCGCCTGCTCCCATACACGTTCCTCACTCAGTTTAAAGATGTTTTCTCGCAACATAGTGGGTTGGGAGGGAGGGACGTTATGTCTCGGACTGGATGTCTCATAAAATCACGATCGAACTTCACAGGTAAGTTGTTTGACCTTGTAATTATATTTCGACATTTAGTCCGAAGACATACCTATTAATTATTACCACGTAGATGTTTGAAGATTTGTTGCGAAAAAACACTCTGCAGTCTGTTGGCATTAAAGTCGTTATTTTAGAACGACTAAAGTAACTAAATAAATGATTTAACGCTATTTCTAATAGCCTAAATAATCCAGAAATATACCAAACAAGTATAATATTTTCAAAATATTTTGGGTGCTTAAAAATGCTTACTCTTTACCGGCGTAAAGTTAAAATACCCGGAAGAGTATAACCTAATATGGTACCTACATATTTATAGTGGCAATAACTTAATTTGCTAAGTATGCCAGACAAGAATATACTCAATATCGATTTGGCAGAATTTAACTTAAACTTGGCGATTCCTTTCAGGAATCGTTTTATTTTATTAAGGAGTTTATTCCTAAACTTTTGATAATATTAGTGATAAAGCTGAAAAATTAAATAATACCGTAATTATACCGTACAGGTTGTTTCCCAGTTTCCAGCTGGTTTTTTAAAGAAAAAATGTAATGTTACTGTCCATGCCGTAAAACTGCGAAATAGTTAAGTTAGGGCAAACATTTCCACCAACGTCTATGAGTAATATATTATATTGGTCTATCCTAGCATCCATAAAAAAATGGAGGATGGTTGCAATGGCAGAATCCGTTGTTGTTTTTAACCCAAAGCCTTGCCTGAAAACTTCATGGCTACTAGGGTAAAGCTTTCCACTATAATTCTGGGGAGCAAGCTCTTGACGCACCTTCCATTTTGATTTGATTTGTTTTCTTCTTGTCATCGAGCGCGTACACACTAGGCCAATAGAGTTGCTACAAACGCAGACAAAACATCCACACTTTTTTGTTTAAAAATTGTTGGGAAACATTGAGTTGCTGATTTGTTTTTGTTTTGTTGGTTTGGTGTGGACCCGGTTTACTTGACAATCTGTTTCTGTTTTCGAGAACTTGCAGGTTTGTTGCGTTGCTGTTTTGTTGCCAGGTTTGTTTTGTTGGTTTGGTGGGGACCCGGCATAAGAATAGATCGCAATCGCCTATACAGTTTATTATCCAGTGGCACGTGCGTAGTGCATCCATGAAAATTATCGGCTTATCGTTGTCGTATGGGGTGGCTTGTATAAAAATACCTTAAAACAATTGAATGTGGTTCAAAACTATATACTGAAAGTAATCTTTTAAAAGAATAAACTATTCTCTACTCAACTTCTATTCTCTGAAGAAATTCTGAATATTCGCTCTCTATATGTATTGGATATGTGCACATATATTTATAAAAAACCTAAAGTAAGGAATAATATAAACCACCTTTATGCAACTAGAAATAGAGCTAATAAACATCTGATAATTCCAAACAGTAACAAAAATCTAAATTTAAGAAGCACAAACTACCTTGCTCCAAAGGTTTTTAATATCATACCAACTGAGATAAAAAATATTACTAATGTAAAGTTATATAAACTTAAATGTCGAACATATATTTTCTCTAACTGGTCAAAATTTCAGAATCTCTTTTAAACAATGAGTACCTTAGTTATTAGAATGTAATGTGTGATAATTTAATGTCCTTTTATGGATTAGTTTTTTTTTTGTTGGACTTTGTTTCTTTTTTTTTTTTTTTACTTTGTAAGGGTATTTTTCTCTGTGATATCACTTTGCAACTGGCAGCCTAGATTGATATTTTTATATCAAAAATTCTTATATACATTTACTTTTATCTGTACATACAGAGGCATCACAGCATCAAGGTACTTCAATTTGTTTAATAAAATTTATTATTATTATTATTATTATTATTATTATTATTATTATTATTATTATTATTATTATTATTATCGTTATTATCGACCTAATAAAAAAATTAGCTATATATTTTATGTCGTTATTACACCACACTGTAATCTTCGAGCGAAGCTTTAGATATAATATTGCTAAGTTGCCAGATAAATTTAAAAATCTATCACCCGCTGCATTTAGGTTAAGTTATACAAAATACATCTTGAATAAAAGTCTATGATTAACATGTTTCCCATACATCCTGTTATTCCGTTATATATACAGTTAGATACCCATACACCGCTAGGTTAGGTCAAATAAGTTGGGAACTAGCTATTTAAGTTGATCAGGGGGGTATCTTTGGATGCCCCATCTAGACTATTTCAGAGTAGTATATGTACCCGTAATTTTCTTTATTTTGAAACCTGTACTAAAAAATTTTCTTTTTATTCTGAAATAAAGACATTTATTATTATTATTATTATTATTATTATTATTATTATTATTATTATTATTATTATTATTATTATTATTATTATTATTATTATTAATTTAAAAAATCGTGGTAAAATTTGTTTATTTTTAAATTTTGCCCAGTGATATACAGTGTGTATTAGCCAAATGGAATAAACTCGATTTAAACAGGGTATGTCATGTAACAGTGGCCTATACCAACTTTCTTATTTTAAATACAACACCCTATATATTATTCAATTTTTCGGATTCTCAAAATTTTTTTAATTATATTTCATGTACAATATCCTATACCTATCTTTAACTGTTTCGGGAATATTAAGTGTTTTCAGATTTATTGCATTTCAGCGTTTCTTTTTACTGATATGAAATAAAAAAAAAATATAAATGATAGTTTTGTTTACATTTATTTAAAACTCCTGACCTAAATAAAAATTCTACAGATGATTGGTTTTGGAGATAAAACACGGACTCAGATGGAAGTTTATTTCATGAAAAATTTCAAAAATATCAAATTAGATATTATACTAGAGTTTGAGGAAAACCCACATACTTCTAGTCGAAAAACAGCCCCAATGTTCGATGTTAGCCATTCATCGATTAACACAACAAAAAAATAAAATGTATCCCTATAAACAATACCTACTCTCTACTTGAGATATAGATAATATAGTGAGAGTATTTTTATGAACAAATGATGGCAATGTTAGATAACAATGTGATCCAATTAAAACATGTTTTGTTGTCTGATGAGTGCACCTTTACACTTTACGGTCATGCTAATCGTCAGAATTGTCGCTATTGGTCTAGGGAAAATCCTCACTGGATTAGAGAAGAACATACGCAATATCCTGAAAAGGTTAATGTTTTGGCAGGAATTTGGAGATCATATCATAGGTTCATTAATGGCAATTTAAATGGCGATAATTATTTAGCACTGCTCCAAAATAATTTCTTGCTAATTTTGACAAACTTATATCCTGATCCAAACCCCAAATTAATGTCCGGCAGTACCTCAACCGAGTATTTCCAAATCGGTGGATAGGGAGGCGTGGATCGATGGAATGGCCAGCACGATCACCTGATTTCACTCCATTAGACTTCTTCTTATGGGGTGATGTCAAAAATATTGTATACAAAACTAAACCCTTCGATTTAGCTGACTTAAGAAGACCAATAACGCTTGTGATTAGATCGGTCACGCCTGAGATGTTTAGTTACATTAGAAGAACTTTCTATTTAAGATTAGGACGTTGCCAAGACGTTCGCGGCGAGCATTTTTAATATCTCCTACGTTTTCTTTCTTTTTTCCATTATCAAGAAATAAATAGTATTACTTATCAGTTTTTGAGTGAGTTGTTAATTTTTGCAATAAATCTGAAAACACAAAATATTTCCGAATCAGTTGAAGATAGGTACAGGATATTGTACACGAAATATGTCTAAAATTTTCTGAAGAATCCAAAAATTGAATAATATATAGGGTTTTGCATTTAAAATAAGAAAGTTGGTATTGGCCACTATTACATGACACACCCTGTATAAAATTTTTTTATTGAAAACAAATAAGCAATTAGAAATACAAATCGACGTGTCCGAGCGTTTTTTCGGACACGCCCCCATCTATTTATTATCGAATTTATTCCATTTGAATGTGAATCGTTCTAGAACAGAAGTTGGCATTTGACAACGTTGAATCTTGATTGATCTCTTTTTAACCAACCCAAAATCCATTTTGTATTAATTTCATTACATTAAAAGCAGCCCTGCCCTGTAAGTAATAACTTTACGTCCGCTAAACAATATAATAAAAACTGTCCGTTACTAAGGCATCGAACATAAATGAAATTATATTTAAATAATAGCAAAATCTAGCAGTGCTATTAATTTTAGGCGTGGTTTTCTGATACTAAATATATAAATACATAAAGATATAGATTAAATCTTAAACAAATTTTGTCTTTATAATTACGAATTTTTTGTTGAACTATGGAACAAAACTACTGTCTCGCGTTGTCATTTCGTTCGTCAACATGCCCGATGTGCAGCACGGCGACGTTCCGCTCATCGTACAAAAGCATCCAACTAGTACGTAATCTCTGGGCTACCTTACACTTCTCCGTGGCGAAATCCCGAAGCGGACCACCATGCTCTAGACTTGAGTACTTTACACCAAAGAACTATAAAAAAATGTAGAACACTTAATAACCAGTATAAGGGGCACACTATGACATTTCTCTATTAATGGTGATTTGGTTTTTATAGGTTGCCATCCGCTAATTTAAGTTGGCAGCATCAGCATCATTCCAAGTAACTGTAATTTCGTAGTGATCGACGCTCTCCAACTTTGAAAATACAGGGTTATGGTATTTGAGTTTGTTAAAAGATAAAAAAAATAACTAATAATATCTGGATATCAACAGTTTATTATAAACAATTTAAAAAATTTCTTTATGATATTTGTAATAATATATCTTAATAAAATAATGCACCTATTAAGATTCACTACTTGTTGAAGAAGATATCCTCTGCCGCACTTTTTCAACAATTATGCACTAAACACAGGGGCATTGTTAATACCTATCGTTTTGAAAGTTTATAAATGTCACAAAAATAAAAACGAATTCTTCAATAAAATTATATAACAATAATCTTGATTGGCGGACTCGCTGTGGTTCGGCGAGACTGGTGTTTTAGTTTGGCGTTAAGATAATGTCAAATGGTTGCCAACTTTTTTCTAGGGAACAAAATTAATTCCACGACAAGACAGCCTTTTCTAGAGATGATATTTTAATAATATAAGTCTTCTGGGGAATAAGCATTCTACTTTTTTTTTGTAGGGCTGTGCTTGAGACGCGCTTATATTGTGGGAGATTAAAAAATTAAATTATAGCAGAATAGTGGTTGCGACCCGATAGAGCTAAAATAGTAACATGCCTAATAATAGAAAATTAAGACCCCTTAAAGCTACGCCCCGGTACAGTTAAAAAATTACAAACCTAAATAAAAAAGCAAATATTTTTGAAGTTATCTACACAGTACATCTATCTCTAATTATAAATACTAGCGGTGGCATCGTAGCATAAAGAAATATGCACTCTGGCGGTGGTATCCCGAGTTGTGTGCATTTGGACGGGCAGACGGGAACTGGTGAGCAGTCAATACTGGAAGTGTTTAGGATACATTTTTAAGGTGTATTTAAACTTGATGTTGACCATAACAACTTCACAGGTTACACTAATAACAACGATTTGCACTTGAATTTCGTTTCAGTCACGTTGGGAGAGGTCTTTGAAAATATTCTAAATCTGAATCCAAATAAAGGACCCGGTCCTGATAGTATAACTCCAAAGTTTTTTGGTCAACTATGTTTATTCTCTGTCAAGGCCTTTATATACTTGCTTTTTAAGCTTTCACTTGAAAGTGGTGTTTTTCCTGAACAGTGAAAATACGCTTTTATTACTCCTGTTTTTGAGTCTGGTAAAAAGTCAGATGCTAAAGATTACAGACCGATTTCCATTTTGAGTTCAATCTCAAAACTTTTTGAAAAGATAGTAAAAGAAGATAGTGTGTAATCATATTAGGAATTCAGTAATGTTTTCTATTGCTCATGAACAGCACCGCTTGTATAAGGGTAAATCAACGGCTACAAATATGATGATTTTTACTCAAACGGTGTTGGATGCCTTGGAAAATGGATACCAAGTTGATACTGTCTATACAGACTTTAGCAAGGCGTTTGACTCTGTAAATCATCATATTCTGACAGATAAACTGGATGATTTGGTTTTTCTGGAACTTTACTTAAGTGGTTAATATCTTATAATAAATAATAGAAAACAGTTTGTTAAAGTAAAGGGTTTTGTTTCACAGGAGATAATCGTTACATCTGGCGTACCACAGGGCAGACATTTGGGTCCTTACTGATTTATAATCTTTATTAACGATTTAATGTTGGAAATCTTATTTTCACAGCGTTTGTTCTTTGCTGATTACTAAAAATTGTTTGGTCAGTTAAGTCAGTTTAAGATGCTTTGAGAATCCAAGAGGACTTAAACAGAGTATATTATGAGTGGTGTATTAGAAATAAAATGGAGTTGAACATTAAAAAATGTAAAATAATTACTTTTCATCGCAAAATGCAGCCACATGCTATGACTATAAATTAAATGATTGCATTTTGGAAAGAGTTACTACTCTGTGTGACTTAGGTGTTCACTTGGATGTTAAGTTAGATTTCCATATTCACTATGAATACATTGTAAACAAATAATTAAAGCTATTGGGCTTTATGTGTACACTGAGAGAAATGCATTATAACCCTTATGAGAATTCTTATAAACATCATAAGAATATTTAATACTATTTGGGACAGCAATACGTGCTAATAGCATATATACACCAGATGTAAATAAGACCAGTGCATAAGAGTAAATAGCTATGTTATACTGTTTATATGACATGGATTGTAACCATAAAGGTTTGTTCCATAGCGAATATAAAACATGCTTACACCTATTATACATTAGTTGGAAATGAGTATAATCCAGTTTTATAATGGGTATAACTGTTTAGTTGCTAATACAAAACAGTTTTATAATAGGTATAATGAGTGGTAGTATATATTTAAAAGGATTACAAAAAAAAAATAGGTAAACATTACAAAAGTCTTTATTAAACTTGAACAAAAATATCACAAGGCCATTTCTCCTTAACGCTTACAAATACTAAGGAACAACAAAAAATCTGAAATCATAAATACAGCTTTTAGGTTACCAAAAATAATAAAAATAGTTACACTTTATTATGTCGCTTACAAATTGCTAAATACAGACGTTACAAAACTAAGACCCAAACCAAATAAAAGTGAGTTAGAGTTATTATTATATGAGCTAGTTTATCTCAAAATTCACAAAAATTAACTAAGGCATACGTATGGAATTATTCCGTTTCGTCCAATTTTATTTTGGTTGTATTCATATTATATATTTTGCAAAGAAAAATAAAATAAAATATAGCTACTGATTTGGAATTGTAGGATCAGAATTGTTATTTCAGACTTAAAAATGCATTTATATAAACATTTTGGTTAACAATTTTAGAAAATTAAAAGATCTTTTGATTAATTGTTATAAACTTTATAAGACTGGCAATCTTATTTTCTTTTTTCTATCAGTCAGCAGTCATATTATACGAAAGCAATGCCAAAGCCCAAGTTTGTGAATTTTAAGATAAACCAACCACACATAAGTAATAATAGGTACTTACCCCCTTAAAATGGGTTTGGGTTTGAGTTTTGTAAACTATAACATGATTATGTACAGTTGAATATGTTATCCATATTTTATTATTTTATACATAGAGGAAAAGTTCAGCCACTAAACACAGAACACACAATCTGCGGAGCCCGGGGAACAAAGCAAATGGTGTCTCGTGTAAATGTTTAAAGTTTCCCCCACTCATCGAGAAATAGAAGTGTGTTGCATACCCGTTAATAAATGTTTAATATGAACCACTATTTTAAATAATACCCCAAATAAGGCGTTTTATCGTTGGTATAATCCTAAAAACAGTTTTTTATTTCCTATAAGAATATTTTACTGAAACACATTCTTATTGTAACTGGCTTATAATATGAAGTATTATTCTGTCTTGTACGTATTGTACGTATAAATAACGAGGTAGCAATTCTGTATGTTGTTTGTAAGTTAATTTTTTTATTGTAGTTAGAGATTGTTTAATAGTAATTATTAAAAATGTTGCTACTGATATAAGATAATTCTTAACAATTCTGTTTAATTAGTCGATTTCCCTCTGTGTACAAATACTAGAGATTTCCAAAATATTGACAGCTTGAATACGATTTACAAAACTCTTGTTAGGTAATGTTTCGAATACCATACTTGTGTGTGGTCACCGTCATATTTAATACATATTCAAAATATCGAAAAATGACAAACAAATGTATTAGATTTATTGCATACAAATTTAGATTGCCTGTTGACTCCTATGATGGTCTGAGGAGGAGACTAAGTTTGGACTTACTATCTGAACGCAGAACCATATTTAATATATATTTTTTATTTAAATAAGTGAATGGAATAATTGAATGCCCAGATCTTTTACATCGGCTTAACTTTCGAGTTCCACGTAGGAACACAAAAAAATCACTTTCTTTTTCACTTAACCATCATAGATGCAACTACGGTAAATCTTCTCCCATAAATAGAATTGTTAATAATGGGAACAAAATTAGTAATGACTTTTTTAACTCTTCCCTCGCTTCCTTTAAGAGAAATATTTCTAAACTTTCACTGTAATTTTATTCTTGTTTTATTATGGGCGAACTAATTTAAGATTCAGTTATTTTGTTTATAATAATTATTATTAGTTTGTTAAGTAAAAATTGTAATTGGGTTTTGCCCGTCGATAAATAAATAAATTTAAAAAATTATCAGCCACTTAAATTCTGAATAAAAACCCAAGTGTCATTTGTCTTTTTATTTTATAACTAAGTAGATTATATTTTTTATTACAATTTAATGTTTCTTTACCTATTTCTTCTTCTCTTCATTCCCATTGGTTGGAAACAGCGGAGTTTAAACAGGAATAACTTTTAATAAGATACGTTTGCAGTTTTAAAAGAGCAGACTATAACACGTTCAGATTAATATTTGTTTATAAATATTATGAGAGAAAATATTTTTCTAACCACCTGAAAAATCCTTATACTATAAGTATCTGTATCTATATCTGTATCTGTATCTGTATCTGTATCTGTATCTGTATCTGTATCTGTATCTGTATCTGTATCTGTATCTGTATCTGTATCTGTATCTGTATCTGTATCTGTATCTGTATCTGTATCTGTATCTGTATCTGTATCTGTATCTGTATCTGTATCTGTATCTGTATATGTATCTGTATCTGTATCTGTATCTGTATCTGTATCTGTATCTGTATCTGTATCTGTATCTGTATCTGTATCTGTATCTGTATCTGTATCTGTATCTGTATCTGTATCTGTATCTGTATCTGTATCTGTATCTGTATCTGTATCTGTATCTGTATCTGTATCTGTATCTGTATCTGTATCTGTATCTGTATCTGTATCTGTATCTGTATCTGTATCTGTATCTGTATCTGTATCTGTATCTGTATCTGTATCTGTATCTGTATCTGTATCTGTATCTGTATCTGTATCTGTATCTGTATCTGTATCTGTATCTGTATCTGTATCTGAATCTGTATCTGTATCTGTATCTGTATAACACTGTTAGATATTAAAATGCAGGTTCACATGGCAAAGTACTACTAAGAAATTGAAAGTCAATCATCTCAATAGGTTGTCACCATCTGCAGACCGGTTTCGAACACACCTTTTTTTCTTACCGCGCCTGTGACTGTGTAATGGCAAATATTTTTAAGTATTTTATTGTTTTAATATTTCGCTCCTAACGCGCGGAAAGTGTCTTTTTTACACTTGACTGCAGATCGAACTGCGCTATGACAGAGGTAATATAGGCTTTAGTTTTTCTTTGGTCTATGATGCCTTGTGATAATATATTGCTGAATTTCTCCATTAATAGTATTATGTAAGCTTTATTTTTAGGATATTTTTTGGTTTTTCCAAAAACACTTAAATCAATAAGATTGCAAAAAACAAGATTTTATCTACTTAATAATTACTATATAAAGAATGTATTGATATCTAGTCACCACAGTTCATAAAAGTACATTCTCATATAACAATTTAAAAATGAATAATTTACTTGCCTTTGGTCTGTTACTTTTTGTTGGTAAGTGTGATCTTATTTTAGAATAGATGTAAGTTAGGTTTAATGGAAATTGCTCCGTTCACTACATGCGATGATATAATATTACCCCAAGTGGAAAAGGGACATAACTCAACGTCGCGCAGCCAGCGTCCGCTCGTGAGAAATACAAGTAGGTAGGCACAAGGCGAATTGTATAGGATATAATGACTTTAGAAATATACATGAAATGTGAATGTCTTGTCATGTTATTGTTACGAATTACTATTTCTCAAAAGGTCTGAAATTCTATTTGGTGCATGATACAAAGAAAACAAGATATATTAGGCTAGGTCGCAGTCACAATTTCGTCTACCTGGCGCATGACGTCACACGGTGAAGATAATTTTAATTTGAACTGGATTCATCAACGCTAGACCCCTAATCTTAGAATTATGAAATTTCGAAGAAGTCTTCTCCTTATAAACTAGGCATTCACTAAAAAGGGATTTTTCCAAAAGTCAACCCTAATGGTTTAAAAAAGGGATGTAGTCTATTTTGAAGGACGAAGTAATATCACTTTATATAATTTTAAGGTGTATTGCTACAATATTTGGTTCTAGACTTACTCTGTTAAAATAAGCAAGTACGTGTTTTGATGTTTTGGCAATTTTTGTCCCTAAGGGGTAGAAATACAGGGGGTAATTTTTTAACGCAACCGCTAGATAAAATAATTTAGGTACTAAAATACATATAAAAGTTTATATTGAAAAACATATTTTTGGTCCGAATTTCTTGAAACTCAGCATAAATACTCTAAACACAGTAATTAAACACGTATTTCTAATTTTGATCGAAATTTATATCGAAAAAAATAATTTTTGACGAAATTTCATGAAACACAGCATATGTATGTACTCTAATATTAAAGAACGAATTTCGTTTTTTTTGGAAAATCTGTCCTTGGCATTTTTAACATTAAACTTTTTAAGGCGATTAAAAGCAATCATCAATCCTTTTTAAGACTTTGTTGATTCGATGACCGATATAACACCGAATATAATCATCAGCAATACACCCATAACAAAAAAATTATTATATTCGCCTATTTATATGGTTCCAGTGTTTTACTGAACCTAAAATCTCGACATATTAGCCAAAAATTAGTACCAGTTCCTTGTTACACCCACCATAAATTTTAAAGGGTAATTTAAACTTTCATTTTATTTTTTTAGCGTTTACTTCTTCGGAGCCTACGAGATGTTACTACTGTGATAGTGATAATTTTAAACAATGTAATGCTCCCTATGATGTCAGCCAAGCACAAATTATGGGTTGTGGCCACCCCGCTAATGTAACATGTGTTACGTTTAGCGGTATACTCTCTACTGGTAGGTACTACAAGACAGTACTTAATAAACAAGAAATATTTTCTAAAATTTAATGCTTAAATTTTTAAATTAGTTTTTAAAAAAATGGCCAAATGGTCTTTAGTAAGCTTTGTCAATTGGACTATGTTTCTTTGATAATAAATCACATTAGAAGTAAAGTAAAGTATTACCCTTACAAGGTAACTTGTAGGTAAACGATCAAGGAGAAAGAAAAATAGAACTCTCAAGTTCTAAGGATTTTGTTTTTAAAAAGATTAGTTTACTGTCATTGTCATGACATAAAACAAAATTTAAAAAAAGCAATAAACCAAATAATTACAAATATAATCTAAATGAGAGACGTGTTCACCTTTCACTTCATGTTTCCCATATTCTATTTTTTGTAGGGTTTTTTTTTTTTTTTTCCTTTATTAAATTGCATTTGTATACACCACAATATAAAAACAAATCAGCTAAATTATTTTCACACATATATCATACAATTTTTTTTCAAAAAGCACCTAGATGTAAAACATCTGTATGTGCAATTGTGCATAGTATTTTTTTTTTTTAATAATAATTAACATTTATATGTAGGTACAGTTATATATGTAATGCAAATATATTTCAAACTAAAAAACTAAATAGTTAACAAACAATACATGAAATATATAAAACAATTATCTGAAAAACCTTTCAAACTGATGAAGATTCTCAAAGATTACATTTTTAATTAAACGCTTAAAACTTATTTTAGAGCAATTTCTTACTTACGTAAATTATATAGTTTGGGACCAAAATAATTAATGTATCTTAGATTAAGATTATTTTTACTTATTGATAGTTTGATTTGTCTGTTGTTCTTGGTTCTTGTTTCATAAGTATGATCAACAAAAAGTTTTAAGTTAGGTCTAGTGTGTATGTACATAAGAGCAAATTGTAAGAATATAAATTGATCGAATGTTAAAAATGTCGTTATCAAAAAGCAAATGTGTTGGGTACAGTCTATTTTTTTTGTAAATAATTTTGAGTATATATTTTTGTATTATATTTAATTTGTACAGGCTGTTATTATATAGTCCACCCCACACCAATATTCCATATCTTATAATTGATTCCACAAATGATCTATAAATTATTAATAGTGTCTTCCTATTTAAAAATTGTCTTAATAAGTAAAACTTATGAATGAGTTTGCGAATTCTGTTGGAAACATAATCAATATGTGGTTGCCATTTAAGAAATTTATCAATCACAATTCCAAGGTATTTTATAGATGAAGTTTCTTTAATACAATGATTATCTACGACAATGGAATGATATTGTGGTCTGTCTGCATTAGTAAGTGAAAAAGCTATGTAGTTTGTTTTTGATAGGTTTAATTTTGGTTTATAGGTTTGAAGCCAGTTCCTTATTTTTGCTAAACCATTTACGGTTTTATTTTTTACATTGTCCCAGGTATCTCCAGAGATAACAAGGGCCGTATCATCTGCATAAGACACGGTTAAGCCTTCGACATGTAATTTTAACAATGAGTTGATATAGGTTATAAAAAGCACTGGTCCCAAGACCGTTCCTTGTGGAATGCCAATCTTAATTTTTTGTTTTTTACTCAAGATATTGTTTAACTTGACCATTTGAGGTCTTTCTGACAAGTAACTTGTAAACAACCGTAAAGCTATCCCTCTTATTCCACATCTTTCAAGTACATTAATAAGTTCGTTCTGAGGCACAGTATCAAAAGCCTTGGCAAGGTCCAGAAATACGGCCAAACATTTTTTATTTGAATTTAAATTGTTGACAACTTCAGTTATTAATCTGTGCATTGCGTCCTCGGTACTGCACCCCTCAAGAAATCCAAATTGGTTTGTAGATAACACATTATTGATTTTAAAAAAGTTAATTAGTCTAGATTTTATACATTTTTCACAAATTTTCGCAAAATTACTAATAAGGTCGGTAATTATTTATGGAGGTCTTGGTACCTGTTTTGTGAATAGGTGTTACTATTGAAGTTTTAAATTCAGGGGGTATTTTCCCCATTTCTAAGATTAAATTTAAAATATGTAATAACCGGTTAATAATTTGTAAATGTGTCTGCTTTATAATATCGGCCTGTATACCATCATAACCCGGTGAACTATTATTTTTCAAAGTTGAAATATGATTGATCAACTCAGGGTTGAAAATATATTTTCGGGCTATAATCATCTAAGATCTCATCCAAAATTCACCATGACAAGGTAGAGCGCTTTTTACCTGTGTGGTTCCGCCATTGATATTGTGCCCCCCTCCCTCCTGGAAAATCTTTACCTTTTTAAATAACAAAACAACAATATTCTATTTAAAAGTCAATAGTTTCCAAAACATTTACAAATATCGAATTTGAATAATATATTTGAAAACTTGCCCAAGTCTTTAAGGGCGCATATAATATGTAGGCACCATTAAAAAAATTTAATTTTAATAAAATATAATTTCTTCCGTAGAACAATCAACTTATAGGTCGTGTTACCCATCCGCAGTTGGAACAAAGTCAGCTTGCGATAATCTGAAAGAGGTCCTGAGTACATGGACGGATGTAACTTGTAGCACCTGTGATACGGACCTGTGTAATGGCAATTAACAAATCGCAAATAATTTTCATTGTTTAGGTTTAGTGACGCATTAAAAAATTGTTGTCCAAAATATTAAACAAATAAATAAAGGTTATAGAAAAGCAAAACAGAATAAATTTATTTTTGGATATGTGATATGTATTATCAGATCATTAATCAATAATTACAAGATCAAACACGCCCGGTCGTAGCTCAGTGATAGAGATACCGCTTACGGCCGTGGCGATCCGGGTTCGATTCCCGCAGTGGGCATACGCATAATAAAAAAGTATGACCGAATTTTAGCTGGTTGGTGTAAGATCGTTTTTCGGAGGAGGCGTAAAGCTGTCGGTCCCGGCCATCACGCTAGAGGCGCTTGCGCGACCTGAAAACTCTAGCACCAGACTTGAGCACCACATGTTACATGAACTTTACTTTACTTTTACAAGATCAAACCAACTTACCTGTGAAGTTCAATCTTGATTATATGAGACATCCAGATACCTTTTCATTACCACGTATTCCACCATAACTCGAGCAAGTTTTGAGGCAGAATTTCCTTAATTCTTACCTTTGGTTTGGCTTTCCTTGTTTTATAAGCCTGGACAATGTTTGTTGTCATTTTGCTTGCAAATATACCGTTGACTTGTTTTGTTTTCTACCATTTTGAACTAACGTCAAGTTATAGTGAACGGGAATCTACTATCTACTTTCTGTTCACTTTGCAGTTTTCGTTTCGGTTAACAGGTAGGAATTCTTTTTAATGTTTTTCAAGGTTTAACTACTCTCTTCTAGGGGGCGTTGTTGCGGATAGCTAAAATTACACCGAGTTTGTAGGTTACCTTCTTGAGTATTTTTGCGCTTGAAAGGTTTGTCACCAGAGGGACCTAAGGGTATTAACTTTGAATATTCAATGTCGAGCGCGTTTTATCTCACCTTATCTTGTACTTTTTTTGCGACCTTTTTTGCGCTATTTGTTCACGGCGAGTACTACGTTGGTACCTATCAAAATCGACAAATTCCTTTCTTTCTTGAACCTTTGGCAAAGCTAGTAGCTGTTCGGCTTTAAAAACTTATTTAATTATTTACCCTAATTAAAAGTTAAACGCCAAGTACCAGGTAGGTGAATTATCTAATTCTCAAATAGAATGTTACAGTTCATAATATTGAGGTATTTTATTGAGTTTTTGATTTCTCTGTAATTAAGTTTGTATTAAAAATACTTACTCTTTATTATGCTTAGACAAATCTATCTGGAACTTACCTTATTTTTATATGTATTTTCAGATTTGCAAAAACAGGTAAAAGAAACAAGAAAGCCTGTCTCAATAAAAAGTAAATTGCCTGGCATGCTCAGAGTTTTATTGGTCTAAACCCACGTAAAATATACCCTGAGAAAAAACCGTCACAGTTTAAAGACCAAACAACTCTTCCAGTCCCCTGCCCGCTCCCATCCACCTTCCTCACTCAGTTTAATTTATTTTTCTCGCATCATAGTGGGTTGGGAGAAAGGAATGGTATGTCTTCGGACTGGATGTCTCATATAATCACGATCGAACTTCCCAGGTAAGTTCGTTTCATCTTGTAATTATATTTCGACATTCAGTCCGGAGACATACCTTTTGATTACCACGTTGATGTTTAAAGATTTGTTGACATTAAAGTCGTTATTTTACAACGACTAGAGTAACTAAATAAATGATTTAACGCTATTTCTAATAGCGTAAATAATCCAGAAATATACCAAACAAGTATAATATTTTCAAAATATTTTGGTTGCTTGAAAATGCTTACTCTTAACCGGCGTAAAGTTAAAATGAACGAAAGAGTATAATCTAATATAGTACATAATTATAGTGACATCAATAACTTAATTCGCTTCGGAAAATGGGAAAGAAAAAAAAATTGTTTTGTTACCCCGGAATGAATCAAAACATACACATTTTGTGCAACATTAATAGTTTTAAAAAGTTTTTAAAAAAGTTTTTTGTTTTACTAGAACACCTTTGTTAAAAAAGTTCCACTGCAACTAGCACGTGTCAAAAGGGAATGGGCCGTAAAAAGCCTGGCACTCAAACATTATTTTACTTTCAAGCTAAATGATGCTTTGACTTTTATGAAAACATTTTTTTTTCTTTTCCTCTTATTTTAATACTTTTACATGTCTAACAAAGCTGAATAAAACTTGATGATTTTGACAAAGTTAAAACTCCCTAATTATTATTTTGCTCTTTTCATTTTGTCAAATGTTGAAATAAATAAAGTCTTAATGATTTTCCCTTCAATACAGTTAAACATTTTTAAAACTAATAAACATTAAGGCAGGTTACACACGTATCGGGTAAGAATCGGCCGATATCGGGTAGCAAGACTTGTCTAGAAATATTTATGATTTTCATAGTTTTTACTGGTGGTTTCATTGGGGTATGTATGTATCACAGCCGTATTTAAGGTGGGAGTATCAACATGCTTGCCAACCTATAACCTATTTCGGGTAGATTTATTTATTTTTTTTAACTTTTACACAAAATTTAAATAAAATCAATATCGTCTTCATATTCTATAGGTAATAATTAACAATCATGTTAAAATTTAACTAAATATCAAGGAATTTCAAAAGTTATTTAAGAAGAATTGTATATCGAAAAATATCGGTTAAGATTTTTTTTAACAATATTTTGTCATTGTTCTTTCACTATACAATTCTTCCAAAATAAGCAATGAAATAAATTGAAATTTTTGTAATATATCAGATATTACCTAAATAATGTGCAGACGATATTGATTTTATTTACATCTTAGTCAATAAAATAATAAACTAAGAAAAACAAGGCGAAATAAGTTATAGGTTGGCAATAAATTGAATGACGTTCATAATTCCACCTAAACTTTTAAAAATTTTACGAATATATTTTTCTGAATAACTTTTAATTCTCTCATGAAATTTTATTAAATTTTGGTGTGCTAAACCACCATACAGTCGAATACAACTTTTATGTAACATGAATAGGGGAGCCAATCTTTGGGGGTGGCTAAATTTACATGGGATTTCCAATGACCCGTCTGACGGTGCACCGCCCAGTATACTTTTAGTCTCTATCTACGTCCACGCAAAATACTAAGGAAGTATGGATTGTATTATTTATGAAGTGTCACATCTTTAACTTTCTTATAACGATTGCATTTTTTTTTAAATAATTTGGTAGTTGTATAGGGCCCTTAGTTAGTAATTTGAATAAGTATAGCGGGAATGAGGGCAGGCAATGAAATGACACAATTTTATTTATCCCAACGTTTCGTTTTATATAAAAACTTTTTCAAGGGTCCGAAAAGAAAAAGATAAGATAATTACAATAAATTAATGCGAACAAAATTCAAATTACAAATACAGTCATAGCAAAAATTAAAATGTGGCAGTACGTCCCTAATCAATATATAAATACATCACAACTTTGGCCATTAAATAAATAGTTGTTGTTTAAATAAAATATACATGAAAAATATGATTTAATAACAAATACACATTAGGTACATACCAATAAAAAGGTCTTTAAGCCTGTATATTCATAATGCGGAATATAACACGTTTTCTAGAAAACACATTGAATATAAATTTAGTATACAGTGTCCGCAAGAAAGTCCGCATCAAATGGGATTTTTTTTTCTTATTAGGTATAGGTAAAAATTGAAAAAGCAGTTAGTTTTTGCTTACCTAAAAACCAAAAATGACGTATACTGAAGCAGCTGCACGACTTGCGTTACCTGTCAAATTTGACATTTTTAATAAAATAGGTTCAAAAATGCCCTTATTTATAAAAATATCGAAAAACCTTATTTGAGAAAGTTGTTTATTTAGGTATTTTTAGCTTCTGTACGAATTTTTGACAGTCTAGTACGATTATTAATTTTTGCCAGATTCTTGAAAATTTTGATCAACCCTCGTAGATTAACTTTTATACATCGATGTAAAACCATTTGCCTTTACTTTATTTGTAATATTAATGCAATTTTGTGTAAAATTTTTGTTTCCAATTATTTGTTTTGCTTCAAAAACTGAAATTGTTATTGATCAGTATGTAATGTTTGATGCAAAGTTTATCTAATTACATCAGTTTTGTCAAAACCGACGTTTCTCATTTTTCATAAGTTAGTAAGCAGATGTACAAAAAAAAATATTAGGAAGCTTTCGTTGAAATTTTACTTAATTATTATTATTAATTAAATTAATTATATTAAACTATATTTTTGATGAATACAATGTTTCGAGCGATTAATATTTCTTCTTTTTGGTCCAATATTAATTAAGTAAAATTTCAACGAAAGCTTTCTAATATTTTCTTTTTGTACATCTGTTTACTAACTTAAGAAAAATGAGAAACGTCGGTTTTGACAAAACTGATGTAATTAGATAAACTTTGCATCAAACATTACATACTGATCAATAACAATTTCAGTTTTTGAGCAAAATAAATAATTGGAAACAAAAATTTTACACAAAATTGCATTAAGATTATAAATGAAGTAAAGGCAAATGGTTTTACATCGATGTATAAAAGTTAATCTACGAGGGTTGATCAAAATTTTCAAGAATCTGGCAAAAAATAAAAATTGTATTAGACCGTGAAAATTTCGTACAAAGGCTAAAAATATCTAAATAAACAACTTTCTCGAATAAAGTTTTTCGATTTTTTCATAAATAAGGGCATTTTTGAACCTATATTATTAAAAATGTCAAATTTGACAGGTAACGCAAGTCGTGCAGCTGCTTCAGTATACGTCATTTTTGGTTTTTAGGTAAGCAAAAACTAAATGCTTTTTCAATGTTTACCTATACCTAATAATAAAAAAAAATCCCATTTGATGCGGACTTTCTTGCGGACACTGTATATCCGAACTATCAGTACTACCTTGACAGTAAAACGTAAACAGTGAAGGTTAAAGGTGAAGTAAGATGTAAATTATAGATAGTTATTGTAAATGAACTCCTCGGTCAAGTTAATAACGAGCTCAGTTATAACAATGGCATGTTTTGAAAAATCGACAATTATTACAAAACGAGACAACCGACTTAGGAGTTGATCCCTCCCTCACCACAAGATTGGAGGTACTAATGTCTCATGTTCTCATTAAACACATTTTTATATTTATTTAAGATCCCAGAGTAGCAAGCACTCAAATTATTTGTGTTAGTTCTAAAATTAATTGAATTAGTTAAGTTAATATAAATCATTTCACTAATATTTTTCTTTATGTAATTACTTTCTCTGTCGAATTCTCGCGGGTGGGAAAAATCAAAGCCATGGCCCGTTAGATAGTGATGTAGACTTAGTGCTGTTAAGTCTAGGGTAGATAAATGTGTTTAAAGAGAACGGGAGACATTAGTACCTCCAATCTTTGGGTGAGGGAGGAATCAACTTCACAGTCGGTTGTCTCGTTTTGTAATAATTGTCGATTTTTCAAAACATACCATTGTTATAATCGAGCTCGTTATTAACTTGACCGAGGAGTCCATTTGCAATAACTATCTATAATTTACATCTAACTTCACCTTTAAACTTCACGTTTTACTGTCAAGGTAGTACTAATAGTTCGGATATATACTTATATCCAATGTGTTTTCTAGAAAATGTGTTGTTACATTCCGCATTATGAATATACAGGCTTAAAGACCTTTTTATTGGTATGTACCTAATGTGTATTTGTTATTAAATCGTATTTTTCATGTATATTTTATTTAAACAACAACTATTTATTTAATGGCCAAAGTTGTGATGTATTTATATATTGATTAGGGACCTACTGCCTCATTTTAATTTTTGCTATGACTGTATTTGTAATTTGAATTTTATTCGCATTAATTTATTGTAATTATCTTGTAGTATCTTTCTCTTTTCAGACTTATTAAAAACGAAACGTTGGGATAAATACAATTGTGTCAGTTCATTGCCTGCCTTCCTACGTCTATTCTTATAAAATTTATAATAATTCGACTATGTAAAAGTAAGTAGTTGCCTTCATGCACCATATTTTATCGAGAATAAGAGATAAATTAATTGTTCAGGTAAAATATTGGGCACCAAATTCCATCGACCGCTGTGCAATATTACCTTTAAAATAAATTTAAATTAAACTGCTTCTACTAACCTATAAATTTCATCGTGACGAAAAAAAATCAACATTTATGTTCCCTTTTACAGCAACCAATTAAATGTGAATTTGCCTCCGCGTTCCAAAAAGTCGTTTATTTAAAACACAAGCCTAATTAGATTAAAAGTTTGTATCAGCCAGGAGATAAAAAAGCTGCAGCAATCTACGGGTTAATGTGCAACTCGTGCGTTATTAATTAAAGTATAATTTTGGTTGCTTCGTCAATAAAATTATAGTTAATAACACTTAGGTACAAATGTTAAGCCGCCAATTCGTTTTCTGTAAACTTTTGCACATTGGAATTTGATAAAATTGAATTCCATTACTGCAGTAGCAGTAACGTTAAGTTTGCACCCTGTGGAAAATTATCTAATAGGGTAAGTGCGTATAAGAGTACGCACTTAGTGGATAAATTGCAATAGCTCTTTGATTTTTATTATGTATTGTGACCTTTTTGCATGTAATTTCTTATTTTGGTTATTCTTGAATATGTTTTTAACAAGTTAAATGACACCAAGTTTGTTTATTGTAAGATACTTAATTTAATCGGAAACTCAGCAAGTGCGGACTCTTTTACACATATGTGTGTAAGAGTGCGCAATTTAATGCCTAAGAGTACGCAGTCAGTTTTGCCTGTTTAAAAGTTTGTAAATAAATAAAAGTACTTAATTTAACGAAATTACAGAACTGTATATATTAAATCTAAATTCCTGGATAAATGTTGAAAAAAGTTAAACTATAGTTTAAGTAATAAAATAAAAGGTTAAAAAACCAAAAAAAAAAAGTTTTAGTAAGTTGGTAATCTTAATGTTCCTCTTCACAATTAAAACAGGTAAATACCCCCGTTACGTAGGTGGTTCCACCATTTATTACATAGTGCACACATAATCCAGTCCTCGTCAGATTGTGAATAAACCCCCCCACATCCTGGACAACTAACATCATCTTTAACACTTTTTTTCTTTTTTCTTATGTTTTAGTGAACTGCCAGCCTTTGCACAACTTTCTACTAATTTTTTTTAGCTACTTCTGGTTTCTTTTCCTGTTTAGCTCTTTTTGTTTCAGCTTGTTCTTCCAATTTATGTTTAAATGGACTAATATTGAGGATTTCCGATTTTTGGGATCTTGATTTATAACGATTCGGTTTTTCGTTTATTTTTGGCAATGGCAAGATATCTGAAGCCTTAATGACTGATTCCGACTGATTTAAGGCATCTTCTTCAACCACTTCTAATGCGTATTGGTATTATAGCACCATCTTCATATATTATATCTAGCTATTTTCACGATAAAAGGTTTCGAGTATAAGAGCGCGCACTGCGCACTATTATACCTGTGTTCAGTGCGTACTCTTATACACATAGGTAAATTTATTTTTAATACTCTTTCTCTTGGAAAAAATTAGATTTTCTTTATTTTTCACATGTAGAAGTACTGCAAAAACCTTAAATAATAATAAAAAAAAAACATAGATTATACAGTGACCGGCAAAGAGTTCGCAACATATGGGAAAAATTTTTATTAGCGGAATATTGAAAAATCTTTTTTGGGGGATTGGATGTGCATGTCCCATAACCTTAAAATCGATTTTGACATACGTCACGTGACCAATGGTATGGCGGGAAAGTTAAAAAAACCAATATGAAATCATCATAAATCAGATAAGTTTATGAGATATCGAAAAAATTTCAAGAATAAAAAGTGTTTAGAATTCCATTAGAACCTTCAATAAAATGTTTGGGATATCTACTTAAAAAAACATAAAATCGAATATTTTTGTAAGTATTTTTTTACCGAATTAAAAATTTCCATATTTTTCCTTTCTTAAAGCTTCATTAAAGTAAAACTAATATCTGGTGACCACAACTAGAAATATTCTTTTGTTTTTCTGACAATTTGGAGCAATAATTCAAAAAATTCGTTTACACTTGGATACCAGCTGTTGCAATAGTCTATTTCTAATAACCTTATCGATATTTTTTATATCGAAATATTCTATTATGTTAAGAAATCCTTAAATTCATTAATCCAAAGCAAATTTTATTTATAACCGTAAAAAATAATTTTGAATTGTGCAGAAATCTTTAAAAAAATCTAAAAATTAATAAATGCTCAGAAATGTTTCAAAATAAATGGTCTCTCGAACAATATTATGTATGGAGCGAAATGGCGGTCATACCGAGTTTTAATACTCGGTTACATTTTTTAATTTAGGTTAATTTTGGTGTTATCAGTACTAAATAAAATTATTTAATGCTTATTACTAATATAGTTTTTTGACTCAAATTGTTGTTTATTTGGCTTAATAAAATAATTTACATTTTAATTAATGATGAGATGTCAGTTTTACTTTAATGAAGCTTTAAGAAAGGATAAATATGAAAATTTTTAATTCAGTAAAAAAATATTCACAAAAATATTCGATTTTATGTTTTTTTAAGTAGATATCCCAAATATTGTATTTAAGGTTCTAATGGAATTCTAAACACTTTTTATTATTGAAATTTTTTCGATATCTCATCAACTTATCTGATTTATGATGATTTCATATTGGTTTTTTCAACTTTCCCGCCATACCATTGGTCACGTGACGTATGTCAAAATCGATTTTAAGGTTATGGGACATGCACATCCAATCCCCCAAAATAGATTTTTCAATATTCCGCTAATAAAAATTTTTCCCATATGTTGCGAACTCTTTGCCGGTCACTGTATTATATTTTACCACTTACCTTTAAAAACACTAAAATCTGCATGCGCAAAACTACATCGCAGTTCAATGAAAACTTATAGTGGCCATGCTGTTTACACCGGTACGTCGGTAATGCAGATTTCTACTTATTATCCATTTATAATTTGGGGTTAAAAATGTAACTAACTGTTTAAAATATTTTATAGGTGGCGGCATATATTTTAAAACCCTTCTGCGCGCTCTTATACACATGTGTTCTCTTATACACATTTACCCTACTTACAACAGGTTTGCCAAGACATAGTTTGTATTGATAGCTTGTTTTTTTATTAACCCATATTAAATAAATTGCTAGTGTTTCAAACCCGCTTTAGTGTTATATCAACTCGAGATTTGCTAGAACAGTGTTTTCATTGGTAGTAATCAGTTCCATTAGCAGCAACGTATTGTTGAATAATGAACTAGTTAATGTTAACACAACAATTTTGTTAGGAAATTAAGGAAGCAGAATAGCGTACTCAAAAACAAATTGTATCCGTTAGAACATATGGCACTTGGGGGGGTAAAGGGGTATATATCCTAAATCGACAATCTTGGGAAATTGAGTTTAAAGTTTTAATACTCGCGTTTGGATAACGGTTTTTTTTTAAACTCAATTTTTTTATTAAAATAGGCATTTTTTGGTCCTTATTACATTGTATATAGCAGTAATTAAAATAAAATAACTATTATGAAAAAAAATATTACTTATACCCATTTACACAGGAAAAATTCTAAAAAACTTACATATACCTCTTTACACCAATTAGATAATATTTTGCTATTGTACTTTCTTCAAAACTGTATTAAATATGAAAAGAAACAAATGGTAATAAACGCAGAGTTTAAAAACAAAACTTTATATCATTTTTATTCATCGCTCGACTGACTCTTCATCATTTAATTATACCCCTTTCCTCTATAATAGGCCAAACAACTTTTTAGGGGAGAGGGAGATAAATATACTTATATTCCTTTCCACAAATAATTTTGTTAAAATTCAATTCGTCACTAGGCTTTAACAAATCTTAACCCCCTTTTCACAACAAAATAAACATTTTCTGTGGTTATATCCTTTTCCACAATCAAAAATGGCACATATTTAGGGCTTAAATGACTTATATCTCTTTTCCCAGGGGTAGATAATGAATTTATAAGTATTGTGGGCAAATTATCTCAATTTTGAGAATTTTCGAATTATACCCCTTTACCCCCCCAAGTGCCATATTATAATCCACAAGACGTTGGTGGGTGTTCGCAGCAATTGGCAATCGCCGCGCGCCGTAGTATTACTTTTAACGTATTTGTTGCGCAGGTCACATCATTGTTCGGAGTCTTCTAGCTGTCCTGTCTAAATTTAAATTTTATTAATCGTACCAATACCTGTTTTAATTAATTTATTTTAATTTTTTATTTATAGTTTATTAAGCTTTGCATGTCAGATAAAGCAATAGAAGATTCTTGTTTCGCAAATCCCATCATTAGTATTGGAATTTATAAGCTACGGACGAATTTTACCATCCTAGTAAACCATGTTGTATAATATATAATCATATGCAATGTTAAGCGACAAGAACAATATCATACTAGATGCTATTAAAATTTTTGAGAACTACAGTACTGAGTTTTTGTGGTAAGTATATGCTTTATTAAACAGCAAGCAAATATTATTATGATTAATGTCAAGTTTCATTACAACTGCCAGTCGAAACTAATAGAGTATATAAAACTAGATTATACTGTAAAGATTATTTGGGTACTTCTAATAAAACACCATCTCTCTACTTAGGTGTAATCTATTGTCTGTTGAATCTACATTCAAATGTGCTTAATTGGTTTCTAATTGGTGCCGGCTGGTCGACGACCTAACTAGTCAGCAGAATCAATATTTATAATAACCTAGTTTGCTTATTGCCAAACAATACATTGAATAGGAACCAATGATGTACAGGGTGTACCATATTACACCTCCCCGGATATTTTTAAAAGAATTTACGTTTTATTGAAATGTAAATTATTTCTTTTTATATCAATGTATTAAATAGCAAAGCAAAGTGGTTAATAGAGAAATCAATATATTATATAATAACAATACAGATATATAAAATGTATGTAAAAATAATACAAATTTTTAAATAATAATTTATAAACTTATACTTGAATACCATGTAACGTAATAACAAATCGGGATAGGGTAGAGGGAGTTATTAGTAATTGGGAGGGGGGGGGGGGATAAATATGAATTAAGGCCCTTAATTCTTACCACTAATATCTATCTTTTAAGAGTTATATGGTTTAGTTCTATTCTTATGAACTAAGACTTCTTTTTTATTTATTAAAATTTTTACATTTGGTGCTAAATCCTCAATAACTAAATATGGACCCACGAAGCAAGGGCTGTTTATTTTATTTCCAGTTTCATTTTTTAATAAGACTTTGTCTCCTTTACTATAAGTTATGGGATTTTTTGTTCTGTCATATGTCTCTTTTCTTTTTATTTTTGACTGTATTAAGTTTGTTCGTGCGTCTTCGTTTGCCCTTTGTAGTCTGTACTTCAACTCCAATGGGTAACTGTCGAAATTGTTTATTGGCTCTACTATATGAGTAAGATTACTAGGAATTTGACATTTCCTGCCAAAAACAAGTTCGAAGGGCGTGTACTTAGTCTCTGTGTGTACGGTTGTATTGTACGTAAAGCACCAGAAAGAAAGCCATGTGCTCCACGCAGCGTCATGATTTTGAGTTTGCATTCTTAGATAAGCACCTAGCACTTTATGTGAATTCTCTAAAGCACCTATACTTTCATGATGAAAAGCTGTAGATTGAATTTGTTGTATTTGTAAAATATTACATACTTCTTTGATAGTACTTGAAATGAACTCAGACCCCCTGTCAGTAGCAATAACCTGGGGGATACCATATCTTAAGATAAAACCTTCCACCAAACATTTTGCAACTGATACTGAGTCTTTGTTCTTCAGAGGATATGCCTCAACAAATTTAGTTAATTCACACTGAAGTGTCAGGATATAAGAGAAGTCATTAATATCTGTTGGAAGTGGCCCAACTATATCTAAGTATATTTTTTAAAATGAACCCGACGCTGTTGAAGTAATCACCATGGGTTCCTTAATGTACCTATTTGAATGTTTTTGTTTTTGACAACTATCACACTTTTTAACGAACGCTCGCACGTCATTGTCCATACCTGGCCAAAAATAATGCTTTTTAATGTTATTTACCATACGGTTAATACCTGCATGTCCACTTGAGGGAAGTAAATGAAAGTCATTTAAAATTATTCTTTGCGAATCTTTATCCATTACCTTTTCAACTCCTTGTACTATACATATACGGGGACCGGTCCAATTGGAGTTGTTTTTTATTTCCTTAGCTAGCCATTTAATAATTTCTTCATTGTTAATAGTTTTTAAAATAATTAATTCGCCTATATTTAATTTGTTACTTATATTAACCAAATCTCTCAACGTTTCTTCTCGAGCCAACGTCGATCGAGTATTTTGATTTAAATATAAGGTAGAATGTAATGGAACATAATAAAAACTTCCCGATTTTTCAGTAATTTCTTTAGATAATTTCTTTATTTTTTCAACTGAAATAAAAGAAAGTTCAGTACAGTTGTTAGGTTTTTTGAGAATTTCTACTATATTCGGTTGATCGGGCCAAACATTTGTAGCACTCTCCTTTCCTAATTCGTGTTCCTGATTTTCCTTTTGTTTATACTGTGCCCTAGTCATTACCGAAATCACTTTTTCACTCATACTTTTTAGCTCATCAGACGTGATTACTATTCGAGATAAAGCATCAGCTGTCACATTTTCACTTCCTTTTATATATTCAACATGAAAATCATATTCTTCTAGACCTAATCGAAATTTTGTTAAACGACTGGAGGGGTCGGTTAAATTAAATAGATATATTAAGGGTTTGTGGTCTGTTAAAATTTTGAAGTGTCGTCCATACAAATATGGCCGAAAATGTTTTACTGACCAAAAAATAGCTAATAATTCTTTTTGAACAGTGGGATAATTTACTTCTGCTTTATTTAGACTTCTACTAGCATATGCAATTGGTTTATTATTTTTATTTGACAAAATTCCTGAAATCGCAATATTGGAAGCATCCGTTTGTAAAATAAATTCGTTGGCTTCTGAAAAATCTGGATAATCTAATACTGGATTTGTGGTTAACGCATTTTTGAGAAATTTAAATGATTTTTCGCATTCATTCGTCCATTCAAATTTGGCATATTTTCTGCATAACTTGTTTAGTGCTACAGTTTTTTCCGCGAAGTTCGGTATGAATTTTCTATAATAATTTGCAAAAGCAACAAACCTTTTTACTTCATCTGCGTTTTTAGGAACAGGGTACTCTTTCAAAGCTCGTATTTTATCTGGGTCTGGTAAAATGCCTTTATCAGTGATAGTATGGCCTAAATAAAGAATTTCTTTTTTTAAAAATTGACATTTTAACGGATTTAATTTTAAATTTACTTTACGCAGTCTTGAAAAAACATTACAAAGATTTTTATTGTGTTCAGCAAGGTTTCTACCGAAAACTATAAGATCGTCAAGATAAACAAAACATTTGTCGTAATTTAATCCTGACATAGCTACCGTCATTAACCTTGAAAAGGAATTAGGGCTAATTTTTAAGCCCATCGGTAGTCTCGTCATTTGCCATTGACCTCGATCTGTAGTAAAAGCAGTATATTTCCTACTGTCTTCATTAATTTAATCCTACTTGATAATAACCCTGACTTAGATCCAGATGAGAAAAGTATATTGCTCCTGCAAGAGAATCTAGTATATCTGTAATATTTGGCAGTGGCCATTTTTGGTCTAAAATCTTTTGATTTAAAATTCTGTAGTCTACTACAAGTCTACTGCGTTTTTCGCCGCTCGCATCCATCTTTTTTGGTACGAGTAAAATAGGTGATGAATGTTCACTCTGCGCACTCTCAATAACACCTTGTTCATATAATTTTTCAATATGTTTATTTATTTCATCTTTTTGTGAATGAGGAAGTCTGTACGGTTTGACATACGTTGGTGTAGAATTTTCTTTTAATTGAATAGATTCTTTGTAAAGATTTGTGATAGATAGCTTATCACCCGGCATGTGAAATATGTCAGCAAATTTTACACAAATGTTTTCTATTGAAGTTTGTTCTTCGTTGTTTAAATAATTTATTTTTAACAAATTTAGTAATTTTTTGACTCGCTCCACCGATATGTCACTGTTAGAAAATTTACAAAATTCATAATCACTTAACTTTTGTGTTTTTGGAATGCAGTTTGTTAAGCTAACTTCATTCTCTCGAGTAAGTATTTAAAATTTTTACTGGAATTTTTCCTTCTTTAGGTTTTGCTACAATGCCTGCCATAAAGACTCCCGCACACAATTGATTTGGTAACAACACATTCTTCAGTCATACCTGTATATACATAATGAATAGTCTCACATCTTGGTGGTATTACTAAAATATTATTGTCGTAAGCATTTAAGGTTAAATTTATTGTTTTTTCAGAATTATGCAATGACAATGTGTTTTCTTCGTAATTTATGATTCCGTTATATTTTCTTAAAAAATTTTCACCAATAATACCATCATTACGACAAGATAAAGAATTAAAAACAAAAAATTTTTCGTGAAAAGTAGTGCCTCCTACAGTAAGGTTTAGGTAAACATACCCTTCCGTAAGTAAATTTCCACCTATACCTTTTATTTCAATTTTTTCTTTATATAACTTATCCCAAGGATTTAAAAACTCTGACTTAATTGCACATAGTGTGGCTCCTGTATCTACTAAAAAGCTTAATTTATTATTTGCTACTGAAAAATTAACTGAATTTAAGAATTTGTTCGTCCACGTAAAAATTTAACTTGCCGTGTATTCCTTTTTAGGGACGAAAAAACGTTTCTGATGAATCAACTACATGTTCCTGACCTGAGTTATTTTCCCGATCAGCAAAATGCATATTATGTCTAGGTGAACCTCTCCGGTTACTATTACTTCGGTTAAACGAACGTCCTCTGAAATTTCTCTGAAAATGCTGAGCGCGTTGTTTATTGTTATTGTTGTTTATACGTGGGTGATTATTATTATTTTCAAATTTATTAAAATTTCTGTTTGAATAATTATTTTTACCCCTGTTGAAATTTGTATTATAGTAAGATCCCTGAGAAAAATTTCTATTAAAATTTCCTCGACCTCTTCTTGAAAACGTCATAATCTGCGAAGAATTATTGGGCGCTATAATTTCTTCGTCTTGCGCTGCTCTAATCGCGTCTTTTAAATATTCAAATTTTTGTGAAGCAATTATGGTACTTAGTTTTTGATTTCTGAGACCGTCGGCAAATCTCTTAATAGCTGTTTTTTCGTTAATGGGTCTTAAAATGTCGTACGTTGTATTGTTACCATTAGCTTGAGCAATCGTCAGGTTGACAAAGAGTTCTTCAAGTTCTTTTCCGAAATCTTCAACTGATTTATCGCCTTGCCTTGTACGTAACATTTTTGCCTGAATGGCAGTGTCTGATTTTCTCGTCAGCAAGTGAGTCCTTATGTCATTAAGTAACTCATTTACTGTGGCATAATTTGCTTTCAGACGTAATTTCGCGCTATTCGAAACCCGTGTTTTGAGAACAAATTTTATAAGTAAAGGCTTACCGTCGTCATTTAACATTGCTTCATACAATTCGATCGCATCTATTAATTTATTTGTTGTCTCCTCTGTACCATCCATGTTAGGTAGAAGAGATACGGCAACTTTAAGATCGAATGAGGCCATTTCTGTTCCAGAACTTTCCTTCTTTTTGTCAAAATCGCAAATTTCTTTATATAAAATCCTAATTTTTTCTACTAAATTTTTAACTAATAAAATTTCTGAATCTTCTACTTCGAAGTCTTTAACTTTTTGATTAAAATTTGCTATTTCGATATTTAACCCGGAAAAAATGGTTTTTGCGTTATCAAGCTTTGTTTGTAATTGTGGTGTTTTCCGTCTTTCGTGACTTAATTTAGTAATATTCGTCCTTACTTGCGTTAATTTTTGAAAAATGTCATTTAGTTCGGTAAGTCCCATAAATTATAATTTATTCCCGTTAGTATTTAACAATAATAATAATTAAATAATACCAAGTGGGTCAATGTTTAGCCATTACAATAATAATAAATACCGCTACGTAGCCATAAAGTAATACTATTTCTAAAATACCTGTTAACATCTAAATATACTTTCTTATCTAATTTAAAATTTTATATAACCATTTTAATCATTTCCATAGCTCCATTATAATATTTTTTCCATAATATCCATGATCCATTATTGATTATCCATTATTTATTATTCATTATTCGTGATTGCTAAAAGAAAAACCTAAAATTCACAATATTTCTTCTTCTTCGGTTACGTCATTACGTGATTTCCTAATCTCGTTTTTGTAAATTTCCCTTCGGATTGTTCTTCTCAGACATTTTTTATATTTCGTGGAAATGAGGTATGTAGACTATTGCCAAAATAACCATAATAACCAGAACTATGAGTAGCCAGTCTGACAATGTCATTCCCTTTTTTATACTACTTGTTGCATCTCCACTCGCTGTTTGTGCTATAATAACCTCCTCTTTGGAATTCTTTGAGCCCATATTTTATTTTATTCCAGCTTTAATTTTTCTTCCGCCAAATTTCCTCTTTTGCCATTAGTTCGAAATGGCAGGATCGCCATGTAAAGATTATTTGGGTACTTCTAATAAAACACCATCTCTCTACTTAGGTGTAATCTATTGTCTGTTGAATCTACATTCAAATGTGCTTAATTGGTTTCTAATTGGTGCCGGCTGGTCGACGACCTAACTAGTCAGCAGAATCAATATTTATAATAACCTAGTTTGCTTATTGCCAAACAATACATTGAATAGGAACCAATGATGTACAGGGTGTACCATATTACAATACCCCCAATTGAACTTAATAATTACTGTGGGTATTCAGAGCAATAACGGCCATAAACCATTTAATAGTAGCATTGTCCTATTTCCTATTGGCTAAATTACCGTGATATTATCACTACACAACCGTCTAGCAATTTTTGTTGTCTTACAGTTGGAAAGCGCGTTGCTGTTACATATAGTACTAAACGTTGTATAAAGAGTATGTGAATTCTTATAAGGAAAAGAAGGTTTTTTCAACCCCCAAAAAACACATTAAACCAAAAGAAGGACAATTAAAAAAAAATTCTTATTACTGCTGAGTTTTTCTACTTTTATAAACAAATAATGCTGTGGAACAATATTCACAAGTTCGGTGTGGTTTAACAGAATTTGATAAATTTGGTTTCGTTCAATAAGATTTTCTTTCAAAAAAATTACTTTGTCGGACTTCCATTGTCTTTATTTTGTTACTTAACACAACGTTTCGGTTAGTTAGTATCTCTAACCGTTTTCAAGTGTAAACTAAATTATAATTCTAAGGCTACTGTCTTAAATACTATCCATGTGCAATGAAGCTTGATGACTCCGCCTACGTGCTTATTGAAGTGTGACGTTTGAGCTGTTGGTTTTGGACAAGAAGAGGCATTGGTTTACTGAATATATGGATATTTTGATTCATGAAATCTGCTTTCTTAAATGATGATATATAATAATCTTAAAAAAAAATAAGAGAACTTGACAAAAATTTTAAATGGGGAAAAAATTCTATAAATCATAAGTATATATTGTCATAAAACATATGGCAGCAGAAAAAAACAACTTATTTCGTCCCAAAAGACCACTAGCAAGATTTAAAAATGCCCCAAAATTCAAATTATCCCAAGCGGTTAAAAACGGGTCGTGACGTCACGAAGTATAATTCCTGTGTGATATCCACGAAATAGGTTATAGGTTGGCAATAAATTGAACGACGTTGAGAATTCCACCTTAAAACAACAATACAATAACAATAACACACGGCAATCCAAATGCAAACTCGGTAGCTCGGCCACCAGTCAGGATGACGGATGACGGAAAAGTCATACTTCCTGACGTCATCGGGCTTGGCGCTTTTAAAAGGTCGTTTGAAATGCTTTTGACACGCGCGAAACTTTAAAGAATTTTTATCAAGTTATTACTGATTTTTAAGGAGTAATAATTGGGGAAAATTTTTTTAGGCCTAACTAAATCATATTATTGAAAAAAAAAAATTTGGAAAGTTCCCTATTAAAAATGGACACCTTTTAAAAAATAATTAAAGATAGTTTTATTAGATGAAATGATTTATAAGTATATATAATATAATTAATTAAATTGGATTATTTTTTTTTAACATGTTAATAATGGTTATTATTCTACATTATTTTATCAGTTTCCATAATGAAGTGTAAAAGTTAGTTCGGAATAAAGATATTTTAAAGTAAAAAAAGTTTTGAAGTAAAAAAAATTATTATAAAATCGACCAAGAAAAATTGCTGGAAATTAATTTCAAATTCCTAAATTTACCTCTAGAGGGCGATCAACTCATGACTAAGAAGATTATCGGTTTTTATCGATAATATGTCAAATAAAGTTACATGAAAAATTAAGTTGTTTTGTTTGAAACAAACGGTACAACTTTGATTGAATACAATTTGCTCGCAAAATAGACCGATGGGAGGAGGGAGAAATACTAATAACTCTGGCGTCCATTTTTATTTGTCCGCGCAGTACATGTCATGTTTACTTCCAACTTTCCTTCGTTAACATGCATAATATGAAAAATTCTTACATAGGTATAAAAGACACATAGAATTGCTACATTTGGCAACATACGAAGCCAAAAATTTTAATATGAAATATTCAAAATTTTAGTTTTGAAAATAACGCAAATTTTTATATTGAGGCCTTGTATAATTTAATTAAATTAAATAATAATTTAAATTAAAAATAATTTTAGAGTCACCTTAGCTTGGTGATTGATTAAAATATAGTTACTAATGTACAATAATGAGTTTTGAATAGGACGGTTTAATGACGAACGCAGTAATATTTTTTTTTAATGAATCTGTTGTAGACCAGTAATTAATCAGGAGTTCAATTTGGTTTAACACGTTGACGGACCGTAAGAAACGTTAGTGAGTGCTAAAAATTACACTAGTTGGACGTTTATTGGCGTTCTGTAAGAATATGGCGGGAAAGCTGACAAATCCTGACTGAAGGAAGTACGTCACAATGTAACTTGTAAATAAATGGCATGTTCTCATAGGAGCTATGCTAGCTGTGGCAGTAACTATCCGTTCTTAATACTTCATATGGCGAACGGAACGTCGATAAACGTTCTGCTTTTTATTAACAGTATGAGTTCAGACGCCGAACAGCGTTCTGCCAGATTAAGCACGCCAGATAGGATGTCTATCGGCGTTAGTGTCCTTTAACGTGTCAAAATTTGATAATTTTTTTAATTCGTAGTTTTTTTGTGAAATGAACAAAGATGTGATGACTGATATGAACCGAAGAAGAACTGCACTGCCACTAAAGTCGTTTTTCAAACAACCGGCGTTTTAATTTTAATTAATAATAAATAATCAATTAAAAAAATTAAAATTATTAATATTGTTTTTTGATCAGAACCCGATTTCCTACATATTATTATTAAATTTGTCTATTTGCTTCGCCAGAAGGAAGGACTTCTTGCCAGTGGCGTATTTAGAATATTGCCACGGGGGAAGGGGTCTATACCTTTCGTTTTATCTGTCTCCTTTAAAAAAGCGCCGCAGGCGAAAATTTTTTCGGTGCCACGCCCTATTTTGAACTATCAAAATTTATAATTTCTATGTTTTGATAGCTGAACCCAAAAAAGGAAGAAATTAAGAAATTTTTAAATATAAACGCAATAATGGAAATATATATTTTTTTAAATATTTATGTTTAAAAATATATATTTCTACATAATATGACCGATTCCGAAAATGATTGGTTTTCAAGTTATTTTTGCCATTTTTTTTTGCCAAGTTTGGCCATGTTGTTTTGTTATCTGTGACACAGTTACTTAATTATTTGTAAAAACAAAGTATTGCTAATAGTTCTAGTTTGCAAAAAAAATACAAAACTAAGTGAACATCATTTCAATTTTTTAAAATTAAATAAATTAGACACGCAGGTAAAAAACAAGAAAAAAATTGAAATAACTCGAAAACCAAGCATTTTCGGAATAGGTCATATTTAAGAAAAAATCACAAATTACCTCCTGCGAGGAATTAATCGAATTATCAATCACCATGTATATATTATTTTACTCACTTAAATTAGAAATTAAATGCAACAAGGCGTCTGATCAGTTCTAAGTTTTTTTTAATGTTGAGCCCACGGGGGGGGGGGTCCAGACCCCTCGGACCCCCCCCCCCCTAAATACGCCACTGCTTCTTGCTAATTCCAATACTTCTGCGGCAATACTTCGTATATGGACTACGTCTCTCAAGCGCGCAAGTGTTTGCTTTCTATTTTTTAAAGAGGATATTATTTTAGTAAGAGAACCCGACCTAAAGAATCCACCATAGAAAGATCTTTATTTATTTTTTTCAGTTTTGCCTATTTTCGAGAAAAACACAAAAAAAGTGATTTGCTGACATGAGGATCATTAGAACTTATGTGACGCATGGAAATATCCATAGTTTCTGGTAATTCACTAGAGATAAAGAATTTAAACGTACCTAATGACAAGGTACATGGGGACCTGTAGCTCAGTAGTGATTATCTATACGTGCATCGTAGGCTATCGTGCTTGGACTGAAATGAAAACGCAAAATTTCCTCTACTAATACTGTTTTTAAAGCAATCAAATAAATTAAATTTTTAGGACCTATTTTTTTTCCTTAATTTTTTTAATGGTCTAAAATATAAAAAATAACCCAAGTAGCACAAAAAATCCCTAAAAGAACGAAATTATTTCATAATTATCGCATAGCGCCACTTGACGAACCTTTTTATTTTTTGAAGCCTCCCAATAAGACAATTTTGTCATATAAATAAAGGGGTTTCTGTAATGCTGTTGTATAGACGTTCTTAAAACTCATATTATAGGACAAGGAAATGCCAATTTTGTAACAATTGCATAACGTAATAATATAATCCTTATAAAACTTTAAAAAAAAAATGTTATACAAGTATAATACAGTTGCATAGCTATCTTATTACTTTTAATAGCAACGCTAAAAGTTAGTTATAGTGGAAGTTGTGTAAATAGTTGTGTTAGTGTTCCTTAAGAAAAATAATGGGATTGTTACTTAAGGCAGAAGTAAACGATTACACAATAAGTATTAAAGGATTTTATAATCATTCTATAACCACAACAGTGTACTCTCTCTTATAAGAGCAGAGCTTCAGAGCTTATAGAATAAAAATGTAGTTTCCAGGAATAAATTTATCCCAAGTTCTGCGTTATAGAATATGTTTATACGTAATAATACATACATAACCTAATAATTATGTTCTATCAGTGCGTTTACAAAATGAATTTAGCATCAGCAGTATCTCAATTTAAACAATTAAAAAGGAGTGGACATTTATGTTGTCTAATGATGTTTTTATACCGGGATAAACTAGAATATTATTTGCAGGTTAGGTGTGGTTCACGCATGTATACCGCAGTTGATCAAAACACAATACAACTGTTTACTGCTAGACGGTACGTTAAGCGATACTTTTGTTCTCTAAGTTTGTTCTACTATGTAGTTCTCCAACGCACTTTAGGATAACACGGAAATTTAACGTTTCTGTAATGCTGTTGTATAGACGTTCTTAAAACTCATATTATAGGACAGGGAAATACCAATTTTGTAACAATTGCATAACGTTATAATATAATCCTTATAAAACTTAAAAAAAAAAATGTTATACAAGTTATAATACATTTGCATAGCTATCTTATTACTTTTAATAGCAACGTTAAAAGTAAGTTATAGTGGAAGTTGTGTAAATAGTTGCGTTAATGTTCCTTAAGAAAAATAATGGGATTGTTACTTAAGGCAGAAGTGAAGCATTACACAATAAGTATGAAAGGATTTTATAATCATTCTATAACCACAACAGTGTACTCTCTCTTATAAGAGCAGAGCTTCAGAGCTTTATAGAATAAAAAAGTAGTTTCCAGGAATAAATTTATCCCAAGTTCTGCGTTATAGAATCTGTTTATACATAATAATACATACATAACCTAATAATTCTGTTCTATCAGTGCGTTTACAAAATGAATTTAGCATCAACAGTATCTCAATTTAAACAATTAAAAAGGAGTGGGCGTTTATGTTGTCTAATGATGTTATTATACCGGGATAAACCAGAATATTATTTGCAGGTTAGGTGTGATTCACGCATGTATACCGCAGTTGATCAAAACACAATACAACTGTTTACTGCTAGACGGTACGTTAAGCGATACTTCTGTTCTCTAAGTTTGTTCTACTATGTAGTTCTCCAACGCACTTTAGGATAACACGGAAATTTAACGTACAGTGTTGCCAGGTTGAGCAGTTATACGTACATAAAATTAAATGAAGCAATTATTTATTATGTTACATCTTATTATTCTAAGATAACTTACATGCATGCACCTAAAACGAAACAACCTCTATAGTAAATTGGCAATAACAAACACAGTAAATAGCTCCTTAGGAAGAGTTTACAAGGGTCGTGAATAAGCCGTTCAAGTTTCTTGGCTGGAATCAAGTATTTAAAAACATGCAAATATGCGTCTGCTTATTTTATTAAAATACTTTAATCTAGCAGTTGCATTTAAAATCAGTATAAGAACTTAAAATAATGTTCCGGCGTAAAATTATTCAGAAGTAAAAAATTTATTTTGTGTAATGAGTTAGAAAGTATAATTGGGGACGAGTGTGAACATAACGAAAAAAGAGTTTGAGTTTCCAAGTGGTTACAGCGAAGAGACACGCATGGAGGTTCAGCTTATTGCTTCTCGTAAACTCGCATTAGAAGATCGTAGCTCGATAAATTTCAATATTGTGTCCTCAGTTCATCTCATCTTAAAAACACTGAAAATATCTCTCTATCTGTAAATATTCACTTGAACGACGAGCAAGTACGGCGCTCCACTAACATTTCAGCATTGCATTTCGTAGTGGGGGATGCCTTCTTAAGCAAATCATTTTTCCATACCTACGTCGTAATATGCTTTTTCCTACACTTATAATGTAATAATAAAATACTATTAATAATAGTATACATATACTATTTATGCCGTAAAAACCAAAATGCTATCTGTGATTAAATATTTTAAATGTAGGTATTACGAAATCTGGCAACATCCAAAAATAAGCAAGAACTTCATGATGATTCCAGAACCAGTTTATACTATCAGCTCAATGCAGATTCGTATCGACGTTGCCATTTTCTAGGATGATATGTTTTTATAAATACACACACAAACAATTAGAGGAACGATCCAAATTTACCCTTAAAAATCAATTTTCTTTTTAGAATTTCACTCGATTCCGATAGTTTTTCTTTTAAATTTATATTGATGCTTCAGGAATGTTGTTGGCCTATTAACGTTTTTGAATGATTCGTTTCAATATAAGATACAGGGGAAGAAAATGATTTTTTTTTCAGTAATTTTTGAGACATTCTGTAGAGTGACCAAGTGACAATTGGAAACATTTTATTATAAGCAAGTGTGACTTAATATTTTTTGAACATTTTCTGTATCATTCACTCTAATATCTTAATTATTACGAAAAATACAGGGTTTCAAAGAAAAAAGTGAATTTCAACCATTCAATAAAACAAGGAAAATGTAAAGGAAATGAGATAAATTAGGCTCGTGGGGAAACACACTTTATTGAAAAAAAGAATGTTTGTAATTTTGCTTCATCACCAAATCCTTAAAACAAGTCAAGACTTAATTTTTAAAAAGCGCTATTTTTGTCTTTAAAGTTTAAACACGCTTCAAAATGGCATAAAGCTTTGCAAGACACACTGTAATTGTTATAGCTTTTAGCCTTTTAATTAATTTTGTTCAAACGTCTAAGGAGAATAAAGGTTATTTAAAAAAAAGTTGAAAACCCAATTTATCCCCGTTCCTGTTCATTTACGTTTATTGAATGTTTGATACGAAGGTCAGCTGCTTAGCCAAGTTCAGAGTTCTTGAAAAATGACAACGTCGGTACGAGCCTGCAGGTAGCCGCTCATACTTTTATGGCGCCTATAATAATAGTATATTATTAACCAAGGTTTAGACAGCCATCATTATTGCCCGAGCGTCAAGTTTAAATCACGAGGAGCGGAGCGACGAGGGATTTAGGGCGCGAGGGCTATAGGCTGTCTAAACCGTGGTTAATATAATTTTTTTTCCACTACTAACACTTTTATTTTGTACAGTATTAATAAGTTATAAAAAATCCTATTAGGTAGGTATAAATATATATTTTAATCAAGTTACCTGCTTTGGCATATTGCCAAGATAATTTGTTTTCTTGTCAGTTGGCTTGGCGTCACATTTCATGTTATTTGTTGGGGAATTAACAAATCAAGTTACCTGGTTTTAAATAGATCGGTCAATAATGGATTTCAATGCTTTATTATTGACCGTTGTCAATAGCAACTGAGAAGGGAGAGAAAAACGATTTCTGGCGTTAATTAATCGGTCAATAATGGCGATGTTATAGGTTAGTAGTGGAAAAAAAACATTATATGACTTTAATAAGTATTGTATAGAGCCAAAAAGAAAACACAATCATTGTATAAAGTTTCTCATAACACAAAATTATTGTATTACCATACGCCATATTTATTAAACTTTCTGCGGTTCAGAAACGGCAGCCATTGTGGAAGAATTCATACAATCGTAAAATGTCAAACAAAAAAATACATTTTTTAAGATGATATAGAGATTTTTCTTGTCGCATTTACAATCAACACAATACATAGTTTGTTTTAGTTGAAAATTCTACCATAATTTTTTTTTTTTTAATATTAAATTTTTTAATAATTCCAACAAATGTATGCTTATCTGAGGCGCATTAATTTTTCGTAAGAAATATATACATATTTTGTCAGCAAAGTTGACGGCGCAAGACAATTATGTCCCCTGAATGTTGCAAAAAGGTTTGGTACTTATTATTTAATACATTCAATAATGATAACAGCAAATACAACTCGCAGCCATTAATGCATGATTGGTCTTAAACTACATTGCTATTTTTGTCAAACAGAACATAAAGTTTGCATAATAAAATATTCTTGCAATGATTCTATTCCAAATTTCAACAGTAGGAAACAATGTTATTGTCTTAGCGATTCTGTCAGCATTATTAAATTCTTATAAAATAATCTCTTAATAGATCTATAAATGTTCGCAGAATACACTTAAACCGCATAACCCAAGCACAAGTATTATACAATAGTTTTATAGCAGTTCTTAAATAGTTTTGTAAATATATTGTAAAAGTAATCCTGAAGACATACTTATAGGAGAGTCTTATAATGATCACATTGATTATCTTATAACGGTCGTGTAGGTTATTAAAGGATCTCCTAAAAGTATTAAACTGTTGTATAAAATGGGCCCTTTTTGGTTGTAAAGACATTGTATAGTAGTTTGCAGCCACATTATAACATTTCGACGATTCTATAAGAAATGCTGTATAGCTGTTCTTACAACATTTCTGGAACCATTTGTGCTACTTGGGAATTCTTTAAATATCAATCCTTACAATAATTCAATTATAACTTAGGATCAAAATTATATGTATATAAATTGAAGAAATAGTCCATACCTCAAGTGGAGTAAAAGATTGAAAGGGAAAGAAAAACTCTAAGTCTTCCTCCACTAATATATTCCAAATAAATCTTATTTAAAGATACCTCAACATGTTTCGAACATAGAAATGTTCATCATATGTATATCATACCGTGCGAGCAAAAATTATTTGCATCAAAGAGGGTCTTGCATCTAAGGACGTAATGTTTAGCCGTAGACCTTTGAGGCAGAATTTCCCTTATTCTTACCTTTGGTTTGGCTTTCCTTGTTTTATAAGCCTGGACAATGTTTGTTGTCATTTTGCTTGCAAATATACCGTTGACTTGTTTTGGTTTTCTACCATTTTGAACTAACGTCAAGTGAACGGGAATCTACTATCTACTTTCTGTTCACTTTGCAGTTTTCTTTTCGGTTAACAGGTAGGATTTCTTTTTAATGTTTTTCAAGGTTTAACTACTCTCTTCTAGGGGGCGTTGTTGCGGATAGCTAAAATTACACCGAGCTTGTAGGTTACCTTCTTGAGTATTTTTGCGCTTGAAAGGTTTGTCACCAGAGGGACCTAATAGTATTAGCTTTGAATAATCACAGAATCGCGTGCGTTTTATCTTACCTTATCTGGTACTTTTTTGCGACCTTTTTTGCGCTATTTGTTCACTGCGAGTACTACGTTGATACCTACCAAAATCGACAAATTCCTTTCTTTCTTGAACCTTTGGCAAAGCTAGTAGCTGTTCGGCTTTGAAAACTTATTTAATTATTTACCCTAATTAAAAGTTACATGCTAAGTACTAGGTAGGTAAAGTTCCTTATAATATCTAATTCTCAAATAAAATGTTACAGTTCATAATATTGAGGTATTTTATTGAGTTTTGATTTCTCTGTAATTAAGTTTGTATTAAAAATACTTACTCTTTATTATGCTTAGACAAATAATTACCTATCTAGAACTTACCTTATTTTTATATGTATTTTAGATTTGCAAAAACAGGTAAAAGAAACAAGAAAGCCTATCTCAATAAAAAGTAAATTTCCTGGCATGCTCAGAGTTTTATTGGTCTAAACCCACGTAAAATATACCCTGAGAAAAACCGTCACACCTTAATACCTGTTGGGTGTCAGTAACTACCTGAATTAACAATCAATCAGTTATTCCGTCATCTTTGACAGTCGTTACAAGTAATTTGATTCATCGCTAATTTTTCCAATTTTTTAAACAATTCACACAATGGGCTTTACGGAACAGCACAAAACATTCATGGTTGAAGCGTATTTTCGAAATGGGGTAGAGTAAATGGTGAGTGGCAATACAATCCGGGTTTGTGCATGGACGATTTTCACGAACATTTTCCTAACGTTGCTTTTATTGCTGGGGATTTTGATCATTGCCTGGCTGTGTTTAGGGAAACAGGTTCTATACAACACAAAAAAGAAGCAGGAAGACCATCTGTAAGAACAGAAGAACTTGTTGCAAACGTTCGTGAATAATGCAAAATACGCCAACAAATTGTATAAGACGCCTGTTCCAAGAAGTGGGAAGATCTTATGGAACATGCAGGACTATTATTAAGAAGCATATATTATTTCCTTATAAAGTGCAAGTATTCCAAGAAATACAAGCCGCAGATTTTGAAGGACGCAGGAAGACACATGCTTGGAGCATGGCGGTGGCTAGATTAAGCAATTTATGTATTTTTTTTTCTTTTTCTTTCTGTATATTCTTACTTAATTAATTTTGTAAACAACAAAAATAAATTTGTATTTGCCTACTTATTTTATTACTCATTAGTTTGGCATATCATGTCATAATATAAATTTGACAAAATTTTAACCTAGATTTGGTTAGATATCATATCATTGTGATCTAAACCAAGCCCTACGTTTTTTAATCCAAGCCCTCTTTGATGCAAATATTTTTTGCTCACACGGTATTATTACCTTTATCTACCTTGATTTCTGTCATAAAATAATACCTGTCATAGACAAATGCGTAATTCAAGACTTGTGGAGCTATTTTCAATTATTTTGAGGCCTATTGTTTCTGCTTCTACATTATAATTGAATTCTTGTAACGATTTGTATAAATAATTATATTTTTTGTATACCATTAAAAATATTGAGGTAAAAGAAATTCTAAATAGTTTATTTAAAAGAGAAAATTTTGCGCTTTGCTTTGAGCCTAAGCACGATAGCCTGTGACGCACGTATAGATAATCACCACTGAGCTATAGGTTTCCAGTAAATTTACGCTGGGAGGCGTCAACCCTAGCACATTACCTACGTCTAATGGGTCTTTTTCATGAGGCACATTCCAATAAACCCTACTGCTGGTGTCACAAATTCTTTTTTTTTGTGAGCCTTTTTTTGTATTTTTCTCGAAAAAAGGCTACATTTAAAAAAAATCATAATAACTTTCTTGTAGGGTACACGTTCAATTTTTATTTTATAGACAGTAGGTATACCTTCTTACCTTTCCAAGGTGGATTTTTCGGATAGGATCTTAGACAATCAAGTTTAGCTTCTTTATTGACCATTAGTATAGGGTATAATATATACAGTCTTCTTAACTACTGACGCGTCGTTAATAACACTACTCAACAAATAAAAAAAAATTTGCAACTGTTGTTATTATTGTTATGTCGTCACTAACCGCACCCAAATTTTCTAAAAAAAAATACAGTACAAGAAGTTTTTTTTGAAGAGACAAATAACAGCCCATTTTGCAGTAGCTTTCTAGTAGTTCTTCTACAAGTTTTTCGTAGTTTTCTGCTTTTTTGTTTCCTAAATACTCCGAAAAAATTATTTCAAAAGAACTACACGCAGCTAATTCAGCATCACCTAATTTCTTATCAAACTGTTGATCCCTTAGTGTTATTCGAATTTGTTATCCAACAAATATCCCGTCCTTAAGTTTAGCATCACTTAGTTTAGGAAAAATTTGTTTAAGTTATATAAATGCCCTATAACCCTTATTTATCTAATGCTTTCACGAAATTTTTCATTAATCCCAGTTTATTGAGTAATGGAGGTAACAGAACTTTTTTGGAATCAACAAGATTTATATTTTTTACGTTAGCTTGATCTGGAATATATGGAACCCTCAGAAGCCATTATTTTACTTGGTTAGGGCTCTCTGTTGCTCTACTATCCCAGAGACAGAGAAAATAGCAAAACTTCGTAAAATCCACCCTGAAGCCCTATCCTAGCTTGTTACATTTAGAAAAGTGACATACTTTCGTATGTTTCCTACATGTTAACTGCATGTGCAAGATAAATAGAGGGTTTTTTTTTGTTACCATGCATTATGAAGCAGAGCTGCTTTTAAACTTATTTTAGACGAATCTATAAATAAACGCCATTGGTCCGGGTTATGTGCAAATACAAATTTTTCCATAACACTATTTGGATTAACACAGACAGACATTTTATCCTGCATAGTTAAAAACAAGGATAGCTCCTGGTAACGGTTTCTATTGTAACTTTGGTTCCAGTGGCTAGTAAATTCCATTGTTGTAATCTAGAACTTCAGCATGCTCTTTGGACATCGGAGGTCCAGAACTAGATAATATTATTTAGCTTGTTTAATTAAATGAAGTGTTCACTTTCGGGAAAATAAGAATCGTCCTTTTTGATACATTATCAGGTCCTGCCTTATCCTCATACATTTCTAAATCTTTTTTCCCCAATTGCCGGAGGCGCCGGAATTGGTAAATTGAATACCTTGGTGCAAAAACCGTCCATTTTTGGTCGAAATAATGATTTTCGTTAAAATGTATGTATTAAAATATCGCCGATCGATTGCTACAAGAATCAGGCAAGTCCAAAGGAATGCAACGTTAATATATATCTTTAGAACTTGGTCGCTGCATTCTTGGGTACAAGAAACAGCTAAGTCCAGGACTTGTCCGGTATTTTCACCAACAGCTTCACAAAGCGTTGGGGCTTGGCTGGGTGGGGGAATATGCGGAACAGTTAGGGTCTCGCTGGCAATATATGTTTATTTATTCAGTAACTGCTGTGATTTATTGATAGTTTTCAGTTTTTGAAATAACGCTCTTCAAAGTTATCATTTACGTTGTTACTTATTTTTTATAGTATTTTTGGTGCAAAAATCGGACAAGTCTAAATTTTCAAAAAATTCTAGCTCTTGTGTTTTTTTATAATATTGTTTTTTAATGTTTTCCTACCAATTTTATTCTATATACCTACAAAAAAAAAAACATGTATGCTATTTGTTTCTTATAAATATCCAAAAATAGAAAGTTTTTTCAATTTCTCAAAACTATGGACTTGTCCGGTTTTTGCACCAAGGTCTTTAATTGGTAAATATTCTTTATTAAGGACCGCTTTTATTGCCTAAAGACATAGAAGACCGTTTACCACTTAGCCAGATCTCAAAAATCTTACGTAGGTATTAAGAAGTTTCTAAGATAATTTTCGCATTTAAAAATCAAAAATTTACAAAAAACTGCCTTTTAAATTACAGTCGCAAATTGGCTGTAAACTAGTATAATTTTTAAAAAACTTACAAGTTGATAGATTACCTGCTTACCTGAGATAGTAATATATTAAAATATTTTATCAGATATTCTAGGTTGGTGTCAAGAGGATATTTTTTTTGTCAAAGATTTTTTTCAGCACGACGCCGTCATCGACTGTGCTTCTCGCATTCTTTTCCCGTACCATTTATATCTTATTCACTTTAATAAAAATCACAAAATTATATATATTTCGATTATAAAGAAGAACATCCCCCATTATACGAAAAGCAGCACGTGCTGTGGCAGAATTCTGCTTGTCTGGTAATACTGGCTCTGAAAAAGTTTAATAAAATCCCGAAACGTTACTTTTTATCCATTCTATCGCTTTCTATAAACTTAATATGATGAGAGCTGGTGCTGCAGATGGCTCGCTGAAAAACCAATGCCACTGACCACACTTGACCCAAATTATATATAAAAGTTTTTAATATGTGCCATATCGAATTAGATATATTATATACGGTTAAAAGATTTAATAATATAGGACGAAAACTGGTTAGAGAATATATTTAAGCTGTCTATTGTTGATATAAATAGTTAGTTTAGTTTTAAAACATCTTTATTGTTTTTAATATTATTTACATGTCAAGTAATATAATAGTATATTAACGTACACGTTTTATAAAGCATCATTTTATAGCATGCGTCCATGTTAAAAAACGAGCCGTTTGCGGCGAGTTTTATAACGGGACAAGTCCTTAAAACTGCTTTATATAACACGTACTTTATACTATTTTTTTCTAATTTGTAGTTTTTTCAATAAGAAACACATATTATTTTTAAAAAAATCCTTCAAATTTTATAAATTTTTATGTTTGTAATACTATTTTTTATCATAGTAGCCTCTGGACAACAAAAATTATTTTGCGAACTGTCATTTTTTGATTCATTGACCCATTTTCACCACGAGATTCTAAAGTTATTTTAGCGATATGAGATTTGAAATTGGACGAAATACGTTGTGTGATCCTTGTATATTCTGTACATATTCAGAGCCGTTGGAAATTCGGGCGATTTTGCTACTTTTTTCGAATTTCAAAAGACGTGATTTTACGTCACGGCATCGCAATTTAGCATAGGGAAGATGGAAAATTCAAATAAAGTTGAAGTTAAAATCGACATTGGAAGGTTAGTAGATTGAATTTTGGATAGGATTTGGCTGAAAATGATAGCTTGAAGCATCTACAAAAGATTGATTTATAGATTTATGCAACCAACATACATGACTGTTATCCGCACAGAATAAAAAGTAGGTTATCAAGCTATTTTTCCTCTGCGAAAAATGGGTTTTCTCGTAAATCACAAAGGCCGCGCAAGTTAATGAAATAAGATATTTAAATGTTACCAACATCAAATAAAGAAAAAACGCGTATCGAAATAACGTCATTACTATACGCAAATGCGTAGTATAGTAATAGATTTGTTATGATACAAAATTAAAAAAATTTATTTACAGTTCTTTTATGGGAGGGGAGAGTAGTACATAATGAAACTATTTTTGGAAAATAATTTTTTTTTTGAAATCCTATTTAAGTAAACAAATTATCAGAGTTAATCGATAAAATACTGATGACTGCATTTGTTACATTGGGTACCATAGGTAATACACTTTGACACTTTGGGTAGTACACAATAAAACGTTCTATATATTTTTTAAAATACATAAATATATTGCTAAAAATTGAACAAAAAGTATTCAAGCAAGCGGACAAAAGGTTTAAACAACAATCATATTTAAAAACACAATAAACATACTTAAAAATACATTTTCATGGCATTGCTAATTGTTTTAAATAAATCATATTTCACCTTTCTAGATGTTACGTTTCAATTATCTGGAAAAGACTCCGCCCACTACTAGCGATCATATTATATATTATATTAGTGGAAAAGGCACAGAAGACACAGAACGCAGTCATCGCAGCTAGCGTCCAGTCGCGAGAAATGCAGGTACAAGGCGAATTGTATAGGAAATAAACACTAAAAGCCCTGCTGACCTGCATGCAGGACAATGTATCTAAAATAAATAATAAAAATTTAAATAATAATTAATAATATTAGGTAGTAATCCCTCGTTTTCTAAACAAACGTGTATGTTATTTAGTTTATACAATAATAATTATTTGAGAAAAACATTGTTTTAAACATTTTTCAGTTGTTGACTTTTGCAAAACTAAACATGAAGATTTTTGAACCGTATACGTGTTTCTTTTACTTTTGAGTACAGAAAGAGATTGTTAGCCTCTCCACACTTTTTGCCCAACGGCATGGGAGTGTGATGGATACTTTCGGCACATCCTGTATTTTTAATTTATTCATAAAGCCGGACATTACAAAAGTATCCAACTCAGCATTTTCCCATAAGTCTATATTTTAAGTTAATTGTTATAGTAATTAATAATAGATAAGCAATAGTATATTTGTGCTGACCAACGGGGGCAACCCAGGTCAGTATCGGTTTTTGATATAATGAATGTACAATAGATAGATAATAAAGAAACACTTAAAACAAGCAACACCGTTTTCCTGTTCCCCCCATGTAATATGAGTTCGAGCCACCCTTAGGAGGCTACGGCTATCACAGGAGTCTGAAGAGGGAGAGGGCAAGGACCCCTAGGTCCAAATAGTTTATATACGGAAGGGGATAACACTATTTATTTCCAGAAATTATTTTTGCTATTCCTATCTATGCCGTCTGTCCTGTTACCTATACCCTTTTCCCTTTTTCGTCCTGACCGATGTGATGCTCTCATCTTGCCAAGATTTTCGAAAGGAGCCGTTTTTACTTAAAATGTGCCGTCCTTGTATTGGCAGCAGATCTTTATTTCCTAAGAATTTCTATTTCTCAGAAGATCTCGGATTCTATTTGGTTTGGATAAAGTGTTCCAACCTGACTAACCACATTCAATATTATTATTTATTTGAAAACAAATCACTTACTATTATTGTTAGACTTTATTTTTACACCCAGACCAATATAATTTTTTATATTAAAGATTGTAAATCACTACGCAAGTACGCATTTTGAGACATATTTTAGTAAATGTATCGAAACTTGTTTCTGTTTCTAACACAAAATGAAAATTGTTGGCTACAAATTTAGAAGCATTTTTGAAACGTAGGTACACATTTTAAATGGCGCTATTGCACGTGTTTGTTGCGTGTGTTAAATCAATAAAAATGTTTTAAATTCTTTGCATTCCACAAATTATTTCCAAAGAATTTTATTATTTAACCTACCGTTATAAAAAAAAAATTTCAATTCTCACTTTCAGATAGCACTGAAGATGGCGAAAGCCGAAAGCGCTCTGCTAAGATTTTGATAAAATAAAAGTTTTTACACGTAATACAAACTCGACTCTTTTCTTCAAAAATACTACAAGGCTTCTAAAAATTGCATCTGAAGTAAAAAAAATCCTACAAATAAAAAACTTAGGGCAATATTATCTCAACTACCTACCCAGTGGGACGCCACTGGAAGAAATACAGTTAAGCTAATTAAACCGTTTATTGCGTCTTGTCATGGGTAAAAATATGTATAAAATTTTGTTTCCATACCCTAATCGGTTTCTGAGATATTGTGAAAAAACTGCTCATCATAGCTCCAATTCAGGGGGCTCTAGCCCCATAACGAAGCGTTTTTGAAGGTGTATTAATAGAAGGTATTAGTCTTATTTTTGGATGTACTTTATCTTCTTAAAATATTGTCAGCTAATTTCGGGACACCCTGTATAGTACCTAGTACAGTAGTTATAAAGCTACTTTAAAATATAACACGATAAAACACTACTAACAACGGTGCCCTACTTGAAATTTCTTATTTTCTGCATGGCTTTTTCCGCCCTGTATAATATTAAAGTGCATTGGGAACGTTATTGGCGTACTATATATAATTAATCTGCAAGAAACAATCTTTTAAACTCTGCAAAGCGCATTACAATCCATGATGTCGTTTCCGCACTAGAGAATTGTAATAAAGGTTTTAAAAAACAATTTGTCAAACTTTGTCATGAGCAGTTTATATTGTAATAACCAAATTCGCCATAGCGTATTGTAATAATTCATATAATTAATATAAATAAATGTATATAGCAGACAGCCGTAGTCCAACCTAGCGCTACGCTGGTGCTCCAGCTTTATTATAACATAAAACTCTTTTATAGCATAAAATTAATCTCATTGTAACTTAAAATGAGCTTCGGGAAAATAGCTTACCAAAGGCACCAGCAGACTTCTGGACTATCTAATATCATTCTTGTCGCGCGGCATTGCTGTTACTATGGAAACGAGAAATATACCTGCGTATTGTGATTTAAATGTTAAAGTTGGATATGTGTGTTTTTCCAACGAATTTTGATACTATTAGCCCCCCATACACCAGCGGATAACGAATTTGATATGGCACGAGCCAAATACGCCGATATAACTTTACGTGTATGTGGCGAGCCGAGCTTCATCGGGCCGTGTAATATCTGCCACGGATGAAATCAGCCGGTTTTAACCCGTCAGTAGATTCGCTAGGTTAATTTTTGACGCGTGTCAAGTCTTTCAACTTGGTTTGAGGTTAAATTAAAATAATAATTATAACAAATAATGTCTGCCGATTTACGTTACTTATCAAAAGAATTTATAACGGGATTTATTAACATTAACCAAAGTTATCCATGTTTGTGGCAAGTAAAATGCAAAGATTACATGAACAAAAATTTAAAAAATAAGGCATATAACCATACTTAACAAATGTCTAAAAGTCATTTTATAAGGTCGACGAGCCAAATTCGGCTGCCCAAAAATGACGTGAGTTTTGGTACGTGCCGAGCCTAGCTCGCAAGCTCGCAGACCAAATCCGAACGGATCAAATCGGTCCAACTTATATATTGGTGTATGAGGGGCTATTGAAATGAAATACAACGGATGGTTGTAAATAAAGCATAGTATTTGACTTGCGTATAATAAACCATATATCGGATCTCAAACGATTGTATATAACATCCTACCTTATTATGTCCTACATTATATGCCAGCAATATTTTAACAAGATATTATTTTGGCTAACAATAATACAATCACTGTAATTTCGTAAATACTATTTTATAGTTTTTAGAGTTTATTTAACCTAAATAAAAGCCTTAAATGTTTGATTTTAAATGACTTATACCAATTTTAATATTTAAAAATACAACGCCCATAAATACAACATTTGACATTTTTGCATTTTGTTAGGAATTACATAGATCCGTATCACAAGTGCTACACTTTATATCGGACCATTTTTTGGAGCCGAGTGTTGTTGCAATATAATCACAAAATTCTGTTCCATAAACTATTTTGTAATTACAACCTCTGTAAGTTGCGTTTTGACCTAAAAATAATAAAATTTTAAGGAGTAATAAATTATTACAGCTCGAAATGTCATAGTTGATTTTAAAAAAAGTGCAATAATTATTTAGCTAATTATATATCAAATTGGTTAAAAGTAAATTCATAATATATTGAAACGAAATGTTTTTGAAAAGTTAGTTTGGTTATTGGAAATAACAGAAAATAGGTACAGATAAATATTTTTTCTAATGATGAAAACTTAGAAATTATACATTAATTTAAATATTTTGAGGTAATTTTAGATTCTAAATTAAAATATATATAATAATACTAAGAATAATATTAATAATACTAATAACAATAAAAGGTCTTTATTTTTATCTGAGCGAATTGGGCCCAACAGAGCAGCTTTTACCCGAGCAGACAAAAATCTAATAAGTAGCAAAATAAATTACAATGTTATTTGCACTTATAAAATGTTAAATAACAAAAACAAGCCAATAACCGTCAAACATCCATAATATTGATCCTGTTTTAAAGGTAGCCATGAGTTGGGTTATTTAATACCAAAGAGAAAAAATAATTATATAACAAAGGAAAAAAACAGGATAGCTAATCAGCTTTTTTGAAGTAAATTATTTTTATAGGTAGTTTTAAAAGAAGCTAAGATTATTTAAGAGGTCAAAATCAAAAGTCATTAAGGAGTTTGGCAGAAGTATAGCCAAACAATAGTTTAAACAAACTTGTACGACGGTTTGGTATTTAAAAACGTTCCTTATTCCTGGTAAATAATTCGGTAAAATAATTTGTTCACATTTAGATTTAATAAAGTAGAAGTAGTTGATAAGAGGCGTAACGCCAAGCAAGTAGGCCAGTGCAACCCTTTTTGCTAACCCCATTTTTACGTCTGGGTAATGTCAGTCAGACGGGACCTACAGTTTTACGTGGTTTCCGAACAACAATTTACCGGCAGATGTTATTGTCATAGTTTTTCAGTCTTGTTGAAGAATGTTCATAAATTCTATTGTAAAAAAAAAAATTAGAATTCAGATTTCAAATTTTGTATTTAGGCTTTGTTTTGGATTATAAACAACTTTGTTTCATAAATATTTTGTCTAAAATAATAAATAATGGTACTTTTCACTTAGCGCATTTTTATGTTTTCTTAATTTATCAACAATCTGTACATCTGATCTAAAATTTTTTTAGTAAATTAATTTTCTCGACAAGCAGAATTTTTTATAGAGAATAACTTTTCGTCGTAAAATCAATAATAAACATATTTTTCCTCTTGCCAACTCCATCCGGGGACACATGTATGGGAGAAACAAGGGTTAGTTAATTAGTCGTTTTTAAACACTGAAAACACTTTTTATTTTGATTTCAGTTATAATGTTCCTTAAGGACCTTAGAATGTATTATTATAACAATAAATGGCTTGTTATTTTTTTCTGTCACGCTCAAAGCTCCTCGGATTAAATTATATTTGCAAACTAGCTTTCAAAGAGAGTTGCCGAATAACAATTGAATACTGATATAAAAGGAACATTTTTAATAAAAAAACTTAAAGAATTGAAGAAGAACACGCAATTTTTTTATTATTAATGTACCAATTGTCAAATTTTCATAATGACATGTTTCATCTTTGTATTTCATGGCTATCTAAACTGGCCCACACACCATGAGATCTACCTCAAGGCATGCCGCGAGGCCACCGTCTATGATATCAAATCTTAAGTGCCCCACACACACCATGAGATCTCCCTCGAGGCACGTTGCGAGGCGAAGACTCGCACGAAACAGTATCACGTCTCAAGTGGCCCACACACCATGAGACCTGCCTCGCGGCACGTAGCGAAGCAAAGACTCGCACGAAGCAGTATTACGTTTCAAGAGCTTGAAACAATCAGTTCAGGCATACGCGCGTTTGTGGAGGTTGTAATAAAATGTCATTCCACAATCTATCGAATGAAAAAAAAATTGCAGTTGTTGTCACCGTAGGTTTAGTAGTTTTTCAAGATAGAGAAAAAAAAATAGTCAAAGAATTGGTTTCTTGAAAGAAAACAGTTCTCTCACATACCACTCTTAAAAGAATTGCAGCAAAATGAACCCAAAAAATACCAAAGGTTAGCTACATAAACATCTTCAGCTTGTGAACCTGTAGACTTAGAATTCTTAAATTTTTTCTGCTCCGTTCTAAAAGCGCAGAGCACATTGTGTATTTTTTTAGAGACAAAATCCCTATTGGCCACAGGATTTATCTCTTTAAATTTTCAATAAGTCTGTCCATTGCGGCATTTTTAAGATTTCTATTCATGCGTATTTTGCTTTAACATTCCACAAACATGGGTAATTTCTATATTCTTCTATAAATTCTTTCCAAAATATTTTTCCCGTATTCATCTTCTTGAACAATTGTTTAGATACTAAGGAAACATATTTTATAACACCGAGAACCAACTACGAATCTCACGAGACCTAGCGACTAGCACACACACGTTGAGACCGGTCCTGTTTCGTCTCGCGGCAAGTATCAGCAGTGTTGCCAATCGGCGAACTTTAGTCCGATTTTCGGATTTTTTTTAAGGCTATGGACTTTTGTCGGACTTTGAAACTATTTCGGACTTTTCGGACTTTTTGATACCTGACGAAAATATGCTAAATGCACAAATTTGGAAATAAAATCGGCAGGTAACTTATTGTTTATTTACCAAGTGTTGGGTTGTCTTATTACTTATTACATTAACTTTTTTATTATTGTTTTTTTTTTGTTATTAAAAAGTAAATGTTTATAGAGTTATCAGTCTATTTCATTATACAGTGTGTGAATAAAGTCTGGAAACGGCTTAATAACATCACAATTTACTGGCCGATTTAAACCAAATTTGGTACAGTTGTGTAAGAGGACCTAACGCACCGAATGATGATATTGGCGTTGTTGCCAGCTTTTTAGTTTGTCTGGAATTCGAACGAATTTTATATTTTTAAATATAACACCCAGTATATTTTTACATTTTTAAATTCCACATAAAATTATAATTATTTTTTATTAAATGCATTATTAGCCTATACTTCATAGTTTCCGAGATATTGACTCTCGAAAAGTGACATTTTTGAACTTTGACAGCTTATAACTTTCTAACAGTACGTCTTAGAGCAAAACGGCTTACATGTCCCTATCTTCAATTTTTATTATATTCCCAAAAAAATCAACTTCCGGTTAAACCGGATGTAACTCGAAAGCAGGAAATATAGTTGTTCCGGTTTAACTGGAAGTTGATTTTTTTGGGAAGATAATAAAAATTGAAGATAGGGACATGTAAGCCGTTTTGCTCTAAGACGTACTGTTAGAAAGTTATAAGCTGTCAAAGTTCAAAAATGTTACTTTTCGAGAGTCAATATCCCGGAAACTATGAAGTATAGACTAATAATGCATTTAATAAAAAATAATTATAATTTTATGTGGAATTTAAAAATGTAAAAATATACTGGGTGTTATATTTAAAAATATAAAATTTGTTCGAATTCCAGACAAACTAAAAAGCTGGCAACAACGCCAATATCGTCATTCGGTGCGTTAGATCCTCTTATACAACTGTACCAAATTTGGTTTAAATCGGCCAGTAAATTGTGATGTTATTAAGCCGTTTCCAGACTTTATACACACACTGTATAATATACCTCCAACAGTAAAAAATAAATATCACTTATGGCGAATGCGCCAGACGAAGCATTTTCATTTCGACGCGGACTAAATCGGACTTTTTCGTGCCACTGTGGCGGACCTTTTTACCTAATGTCATTGGCAACACTGAGTATCAGTCTCCCGCCCGTGGCGGACTCTGAGACGGTCTCGCACGATACAAAAACTAGTCGATACCACAACACAGACCCTGATATTTGGTATCAGAGACGGTGCCTCGAGGCAGATCTCATGGTGTGTGGGCCACTTTACGGTCTGTGTTGTTGTATCGACTAGTTTTTGTATCGTGCGAGACCGTCTCAACGCCACGGGCGGGAGACTGATACTTGCCGCGAGACGAAACACGACCGGTCTCAACCTATGGTCTCAACGTGTGTGTGCTAGTCGCTAGGTCTCGTGAGATTCGTAGTCGGTTTTCGGTGTTATAAAATATTATTCCTTAGTATCTAAACAATTATTGGTCAAGAAAATGCATAAGAAAAAAATATTTTGGGAAGAATTTATGGAAGAATATAGAAATTACCCATGTTTGTGGAATGTTAAAAAAGTCTACACATTCACAAGCTGATGATGTTTATGTACCTACCTAACCTTTGATATTTTTTGGGTTCATTTTGCTGCAATTCTTTTAAGAGTGGTATGTGAGAGAACTTTTTTCTTTTAAGAAACAAATTCTTTGACTATTCCCTTTTTTTTCTGTGTATCTTCAAAAACTACTAAACCTACGGTGACACCAACTGCAATTTTTTTCCTTCAAAAGATTGTGGAATGACATTTTATTATACAAACTCGCGTATGCCTGATACTGATACTGTCTCAAGGTGTAGAGTCTCTTGAGACGTGATACCGTTTCGTGCGAGTCATCGCCTCGCAACGTGCCTCGAGTCAGGTCTCATAGTGTGTGGGGCACTTAAGACAAATATGCTCAAATAATCCAATTTTTACAGAAACTCGGTTTTATTTCGAAAACTTAACTATTTAGGTATAGGAACATAATATATCACTTGGAAGGAACTTTAATTTTCTTTCAGGATATTTAATAATATACAGGGTGCTCTATTTAAAAATGATGAATTTTAAAAGATCCTGTATAACACAGAACAAATTCCCTTACACATAACTAATACACAAGGTATTGATAAACTACATCCTAAATTTCAGCTTTCTACGAGGCATGCGATACATGAACTCTACTTCTGCCTGCACCCTAGATTAATATAAACAAACATAGGTAATTACATTTTTTACCAGTCAGCATATGAATGGAATTCCCTACTTAATTCGTATAGGATCTATGATAGCCTGGCGTACTTTTGGAGGACCCTGTTATTAAAAAAATCTACCTTTTATTTTTCCGCTGACTTTTACACAGGTTTGACTGGGTACAACACCCAGTAGAGATCTAAAATCTTCCACGTTGTATGTGAGTGTGGAAGTACAGTTTCTGACAGCTATTTCATCAACTTTTAGTGGATCATTACAACTCGAAAAATTATCACATTCGTAGCATTCACTGGGATCGGCATTAGAATAAACTAAAAAAAAATATAATTAATGATAGTATTGGTAGATAATGCTTCTTGTGACGTTCAACTATTATGTTAACTAAAATTAGACGAAGATAAATATCCGGCCAGAGCAAAATAACATTTTGACGGAATTCGGAATAGAGGAGGTTGTGGGGCGGATGGCTCACAATTCATTAATAGACAAAACAATGTCAACCCCTTTCCCAGCAACGACTCGCCAATAACTTTTGTCATAACTTGAGAACTTTATCATTGTCTTCACATTTTAGCGTAGATGGATATTGCTCATACATGTATCTAGGAAGGGAGGTCTTGGGGATCAAAGCCCCCTTAAGATATTAATTAGTCCTCCCAAAAAATATGTGACCTGGTCAAAAAAAGACGTCGTCATATAGTGACACTGTGTGAGAATGGAGAGGACAGTGGCGGACTTATAGAGGAGGATTACAGGGGTTTTAGCGCCCCCCCCCCCCCCCCCTGTTGCCAAAAATAAGGAAAGATAATAATATTAGGTATTGAGGGGTTTGGACACTCCCCCCCCCCTTCCCTCCCTACGACATCCAGAAATGGTCACATTTATCTATTTAAAAATTGAAAACTTTAATTAATAAACATAATTTTGCTGGTTGAATTGATATAATTCTACAAGTCTGTCACTGTGCTGACGAACCGACCTGACACTGTATCATTTAAAGCCATTGCTATAATGGGGGGGGGGATGAATGGGGTTTAACTTCTCTAACTACTCCCGAAATATTTACTGGGCTTAAAGAGTAAACACACACGACTGTTTCGGTATATAATAAAAAAATATATTAATGTCTATAAAGAACCTGGTAACTAATCTGTCAATAACTCCCCCCCCCCCCCCCCACCACCTCAAATCTCATTAAGAATATTGGGATAGAACGAATCGAAAGTACAATAAAGAAAGAAAAACTAATTTTCGCTGAATATTTCCTCTTTTTTTTAAATTTACTTTAACATTACTATAACTAAAGGGCCTATTATAAATTCAGCCAAAATATGCGCATATATATGCCTTGTTGAATTTGTATCTGGAAAAATATATTCCTGAAATACACCCTGTGAAACTAACAGTATAAGTGAGCATAAGAATGAAATTCCTTAATATCTTAATTCGTATAGGAGCTATAGAAGCCTGACGCATTATTGCAGGATCCTGTATATCGTGTACCTTTTAAAAATAATTGTATGGTATTTCGTAAATAGACCGACGCGAATAGAACGCGCCACCCTGTATACTAACATTAAAATTGAAGTTGTATTGCCGAAGTTGGTGAGAGAAATCTCTGCAGCGCAATTGGTTAGAACGTTCGACTGGTAATCGAGAGGTTCCGGGTTGGATTCCCGGCAAAGACATAAAAACTATTTTCAATTTAAAGAAATTTCTCTGCACATCGGCTTACATTTTTTAGTAATATTTATTACAGACATCAAAAAGCTACCATTTCTAGAAACTAATAAGATAAATACCTAATTTTTAATATTGATTACATATCTATGATAATATCAATAAAACAAAAATATTTTAAATTTTTTTGCTTTTTAGAACGTTTTTTAAGTCCGCTTTATTATTTTCATGAAAAACTGCTAACTATAATAATATTTTAATACATAAAAATAAAAGTTAAAACTACTCACCAACCAAGAAGGCAATAATACCAAAACTAAATATATAACAACTTTTCATTTTGAAATTTTGTATGATTTTTTAAAACCCTCTTTGTTGGAAATCACTTTAATCTTGGAATATCAACTTATTCAAAGTTTCAATATACCTAATGTTCTGAGGAACGTAATCTGGAATACGGAATAAACTTAACATTGCTATAAATATCTACATACGTAATTGTAACGAACTTACATTAGTAGTAATTAGTAGTAAGTAATATTATTTTTTTTAAACAACGCAGAAAATCAATGGCGTACCGTGTAGTAGGCCAGGGGGTCGGGTTTGTTTGAAGGAATTATTTACATGTTTTTTTTAAGGTTTTCCCATTTTTATTGATTTTTATGATGTGACTATTGTTAAACTATCCTAGTTCGTTTTATAAAAGCAACATTAGACAGATAGCTAGAAATTTAGGAAAGTTACCACAATTAATGGTTTAAATATTCGAACTGTACGTAAGTAGGTAGATATAAATATACATACTAAAAATTGTGATAATACTGATAATTACTGCTATTTAAAATAAAAACACTGGTTAAATTAGGTCCAGTTTAACCTTTAATTCAAATATAAGAAGGAAACGTAACCATGCATGCATTATTTGTCTGTTTGAGTAATAAGGATACAATAATGGCATAGCAACCGTATAGAAACAAAAAAAGTGATAAAATGGGTGTTTCTGTAATAATAAAATTGGGTAATTATAAAATAATATATAGTTTTTAACTCTATTTTCACATATCTTTAAACTATATAAAAACTTCTGTTTATTATGCACCCTTAAAATACATAGAATATTTATAAAACAAAATTTTCAAAATAAATTATTATTATTTATTATCATCATTGTTTGGCAATAGTAAGCGGTAGAACCGATGAAACTATTGCATCAATTATTTTAGAGGGTATCACAATGACATGTATAATTTAATACTAATTAAGTCCGATTCTGGAATTCACACCAACGTGACTTGGAATCCATCTTGCGAGAGGAATAAAAAATTTTACTATATAATACTTGAATATAACTAGTATTTTTTTAAAGTCAAAATAAGAACGTCCCCCTTTAAGCGGCTTAGCAATGGGGGAGTGGAGCGGTCCAAAACTAAGGGAGGTGACACAAGCATTAGGCTTGAGCTCGTTATAAGACCATAGGCAGACATGTTACCCGCCAATGGTAGTAATTATGTTTTTTAAATTGCCCATTCTAAACTTTTTTTATTTAAAAATCAGAGTATCAACAAAAATGTAAAAAAACACAGTTTTTTGATAAAAATAGAAAGTTTGGGGCCAAAAGCAACCCAATTGGATGGCGTGGCCCCTTAATATTTTTTATGCTTTATTGTCCACCATGGGTTGATAATATTAATATCCATTATGGGCATAACCTACCCTAATACATTGCTTTAAAATTTGTATATGTTGATTTGCAAATATGCTCTTTTTGACTAAAATATTTGCGACCTTGTGCCATTTCCGGTTATACTGGAAGATGTATACTACTTCTTTATTGAAATAAAACACCCTATATATTATTACATTTGGAATCTATGTAAACTTCTAATCGTGTGGCATTCCTTATACCTAACTTCAACCGTTTTTAAAATATAGCAATTTCTTCCGAAAAAACCTAAAGAAAATGGAAATATTTTCTGAATAGTTTTAATTAATCAAGCACAAGTCTATAACTACGTTTAACCTCAAGCACAAGTCTATAACTACGTTTAACCATATTTTTTAAATATGATACAGAGTGCTGGCTATATTAATTTTTTTTTTAAAAGCTTAAAAACTTTTGTTTTTCAAATGGACTAAAAATGGAAATATCAATAAATTTTTAAATATTTCGGAAAATTTCAGTGCTATTTTATGTTATGTTTATCATTTAGATTTTTCGCCTCCTCCAACAAAGGTAAAGTACGTACAATATAAACTATCGCTTCCTTTATGTTTTGGAGAACGAAAAAACCGCTCGCAAAAACAGCATGTAAAAAATATAATAAAGGAGCTAAAAATACTATCTGCAAATATTGCACAGGAGTGTATTCGGTATATTTATTAACAATTTATTTGCTATAAAATTAGACATGTGTATTTCGAAATATGTCAAGTATTTGTATTTTTTAATAAATACAAATGGATAAAAAGAAGTACCCCTATAATCTAATAGTAATGTTAGAAGATTCTTTGTTTCAACAAGACAATGTATATTTTTAGTGGGTACATGCAAAAGGTAGGTAAAGTTCTCATTAAATGGTCGCCAACTTTGAGACTGTTCTGCGAAGAATCAAAAGGTTTCCAGATATTTGCCATGACTATAGATTGCACGGTGCAAAATAAACAAAAAGTCATAAGTTCTACAGACAAAGTCAAAACTTCCAAACATAACTAGGTAGGTACCTTGCCATACCAAGATACCAATTTGTCAACGCAGATGTCAATTAACGAATATACCAAAAAAGGCAACATAAAAATTCACAAATACTACTCTGGAACTCCACGTTGACTTGCAATGTTTCTATTATATCCCAGTATTCAAATTCTCTTTGGCCAAATATCCTTACTTTTCATAACTGCTTGGTTAAATCGCAGTTAAGTTCTGACCGCACACAACTCTACACTCTACTCTACAACAGCCCAGCATTGTCTATGTGTAAGAAAACACTTTATCGTAAAAACTTTTTTCTACAGACGTGTGGAAAAACCAATTTTCCGCACGGATTTCAGTGCGGAAAATTGATTTTTTCACACTAGTGCGGCAAACTTTTTCGGCACGATTATGTCAAAAATCCGTGCGGAAAATTGGTTTTTCCACACTAGTGCGGAAAAAATTTTCGGCACGATTATGTCAAAATCAATAATATATCATTAACTTGTAGTGATTACTTTTTTTCTCAGAATTAGTTACTGTTACATATTTATGTGATTGTTATAGAGTTAATTAAAAATTATTAAATTCTTGAAATATGTGTTACTTATTTCCACACGTCTGTAGAAAAACTATTGTACCTGACACGTGCGGAAAATTTTTTCCCTGCACTCGGCTGCTTAACCGAACTCCGCTACGCGTCGTTCGGTGAATGGCAGACTCGTGCGGAAAAATTCATTTTCCGCACTTGTTAGGTAAATAGCTATTTTCTATGTTTATTTATAAATAAAAACTACATTGACAACCATAAAAAAAAAAATAACTGTTTAGGACCATCTAATGTCCTTGGGTTACGTCTCATCGGTCTCACTCATATCATGTATTGTTTTAATTCCTGTAATATATTACTAAAGGGCGGAATATAATATGCAAAATGCATATACAGGGTGTTTCAATAAAAACTCGTAGGCCAATTATTTCGAAAACTAAAAGCGACATGTAAATTCTGTAAACGCCAGTTTTTTAGCCTCTATGATTGGCTTCACAACTGTTTAAAAAATGTGTTGAATAATACAAGATGTAGGTGTCGCCACGGTGCAAAGATTTTTTTTTTATTATATTACGTCGGCCTATTTCCGCGCATAGAATTTTTTTGATGACAGGAACTTTTAAATGTTGTCGTTCTTAAATTTTTGATCTAATTATGTCCCATAAAAAATTTTGATAAATCCAACATGAAAAGAGATATTTGGAGTTAAGTTTTTTTTTTAAATAATTTTATCGAGTATTTTAATTATATATATTTTTAATATCCTTTAGCAGATTTTAATTTAATTTTGGTAATGATAGTTTTAGTGATATAACGCTTGTGTAGCTCTAAATTATTACGTCCAGTGATGCCTCGGGGACTCAGGGGGCATCTTAACAAATATTATTGGCCAAAAATAAGATGCCACTGAGTTTTTGGTAATGTTTATATTTTCTTCGGATTAAGCAACTAAAAATATCCTTTTCGTGTCTGATAAATGGTTTTCTTATCTTGCTTGGTTTTTGAGAAATAAAAATAAAAACAATTTTATTGCATATCTCTGGAAAATAAAAATTATTAAATAATTAATACGTTGTAACTTGTAACTATCTTTTGCTATTAATCGAAATATACCCACTATTAAGAGTTTCCAGAACCGAATTATTCTATCGATTTGATATGTTTTTATATGAAAACGGCAATAATTTTGAACACATCAGTCGACCCCATTAAATAGTTTTTGGTATTGTTCTAATTTTCATTAATAATTTTGTATAATTTCCCATCCTTTCATAAAATTTAAAACATCTTTTAATTTTATTTTATAATGCTTTAATGATTTAATGCTTTTAAACAACAAAAAACACTCGCTAAAATTATTTAAAAAAAAACCAACCTCAAATATCTCCTTTCATGTTGGATTTATCAAAATTTTTTATGGGATATAATTTGACCGAAAATTAAGTATCTTTAAGAGCGACAACATTTAAAAGTTGCTGTCATCGAAAAATGTCTTTGCACCGTGGCGCCACCTACATCTTGTATTATTCAAACACATTTTTTACGCATTTGTGAAGCCAATCACAGAGGCTAAAAACTGGCGTTTACAGAAGTTTTATACCGGACATAATATTCTCGTTGGAGAGTAGAAATCGAAGTTTAAAAGACAATTAGTATTAAAAGGGAAAGAAAAACACAAAGTCTTCCTCCACTAGTTTAATGGAAAAAATAATTCCAAATATTAAGGGTCTCTACATGTTTCGAACGTAGAAACGTTCATCTTCAGGAGACAGAAAGTTTTAAATCTATGCTGATGGTGTTAGCAAAAGAGAAACTGAAATTTAGAACCTTAATGGAGCTTTATGGATTTAAACAGAAGTGTAGAAGAAACATGGGTAAAATATTTGATAGTGGCGAAACCACAGAGCGATTAGAACATAATGAAGAGTTGTGAAACAACCAAAAAGTGGGGAAGAAGAAAACCTGTCTAGGTGTCGAGGCTTATTTAAAAATTTTTTAAAATTTTTTTTTAAAATTTGTTGTTCAAGGAACTAAAAATTATTGTAGACATTATGAAGGTATACACCTTCAGTTGTAGTATAAAGTTGTTATTAAAAAAACAGAACCTTTTGGGGTCCTGAGGACTAAACCTCAGTAACCCCGCGGCAGGTTAATTTGTAGATAATAAAAATAGTAATTGAAAAATTGAACATTTTTAGACTTTTTCGCTAGCACGTGGAGGTGAACGGCCTTTTGGCAGACGAAGAAAAAGTCTAAAAATGTTCAATTTTTCAATTACTATTTTTATTATCTACAAATTAACCTGCCGCGGGGTTACTGAGGTTTAGTCCTCAGGACCCCAAAAGGTTCTGTTTTTTTAATAACAACTTTATACTACAACTGAAGGTGTACACCTTCATAATGTCTACAATAATTTTTAGTTCCTTGAACAACAAATTTTAAAAAAAAATTTTAAAAAATTTTTAAATAAGCCTCGACACCTAGACAGGTTTTCTTCTTCCCCACTTTTTGGTTGTTTCACAACTCTTCATTATGTTCTAATCGCTCTGTGGTTTCGCCACTATCAAATATTTTACCCATGTTTCTTCTACACTTCTGTTTAAATCCATAAAGCTCCATTAAGGTTCTAAATTTCAGTTTCTCTTTTGCTAACACCATCAGCATAGATTTAAAACTTTCTGTCTCCTGAAGATGAACGTTTCTACGTTCGAAACATGTAGAGACCCTTAATATTTGGAATTATTTTTTCCATTAAACTAGTGGAGGAAGACTTTGTGTTTTTCTTTCCCTTTTCATACTTTCAACTCCACTTTAAGCATGGACTATTTCTTCAAACAATTAGTATTGTTGAAACTTTTTCCGTTAAATGTAACAACATTCCCGATAAAGTAGGAGGTCAAGTAAGGATCAAATTGGATGTAACTGTAAAAAAGAATGAAGGATTTAAATACAACTGCAGTAAAAAACGTTTTTGAAGGAAAACCATCCAACGAAGTTATATCTTGACCTTATATTTTGCTCCCTAAGTTGCAGTATTGTCCGATTACTTCAGTAGACGTTAAAAGAATATCCCTTGGTATATACATATATTATTTTTACTAATAGATGACAATCCATTTTAGTTGAAAATTTTGAAAAATATTTAGTAAGCCTTTTATTCAATTTTAGGTTAAAAGATTGTTTACTTTTATTTTTCTTTGTTTTTTTTTGCATTTTTTTTTAAATAAACATGTTTTTTGAACCCAATGTGTTTCTTTATTTCACTTTACTATAATAAATCAAGAAATATTGCATACCAGTATGCATATAAATATCAGTATGCATATTTGGTAAGAAAAAATGCAAATAACTGCATTTTTAAAGGCAAACAGGTATATATATGCGCCTATTTTGGCTGAATTTAAGTGGATATAATCCACCCTTTAAATATCACAAACACAGAATAAAACACAAACACTATAGGCTGCAACGCGACAGGTACTAAATCATCCATAAACCATCAGGTAATTCTGACAGCATTTTCTGAAACAAAATAAACACAAACAGTATCGACTTGACATTAAACTTTTCTATAAAATATGGCCGGTGACCAAGTATCTACTCATCGAATAAGCTCAAAAAATTATCCTTATTTATTGTTGCTCGATGTACAATATTCCTTAAAATAAACAAATTACTCTTAAGTTGTATAAAATATACTTCTAACCTATGTAAAACAAAAATGTTAAAATCTTCACTTATAATCTCCCTAGCAGCAAAATTATTCCCGATAATTTTTCTTAAGGTCACGAATGGTTTTGTGGATAGAAAATTTTCCCGAGTCGAAGACGAGGGAAATTTTCTATCAACAAAAACATGAGTGAAACCGAGAAAAAAATTATCGGGGATTAATTCTGCTGCGTGGGAGATTCGGTACCACCACGGTAAAATTTCATAAATTGGAGTTTCTTTTATGTATAATGTACCTACCAGTATTCACCTAAAGATGACTGGAGATACTTACCAGTTGAAACGTTGTGATTTAAAAACAAATAAAGACAATGGAAGTCCAAAACTCTTTCATCATTCAAGAAACATCATTGTCTCCAACCTTCAAACAGTCATAACTTATTTGTGTCGCACTGTATATCATTTTTCAGGCAGATCTATTCTCCATTCAATTTTACATACAAAAGTTACTTTTAGTATTTGTCGCTAAAGGCAGCCGTTTTGGATGAAAACGGGTTTGAAGTTAAACCTGCGTTGGAATTTTTTAAGTCGGATCATTTCCGAGTTTTTGAAAAATAAGCGAAAAAATGTATCTTTTATTGATTGTATTGTCAGGTAACAAACTTAGATCATTTACAAGACGACTAAACTAGTTAATAACATTCACAATAATTGCTGAAAATGACCACCGCCTACTTCAACGCATGCATTAATTAGCCTTAACATTGATTGACGAACTCTTTCGAATATACCTGGCGTCTGATTAATAATGGCACACGATTCAAATATCCTATTTCTTAGATCTTGTTCATTTTGAACTGGAGTTTTGTAAACTAGCGACTTCAAGTGACCCCACAGAAAATAATCCAAAGGATTCAAATCTGGTGATCTGGGAGCCCAGGCTTGTGGTCCTGCTCTTCCTATCCAACGGTTAGGGTAATTTTCATCCAGAAATTGACGCGCAACCATACTAAAGTGTGGCGGAGCTCCGTCGTGCATCAACCACATCCTGTTTCTGGTTTCTAAATCAACTTCTTCTAAATGTCCGGGAAGCCCGTGCTTCCAAAACCTTCGATAATATTCGCCATTAAGTCTTTGCGGAAGAACGCAAGGTCCAATAAGGTGATCACCGATAATTCCTACCCAAATATTGAGAGAAAATTTGCACTTAAAAATGATTTTCTACGATAGCATTCGGATTATCATCAGCCCAGATATGATTGTTGTGGAAGTTAATGATGGCATTTCGAGAAAACGAAGCTTCATCTGTGAAAAGTACATGGCTTAAGAAATCCGAGGTTCTTACTAATCTATTACGCAACCAAACGCACAAATCTACTCTGAGGGGCAAATCTCTACATAATAGAGCCTGCACACGTTGCATATGATAAGGATAAAGTTGTTGTGACCTTAAAATTTGCCATACAAGTGTGTGTGTAATATTCAATTCACGAGCTATTTTCCGTGTGATAGTTTGCTGGTCTTCTTCAATTCTGTTTAACACAGCTTCTTGCATCGCAACTGTTCGAACTGTCGCAGGCCTTCCTGGCACATCTGTTGTCCTTTTAAAGCTGCCAGTTCACAAAGTCTTGCGTAAACATTAATAAAAGTTTGGACGTGTGGCGTCACCCGTTGAGGAAATCGCGCATGATACATTCGTCTTGCAATTTGTGCATTACCGTGAGCCATTCCATAGGTGAAATGAGTGTCTGCCATTTCTGCGTTGACATATTGGTACTATGGAGAACTAGAGGGTAGGAGGCCGATCGACAATGGCAGCATTTTCAAATTTTGTCCCGGTTTTTTGGTTAGTTCGCTATTGGCCGATAGATGCTCTCGCGTCGCATGTGGGCTGGTGTCGTCTTCTTCTTCTTCGTTTTTTACTTTTACTTTTGACAAATTGACATTTTATTATTTTTATTTTCGAATGAACAAATGACGTTTAAAGACATGACGAGATAAATAACGTTGTATTGTAATTGATTTCCATATTTATAATGAATAATGGTACAATTTATGAAAGTAGAGTTTGCTTTGTGTCGGGGTGTAAGACAAGATCTTTTTCAGAGAGGAAACGCAGCTAAATAAGTCTCTTTCTAGCTCCAAGGTATAGCTAGAATGTTTAATACCCTGTATTTTAAAAACCAAGCATCGTTGGAACTTTATACAGGCCGAGTTTACTAATAAGTATAACAAAGTAAGTGTAAATTCATATAAAAGTCATTATTTGTTCCTTAAAGAACTAATTTAAATAAAAATAGTTATCGCGTCCATAAGAAACCATTTATTTGATAGCCCACTTCGAACACGAGCGCCATCTTACTGCAACTCGTAAAGCTGAATTACCGATGCTAATTTGGGACCGAATCCAATGCATTGCGATCGGCCTCCTACCTCAAGTCCTCCATAATTGGTACATTTTGGACAAAACACACGATAAATTATTACTTATAACATCAAAATAATTTTAAAAAATGACTGTTTCCTTTTACATCAACTGTCATGACTGATTCTGCTGCCATAGAAACCTCTCAATTGTTTTCCAAGGCTTCCTATGAATTTACCTACTATTCTCTTGTGTACTGTGGCTGCAGAGGAAAGATGCAGCACATTTTTTGTAAATTATTATTATTTATCCAATTTTTACTAATTTCGTGATAGTGATATGTACATAATGTGATAGTGAAACACTGCACATGACGTTAAAAAACAATTTTTTTCGCTTATTTTTCAAAAACTCGGAAATGATCCAACTTAAAAAATTCCAACGCAGGTTTAATTTCAAACCCGTTTTCATCTAAAACGGCTGCTTTTAGCGACAAATACTAAGTGTAACTTTTTTATGTAAAATTGAATGGAGAATAGGTAGTAAAAAATGACATACAGTGCGACACAAAAAAGTTAAGGTTAATTAAATTCAGGAACAACACCCTATATGGCGCCATTTAACATTAAACAAAAACTAAGTTAATATTTGAGTTTCTCGTCATCAATCTACCCAGTATCTCGAATTTCGTCTAATTGCCATGTTACTGAACAAAAATATAATCAAAAAACCAAATAAAATAGTTTTTTTGGACGCCCTGTATCTCAAGAACCAAGCCGTTGCGGACCCATGTTCATTTAAACTTTTTATCTTAAAATTCGTCAAAGATTCACCCTTTAAAGGTTGTACAAGTACTTAATTAACACCCTGTATAGCTTTACAATTTTATCCGCGTGTTAAATGTATTGACACTGTGGTTTATATGTTTCGAAAAAGTTTCGAAACACATGTGTCGTAACACAATTTGGATATTTGAATCGAAAATGTTTCGATACGTTTCTCAACAAAGAATTTGTGTTCGATTTGGGTTTAAATAGGTATATGCTACTGGTGTAAGCAGATCACAAATCACACATTTTTACTTGAACTCTTTTTGAACTTCTTAAAATACATACGAGAATAAAACTATTTTTTTTTAATTTCTTTTACTAAATATTTAAGCACATAATATGGAAATTAATACATACAAATTACAAGCCTGCATTTCCAAATGGGAAAGTGTCTGCAAGGGAATTTTGTGATTCTAGTATTTCCAGTAATATAATGTTCACACAAACCCAAATGCAAAACGAATTAACACAAAATTCAACCGAATAAGGGCAAATGCTCAAAGTTTATGCGGCGATCTTTATGCGAGAATTTCGTGGTTAAAACTTTGAGGATGCGGTTCTAGTTAACTTAGTTTCGTGTAATATTACAAGTCTAATTTATTGGGTTGGTACATTAAGCAATTGGTTTAATTATTTTTTTTTTCTTAAAATGTTTCTACGTAGGTTCTGTAAATTACTATACAGTGTGTATCAGCCAAATGGAATAAATTCGATAATAAATACATAGGGCCGGTCCGAAAAAACGTCGATTGGTATTTCTAGTTGCGTATTTTTTTCAATAAAAACTTTTTATACAAGGTGTGTCATGTAACAGTGGTCAATACCAACTTTCTTATATTAAATGCAACATCCTGTATAGGTATTCTTCATTTTTTGGATTTTTCAGAAAATTTTAGACATATTTCGTGTACAATATCCTATACCTATCTTTAACTGTTTCGGAAATATTAAGTGTTTTCAGATTTATTGCAAAAATTGACAACACACTCAAAAACTAATAAGTAATAGTGTTTATTTCTTGATAATATAAAAAACAATAATGTAGGAGATGTTGAAAATGCTCACCGCCAACGTTTTGGCAACATCCTAATCTTAAATAGAAATATCTTTTAATTAAAAGATGATATAGTGTCCGCGAAAATAATTAAAAGAAAAAGAAAATATAGTGGCATATCGGACAAGTGTGTAACTATTTTTTATATTGGAATACACAGGGATCCAAGTTCAATGGATACCCTGGGGCAGGTAGACCACGACGGCCTTTTCGTCCTTATTAGGACTCGACGGGCAGCCATAACCCAAGCAATTCCAAGAAGGACGGAAAAATGCAAAACCAAGGCGGTCATCAGTGCACCGTAGCGCCATCCCACGGAATTCACTTCAATATAAAATATAGTTACACTGGTATAATCGAAAGGTAGACAACTAAATAATCCAGTATAGGGAACGCTATTTGCGTTTTCACCGAAAGCATCTGCCATTTTGCCGGCAAGGAAACAGATCAACGCTGGCACCCACCAGAATGCGCGCAATCCGCAAATATAGTTTTCTTTTTCTTTTAATTATTTTCGCGGACACTATATCATCTTTTAAACATTTTTATGGCCTAAAACTCAAACGGATTGCGCGCATTCTGGTGGGTGCCAGCGTTGATCTGTTTTCTTGTCTGCATGTCACTATATTTTCTTTTTCTTTTAATATCTTCTAATGTTACTGAACATCTCAGGCGTGACCGATCTAATCGCCAGCGTTATTCATCTTCTTAAGTCAGCTAAGTCGAAGGGTTTAGTTTTGTATACAATATTTTTGACATAACCCTATAAGAAGAAATCTGATGGCGTCAGATCAGGAGATCGTGCTGGCCATTCCATCGATCCACGCCTCCCTATCCACCGATTTGGAAAGGCTCGGTTGAGGTACTGCCGTACATTGATTTGGTAATGGAACGGTGCTCCATCGTGCTGAAACCATATTATATTCGCTGGAAGTTGTGGGTTTGCTGGATCAGGATATAAGTTTGTCAAAGTTGGCAAGACATAAATTTAATAATTATCGACATTTAAATTGCCATTGATGAAAAAGGAACCTATGATATTCCTGCCCAAACATTTACCTTTTCAGGATATTGCGTATGTTCTTCTTTAATCCAGTCAGGATTTTCCTAGTCACCAATAGCGGCAATTCTGACGATTAGCATGACCGTAAAATATAAAGGTGCAATCATCAGAAAACAAAACATGTTCTAATTGAATCACATTGTTATCTAACATTGGCATCATTAATTGTTTACAAAAATATATTTTCCTATCAAAATCGTCTTCCAAAAGCTCATGACTAGGTATTATGTTATAGGGATACATTTTATTTTCTTGTAATGTTCGAATAATCGATGCATGGCTAACATCGAATATTGGGGCTGTTTTTCGACTAGAAGTATGTGGGCTTTCCTCAGACTCAAGGATAATATCTAATTTGGTATCATCACTTTTTTTATCTGCAGCTTTAGATGTCCATGCTGGTGAAAGTGCTTTTCTATTTTACTAATTTTCCCTTGAGTTGTAGGTGGCAAATTTGGAAATATTACATGAAATAAGCAAGCAGCTTTCATTTGTGTCCGTGTTTTATCCCCATAACCAATCATCTGTATAGAATTGTTATTTTGCGCATTTTTGTTAAATAAGCCATTTTTCTGATATGCAGTTAACGAAATTGAAACGGCTATAACACTGACAACTACTGTCATGTAGACAGTAAATAATTTGCTAAGGTCAGAAATTTTAAACACAAGTAAACAAAACTATTTATACTTTTTTTAAATTTTATAGCAGTAAAAAGAAAGGCTGAAATGCAATAAATCTGAAAACACTTTAAATATATTTCCAAAACAGTTGAAGATACGTTCAGGATATTGTAGGTACATAAAATATTTCTAGAATTTTCTGAAGAATCCAAAAATTGAATAATATACAGTGTGTTGAATTTAAAATGAAAAAAGAAAGTTGCTATTAGCCACTGTTACATGACACATCCTGTATAAAAAGTTTTTATTGAAAAAAATGCACAACTAGAAATACCAACTGACGTATCCGAGCGTTTTTTCAAACACGCCCCCATTTATTTATTATCTAATTTATTCCATTTGGCTGATACACACTGTATACTACTATTGTGGGCTGTTGAAATTGACGTAATACTCAGAACATGTTGAGACGTAAAAATAATCGCACAAACCTTAGGTCGACGACCTGAATCATTCTCCATTACTCCTGCAATTTCAATTCTGAGCGATTCAGTTAAAAAAGTTAAAAAACTTGGTATTATAAGTGGACCTGACTCGATAAATAATATTGACAATATCAACATTGACAACACCTATACTGCTGCTTAAGATCTGGGTTTATTGAGCCTTAATTCAAAGTTTCAACCCATTGATTCGCCCAGTGGTGCCCTGGCGCCTGAAGTGTTTTAGAAAATAAAAATAAAATTTCAAACGACAGATTATTCTCCAGGCCGCGCACTCGCAGCGTTTGAGGTTGGTATAAAAAACTTTGAACGCCGCAGATAGTACCACGTAAATAAACTTAAATAAGCACATAACTTTTTTTCTACATTAATTTCTAATTTGTCAACACGTTATAATTTTTGATAAATTTAACATAATATTCCTATTCAATCGCCACACTGAGAAAAATTTCTTTCTGGTGGCAATTAAGCGATTTTTAACATTTCTAGTATTGGTTTTTTAATTGGATAAATAAGATTATAGTTCACTACACTAAATTACTCTTGACATAATTTTGTAAAATATTTTTGATTAATTCGGGCAACTAAAAAATCGAATTGGAATATATATGGTTAAATTAACAAGTGGTCCAATTATAATAATTTATAATGATACAGTTATGGATGAAATGGAGAAAATATTAAAAACCTGGGGGTTACCCATGTTAGTACCTGTATTTGTCGGTAAGTCATCAGTTATTATACCTATTTTATTATCTAATATTTTAGTTGTTATCTACTAAGGTATATGGTTCTAGAATTGCCGCGCCGCGCCGGGAAGATGGCGTACATTATTATATGCTCGATTATATGTATGTGTTGCGAATTGCGCCATGAAAATCCAACAATTTGACTAAATTTTCCAATGCGCAGGCTGTATAACCGTACCAATTTTTCTACAAATAACATTTATTAATGCATTTATAAATATTCAATGGAATTTAAACCAAATTATATTCAATAAGTACCTAAGTAGTTTGAGAAATCCTGTCTGAAATAATTGTATATAAAATATGGCTGCCAAAATAAATATGATAATAATTGTTTTAAACTTGACGAATATTTAAAATTTAATTTTTTAACCAATTAATCAGAAAATGGTAAAAATAAAATAAATATGCACATAGTAATTTAAGTAAGTGCATTATACAGGGTGTTTCACGGTAAATGGAACGTTAGAAAATTATAGAAAACGGGTCAATATCTCGGAAACTATTAAGTAAATATACTATAATAATATGCATTTTTATTAAAAAATACATATAATTTTCCGTATAGAATATACAGGGTGGCTCATTAATAAGGGACGCCGGATCCGTTAATCGGATGACCCTGAGAAAAAAAAATTATTAGTAAATTTAAATTAGCAAAGTCCACCGCTAGATGGCGTAAATCCAACCTCGGAGCAGAAAATATTGTTTTAATCAAAATTGTTTCAAGTGAACCTATATTGAAATTATTCTTTTGTAACCTACTGAAAATATCACAACTTTTTTGTATTTACGTTTTTTCCCTACCTTGTCAAATAAAGGGTGGGGAAGAGGTAAACTTTGGTTTGAAAAAAAGTCAATAACTTTTTTTTGGAATAACCGATTTCAAATAACTTTTTTTAATTTTAAAGCACTTTTATGGGCGCTCTACTAGAATAATAACATTTTGAGTTCAGTTATTTTTCGTGTCAGTATAGGTGGCGCTTTATGACAGGTCGCAGATTTTTATGATTTTCTCGAAAATTTGAAATGGTATTTTTATTTTTCTCTTGGAAGAAGAGCGTCTAAATATTACAGTTACTGGTGAAAACCGCTGTCCGAAATGTTTATTCCTTATACAGTGTCCGGCAAAAAGTTGGATCCATATGGGAAACTTTTTTATTATTAATTTTACGTATATTTTGTAACAATTATAAATTAATTTTAAAAAATACCTTGAGTGTTTTAAATGGATCTATAAATAATTGTTACAATTAATTTAACTTATTTTAGCACAATAATATATTATTTCTAAAATATATTGTTTTATTTCTTACAATCTGATATAATTGCGCCAATAAAATGATATTATTTTTGGAATAACGCATTACTTTTGAGCAAATTTGATTTCATTTTTGCAAACTATAGTATAGTTGTCACAACAATATTAAAATCTGTTCGAAATAAAATATAATTACCACAAAGAATTATTATTCATTACATGAATTAAATCGTCATTGTGACAACAAAATTTTAATTTTGCTAAATATGCAATATCCAAAAATCAAATAAATTATAATTTACGCAATTTAATTTCTATTAAACATTTTTGGTATAGTTATGGATCAATTAAACCTTTATTGAAATTCCAATTAAATTATGTAATTCTTTGAATTCGGTGATTTAGTTGCTCGTTACCAACTCGATTATTTAGTTGGATGAAATATATCTGGGTATTGGGAATTAATCCTTTTTCTCAGTGCATTTTCTCGACAACCGTCAAAAATATAGGTATTGTACTTAAAATTTACATTATATTACAAATTTTTAAAAAATGGAGTGTGGTTTTACTAATAAAAAGCACAATCTTATGTAAAAAAACTAAGTGAAGTTGTTCGTTATTTAATTTTATACTGATTGATATAACTTATAGCTATCCTGTATGTCAACAGACTTTTATAGTAAAACAGCAAATTCAAAAACAGTAGCACATATTTTATTGCGTCGATAAACATTTTATTATATTAGTGGGAATTACTTGTTAGAAAATATAAATAGGTATTACGTATATAGTTGATGAAAGGGCAAATCTTTAAAAAATCAAGTTTTAAAATAAGTACTAGAACATTTTCTATTAATTTGTCGTTTTTATCTATGTTCTAGACTAAATTTATCTGAAGTGTAGATGCGACGATAGCATCAAGGGCGTACAATAAATATAACGTAAGTTTACCGCTGTTTTTTTTTATATAACGTTATCTATTTAATACAACAATATAATCAGAAATTCGTTTATGTATTGAAAACCCAAAAAATATGGCTAAACTTAATAATTCTAATTTCTAATATAATTTCTTGATGCAAACTTATACATTTAATTTTTTAGTTTATTTTAAGTTTAACATAACTAATGGGCGGATTATATGCACTTAAATTCAGCCAAAATATGCGCATGTATATGCCTTTAATATAATATGCAGTTATTTGCATTTTTTTTACCAAATATGCATACTGGTACGCAGTAGTTCTTTATTTTAAAATGAGGTAAAGAAACACATTGGGTTCTAAAAAATATGTTTATTTTTTAAGAAATGTAAAAAGAAATCAAAGAAAAATAAAACAAAGAATTTTTTAACCTAAAATTGTATAAAAGGCATTTATTACTTGATATTTTTTTAAATTTTCAACTAAAAAGGATTATCTTCTATTAGTAAAAACATGTTTATACAGAGACAAGCTTCTTTCAATATCTATACTGATGTGATCGGATAGTACTGCAACTTAGGTAGCAAAATATAAGGCCAAGATATATCCTCGTTGGATAGTTGCTTTTGCTTTTTACTGCAGTTGAGTATTTAAATCCTTTATTCTTTTTAACAGTTACATCCAATTTGTTCCTTACTTGACCTCCTACGTTACCGCGAATGTTGTTACATTTAGCGGAAAGGGTATCAATAATACTAATTCAGTCTCTCAAACTTAAATTTCTGCTCTTCAACGAGGATATAACTAAAGTTTATTATGCATGTAATAATAACGCATTATTGACAATAAACAATCCCTAACACCTGTAAACCCCGGAAACCCCCAATAAAAACCTTGTGTATAACTAGAATTTAAGTATGATTATTATAATCTTCAGATTGGAAAATCGCTGAAATAAGTACCAAACTGGACATTAAACCTTTAACGTTTTAAATTTTTTGATAAAGCCAAAAACATAAAAATATGCTCTTAAAATAATAATTTATGAAAAATATGCATATATAGATGCATTTTGCATATATTCCGCCCTTTTAACATAACTAAAGAAAGCAACTCGAATATTTTTTAATCAACCATTATCTTAAAGTTAATAAATATTCACCCCGAATTAAATATCACTACCACAATTCAAAAGGTGTTTGCTATTACCATTTTTAACAGGCTACAACAGTTGGTTACGATAATTTTAAATTTACATTCGGAATAGAATAGATGAAATAGTAATAATTAAAATTTAGAGACTTGTAGAGAAGGGGTTAAAACAGTGTATTTGCTTCTTTATTTTTACAAATTTTAGAAGTTGATGGCAGCTTTTTTTTTGACAACAATTGTATTTTGCGAGCGAAGCCGCTGGTAAAGTCAAATTTCTCTAAGAACACGCCACATCGTAGCTAAGTCACCTTTCATTTATGCCGCTCTGTTGTATATTTTACGTTAAAATGTTGGCGACAGAGACAGGACTGAGCCATAGACACATTTCTATCGATGACTGAGTCCTTTTACCACCACACTCACCATATTTTAAACTTGTTTGGGGTTCTAAATGGTTTATTAGCATAATGGCTTGCAAAAATACAGCGTTAATTTCATTTACAATTAAAATATGGAGCTTAACGTGCGATAGATTAAAAGTTATGGCGTTACTCATTGGTGAAACATAGAAATAATGCATTTGACATACACTAAACTTACCAATGGAAAATGCTATGAACAACCCGGACAACATGCAAGAGTTTCGCCGCCCAAATAATTTAGCTACGAGCAAATTAAGCAACAAGCCGTGCGCCTGTGCAGGTTTTGTGTTCAATGCTGTGTTGCTATATTATAATTTACTTTCGCGGCGTAATACAAAGTCGTCAAAATACCATGTCGATGGCTTAGAGTGCAAACTTCTAACTCCAAAAATAGAAATTTTGCAGAAGGGCAAAAAACGATTCTGACTTCTACAAAATCCATAATATATAACTGAAAAACAGCTAACTCCATTTTTATTTCACTTGTAAAATGGCGCGAAATGCTGTAGTAAGATGTTTTGCCGTATTCATAATTATTGTAGGTCATGGAGTTAGACGCTTTACGTGCGGTGGTTTTTAAAGAAAACCGTAATTAATTGGAGTTATTTGGTTTGGTTATCCATAGATCTAACATTAAGGTGGGAGTATCAACATGCTTGCCAACCTATAACCTATTTCGCGTAGATTTATTTATGTTTTCTAGCTTTTATACAAAATTTAAAGAAAATCAGTATCGACTTGATATTCTATAGGTAATAATTGACATATTTAATAAATATCAAGAAATTTCATAACTTATTTTAGGAGAATTGTATAGCGGAATATATCGGGAAAGATTTTTTTTAACATTATTATGTCATTGTCACTCATTGTTCTTTCACTATACAATTCTCCCAAAATTAGCAATGAAATAAATTGATATTTTTGTAATATATCAGACACTACCTTAATAATGTACCGACGATATTGATTTTCTTTAAATGTTAGTTATTAAAATAATAAATTCAAAAAATCAACGAGAAATAGGTTATAGGTTGGCAATAGATTGAATGACGTTGAGAATTCAACCTTAAGCTAACTATTTGCACAAAAATTGACATTTTCATAAAAAGTGGAGTTAGACGGTTTGCACTCTAAGCCATCGATGTGTTTTTGAATACAAGCAGCTGGATTAGTTCTCAGTGAACGCAAAGTTTGGCAACCTATTGTAACATAATTAAAATAGATAAATCAATAATATTAAATTTTTATAATAGCAAGTGATGATAAATGAAATGTTTGTTATTGAAAATAGGAGAGCAGTGCTAATCTGGTTTTATTCAACTCACTGTTCAACTTAAAATAAACACCAAGAAAATTTAGTCTCTGAAACCTGACGCGTGAGCTTGATACGGCCCACTACTGAACTGGGCAATTTTAGGAGGAAACCAGTAACAGCTGTTAATGTCACATGTGGTTGTCAACTGTCGAAATGCTTTATTTAAAAAAAAAATTGCTTCTAAGCAACTTCTACCCTACCTAACCTAGGATGCTTCAAAAAAAGTTAAGGACGAATTACTGAAAAATAAAAATAACGTCATTTTTAGCATTGATTTTTTTTTATTTTTAGTACTAAAAATGAAAAAGAATTATTTTACGAACGCATACGATGGAGAATTTAATTTGTTATAAAAAAGTATTCTTGCACATATCTCGAATTTTACTTTGTTTTCAAGTTATTTTGAAACAACTAAAAAAGCACCCCTGAATTTAGTAACACTGTGATTTTATCTTATCATTTTAGGTGTCCATATTCTACTAACATATTAAACTCTAGGAAGATTGTCATTATTGGGATAAGTTCCAATTTCGGATGTCAATGCTGAATATATCGTCGCTCGCATTACGTAGGGGCCTATCTCGATTTTTGGCAAAAATGAGTTATACCATATAAAGTCAGGGAAAGACTGCCTTAACGTTATGACAAACTGGCATATCTCAATACTACATGTTTTTTGTTTTATAGTATTATTATAGTCAGGCCTATCTTAAATTATCGATAAAAATACTTTTACGTAAAGACCAAACTTAAGATTGGCCCCAATGCTATATTTTTTGTATGGGTCTTACTGGGCGAATCTCAACATATTCCTTTACGTTATAAAATATTTTTAAAGGATGAACAGTACTTTGCATGCAGATAGGCCTTATTAATTTATTATTTATTGCAATTTTATTTAACACATAAAAGACAATTCGTAAAAAATAAAATAAATACCAATCCCATTTTTAATTTGTTATACCTCTAGAGAATAAATCGTCGCTTAAGATCAGAACTAGCCTAAGTGACATTTTTAAAATTTTACAGGAGAAGCTTTTTTTATATACATAAAAAACCTTTTGAAGAATGTTCTTCAAAATTTAGTCCAATCATCTTTAGAGGCATTAAAACAAAATAAGGAATAATGAATTATCCTATTCCAATGTTTTTAGAAAATAATGGACATAGGCTACCTATAACAACTTGGATAGATATTCTATGTCCATCATTTAACATAAGCTACTAAGTATTTGGAAATACATAGGACATAGGCTAGTTCCGATTTTTAAATTTTATTCCAATACTTTACATAAAGTTCAATTATTAGCAAAATTTTGATCTAATTTTTTTTAAAACGGTATTATAATGTTTTCAGGGTATTAAAGGAAGGAGAACAACTTACAAAATATATTTATTACCATCCTCTAAATCAACATGGCTCTTGTTTATAAAAAATTAATGCCTAAGCACAAAACGCTAGGTTTATTTTATTCTGACAAAAAAATGGAACATAAAAAATTTAAATAAAAAAGCAAACATTATTCACTATCAGAATCATTGTTCAGTACTGCTTGATTGGAATGTAGAAGATTACGAAAAAAGTCATGATATGTCCTACCAATAACGCATTTTTCACAAAAAAACTGTAAACGGTCGTATTTTATTTTTGTGCAATAGGCTTGTTTTATAAGTGTCTTTAATTTATAATCTCTGGTAACACTAATCATTTATTTTCTTCCCTTTTCTAGCAAATTTATAATATTGAATGACTCTTGTTTATAACTGTATTTCAATAAGATAAAATCGGGATGATCCAGAGAACTCTTCATGATCTTTATTTTATTCCAGTTGACTTTCACCCGCTGTGTCTTTTTCAGTATTTAGGGTGGTTTTGAAATGTAGGTACTTTATATCAAAAACTGAATCTTGGGAAATTTCGTGAACGATATAAGCTCGGATGTAAGGTTGCTTTCTTTTGGCAGTTCTTACGAGTGTATACCACTGCTCAGGTGTTGCTATGGGTACACTTTTTGCTGCTTTTTCGATCACGCTGTGGACGCAATCACCTTCTGATTGTGTATGTCCACGTTTGAAGTATGTATGATTTATATTAATGTTATATTCTTGCGACAGATCGTTGTACAGTGGAAAGTTTTTGTTTCTATTCTGCCCTGCACAATTATCAGAGTAGAAACAGAATTCATTGATGCCTTTGGAAATATGTTCTGATATAAATATTAGCAGGCATCTTTCAATTTCAGTAGAGCCTCTTTTTGCAACACATTCATACCACATGAAGCAATCACATTCCTTGGTGGCTAACTTGAATACAGTAAAATTGATGGTAGATAATTTAAGGTTGAAATAGGCTAAACCTACCTCTGATTTTGGAACAGGTAATATTTGCTGCAAATCAAAGACAGCTGCACAGATTTGAGTATTACCTTGAGCCTTCTCCTTGTCAGAATTATTTAGATCCCCAGCAATATTTTTGTTTTGAACATGATTTTGGGACTCTTTTTTAAATCTATCCGTTCTTTTGGTGTGGAGTATTGATATTTGTTACAAATGATTGATGAAAAGATAGGTTAAAATCGTTCTTAAACATTTCTCTGTACATACTCTCAGTAGCATTATTGGCTACTTTTTGCAAAGAAGATTCCATTTCAACTTGGCTCATCTTAGAATTTGGATGATCGGATACAGCTGATAAATTCGTATTTGCCGCGGTCAAGACACTATTAGGAGTGTCTAATAATAACTGTACATCGAAATGACGTTCGTTTTTATGTAGAAGTTCATTTATGATTGGCGTTACTTCGTCACATTTAGCATCTTGTTCACCAGATAACTGCCCTATATTTTCGCATGTATCAGAGGTGCATTTCAGTTTTTCCCATGTCACAATTTGGATGATCGGGTACAGCTAAATATCATATTCGCTTCGGTCAAAGCGCTCTTTGAAGAGGGTTTACATAATTTTGTCGATAACATCGCTGTCTGGAGCAAATATTGAGTTAAAATAAGTGAAATTTTCTATAATATCAACTTCGGGAGAAGGTATCAAATTGGCACTACTACACATAATTTGTAATTAACAATGATTATTGTTGATCACCCACACCTACAAAAAGTACTTAAAATACAGTAGAACCCCGATTATCCGAGGTAACCAACATAATTTTCGCTGGTGTAGAAAATAAAAAAGGTATAAATAAGCAAAGTAAAAATAACCGTATTTTTTTCTAAAATATAAAACAAAATAATTTAAATTTGACTTGTACCATTTTTCCTCGTCGTTTCTGATTGGTGAATTACACCAAGAACTGCTCTTTGTGTTCGCTGCCTATAAATCGTTTTCGAAAGAATTTAGAACATTGCAGAAATAATTCATAAATAAAGAGGAAAACTTCATTTTCTGCGAGTCCTAACTTAAGTCAGAATAAGCCTATGTCCATTTAAACAGATGTACTCAAATATCCAATGTCAACTAGAACTATCCTATGTCCACCTTTAAAACCGAGTTTAAAAGTCACATAGACTAGCATTGGAACTTAGGCTCCTTCTGCACAAAATAATATATTGTTATGTGACATAGACTATTTACCATTATTCGATTTGAGGAACAAATCGACCGCTCTGCAGTTAGCCTACTTCTGCACTGAATTCACGAGATCTTGTTTAGTATAATGGGGAAAAAAACGCATTTTGGATAAATTAGGACATAGGTTAGTTCTGACCTCAAGTGACGAAATAATTAAATATTACACTAGCTGTTTTTAGTTCTTTTGAAATTATATGTTTAGAATTTTTTTTTACCGTTTTTATAAAATAAAGATGTTTAAAGTTTAAAAGTTTCGCTCCCATTTCTTTGAAAACAAAATGTTTTATTAATATCACAGGGGCCTATCTTATTTCATGTACAAATCAGAATTTGTTATTGTTTTTACGAAGGGGCCTATCTTGATTATTATTTATTCTTTACAAAACCCGTAAAACTTCATTTAAAATTATTATGTCTCATCATTCTAGATTGATTTATCTAGGAAACTGTAAAAAAATAAACCTAAATAAAAAATTGCTGTCAATGCTGTATCCAAAATAAGCACCATTGATTTCTTTAAATCGCTCTACTGAAAAACTACAAAAACCGAGTTAAGCCCCTACGTAATGCGAGCGACGATATGAAATTCAATTACACAAAATGGCAAACATTTTTGTCTGGTTAAACTATTGGCAATAATTTTTTTTTTATAAATTAATAGGATAAAACAAACTTATATTTACTAGCAATTAGCATTAGATAAATTCATATTATACAGGGTATCCGGAAATTCCTTACGTAGAAATATGCGTATTCTACATATAAAATCATGAAAAAAAAATTATGTAGGTCCTTAACAGCGGAGGTAAGCAAGCTAGTTGAATCCCCATCCCCTCCCACCAATATATAATCCTAGCCAATGCAATTGAAAAACAGGAACAGTAAAAATTAATATTTCTATTTAAGCTTTCAGTGTTTGATGCTAAAAACGCATGAAAAAAGGTGTAAATAAATCGATTATTATAGTTCCGACTTTTTTAAAAGTTTTTCCGTCTAATGATACTATACTAAGTACTAGAACTGCGGAAACATAAAAAACATCTTAGATAAGCAATAAGTTCCTTTATATTACATAATATTTGTATAACTTTTTACAGAGTAACATATTATAAAATTTTTTAATTGAGTTTCTGACTCACTTTATTCTAGTAAGGAGGCGGCCCACCATGTGACGGTGGTGGCCCCACATGCGACGGTGGTCCATATGATGGGGGAACACCACCGGGAGGCCCGGGAGGGGGACCACCTGGGTAACCACCGGGAGGACCACCAGGGTAACCACCGGGGGGACCACCAGGGTAACCTCCGGGTGGACCACCAGGTGGACCGTCAGGTCCAGGAGGACCAGCAGGGTGATGCGGTCGGTGTCCCCCGCCTGTCACTACTTGAACTACATCTCCTACACCCTGGAGGGTTCCACCAACAACTTGACCTGCACCTTGGAGTACTCCTCCAACTGCTGTTCCAACTCCACCTATTATGCTGCCTGAAACAATTAACCTGTCTTAAGGGTATTGAATAAGCCAGTTCGAAAATATATTACAGTATGTTAGAAATATACAGCAACAGCAGTCAAGCTATGGTACATAATAAAAGATGGGGTCTGAGCCGACTTTGCTACGCCGTTATTTTTAGGTGTTGGACATTTATTTTACATAATTTTTTTATATAATATCTTTCATTAGAGATTAAACAATTATTATAATATACTGTTTACTTATTGTATATTATGTGTTTAATGAAGTATTTCATTCACGAGAGAAAGTTAAATTTCAAACATAGTTAAGTAAATACTAAAATAAAAATTATCCACGTGTTACACTTAAACTCTTATGTTTGTAGTCAATATTATCGAAATTTAATTAAAAATTAATAATCTAACCTTTTTTTTATAGCGATAAGTATGTCACCACAGTTATTTTAAATATCTAAAGGTAGGAAAATACTTTTAAATGATATTTTTTGATTAAACATAGTATCTATTTTATAGAAATTAACCCAAGTTAAAATATATGGTTGATAGGTACTTTACCTTTTTACATTCAAGATGCCTTGAAAATTTTTAGTTTGATCTTTAATAAATATATTCTACCTTTCTGTGACCTGGGGGTTACCTTTCCTTTTATAAGCGCTTAATATTGAATATAATAATGTACACTGTAACGGTGTAATATACTTGAATTACCAAATAAATAAAAGGTTATTTACTGTTTCAATAGCCATCATATAAAGCTGGTTAACTACGAGGCTCACCAGTGGCTTTTCATATACAAATAAGAATCTTAAAATTGAGTCGGCATAATGACTCATTGAAAAGTATTATTTATTTATATTAAAAAGGAATTTTACAGGCAACCACAAAGTGGTTACATACATTGACAGCTACTGCTCATGATTTATTGTCGATAATAAAAAGCGATATCTGGCCCAGAAAGCTGAAATTTTGCATTTGCATTATGTTGGGTTGCACAAAAGTTTTTACTAATAATGAACTAACCGGGTAACTTTAACTGCGACAGTAGTACTGACATTGATAAGCTTAATTTGCTCCTAATCGAAGTGTCCCGGTTAGATTTTGTATAAGTTCTTCACAAGCTTTGTGCACGTTTGTAAAAGTTTGAAAAATTCTGTACAGGCTTTGAACACGCTTGTAAACGTTATGTTGTACAAGTTTGATGCAAGTTTGTACAAGTTTAAACAAGTTTTGTGCGATCTTGTACAAACTCTTATAAAACTGGTTTAATTGTTTACAAAATTTTTACAAAAACTTGTACAAACTCATGCAAAAATTATTTTAACTTATGCAAAATTTGTACTAAAGCGAGTCACTTGAATTGTGAGAAAATCGTTTATGCTAAGGACATTTATGTCACAGTCAAAGTTTCTGGTTAGTTAATTATAGTTTAAAATTGTTGAGCAACAGGATGTTAGCCTTTGCCTAAAAGAGGCAATTGTTGAAATACTAGGTGATATCTACTAAACAAATGATAATATATTATCAAAATTGGCTCTATTCATTTGTTTCAGCAAACAACAGGGTGTATTTTAAAAATTAACGTTCTAGATCTGTTAGTAGTAGTAGTAACATGTTTTATTTAGAAAAAAAATACAATTAAATATTTTTTAATACTTTTTTTTAACACATTTTTAAAGACTTATTTTTAAATTTTAAAACGCAACCTTATTTTAACAAAAACAGACAGAAAAGTTAAACATTTTGCAAATTGTATCAGATATTACGTCCCATTTTGTTTTTTAATTAAATGTAATTTTAAAGTTTTTTTAAACAGTTTTAATGATTTTTGAGATTTAATTGAATTTTCCAAATTTTTATATTCTATCAAACCTTTATAAAAAATAGATTTATAAGCTAATGTTTTAGACACTCTGTCCACATAAAAATTTTGATTATATTGTTTTATAATTATGATGGTCATAATTAAAAGAACAAAATTTTTTTAAACAATTAGGCAATACATTATTTTTAATTTTATGTATAGAAATACATATTAAATACAAATACAAATACAAATACAAATACAAATACAAATACAAATACAAATACAAATACAAAAATGCTTTATTCATAAGTATTTACATAATAGTATTACTGCATTACATAATTATCTGCACTTAAGCCCTTAGTGGGCTTTTGTGTGCTATTATATTAAAACATAAAATATTAAGCTAGAGTTTGTATCACATTTCCTCATTCATCAATAATCCTACTAATTAACAATGTTATACCTTTTTGGAACAGACCGAAAATACATAGGAACAGCCGAGCACGCAGGACCCCGCCCGCCACGCATACATAGAGAATCCGATCATATTAGGTTAACCTACATAATTAGTCGCTTTAAGTAAAAGGAGTTTGTTGAGATAAAGATTTTAAGTCTTGATTTGAAGATTTTATGACTTTTCATTTGTCGCAATTCAGAAGGTAAAAAATTGAAGAGTTTGATTCCCACATAGTTAACTGATTTTAGAAACAATGTATTATTTGGCTTAGGTAAAACTAATTGATCGTTATTATTTAATCTTGTAGCATGACAGTGAGCAACCGTTGGAGAGAAATTTGTACTTTTTTTTATGAAGCAAATAGTTGCATATATATATAATTCCGTCAGGTCAAACAAGTTTGTTTCCTTAAACAATAGTTCTGTCGAGTAAATTCTTGTTTTTTTGGCCATAATTTTTATAATTTGTTTTTGTATTGTTATTAAGGGTTTAAGGGTAGTCTCATAAGCATTTCCCCATATTGGTAATCCGTAGTTTATTACCGACTCCAACAATGAGGAGTAAACCAATTTTATTTCAGCCGGATTCAGAAAGTGTCTTAATTGATAAAATCTAAAAATTAGGTTTCTTAGCTTGTTAGTTAACATTTCAACATGTGCATCCCATTTTAAGAATTGGTCTATTGTAATCCCTAAATATTTTACATTATTCACCTTTTTAATTTTGTCGTTACATTTATTACAGTTATAAGGGTTGTCACAGTTGTGTAACTTTATTGTCTTAAATGTTGATGAATTAGTTGAGTTTAGTGAAAAAGTTAGAAAATTGGTTTTTTCAGAGTTTAGTGTTAAAAGATTGGATCTCAACCAGGACAGTACTTTACAAAGCCCAACCTCAGCCTTATTCCTAGTTTCCTCCCACGTTACATCAGTAAAAATCAGAATGGTTTCATCGGCATACGAAAAGATCCCACCCGATATATCCAAATCAAAAATTGTGTTCATGTAGATCTGAAACAATATCGGACCCAGAACGGTTCCTTGTGGAATTCCCATTTCAGCCAGTAGATTTTTACTTTGATCTGGCGCTTTTCCAACGCTTTGGTATCTGTTTGTTAGATAGTCTTTGATAAGATCCCCTCCCACGCCTCTGACACCATAGTTATTTAATTTTTGGATCAAGAATGTGTGGCTCACAGTGTCAAAAGCCTTTGCCAGGTCTAAAAAGATTGCCAAAGGCTTCATGCCATTATTTAACGAGTTCTGAATACTGCCCGTGACCGCGTATATTGCGTCTAACGTAGAAACATCCTGCTTAAAGCCATATTGATATTTTGATATTATTTTGTATTTATTTAAGTGATTTAGGAGCCTTTTTTTAATGCATTTCTCAAACACTTTTGCTAGATTGCTAATTAATGAAATAGGTCTATAATTTTCAAGGGAAAGTGGGTCACCACAAATCAAAGATTGGGATTACAACACTCTTTTTTAAGGCGCTGGGAAACTTGCCCGTTTCGAAAACCGCATTAAGGATGTGTGCTATAGGTTTAGCGATATAAATGCTAGTTGCTTTAAGTGTTTCGCATTTTAGGTTATCTGGTCCAGGCGATGAGTTGGTTTTTAGATCATTAATGGTTATTTTAACTTCTAACTCAGTAACCGGAGAGAGAAATATTGTTTGCCCAATGTGTTTATTTACATTTGGCCTTTCTTTGGAAACTCTACTATTAATTATTTTTTCAGCCATTTTAGTACCGATCTTAGTAAAATATGCGTTAAACGCAGTGTTTGGGGTGGGTCAAATTATTACCTTGCTCATCCCTTACTTCGTTGATATTATTTTTTGATGCCAAGCTATTTGTAGCTTCGTTAATAATATGCCATATTTTTTTTGAATCTTTGTTTGCGAATTGAATTTTTTCTTTATAATATCTATACTTTGTTTGTTTTATAAGTTTATTAACCGAGTTTCTATAGTTCCTATAAATATTTTTTATATCAATATTATTAGGATCTTTTAAAGTGGATTTTCTTAGGAAATCCCTTTGCTTAATGGCATTGATAATATGATCATTTATCCATGGTTTGGATTTATGTTTTCTATTGTTTTTAATTGTTTTTGTGAATTTGGTTATTAAAAAATTAAATTTTGTAAAAAACTTTTTATATGCAATTTCAGAATTTGTTTCAGTTAAAACATCTTCCCACGTTTCGTTTTTTAGAGAGTTTATCAACGAAGTATAATTAATTTTTTTGATGGTGCAAAGTTTTAATTCACTCTCCGCCAAATTCGGTAGATTTAAGTGCAAAATAATCGGATTATGGTCCGTAACGCATGATTCTAAAATAAAAGGTTTAACTAGCGAGTCGTTAATATTATTTTTTAAGAATATATGGTCAATACAGCTTTTACTGAGATCAGACATTCTAGTTGGTTTTGTTATTTGTGGGTAAAAGCCATATTCACATAATATATTTACATAAGTTTGTACCTGGTGACTATTTATGTCCAATAAGTTAATATTTATATCTCCGGCAAAGATGTTTATATCAGAGTTGTCACTGTTTCTAATTATGTTGTCTAAATCTGTTAGAAATAAGTCAATATCCGCTGAAGGCGGTCTATATTATGTTATAGGAATTACTTTCTTTTTTAAATTTTAGTTTGTTAAAGGTTACTTCATTTAAAGTTTCGTTTTCTATATTTATAGCAATGTTATTTTTAGCGTAAATTACGACTCCATCATTTTGATTAAATAAAACATTAAATTTCTGACATTCAACCAATCTAAAGTTTTCAACATAAAATTAATTTTTTTCTCCAAATGACATTAAAAGCGGTCTTTTAATGACACCTGACAGGCTCAAAAGGTGTATTGTGTACACATGTAAGTAAACACAACAATTCAATAAATGTCATAAATAATAATAATAATAATAATAATAATAATAATAATAATATATTACATATTCCTGAAAAGAAAAGTCTACATGATTTATATTATATGTATATATAAACGTTTATAGTCTTATAGGTTTTTAGTTTTGCACCTAGAGAACAAATAACATACATAAATATAAAAAGACGATTTTGCGTGAAATTGGAACAAATTTGGAGAAAAAATTATATGTTTTACTAGGCAGAAAAGCAGATTTAATGCCTTGGCTGGTTTCCTGGCCTCGGCTGCGCCTCGTCTATGAAACACCAGCCGCGGCATTAAATCTTGTGCTTTTCTGCCTAGAGAAACAAATAACTATTGTATATTTGTCATAATTTAAAATAATCCGCATTGCCTTATTTTGTAAAATTTGTAATTTATCAAATATTTCCTCACTAGCACAATATAAATGAAAGAACAATAAAGAAAATGTGGTAATATAATAGTATTAAATACAGTTTTTTTTAGAAAACAAACTTAAATTAGAACTGATTCTTTTAAAATAACCTACTTTTCCGGCAATCTTCGATGTAATACTTTCAAAATAATTAAAAAATTTTAATTTTGAATCAATAATTATTCCTAAATATTTAAAACTGTTTACTAAATTCAATTTTTCATCATCAATTAGAACATTTATATTTTGACAATTTAAATTATTACCCCTAACCATACATTTAGTTTTTGAAATATTTAATTTTAATTTATTTACTTTTAGCCAATTTAATAATATATTTATCTCAGAATTTAGAGTATTTAGACCATCAAAAATATTTAAAACATTAATGTAAATTAAGGTGTCATCAGCAAATATTTGTAACTTACACATTTTTAAAACTAAAGGCATATCGTTGATGTATAAAATAAATAATATTGTACCTAGTATACTTCCTTGAGGAACTCCTATATTATTTATTTTGTTGAGGTTATAAAAAAATACGTAACATAATTTTAGCGTAAGTAAATGCGAGGGACAACTTGATAAAGCGAGATGATTTCGTCAAAATTGGACAACACATTATTCCCTCTCCTTCGCCTTGTCATGCGTTGTTCACGCCGACTACACCGACTGATCTTTTATCCTTATTGCGGACATCTAAACATATTATTTATTCTCTCATACCCACATAAGATACCACTGTTAGTTCGAGCTTGCCATTACGGTATACGTAGATATCTACTTTTTGTACCAAAAATACCAATAAAATCAATTTAATTAAATTGCTTCTGTTCAAACAAGATTTTGTTTCAGTCTGTGAACTTGTGAACCATCAATATCATTCAGAAATTTTAAAAACTTACCTAATATTGAACGATGATGACGGTGATTTGGTGATGGAGGTCTATTTGCCATATTATTATCTTGTGCAATTAGTTAACAGATTTTAACGTTTAATAATACCTAATAAATAAGTTTATACGGGATTGTATATATTTATTATACATTTAAAAAATACCTTAACCTACTTTGATATATAAAATTTATCTATTATGTTCTCAAATAACTAATCTTATCGTTTAAATGTCATTTATTTTTAGAATTATTTAAAAGTTGATATAAATGCGTAGAAGAATAACAAAATTTTGTAAACTGCTATTTCATTTGATTGATAAGGTTCTTAAATTGACACAATACTATTTAACATTATGTCTGACTGTCAATAGAGAAAAGTTCTCGCCTGATGGTAGGTTTTAAAATTTCAAATTAAGAACGTTAAGGTCGAGACACAATTAAAAAAATAAGCATTAGACGATAAGCAATAAGCGACAGCCAACAGATATAATGCCGGGTCCACACCAAACCAACAAAATAAAAACAAAACTGCAACTCAATGTTTCCCAATAATTTTCAAACAAAATCAAAACATTCAGGCAACTATTTTGTTTTGTTGGTGTTTTCAACAACTTTTTATTTTTCAGGCGGCTGGCGGTAAAGATCAAAGTGTTGATGTTTTGTCTGCGTTTCTAGCAACTCTATTGGCCTAGTGTGTACCCGCTCGATGACAAGAAAAAACAAATCAAACCATTAAAACAGATTCGATCACAAAGTTGAAAGATTAATAATTATTGTTTTCGTATATGTGGATAGCACTTGACAATTTGTTTCTGTTTTCGAGAACTTGCAGTTTTGTTGCGTTGCTGTTTTGTTGTCAGTTTTGTTTTGTTGGTTAAATACGAAAATAATAATTATTAATCTTTCAACTTTGTGATCGAATCTGTTTTAATGTGGCGTGCTCGAAATTTCGCAATACATAGGAACCATGACTTATTTATTATGGCAGCTGGTTTTGTATTCTTAAACCAAAAAAAGAACAAACGTTTTTGGGTTAGACCGAGTTTAAAGAACCGGCAAAAAAACTACGTTGAGGAATTACTGGAAGATACGAAAAGATGATGTCGGTATCAGTGGAGAATTGCGATCTAGCTTTAAAAACTTTTTAAGAATAACCAGTGCTGATCTTGAAAATCTCATACAAATTATCGGACCCTCGATACAGAAGAAAAATACAGATATTGATTTGATTTGTTTTCTTCTTGTCATCGAACGCGTACACACTAGGCCAATAGAGTTGCTAGAAACGCAGACAAAACATCAACACTCTGATCTTTACCGCCACCCGCCTGGAAAATAAAAAGTTGTTGAAAACACCAGCAAAACAAAATAGTTGCCTGAATGTTTTGATTTTGTTTAAAAATTGTTGGGAAACATTGAGTTGCTGATATGTTTTTGTTTTGTTGGTTTGGTGTGGACCCGATTTACTTTGATAATCTGTTTCTGTTTTCGAGAACTTGCAGTTTTGTTGCGTTGCTGTTTTGTTGCCAGTTTTGTTTTGTTGCTTTGGTGTGGACCCGGCATAAGATTTGACACTAAGAAACCAATGAATCGCGACACAATTAAGTAACAACCAACAAGAAACAAAAATATCAAAATGGATTTTTGTTGCAAGTTTCTTATTACTAGCCAATGAAAAGCTTTATAGAATATGCCCCCCCGCCCCCAATAAATATTTTGACGTTTGTCGGTTTAATTTTCAGGTTAGAAAGGTATTTTCAATTTGTGTTTAACACTTTGTTTATGTGTTTGCGATAATTCCTGTCAGTTTATAAAATTAATCATATTTTTTGAGAATCGACAAAGCACCAAAATAACCTGTTCTATCGACAAAACGAAAAGTTAAAAGAAGATTTTTTGTTGACAGTTGACAATTCAAGCATTATGTCACATTATTTTTTTGTGCCATTTTTATTTTTTATTTCTTATTCAATATTTGTTATTGCATAATATTGCTTATTTTTTACTTGTGTCTCGGCCTTAAGAAAACGAAAATATAAAAAATGGATTGCGTGCATTCTAGTGCCAGCGTTGATCTGTTTTCTGGTCTGCAAAATGGCAGATGTGTTCTGTGAAAACGCAAATAGCGTTTATTATACTGGATTGTGATGCACTTCGTGGTTTATTTAGTTATCTACCCTTCGATATTACCAGTGTGACTGACTTTTATATTGGAGTTAATTCCGCTGGGATGGCGCTACGGTGTACTGATGGCCGCCTTGATTTTGCAAAGAGGCTTTTAGTACATTTTACCGTCGTTCTTGGAATTGTTTGGGTTATGGCTGCCCGTAGAGTCCTAACAAGGACGAAACGGCCGTCGTGGTCTACCCGCCCCAGGGTATCCATTAAACTTGGATCCTTGTGTATTCCAATATAAAAAATAGTTACACACTTGTCCGACACCTATGCCACAATATTTATTTTAATAATAATATAACATTTTTTTAAATAATCTTTTACTTATTTTATTTGCTGGAAAACTAGTAGGTAAGTAACACATTGGTATATTTTAATATTGTATGTCATTAGAATATATGCAGTAACTGAAAATATGTGTAAATTATCAATAAGTTTTTAAATGGAACTGAGAATTGTTTTCTCATATAGGTATATGAGTACCATCAATGCAACGCCAAGTTATGAATTGAGTTTTTGTGCTTTTTGTTACATTTGATTACGTTTTAAAATTGGTTCAAGTGTTTTTGTGGTTTTTAATTTTGCTTCGATTGAATTTTAATTACTTTTGTGTGGCCAGTAAGTACCTAAAATTATTACTTATTTTGCCAAAAATTTACAGGCTAAAGTTTAAAGGGGTTATTAAGTGAACGGAACTCTAACTGAGTTCCCCCTGTTCCCCTGAGTAACCCCCTCCCGGGTTTGAAATCGCAGGGCATTTCATACCGTATATACTAACATTAAAGTTGAATAAAGTTATATTGCCGAAGTTGGTGAGAGAATCTCAGTGTCTCCGTAGCGCAATTGGTTAGAGCGTTCGACTGGTAATCGAGAGGTTCTGGGTTCGTATCCCAGCGGAGGTGAAAAACTTTTTTCAATTTTAAAAAACTTTGCCTGCACGCCGATTAACATTTTTCATTTAAACAGATTATTGTTTAGGATTAATTTATTAGCTATTGCCTTTTGAATCGGACCTTTATAATTAAAATTAAAAAACTTACCCAATACGGTTCGATGATGACGTCTGGGAGGTGATGGGGGTCTTTGTGCCATTTTTATATTTATAAATATATATGAAATAAAATTTTATTTAATCGAATAGATAGATATCTTTTATGTCATGTTTTCGAACCAACCAAATGATACAAGCTATACACAATTGTGCATTTAATCAGACGATTTGACTATATGTAGACATAAAAGTGAAAAAAAATGTTATCGTTTATTTTTAAATTTAGTGTATCTACTAATAAATACTTATACTACACTTATACATTTTTATAATCAAAAAGATTTACTTCTATCCATGCTTATAAATAAAATTTAGGTACACTTATTTATTCACGTATATGTTAGACAAAACCTCAAGTAGAAAATGTTTTATATTAATTTTTAGGTACATAAACTATGTTTTGTCATAAAAATATAGAGGGTTCTGCAATATAATAGGTATGTCTCTTCCTCCTGCAGGAGCGCGCCAGGTATATCGTCGCTTCCCTTGCAAAGGGGCTTATCTCATTTTTTGTAATAATTGTTCAGGAGAGGCAAAAGAAGATTTTGCTATTATTCAGCATGCTTGTACCGGGTGAACAACTAAGAATGGTCGTCGGGTATATCTCGGAAACTACTAAACGTAGAAACTTGGGATAAAAAAAATTATGATTAAAGCGGTCATGAGAAAATTCTGGAAATAATTTTTAAGTTCCGCATTTTGCCGCAAGAGGGCGTAATTGAAAAGTAAATTTTAAAATTTTACATAACTCCGAAAATTCCACATTAAGGTATGTTTGATAACACCATTTTAAAGCTTGGATAATTATGCATCATTTTTGTCTTATGCTCATTGACGTACCGACTTTAATAAGAGTGGGGGAAGCTGTTCAAAGTGTAAACATTTAAATCGCTGTAACTTATAAACGACTTATCCGATTTCAGCAAACTAAAGACTGTTTGGAAGAGAAATATATGCACTTTCACCAGTCGTATTTAGTTGTACATAATAGTTCTCAATAAAATTGCTAGAGGGCGCAATTTGTAATAATAATAGTTTTTTTGATTTTATCCCGAAAATTTAAATCATACGGTATAATTATGATACCATAATCAAAAAGAAGATGAAATTTTTTAGAAAAAATATTTAAACCGCAGCTCGATATCTTTGTTCGTTTCAGAGTTATTGCCAAAACATTAATTTTTAATACAAATTGCGCCCTCTAGCAATTTTATTTGAAACTATTGTGTACCATTGGATAAAACAATTAAAGGTACTTACCTTTCTCTTCCAAACAAGCTTAAATTGAGTGAAATCGAATAAGTCGTTTAGAAGTTACAGCGATTTTAATGTTTACACATTCAATAGGCTTCTCCCACTCTTATCAAGAAACGAACAAAGATATCGAGCTGCGGTTTTAATATTTTTTCTAGAAAATTTCATCTTCTTTTCGATTATGGTATCATAATTATACCGTATGATTTGAATTTTCGGGATAAAAAAAAAAAAAACTATTATTATTACAAATTGCGCCCTCTAGCAATTTTATTGAGAACTATTATGGGCAACTAAATACGACTGGTGAAAGTGCATATATTTCTCTTTCAAACAGTCTTTAGTTTGCTGAAATCGGATAAGTCGTTTTTAAGTTACAGCGATTTAAATGTTTACACTTTGAACAGCTTCCCCCACTCTTATTAAAGTCGGTAGGCCAATGAGCATAAGACAAAAATGATGCATAATTATCCAAGCTTTAAAATGGTGTTATCAAACATATACCTTAATGTGGAATTTTCGGAGTTATGTCAAATTTTAAAATTTACTTTTCAATTACGCCCTCTTGCGGCAAAATGCGGAACTTAAAAATTATTTCCAGAATTTTCTCATGACCGCTTTAATCATAATTTTTTTTATACCAAGTTTCTACGTTCAGTAGTTTCCGAGATATACCCGACGACCATTCTTAGTTGTTCACCCGGTACATAAAAACCAGATATAATCGTACACGTTTATAGGCTTAATGTTGTTACTACTAGCTCTCTGTAGTTATTGGCATAAATGATTTTATCATTTTACATTCCGATCACTAAGAAAAAAATTTTAAAAAGAGATAAGCCCATTTATCAGACACAGATTTTTAAATTTCTATGATTCATTTCTTAGTTACGCCCAAGTCAAAATAATACACAAAGTTTAAATAATAGTATATTCCCTAAAAAAAATTTACAAATGCGGCAGAGACATATAAAAGTTCTTGTATTCTAGGGCCCTTATAACTGAAGTATTTCCCTCACATAATGACACTAGAGGTTTATATTTTTCAGATGAAATCATATTGTCATCTGGTTCCTCGACAGCGAGTACCTTTCCATAATACCATTTTGTGATGTAGAACATTTTAACCTCATCACCGACTTTAAATTTTGAATTCAATTTGACGCTTTTTACTTCAGAAGTCAGCACTACATTTCTTATACCGTCGTTCCACTGAACTAAGACATCACTATCTACTTGCATTTTTAATAATCACCTTATTAAAACTAGGTACTTTAAAAAAGCGCAGTCGTAGAAGTTATTAACACAACAACCCAAAGTAAACACTAAAAAGTGCGGTTAGAATAGCATACATTTCACGTGGTACAGGGGCGTAACTCATAAGTTTGTCTATATAATATAAAAGAAATTAACAGGAATTGCCTATCAATTTATTTTCAAACTGGCTTATCTTGATTTGGGCCACATTGTAAGATTTGTTTTTTGCTAATTTCAAGATACACCTGCTGCTAATATTGTGTTATCTTTGGATCCATTTATATTTGAGATTCTCCCTTTGGAGTGTAGCTGCGCTTTAAAAAGTTGACACCGGATACAGTCCTAACTCAATTTGACCATTTATCGAGATAAGCCCTTTGCAAGGGAAGCGACGATATGAATTAAATTAGGAATTTCTTTCTTATGCTAACTTATGGTTTATTTTAGGAAAAAATTTCGCCTATACAGAGTGGCCAAAACGCATGATAACATAAAGTTGTATCTTTTAAATGGAGATTTTTATTTTCTTAGGTTTGTATGAGTGTCCTATCTAATTGCTTTTAAATTTTTTGAATTGGCATTGGTAGTTTAGGAGCGTTTTTCCTCCCTTCTTAGTCGATGTCTCCGCTATAAGGAGAAAATCTCCTAGAAATTCCATAAATCTAGCATTAGGGGTTTAGGCTGGGCGATAGTGAGTCAGTGATTGACTTGCTGACTGACTGACTGACTGACGAATTCATCAACGCCCAGCGCGTCCCAGCCTAAACCCTTACTCCAATAGAATCATAAAATTTTGAGTATGCTTTCTTCTTATTACGCAGGCATCCACTAAAGAGGGATTCTTCGAAATCTTCCCCCTAAATGGGTTAAAAGGGGGATTGAAATATTTATAGAAATATCTGTATCGCAGAAACTTAAACTGATGAAGGTCTCTAAATTGGTTATTTTAATAAAATATTAATAGAGGTACATACATGTTTCAAAAATCATGTTTTAAAAATTCACTTGATGGGTGTAGCTTATTTTAAGGGGGTAAGGGGGTGTAGAACTGTCTATAATTTAAAGCTATATTTCTTAAAATTGATACTCTCTAGTATAGCAGCTGAAGCGGCCATCAGCGATAACTAGGGCGCCAGCATTCACATGGCCAAAAGTGTTTTTATTTGATATATTATTGATTATTATGTTATTATTGAAAGTATTTTTAATAATTGTTTATTTCAATTTTTTGCTGTCTTTTATGAAACATATTAAACATCGACAACACTGCACCGCGCATAACCAACAGCACAGCCGGAAGGAACGAAAACAAAAAGAAGCAGTATAATATGTTTTTGTCGAAAACAGTTGAAATAATTAAACGAGATAGCGATCGTAGTTTGCTGCACTGTTGTTGTTCCACTCTGACAGCTTCGACTAAATCTATTCCACCGGAACAGGAAAACCTATCGACCCATACATGTACCAAGTAGTAAGCCTTTTTCGAAAAAAACCGATTCTGTTCCGAAGCGTCATCCCTAATTTGGAGAAAATACATAATAATACTCGTAGTATATGTCGAGACGATAGGAAAAATTATAAAATAAACAAATAATTAAATAAATAATATCTTTATTTAAGATTTTATTCTCTTCTATTTCTATCCATCAGCGCTCTATGGTTTCCAGAAACAATTTGGCGCATCGTCTGACCGATGTCAAGTTCAGGAGGATCAGGAGGACTATCAGAGTGATTAGGTTCATTTCCGCCTATAATTTGTGCAAATACTTGAAGATTATCTCCGATACCCTGGATGGCACCACCAGCGGCTTGACATCCTACTCCAACCACTGTTCCAACTCCTCCAACGACTGATCCAACGGCTGATCCAACTCCACCCATGATGCTACCTGAAACAATGAACCTATTTTAAGGGTATTGAAAAAGCTAGTTCATACATGCTAGACACTTACAGCAAAAGCAGTCAAGCTACACTGACAAAACAATTTCCTTACATTAAATAAATTTTATTAACTGTTAAGAAATTTCATGTTTAAATATCTGCAAACAAATATTACTTTATTGCTAAGAAATAATTTGTTCTGAAATGGTAAATAAATATAACTTAAATAAAACAAATAATTGTTGGACATCCCTAAATAGAGGTAAGAGTTATATAGAGCAGCGGTTCTCAAACTATGGTACGCGTACCACAAGTGGTATGTGCGGCCTCCATAGGTGGTACGCGAACAGTTATGTACTTGCCTTCAAATAAAAGTAATAAGAAAATATGATCTGGAATACATTAATTTAGGATTCACGTTCCCAAACTTAAACGATTAGCCTCATCATTCCCACTGACTTTTAAGGTGATGTGCTGATGTACAATATCTTAAATATTTTATCATTATAAATTCTTTGTTCTTTGAGCTTTTAAAAAAAAGTTGTTTTAATACTATAACAATCTGTTCTGTTGCACGGTTATCAATATTTCTTATTACACTACAAGTTTAATAAATCCGTACACGCAGCACAACTTGTTTTATTTAGTTCGGTGGTACTCGATTAATCCACATTGCACATAAATGGTACGCCAAAGAAAAAGTTTGAGAACCGCTGATATAGAGCATTAATTAATTATTAATAGAAATTATTATTTGGTAAGATATATATGGCTTTACTATTATAATGATAAAGTTTAGATAAACGAGTGGTTTATTAATTTTTAACACACATATAAATGAGGAGCTTGCGTTCAAAAGCGGCTATATCACTTTTTTTGCTGGTATGCTTTTTTTGCGATTTTCTGTTAACTTCCACAAGCTCTATCAACTGGCACGATTAGTTGCGTTCAAAACGGGCTGTTTGTATGTTAAAATCGCATGTAAAGTCGGCCTTTTGCATCAAAACTGGCTATATCCTCTTTTTGCGATCAAAAGTGGTTATATCCTTATGAAGAAGCTGCTCTTCATATATAAATATTTTATTTTTCTTTTGTTTTTTTTGTTTTTTTTTTGTTTTTTTTTGTTTGTTTTTTGTTATATATGTTGAGTTTTCATAATAAAAACATGTTTTGTGTTCCAGTCTTATAATAAAAATATGTTTCCTAGCGTTTTTTGTTGAGATTATTTGCTTTGCTATCAAGACCGCCATCTATATCCAGATTAATTTTCATTTTTTCTCAAGAACTATTGAGATTTGAAAAAAAATTTCAAATTGCATCAATTTACTTCCCTAAAACACTATAAATAAACTTTTTTTGCTATCTCTATATATTAAGGCGAACCGACGAGAAGTTTTTGTCGATTTCTGAACATTTTTCCTAAATGGAGATAGCCGCTTTTAAACGCAAGCTCCTCAAATATACTAATCTAACATTAAATTTATAAAAATATCGCACTTTAACCAATAAAATATATGTATAGCTAACAGGCTTACGAAATTAGTAATAAATAAATCAGAGTAAACAATAAATTTGTTGTCTCTTTGGGGTAAAAAGGCGATATAAAAGTAATGTAATATTTTTTTAATGTTAAGAAAATTATGTAGTTAGATTTAGCTAGAAAGATGGAAGGGTTTAAAAATAAAATTTATTAATTAAACTTATTAAAATAAATATTTCTTTCAGCTAAATGTAAAAACAGTTTCAAAAATATTTTGATAAAGAAAAAAACAATTAATTAATTATACATTATTAAATATGTTTATGTATGCATAGTGGTTCAAAATTTTACTGAAAAAATATGCATTTGACATTTGAAGAAATCATATTAAATATTTAATATTTTGTTAAATTGTAACGCAAATCGGTTGTTAAAAAATGTTGTCCGAAACCAGAAAGAGAATGTTTCGTTGAAGGAAAATAAAACGATCTGTTTTATTTAAAACATTTTCTGTTTTCCAAGCGGTGTGATTGTGACAACAGCATTTCTGCCAATGTCGTTTATGTCACAGTCAAAGTAGGTGGTTAGTTAATTTTATTATTGTTTAAAATCGTTGTGCAACCGGTCATTAGGCCTACATGGCCTAAAAGGGGCGAATGTTAAAATACTAGGCGGTACACGAATTAAATACCTACCCTTAAAGGTGCGTTTATATGGGTCGATCGGTCTATATTTATGCTTGTCTCACCAGATCGTGTTCTGTTTTATGGTTGAATTTTAGGGGTTTTTGAAAACCTATAAGTTTAAAACGAAAAGCTACTTAATGTATTTCTGATAGTCTCACTAAGTTGTGTCCCTTACGTAAATAACCACTAACGCAGAATAAACTCAAACATACCTGGAAATAGTTAGAACGCAACTGATAATAATTATAGTATTTAAAGAAATTTAAAATTATGTTCCTTATTTAATAATAATAATAAAAATAAATAGCCTTTATTTATACACGTCTCGTCTGTGCAAAAAAAGCTTCGGTTTCCTACAAAGCGACACCGTAAAAGAGCGGCCGTAATTTGACGGCGAGCCTCGCCGCGAAAAAACGTGTCTGTACCGTAGACAATTTACCTTTAGCTTACCTTACAGCTCATCTCCTGCCCAAACAAAAGTTACGTTCTATGGGTGAAAAAATACGTCCGAGCGCATGACTCGCCGGTCAGCTGCCTTCCTTCTGGACACCTTCGTGCATGCGCACAAACTTCGTGTTATCGACCTGTTCTACTTTATCGACAATAATCGACATGCTCAAGATAGTCTCCAGAACCGGCTCGGCCGCCATTTTTGTTGTTATTGAGTTTTAATGTTTCTCTGTGGATTCCTTGTAGTTTTCTTAGCTATCGTGGATTGTGGGTGTTTAATATTTACGGATTTTTAGTTTTTCTGTAGTTTAGTGAATTGTGTTTGTGCTTTTTGTGACTCCAATTGCAGTAACAGCCGTTGTATTATTTTGTTATGCCAAAATAGGGGTAAAATAACGGGTATTTCATATTTTTAGTAAGTATGGAGTAGTGATGTATTTTGATATATAACTTTATTTTATTATGAGCAATTTAAACACATCTAACTAGGCCTAGGCTACACAAATAAGGTATGAAAATAATGAGAAACACACACCAAGACAGGTTATCCCGATGCATGCAAAGAAAAAAGTAAATACCTAGGTATGTTTATATTAATCCAAGGGTGAAAGTATTCCATGAGTCAAGTTCTCGGGCAAATACTTTTTCAAATTCCTGAACAAAACAAGTTTTTGCCAAATTGTAAAAATCAATACAAGTTATACTAAGTGACATAGAAACCCGAACACCCATAAAAATGATTTAACTTCAATAATATTTTACATAAACATCCGGAGGGTCATAGTAAGGAAATGATTAAAATTTCAATCCATCTTTAAAGACATACTAAGTTTATTCGGTTTGTTCGGGTTTGTTCGGGTTTGTGGAATGTGAAACTGATAAGGCTAAAAATTTAATCATACCTTCCCTTTGTGATGATAAACTTGTATACAAAATATTATTAAAATTAAATCATTTTTACTGGGTGTTCGGGTTTCTATGTCACTTAGTATATATACCAACTAATATTTGACTTTATTTTGCTGGTTTTGTTTGTTTTTATATTCGATTATATAAGACTAAGTTTAATTTACCTGTTCTTGTCCTCTCTCTTTTCGAACTAAAAACACAACGACGAATCATTTTTAAATAAATTTTAAAAACAAAACCTTAAAAACAATTTTCTATCCTTAAAATTTGATAGGTTTGCTACTACTAAAAATGCCAGAAATCACTACCTTTTTTCCTAACTGATCAAAAATTGAGAAGAAAGTCCAATTTTTTGGCAAGAATTTAAATTTTAAAGCCCGGACCTGTCTATTTTCCCATTCGTCAAACGATAATGTTGCAGTGCGCATGTCTAATAGTGTCTAGCTTTGTTTACATGCGCGAGGCCATAAATCTGCCACTTTTGTGATTATTGTTTGCTTATCCAAAGGTAAATATCTATGGTACGTACTTGCAAATCGAAGTGTGTTCCTCCAGAGCGTTCGGCGCAAAAAATACGGCACCGTATTTTCTAAAGCGGCCGCTCTGTACGTTGGGATAGTGCAAGCACGATTTTTAACGGTGCGCCAGTGTAGTTGTTGTATAGTTTTAATAATAATATTTAGAATTGGCTGAAGAAATTAGTTGGTCTAGCGAACAAGATGAAATTTTAATTGACTTTGTTCGAACTCATGAGGAAAAATTTTAATGTAAAATCATCATAGTACGATTTTTCGTCCTCAAGAACTATTAGAATAGCCAAACTTAGGTCGTCCATCTTGTAAACACCACACACAATTTTTAAAATTGAACTGTCAACTGGCTCTTGTCGCCGTATTTTATCGAACCGTATTTAATGTTACTTTCCAATAATATTGACCGTCCAAATTACGGCCGCTCTTTTGCGGTACCGCTTTGTAGGAAACCAAAGCTTTAGCATTTCGTTCACTCATTCTTTTCGTTCTGAGAATCACTCGTTCGCAAACGCTCGATCAGCTGTTGCTGGTATTTAATTGGTTATGGACAGCACTGCGTGCGCGTTCAGGAGTCAGGTTTCGACTGCGACTTACACGATTAGAGTTGTTAAGAAAAGAACCGAACAGGTTCTTTAGAACAGGTTAGAGATAGCCTGTTCAGTGAACTGTTCTTTGAAAAAGAACTGAACCGGTTCTTTAGATAGACTTATGACAGATAATTGCGCTCGCCTAACCTATTCAACCGACCACGCGGCGCTGCGCGCTCTGTTCACAGAACACCGCTGCATCCGTGTGTGTGCTCTCACTGCTCTCTGTTCCGTGCCTGGTCCACGCCGCATGAAAGAACAGCCTGTTCTTTCTACCCAACTGTTCTTTGAGTAGGTTCGGTTCTTTTAAGAGAGTGAGATTCAACCGACACGGTGACGGGGACCGCTGAACTGGTAGGAGTGGCAGGCTAAAGCTGCATTTATAGTTGCCGTAACGTAAGCCGTAAGAAGTAAGCAGTAGTCGGTAAGACGTAAAAATTAAGCCGTAACGAGAAACCCATTTATAGATTCTAATTAGTTAAGAATTAAGAACAAAGTTAGGTTATAATTTAAAATGTTTGCTATTGTTTCAAATCTGATTGAAAATGGATTTAACTGATAGCAAGACATAGTTGTTATAGCTGGAACAATATTGTGTCGTTATTTATTTAATTTCTTATTAAAAAAGCGAAAATGCAAGTATTTAAATAAAAAATAAGGTTTTATCGTATGGTTGTAAACAAGACGGTTATGTACGAGTATGACCGTTCCCGGCCGATTCAGTAAGCAGTAACGTAAGAAATGAAAATAAACCATTTCTTAGAACTACTGCTTACGATTTGGGACTAATTCTTACTGCTTAAGTTTTTATGAACTATAAATGTATGTGTTACTGATAATAATGTTTATTTTTCTTACCGCTTATGTTACTGCTTAAAGCTTACGTTACGGCAACTATAAATCCAGCTTAAACGACGCGATGGCGCGGTTAGAAATTTTTGAAATATACCGGGAATCTTGGTGTGCTTGCTGTTTTCTTCGCGTTCGCTCGGCTCGGCTCAGTTATTTCTTTTCTGTTTACTAAATTTTATTGTACTGTACAGATAATTAAAAATCATATCCGCTCTTTTCTTCCGCTTTCGCCATACTATCAAGAATAATATTAATATATCAAGTGAGTAAGTGACAATAATTTATGATCAAAAGAACAGGTGAACAGGTTTACGGAACAGGTTCCCGGGTAAGAACCGAACTGTTTGAACCTGTTCAGCAATTTACCTGCTCTTTAACATCACTATACACGATGTATGTATTTTGTATCAGAGTAGGTAGAGACAAAGACAACAGTGTAATATTAGGTACACGGAGTACAGTTGAAGGAAAAAAGAGAAATATATAGGATGAGATGAGGATAAAAAATATGATTTTACAGTACGATCAGAGGCGGATTAAACATCAATTCCTTAATTAACATAGTGCGATCTTTTACATTGTGTTCATTCATGCGTTGATGTTTAGCAAAGATAAATTTATTTATTTAAAATACTATTATTTTTAAATTTATATAACACAGTATTATATTAAACAATACAAAACATAAAACAAGAACATGAATTCGCTTCTTATATTATATTAAAAAACACTATCAAAAAGGTAAATTTAAACAGGAAAAAAGTAATAAAAGGTTATAGATTAAAATACAAGCAACAAAAATATAATAAATATAAACAAACCCTATTACCTAATAAATAGTATCATTTTTTAATATAAAAAATTAAGTTTATTTTTATATCTATTCATTCTTTATTCCAGTTAATTTCATTCATTCATTCATTCATATTCTAGATTTCTAGAAGAACATACATAAATAAACATCCACATCAGTGTTGTTGGACGTTAAGTCCCTAAAATCCGCCTGCGTTCCGGAAAAAGTCCGATATGATCCGCGTTAGGTTGTTTTATTTACAAACTGATCTGATTTGTAAGTGACCCGGCACCGGCGTATACAAGGGGGGGGGGTAATGGGGGTAATTACCCCCCCCCCCCCCAAGATTACTTAAGCGTTGTTTAATTTTTGTCCTTACTCCTTAAAGTTGCTATTATCTAGTATCCTAGCCAGGCACGTAGGCACGTAACTAGGGGGGGGGGGGGGTACAGGGGGCCCGCCCCACCCCCATACTCGAGCTCTGATTTCGGCAACATAGGCAATACATTAAACATTTCCTACAGTATTACATTTTCTTCACCTCAATTATAACCGGGTTTGTTGTTGTGCTTTTCTTGAGGATTTTGTGTTGTGTTTTTTATTTTTCCCACTTGAAAACCAAGCACCATGATTCAAAAAAGGGCGTGGCACCCAAAAAATTTTCGCCTGCGGCGCATTTATTTTTTGCGCCTTCGGCGCGATCCCAATGGACCCCCCCGAGAAGAAATCCTGGCTACGTGCCTGATCCTAGCCGATCGATTACCTCCCCCAGACGCATGAGCTGGATACGCCGTTGTGACCCGGTCACTTCCCCCTTTACGCCTAACTGCACCACCCGCAAATTTCGATCACTTAAAGTGAACTGGTCAGAAGTAAAAGGTGGGAGTTGTTTTGACAGATACTTGGCGTAGCCTAACCTCAAACCACAGATAAAAATATAAAATATTTGCCCGTAATCTAAAATTTAAAATCAGAGGATTCGGAGGAGAAATTAGCTATAATAGTAAATACATCAAAATGTTTATTTCTTGTAAAATATAATCAAATCGAGAATAACCATAACCTCAACAAAATTTACGTGACAAATGACACTGACGTAGTCCGAAACAGAATAAAAAATCCAGTTTTATTTGATGCATTTTGGATCAGATCATTTTAGGTCAGTTCATTTAAAAGTGAACTGATCGAGAATGCAAATAAAAAGCAGCTTTTATTTTACATGAGTTTTATTGCGATAGCATACGTACTACTTGAATTGCCGCGCCACCTCTTGGAGGCTATCGTATGTTCTATGGGTTGCTATGTGCAAACGCAGTAATTTCTGCGCCCGAAATTAATGTTTAGGGGTGGTATTCATGATTGTAAAAAAAATATCGTGAGTGAAATGCAATAATGTGACATCTCAAGTTCAAGTTGTTAAATTGTGAGATCTGGGAACCATGCCAAAAAAGTCCGTTATTTTAAAAGGAAAACACTATCATTTGAATTGAAACGACCTCTACCGGAGTACCAAAAAAAAAAGGTCGTACGGTTGAAGGAAAGACAGACAAATGGAAGATCGAATCAACATTTTTGATGCATTTTAAAAGTAAAAGAATCATTTAAGAACGAATCTTTCTGAACGAATCTTTCTGAACGAATCTTTTTAACTGAATGAATCAAAAGAATTGATTCACCAAAAAGAACCGAAGTTCCCAACTTTACAATAATGTAGGAGTAGTAGTAAAGAGTGTTTTTTTTTCTTTCATTTCGTCAGAGTCATCCCCAGACGCTTTTCACCATATCATGGCTAGGATCTGACGAAAGAAAAGAACACAAAGTTCAATCTAGGACCATTTTATGGCGAGGACCGTCGAAAAGATGAAGCGCTAAGCGCCATCTAGTGTCAAAGTTGGACACTTCTAAGGCATACCCGCACCACCTTAAACAAACTTATATAAATAAGTAAAATGTTGAAAGGAAATACTCTGTATAGACATAAGTCACAATTACAGGAGTGCTAGGCAGCGCTGAAAGCCCATGGGCTATCGGTTTGGACCGAAATCAATGATATCTGAAGTAGAGAGTGGTTTTTCATTTCATTTCGTCAGATTAATATTTTAGTTTATTTTTAATAATAAATGAATATTTCTCCAAGTGTTTATCTTTGCAGATTTAATTTATAAATTTTTATGCACTTTTTTCTTATATTCCCCTTTTAGTCCAAAATTTTTTTAATTTTTTTTTATTTACCAATTATTTTATTAAGAGTCTTAACTTTTTCTTAACACTTTATTTTTTAAGGGTAAAAAGTTTCCTACTGCATTTTTTTTAAAGCAGTTGCAAAAATAAATACTTTATTATTTTTCATGTATTACTTTATCAATTAATTTTTTATTTATAAAGAAAATGCTTTTATATTTTTCAACATTTAACTCGTGCATATTTTTCTTTTTAAAAAAATCATTCTTGTTAGTAAGTAAATATCTTGCCCTTTACAATACATTTAAAAAATGCCCTAACCTGTTTTGATATATAAAATATTGATATATAAAATTTATTTATTGTCTTTTCAAATACCGTAATTTCACACAACTATGGTCCACCTATGTCTTTCACTCCTTGTAATACTATTATTTTCCCAGTTTTTTAAACAACAAACTAATTTACTATGCAGAAGCTGTCGGCATGTCAATTTTCTTCAGGCATGATTTTGTTTTATCAGTTTTGCTGGTCACAGGCTACTTGATGCATTTAAATCTTTTTTTCTTTATTCTCAAAAGATGCTTCATTTTAGGAAAGTTCTAAGTAAACTTTTTAAAGTTTTTTAATGGCAGCTTTTCTAAAACCTAATAGTGCATGGTATCAAAATAATCGTAATAAAATCCTCTTTTTTCTTAACCCGACGAGCCACCATGTTGCCATTTAAAAAAAAAATTAGTTATACAACTTTAACGATTTAATTTTACATAGCACATGGCATTGGACCAAAAATAGTAAAATTGTATTTTTCCCAAGATTAAAGAACTGAAATAAGTGATTTTAAGGTATTCATAGCCCTCTAGATAAAGCAATAAATTAAAAAAATAAATATTTTCTTGATGACAAAAAGTAACAAGTGACACCTAAGAATTTTGGAGATTAACCTACGACTCACATTATGACGACCCAATTTTAAGTCTTAACAGTAATTTTTACTCTTATTTTTACAGTTTTTCTCATTACTTTTTCCTCACACTTGACCACTTTTTCTTTCCTTTTCATCAGCATGTTTAAATCCAAATTCTACTGCCGTACAATTCATTTTGCTTCATATATGGGCCTTGCTTCCTTTAATTTTACTATTATTACCCTATGCCTGGCAAATTAATACTTCGGTACTTTGCTCTTTGGTGCTTTTATGACTTAGAATGTTAATGTGCCCTTCTCACTATCTTAAAGCCTAGCTTAAAACGTTAACACTAGCTATTTTTCTTTTTATAACATCTTAATTCTCCTGAAGATGAACATTTCTACTGTTCGAAACATGTAGAGTTATCTTTAAATAGAGTTATTTTGAATATATTAGTGGAGGAAGACTTAGAGTTTTTCTTTCCCTTTAAATTTTAAAAACCTTCTAACGGAAAAATCATTGCGGTAAAAATAAAAATTTAGCAAAGCTCTTAGAGAAGTATAGGTTATAAGGCCCATTCAGTTGCTTAATCCAAAACCAAACATCGGTAAAAATATGATACCTAATTAAACAGAAGTAATGTATTTTTTTTAGAAATAAAAATTAACTAGAATTTTAGAGAAAGTTTACTAAAATCAAATAAAATGGGAATAAGGATAAAAGTTAAAGTACTTGACAGCGCAATGGCATTTTTGAGATGTGGGCCCCTTACCCTCTTTAGACGCCCCCGCTTCTTCTTCTTTTTTTGACTAGAATGTAATAGAATTTTATATCAAAAATGTATTATTGTTTAGGATTATTTATTAGCTATTACCTTTTGAATCGGATCTTTATAATTAAAATTGATAAACTTACCGAAGAATGATGACATTTTTGTATTTTTATAAATATGAAATAAAATTTTATTGGATCAAATAGTTATATTCTTATATCGTGTTGTCGAACCAACCAAATGATGACAATTGGGTGGATTCAATCAGTCAATCTGACTATACAGGGTGGCCCTTTAGTGTGGCAAAGTACAATAGCTCCGTTACTATTTCAAATACATTAAAAATATTAATACAAAAGTTGAAGGACAGTAAGTGACTTATAACGTAAAATTATTTTTAACTCTATAGGGTGGCTCAAAAAAGCGGAACAATAAAAAATGTACTTTTTTCAAATGGAACACCCTGTATATTTTTTCATTTTTAAATTCCACATAAAATTATAATTATTTTTTATTAAATACATTATTAGTCTATACTTTATAGTTTCCGAGATATTGACTCTTGAAAAGTGACATATTTGAACTTTGACAGCTTATAACTTTCTAACAGTACGTCTTAGAGCAAAACGGCTTACATGTCCCTATCTTTAATTTTTATTATCTTCCCAAAAAAATCAACTTCCGGTTAAACCGGATGTTACTCGAAAGCAGGAAATATAGTTGTTCCGGTTTAACTGGAAGTTGATTTTTTTGGGAAGATAATAAAAATTGAAGATAGGGACATGTAAGCCGTTTTGCTCTAAGACGTACTGTTAGAAAGTTAGAAGCTGTCAAAGTTCAAAAATGTCACTTTTCAAGAGTCAATATCTCGGAAACTATAAAGTATAGACTAATAATGTATTTAATAAAAAATAATTATAATTCTATGTAGAATTTAAAAATGAAAAAATATACAGGGTGTTCCATTTGAAAAAAGTACATTTTTTCTTGTTCCGCTTTTTTGAGCCACCCTATAGAGTTAAAAATAATTTTACGTTATAAGTCACTTACGGCCCTTCAACTTTTGTATTAATATTTTTAATGTATTTGAAATAGTAACGGAGCTATTGTACTTTGCCACACTAAAGGGCCACCCTGTATACAGACATAATAGTAAAAAAATCTTATCGTTTAATATTTAATTTAGTATACCTACTAATAAATGCTATGCACTTATACAATTAATAACGTTTATCTCTATACAGGGTGAGTCAACCATAAAGTAAAGTTCAATATCTCAATTGTTTCGGGAAGTACCGAAATACATTAAATACAAGATTTTCGGCAAATGTGAAAGCCGAGACACGAAAAGGCGATAAGCAATAAGCAACGGAAAAATGATTTGATACGTCATTATCTACTCGACAATTTTCGCAATTCGCGCTTCTACACTTTTTACAAAAAGTACTACAGTATTGTCCTAATTTCATACATCCACGTTCGTATACGCGATAACCGATCAAGGGGTAGGAAAGGTCGATGTCACCTGAAATTATATTCTTACACACAACAATGTAAGTATACTTATATCGCTCGATTTTAGTAAAGCATTCGATTGATGACACTCAGCTATATTTCTACTTTTTAAAGCCACAAGCAGCAGGAGCACAAAACTGTAGAAACTCTGACTTACATCGATTTTATGAAATAGCTTTGTATTATATTATATATTTAAAACTAAATCCCAACAAGTCAACCGTAATAATTTTTGGTAATAAAGTCCAGACCGATTTTGTCAAATATAATATTAAGACTAAACAATGAAACCTGCAAAAATGTAGGACTAATACCTTATTGTAAACTTCGTTTTAAGGAACATGTTACATCGAAACTAAGAGCTGCCTATGGAATTTTAAAATTGATGTATAGTAAAAGACATTACCGTTCTAACGTCCGGTTTAATAATGTGCTGGCAAAACCTCTGTCATAGTTATTCTGCTGTTAATGAAAAAAATCAGTTTTTTAATCTTCTGGTAGCGTTAACAGCAAGATAAACAATTATTGCCAGCAGGATAATTTACCCAGCTATATACCGGCCCTAAGGGTCAGAAATCTCCTATGCGATGCGCTCGTCCTGTCTGAATTTAACCAGTGCATTGGCGTATATTATCCTTGTCTTGACGCGACGGATCGATACCGGAATCAGAAAGTACAAAACTCATGTCTCTGAATAATATATAAGAAGAAGAAACCATATAACACCGTTTCTTGTTGCAGCTAACTAGCTTAACATGAGTTATACGATTGATCTACGGAAATCCTTTTTTAAAAAACAACTTATTTATTAAGAAAAGTACAAGTATAACAATGGTACTTTTAGTTGTCGAATCTGACTCTAGACTGAATAAGAATTACAATAGTAAAACAATAAAAGAGAACATGAGCGCTTAGCTTGCATGAGATAAAGTACTGCTGCGTCGACATATTCCGTGGTAAGGGTGTGACATAACTCCTCCCCTCGAAGATTCAACTCCACGGCTAACGGGGTAGTTGAACATCTTGAAGTTCTAACGTTTCTTCTCTGTTGGCCAATCTCTGTCGTGGCTTCCGTTTGAAAAAGCATTTTTTCTTGTAGCAAAGGTATATAATACCAATTATTAAAATTGTATAAATTAGTATTGTCCATATACCAGGTGATTCGGAAATACTGCTAAAGAATAAGTCTGGTTGGTTTTCTTGGATTTTGGTTTCCAATTCATAAAGTCCGTCTAGTTTGACATCTTGAATATGAAAACTGAGGTTAAGGGTTGGTAGGATATTGACTTCATCGTCAAGGTCGGGAAACAGGATCGGTTGGCTGCTGCTTGCCATCTGTTTTTGGTTATTGATTATTGATTCTTGATTGATGTTGGCATGGCATCCATTCGGTATTTGTACTAGGTATGTACCATACAACTTTTGGCTTTCGTCTTGTTCTTTGCATTTTAATTTGACAATATCTTCTTTGGGTAGGATGAAAATCCATTGATCGGCAATATCCAATTGTTTACATATTGGTTGAGTGATTTGTGCTTCGATTTGCTGACAAGTGGAGGTGGCTTTTGGTGATTCTAAAAGTTTGACTGTGCATGGGCTATTTTCTGTGATTTCTTGAAGATCCATTTTATTACAGATGTAGGTCTGGTCTTTGAGTTCTTGGCATTCTTCGCTTCGATATGCGTAGTGCAATTTATTTTTAATTAAAAATTTATTTCGCGGTATGATTACCTTAAACAGACTCTCTCTAAGGACAGGGATGGAATAGAGGTGTAAGTAATCAAATTGTTCAGGGTATACTATTGGGATGTGCAATAGATATGTAATTTTATTGTTTAAAATAAAACATTCTAAATTTATTAATTTTTCAAAAATTAAAGTATTTTCGAGTGTGACTTCTATAGGCATATGTTTGAGGCCTACTTGTTTTTGAGTTTTTAGTAATTCAAAATAAAGATCTTCAGTTTTTACAATACTCGGGTGCATTACCTTAAGCTTAGAAAAAGCAATTGAATTTTCTATATCTTGTAAGGTAGAGTCTATTATTTCATAGATGTTTATTATTTGGTTTAAAACGTCTTTAATAATATTCGCGTTTTCTCTGTATATAGCCTTTTGCGTTATCCAGCCTATTTGATTTAATTTGCTTTCCAACAATTTTTCGTTGTGACTAATTTGTTGAATAGTCATATTAAATTTTTTAATTATACTTGAAGATATCGAGTTTCCTTTCAAAATATTTGTTGCCAATTTATTTTGATTATTTTGCAATTCAGCGATAAGTTTTTCATACCGTTCTCCATCAGAGGCGTCTAGGTTACCTGATACGGCTTTAAATATAGAACCTAATGCGTTAATTAAACCTCGCCTAATTCTATTTGGGTGTGGAATTATTTCTTTTATTTTTGTTTCGACCCTATTTTGGATTAATTTTAGTATTTTTAGGTAGTTTGAAGCGTCGAATTCATATTCTGGATGATTACTGAGCATCATTGATACATTTTTAGATTTAATGTGTAATTTATTGGTTTCGATAATTATTGGGTTAATATCGAAATAGTGAATAAGTGTATAAGTGTATTCTTGTACTTTGGTTGTTCCTAATTTAAAAGGAATTATACCGGGGTTATCTGTTATTTTCCTTATCGTAATTTTTTCTTCATATCCGAATGTAAGTGGAAGAAGTCTGAAAGAGAGATAAGGTTCTAGTTAGTGAAACTATATCGTTTCCTAAGTGGGCGTTTGATGTTATTTAGGTGCACTTTTGCTTTAGAATTGGTTTTTGCGGTTTTACGCTTGGCGTTAATAGAAAGTAATTTGGTTGGTTTTTCAAATTTATCTGCGTTTTTCTGTCGAATATGTTTTTTGATATACACATTTTGGTCAGGGGTGAATATTTCAGGGGATTCGCGATTTTCATTAATTTTTTCGGTAATTTTTTCCTTGTTCGCTATTAATTTCTCGTTAATTTGGGAATAAAGTAATTTGGTTTTTTCTTTATGATCGCTTATGTAGTCGCTAAGTAATAGCTGTTCTATATTTATGTCAAAAGGGTTATCATTAGTTATATGACCATTAATTACGTCGATAGGTTTAAGTTTTGTTGAGGAGTGTATCGAGTTGTTATATGCTAAAATCGCGTAAATCATTTTTTGGGTGACAGGTGTTTTATTGAATTTTTGATTATTAAGTAGTCTGATATGTTCTGAAAGTGTCGAATGTAGTCTTTCGATTTGTCCGTTCGATTGGGGATGATTAGGAGAGATAAAATGAATTTTTATTTTGTGTAGTTGTAATAATTCTGTAACTACAGTGTTTTTAAATTCAGTACCGTTGTCAACGATTATTTGTTGTGGTATTTTATGATGTGAAAAGTAAAATAAAAGGTTATCTACTATTTCGGTGGATACAAGAGATTTTAAAGGGTATGCCTGTGCGTATTTTGAAAAACTATCTATTATTGTTAAGAATTTTGTCTGTTCTAATGTGTATGTGTCTAAATGAATTATTTCGAAAGGCCTTGTTGCTGTTGGCGTTACGTTCATTTTCATTTTAACAGGGTTTCTGTCGTATTTGCTTATTTGACATATTTCACAATCATTTATAAAGGTTTGTATCGAGCTTTTTAAATTTGGCCAGTAATATTTACTTTTTATTTTTTGTTCAGTTTCGTCTATACCTCTGTGGTTAGATTTGCCTTCGTGATAATTTTTTATTATCTCCGGGATGTCGCGTTTTTCAATTACATCTACAAGTTTTTCTAAACAGCGTTTAAATTTAATGGAGGGCCATTTAAAATTTTTTCTTATTACTTCGCAAAATGGTTCGTATATTTTTGGGTTCTCAAAATATAAGTAATATAGTTTATCAGGGATGATATTTTCTTTGACGAAATTTATTATGTCTTGGTCAAAATTATTGTTTGAAACTTGGATGGTTATTCGGCGTTTCTTTTCGAATAATATTTTTGTTTTTGGTTTCGCGGGGGAATGTAGTACATCTTGTATAAATATTTGGTTCGCGCCATAATTTACAGGGGATTCTACAATGGGTATGCCTACGATCGGGTTTTCTTCGTCATTCGAATGAACGGTGACATCATCGTCAGCTGGTTCAGGTTCGTTGTCGACTTGAACGAGTGTAGAAATCTGATCTAAATTTTCGTTATCGTCTTGTGTGGGTGTATTTGTATTGTTTAAAGTAGTTGGGTCATTCGGCAAATTAAATTGGGTTATTTGGTTTGTATAATCACCTAAATTAAAAGTGTCTTCCGTTTCTTTAGTATGAATTTCGATTCGTGATAGCGCGTCGGCGTTGGTGTTTAATTTACCTTTTTTGTAAATCACTTTGTAGTCGAATTCTTCGAGTTTAATGCGCCAGCGTACTAATTTGGAAGATGGGTCTTTTAATGAGAAGAGCCATTGAAGCGGCTTATGATCCGTGATTATATTAAATTTTCGGCCATATAGATATGGTCTAAAGTATTTTGTTGCCCAAACTAAACAAAGACATTCTTTCTCGATTGTCGAGTAGTTTCTCTCCGAGTCGTTTAATGTACGTGATGCGTACGCAACTGGTAGATCTTGACCTATGGGTCCTTGGCTTAAAACACATCCGAGTGCTACATTGCTCGCGTCGCAAGTAAGGTTAAAGGATTTTTCGAAATCGGGATACTGTAATATTGGTTCATTGATAAGTAGATTTTTACATTTTTCGAAACAATTTATGAATTCGTCGTTATGTTCTATTTTTGCGCCTTTCTTTAAACATTGTGTTAAAGGTTTCGTTATCTTTGCAAAATTATTAATAAAGCGTCTATAATAACCTAAAAGGCCTAAAAATCCTTTTATTTGTTTTGTTGTGTTAGGTATGGGGAATTTTTTGATCGCGATAATTTTATCGGGGTTGGGTTTCACTCCTTCGGGCGTCACGACGTGTCCTAGGTATGCTACCTCTTTACGTAAGAATTCCGATTTGTCTAATTGTATTTTGAAATTCGATTCTCGTAGTCGTTTAAAAACTTCGGTTAACTTTACAATATGTTCTTGAAGAGAACTAGAAAAGACTATTATGTCGTCGAGATAGACAGCACACATTTCATTGGTTATTCCGCGTAGTATGTTGTCCATGACACGTTGAAAAGAAGCTGGAGCCCCCTTAAGGCCAAAGGGCATGCGCAGAAACTCATAGTGTCCGTTCTCTGTGCTAAATGCCGTTTTTGGTATATCAGGTTCGCTCATTTCAATCTGATGGAATCCGCTAGCCAAATCTAGGGTTGTAAAATACTGACACTTGCCTAATTTGTCTAAAAGGTCAACGATATTAGGTAACGGATATCTGTCATCCAAACTTTTTTCGTTTAAACGACGATAATCGATCACTACTCTCCATTTCTGTTTGCCCGAGGCATCCAATTTTTTGGGAACTACCCAAATTTTTTTTTATTAATTTGACTTTCTACTTCTTGTTTGTGAACAAACGGGTACCGATAACTTTTGGTATAAATAGGGGTTTCGTCACTAGTTCGAATATGATGTTTAATTTTATGCGTAAATGTAAGAGGGGTGCCCTCTTGATAAAATATATCCGAGAATTTTTTACATAAAGACAAGATTGCATTTTTTTCTTCAGTGTTAAGGTGGTCTGTTCGAATTTGAGAAAAATCTAACATTTGTTTATTCGTTTCGTCGAAATTATTTAAATTAATATTTTCCAAATCTTTTTCATAAAATTTTTCCGTTTCTAGGGGTTCAGAAAAATCTAATGTTATTGGGTCACAAGTGTTGTTTAATATTGATGTTATGGCTGTGCCATTTTTTGCTACAGTTAAACATTCTGGGATTTCGCAATTATGAAATTTTAGGTGGGGGATAATTATTTCACCGTTTTTTATTGTTGTTTTTACTTTAATAATTTGTTGGCATCTAGGTGCAATGGTTACACAGTTTAATTCTGTTTGAGTTTCGTGAAATGATAATTTTATATTTGCATACGGGGTGGTTAAAAATCCTTGGTCATAATTTAAGCTTGCTTGTAATATTTTTAAATTATCAAGACCAATCAATCCGTCAAAAACATTATGAAATTTAAAAAGATAAAATTTTAATTTTATTTTTTCTGGTAAATTAAATATTTTTGAAGAAGGGATCATTGCACTGTGTTTATGTGCAGATTTCTGAAAAACAGTGGTTACAATAAATGGGTCGTCTTTAATACAATTTGGGAAATGTTTGAATGCTAAATTTGGATCAATAAAAGATTTTGTCGATCCTGAATCGATTAAAAATTTTAGATTGTGTTCGGGGAATGTTATATACGATAGTTCACTTGTATTTAACGTATTTATAGAAATAATTTGAGGTGTCAAGTTTCCTTGTTCTCCTGCGGAGCCTCTTGAAAATCCTCACTATGATCGTTATTTGACGTATTATTGGGTGGTTCATAATACTGTTCATTTTCTTGATAGGGACAATATTGTGCATCATAAGATAGGTCAGGGTTTACTTGTTCGTAATATTCGCTATCGGGGTTATATTCGGTATAGTACGGGTTAGCTTCCGTATTGTACAATTCTTCGAAAACTAAATGTGGTGGATTGTAATTTTGTAAGGGGCGGTATGGTTGATACGCCGATGTCGAAGGTTGGTTGTTATTGTTTTGATTAAAATTATTATTTTTAAATTTAGATGTTTCCCTGGTGCACACGGTCATTGGTGTTGGCTTAGGTAATGGTTTATTATTATTTGGATTGGGTTTAAAAACATTATTTGGTCTTCCGAATACCTGTGAGTTCGTTGGAAATTTTTGTTGCGGTCTAAAATTAGGGTTTGGCCTAATTTGTATGGGTTGTGATGGGAAGTTCTGTTTAAATTGGTAGTTATTATTTGTTTGATATGGTGACATAAAACGTTGCGGGTTTTGATTATAAAAATTATTTTGATTCATCGGACGTACAGACAGATTGTTATTTTGTCTATTTGTATTATTTTTATTTTGCATAGGTTGGTTATATTGCAGATATTTAATGTTATCTTCCTGTATAACGTATTGAATAGCATCTGTTAAATTGCCTGGACGCATACTGCGTATGGTGGTACCTAAAGGTTCCCTTAGTCCAGATAAAAATGTTTTTAGGGTTAATTTTTGATATAGTTCTCGTTTAACGGCTGCTGCCTCCGCGGTGTCATGCGCATCTACAAAGCTACATAAAAGATTTAAAATTTCTAAACACTTATCATAAAAACGTTGGGGCGTCTCATTTGGTTGTTGTTTAAGCATAACCAAATCTCTGTTAAGGCACGTTTCATCGCGACGGTCCGCGAAATTCCTATACAGGGTCTCTTTTAAATCTTTCCAATTGGTAACATTTTGGATGTTAATAACTAGTCTAGCATTGCCGGTTAGTTTTCCTATTAAGGAGTTTAGCAAATAAATATTCTGAAAGTTTTCAGGGTTGTTAGTATCATAAAAGGAATTTATGATGGTTTCACATATTGTTAAGTATCTATTTAATTCCGTTGCATTACCGTCAAAGGTTGGAACGCAATTCAAATACTCAGGTTTGAAAATATTAGGCATCTTGATATTTTTTAAATCTAAAGAACTATTTTCTAAGCTTAAATCAGAGTTTGTTCCTGCAGAGCAAAACTCTTGGGGTATAGAACTATTTTTAAAATCGGTAGCGGTTTTGCTACTTCCACACAAAAAGTTAATTAAAGAATTTATTTGGGGGGACACTTCCGGTACAATGGGACAGGAAGTGGAGTTAGAGTCAGTTGAAGGGTTACTAATCTTTAGGTTTTCTAAAGAATTAATTAAATCGTCAGTTAACATTTATGAATAGCACTTACATAACTAGAAGGATTGCCTGGTTCATTATCATTTATAAAAGGGTTGTTGAGAGCCAGCAATTTTCGTCTGGAACCAATCAAATCCACTTTTGCGAAAAGGGTCGATTTGTGTAGCCCTTTCCCGAGATCCTTGGCTGGTAGGTGGTGAGCTGCGTAGTCCACAATGGATGGGGTTTTCGATGTCTTGAAAGCCACTCTGCACAATCACCTCCACTAGTCACAAAAATCACAAGGTTCGTTCGATAGTTTAATCGTTCCCGAAATTGATTTGTACGATACAATCAATACTATCGATCCGCACGACTGCGCCAGTTATACGATTGATCTACGGAAATCCTTTTTTAAAAAACAACTTATTTATTAAGAAAAGTACAAGTATAACAATGGTACTTTTAGTTGTCGAATCTGACTCTAGACTGAATAAGAATTACAATAGTAAAACAATAAAAGAGAACATGAGCGCTTAGCTTGCATGAGATAAAGTACTGCTGCGTCGACATATTCCGTGGTAAGGGTGTGACATAACTCATGTTTAATAGGAATAGATTGCATCTGTCACTTTTTATCTTTAAAATTATAACGCATAAAACACTACCTTACTTAGGGGAGTCCCCTAGTACCGGACATAGTCAGTATCTTTACTTTGCCGATAGGTGGCGCCCAAATATGTATAGAGTTATAGTCGCGTCTGTTACTAATGTTACCTATCCGAAGCGTTTTAATCTATGGTCAGTTTGACAGAAGTTATCAAAGAAAAGGTTAATTTATGGTGTTGTTCTTTGTTTATTTTTTACTTTTAAGCCTGTGTGCAGTGATTTTGCCGCATTACACTTTTCTGTACCGAAAAGCACATTAGCAGACAGAATAAAACTGTTAAAGTCTGGCGTTGAGGTTACCTTACCTGCTAAAACGGGGAGATTTAAGAAGACATTTTCAGAAGAACTAGAATCTGTTAGTTTTTCTTTGCGTCCGGTACTGGGTGAATCATCGAAATGAACCCGTTTTTTATTTTATTTTTTTAATTAAAAATACCTTAAATATTTAAAAAAATGTAGTACGTACTTAAAATGGTATATGTTTACAAGTAACAGAGTGTTTTTTTTATTTTATTTTTTTCATTTTTAAAGTGGCCAGCTCCAGAAAAGCTAAGGTGTCCGGTACTAGGGGACTCTCCTCTATACGAGTCTCAAAACAGGAATCTGCCCAGTCGTTGTTTACTGACTGTACCACCACATCGAAAAAAAAATGTTTGAAATGTCGTTTTCTTATAATATTCCTTATCTTTTCAATTAATTGAATAACTTTAACTTTGGTTTTTCCTACCCAGCATTTAAAAGAGCAGAAAAAATCATTATCTTCGCACGCAGTAGTTACACTCCGAATAGCGTTACCATTTATGGGGATTATGAGTCACATTTACCGGATCCCCTACCTCCTTTACCCCTCCTGTTCCTTCTATAAAATTACTAATATCTTTAACTTTTTTGACCATGCTCCTCACATTCGGAACATGAGATGTATAGCATAAAAATATTGTATGTGATTAATTTAAGGCTTGAACAATATTCAGATCCTTCGACTGAATGTATGCCCCACTAAGGCCTATTGTTTTACTCTTTTCTTTAACAAAATAATTATCTTTTTGTGTAACATTTGTGTAAACAATAAAAAATGTATTATTATTATTATTATTATTATTATTATTATTATTATTATTTTTGTGATCAGCATATTCGACATGGAGAAACGTACATATAAACGACTCACCTAAATAAAGAATAAAACACATCTTGATGATCAGTGGTCATGGGTAAGTTCCTTTCCTTTATTAACCCCCTCCCCGATTTAAAATCACAGGGTAGTCCAAACGGTATTTACTAACATTAAAATTGAACAACGTTGTATTGCCGAAGTTGGTAAAAGAATCTCAGTCTCTCCATGGCGCAAATGGTGACCGGTAATCGAGAGGTTGTGGGTTCAAATACCAGCGAAAGCATAAAACTTTTTCAATTTGAATAACTTTCCTTGCACGCTGATTAACATGTTTTAATTATTATATTTATTTCATTTTGTCCGGTAAATCAACTTACCATGTACTCATTTGCGGCCGGTAAGTGGAACATTATAGTATCAGGTACTGTAAAGTATTACCTAGCAACCATCTTTTGTTTTAGAAATAATGACTTTTTACTTTGGATTTTTGACAAGTTGTCACTTAAAATTATAGGAAACAAAATGTTCAAGTACACATATTGAGCATTATTTATTTAATTCATCATACATACATTAAACTAAATTAAACTTGGAATATAATATTACCTATATAAGTTTATAAAACTTATAATAACAGTAACTGTCATAATTCCAAACAAAATAAAGGCATGGCCGACTATAAAAACACGTTCCACGCCCCGACTAGTATTTATTGGAAAATCGCTATTTTGGCAGCATGTCTTACTATAAATAATATACGTTTTTCTACCAACTTTAGTAAATGAAAAATGTTAGGCAACTACAGAATAGGCTCTCTTTTGCAAATTTTTAAATAGTTTGCTTAACTAAAGTTAGTAATTTTTATTTTGTTTTGAATAATACATATCTCTCGATACCAAATAACGTTGTGTAGATGCTTTATCTTGGAAAAGTATTTTTTCTACCAACTTTAGTAAATGAAAAATATTACGCAACTACAGAATAGACTCTCTTTTACAATTTTTTAAATATTTTGCTTAACTAAAGTTAGTAACTTTTATTCTGTTTTGACTATATATTTATCGGTCCCAAGTAACTGTTTAGATGCTTTAACTTGTGAAATTATTTTTTCTACCAACGTTAGTAAAAAAATATTACGCAACTACAGAATGAACTTTCTTTTACAATTTTTGAATATTTTGCTTAACTAAAGTTAGTAATTTTTATTTTATTTAAAATATATCCAGTGATACCAATTAATATTGTCAATAATATTTTAAAATTTGTACTAAACATTTTTATTAAATCTTTTTAAAAAGGAATATAATGACAAAACGAAATAAAATATCATACGATACACGTCCGTTAGGTGTTATTACAGCACTCGTTTATATTCCAGACTCGGCTCCTACGTCGCCTCGTCCGTAAACCAACTCGTACTGTAATAAGTCACCTACCGGCCTTGTAACGTAAAATACTATTAATACAGACTTTGAAAAGCTACCATTTCTAATCACATTTATATTTTTTTATAATTCGGTTCCTTTAGATGCTACAATTTTTTTTATTAAATTGTTCTGTTTTTAAACTCTTTCACATTTAGTACATACAGTTGTTTTAGTCCGTGACTTAATATTTTATCACCTAATCTCAAAAAAGTTACTTAAACTTAGTTTCGGAGCATAAGAAACTCGCTCCTGTTGGTAATAAATTTCCTCGCTAGCTGTTTTACAAAGTTTTACCCGAGTTATTTTGCTTATTGTATGTTGTAAAAGTTCGAGGATGCATGGAGTAGCAAGCACAAGTTAGTTACAAAATAAATATTGCTTTGCCAGTACAGCGTTCACTGTTTAGAGAAAGAGTTATAGTAAATTATTTCCCAAAAGTTTACTAATAAACCAGATCCATTAAAATTATGAACACTTATAAAGCGTTCTTTTATGTTAATACACTACCCAACAGTTTTACTGCAGCTTTATGTAAATAAGATTTAAATTAATTAAGGTTTATAGAGTAACCGCCAGAAAGTGTGCAACATGTGGGAGACAATGGTTATTTTTGAATTTAATAAATATTTTAATTTAAAAGAGTTTTCTGCATGTCTTCAAAACCAAATAACATCCATTAAATATGGTGAAAGTCTTATGGTATATGCAGTGGAGTTAAAAAAAAAATAATAAGGAAAAGTTGTTTTAATTTTAAAGTTATACCTAAGTTTTCTTATTCAGTGTTAAGATAAAAAAAAAAAGGATGAGTCTTATATACAGGGTGTCCGGAAAATACGTGTACAACGTTTAACGACATACCCCTGACGTCAAAATAGGTCGATCTAAGCCGACTTAGTTATATCCAAAATTGTCTCGTTTAGCCGGTAGAGGGCGTCAAAAATTTGTAAAAATATTGGTTTTTCCTAAATTACGTGAAAACCTGCTAATCGATTTTAATGATTTTTAGTATGTAGACTAATACTATAAAATTACGTTTTCTAGTAGTATAGTCACCGGCTGTAAATAAGTGGAAGTGTTATAAAAGTGATATAATACGTCATCATTTCTCCTCATTTTTTATATGCGGCGTTACGACAACCCAGATATTTTTGTAGAGTGACTAGATGTATTTGGAAGCTATTTTACCTCTTTAATATTTTTCGTTGAATGAGCTGTTTTGCCAGAAGAAAATATTTACAATTACCTGCATACATCAATTATTAACAATAAAAATATAACAAAGTACAACAAAGTTGAAAGTATGTATTGTAAGAAACTAAGTAAAACAAAAACATTATTTAAGCAAATGTATAAAATGACCGCCATCTTGCTGAATACACTTATTAACACTCCTTAAAAAATGATATTGGACCCTATCTAATGTCTCGGGGTTATTAAAATGGTTGCCTGCATTTAAAATCCGCTGCAATAAATCATCGCGTGTGTTTACCGGAGTCTTGTAAACTTCTGTTTTAATAGCGCCCCACAAAAAGAAGTCACACATACTTAACTTAGGAGAACGTGGTGGCCATTTTACTGGTGCATCATTGCCCCTTCCAATCCATCGGTTGGGATATTGATGATGTAAGTATTGCCGAACGGCAACGAAAAAATGGGGCGGGGCACCATCATGCATATACCACATTTCCCTCCGAAGTAAAAGGGGCAAATTGTCCAGAAGAATTGGTAATGTGCATGTCTTGCAAAAAATTTAAATAAATATTTCTATCTAACCTGTCTGGAATAATAATGGGACCAATAAGGTAGCGATCAATAATACCTGCCCAAATATTTAATTTAAATTGATGCTGATGATGTGCAACTTAAATGGCATGTGGATTTTCATCGGAATAAATATGTTCGTTGTGCAGATTGGTTACTCCAGATCTTGTAAAGCACGCCTCGTCAGTAAACATAATTGTTCTACAAAAATTTGGATCACGGATTGTTTTGTTTCTAAAAATTTGACAAAATGTAAGCCGCAGGGGGGGATCAGTCGGTAAAAGTTCCTGGACTTTTTGCACGTGATAAGGATGTAACAACTGTTCTTTAAAAACCTCATTGACAATCGTTTTAGGAACATGTAACTCACGTTCTAAGCGACGGGTACTGGTACTTGGTTCTTCTTCAACTCTTTCCAGAATCATCTCTTCTGTTTTCACAGTTCGAGTTGCTCGCATACGACCCCTGCCTTCAAAGTTTTTCTCAAAGCTGCCCTTTCCCGAAGATGACGCTCGATATTGGCAAATGTTTGGTGGTTTGGTATTCGACGGTTAGGAAACCCTTGTCAATTTGTCAATAATTGTCAAATTATTATATGCCATAGCAACAAGGTCACTTAAAAAATTATTGTTACAGGTAATTTGATTTTAATATTATTACTAATAATACTAAATATTGTAAACATTTTCTTCTGGCAAAACAGCTCATTCAACAAAAAATATTAAAGAGGTAAAATAGCTTCCAAATACATCCAGTCACTCTACAAAAATATCTGGGTTGTCATAACGCCGTTCATATAAAAAATGAGGAGAAATCTTGACGTATTATATCACTTTTATAACACTTCCACTTATTTACAGCCGGTGGTACAATTTTGGATATAACTAAGTCGGCTTAGATCGACCTATTTTGACGTCAGGAGTCTGTGGTTGTACACGTATTTTCCGGACACCCTGTATAAAAAACAGAAGAAAATGTGTCCTTTAATGTCGTCAGATCCATCCTTAAATGCGTTTCGCCATATCATAAGGCTAGGGTCTAACGAAATAAAGAAGCGTGTGTACTACCTACCTTTAAAGCTTACCAGCATTACTCAACAGAACTTCATAAAATTATGTCAAATGTTATAAGAGAAAATCACTTGGAAAGACCAATTTAGCAGAAATACAACACAACAACACAATTATTTTTAAATTGTTCCCTAAATGGGATGAAAAACAAGTTTCTATAAAAAATAATTTTTTAGATTATCAGCATAAATACCCTAAAACACAAGATAACAAATAATTTCTTTTTATATCCCCCCCCTAAAGGGGTTAAAAGGGGGTATAAGAGTTTAAATTGGGAAACATATTCCTTATTTTTTCGAACGTCGCGTTGACCCACTGACCAATTTAATATCGGAAAAATATAACTACTTTATTCTTTTACGAGATTTTCGTGATCGGGTATTTTTTCTATGTGTGTAACTGTGAAATACCTGAATTTATCAAAATAAGCAAATAAATAATAAGTTATTCACTAAATCAATAATCACACATTTATACCTGTCCTAATCTGATACTGATAATCTCTACAAAAAAAACTTGTTAATTCTAAAGAAAATGCGAAGCTAGGAGGAATTATGAAGGTTGAAAGAGCTATACGATTTTCTGTATGTATAACAGAGAGCAGGTAATAATAGTTCAGTTACAGAATATACAAGGTGTCCGGTAAGTATATGGCTTACTTTCGGGAGCATATAGGGGAGGTCAAAATAACTCTACTTTGCTATATAAAAAAAAACCTAAAGTGCCCCTTAACAAAGAGGTACCCAGCGACTTACCTTATCCGCTCTAACTTTTGAACCAACACGTATAATTTAATTAAATTTTAGTATTTTGTGTAGGCCACAGAGACTCATAAAACCGTACTACATTAGATGGTTTACATCGTCAGGAAAGTCAGGAACAAACTTGCCACCACACTTGTTGGGCCAAAATTTTGACAGGTGTCATTTTACAGATCTAAAAACTGTTTTTTTTAAATACTTTTGTTATTTTTATTTAGAAAAGGTACTCTACATTTTGTCTCGATGTAATTAGCGGTTTTCGAGAAAAATAAGGTTTATGTATATCACGTTTAAGCATTGATTCGAAATTTATTTAATATATTATAAGCTATTTGAACACAATAACTAATCTAATAACTTTAAGATTAATACTACGCACTAAAATAATTAGATACATCATTACATCTCATTAATGCTCACATGCAGCTAACTTATGGACAAGCACTCGCCCTGTTGTACATCTATACATTTTTTTATCCGAAGGATGTTTTCTTGTTGTAAAAATCCAACAGAGTCATGTCGGGCGATCTTGGTGGCCATAAATTAGGCCCACCTCGACCTATCCATCGATAACCAAGAGTATTAATTTGATAAATGCTGACGAACTAAAATGCTAAAATGGGTCGGTGCACCGTCGTGCATAAACCACATCTGATTTTTAATTTGTATATATCGCTATAATTATTTTTAGATTTTTGTTATAAGTATAGGTACTTAGATAGTGAAGGAGATAATTTTAGTTTATTTTTATTATTAAATTTGACGCATAATTTTTAAGGGAAATGTCTATGGGTTTTATTTAAATTTATCACATAACGTCATATTTTTTCTCTTTTGGAAAAAGGTAAAACCTGTTGATTTTGGCTTTAGGAATGAATATATTAAATTATTAAATAAGTGTTGTTATTATTACTTTTAAACCATTATTATAGCCGTAAGTTATATAGGTAATTTAAGAGTTAAGTGAAAGAATAGCGCTATGGCTACTATTTAATTAATACTAAACTTTGCTCTTATTATGGGTGGCATGAAATATTATTTCTATTTTTGAAATTGTAGATTATTTTTTCTCAATAAAAGACGTTTAGTATTATCACTATCATTATTGTGTTAATACCTACTTTTAAGAGCATACGTTTGGCAAACAAAGTTAAGGGGCGCAATTTGCAACAGGAGTTACTTCAGAATGGAATACGATTTTGTCAATAGGTTCATTAGTTATTGCTTCATCTATAGGTAGCCGATCATTGGAAAATACATTTAACCGGAGCGCCGAACTATTTCACTCCGACTCATCGCAGTCCTCGTAGTCCTCGCAGTCCTCGCAGTCCTCGCAGTCCTCGCAGTCCTCGCAGTCCTCGCAGTCCTTGCAGTCCTCGCAGTCCTCGCAGACTGGTTCAAGTACGGGAGCGAGAGTACAGGGGCCGCGCGGCGCGCATATTTGTATATAGCACCCAGGATCGCCAATCGGCCCTCGCTCGAACACCTCTGGCAAATAGCAGACGATATGACAAATTGATTGGGTAACTAACACCCGTAATCGCAAATTTGGTCGATATTGAACAGACAATTATAAATTTAAATTATTTATAAGGTACAATTTTTCTTCTGAACAGTAGATACTTAACATAATTTTAATAGGAAATATAAAATAGAACGAAAATCATATAAAAACCCGAACAAACCCGAACAAACCCGAACAAACCCGAACAAACCGAACAAACCCAACCGATTTGTCATATAGTCCGCCATTCACCAGACATGCTCGGGCGAAAGCCGATTGGCGATCCTTGGTGTTATGTACAAATATGCGCGCGGCGCACTCTAGTATTTCCCCTTTTGTTCGCAACTACTGCGACTTTAAAAAATACAAAAATAGGTAGAAATTTATATAAATTTATAAAATTAGGAGTTACATTCCCGTGAGATTTGCATAATCAACAAATTCTGCAAAACTCTTATCTTATTTCTTAGATTTACTGTAATACAGCGTTCTCACACAGAACACATAAATATAAGTAAAATGTATTGTTTTAATCAGTTACTATTGTATTCACCTCGAGTAATAATAAAAGTTTTTAAAAATAAACTTCCTTAACGAGGGTTGTTTACTGGCGCAGTCGGTAGGATTTTGTCAACGGTTCGCGCATCGTGCGTATTCGCCGGTTTCGTTTCAACGATTTGTGGCAAAAAACGAACAAATTAATATTTTGCTGTGGTGTGTACGTGGTAGCTCAAACTGACCAGGGAAGAAGGGACAAGCATCGCCCACATCCTATTGGTACGAGTCCTGCGGGAACAAGCATCGTCCCCAACTCATAGACGTAGGAATCCAGGGAAAATGACAAGCATCGCCTATCCTGTTGGAACATAGACTAGGAATGAAAATTGCCATCTTCAGTTTTACACTGTAAGTGCATCCTTTGACAATTTTCCTTTATTTTACCATATTGATTTATTGATACATATATTATTTTTGTCGCTATATATACATATATATTTTATCTTTTCTTTGAATTTATAATAATTTTAAAGCTGGAAGATTTAGCTACTCCTTTCGAAAATTCGTTTCACGACTCACGTATTATAATGGCGAAACCGAATTATCAATTAATAAGATACCAAGCAGACAATATTCCTAAATTCGACGGTAATCCAAAACAAATTAACAGATTCATAAGTTCGTGCGAAAATTTTCTAGAAAACCATAGAAATACGACTAATAACGCGGCCCCTATAAATGTGTGCCTATTTGATACAATTTTAGGAAAGTTAGTTGGCTGGGCGGCTGATTTAATCGCCTCCCGAATAGAATTAAATTCTTGGGCTTTAGTTAAGGCCGCGATAATAGCGATCTTCGCGGACCAAAGGTTGCGTTATACAAGATATCATTACTTTAAAACCAGAAAAAAACGAAAATCCACAACAATTTGGGCTGCGTCTGCAAGACGCGAAATAAAATTGTTAAAAATTTCAGAATACGAAAATTTAGCTTTAAAAACATTTATTAATGGTCTAAACTACCACATGCAATTAGAAGTGCGTTTAAAGAATCCGAAATCTTTAGAAGAAGCAATGAGCTCTGCTAGAGAAGAAGAAAATTTCTTAACCTACAAAAATCGTAGTAATTTTATAAACAAAACCACACCAAACTTAAACGCGCCCACAAACAAATTAAATACGCCTCCATAAACGCATTATGCTGCTAATGCGCACCGAACATTTTCTCAACCACCTCATCAACAATATTTTAAGTCTACACAAAATTATATACCAACACAGAGTTTTAGTAATAATCGATTTTCAGGCTCAGGACAGTTTAGAAATAACACTTCTATGTTTGGACAAAGACCAAATTTTAACCCTCAATATAACCAACAAAAGCCAAATTTTACCTTTCAAAATAACCAACAAAGACCAACGTTTATTCCTAGACCATGTTATAACCCCCAAAATAGACAAGCACCCTCCGGCATGTCATGTTTACAAAAAACAGAACCAATGGACACATCTTCTGGTATAACTAATAACCATCATCAGACGCAACCACTAAAAGAAAAATTTCTTTCAGAAGAATTATTCAATCAATCGGTCGAACCAATTACTGATAATACAGGCGAAATTAACGCGAATATAAATCCTTATCAAAAAATAGACACCAAACATTGTTACCCGAAAATGTCACACCCTACCTATGATGACACTTACGCTAATGTGCAACCCAACTATGATCAATATAATGAAAATAATTACCAAACCCCTATACCGAAAACGACCCTCATGAAGATCTCTATAATGATGAAAATTTTCAGCAAACCCTGACCCCACACAACATGACGTAATACTTTCAGCAAACCCTAACCTCACACAACATGACGTAATACTTTTAAATAATTATGCTAATTCTAACCTACCAGTTATTTTTATACCCGAAATGAATGCAAAGTTTTTATTAGATACCGGTAGCGGTAAAAGTTTTATAAGACCAAATCTCGCTTATCAAATATACCCAAATTTTATATTTACTGGACCATTTTCAGTTAGAACAGCACACGCCACCTCCATTCATAACGAAGTCATAAATATCCCGATTTTTCCTTCATTTACCATTTTCGGAAAACATAAATTTTATCTTTTTAACTTTTCACCAAAATTCGACGGACTTTTGGGAATCGATTTTTTAACTTATATAGGCGCTAATATAAACTTAAAAACTTCTACTTTAGAAACGCAAAATACAACCCTACCCTTATATTACCAAAGTAAAATCTCTGCTATGCATAATTTTGATATTACAGAAATTATAATACCCCCAAGAACGTGTCAAAAAGTAAAATTACCTGTCAATCAATTAAACGGTATAGAAATCCTTAAATATACAGATTTTGGCAGCGCAGAAATGCCAGAAGCTTTGGTCAAAGTCATTGACTCATTCGCCACCACTCTCGTTACAAACAGCCGTGAAAACCCAGTAAAAATCAAAATATTTAAACCTTTGGATATTGAAACATTGGACGAAACTGAAATAAATTTTATTGAAAAAATGGAAACAGACACAGAATTAAATGAATATTTCGACAATCTTCAAAAAACAAATCTAAAAAACATACGTTTATCTCACTGTAATAAAGAAGAACTTAAAGCCATACGAAATTTATGTTACGAATATCGCGACATTTTCTATTGCGAAAACACATCCCTAACTTTCACAAACCAAATCAAACATAAAATCAATTTGACAGACGAAACACCTATATTTACCAAAACATATCGATATCCAGAAATTCATAAACAAGAAGTAAAATCACAAATAAATAAAATGCTTAAGAACGGTATCATCCAAAATTCATCTTCACCCTGGAGTAGCCCAATTTGGATCGTCCCAAAAAAATTAGATGTGTCCGGTAAACGCAAATGGCGAATTGTGATCGACTATCGTAAAATTAACGATAAATCAATCAATGACAAATTCCCCCTACCTAATATAACAGACATCCTAGACAAATTAGGCAAAGCTCAGTATTTTTCAACCTTAGACTTAGCCACAGGGTTTCACCAAATTGAAATGGAACCCAATGACATCCCTAAAACTGCTTTTTCTACAGATACTGGCCATTACGAATTTAAAGAAATGCCTTTCGGGCTTAAAAATGCCCCCTCCACCTTTCAAAGAGTTATGAACAATGTCCTCCGTAGTCTTCAAAATGAAATATGTTCCGTTTACTTAGATGACATAATTATATTTTCTGCATCCTTCCAAGAACATATTGACAGACTCAAAGCAGTTTTTGAAAGACTTAGACAATCTAACTTTAAAGCACAACTCGACAAATCGGAGTTCTTACACAAAGAAGTTGCGTATCTAGGACATAAAATAACGAGCGACGGTGTTAAACCTAACCCCGACAAAATAAAAGCAGTCAAAAACTTTCCTATAACAAAAACTCCGAAAGACATCAAATCATTTTTAGGTTTAGCCCTCTACTATCGCCGATTTATTAAGGATTTTGCAAAAATCACTAAACCAATGACCTTATGTCTCAAAAAAGAAGCCAAAGTCGAACATTCTAACGCCTTTATTCAATCATTCAATCATCTAAAAGAACTATTATTAAATGCCCCGATTCTTAAATACCCCGACTTCGAAAAACCCTTTGTTCTCACCACCGATGCTTCGAATATCGCCCTTGGGGCCGTGCTCTCGCAAGGTAACCTTCCTAATGACAATCCAATAGCTTTCGCATCGCGCACTTTAAACGTGACAAAAGCAAAAATACTCGACAATAGAAAAGGAACTTTTAGGTATCGTTTGGGCTTGTAAATATTTTAGACCATACCTCTATGGCCGAAAATTCAAAATTTATACGGACCATCGACCTCTTGTGTGGTTGTTTAACCTAAAAGAACCAAACTCTAAACTCGTGCGTTGGAGACTACGACTCGAAGAATTCGACTATGAAATTTTGTACAAAAAGGGTAAACAAAATACTAACGCTGATGCGTTAAGCAGAATCCCTGTACATGCAATCGAAACAGAATCTTTGATTTATTACCCCGGAGACATAAACACGGACGTAACACAATTTTTAAGTACCGATTTTAATCCCGATACACTTAACAACGAACTAGTGACTGACACCCTAAAAAATTTAGAACTCTAGACTCTCAAAGACCACCCGAAATTAATATTATCTCCGATATCCAAATCCATCCACCATCAATCAATACCATTCGTAGTACAAACGCCGCAGAAAACTACTCTAATATGGCATTATTAGACGAAATAATAAATAACAAATCGTATCAATTTATTATCAAAAAATCGCCTCACGATAAATATACCAAAACAAAACGAGAAAATTTTGACGGTCACCATATCATACATGCAACATTACCACCAGATATCCCAACAATAACTGATTTTTGCAAAGAATATTTAATTAATAAAACAACATATATTTATTTTTTTTCAAAAGAGCTACAAGTAATTAATAATCATTTCAAAAATCTTAAATTAATAGAATGTTCTAAATTAATAAATAATGCCCAACCAGATGAAAGAGAACTAATAATAAAATATAGACACGAAAGTAAAACAAACCACCGTGGAATTGAAGAAACCTGCAAATTTCTAAAAGCAAACTATTATTGGAAATCGCTAAAAACGGACGTAACAAAATATATTAATAATTGCGACATTTGTCAGAGATCAAAATATAATAGGAAACCCCTTGACCAACTATTAGTGTTAACAGAAACACCAAGGAAGCCATTCGAAATGATACATAAAGATACGTTTATAATAGGTAAACAAAAATTCCTAACAATTATCGATAAATTCTCAAAATACGCCCAAGCTCTTCCATACACCGGAAATGCAGTATCCTGCTAATAACATTATTTTCGTTTTTACGCGTCCCCAAGCAAATAACTTCAGACAATGGATCCGAGTTCGCTAATGAAGTAGTTAAAGGCTTACTACAAGCACATAACATCAAAATTCACTTTACCACCCCTTATCACCATGAATCAAACTCTTCCGTAGAAAGACTACATTCCACATTAATCGAACACATCCGAATACTTCGTGAATCAGACCCAAACACAGACGTTGAAAAACTAATGCCTTACGCAATTATAGCTTATAACAATACAATTCATTCCAATACAAATTTTGCACCCTATGAACTTGTTTTCGGACATACAGATTCCAGAGACCCCATGGACCTAATACCATCCCACGTTTATACCGAGTATATAAATACCCATAAAAATAATACCCAAATTCTGTACGAAAAAGTAACTCAAGACACCAAAGATAAAAAACAAAAAACAATCGATAAGATCAATCAAAACAAAACCACAAAGGCTCTCATGATAGGATCTCAAGTTTACAAAAAATCCAATAACCGAGCGGGTAAAATCAAGAAAAGATTTTTAGGACCATTTATTTTAACAGCCATTTTAGAAAATAACAAAATCGAAATTGAAAACCCCAAAAACAAACATAAAGAGGTCGTCCACCTTAATGAAACTAAAATAATACCTATTGTTCCAGATGGAGCTGGACCATCGCAAGCACCGTAAAATTTACCAATTTAAATAACCACCCTGGCATACTACCCTTCAAACTAGGAACCGCACAACTCGAATCAAATCAATGGACCTTTATTCAAAATATCGACCTAGTACCTTTAATAACCAAATTTCAAACCATAAAGAAATATACAGAAAAATTAACTTCCAGTCTTCAAAATAATTTTAACTATCACAGAGAATACCTTAACTCATTTACTTCTTTGTATACGCTAGAAAAACGCATAGAAACTTTAATAGAACAAATTATCCCTGATACATACACTCATAAAAATAAAAGAGGCCTATTTAATCCTTTGGGCTTGTTTATAAAAAGCATAACGGGAAATTTAGACCAAAACGACGCGGAACAAATTGACGCAAAAATTACAAAATTACAGGAAAATCAAAATAAGTTAAGAATAGACGCCATAAATCAAATTACGCTTTTAGACACGACAATCAACAAATTTAAAATAATGATATCTAATATCACGCACAACGAAATAATACTAAAATCACGAATTCTTCAAATTGAGCATATTATTAAAACCATTCAAGTAGACCAAACGAACACACACCAATTTTATCTAATTCACACCATTATTAACCAAATAACTTTCATGTATCAATCGATTTACAATATCCTTGACAAAATCGAAGTAGCTATAACTTTCGCAAAAATTAACGTGCTTCATAATTCACTAATAAAACCGCAAGAACTACTATTCGAAATAAAAAATCTTAATAATCATTTAATTTTGAATAAATTGCCTTTAGATGCTAATTCGCGAAACATTCTTAATTTCGAAAAACTAATCGTAATTAAAAGCTTTTTAAAAGGTTCAAATATTGTATTTTTATTGGAACTTCCACTTTTCGAACCGGAAGTGTATCAATATTTCAATCTAATCCCTTTACCAATTCCTGATAATAAGTCATTCCTCGTAAATATTCCCCATAAACCATACCTAGCACTAAACAACGAAAAATCCGCCTACATGGACCAGAGATGTATGGAAATCCAACCACAAAACTACCTATGCAAAGAAGCCCGGACAACCCACGCAGAAAATAACCCTTCCTGTGCAGTACAGCTTATCAAACACCACGCAAATATTACGTCATGCCACCCATTCAAAACACAAATAAACGAAATCCAAGTGACAAGAATTGTCAATGGCAAATGGTTAATTTTGCCAAAATTCCGAAGACAATGTACCCCTATATGGATCCTATTTATTGGAGTCCCCGACCGATTGCAAAGTCCACATCAAATCAATCGTACTCGAAACATACAAATCAAGTCAAATCATCTTCGACGAGGTAAACCTACCCACACTGAACTTAAGTCAAATCGAACAGCAAGGACCAAAACTATACACTCCACCCTCTATAGATCTCAACTATATCAATCTCAAGAAAACGAAAGAAATCCAAGCTAAACTACAAGAACAAAGAAAAAGCCTGCAAGAGATGACGTCAACAGTCTACATCACTAGGACCAGTTTTTGGACAATATTTTTATATATTACTTTTGTCTTAATTTCAGGTTACCTCATATATATAAAAATTTTAAAGTAATCTAAGAAAATACCTAAAAAATCAGATATCCATTCAAAAAAAGAAGAAAATAATATTTTCCAAATAGTGTGAAAAGACACCTTTAGGATGTGCTTTCAACTTAACGAGGGAGGAGTTACATTCCCGTGAGATTTGCATAATCAACAAATTCTGCAAAACTCTTATCTTATTTCTTAGATTTACTGTAATACAGCGTTCTCACACAGAACACATAAATATAAGTAAAATGCATTGTTTTAATCAGTTACTATTGTATTCACCTCGAGTAATAATAAAAAATTTTTAAAATAAACTTCCTTAACGAGGGTGGTTTACTTAGGTACTGTTTTTTGTTAAAGTTTAATTTTTTTAATGCATTTTTATTTTCGCGCACTTATGAACTAGCCGCCCCTGGTCTGATTTCTTTTTATTCGGAAACCAATGATTGATAGGCGAGAGAATTTCGGAATATGCGTTAAGCAAATCTGCTGATTAAACATAAAGACCAAATCTCGACCTGAAAAAAATACTTAAGTTAGTAAGAATAAGAAATACGCTGTAAGACAAAGAGAAATAAATGCAGCTCGGCTTGTATTAAACTATATTTTGTTATTTCTCTGTTCTGCCCTTTCCTTAACAATTAAATCTAATAGGCTTCAATGAAAAAAAAAATATTAGTTATTTTAGGGCCGGCAAACGTCACATTTGATATAAAAACTTAAATATGACAAAAACGTTTAGATAGATAGGACATGATATACTAAATCTGCCTAGAAACTTGCGTATAATCCAAAAATGTATAGAGTATCCCATGTAAAACTAGCAAGTTTACACCTACTTCCGGTGTAACCGAAAGTACCACCATTTTGAAAATATTTGAGCCAGGTTGCCCCCATCAACAACATACCGTCAAATTAAAAAAAAATGTAGGTATAGTTTCCCATATATAGATAAAACGGTACCAGCCGGGATCCCATGTATTTTTACAAATTGGGATTTCAAAAAATTACCTAATGCAGAAAGAGCTGACTTTTTAACATTTTGGTAAAGTGATAATTTAAAATAATTTGATGTTTTAGAATTGCCATAATTTCTTTTAAAAAATGGATTGTTTTTGTGTAAAATCCAAACGTTTCTCTTTCTTGTCGGCGAAGGGATGAGGGCACCGGACAAAATTGATAAAATAGCTAAAAGTTCTTTGAGCTTTGCTTGTTTTAATATCTAATAATTTACCGTTAAAAATGGGATGACAAAAAAAAATATTTTACTTAAAGATATTTTTCACTTTTAACCGTTTATACTCAAACTGCAATCTTACAATAGACTTTTTGACTATGCCATTAAAATAAAATGTAACTTTAAAAAACTCCTAATGGGAAAAGAGTGTGTTTTGCAAAATACATTTTCTACTTGTATTGTATCTTAAAATATAATCACAATGCTTCCAGTTTTATAGCTCCTAAAACCTTATTATGTCGAGCGTAGTCACAATTTATTTCTCTCGGATTTAAAAAGAATAATGCTTGTATTATTACTTTCAACAATGTCGCATATCATTTTAAGGGAATGAGCACTTTCCAAAGATAAATTTGCTTAACTTTATTGCTGCTTAAATTATTTAAATTTTTGAGGCAAAATCCTCGAAAAAATGACTCTTACATTCTAGAGAATTTAAATAATATGTTAGATAGGTATAAACATGCATGAAAAATGACATTAGGAGAAATTTTAAGCTGGAAAAATGATCAAGTGATTATTTTCCAAATCCTAAATGTCATCTAAGACTATATAACAAAATCACCATGCATAACAGATATAAATAATATAAAATATAATGCAGAAAACGGCTAGTGGACAAATAAGTTAAATGTGAGTGAATGAAGTGTAAATTTGCCTTTTGCATTAAACTTCACAATGCCAAAAAAATGGGCTTCCTGGGGCGGTAAACAATGACTGCCATTTTAGTCGTTATTAGAACTCTTCGGAAAGACATAATAACCCAATTGTTTTTTATCATGATTTTCATTTTGTTTCCATTTTATCCTCTAACGTGTCATTATAGACGTCAATTTCAGTGTTTTTTTCTTGACTGAGTACTATAATGATTTATTTGTACTCAGTACCATAATGACAAAAAGATAACATTTATCAAAAAATAATAAATATCTACCTAAGAATGATGAAAAAGGCTTTGAGGAAGTAAAAGCAGTTGCATCCAAAAGTGTGGAGGGTCAGATTGAATGTTCTTCCACTGCAAGCAGGTTTCTTAAACTAATTATCATTTGTATCTATAGACCCCCTCAGGGAAACATCTATCAATTTCTTGACATTTTAACAGATATTTTAATTTTTGTTCAAAATACTTTTGTAAATTTCCAGCTCGTCCTGTGCGGGGATTTTAATATAGATCTGCTTCAGGACGGACTGCACAGTAGACTATTTAAGGATCTTCTACTGAGTTACAATCTTGATCAGAAAATTTTTGCCCCTACCAGAATCACTCAACATAGTCAGTCCCTTTTAGACAATATTTTCGTTGACTCAGGTATGGTTGCTGATGCTGAAGTGATCCAGACAGCATTGTCCGATCACGAAGCCCAAGGTATTGAACTCCATCTTGGTGCCGCGTCCACAGAGCTCGAGCTTTGCTCTCATCCGAAGCGAATTTTTTCTGAAGCAAAGATGGCTCAGTTCAAAACAGAGCTAATGCAACAGGACTGGCAGGTAGTATATCAGTCTGAGCAATCCGATGAGGCCTATGATATTTTTGTAGGTATCGTGGTGCGCCTTATAGACCTAATCTTTTCAAAAAAAGTGGTTAAAGGAAAAAAATGCAAATCCTGGATTACCCAAGGCATAAAAATATCTTCTAACAACAAAAAAATATTATACAGAAAAATGATCAAAAAAGAAATACCCTATAATTATTACAGGGCATATGCAAATGTTTTGAAACGTGTGGTAAATGAAGCTAAAAGACTTTTTAATATAAGGAAAATTACGGAATCAAAAAACCCTTCCAAAACCATCTGGAACATGGTTAATTCTTATACAAACTCTAACAAAAAAAGCAATGATTCAGCCCTTCAAAATATATCCATAGAGAATGGTAACAGGGAGGAAACACTAAATGAAATGAATAATTATTATATAAACGCATGTCCTGTTCTTGGTGTGAATGAACAAATTGCTTTAAAATATGTACAAAAATCGAACAAAACTATTTTTATGAATCCAACTAACTCACAAGAAATAATTCAAATCATAAAAGGTCTCAAAAACAAAAAATCTACAGGTGCAGATGAAATTCCTATTTCTTTAATCAAATATGCTGCAGACGAACTTTCACCAGTTCTTTCATATCTAATTAACCTTTCAATGAGTTCAGGCATCTTTCCTTCAAAACTAAAAATAGCCCAAATTAAGCCTATCTACAAAAAGGGTGAAAAAAACGACATTAAAAACTATAGGCCCGTAGCACTTCTAAACAATTTCAGTAAAATATACGAAAAAGTAATATATGAACGATTAGTCAACTTCATAGAAAAGAACAATGCATTCTCTGATGTACAGAATGGATTTCGGAAAAACAAATCAACAGTCCGGGCTCTATACCAGGCACTTGTCAAAATACTGGATTCTTTGAATAAAAACAATGAGACTATGGCAATGTGTCTCGACCTATCTAAGGCGTTTGACAGTGTGGATCATGGGGTGCTCTTGTCCAAGCTTGAGTGTTTCGGCATTAGGGGCGTGCCATTGACTCTGATGCGGTCATATCTTACAGATAGACAACAATGCATAGAAGACTTTGACTCCTCTGGCAGGAAGATGCGATCAAATCTAGAAACGATAAAAAGGGGAGTACCCCAAGGGTCCCTACTGGGACCTCTCTTTTATATAATATACACAAATGAACTTCCACACGTAATCAATCACTCTTTGGTTCAATTTGCTGATGACACTACAGTAATCTTTTCATTGGACAAAAGTATAGACCCAAATTCCACAGTTTTTGATACTCTAAACTCTTTGGAAAATTGGTTTACTGCCAATAACTTAACATTGAACATAAATAAAACTCAATTAATCAAATTTTCCTACAAACTTAACAATGAACCGCTAACTTTTACGAGTCAAAATCAGACTGTTTCAACAGTGGGATCGGCGTCGTTCCTGGGAATCTGCTTGGACTCTCGCTTGGATTGGAGGCAACATATGGACGGACTGTCCTCAACACTGGCTAAATTTGCATATGCCCTGAGAGTGCTTGCACGCAACGTGTGCTTCGAAGCTTCTCTGATTGCGTATCACGCTCACATACATTCCAGGATTAGATATGGGATCGTGCTCTGGGGGGGCGGCTCTGAGATTGGTAGGGTTCTGATTGTGCAGAAGCGGTGTGTCAGAAACATGCTTGGCTTGGGACAACGGGAGTCTTGTAGGCAACTTTTTAGAGACCTTGGTATTCTTACAGTCGTTTCTACTTACATTTTGGAGGCGGCGGTTTTTGTAAAGCATTATGAGGAGTTATTTTCTGACCAAACAAGATCACATTCCTATGATACCAGGAATAGGGTTGATTTGGTCTACAATAGAACTCATCTTTCATACATTCAAAAAAATGTTCACTGTTCAATTATTAAAATCTTTAATAAACTTCCAGGAAGATTGCGCCAGCTTTCTTTACATAAATTTAAACTTAAACTTAAAGTACTTCTTGTCGAAAAGGCCTACTATGCAGTGGAGGAATTTTTTTCAGGATACATTAAGCTAGGTACCAACATTATATTATTTGTTTCAGTTTGTTTAATTCTTTTGTTTTTTTTTTTTCTTTTCTGGATGTACTGAAGGTGTTTGATACACTTTCATCACTATCATTCAATTTTACCTTTATATTCTATGTAATATTGTGTATGCTGTACTGTGCTGCTGTGTATTGTGTTTTATATTTTTAACATTTTACCATTCTTGTATGTACGTTCTAAATTTGACATGTTCTACACCCTATGGGTAATTTATAAGGACAAATAAAGATTATGATTATGATGATTATACCTATTTATTTAAACAAAGGAACAAAATTTAACGATAAAAATGTTAATACAATTACAATAAGATTACGTGATATTGTGCATCGGTGTCATCGGTGTGGATATATTCAGTTCCTTGCGGAGAATAAACCACGGATAAAAATACGTTCGATGGGTTTTGCCAAAAATGGCTGCCGAATTCTTATTTTAATTTTCACTTATAATCTCCCTAGTGCTCGAATTATTTCCGGAAATTTTTCCGAAGGAACGCATTTTTTGAAAATTTCTAGAAAAATGCGTGACTGAGGAAGAATTTTCGGATATTAATTCAAGGACGCGGGGGATTCGGTAAGAAAATTTCACACCTAAAATTTATTTGAATTATTTTATTGAAATTATCCATAATTATGGGAATACTTAAACTTTCAAAAAAAAGTTTCCTCACCGTTTAGTTAAACGAAATGCAAAAAATATAAGTGAAAATTATCCTTTTTATTTATTTTTACTACATTTCATTTACTAAAACAAAGGGAAAGCATAGTATAGTCTAGTTTAGGCTAGTTATGCCAGATAAAACCATTTTTAAAATCTAGGTAGATAGTAGATACCACAGTCAAGTAGGCTTAGGCTTGTGATGTCAAAATCGTCTCTGCTATACGTCACGTCGACAGTTATTTCTTAAGCGTGCTTCTTTAGTATACAATAATTAAATCATAGCAGTAAACAATCAAGAAACTAATTTTAAGCCCTACGGTGTTTGTAAATCTTGCTCTGAAATAGGGGACATTAATATGTCTCATAAAAATTTAAAGTATTTGCAATGTTTAATGGAAAAAACTGAATTAAATCCCCATCAAGAAAACCTTTTCTCAGCAATCCAGAAGATTTTGGAGGAAGATATCCCATCCTTTTTAAGAAAAACCAGAATTCAGCAGAGCAAAATTGCATCCAAATATTACATCTTTTATATTAAACATAGACATCTGATAGAAGTGGAAAGGGAAGATAACCACTATCCTTGTTATTCTCCATTACGAAGAGAAGAGTTCGAAGTAAATAAATATTTGTATTTATTTAGTATTATAAAATGAATAAAAACGTTAAATACCAAAATTTGATCCTGAATACTGATTTTTGGATCATATGATAGCTGTCAAGAAAAAATTTCCACTTATTAATTTTGTTCGCCTAGCTTGGCAGGAGGAGAAAAATTTCCGAAAATTTTGAAGGTTGTCATTGGTAACTGTCGAAATGAAAGTGTGTGATTGGCTTAGAATGACAATATTATTATATCCTTTTTAACAGTTTTGGTTTTGTTTTCCAGCAACCATGGCGTGAGAATATCTACTCAAGAATCCGCTATCAAATAAGCCAAAGAACTTCTAAAACCATGGCCGACACTCTTCAGGACGAGGCAGTTTTTAAAAAACTAAACAACAGTATTTTTAGGCATATTTCCAATGTTATGAATATGAATACCTACTGGCTGTTTAGTGCATTTGTGCTATTTTCTGATTGATTAAAAGAAACCAAGATGCTCTACATTGCTGGATCGGATGGCTACATATTTTCGAATAAGTTTGACCATATTAAGTCCCCCCTTAATAAGCCCAGTTCCTTTGGCATGTTGTCGAGAAGTGAGCTATTTCCGAACCAGTTAGGGAATTCAGTGCACACAGGAAATTTAAAATTATTTTCCTTATTTTCAAAGGACACAATAATTGCGTAATTTACTAAAACATCAATCCCAAACAAACCCAAAATTAAACAAATTAATATTAAGTAAAAACTATTAATGGGAATATAAAATTTGTTTCATTTATTATAATATTAATTCTGAAAAAACTTAAGGAAATTAAACTTGAAAGAATTGATTTTAAATAATAGTATATTAAAATACACGTTTCATAAGAACGGTTTTAGCGCACGCGTCTATTTTAAAAAACGAGCCACGAAGTGGCAAGTTTTTTAATTGACACGTGCGCTAAAACTCCTTATGAACCACGTGCTTTATACTATTTTTTCAATTTGTAGTATTTTCAATAAAAAATACATATTTAAAAAGAAAATAAAGCCTTTAAATTTTTATGTCTAAATTTTATGTTGGTAATACTATTTTTTATTATAGTAACCTCTGGACAACAAAAATTATTTTGCGAACTGTCATTTTTTGATTTATTGACCCATTTTCACCACGAAATTCTAAAGTTATTTTAGCGATATGAGATTTGAAATTGGACGGAATACGTTGTGTGATCCTTGTACATTCGGTACATATACAGAGCGTTCGGAAATTCGGGCGATTTTGCTAATTTTTTTTGAATTTTAAAAGACTTGATTTTACGTCAATTTTTCAATTTTTCAATTTCAATGTTACCAACATCAAATAAAGAAAAAACGCGTATCGAAATAGCTTCATTATGAACTTCATTTCAAGTTCATAATGAACTTATTATGAACGTCAAATAGAAAAAAATTATTATATACAGTACTATCAAGCCTGAACTTACTAAAGTGAATAAGTAAATATATAATGGACTTGGCAACAAATGCGCTCGGACTGAATTTTTTAGGTAAACGTACAATAAAATATCTGTTAGTATTTTAAAATTCTTTATTTGTAAGAACAAAAAATTTAAATTATTTTAAATTATTCGAAGATTGAGAGTGAAGACGAAGTAGGCGTTTTGTATTTTTGTATTCCGACCAACCTGCCCCAACACCGAAAACTATGTTAATATTTTTGATAAATAATTGATAAAAACAACAGGTTTGCTAAGGCATAGTTTGTATTAATAGCTTATTTTTTATTAATTAATATTAAATAAATTGCTAGTGTATCAAACCCGCTTTAGTGTTATATACATTCCAGATTTGCTAGAACAGTGTTTTTAATGGTAGTAATCAGTTCCCTTAGCAGCACAGGCTTGTTGAATGATGAACTACTTTTAATATAGCAATTTTGTTAATAAATAAATTGTATCTTCTTAATGGGGCGAATTTTGTTCCCAGTAAAACGCTTCCTCTACAATTAAGAAAGCAGAACAGCGTCCCCAGAAACGAATTGTATCCGTTAGAACCAATAATCCACAAAACGGTGGTGAGAGTCACATCATTGTGAGTGTGAGTCTTCTAGATTCTAGCTGTCATATCTGAATTTGAATTTTATTGATTGCACCAATACCTGTTTCAATAAATTTATTTTTACTTTGTATTTAAGTTTTTTAAACTTTGCATGTTAGATAAAGCAATAGAAAATTCTTATTTTTAATGTAAGTGTTTTAAACTTTGCATGTTAGATAAAGCAATAGAAAATTCTTATTTTGCACAACCCATCATTAGTATTGGACTTTATAATCTATGGACGAATTTTACCATCTCAGTAAACCATGTGGCATAATAGATAATCATATGCAATGTTAAACGACAAGAACAATATAAATATATACAGGATGTCTCACGGTCGATGGTACCTTAGACGTTTACGAAAAACAAGACATAGGAATTTTCTGAAAATTGGGCAACATGGATAATTGGCATTGTTTTATTGATTTTAAATAATTTCAACAACGCAACGTTGCCGCTTATACAAAAAAGTAGCATCAGCTTTGATATTCTAAATGAGACACCCTACATATTTTGCCTTTTCCGCTACGCTAGTACATGTCAAATTTTCATAATTGTATTTCATGGCTATCTAAGACAAATATGCCCAAATAATCTGATTTTTACAGAAACTTGGTTTTATTTCGAAAACCTAACTATTTAGGTATAGGAACATATTATATGATTTGGAAGGGACTTATTTTCTTTCAAGATATGTAATAATATACAGGGTGTTCTATTTAAAAAAATTCACTTTTTACCATAAAATGATGAATTTTGAAAGACCCTGTATAACACAGAACAAATTCCCTTACACCTAACTAATACACAAGACGTTGATAAACTACATCCTAAATTTCAGCTTTCTACGAGTCCAAATACCGCAGTAATAAACATTTTATTGGAGCTATGTTTTGAACAAAAAATATGGAAATTAATTAATTTTTCGAAAATCGCTAAAGATATAAGTATAGAAAAATATTATACAAAAATAATCAGAAAGTACTAGCATAGCGGAGAAGGCAATATTAATAATATCAAAGCTGATGCTACTTTTTTTAATAAGGGGTAACGTTGCGTTGTTGAAAATATTTTAAATCGATAGAGCAATGCCAATTACCCATGTTGCCAAATTTTCAGAAAATTCCTATGTTCCGTTTTCCGTAAACGTCTAAGGTACCATCGACCGTGAGACACCCTGTATATAAGGTTTTGAGAACTACAGTAGGTACTGATTTTGTTAGTGCTAAGTGTATGCTTTATTAACCGTAGCAAGCAAGTATTATTATGATTATAATAATATGTCAAGTTTCAATACAACTGCCAGTCGTAACTAATACAGTATTATAAAACCAGATTATACCCCCTATAGATCTTAATAATTACTTTGAGTATTCAGAACAATAATAACTATAAACCATTCTATGATAGCAATAACTCCTATTGCCTATTGGCTAAATTACCGTGATATTTATTATCACTATACAACGATCTAGCAATTTTCGTTGTCTTACAGTAGGAAAGGCGTTGCTGTCACATAATATAGTATTAAACAATTGTATAAAGAGTATGTGAATTCCTATAACGAACAGAAGGCTTTTTTCTGAGTGTGCCGATAAAATTGGGGTTAAATGGGGTTGGTAAAAAGTTCCTCCCCCTAACTTCTACTATACTACAATATTGCAGAAAAAGGCAGAAAAATGGTAACTTGTGCCAAAACATTTAGGAAACACATTATTTCAGGTAGCCAAAATATTTAATTTCCATGTGCACGGTACCGTAAATCACGAAAAACCTAAAAGAATATATGCATAGAATACAATTAACAATTCCTAATAATACGAAACTGTGGGAAACTTATCATTCTAGACACGCTGTTCCCGTACGGGTTTTAAACCACAAACGTTTAAATGCGCATTGTTTATTTAGAGTTGTAGGGATGGGCATCTTTAACTTCTAACTATCGAAATATTGAAAGATATAGTAATAAATTATTAATTTGATTTAAGGCAATTAAATCGTTTTAATTTTACCGGGATGTTCTTGCAAAAATAATTTTACTTGTATTAAGGAATACAGTACATATATACTAAAAACACCTTTTTTTATTACCACCTGTATAATGTTTGTTTCCTTTATAATTCACTGAACGAATGGAAACAGGCTATTCCAGTTAACTAAATGGTGAAACTGACCGACCCCCGGTGTGTTCATCACCGGCAGAAATCCGTCAGTCTAGCTGTAATCGTCAAATACTGTGGTACGATCCTGTCTACGTTGTGTTTATATTGAGGTTATTTTAAAGTTTGGTACAACGGTAAAAGTTAAGTCAGATTTTCCAGCTTAAATCTTATTCCGACAGGTTCCCTATGCTGTGGCATTTCGCCGCTAGGAAATGAAAATCAAAGGGCATCTAATCTATTATAAAAGTTTGAAGAAGTAGTCCATGCTTAAAGTGGAGTTAAAAGTAGTGGAAAGAGAGAAAAAACTGAAAGTCTTCCTCCACAAAATTTAATAGAATAAAATTCTTTAAAGGTCTCTACATGTTTCGAACGTAGAAACGTCATCATGAGGCAGAAAATAGTTAAGTATTATAAAAGTATTTTGGCCGTCTACAACTTGTGAACAATTTATCAGATATACCTTAAATATTGTAAAGAATATAATCCCTAATTATTACTTTTTATAAAACTTAATGTAAGATGGTCTGTCTCCCATACTTTAGCCCATTTGCACCAACATCTGTCTGCAACATAATGATGACACTTTTCAGATATTACCTTTTATGTCTGCGACTAATAAGTAATGTTTTATCTTTTGTTACCAATTACGTCTGCAACTGTAATGATGACACTTTACCTCCCAAAAATACCCACTTTCTTTTATAATTACCTTTGGTCTGCAACCACACTCTATTTTAATTGGTTCCTTGTTAATCTGCAATTTATTTTGTTACATATCGCCCCATTTTTGTGTACGTATTATTATTAACATTATTTGTCATTTCAGTTATCTAATATTCTAGATCAACGTTTGGTATAAAGGTACTACAGTTTATTGAAAAGCCGAGCGACTGAAGGTTTTCAGTAGGGGAAACACAAGTCATTACTACTGTCGGACATTTCAAACATAATAATATAATTTATAAAAGTGTAATAAAAGTTAGGAGCTCGCCCACTTTCCGCAAGTGTCACTTTTCTTCCAAACCGAACACGAACTACGCGAACAAACTGGCAGCAAAACGACCTTAACTTGTGCTTGGGAAATTACCGAGTCTTTTTTGCGCGTCATTTTTTCTCCCAAAGAGGGCTTGGATTAAAAAACGTGGGGCTTGGTTTAGATCACAATGATATGGGGACGATATATCTAACCAAATCTAGGTTAAAATTTTGTCAAATTCATATTATGACATGATATGCCAAACTAATCTATATATGTATATATATATATATATATAAATGAATGTTTGTCTGTCTGCATGTCCGGTATGCGTTCCTTTACCATTTATCCGATTACGATGAAAATTTGGTGAGTTGTTGTGTGCAGGCCGAGGAAAATTATGGCATAAAAAAAAGTGGCGCAACGCATGCCGGGATGCCGGGATTTGGTGAGTTGTTATGTGCAGGCCGAGGAAGGTTTCGGCATAAAAAAGTGGCGCAACGGATGCTGGGATGCCGGCATGCCGGGATGTCGGGATGTCGGATATTTGTGTAATGTCTTTCCTTCAATTTTTTTAGTAAGTGGCGTAGCAACGCGCGCGGGGTATAGCTAGTGAGTAATAAAATAAGAAGACAAATACAAATTTATTTTTGTTTTTACAAAATTAACAAAGTAAGAATATACAGAAAGAAAAAGAAAAATAATTACATAAATTGCTTAAATTGGCCACCGCCATGCTCCAAGCATAATTTCACTCGTCTCTTCATATTTTCGAGTAATTCCTGCGTCTTTCAAAATATGCGATGTTCTTCCTATTCCTTTTTTGTGTTGTATAGAACCTGTTTCTCTAAACACAGCCACGGTTCTTTTCAGGCAATAATAAAAATCCCCAGCAATAAAAGCAACTTTAGGAAAATGTTCGTGAAAATCGTCCATGCACAAACCCGGATTGTATTGTCACTCACCATTACCTCTAACCCCGTTTCGAAAATATGTTTCAACAATGATTGTTTTGTGCTGTTCCGTAAAGTCCATTGTGTGAATTGTTTAAGAAATTGGAAAAATTAGCGATGAATCAAATTACTTGTAACGACTGTCAAAGATGACGGAATAACTGATTGATTGTTTATTCAGATAGTTACTGACACCCAACAGGTATTAAGCTCTACGGCTAAGCATTACGTCCTTATATGCAAGGCCCTCTTTGATGCAAATAATTTTTGCTCGCACGGTATAAGCTGTCAAAGTATTACCAAAAATGAAAAAAAGCTTAAGTGTTGGGTTTAAGGACTCTTAAAGTTGCTGCAAGTGGCTCATGTGGTGCAATTGCTTGTATTAACCATGTGTCTTGTTTGATGATAAGAGGGGTTACTTATTTTAAAAGAGTACAATAGATTTCGTAATTCATTCGTAAATAAATAAACCGATCTTCCGGTTCCAGTTAAAGCTCTTTAATACGATAATATGACAAAAATATCGTTTCTCTTCAAAAGCTATTCTTTTGTCCACTTTCTCCTTTTCTTTGTTGTTTTTATGGCTTATAGTCCGCCTTACGAGTCTGTAGCTACTACGCCGAAAGAGATGGGGTGATAAAAGGCGTAATTTATCATTAATTAAGAGAAGCTGTTATTTTGACAATATCGCTCCAGATGTTTCCTAATCACATTCTCTGATCTAAAAAAAGAAAAAAAAAATTTTTAAATCGTTAATTTTTAGTTAGTTTCTAATATTAGAGGCACCTTTGGGTGCCAATTATTAGCATGCCAAATACTTTAAACCTGCATTTATGCTACTGCTACAAGGGCGTACGCAAAGAGGGGCAGGGGGGCATTTGCCCCCCTCCTAAATGTTGAAAATAATTTCCTTGTTTCTAAACAAAAGATAAAAAGAATCAATCAATCAAGTTAAATATTTAAACTTATACCTACCTACATAATATTATACAATACACTTATTCCTAACTATATTTTACTATTTATGATCTCATAATGAATTCAGTTGGAAGTGCAAAATTAGATTTATAATGATTCATGATTATTCTTCAAAGATATGCCTAATCGCAACACCTGTGCGGTCTGCAGTGTGCATTCCAGCTAGCAACCCGCCAAAAAACTGGAGAAGATCTTTGTTAATACCTCTCTGATAATATCTTTGGAGCAACGCTTTTTCGATGGAAACCTATTTTACCAGCTTTCGAACTATTGTCACTGCATCCCTTCGTTATGCTCAACTTGTCATTGAGTCAATTTAAGATGCGTATTAAACAATTTTCAGAATTCTATAATTTAAACGGGCTTGACGATGAAGCCGAATTATGGTACAACTTATGGAAAGACAAAAAAATTAATAAAGAGGAGTTAAAAGTTTGGAAGTAGCGGCAGTGGTAAAAGAAGCAGCATTTTTTTCCATTAACAAAAACTGCTCTACATATTTTGTTAGCATTGCCACACAGAAAAAAAATATATCTTGAAATAAGACATTTTAAGACTTTAAAAATAATTACTCAATATAAAAATCTACGTCTTTATAGTAAGACAATTGACTTACATTGAGACCCTAAAAGTACTTATTTAAGAAAAATAATTTCCTTAAAATATTTGCTTAAATTAAACTATTTTCTCTTTAAAGAAAATAATAACGCTTTTGAAATAATGATACTAATAACCTTAATGCAAAAAAATAAGTGTATTTCCATCAAAATATTAATACTTTTAATTCGAAATCGATACCTTTGGCTTAAGGACATGTTGTTTTCATTTTAAGGTTTTAAAGAATTGAATTGAAATAAGATATATATACATAATCCAATTAAGATGCATCTTAAATACTAAAACCAAATGTCTTATATTAAAATCACAAAGTATATTGTTTTAACCAAACCATAGGTCTTAAGGTATGGCATCAAGTATTTATATTTAAATATGCAATGCCATAATTTAGGGAATCGATGTCTTTGGTTACAGTCTTTTACCCCTACTGTTACCCGCAATGACACCTTGCCTAAAGCAATTTGCTTAATTTCACTGCGCTTAAAGTAGATTTGGCACTGTGTCGGGGTGGGTGTGAATTGTGAATTAATAAAAATAAGTATGGAAATGGAAAATGTATTACATAGTTGGGATATGGGTGAATACGCAATAAAGTTCCAAGGTAAGCATAATTCTATTTATTAGTGGTGTATGATTTATAGATTATATTGCATTAATTGTATTTTTAAACCTTGCGCTGGTGTCCCGGCTGCTGGAGAAATGAAAATGGCCTTTTTAAAATATTACTTCAAAACAAAAAAATTTCAAAAACAAAAATTATCAAAAAAAATTTCCAAAAAAAAATTACCTATCATTACAATGACATATTATTTTTTGGTATTGGAAAAAAAACGCGTAATTTGTTGTTTCGAAAAAATGTTTTCGAACTATTTTTGTTTTCGAAAACTTTCGGTACTTCTTCTTATAGTATTTTATTTTCCAATGTCATCATCATCATAAACAGAGGATACAACGGGAGGATAGAGCGAACGCGCCGTGCTGTCATGAAGCGAGCTATACAATAAGCGATACCCTTTTTACTTTGCAACATTTTTGGTAAAAAAAATTGCCAGCAGCTCATATATATTTTTTTATGAACAAGTATTTTTGCACTTATTAAAGAAGCCTTTATTGTCACCTCTCCATCTCAGGTTAAATTTGTACCATTTTTTTTATTCCTATATAATATTAGAATTTAAAACAATAATTATTGTTTTGCCACATTCTCTTTTGGCTGTAAATAACTACCACAAGTGACTAGAAAAAAAAATGAGTAGGTACCTCCTGTAAAGTTTATTTTTCAAGCACTCCCCTAAAGGAAAGTTGTTCTGGTGCCACTGGCTTAATTATTATTTTTTTTAATTACAGATGATAATATACCAGCACTACTTTATTTGCTAAATATAGTAAAATGCTCTCCCATATAGTTCGACCAACGGAGAAAAATTCATGTGGCCAAAATAATTCATGTTTGTTGGAGGGACGAAGTATTTTGCATCTCTTGATGAAAAACTGATGGACATTTATTTCTTTCAATTTTGCTTTCTTCAAAATATAAAAAAAGTTTGGTTCCACAAGAACATGTTTATTAATAGTTATTTTGTATGTATACATTATTTTTATCTACTTTTAATGTTAAGTACATATATTACAGTTTAAAAAGGGTTTTGTAATAGGAGCTATTTCAACACTAGGGCTATAATAAAACTTATTACATTACTAAGCCATGATGAACCTTAGATTGTTGTAAATTAAACCTGTTTTGTTCAGTGGTAAATTAAATACGATAAAAAAGTAAATTCAATAAATTTAAAATATCAACGTTGTGTTTGTTGTTATATCATAACTAGCTTTTTTTTTTGTTCGTTTTACACTTTTTTGACAAATATAGAATAATTATTTTAGTAACAATTTTTTTTATTCATTGACCTATCCTAAATGGTGATATACTTGCCTAAATTACTGTAGAATTTGCTTATATACTTTTATGTATTTTGTAATTTGATTTAAATTGGTCCCTAACTTTTAAGGAATGCTGTTTCAGTGGATATATCATTTTTCGTGTAGTTAATGTGTAGTATGCAATAATTATGGAAAATGAAATAACGAAGGAATTACTCATCCTTTAAGAGCAAACACTAGTAACGCCTTTGCCGTTTTGTTTTTTCATTAATATTTCGTTACATCTTCGTTTTATCCAAAAATTGCCCAAATACTCCTCTTTGGAGTACAATTACCTACAGTTTTACGTTAAAAAAGTTGAATTTATAAATTATTAAAAGCAGAAAAAGACTTATATATGCGGAAATTTGACAAAATATCTTTTTTTTTTCTTTTAGAAATTTATCATTTAGATTTTTCTTAACTTAAAACTGTTGGTAATTGCTACCCAAAGAGGGGTATTTGGCCGATTTTTGGAAAAAACGAAAAATAAACGAAATATTGATAAAAAAACTAAATGGCGAAGGCGTTACTAGGGTTTGCTCTTAAAAGAAAGACTCCAAATCCTGTAACGAAGGAACCACGCATCCTTTTAAAGAAAGCCTCCGAATCATTGTTTTAAAAAAGCAATATCCTCAATTAAAATAATTCAAACCTAGAGCTAAGGATTTATATAAACTTTCATGAAGGATTCCAAGCTCTTAATTTGATAATCTACAGTTTTTAAAGTAAATATTTTAAAAGTTTATTCGAAATTTTCTAAAGGTTGAATTAAAGACTTTAAATGATAGAAACTAAATTACCGTTCTTTACATTAAGGACTTAAAAGACTTCTTGAGTGTAACCAAGTGCTTTAATTCCTGCTCACACAAGAGTTTCAGTTCATAGTACAAGGACATGGGAACCTTCGTATAAAGCCGGATTAGCTTATCCAATAGAAATCTAAATATATTGTTTTAAATACCTATTTCCTTAATGTATGACATTATTTTCAAAGAAATTATTTACTACATACAAAGCCACAGTTCTTCGACTCATATCGAAGTCAAGAGGTCCTTAAATTATGGCGGTTTGCTTTGATTGAAAGAAACCTTTTTTTCCGTGCATGTACAACAAGTACCGTAGAACGCTCTTTTAGTACTCTACGCAGAGTTAAAACTTGGTTAAGGTCCACAATGACAGGCAATAAATTAAGCGGTTTGTGTATGCTAAGTGTACACGAGAAATTAGTTTCACACAAAAAGAAACACATAGAAGAAGGGGTTTTGAGCAGATTTAGAAATGATCCCAGACATTTCGTTTTACCTAAATTAAGATAAAAAATAATAAGTATGTATAAATGGTTGTTTTTTCGTTTTCGTTTTTTTTTGTTTATTTCAAAAAACACCTTTTTTATTTCTAACTTTTACTTTTTACATTTGCCCCCCCCCCCCCCCCTAAATTTGATGCTTGGTACGCCCTTGTACTGCTACCTATATTATATAACACTGTGCGTCATTTTTGTTGGCAGCTTTAGAGTTTCGCATTGTAAAGGCTTGCCGATTTTACGCTTTTTATTAATGTCACATAGCACCAATTATTGCTCTAATTACTGATCAGTTTAGACATCAGTATAACATATGTTTTTGGAAGAAGTTTAAACTTAATGACATAATTTATAAATAGAATAGTTGTAATTACTCTCAATAATTGTGTTAGATATATCGTTCATTTTTAATTAACGCCTTAAAAACTATCGATAAAATCCCATCCCTACCACTGGCCCTCGTCATACAGAAATGTGTTTTGCTAAAGGTTTTATTTATTTATTTCATTATAAATTATTGACCTAAAACTATTTTTAACCGTCCAATGCGAAATGTGATAAAATATTTTTACAGTTCTGTTTCGGAAATATGGTTGAAATATAGGTACCTATTTCACTTTTTATTCTAGAAAACAGGTTCCCTAAATTTTTTCTATGTAAATGACAGAATTGTTTATTATTCCAATAAAGATTTTTATCAAATATATACTTTATTTATTATATTCTATGAACAGTAGTTTGAATTGTATAAAACCGATAATGCGTAATCATTACGAGTATACCATCGCTTTTACTCGGAACAAGATTTATTTGTTTATTTAGAAATAATAAAAGAATTTTTGTACATTTGACTTCTATACTATTAACGATCGCCCATATAAATATATCAAAAATAGTTGCAGGCGTTCGGCTGTTAGTAAATATCACCAGTAAAATTCAATTAAACAGTTATAAACTTTCCATTACTATACAGGGTGAGTTTTTTAAAGTGTTACAAGGCGATATCTCGAAAACGGTTCAAAATATTTTCTTGAAATTTTAGTGAGGGAATGGGGAGATAGGGGGACATATTTAAACATATTATTATTTTTGATGTCTACCCCCTTTCCCCATTTTGAGGGGTGGGGGTAACTTTAAAATTTTAAATGAGACAATATGTACTCTGTCTTGGTAAATACGAACCTACGTAAAAAACTACGTACGTATGCAAAAAATCTTTTGATTTGCTTCCCTGGCTACGAAATTATGATTTATTAGGTTATAAAACACAAAAAATACTTTGCTATTTAATTTCAACTAACTTATCGTCTGTGACGCTTCAGAAGATGTTCAAAATGTCTCCCTTCAACTTCCAAACACTTTGTCACTTTTTTTCAGAATAAATAAATATCGTACCCGTTGTAACATTTTAAGTCTCACTAATAAGCATGCAACGCGGATTCGGTATTTCATATCATCTAAAGTTGTAGGTGTAGCCGCCATCACTTTATCTTTTATAAAATAAATAAAGAAAAAAGTCAAGGGGGTCAAATCCGGGGACCTAGCAGGCCGTTTACCGAACCAGCTCGACTTATCCACCTGTTTTCAAACAATTTGTTCAACTCATTACGGGCCTGTATCACATAATGCGGTGGAGCTTCGTCCTATTGAAACCACATGTCAGAACTTATGTTTTGGTTTAATAATTGGGGTAATTGGTTTTTAAAAGAATTTCGTAACCAGGGGAGCAAATCAAAACATTTTTTGTGTACGTACGTAGTTTTTTACGTAGGTTCGTATTTACCAAAAAAAGTACATTGTCTCATTTAAAATTCCAAAGTTACCCCCTCGGTTACCCCCCACCCCTCAAAATAGGGAAGAGGGGTAGACGTCAAAAATATGTTTAAATATGTCCCCCCATCTCCCTATTCTCTCACTAAAATTTTAAGAAAATATTTTAAACCGTTTTCGAGATATATCGCCTTGTAACACTTTAAAAAACTAACCATGTATAGCTAAATGTTTAAATGTTGTTCAGATTTTTAATGTATGCATTTCTTTGCAGGAAAATAAGCTATAATGTTGGCCTATTTATACTCACACAAATTATATTTTAATCTACTACATGAAAAACAGAGTTTAAGTAAGTTTAAGAAGTAAATCATGTACTCTAAAGCTTTATGATTAGGCCAAAGTCAATAATTTTATAAATGCTAAGATACACACATTTACATTATGAAGTAAATTAAAATACTTATAATGAAATGTTAAAAGTTGATATCTAATTTAGACATCGATACAAATTAAATTATTTAATTTAACAAAATTTGGGAGTTAAAAATTCTGCATTATGTATTAGTATTTTCTTAACGCGACCTTTAAATTGCTTCAGCGACAAAGTTCTTATACCAACATCTCCATGAGTCACGCACAGTCCCTCATTCCTCTTCATATACGCAAGGCTTTCGAGAAGGTAGACCGAAGGGAAGGTGAGGATTCCAAGAGTGCTAAAAGCGGGGCGACAATCATTTCTGTAACTCAGTGCGATCTTACAGCCTTTCTCTGTAGTCTAAAAACTGAGCCTGGGCCGCGTGGAAAGCACTGAAGTAGGCAATCTTCAGAGTTGCTCGGGAAACACAACCAGCAAGGTTTTGCAACGGGAACAAGGCGCAGCCCCGTTTTCCAGCAACCACTCTCGCATGTGCATCCCCTAGACCCTAGTGGAATCAAGACTGACACCCAAGAACCTAAACATCTTAGTTCCAGCGTAGATCGCGTCAATATCTCGCAGCAAAAAACCATTCTACTAACTTTACTCTTGTTAAGAAGTAGCAACCTATTTGCACTGAATTATCTCTCTTCCTTCTCCTGCAGTATTATAAATTTACTAATTGCATCATTCAGTGCTCCAACAGCAATCGAGACCATGGTGTCATCCGCAAAGAATGTAAACTTTACTATAACTTCACAGCTAAGTCGACCATTGATTTATTTTTATTTTTTTTCTAAAAATTTTAGGGATTAATAGAAAGTCGTTAATGATATTAGCTTATTGAGCTAACGAAATTTCAGCTAAATTGCCAATATTTCTTTTTGTGCTTTTAATAATTTTTGAATTAAACTTAAAATTGTAGGTATTGTTTATCACTAAAACAGAGTTTATCATTTTAGTACTGACATCCTGAATTAGAACCAATTAAAAATATATTCGAATACTAAAGTGTCACAAACCTTTTTTATAGTCTCGGGGTTATTAAAATGGTTGCCTGCATTTAAAATTCGCTGCAATAAATCATCGCGCGTGTTTACCGGAGTCTTGTAAACTTCTGTTTTAATAGCGTCCCACAAAAAGAAGTCACACATATTTAACTCAGGAGAACGTGGTGGCCATTTTACTGGTGCATCATTGCCCCTTCCAATCCATCGGTTGGGATATTGATGATGTAAGTATTGCCAAACGGCAACGGAAAAATGGGGCGGGGCACCATTATGCATATCGATGGCTTAGTTCTAACATGTCGTATCCCACAATTTTGACGAAATTGCTTTTATGACATATTTGAACTAATAAAGATGTCTGACAACTATATCTAAAAGCACGTTAACTTCCAACCAATAGAAATATTTTATTTTTTAAATTTAAATATCGGCGTATCACCGTTCGCTCTCTGCCTAAAGCCAACAAGTCGTAACCCCTACAAATGCACGCTAAACGTACAAGAGACGGTTGTTTTAGTTTATTGCTGTGAATTTAAGTGAAAAAGTAATAAAAGGTAAGTAAATTGTGATTGTTTAATTGATATAGGTAATATTTAATAACGCTTCTTGCATATTAAGTAAGAAATTATTAATAAATAGTTAAGATTTTAATAATTTAGCAATTAAAACAAATCATGTTTTATACGATATTTTAGAATTAATCTTAGCTCTTTAAATTTGTGGGATACGACCATTTGCTTTTAAGTTTTATGTAGAAAATAGATATTATACATTCTTCCTTTTTTACTTTTTAAGCTCTTGTACCAGCTTATTATAATAATTAGATCAAAATTTAAAAAATGATTTTGTGGAACTGTAAGTAATAGCTATTTATACAACAAGTTATGAAATAAGCGCCTTTTTGGGACGCGACGCGACGAAATTGACACCTGTAAAAAAATTTAGTTTTTAATTGTAAATAATTACTTTTAGGCACTGCGTGCTTAAAAAACTTTGTAAATAATTAATTTTAGGCATAGCGCATAAACTGCTTCTTTTCTTTAATGAAATTTGAGTACGAACTTAAATGTACAAAAAGCATTAAAACTACATTTTTTTCTTGCAGATGAGCAGCAGAGCTAAAAAAATTTTGGAGTTATGTTCCACAACGAGTTTGAATTTGAAAAGTAATACCAAAAAAGATTTTATTGGTTCCCAAATGATATTGGACGGTCAAATATTTAACGTTTCGTCTGTACCGGAAAGCCATCCAGAACTAATTCTCACTTGCAATGAATTGAATAAGAAAAGATTCCAAACTACATACCAGACTTTGGATTTGACCCCAGCATCAACTTCAAGTATTCAATCGATTACTACCACAAATAACATGCTTGATGAAATATCTAAAAGTAATGATTTTTCTAATCCAGGAGAACTGTTTTTTGAAGCAAACAATAAAAGCCATTCCGAATTTGGTATTCAACATTCATGTGAGACTTTGAAGTTAACACCCACACCTTCCTCAAATATTCTTATTGTTGCTGCAGAAATCCATTCAGATGTAAACGCTAGTGATATTGTAGTGGAAGGTAGAGAGCACAATACCATAATATCCCATAATTCAAAGTCCAAAGATGATTGTCCCCCAGACGAACATTTTGCAGATATTTCTGAAGTTGAAAACGAATTAATCATAGATATTAATTTAGATGATATTATCAGAGTTCCCCAGGAAATTAATACCGAAAGTTTAAACTTGCAACCAGAAATTCTAAAAGAAAGAAGCAATTTATTAGCAGAAGTTGAGATGAAAAAACCGAAAAACAGAGTTAGAAGACTAGTGCCAAAGCCAGAAGAATGGAAAAAAAACATTCAAAAAAAACTGCGGATGAATATTATGCTGGAAATAATTCAAAGTCAAAAGAAAAAGATTTGAAAAAGAACAAGCTGTGCATGGCCCGTACACTAAAACCAGGGTGCATGAGTAAATCTTTTTGTGTAAAGAGTTCGAAGAGAAATTGTCCTATGTTTAACGAAAAAAATCGAGAAGAACTCTTCAATTTATTTTGGAAAATGGACTGGGCTCAAAAAAAGATGTATGTTTTAGGTCTGGTCGTATACCTGCCAAAAAAACGGTGCTACACGGAAGGAGCATCTAGAAGAGCTGGATCATTTTTTTATCATCTAAGATTAGACAATACAAGATTTCAGGTTTGTAAAAAAATGTTTCTCTCAACATTAGACATAAGAGAAAAAATGGTCCACAATTGGGTATTGACTGGTAAAGAGCATGGAACAGCGCAGAGTGCTGCGATGGATAATCGAATTAAAACTGAAAAAAAAAAAAAAACTTCATATGGATTAAGAATTAGTGCTCAATTAAACACTTTAAAAAATTTCTTTAAAGAGTTACCGAAAATGGAATCGCACTATTGCAGAAAGGATACGAAAAAATATTACTTGCAGTACCCATTTAAAACAGTTACAGAAGTATACGAGCTTTATAAATCTGCATGTGAAATGGATCCTCCTGTTTCCATTTGTACATTTAGTAATGTATTTAAAGAAGAAAACTTGGCAATTTATATACCCCGAAAGGACCAGTGCGACATTTGTTGCCAATACAAAGTTAAGCAGCTGAATGAAAATGATTATCAGAACCATTTAAGAAAGAAAAGGCGAGCCCAAGAAGAAAAAGAAAATGACAAAAAATGCGCTACAAATGGAGACAACTACACATTTACAGTGGATATGCAGGCTGTCAAGCTCTGCCCAGTAATCGAAGCAAGTTCTGTGTATTACAAAACCAGGCTACAAGTGCACATATTTACTGTATACAATTTGGCTAGTCATGAATGTACTCACTACGTATGGAACGAGACAGAAGCTGACCTTCAGGCCTCAGTTTTTGCGTCATGTGTTACTGCACATTTGGAAAAATATTGCCTAAATGATAAAAAAAATATTATTTTGTTTTCGGATGGATGCGGTTACCAAAATCGTAATTCAGTTATGGCCAATGCTCTTAGTTATTTTGCAACAAAAAATGATTTATGTATTGAACAAAAATTCTTAGAGAAGGGTCACACTCAAATGGAGTGTGACTCTGCTCATGCACTAATAGAGCGTAAATTAAAACGCAGACAGATTACCTTACCTTCACAATACGTCGATGTTATAAGCGAATCAAGAAAAAAACCATTTCCATTTGAAGTAATGTACCTTTCTCATGAGTTCTTTAAACACTACGATGACAAATCAATAATTAGATTTAATTCCATTAGACCAGGTAAAACCAAAAATGATTTGACTGTAAATGACCTGAGATGCCTACAATACGATTATAATGGGAAAATATTTTTTAAAGTAAGCTATGACGACGAATACAAGGAGCTTCCTCAGCGACCAATAATGCCTCCGCTGCCTAAAGATTTAACTGTAAAACCTTTGTTTAAAGGGCGGTTGCCTATAAAGTATTCCAAGTTTAAGCATCTACAACAGTTAAAAAAAGAAATTAGCGTAGAGGTACATGATTTTTATGATAATCTACCTTTCCAAACAGAAACAAACAAAGCAAACTTGGCAGAAAACTCAAACAAGACTAATAAAGATTGTGATGAACAAACACCAAAGAGAAGTAAAACAAAATGTGTCACCAAAAAGGAAAAAGAGTCAAAAAAGAAGGGAAGTGCCAAAAAGGCCACTATTAGCAAAAATCAAAATAAGTAGGTTTGTTCGGGTTTGTTGTGTTTACTTTTGAAGATTATTATAAATAATTATATTTAAAAAATTATTGCTATTGTTTTATTTTCGTTAAAAGCAAACTGTCGTAATCCACATTTTAAAGTAAGAATGTTATGAGCATAAAGTTGTAAAAACCTTTCGTTGCTATTAAAATGTCGTAAGCCACAAATCAAAAAAAATAATATATCGTATCCCACATTTCAAACGGATTAAATTAAAAATTTAAGAAAATATTATTCTTTATACATTAATATCCTAGCGAAACAAATAATGACATAATATTTTTGTTACATTTTCCACACACATATTTTTTAAACGTTTTAAACGTTTCCTGTAAAATTTGTCATTCAGGGGATACGACATGTTAGAACTAAGCCATCGATATACCACATTTCCCTCCGAAGTAAAAGGGGCAAATTGTCCAGAAGAATTGGTAATGTGTCTTGCAAAAAAATTAAATAAATATTTCCATCTAACCTGTCTGGAATAACAATGGGACCAATAAGGTAGCGATCAATAATACCTGCCCAAATATTTAATTTAAATTTATGCTGATGATGTGCAACTTTAATGGCATGTGGATTTTCATCGGAATAAATATGTTCGTTGTGCAGATTGGTTACTCCAGATCTTGTAAAGCACGCCTCGTCAGTAAACATATTTGTTCTACAAAAATTTGGATCACGGATTCTTTTGTTTCTAAAAATTTGACAAAATGTAAGCCGCAAGGGGGGATCAGTCGGTAATAGTTCCTGGACTTTTTGCACGTGATAAGAATGTAACAACTGTTCTTTTAAAACCTCATTAACAATCGTTTTAGGAACATGTAACACACGTTCTAAGCGACGGGTACTGGTACCTGGTTCTTCTTCTTCAACTGTTTCCAGAATCATCTCTTCTGTTTCCACAGTTCGGGTTGTTCGCATACTACCCCTGCCTTCAAAGTTTTTCTCAAAGCTGCCCGTTTCCCGAAGATGACGCTCGATATTGGCAAATGTTTGGTGGTTTGGTATTCGACGGTTAGGAAACCTTTGTTAATTTGTCAATAATTGTCAAATTATTAAATGCCACAGCAACAAGGTCACTTAAAAAATTATATTATTGTTACAGGTAATTTGATTTTAATATTATTACTAATAATACTAAATATTGTAAATATTTTCTTCTGGCAAAACAGCTCATTCAACAAAAAATATTAAAGAGGTAAAATAGCTTCCAAATACATCCAGTCACTCTACAAAAATATCTGGGTTGTCATAACGCCGTTCATATAAAAAATAAGGAGAAATGTTGACGTATTATATCACTTTTATAACACTTCCACTTATTTACAGCCGGTGACTATACTACTAGAAAACGTAATTTTATAGGATTAGTCTACATACTAAAAATCAATAAAATCGATTAGCAGGTTTTCACGTAATTTAGGAAAAACCAATATTTTACAAATTTTTGACGCCCTCTACCGACTAAACGAGACAATTTTGGATATAACTAAGTCGGCTTAGATCGACCTATTTTGACGTCAGAAGTCTGTCGTCAAACGTTGTACACGTATTTTCCGGACACCCTGTATATACATATAATATTCTATTTAGTTAAAGATATTTCCAATTCACAAAATATTTCAGTGAAAACTTGTATTTGACCTCCACGTAATATATAATATATAATATATAATATATAATATATAATATATAATATATAATATATAATATATAATATTTAATATTTAATATATAATATATAATATATAATATATAATATATAATATATAATATATAATATATAATATATAATATATAATATATAATATATAATATATAATATATAATATATAATATATAATATATAATATATAATATATAATATATAATATATAATATATAATATATAATATATAATATATAATATATAGTATATAATGTACATTATTAAAAAGGTTAAGCTTATTGCAACTTTCACATAGGTTATTTGCCTAAACACGAGACAAAAGTTTCGCCATGCTTTTTATCGACGCCTAACATCCCCCAAGGCAATAGACGTCCCCCATGTAAAAGATCCTTTTAACTAGATACCGAATAAACTCTGCGGTGTCTTCTAATTGGCGATGTTTAAAGTTTTAGATACAACTGTCATTTAAACGCCGACTGCTCACAGCAAATATGTAAATAGATATTACCCTCAAAGCCATTTGGCTTATCTAAAGCCGAAGCTAAATGCCAAGTTGTTTGAAATGTCGTCTTTTCGTTTCCCCGTGAGTAGAACTTTATTTATGTAAATGTATTGTGCAGTTAAGGATATCTTATCGGCTCGTTGTTTACGTGTATTATATTTATGGATAGGATGTAATTAAAAACTGAATATAAGGTACAGGGTTTCAACGGTAAAGTACACTTTCCCTTTATTAAAATGTTAGATACAAAAGTTATAGGTTAATTAAAGTGCCTATTCTAAAATTTTACTGGAGCATACAGGATGACCCAAATAGCATTTAGACGTCTAACCAACGTCGCTATAGACAACCCGACGTCGGTAACTGACGTCGAAACGACTACGTGTGGACCCGTTTTTGCACTAAAATGGAGCAGACAAATTTGAGTTGTTTAGACGTCGGTAACTTTACTATTGAAGTATACTCTTTTAACCAAATTTTACGCTATTTAACGTTAACTTTTGATAACCAAAAATGTGTACTAAAAGTTTTATTTGGTCATGTGGAAGTACCTATATGTTGCTCCCGTATAATGTGGTGTAAACAAAATATAACCTAATTTGTTGTTGATCTGTAGAAAGAACAAGACCAGAAATTAAAATATCAAACAGTTTTCTTATTGTTAAACGATGTTTGTTATAGACGTAAATAAAATGAGATTATATAGGGTTTCTCGAGAATAAAAGTTGCTTGCGAAGGGTACTTTACTGATAAATGTGACCAAAATAGATCGAAAAATATGTGTTCGCCTCAAAATAAACAAATATTTAATAATTTTTAATATATGTTTATATGAATGACCAGAAAAAAAATCATATATTGGCTTGATTTCCAACTCCATCTAAATAAAGCTATAAGGAAATTAAATTTTAGTCATATAGTTGCCATTTAAAATGGTATTTATTTTCGAAATTTCAAAAATAAACGTACTGTGTTTTAATGGCCGACGGGACGCTACAACGCTCATCAGCATAAAAATGGCGGAGTTAGCTAATGTACCTAAATTTACTCAATACCACCAAAGGTTACTTTATATCCAAAACTTTATCCAAACTTAACTTAAACTACCACCCGCAAACGACACACCAACGTCGGATGATTATAATTCCAAACCACAACCAGGTTTTAACCTTAAGACATTTGAACTACTTAAATTGACGACCAAAGGACGTAAAAAGTAAACGTCAATTTCTGTAGATAAAAATTAACAAACAGAAATGTCATATGTCATTATTTTTTAATCGTTTATTTCCCCAATAAAAGGTTTTTCAATTTTTCATCTCTCATCCAAGCTTATCCTGTAATATTTTATTAATTTTCGTTGGTAAACAACTAAAAAAATGGACCAAAAAAGGATCACTTTAAATTATAGTAGGTATATATTAAAGACCATAATGAGGTTGAGCCGGCCCCTCATAAATATAATAATAAAAATAATGATAATAAATTTCTTTATTTCTGATTAAATAAACTATACAATTCACATAAAAGGAAATGGCGTCAGCAAAGGGAGAGCATTAACTCGCCATGTAGTCCTTTAAACAGTATGGTTCCATCTGTACTAAATGTTCCTTTAACTTTCTTTTAAATACCTTCACACCGAACACATCGAACACCCACATAATAGGGTCCACTTTCAAAAATAGACAGATGATGTGCTGGATAATTTACATCAACAGAACGAGTACTATACTTATAATTCCTCTCAGCATAAAGACCCTGTCTATTCTTAAAAAAGAACATAATGGTATCAAAAATGTATAAACAAATTGTCAATAAAAAATTATTTCTAGAAACATTCCTACAAGTCTCTCTAAATGACATTTTATACATTATTCTTAGTAAACGTTTCTGTATAATAAAAATATCCTGTATCTTTGATTTTCCACCTCAAAAAATTATCCCATACCTTGCCGTAGCCTCAAAGTTTGCAAAATACAGGGTCCGCAGGGCTGCTGTTGAAACATACTTCGAAATCACTCTGATACCATAGCATATACTGTTAAGTTTTTTACCAAGTGATTCTATTTACTCGGTCCAGTCTAACAATTCATCTATATAAATTCCCAGAAATTTTGTTTGGGACTCAAGCTTAAAATCTTTGTTATTGATTTGAATATTTTCTGGTTTTTCCATTCTATTTAATTTTGTTCTAAATAATAAGATATTTGTTTTGTTCTCATTGACTATATAACAGTCTATTTTTTTCAAACCAAGAGCAAATTTGCAAAAATATATCTGCAGTCTCGTTAGTGAGTTCAGTTGGGTCATTAATTTTTAATAAGAGATTGGTATCATCAGCATAGGATGTAAGAATAGCATTTGAGTTCCTTATTTCAAAATTTAGGTCATTAGTAAAAAAAATAAATAAAATTGGTCCCAAAATGCTGCCCTGGGGGATTCCTACATTATTATTCACACTTTCAGACTTATAGCTTACCTTGTCTTTATTAACTACTACCTTATGTATTCTATTATTCAAGTATGACTTAAACCATTTTAACGCATTACCCCTTATTCCATACAAATCAAGTTTGTTTAACAAAATTTCTCGATCAAGACAGTCTTATGCTTTTGAGAGATCCAGAAATACTCCAACAGCCACTCCACCCTCCTCCAGTTGCTCAAGAATGCCATGAGTGAATTGAAACGTTGCTGTCTAAGTTGACCTGCCCCTCATGTAGCCAAGCTGGTTACCCGAGAGCAAACTGCACTGTCCCATGAAAGACACAAGGCGGCTGCATGCAACTAACTCAAACAGTTTTGAAAAACCTGGAAGAAGGCTGATCGGCCTGTAGTTATCGAATTCCTCTGGATCTCCCTTTTTCAATAGAGAGGTTTTAAAACTGCTGTTTTAAGTTGTTCCGGGAAATGGGAGGAAAGTGGCATAGTTTGGTTTCCCCAACGTCAGAAAGAAATTAGACTTTTACAAGTAATATTAAAAGTTCACCCAATAAAGAAACATGGAAACGATACAAAAACTGCAAAGTTAAAGCTCAGGGTTTTGCGGCTTTTGAATTTGCAACAGCTGCTGCTGACTAACTGGAGACTAACCTGAGGTTGTAATGCTATCAATTTAGCTTTTTTTCTATAAAAAGTATTAGTATGGCGGTAGGCTCTTTTTCCTTTATTTAAGGACATGCTCATATTGCTTGCAGGTCTACTTGCTTGCAATAAAAGAACTGATTTTCTAAAAAATAATCCAACATAAACAAATAAGTAAGGTTATTTTCACAGAACCCAAACAAGAGGTTATTTCCGACAAATTTCGTCTTTTTATTTTAACTGGCTGCGACTGACGAAAAAAGAAGTGATATTTTTTGTATCAAGTTTGGTAGGTGGACGAGGCGACGTCGAAACGTGGTTCGCAAATTCCATAAAACCACACTTTTTCAAATAAAAAAAGTGTTTGACGTTACTCGGACGTCAAATTCTTTACCATAAAATAACTATACACGCTTCGACCACTATGCGACGTCGGCTTAGAGGACGTCATATCTTAACGTTCGTTTTACGTTAACTTTAGGTCCATAACTGTTCATTAAGAAATAAGTCAAGCAGTGACTTGAAACATTACCAAAAATTACGTCCTTATAGGTACAAATTTAGTCGTAAGTCAGAAAAATGCTAATTGGGGACTCACAAAAACGAAGCGAATAATCTATGCTTTTTTTTTATTGGAATACTATGTGTTTAAATTAATTTTTTAATTCAGCATGCAATTCTCAAAATTTTTATATAAAATGTTATAAAGTAAGGTCCGCATCATATGGGATTTTTTTTATTAATAGCTTTATTCGAAATTTTACTTTGGCATCAAGTTCTGCTTCGAGATGAAAATTAAGCAAAAAAAATAGTAGTCACGTGATTTGCATTATGGGTCAAACTTTAATTTTTTCCAAAAAATCATTCAAAAGTTTGGTTATTTCTGAAAATATCGAAAAAAGTTATTGAAAAAAGTTATTAGAAAAAGTTTTCTTGAACGCAGGTTCTAGCCCCCATGCACAATTTAAGCTGCATAAGATAATTTTGATTTTTTACCCATATTTTGTAAATTGCACCACTTTTGGAAAATAAGACTCGACGCAACCTACATAAAACTTCTTAGTTTTAACAATGCCTTATTTTCAGATAAGTACAGTTTTTTAAAAGTATATAAATGTGCGATTTTCTACAAAATCAAAATTGTTCTGTTAAAATTTGGTCGCATGTGATGCAAAGTTTATTTGTTTTTGACCCTGTATAAGGTAACTTCATAAAATAAGTATTTTTGAAAACGTAGTTTATGTCTGAAAGTAATACACCTTAATATTAAGACAAAAAAGAACACAGTGTCATCAGTAGGTAAAGTGTTCATTAAGTGGAAAATAAATTTTAGTGGTGGATAAAAAATCAAAATTATCTTATGCAGCTGATATTTTGAATGTGGGCAAGAAACTGCATTTAAAAAAACTTTTTCTTTTAACTTTTTTCGATATTTTCAGAAATAACAAAACTTTTGAATTATTTTTTGGAAAAAATTTATTTTTGACAGATAATTAGAATCACGTGACTACTATTTTTTTTGCTTAATTTTTATCTCGATCGATGCAGAACTTGATGCCAAAGTCAAATTTTGAAGTAGAGTAACTTATTTTTATAATAGTCGGATCGATATAAGAATCCTGAACAAAGTTATGCTAGATAAAAGGAGTGGGTAATGCCGTAGGCAGCGCCCTCTAATGGTTACACAAAAACTATGGATAATTTTGAATTCCTTATCTCAAAAAACCCCAAAATCCATAATTTTGTGCTGCTATGTCGTTTCGTTAAGAAATAATCGCAAAAAAACAAAAAAAAATTAAAACTTTGACACCCTGTATCTTGGTTGTTATCAATTTTGGGATAAGGCAAGTTTAAGTAAATCGCATTATTTCGCCTTAAGAAGTTTGCTGTTGCTCTGTGTCCCATTACTTTTGGGACACCCTGTATATTAAACTGTTTGTTTGTTTCTTTGTTGTTTCTAATTTTTGTTAAATTCGATGAGAAGCCGACGTTCTGTTGGGTTCCTAGCCACAGCAATATTTACGGCAATGAGACTGACAACCTGTAGCATCCCCAAGCAATTGTGGCTCCTACTTGATACCAGGAAAACCGCAGCGTTATTACAGCACAGTCGGAAAGACCTAAGAAATATCACTGCCGTACTCACAGGCAGGGCCGATCCTAGCAGGTGTGCAGCGCGTGCACCGCACGCGGGCGGCCAAAACAAGGGGCGGCCGTAGGCCGCAGATAGTTCTGTCAATCAAGCAAAACTTTTTACGAATTTCTCGAAATAAAAATAAAGTGACATAATTTATCAAACTATAAAAGATAATAGACTTTAAATTAACGTCGAAGAAGAAAACAATATTTTTGTGAATTATTTCAAATGGATTTATTTATTAAAGATTTTCAATCAAACGGCCGCGGTCGGCCGAAGGCACGCGGCTCGCAGATCAATGACAAAAGAGACTTTATTTTAGCGGTCTTCTTTGTAGATAAGACACACACAACAACACTTGCTAGAGATTTAGGTATTGATCCCAAATTTCCCATCTCGAAGCTCAGAAGAAAAGTTCGTTTATTTGATGACGAGGGCAGTGATGAACTAGTTTTAAATCCCTTCCTGCAATTCTTTCTATTTTGCAGTTCTTGATTACGCGATCTCTTCGATAAATGAAAGATTTACCTTATTACCTGAGTGCTATTCAATATTTTGCTTTCTGTATGAGTTTTACTCCATTTCTAATGATGACCTTATGAAAGCCTGCATGTACTTAGATATTAAGTTACAGGTACAGGAGGAATTAACTTTTGTAAAAGATATAGACGGTATACAACTCTTTAATGAAATAACTTCATTTGAAGATATTTTTCCAGGTAAAAACCAGCCAATTAAGATATTAGAAATTTTAGTCAAAAATGATCTCATTCCCTGTTTTCCAAATTTTGCTCTAGTAATAAGGATTTTTTTAACCTTACCTGTTTCTGTGGCTTCGGGTGAAAGAAGTTTCAGTAAATTAAAAATTATTAAAAATTACTTAAGAAATAATATGACACAAGAAAGACTTTCAGATTTGGCCATCATCTCTATTGAATCCGAAATCTCTAGTACTTTTTGTTATTTTATATTTTCTGGTAAATACTGTTGTTTTACACCTCTAATTATAAAATATCTATTTTTGTTTCAAAAGTAATATTTTTGTTGGTTTATTATTTTGTTAAAGTAAAGAGAAAAAAAGGTGTCGCTAATAATAATATAACATATTAGCTGGCCCAAAAATTAAGTCTTTCCCGCGTAAAATTTTATTTGTAGTTTTCATTTTTATTAATGTTTAACTTTTTACTCTTATGTACATTTATACCATGTACATTAGGCTGGACCGAAAAAGTGAAAAATTGGAAAATGCAAATGGTATATTTGCCAATATCTGACTATACATCTAAAAGTAATTTGTGGAAAATTTTATTAAAATCCGTAAATGTTTCGCCGCGCCCCTGTGACCTTGAAAATTAGTAAAAAGGCCGATTTTTCAATATTTAATATTTTTTAAATCCAAAATTATAATTTTTTTGTGACTTCTTGTGGATGTGGGAATGTGTATAAAAATAATTTTTTCAAAAAAATATTTTTCTGTTGGATGGAAATTACAAATTTGTCCTCAAAATCTTCATTTACACGTAATTTAACGTTTTCAGAGACAAATTTGTAATTTCCATCCAACAGAAAAATATTTTATTAAAAAATTATTTTTATACACATTCCCACATCCACAAGAAGTCACAAAAAAATTATAATTTTGGATTTAAAAAATATTAAATATTGAAAAATCGGCCTTTTTACTAATTTTCAAGGTCACAGGGGCGCGGCGAAACATTTACGGATTTTAATAAAATTTTCCACAAATTACTTTTAGATGTATAGTCAGATATTGGCAAATATGCCATTTGCAATTTCCAATTTTTCACTTTTTCGGCCCAGCCTAATGTACATGTAGATGAGTTTATAACGTCAACGTTAAGTATTACTCAAAATAGGAAAAATTCTTTAGAGGGGCGGCATAATAGGTCTTTGCACGCGGGCGGCCGACACCCTAGGATCGGCCCTGCTCACAGGACATTGCCCTTTAGGTAGACACGCCGAACGTTTGTGCCAATACCAGCTAACGACGTCTGCAGAAGTTGCAGAGATGAAGAAGGGGAGGAAAGTATTCAGCATTTCTTGTTGTTTAGGTTCTACATTTATGTTGTAACCATTTGTGACTACCTGTAATGAGATAGAGGGACTATAGTTCCCTCCATAAGCGGCTAATTAACCTTTTATCCATTTAATTTTAATTACTAAAAACATCGCTTGATTTTCTACTTTACTTTTAATCACTTTTATGAAAAACCAATACAACAACTACTAAGTCAGATCCCAAAAATGGAGACTCCATTTAATGAAACCTCGTCCAAGGATAATTCTCGTTTAAATATTCCCGAATTTCAGGATTGGGGAGCAGCTCTATCTTATTGAATCTACTTTTCTTTTTTTCCAGTCTTGTCAACCCCTTTAAGCAGTAACGGCAATTTATTTTGCAAAAAATTAAGATTGCCCATGAAAAATATTTTGAAGAACAAATACCGGCCAATATTTACAACAACCTATCTGACGATAGCGCCCGAAAGACGAAACGTCACTCATTAATATTATAGGGAACAAAAAGTTTCAAATGAAAAATTAGTTTTGTACCTTCTCGGTAAATAAAGCCAAAAAGAAATAAAAGTTAACGAAAATGTCCGATTATTAAAAATTTTCCAAATTTTTCGTTGCATGTTAGGCGACTCCAAAATAAGCAATTTTGTCCGCAATTTAACATTTTTTGTATATAATACTATTAAATTTACAAATATGAAGAGAAAATGATTTTTGGAAAGTTGGATTTTTTGAAAGCTTACCTTAAATTGACACACAACACTACAAAAACAACGGTTTGTGTGAAATATAAAAAAAGCAAAATTAGGTATTTAACACGTTCACTACCGCCGGCCACTATAGTGGCCATTGGGTTTTCTCGCTGTGGACCGCGACCACTATAGTGGCCGTAATTTCAAATCTACTTCTGTACAATATAATTTCAGGCTGTTCACGAATAGAGATTTGTATGTTGTTTGCGGTCCATGAGGAACTGAACTGCGTGCGCACGGCCACTTAAGTGGCCTCTGGTTCATTTTATGTAGCTTTGTTTACAGTTGCACACGTGTATTTCTTAGAATAGAATAGAATAGAATAGAAATCATCTTTATTTCAAATTACATAGGTTTATACAGTGTACAAAGCATATAAAATAAAATGACGTCAACAAAAAAAAACACTACAAAAATCACATTTCTAAAAAGTCGTTTGTACTATATGGTTCCAGGTTCACAAGTAAGGTTTTTAACTGCCTTTTAAATAATTTTTCAGTATTTATGTTTTTAATCTCCATGGTTAGCTTATTGTAAAACCTAATCCCCATGTAGTATGGACTCTTTTCTGATAATGTTAAACGATGAACAGGATAATTTAGATCATTAGTCCTAGTGTCATAATTATGCTGATTATGTACATAAAACTTATTTTTATTCTTATAAAAAAATAGAATAGTTTCATAGATGTATATACCAAAAATTGTTAATATTCCTTTAGACTTAAAAACACCCTTACATGTTTCTAAAAATTGCATATTATATAGTATTCTCAAAACACGCTTCTGTATTACAAAAAAATTTTTGAATATTAGAGTTTCCTCCCCAAAAAACAATTCCAAACCTCGTTGCTGATTCAAAATTTGCAAAATACAGTGTTCTTCTAGCAATTTCATTCAAATATTTTAAAACGGAGGCAATAGCACATTTGATTTAGCTTGCCACTGAGATAATCAATATGTTGTGACCAATCCAGGAACTCATCAACATGAATACCAAGACATTTTGTACTTTTCTGTTTGGTAATCTCATTGTCATTTATTATCAACACTTCTGGCACTTCTTTCCTACAGAGCTTTGTTTTGAACAACACTATACTCGTTTTTTCTTTATTTAATAGTAATTTATTTTTATCAAACCATGTTTTACATTTAAGAAAGATATCGGAAGAGTTACTTACTATGTCATCAATTTGTTCGCCTCCCGCCAATAAATTAATATCATCAGCGTATGTCGTTACACTGCAATGAGGATTGTTTATCTCAAGATTCAAATCATTCACAAAAATTATAAATAAAATTGGTCCCAGTATACTTCCCTGTGGAATGCCCACTGTATTTTGCAATATTTCGGATTTCGAGTTGTTGCCGTCCTTTACAATGATCACTCTTTGAGTCCTGTGACTCAAATACGACTCAAACCACTTGAGAGCATTTCACCTTATCCCGTATAAGTTAAGTTTTTTTATAAGTAAAGCATAATTCTTATGCCAGTTTAAATATATTTAAACGCAAAATATTGAATTTAGTGTGTGTCGGGAATAGATAGGGCCGACCAGATGATGTCATATTATTCCACACCAAGAAAAACGCTAAAATGGTACAGAAAATTATTTTTTCATCTGGTTGACATTTGCATGTGGAATGGTTGTTTTGTTTATAAAAAAAAAACGCCAACTTAAGAAGACTCTGTTAAAGTTCCGTGAAGACATTTTGATCGATCTTCTAAAAGCAAGGCCGTTAAAACCATAAGTCACAGATTTTAAATTACACCACTATCCGGCCGAGAATACTGAAGAGAAACATGCCATGAAGAAATGCAGGTGGTGTTCGAAACAAAATATACGAAAACGTTTAAAGTATCACTGCCCGCAATGTGAAAATCAGCCTGGGCTATGTGTTGTGCCATATTTTAGGGAATGGCATCTCAATTTAAATGCAAATTAAGTTCAGTTTAAAACGGGCATATTTCAATTACGAAATGTTAAGTTTCATTTTATTCCTTCGAGGCCACTATAGTGGTCGTCGGTCTATTACAATATCTGTTACTACACTTAGACCAACGGCCACTTAAGTGGCCCTGAAACAAAATGGCGGAATCCTATCAAGAAGCCGATACGTTAGCAACAAAAATGACCACAAAAATCACAATGGTTCAAAAGTTATTCCACTTGGTATAGTGTTTCTTAGGTCAATTTAATGACATTAAACTGTGGGAATTTCCTAACCATAGGCGTTCCACACAAATAATTAATATGCGTATACACACTTATAAGTTTGTTTTACATTAGGTGTTTGTACATACTACAGCACTGTATATATATAATAATATTATAATAAAATAATAAATATAAGGTAACTCAAAAATTCTATATACAAAACTAAAATCAGAAAAATAAACCAGACACGGCACGACACTGCTCAGAAAATGCTTTAATTTTTTTACCAGAACATCATTCTCGTCAACCAGACTACGGCCCGTTCATCAAGGCATAGCCACGTATATTTTATCTCCGTCTCTTCCAAGCCATCGGCGGTCACTGGCCTATTTCTGTCTGGCAGAATCGATCGTTAGACGGGCCGGGTACCGGTTCAGCTTATATCCTGGCGCTTTCAACCGCAACAAATTACATGCTGTTGCCAATTCTTCAAAATTTTCGGATTTGTAAGCACAATGTAAGTATATACGAGAAACAAGGGTTTGTTAATTAGTTGTTTTTAAACACTGAAAACACTTTTTGTCTTGATTTCAGTTATATTGTTTCTTAAGGACTAAAGAATGTATTATTATAACAATAAATGGCTTGTTATTTTTTCTGTCACACTCATAACTCCTCGGTTTAAAGTATATTTGCAAACTAGCTTTCAAAGAAAGTTACTGACTAACAATTGAATACTGATATAAATGAAATATCTTTAATAAAAAAACTTAAAGAATTGAAGAAGAAAGATCTGACAACCCTGGTTGTGCGGTAGGTTTCTTTGAGACTGTTTACCGCCGTATGGAATGATTGGAATGTCCTCAAACTGAGATTGGATAAATAATATACCACAAGCGACCAGCTATAGCACGCCGGTAGTGAACGTGTTTATTGATTGAATGATTGTATAAATTTGATTACGTTTCCAAATAGAAAATTTATTAAAACATAATATTTATGCGACAATTTCCTTTTATTGAATAGAAAGTTTTTTTATCGCTGAAAAATTCAAGGAAATATGAAGGTATGTTTTTTTAAACTGACGTTCCATCAAAACATTAACATTAGAATTTTTAAATTCATATAATATGTACGGACAGGTTAGTACTTTGATTCACAGATAACTGCCTAAAAATAATACATATAAATATAATGTACAAATGGCAAAGTTATAATCAAAGCTTATAAAATTGGGGAGTTTTCGCAAGCAGTTTTTACAACGTGTCATCAATTTATTGTAATAGGTATAGGGCCTATTTAATTTTCTACCTCTCTACAATCCTTTTTTATTAAAAATTAGGCCCTCACAAAACAAAGGCCATAATATGTTACTACTATATTAGCACTGGGGAATATTATAACCATAAAATAAATATGATCATAAATCCTATTCAGAAATCAGTTCTTTAATTTTTCTCTTTGTGACACTAATGAACCTCTTGCGTGAAGTGAATCCTTAGTTTTATCAAAGTGTAAAATTAACTTGGTTGTAAAATCTTAAACACTATTTAATTTTCTCTATCAGGGTTTTACTGTTTTTTTTTTTTTTTTTTTTTTTTTTGGTTTTTGTGGCATGTTAGTCCTGATGGTATATTAAAAGTCAAAAAAATTACCTTATCGGACTTCCATTGTCTTTATTTTGTTACTTAACACAACATTTCGGTTAATAATATTGAAATTTAAAACAGAATAGTTACCCTGAAAACTTTGTAACTAATACCATCTCAAAATTTAAAACTCTCGAAGTAAAAACTAATACAGAAACGAAAGAGGAGCAAGCATTCCTCACAATACCTTATGTCAAAGGGATTTCTGAAAAGATTAGAAGAATAACCAAAAACTATAATATCAAAACAGCCTTCAAATCCGGAAATACACTTAGAAGCTTTCTTACAAAAGTAAAACCCCCCCGTAATGAAAACACAAAAAATGGTATCTATCAAATCCCTTGCGAGTGTGGCGAATCGTACATTGGAGAAACAAAAAGACCTCTTCCCGTACGAGTTAAGGAACATTTCAAACATACTCAAAGAGGTGAAACTTCAAGATCAGGTATAGCGGAACATGTATGGACTAACCAGCATAATATACAGCGGTCAGAAGCCAAGGTTTTGGACACGGAACAGTACTGGAGAAAACGAAAGTTCAAAGAAGCAGCTTTCATGAATCAAAATACCCATATGTTTAGTAAACAAAGTATAGATATCCCCAATATCTGGAAGCCTCTTCTTGTCTGAAACCAACAGCTCAAACTTCACACTCCAATAAGCACGTAGGCGGAGTCATCAACCTTCATTGCACATGGATAGTATTTAAGACAGTAGCCTTAGAATTTTAATTTGGTTTACACTTCTTGAAAACGGTTAGAGATACGAACGAACGAAACGTTGTGTTAAGTAACAAAATAAAGACAATGGAAGTCCGACAAGGTAATTTTTTTGATATTACTTCATTGTCTACCACCTTCAAACAAACGACTATTAAAAGGTTGCAAATATTAATTTTTTTAACTTCTATCTATCCATCTATCATTTGCCATATACGCATGCTGGACTGATAATGGCTGTATAAAAAACAGCCGAAACCGGTATCCTTGGAAAAAGTTAAAATTTATAGATAAGAACTTTTTTGAAATTTTATTAATCTTTTAAGGCAATGCGCAAATTCCCACTGCTACAGTATTATTGTACAACCGGTTTCGAAAATGACTGTTTACCCATACAGGCGAATCGTTTGTGGTTCTGACCCGAAGCTAAAGACAACAGATCGACAATAATTATTGGTGGTGGACTTATATCAATAAATTATTAAGTATCCAACATTTAAGCTCTCTTTAACTATATTAATATGTTTGCTAACTTCTATCATATCGTACTAATGTCCCGAGGTAAAAGACACAAGCATGCCAAAGATCTTTCTAACTAGATATCAAACAAACCCATCTAATTGCCTACGTTTAAAGTTTTAGGTTCAACTGACATGTGAATGCCAAATGCTTACAGCAAATATGTAAATATAGATATTTTCTCTAAGGTATGTGGCTTATCTAAAGCTGAAGTTAAATGTTAAGTCGTTTGAAATGTCGCCATTACTTTTCTTGTCCACAGTCCACATTTTATTATCTTATTATAATTGTGCAAGTAAACTTGTACCGTAAAATCCCACAGTTTTAAAATGACAATAATAATCATAAGAACACACCACCTTTCACTGATAGATACATTCATTTATTTAAAACAATATTTTATCTTGATAAAAATATTAAATTGTAACAAAATTTTAAAATTACAAAATTACGGAAAAACGATAAATAAAGATAGCAAAAAACACTTTTAACACACTGGGAATATTATTAGTCACTTCGTAATTTAGGAACACTAACTATACGTAATGAAAAAAAGGCATTTCTTGAAGAGAAACTTCGGGTATCCCAAAACATATGGAAGTGTTGATGATTATTATAACTGTTTTAATGAAATAAAATTTAAAAAATGAATAGGTACAGTAGACTCCCTATTATCCGAAATGATGCGGACCGGACCGATAATATAAATTTCAGATAATGCGGAGATTGAGGAAAATCCTTAATTATAGGAAAAGTAACTATATCTATGTACTTTTATAGGTGTACATACATACATAATAAATTCTAATACTTATGTATGTACAATACATTAGTATGTATTCATATTCATTAATTCAAGAAAGAGGTAATTGGTACTTGTTTTAATTTTAAAGTCTGTCGATTTTTGGCCGCAACAACAAAACCAACTAAAAATTTCTTAGAAATTTCGGATAATGCGGAGGAATAGCAAGAATCATTTCGGATAATCCGGCTCATGGGTCGTTTCGGATCATGTGGAGTTCGCATAATCGGGTTTCGGATAACCACTCGTCGAGCGGCTCATCGAACATTATCTATCTTTGTGCAGAGCACATTATTCAAAACGTCGCGTTACACTTTTAACAAATCAACAGGTAAGAAAATTGCGCATACCATTTAAAATTGAAATATCAATCGGGGTTTTTTTTGATCAAAATAGAAACTTAAGGTCTCAAAAATAATCTATTATATATAAATTTATTATAAAGTTTAAAACGTTAAAATAACTTGAACTAAAGACAAAATACATCAATTTTGCCTAATTTCAATTAAGACCAAAATAAAAAACAAAACTATATTTTTTAATGGTTAGCGACATTGCGTTTTGTTTATTTAATTCGGCTTTGACTTCCCAAATGCCTACGAAAAAAATTTCGATAAGCTACTTCCTACATTGCCAATTTATACACTATAAAAATGATTCACACAACTTTGCCTAAGTTTAACCATCTTCGTATCAGGTTTATCTGAGATCTTCACGAATTTGTAGCATCCTGTATAAAATGTTTTTATACAATGACAACGGAGATGTATTTTCTTTCAGTATTTTCGGCCAAAAACAAATTGATTATTTATATTAAAAGCTGTGTTATATCTGAAATTAAAGGCATAATAATAATATTATTAACATAATAAACAATTATGTTTAAAACAATCGATTAATTTTATATTACTGTTTTTTACAAAAATGAATTAGTTTTTGAATTAGGAAAATGGTTAATATTGGTCAACTTGCAATGCAGATAAAAGATTTAATAAAAAAACTCTTTTTTTAAAATATATGAAAAGGAGCGGATTCTTTAAATAACAAATAGGCTGCCAGGCAATCAGTTTCATAAATTCTCCCAGCAGCTACCTGAAAAACTCAGATAACGGAATTATTTTTAAGCTGATTAAAAGCTTGACAGTGAAAAGTTTCCTAAAATACAGTATCAATTGCATTTCACTCAAATAAAAACAATAAAACTTTTTTCTTTCATAGTTTTTGATGGTAACATTATCACAACGACTTGCAATAATAACTACGCCTCTAAATTTTAAAAGAAATAATAAATTATCATTAATGACAATAACTGTTTTTTTTTTTTAATCCATACCCTCCTGAGACTTTCCGTCCATTTAAATGGACCCATAGCGTTTAATTTTTTACTTTGTTAACAACAGGGGCGGCTTAACAACGAAGAAACCCGCCCGGGCAACCGCCCAGAGCGTCACCTCAAAGGGGGCGCCAAAAGTTCAAATGTATAAAATTATGGAAAACGAATTTCAAATAAATTTTAAATATCTTTGTTTAAATTCAAGCATATTTGTAAAATTTACTTGAACTTTTAATTTATTAAGGAATCACAAACTTCATGTTTGTTGCAACGATATTAAACACAACTTTAAAATATCCTAAAAATTCTTTTTAACAAGATAAAACATTAGTAATGACATTGAATATCAAACTATAAGAATAGCGGATGTTCGAGAAAAGTTGACAACCCTATTTTAGACGTATTGGAGGTGGTTTGGCCGCCATTGTGGAGTTGATCGTAACTCTAACCTTAAATCTTTAGCTATAATGCAGCGCCTCGGCAACAGATGTCTCAAATTCACTGATGTAATGTCGTGGTGTTGCCGCATATCGTATTTTATTGGAATTTTTGATGATTTAAGAATTGAAGAATTTTTAACAGACAATAAAATAAGAAGTTCTCAATTCCAGCCGAATGTATGTTTTTGATAATAATATGTATTTTTTACAAACGGATTCGAAAATTAACTTTAAATATGAGATCATATAATTCATTAATGAAAAGTGTCTTTCTTAATGGGAAATATTTATTCCAATAGACAAAATATTGTGTTGTGTTTAACGTTGAAACTTGTTATTTAGTAAATAAAATAAGTATAGTAGGTATTATTTATGTTATTAAAGGTGGTAAGTATAACTAAAATAGGTTTTATTTCGTTGAAAAATAGCAAAATACGTAATACACTAAATACAAACAAACTGGATGTTTCTTAAGTAAGAAATTAAAAACCTACTTATTTAAATCGTTTTGAAAAGTAGTAATAATTGCAAATAAAAACCAAGTTATACAAACCACACATTATTCATATTTTACTGTTGTGAAATAAATTGATTAAGGCGCCACTGACTTTGAATATGTGTGCGCGAGCATTTCGATGCTGAGCAAGTGAGGCCGATGTGGTGGAGGCAATCACATATTTAGGAAATCTGCTTATATGGTCTTCTTATAGTTTGATATGCAATGGTAATGATAATATGCTAATTACAAAACTATCATTTAAAGTGCAAAATTTTTATTTTAAATGTTTATTAAAAAAACTTAGGCGACAATATGAAAGCCTACTAAAATAATTGCAGATACCTATGGAAAAAAACAAATAAGGGCTAAAAGTGAACAGACATGCGTGCAGAGCGGAAGTGGTCTGAAGGTTTATACGCCAATGGCGCGGAAATCGCAGGAACACGGGGAGTTTAGTTGGTAGGCAGCCCCATCAGGATATATAATCCGACACTACTCTGCCTCACAGAGTGTCTTTAGAAGAAGATTCTCCTCGAAAATAAAAACCTAGCTTAGTAATTATTAATGCTTAACACTGCTATAAAGATTGTAACTTGAGAATAACGTTGCTAAGTCGAGAATCATATCAATGCAATGGTGCAAACAAGCATTAAAGCGTTAATATTTCGTAAACGGTTGACGATAAGTACAGAGCATAATAAATGAAAAATGTATTAATTATTGATTGTTACTTGTAAAAATATGAAAATTATATAAAAATCTAATCCGTTTTTTTTATCATAACGTTATAGTAATTTTTTTTTCTACGCTCGTTCAAAAAATGGCATTTTGTGTATGAATTTCTAATGACAAAAGTAGGTCTATATTGCATACTATACAATAAACTACTTTTTGCCCTAGTGCAATAACGTAAATTACCTAGGAAATGAACAATTCGTTTATAGTATGTGAATTGTGTGTTGCACACCGTCGATACCCTATCGAAATAGAATTCAAGTTGACAGGGCGCCATAATTTTATTGTGTTGAAGTCAAAGGTATCTATGACCGTTAACAAATTTGAATTACAACTTTTGCACACAAAGGAGAGGTAATACAGAGCGATTTCAAACTTTTTTGTTAAATAAAAAAACGATCGTCGAAAAAATAGTGTATGTAACATGTGCAAAAAGTGTGTTTATTGCACATGGCATATTATTCACCTCGACTACGTCTCGGTGAATAACTTTTATGCCGTGTGCAAAAAACATACACTTTTTGCACTAGTTGCATAAATAACTATTTACAATCATACATGTAATGTTGACATTACAACATTTTTAAAAGTTTGGATGTGTCACATTACCTATGTCTACTTCCCTCTTCCACTTCCCTTACCCACTTCCCTCACCCATTTCCCTCACTCATTTCCCTCATTCTATATATGTTTGAATGACGCAACCAGCATATTTTTGTTGTCAAATCAATAAATGTCATATTTGACATTTTTACATTTTTTGAAAAAATCAAATATTATCTAATTTTCAATTAACGGTTGTAAATAAAATAGTATATAAACCTCAGAGGAAAGTTTTCATTACTGTCAGGAGATTAAAGTTAACCTCGACGCTTCGCGTCTCGGATAACTAACTAATCTCTCGGAACTAATGAAACACTTTCCTCTTCGGTATGTAATATACTATTATTCCTCTTGCAAAATGCAAGTCAAGTGATCCCTCAATTCTGGTTTATTTGATTTATATTGGTTGATATGAATTCAAGAACCGAATTTGAAAATTACATATTTATAAAAAAAACTTTAGATACAAATATAAATAATAATTTGGGCATTGACCTTTACAGATCCGCGATTAAGATTCGAAACATACCGAAACATTGGAGAAGAGATAAGTTGTTTCTTTTGCAACTTGGTCCAAACCTATTCACCAATAGTTGTTATTTAGTATGCTTAAATGCACGTCGTCATTTGAGTTTAAAATTTTGTCAAATTTATATTATGACATGATATGCCAAACTAATGAGTAATGAGTACTAAAATAAGTAGACAAATACAAATTTATTTTTGTTGTTTACAAAATTAACAAAGTAAGAATACTTGCACTTTATAAGGAAATAAATTTAGCTGCTTTTTAAGAATAGTCCTGCATGTTCCATAAGATCTCCCCACTTCTTGGGACAGGCGTCTTACACAATTTGTTGACGTATTTTGCATTATTTTACGAACGTTTGCAACAAGTTTTTCTGTTCTTACAGATGGTCTTCCTGCTCATTTTTTGTGTTGTATAGAACCTGCTTCCCTAAACACAGCCACGGTTCTTTTCAGGCAATGATAAAAATTCCCAGTAATAAAAGCAACGTTAGGAAAATGTTCGTGAAAATCGTCCTTGCACAAACCCGGATTGTATTGCCACTCACCATTTAATCTCACCCCGTTTCGAAAATACGCTTCAACCATGAATGTTTTATGCTGTTCCGTAAAGCCCATTGTGTGAATTGTTCAAGAAATTGGAAAAATTAGCGATGAATCAAATTACTTGTGACGATTGTCAAAGATGACGGATTAACTGATTAATTGTTAATTCAGGTAGTTACTGACACCCAACAGGTATTAAGCTCTACGGCTAAGCATTACGTCCTTAGATGCAAGGCCCTCTTTGGTGGAAATAATTTTTGCTCGCACTGTATTATGCTTTCTATATGCAAAAACGACAATACTTACTTCACCACAAGTATCTTAACAATTCTATTAATCGGACCCCAGTGCCATTGCTCAATTTATAATATCTGTGACCATTTAAGTGAATGGCATGGGTTTGCCCTAATTAATTATTATCCTTTGGCAAATAAAATAAATTAATTGTCACTTCATTAGCAACTAACCTTTAGTCTTAGTCTCTAGACAATACTATTTTGCACCTACTCAAATTTAGCTGAACAAATTGACTAATTGTATTAATTCATCTCTATTGTCACTGAGAATATCAAGATGTTCTGACTGACATTTAAAAGTGAAATTTGTGTTTATCTTAAAGCGTGGTAAAAATTTTAAACATTTATGTATGGTTTCAGGAATATTTTATTTATATATTAACTAACTAGATAACTCTGCATGCTGTGATATAGACGACGCCGACTCGACGGCAGGAAATATTTTCTTATAGAAAGCTTTGCGTTTTCGAAACTTACTACCCAAGAAACAAAAAAGGCTTTACATAGGCTGTGACAACGTTATTCCAGAAAATTACCTAGACGTTTTAATGAATTCCTTCAAGCACTGTGACAGCCGAAATAGATTCTAATGGGATTTTACGATTTTTTAATTGAAAGTGCATCAATAAATGCAAATAAGCGGTTGTTATAAAGCATTTAATGGTTAACAAAACAATGGTAGATAGTGTGTATAAAACTTGTTTTTTATTTAGACGGTATTTATATTGGGTGTTATTGAAGTGCTGGCAACAAGAATGGACAGGAAAGGTAGTTTAGTCGTTAACTATGTGTACGGTAGCTCTTCTCGTTTCGCTGGTTTTATTATTTCCTAATATTTAGAAAATTCAATAAATTTTGTGATACCTAATTATATATTTCAAATAAAAATGCATTAAAAATATTCCTGAATATAGTTTGTCTTATTAAAAGGTATAAGTACTGATTTTTATTAATTAAATATTGTTGTCAAAAGCAAAAATAAAAATTATTAATTTTCTTCAGAATTGCCGATGTTCTCTCATCCTCATGCCCCGCGATGTATCACAAAATAAATGGCCGTCAACATAAAAACATTTCTCTCACACAACTCTAGTTTGACCGCTTATTAGCCACCACAAAATGCCTAAATCTTGGAAGGAAAGTATTATGTTTGAACTTGTAGGACGGTTTGATTATGAGTAATTGTTATTGTAAAAGGAAGCTGCATAACTTAAACAAGTATTAAAAGTATTTATTGAGCTATATTAAGATCAAAAACTCATATTAAAATAATTATTGAATTATTATTAATATTGTTTTCATTTATTTTTTTTTTATGATCGAGCACAAGCACTATAGGAAAATCCTTTAATGCGCTCTGGGAGCAGTGCGTGTGCGAAGAAAGCGATTCACGTTTTTCTTGAATCGTTGGAGGTTATATTCGGTTGGAAACACGGTCTCAGAAAGGCCGTTCCACAAAGATGACGTCCTCCAAATGAAAGAGTTCTGAAACAATGATGTTCGGGGTGTACTAAGTTGAACCACATAGGGATGGGCGGCAGTGGTTCGTCGTGTGTTTCTGCTATGCATTACTCTAGGTGGAATCGAGCGGGCAATATCTGTCGAACACTTGCCATGAAAATATCTGTAGAAGAGAGTCAAATCACCAACCTGTCTTCGATGTTCTAAGCTGTCGAGGTTCTTAGTCAGCTCGTGGTCGCCGATTAGACGAACGGCTCTCCTGTGATAATTATTATTAATGTTGCACAGAGTTATTATAAAGATGACTGTGAGTTTCACAGAAAAACTATCGCTGGCTGTAATCACACCCAGAGTACCCAGGAGGAAAAAACTTTCGGAAAGATTTGTGGTTCGGCAATAAAAATGGCATTTAAATACAATATTTAGCCAAGATTCAAAGCAAACTAGTAATGTTAACAAGATACATACACAATAATTTTAAAACCACACAGATTATATTAGATCTTTGGGGATATATTCTAGCCCCCCCTCCCCACTACCCAGTTCCCGTTAGCTCGCCCATGGTCAGGTAACCTGTTTGTATGTTATAATTTACTAGCGTGTCCCCGGCACGCGTTGCAACCCGCTGGTATAAATACAAACCCGAACAAACCCGATATATTAGTACCCGGCATGCCACTTTCTGAAATTGCACCCGTGCGAAGAAGGGGCGGGTAGCTCGTTATACATAAAAACCTTCCCCTTGAATCACTCTATCAATTAAAAAAAACCGCTTCACAATCCGTTGTGTAGTTTTAAAGATTTACGCACATAAGGGGACAGACGGGCGACAGCGACTTTGTTAAGATTGTTATGACTAATATTAATATTATTTTCGTAGAATGACTCATAGTAATAAATAAATTATTATGTTATTTTTAACCATCTAACAAGATACACAATAATTTTAAAGCTACACAGATTATATCAGAGCTTTGAGGATATTCTAGCCATTTAGCTTTTAATGACCTATAATTTATATCGATTACAGCACATATTGTAACACGCCATATTCTAAAGTTAGTTTTGAAATTAGATATCGGTAAAATTTAAAATTTGCTTAACATACATTTTAACTAAAAGGTTCTTAAAACGGTTTTATTAAAATTTCTACAAGGTATTTTTAAGTTAGTTCGTTATTTATTGAGATAATTTTAGGTAAAAAGATATGTGTTTCATACAGTGCTTTTCAATCACACCTAAAATAAATGACGATTTTACATAGCCTGTTCACTGATTTAAAAAAATAAATAGTTTTTGAAAATTGTGTTAAGAAAATATTGTTCTTCGAAGAGAAATTAATTTATACCATGGGTGTGGTCTCTGGAACCACGTAAGTAATACCGTGCGAGCAAAAATGATTTGCATCGAAGAGGGCCTTGCATCTATAAGGACGTAATGCTTAATACCTATTGGGTGTCAGTAACTACCTGTATTAACAATCAATCAGTTATTCCGTCATCTTTGACAGTCGTTACAAGTAATTTGAGTCATCGCTAATTTTTCCAATTTCTTGAACAATTCACACAACGGAACAGCACAAAACATTCATGGTTGAAGTGTATTTTCGAAACGGGGTTAGAGTAAATGGTGAGTGGCAATACAATCCGGGTTTGTGCATGGACAATTTTTACGAATATTTTCCTAAAGTTGCTTTTATTGCTGGGGATTTTTATCATTGCCTGAAAAGAACCGTGGCTGTGTTTAGGGAAACAGGTTCTATACAACACAAAAAAGGAGCAGGAAGACCATCTGTAAGAACAGAAGAACTTGTTGCAAACGTTCGTAAAATAATGCAAAATACGCCAACAAATTGTATAAAACGCCTGTCTCAAGAAGTGGGAAGATCTTATGGAACATGCAGGATTATTCTTAGGAAGCAGCTAAATTTATTACCTTATAAAGTGCAAGTATTCCAAGAAATAATACAAGCCGCAGATTTTGAAAGACGCAGGAATTACTCTCAATGGTTTACCCAAAATTTATCGGAAAGAAATGATTTATTAGACCTGACATTTTTTCGGATGAAGCCTGGTTCCACGTCTCCGGTTATGTGAATTCTCAGAATACATGTAATTATTTTTCTTTTTCTTAATGTATATTCTTACTTTGTTAATTTTGTAAACAACAAAAATAAATTTGTATTTGTCTACATATTTTATTACTCATTAGTTTGGCATATCATGTCATAATATAAATTTGACAAAATTTTAACCTAGATTTGGTTAGATATATCGTCCCCATATCATTGTGATCTAAACTAAGCCCTACGTTTTTTAATCCAAGCCCTCTTTGATGCAAATAATTTTGGCTCGCCCGGTATGACTATGAAAATTACATATATTACAAATATTAACATCATAATATTAATTAAAATAACTTCATGGTTACCAACTTTTACTGTAGTTAAATTTACGTTAAAAAAACACAGTAACTGTAGTTATTATTTTCTCCTAAAGGCAAATATTTATAAGATCCTAATACAAATAGCAATAACTTTAGTTACCTACTGTATTTTGTCGAATCAAACTGTGATTCTGGCTCCATAATATGGAAAACTTTTTTGTTATCGATTTCTTAGAAAATTTTATTCGTGATAAAAGTTTCTGCATCGCCTTAAACTAAAGCGCTCATTAAAATAGACAAAATAGCGTGGAGCATACGAGGGAGATTCAATTTCAATTCAAAGTAGATACTCTTGTTTTTCGTTTCAAAAAAAAAAATTTTTAAAAAAACCAAAAATACTTATTTATTGTATTACCCTATATAGAGACCAGATTAAGAAGATCAAATTATTCTAAAAAGTTATTTTTAATGTTCTTTAAGAATATTGGTAAAGCTTTAATTTGTCGTGATTTCTAATTTTTCTTAAATCATTCAAAAAAAGCATTGAATATCAAACTATATAAGAAAGCCATATAAGTTCCTAAATCTGCTACGTTGAATTCATAGATGGCACAATGAGTTCACCAACAATAAAGCGTGTTGATGCAGCCACTAACGACAAGCCGTTTCACTGTTAAATTAAAACATTGTTGCTGCCTCCCTGTTTGACTTCCTGCATGAGTTTTTAAATTTATTTTTATAACTTATCGTAAAACTTGATTTCACATAAGTACCTACACCTATCCTAGTTTTAAGTAGCTTACCTTTATTTTCCTACCTATAGTATAGTCTAAACCTAAAAATGTCCCTATTTTTAATTGCTTAGTAGCTCAGACCATAGTGCTTTTTCTGAGCTTATTAGCATATAATATTTTTAACCTTTTGATGTTCCAACGTTAATTACATGAAAACATATTGACTGCCATGTTTCCTATTTCTAACAGAATTAATTGACGACTCTCACTGTTCAATACATACCTAGGCTACCCGTATATGGACGTTGAAGTAAAGGATTTTAAAAATTTCACGGTTATTATGTTATCAGGTTATTAGTATAACAAAATGGCGTTATTCATGTGGATAGAATATAAAATATTTTGTTCTTTTTTGCGCCTTGTCTCGTTCCGTAGATTTAAACCAATATTCTTAAAGAAAATATAAAAAAGACTTTTAAAAATGATTTGATCTCTTCAATCTGGTCTCTATATAGGGTAAGAAAATAAATAAATATTTTTTTTCGTTTTTTGAATAGAAGGCCATAACTTCGTATGAGAATAAGTTTTCTGAGAAACAAATAACCAAAAGTTTTTCCATATGGATCCAGAATTCTGCCGGCGACTGTATGTACAGGAACTTAGAAGTTACTAGAAAATGATTAACTTATATTGGAGCATTCGCAGTAAAGAAAAAGATGAAGAAAATACTTGTAAATGAAGGCTTATAAGCTGATTAAAAAACCCATTCATTTTTTTAAATAAGTCTAGTAAGTAAGTAAGGTTCGGCTTTTTGTGCAATTTGTCCGTTATAGCCCTTCAAATAAAGACCCACTGAAACTTTGATTGTCGCAATTTACCATAATATCCAACCTCAGACTTCGTCTGCAAGACCCTGGAATTAATCTGGTATTTAGTTATTTATCCCTGCATTACCTTGTTAGGGTTTAGACTGTACACTAGCGACTACAAGGGTGCATTTCATCATACTATTTGTAGAGATATCCCAATAATACAGTGGTAGATAATGAAAAAAATCCACATACGGAATTCGCTCGAAATTTGGGTTTACTATTTGACTTACGTTGCACAGAATATGTTTCAGTGCTTTTACTGCGTTCTTATTGTACACTGAGAACATTATACGCCAACAGGCATTTTCTCAATTCCAAACTTAAAAAACTGTTATGTGAATAATACTGTTTTTTCGATATTTTACTATGGTAATGTAATTTGTGGGCCTTGCTTGGATGCTGTTGCTAGGTATCGAATACAACAAGAACAAAGAAATTGTGGCAGATTCGTTCTTGGCCTTCGAAAATATGACTCAATATCCGCAAATTTAAAAATTTTGGAATGGCTGCCCATAGCCAAAATATGGGAAATTAATTTGCTCTTATTTATACGTCGTTTGTTTACAAATTAACCCTTATGCCTGCGAAGAAAACTTTGTTATAAGTCCAGTTTGCATGATGTCTCAGTTAGAACCCGAAGTATGTTGTCAATCCCTAAATTTAGAATTGCTATAATGTCAGCGTTGTTTCTGGTAAGTTTCTGTTAAATTGTATAATAGCATTGACACTGAATTTAAGCGCGATTCCATCCAGTCATCTTTGACAGTCGTTACAAGTAATTTAATACATCGCTAATTTTTCCAATTTCTTGAACAATTCACACAATGGGCTTTACGGAACAGCACAAAACATTCAGGGTTGAAGCGTATTATCAAAACGGGGTTAGAGTAAATGGTGAGTGGCAATACAATCCGGGTTTGTGCATGGACGGTTTTCACGAACATTTTCCTAACGTTGCTTTTATTGCTGGGGATCTTTATCATTGCCTGAAAAGAACCGTGGCTGTGTTTAGGGAAACAGGTTCTATACAACACAAAAAAGAAGCAGGAAGACCATCTGTAAAAATAGAAGAACACTATTTTTAAAACACCAGTTGCAAATTTAGAACAATTACAAGAAAGGATTATCCAAGAATGTGGTAACATTTCTCCAGAGATGCTGGTCAACACTTTCGAAAATATGAAGAAACGTGTGAATTTATGCTTGGAGCATGGCGGTGGCTAATTTCAGCAATTTATGTAATTATTTTCCTTTTTCTTTCTGTATATTCTTACTTTGTTAATTTTGTAAACAATAAAAATAAATTTGTATTTGTTTACTTGTTTTATTACTCATTAGTTTGGCATATCATGTCAGAATATGAATTTGACAAAATTTTGACCTAGATTTGGTTAGATATATATCCCCATATCAGTGTGATCTAAACCAAGCCCTACGTTTTTTAATCCAAGCCCTCTTCGATGCAAATAATTTTTGCTCGCACGGTACTATAACTGTTTATAAAATTTCAGTCTCTAATAATAATAAATAATACCAATAGCCAACTCTGATTTAAAGATCCTCGCACTACCGAATATCCGAACTATAGTGATCAATAATATAAACTTTCTTTTATACTTAGTTCAAGCTACATTTAACTAGATGCAATTTATACTGTGCAACCTCAGATTTCATCTGTCAGGCCTTGGAATTAAACCAGCAACCGACTACGTTTCTCCCGAGGGTTAATATTTTACATTAACGACTACAAGGGGTGTAACCGTGTCTCTTCGCGTTTCACCACCCTATTTGTTGAGCCATTAGGTTTACAATGCAGCACTAAATGTGGGTCTGGTGTAGGCGAGCTCGATCAGATTTCTGCAGAATGCAGATGCAAGATTTATATTATATAGGGTTAGGAGAAATTACCAGAACGATCGATTATTTCAAAACATACAGGAGTTAGCAAAAATGTGTTATATTAAAGTTGTAAGGCTTTTGAAAATCTACATATCTGCAAAAAATTGGAATATATCTACAGGTTCGCCCGAAAAGGTGTGGAGAATTAAATTTTTTTTTAATGAAACATCACATTTTATCACTTATTTTACTTATTTTGATCGTTTAGTTAAGTTAGAACATTTTTTCATTAACCATACGTTATGCCTAAATTCATTGGTTTCTAAGATATAATGACATTTTGATTAGATGCAGAACAGAACATAAATTTCAACAAACAATTTAATAAGATAACATGAAAAAAAAAGTCGATCTAACATATCATGAAAAAACGGCTCTACTTTTTAATAAAAAATTTTAAATTGGCCGACATTTACTAACTGACAATATAAATTATCGCAAAAATGTCTTTAGGTATTTAAAACCATTTCTCTTGTTATTCTCTCACTTTCATTTTAAAATTTTAATTCTTAATTCTTCTAAATCAGTGGATTTGTTCCTACACTACACGAGCCAAACGTGGAATAGCTTTATCTTGCTGATACCAGGTTGAGTATTAACTCAACGGGAGTTAAATTGTTTACTTATAGTTGGAACAATTTCTTGCCGAAGAAGCTGGAGATTTCTTTAACCGTTCAAATTCCCCTAGATTAAAAAGGGTCTTCTTAAAAGTCCTACAAACCATCCAGCCTAAACATTAACTTTTCTGGGAACTGTATTCTTCATGCCAATTTGGGTTATTTCCCGTTCCGTGTAGTATGAAGTTCGGTCCGAAAAACAATATTGTTTTGAAAATGCGGGTTCTCTTCAATTTGTCTTGTTATTATTTCGCAAAAATCTAGTCTATGTTCATAGTCAACGTCACAAAGTTCTTGTACAACATGAATGTAAGGATGCATTTTGTTAGTTTAACGAATGATTCTTACGGATTTTTGATCAATTTCATGATTCAAAGCAAGCTGATTGGTGGATTGTCTGGGAATTTCTTCTATTAAAAGCAGAACATCGAATTTCTTCGGCAGTAGCACTATTAGGTATTCCAGATCTTGGTCGGTTTTTACACTTCCGTCATTCTGTAACGCTTTAGAGTTCAAAAAACTTCATTTTTTTATTTGCTTGTCTGGGGGCAAATTGTTATAAATATTACAAACCTTCTGATATGATCTCTGTTTATCGTCATACCCCCTTAAAATTAAAATAGCAATTCTTTCCTTTTCAGTAAGTAAAAACGCCATGCTATTTCCTTTTTTGCTTAATTCTGGCAAAAATTTACTTTTAGATGAAAAATTATTATTGTCAAAACCCATACCTTATTTGTTTCTCAGCTAAATAAAAAATAAAAATAAAACCTGTTAAATTGGTTATTAAAATTTATTTTGTGTTTTGTAACTGATCAAGTTAAAAGGTCTTGATATCTAGGAAACTAATGAATTTAGGCATAACGTAGGATTAATAAAAAAATGTTCCAAATGAACTAAACGATCAAAATAAGTGATAATATACAAGGTATTCCATTTAAAAAAATATAAATTTAATTATCTAAAACTTTTTAGGCGAACCTGTATATTCCAAGTAATTACAGATAATATGTAGATTTTTAAAATCCTTACAACTTTTGTATAAGACATTTTATACTAACCCCTTTATCTTTTGAAATAATCGTACTATATCGACTAAAAAAAAAACATAAAAATACATTTGATATGCACTAAATCTATCAACGCTATGAATAACCCTGACAACATACGGGAGTTTTGCTACCCAAATATTGTAGAACAGTCACTTAAGCAGCAAGCGTTGCGCCTGCGCATATTTCGCGTTCAATGCTGCGTTGCCATATTATAAATTACGTTCGCGGCGTAGTACAAAGCCGCCAAAATGCCATGTGTTTATAAATACAAACAGCTGGAATATTTCCCAGTAAGCGCAAGGTTTGGCAACCTATTGTACAGTAATTGAAATGGATAAACTAATAATATTACCTTTATAATAGCAAATGATGATGAATGAAATTTGTTTTTAGAAATAAGGGAGTTAATTAATATAAACTGGTTTATTCTACTTACAGTTCAACTTAAATAATAAACATCAAGAAAATTTTGTCTCTGAAACCCTGACGCGTGAGTTTGCTACGGCCCACTACTGAACTGGAAACTTTTAGAAAGAAACCGGTATCAGCTGTTAATATCAACTGTCGATACACTTTGGTTTTAGAAAAAGTTGACTCTAGGTTAGGTTAGGTTAGGTTAGAGTGGCAGACCTCTGGAATTGACCAAACAGTCACACGTAGTCCTATAGGACCGTGGTGATACCACACATGTTCCGCGGAACCTATTGCATCAGCTTCCTGATGGTTAACACGATCGTAGAAGAATCTTGACAGCTCATTCAAACCAGCCACTGCTGTTAATAAACTTAGTAAGTCGACCCAGTTGCAGGCTGCTCACTTCCTCCAGATCATTAAAAAATGGTTCACCCCGTGCATTGAACCTTCTTCTCGCGAGGCCAGGGCATTCACACAAGAAATGCTGAATACTTTCCTCCTCTTCCTCATCTCTGCAACTTCTGCAGAAGTCGTTAGTTGGTATTCGCATACGTTCAGCGTGTCTACCGAACAAGCAATGTCCGGTGATTACGGCAGTGATGTTTCTTAGGTCCTTCCGACTGTGCTGTAGTAGCGCTGCGGTTTTCCTGTTATCAAGTAGGGGCCACAATTGCCTGGAGATGCTACAAGTTGTAAGTCCTGTCCATCTGCTTTGCGCAAGTTGTTTAGCTGCTCGATCTATCTCTTCTTTGACTAATCCCAGTGGTCTAGCCACAGTATTCTCTGCTAGTTCGACAGACATGCTTGCGCCCTCCCTGGCGAGCGCATCAGCAGTCTCGTTGCCATATATGTTGCTGTGTCCAGGAACCCAACACAAGGTGATTCAATGTTGAGCACCAAGTGTGCAGAGATTGTTGCGACAGCGCCTTACTAATTTTGACTTAGTGCTGCTGGAGCAAATTGCCTTTATTGCTGCTTGACTGTCTATATAGATAGCTATAGACGCAGGTCCTCTTAAAAAAGTTGACTCTAGATCTATAAGGTATTCAATTTGAAAAGCTCGCTTCAATTGCAATAAAATTGGTACGGTGCATACGGCTTTGGTTTGTATACCTAAAAAGATTTTAGAAAATAAAAATGTAACACTAGCGCCAACACAAACCGATGTCAAAAATGCTTTTTTTATACAGATATCAAACAGACAAAAATACTCATTTTGCACAAAATTCGAGAGGCTACCCTCATTCACTTTCAAATATTAAATGGCACTACCCCACTTCTTACCTCTCTGGAAAGTTTATCAGAAATGATTTTCAGCCATACCAAAATAAATGTTATTTACCTAGTTACGAAATGTAAGCAAAATTTTGATAAAATGTTTTCAAACTGGTTTTTGCAAAATTTGACAGGAAAAATTAGAAAATCAACGTAAATGATGAAAAATTATCCCAAGTCTAAATTAAAACACTACTGCAGTGCTAAAACTATAATATTTTTTTTGCAATAACGTAAATATTTGTTTTTCCTCTTTTTGCAAACCTTTCAATAAAATTTGCATCTTTTAAATCATTTAAAATTTATTCTGGTTACTTTTGCCATCACTTATGTTTGTATTTTTTTCCCGAATTTAATATGTTCAAATGCAGAACAAAGTGATTTTCAAATTTAAATTTTCTAGACCATGCCTGAAAATGATATTTGGCATAAGGCCATAAGTTTTAATATAAATAAGGTTTAATACGGCACTGCTGGAAACTCCTTATTTTTAACAACCTCACTTTGCATTTTCAATTTTTGTTTCTGTCTGCAACACTAATTATTAATCGTGTATTTGGTTGCATCTCGAGCATGGGTTAATAAATGATTAGTACATTAATGACTATAGAGGGATGTAAGAATGTTTTCTCGTATAACAACAGTACACTGTTATTCGTCTTGCTATTACAATGGCTGAATGTGTTTTCGTGCTGGGGATGCACATTTCTGAGATTGATTGATTCTGGTTTATGCAGAAGTAACTCTAACTAAAACAAGTAATTTATTATTTTGTTCATATACTGTTTCACTTTAATTATTAGTAAAGGGTGGATTAATGCACTTAAATTCAGCCAAAATATGCGCATATATAGGCCTTGTTTGCCTTTAAAATATGCAGTTATTTGTATTTTTTTACCAAATATGCATACTGGTATGCAATATTTCTTCATTTATTATAGTAAAATAAGGTAAAGAAACACTGGGGTTCTAAAAAATATGTTTATTTTTAAAGAAATAAAATAAAAATAAAGAAAAATAAAAGTTAACAATTTTTAAACTAAAATTGTATAAAAAACATTTATCACTAGTAATATAATAACATAAATTAGCGATTTTTTTCAAATGTAACGTAATTTTTAAATAAATTTATGTAAAAGGGAGCATGTCAATGTCTTACTAATAGTACCTACCTTTTTATCGTAAAATCTGTCAGGTTTTTCTAATTTCACATAAAAAATTATAAACGTTAGCGTAAAAAAACGTTATGTCTATTTTTACCCCACTATGCCCTATTTTTTGGCTACAAAATATCGACATTTTAAAAAACACCGTTTGGTGCATCGTAAAAAGTTTACCAAAATATCTGAATTTTAAATTTGTATCTACCAGGGTTTCGAAGATATTTGGAAAAAAAACCATCTTCAGAGTATAATCTTCATGGGGCTGTGGCTTCGTAGTAAGTGGACATAGGATACAATTTTAATTTGTATGAATTTCTTACATTTTTTTTTAACCAATCTACTCAATCCCATATTATTGACCGACCCTTTTAGGACACCCTGTAGTGTACAGTGCCAAACCGGTTATTCCATCTGCGACACCTAAAAATTAATGAAATATCGTACCGTAGTCAGGTTAGCAACGGCTTTTGGCAACGGAAATGCGACGCATCGAAGCAAACTCCAAGCGGCGATCGGACCGACCGCGTCTATTGCATGGCCTAAACAATCTGCACCGCGAATAAAATAATGTTCTAGAAACTACTTATGTTTAATAGTAATATGCTTAAGAAAACGAAGATTTTTATTATAAAAAATGGAAAAAATTGTGAAAATTATTTATTTGTTTATTTAAACTTAATTATTCGGGTTCGGGTTTGGTAGCTTTTTTAGCTAAAAAGCGGTCGGAATAAGATCACCCACGAGTGATAACTAAAGAAAAGTAATTAATAAATCTATTTTTGCTTATATTCATAATATTTATTATATATATATACCGGGTGTCCACGGAAGGTGGCTCGCCCCTCTAACTTTTTTGTTATTCAAGATAATGAAATAAAATTCGGAGGATTTGTATACGACATAAAACTGCATTATTTGACAGGTGACTCAACATTATGGGACTTCCGGTTTAACCGGAAGTGACATAAACTTTCGATTTTTAAATGGGACACCTGGTATATTTTTACTTTTTTTGACTCCATATAACATTCTTAATACAACGATGTGTCACTTGTCACTTTTTGTCACCAAGAAAATATTTTTCTCCCAAATTTATTGTTTTATCTAGAGGGCTATGAATACCTTAAAATCAGTTCTTTAATTTTGGGAAAAATACAATTTTGGGAAAAATACAATTTTACTATTTTTGGTCCAATGCTATGTGCTATGTAAAATTTAATCTTTAAAGTTGTATAACTCATTTTTTCTAAATGGCAACATGGTGGCTCGGGTTAAGAAAAAAGAGGATTTTATTACGATTATTTTGATACCATACACTATTAGGTTTTAGAAAAGCTGCAATTAAAAAACTTTAAAAAGTTAACTTAGAACTTTCCCAAAATGAAGCATATTTTGAGAATAAATTTAGATTTAAATGCATCAAGTAACCTGTGATCAGTAAAATAAAACAAAATCATGTCTTGAAGAAAATTGAAATGCCAACAGCTTCTGCCAAAGTAAATAAGTTTGTTCTTTAAAAAACATGGAAAATAATAGTCCTACAAGGAGTGAAAAAGTTGATATGTTATTAGTGTTTGGAGAATGTAGAAATAATTCAACCGATGCTGCACGACTTTACGCACAAAGATATTTTAATCGGTGTCATCCAACCCAGCACCATTAGGTACCCAAAACTGGTTCCGAAAATGCGAAAGCCTGACAATAATATCTAACATATCAACTTTTTCACTCCTTGTAAAACTAGTATTTTCCATGTTTTTTAAACAACAAACTAATTTACCTATTTTGGCAGAAGTTGTTGGCATTTCAATTTTCTTTAAAGTTGCATTCTCAACGTCATTCAATCTATTGGCAACCTATAATCTATTTCGCGTTGATTTTTTGAGTTTATTATTTTAATAACTAACATTTAAAGAAAATCAATATCGTCGGTACATTATTTAGGTAGTATCTGATATATTACAAAAATATCAATTTATTTCATTGCTAATTTTGGGAGAACTGTATAGTGAAAGAACAATGAGTGACAATGACATAATAATGTAAAAAAAAATCTTACCCCATATTTTTCGCGATACAATTCTCCTAAAATAAGTTATGAAATTCCTTGATATTTATTAAATATGTCAATTATTACCTATAGAATATCAAGGCGATACTGATTTCCTTTAAATTTTGTATAAAAGCTAGAAAACATAAATAAATCTACGCGAAATAGGTTATAGGTTGGCAAGCATGTTGATACTCCTACCTTAAGGCATGATTTTGTTTTATCAGTTTTGCTGGTCACAGGCTACTTGATGCATTTAAATCTAAATTTATTCTCAAAAGATGCTTCATTTTAGGAAAGTTCTAAGTTAACTTTTTAAAGTTTTTTAATGGCAGCTTTTCTAAAACCTAATAGTGTATGGTATCAAAATAATCGTAATAAAATCCTCTTTTTTCTTAACCCGACGAGCCACCATGTTGCCATTTAAAAAAAATGAGATATACAACTTTAAAGATTAAATTTTACATAGCACATAGCATTGGACCAAAAATAGTAAAATTGTATTTTTTCCAAGATTAAAGAACTGAAATAAGTGATTTTAAGGTATTCATAGCCCTCTAGATAAAACAATAAATTTGGAAAAAAATTATTTTCTTGGTGACAAAAAGTGACAAGTGACACATCGTTGTATTTAGAATGTCATATGGAGTCAAAAAAAGGAAAAATATACCAGGTGTCCCATTTAAAAATCGAAAGTTTATGTCACTTCCGGTTCAACCGGAAGTTCCATAATGTTGAGTCACCTGTCAAATAATGCAGTTTTATGTCGTATACAAATGCTTCAAATTTTATTCCATTATCTTGAAAAACAAAAAAGTTAGAGGGGCGAGCCACCTTCCGTGGACACCCGGTATATATATATGATATGAAAAAGGCAGACGGAAACTTTCCCAAAAATACACAAAAAATGTATTTATTCTTTAATAATTTCCCATTTGTAGCTGAAAAACCAACGTTGCTGGGAGTTTTATTGTTCTAAAATGTAGGTACTACCTTACCAAGTATGGTTCCAATTCGATATTGAAAAGGCCGGCGTAAATTTTTCTGCAAAAGTACGACAAAGTTGAAAAATTATAACAAAACAATAGGTTTAAAACAAGAATATGTTTTTTAGCGAAAAAGCGATCTGCCGAAGACCTCCCAGTGGTCACAATCGAAGAAGAGCTATGGTACAATCTAGTTTTGCTTGTATAAGCGATAAGCCGACGGAAACTATTCCACAAACCAGGACCGAACTTTTAAAACATAAAACAACTAATTTAATCTTTAATAATATCCCATTTGCCGCTGAAAAACCACCGTTGCTGGGGGTTTTATTGTTCTAAAATGTGGGTACTACCTTGCCAAGTATGGTTCCAATTCGATATTAAAAAGGCCGGCGTAAATTTTTCTGCAAAATTACGACAAAGTAAAATTGAATTAATCTTTAATAATTTCCAATTTGTAGCTGAAAAACCACCGTTGCTGGGGGTTTTTTTGTTCTAAAATGTAAATACTACCTTACCAAGTATGGTTCCAATTCAATATTAAAAAGGCCGGCGTAAATTTTTCTGCAAAATTACGACAAAGTAAAATTAATTTAATCTTTAATAATTTCTTATTTGTAGCTGAAAAACCACCGTTGCTGGGGGTTTTATTGTACTAAAATGTAGGTACTATCTTACCAAGTATGGTTCCAATTCGATATTAAAAAGGCCGGCGTAAATTTTTCTACAAAATTACGACAAAGTAAAATTAATTTAATTTTTAATAATTTCCCATTTGTAGCTGAAAAACCACCGTTGCTGGGGGTTTTATTGTTCTAAAATGTAGGTATTACCTTACCAAGTATGGTTCCAATTCGATATTAAAAAGGCCGGTGTAAATTTTTCTGCAAAATAACGACAAAGTAAAATTAAATGAATCTTTAATAATTTCCAATTTGTAGCTGAAAAACCACCGTTGCTGGGGGTTTTATTGTTCTAAAATGTAGGTACTACCTTACCAAGTATGGTTTCAATTCGATATTGAAAAGACCGGCGTAATTTTTTCTGCAAAATTACGACAAAGTAAAATTAATTTAATCTTTAATAATTTCTTATTTGTAGCTGAAAAACCACCGTTGCTGGGGGTTTTATTGTACTAAAATGTAGGTACCATCTTACCAAGTATGGTTCCAATTCGATATTAAAAAGGCCGGCGTAAATTTTTCTACAAAATTACGACAAAGTAAAATTAATTTAATTTTTAATAATTTCCCATTTGTAGCTGAAAAACCACCGTTGCTGGGGGTTTTATTGTTCTAAAATGTAGGTATTACCTTACCAAGTATGGTTCCAATTCGATATTAAAAAGGCCGGTGTAAATTTTTCTGCAAAATTACGACAAAGTAAAATTGAATTAATCTTTAATAATTTCCAATTTGTAGCTGAAAAACCACCGTTGCTGGGGGTTTTATTGTTCTAAAATGTAGGTACTACCTTACCAAGTATGGTTCCAATTCAATATTAAAAAGGCCGGCGTAAATTTTTCTGCAAAATTACGACGAAGTAAAATTAATTTAATCTTTAATAATTTCTTATTTGTAGCTGAAAAACCCCCGTTGCTGGGGGTTTTATTGTACTAAAATGTAGGTACTACCTTACCAAGTATAGTTCCAATTCGATATTAAAAAGGCCGGAGTAAATTTTTCTGCAAAATTACGACAAAGTAAAATTAATTTAATTTTTAATAATTTCCCATTTGTAGCTGAAAAACCACCGTTGCTGGGGGTTTTATTGTTCTAAAATGTAGGTACTACCTTACCAAGTATGGTTTCAATTCGATATTGAAAAGACCGGCGTAATTTTTTCTGCAAAATTACGACAAAGTAAAATTAATTTAATCTTTAATAATTTCTTATTTGTAGCTGAAAAACCACCGTTGCTGGGGGTTTTATTGTACTAAAATGTAGGTACCATCTTACCAAGTATGGTTCCAATTCGATATTAAAAAGGCCGGCGTAAATTTTTCTACAAAATTACGACAAAGTAAAATTAATTTAATTTTTAATAATTTCCCATTTGTAGCTGAAAAACCACCGTTGCTGGGGGTTTTATTGTTCTAAAATGTAGGTATTACCTTACCAAGTATGGTTCCAATTCGATATTAAAAAGGCCGGTGTAAATTTTTCTGCAAAATTACGACAAAGTAAAATTGAATTAATCTTTAATAATTTCCAATTTGTAGCTGAAAAACCACCGTTGCTGGGGGTTTTATTGTTCTAAAATGTAGGTACTACCTTACCAAGTATGGTTCCAATTCAATATTAAAAAGGCCGGCGTAAATTTTTCTGCAAAATTACGACGAAGTAAAATTAATTTAATCTTTAATAATTTCTTATTTGTAGCTGAAAAACCCCCGTTGCTGGGGGTTTTATTGTACTAAAATGTAGGTACTACCTTACCAAGTATAGTTCCAATTCGATATTAAAAAGGCCGGAGTAAATTTTTCTGCAAAATTACGACAAAGTAAAATTAATTTAATTTTTAATAATTTCCCATTTGTAGCTGAAAAACCACCGTTGCTGGGGGTTTTATTGTTCTAAAATGTAGGTATTACCTTACCAAGTATGGTTCCAATTCGATATTAAAAAGGCCGGCGTAAATTTTTCTGCAAAATTACGACAAAGTAAAATTAATTTAATTTTTAATAATTTCCCATTTGTAGCTGAAAAACCACCGTTGCTGGGGGTTTTATTGTTCTAAAATGTAGGTACTACCTTACCAAGTATGGTTCCAATTCGATATTAAAAAGGCCGGCGTAAATTTTTTTGCAAAATCACGACAAAGTAAAATTAAATTAATCTTTAATAATTTCCAATTTGTAGCTGAAAAACCACCGTTGCTGGGGGTTTTATTGTTCTAAAATGTAGGTACTACCTTACCAAGTATTGTTTCAATTCGATATTAAAAAGGCCGGCGTAAATTTTTCTACAAAATTACGACAAAGTAAAATTAATTTATTCTTTAATAATTTCCCATTTGTAGCTGAAAAACCACCGTTGCTGGGGGTTTTATTGTTCTAAAATGTAGGTACTACCTTACCCAGTATGGTTCCAATTCGATATTAAAAAGGCCGACGTAAATTTTTCTGCAAAATTACGACAAAATAAAATTAAATTAATCTTTAATAATTTCCAATTTGTAGCTGAAAAATCACCGTTGCTGGGGGTTTTATTGTTCTAAAATGTAGGTACTACCTTACCAAGTATGGTTCCAAGTCGATATTGAAAAGGCCGGCGTAAATTTTTCTGCAAAATTACGACAAAGTTGAAAAATCATAACAAAACAATAAGTTTAAGACAAGAATATGATTCTTAGAGAAAAAGCGATCTTCCGAAGACCTCTCAGTGGTCACAATCAAAGAAAAGTTATGGTGCAATCTAGTTTTGCTTGTATAAGCGATAAGCCGAAGGAAACTATTCCACAAACCAGGACCGAACTTTTAAAACATAAAACAACTAATTTAATCTTTATTAATATCCCATTTGCCGCTGAAAAACCACCGTTGCTGGGGGTTTTATTGTTCTAAAATGTGGGTACTACCTTAAAAAGTATGGTTCCAATTCGATATTAAAAAGGCCGACGTAAATTTTTCTGCAAAATTACGACAAAGTAAAATTAAATTAATCTTTAATAATTTCCAATTTGTAGCTGAAAAACCACCGTTGCTGGGGGTTTTATTATTCTAAAATGTGGGTACTACCTTACCAAGTATGGTTCCAATTCAATATTAAAAAGGCCGGCGTAAATTTTTCTGCAAAATTACGACAAAGTAAAATTAATTTAATTTTTAATAATTTCCCATTTGTAGCTGAAAAACCACCGTTGCTGGGGGTTTTATTGTTCTAAAATGTAGGTACTACCTTACCAAGTATGGTTCCAATTCGATATTAAAAAGGCCGGCGTAAATTTTTTTGCAAAATCACGACAAAGTAAAATTAAATTAATCTTTAATAATTTCCAATTTGTAGCTGAAAAACCACCGTTGCTGGGGGTTTTATTGTTCTAAAATGTAGGTACTACCTTACCAAGTATTGTTTCAATTCGATATTAAAAAGGCCGGCGTAAATTTTTCTACAAAATTACGACAAAGTAAAATTAATTTATTCTTTAATAATTTCCCATTTGTAGCTGAAAAACCACCGTTGCTGGGGGTTTTATTGTTCTAAAATGTGGGTACTACCTTAAAAAGTATGGTTCCAATTCGATATTAAAAAGGCCGGCGTAAACTTTTCTGCAAAATTACGACAAAGTTGAAGAATCATAACAAAACAATAAGGTTAAAACAATATGTTTTTTAGCGAAAAAGCGATCTGCCGATTACCTCTCAGTGGTCACAATAGAAGAAGAGCTATGGTACAATCTAGTTTTGCTTGTATAAGCGATAAGCCGACGGAAACTATTCCACAAACCAGGACCGAACTTTTAAAACATAAAACAACTAATTTCATCTTTATTAATATCCCATTTGCCGCTGAAAAACCACCGTTGCTGGGGGTTTCATTGTTCTAAAATGTGGGTACTACCTTACCAAGTATGGTTCCAATTCGATATTAAAAAGGCCGGCGTAAATTTTTCTGCAAAATTTCGACAAAGTAAAATTGAATTAATCTTTAATAATTTCCAATTTGTAGCTGAAAAACCACCGTTGCTGTGGGGTTTATTGTTCTAAAATGTAGGTACTACCTTACCAAGTATGGTTCCAATTCAATATTAAAAAGGCCGGCGTAAATTTTTCTGCAAAATTACGACAAAGTAAAATTAATTTAATCTTTAATAAATTCTTATTTGTAGCTGAAAAACCACCATTGCTGGGGGTTTTATTGTACTAAAATGTAGGTACTACCTTACCAAGTATGGTTCCAATTCGATATTAAAAAGGCCGGCGTAAATTTTTCTACAAAATTACGACAAAGTAAAATTAATTTAATTTTTAATAATTTCCCATTTGTAGCTGAAAAACCACCGTTGCTGGGGGTTTTATTGTTCTAAAATGTAGGTATTACCTTACCAAGTATGGTTCCAATTCGATATTAAAAAGGCCGGTGTAAATTTTTCTGCAAAATTACGACAAAGTAAAATTAAATTAATCTTTAATAATTTCCAATTTGTAGCTGAAAAACCACCGTTGCTGGGGGTTTTATTGTTCTGAAATGTAGGTACTACCTTACCAAGTATGGTTCCAATTCGATATTAAAAAGGCCGGCGTAAATTTTTCTGCAAAATTACGACAAAGTAAAATTAAATTAATCTTTAATAATTTCCAATTTGTAGCTGAAAAACCACCGTTGCTGGGGGTTTTATTGTTCTGAAATGTAGGTACTACCTTACCAAGTATGGTTCCAATTCGATATTAAAAAGGCCGGTGTAAATTTTTCTGCAAAATTACGACAAAGTAAAATTAAATTAATCTTTAATAATTTCCAATTTGTAGCTGAAAAACCACCGTTGCTGGGGGTTTTATTGTTCTGAAATGTAGGTACTACCTTACCAAGTATGGTTCCAATTCGATATTAAAAAGGCCGGCGTAAATTTTTCTGCAAAATTACGACAAAGTAAAATTAAATTAATCTTTAATAATTTCCTATTCGTATCTGAAAAACCACCGTTGCTGGGGGTTTTATTGTTTTAAAATGTAGGTACTACCTTACCAAGTATGGTTCCAATTCAATATTGAAAAGGCCGGCGTAATTTTTTCTGCAAAGTTACGACAAAGTTGAAAAATCATAACAAAACAATAAGTTTAAGACAAGAATATGTTTTTTAGCGAAAAAGCGATCTGCCGAAGACCTCTCAGTGGTCACAATCGAAGAAAAGTTATGGTACAATCTATTTTTGCTTGTATAAGCGATAAGCCGACGGAAACTATTCCACAAAACAGGACCGAACTTTTAAAACATAAAACAACTAATTTAATCTTTATTAATATCCCATTTGGCGCTGAAAAACCACCGTTGCTGGGGGTTTTATTGTTCTAAAATGTGGGTACTACCTTACCAAGTATGGTTCCAATTCGATATTAAAAAGGCCGGCGAAAATTTTTCTGCAAAATTACGACAAAGTAAAATTGAATTAATCTTTAATAATTTCCAATTTGTAGCTGAAAAACCACCGTTGCTGGGAGTTTTATTGTTCTAAAATGTAGGTACTACATTACCAAGTATGGTTCCAATTCAATATTAAAAAGGCCGGCGTAAATTTTTTTGCAAAATCACGACAAAGTAAAATTAATTTAATAATTTCCAATTTGTAGCTGAAAAACCACCGTTGCTGGGGGTTTTATTATTCTAAAATGTGGGTACTACCTTACCAAGTATGGTTCCAATTCAATATTAAAAAGGCCGGCGTAAATTTTTCTGCAAAATTACGACAAAGTAAAATTAATTTAATTTTTAATAATTTCCCATTTGTAGCTGAAAAACCACCGTTGCTGGGGGTTTTATTGTTCTAAAATGTAGGTACTACCTTACCAAGTATGGTTCCAATTCGATATTAAAAAGGCCGGCGTAAATTTTTTTGCAAAATCACGACAAAGTAAATTAATCTTTAATAATTTCCAATTTGTAGCTGAAAAACCACCGTTGCTGGGGGTTTTATTGTTCTAAAATGTAGGTACTACCTTACCAAGTATTGTTTCAATTCGATATTAAAAAGGCCGGCGTAAATTTTTCTACAAAATTACGACAAAGTAAAATTAATTTATTCTTTAATAATTTCCCATTTGTAGCTGAAAAACCACCGTTGCTGGGGGTTTTATTGTTCTAAAATGTAGGTACTACCTTACCCAGTATGGTTCCAATTCGATATTAAAAAGGCCGACGTAAATTTTTCTGCAAAATTACGACAAAATAAAATTAAATTAATCTTTAATAATTTCCAATTTGTAGCTGAAAAATCACCGTTGCTGGGGGTTTTATTGTTCTAAAATGTAGGTACTACCTTACCAAGTATGGTTTCAAGTCGATATTGAAAAGGCCGGCGTAAATTTTTCTGCAAAATTACGACAAAGTTGAAAAATCATAACAAAACAATAAGTTTAAGACAAGAATATGTTTTTTAGCGAAAAAGCGATCTGCCGAAGACCTCTCAGTGGTCACAATCGAAGAAAAGTTATGGTACAATCTAGTTTTGCTTGTATAAGCGATAAGCCGACGGAAACTATTCCACAAACCAGGACCGAACTTTTAAAACATAAAACAACTAATTTAATCTTTATTAATATCCCATTTGGCGCTGAAAAACCACCGTTGCTGGGGGTTTTATTGTTCTAAAATGTGGGTACTACCTTACCAAGTATGGTTCCAATTCGATATTAAAAAGGCCGGCGTAAATTTTTCTGCAAAATTACGACAAAGTAAAATTGAATTAATCTTTAATAATTTCCAATTTGTAGCTGAAAAACCACCGTTGCTGGGGGTTTTATTGTTTTAAAATGTAGGTACTACCTTACCAAGTATGGTTCCAATTCAATATTGAAAAGGCCGGCGTAATTTTTTCTGCAAAGTTACGACAAAGTTGAAAAATCATAACAAAACAATAAGTTTAAGACAAGAATATGTTTTTTAGCGAAAAAGCGATCTGCCGAAGACCTCTCAGTGGTCACAATCGAAGAAAAGTTATGGTACAATCTATTTTTGCTTGTATAAGCGATAAGCCGACGGAAACTATTCCACAAAACAGGACCGAACTTTTAAAACATAAAACAACTAATTTAATCTTTATTAATATCCCATTTGGCGCTGAAAAACCACCGTTGCTGGGGGTTTTATTGTTCTAAAATGTGGGTACTACCTTACCAAGTATGGTTCCAATTCGATATTAAAAAGGCCGGCGTAAATTTTTCTGCAAAATTACGACAAAGTAAAATTGAATTAATCTTTAATAATTTCCAATTTGTAGCTGAAAAACCACCGTTGCTGGGAGTTTTATTGTTCTAAAATGTAGGTACTACATTACCAAGTATGGTTCCAATTCAATATTAAAAAGGCCGGCGTAAATTTTTTTGCAAAATCACGACAAAGTAAAATTAATTTAATAATTTCCAATTTGTAGCTGAAAAACCACCGTTGCTGGGGGTTTTATTATTCTAAAATGTGGGTACTACCTTACCAAGTATGGTTCCAATTCAATATTAAAAAGGCCGGCGTAAATTTTTCTGCAAAATTACGACAAAGTAAAATTAATTTAATTTTTAATAATTTCCCATTTGTAGCTGAAAAACCACCGTTGCTGGGGGTTTTATTGTTCTAAAATGTAGGTACTACCTTACCAAGTATGGTTCCAATTCGATATTAAAAAGGCCGGCGTAAATTTTTTTGCAAAATCACGACAAAGTAAATTAATCTTTAATAATTTCCAATTTGTAGCTGAAAAACCACCGTTGCTGGGGGTTTTATTGTTCTAAAATGTAGGTACTACCTTACCAAGTATTGTTTCAATTCGATATTAAAAAGGCCGGCGTAAATTTTTCTACAAAATTACGACAAAGTAAAATTAATTTATTCTTTAATAATTTCCCATTTGTAGCTGAAAAACCACCGTTGCTGGGGGTTTTATTGTTCTAAAATGTAGGTACTACCTTACCCAGTATGGTTCCAATTCGATATTAAAAAGGCCGACGTAAATTTTTCTGCAAAATTACGACAAAATAAAATTAAATTAATCTTTAATAATTTCCAATTTGTAGCTGAAAAATCACCGTTGCTGGGGGTTTTATTGTTCTAAAATGTAGGTACTACCTTACCAAGTATGGTTTCAAGTCGATATTGAAAAGGCCGGCGTAAATTTTTCTGCAAAATTACGACAAAGTTGAAAAATCATAACAAAACAATAAGTTTAAGACAAGAATATGTTTTTTAGCGAAAAAGCGATCTGCCGAAGACCTCTCAGTGGTCACAATCGAAGAAAAGTTATGGTACAATCTAGTTTTGCTTGTATAAGCGATAAGCCGACGGAAACTATTCCACAAACCAGGACCGAACTTTTAAAACATAAAACAACTAATTTAATCTTTATTAATATCCCATTTGGCGCTGAAAAACCACCGTTGCTGGGGGTTTTATTGTTCTAAAATGTGGGTACTACCTTACCAAGTATGGTTCCAATTCGATATTAAAAAGGCCGGCGTAAACTTTTCTGCAAAATTACGACAAAGTAAAATTGAATTAATCTTTAATAATTTCCAATTTGTAGCTGAAAAACCACCGTTGCTGGGAGTTTTATTGTTCTAAAATGTAGGTACTACATTACCAAGTATGGTTCCAATTCAATATTAAAAAGGCCGGCGTAAATTTTTTTGCAAAATCACGACAAAGTAAAATTAATTTAATAATTTCCAATTTGTAGCTGAAAAACCACCGTTGCTGGGGGTTTTATTATTCTAAAATGTGGGTACTACCTTACCAAGTATGGTTCCAATTCAATATTAAAAAGGCCGGCGTAAATTTTTCTGCAAAATTACGACAAAGTAAAATTAATTTAATTTTTAATAATTTCCCATTTGTAGCTGAAAAACCACCGTTGCTGGGGGTTTTATTGTTCTAAAATGTAGGTACTACCTTACCAAGTATGGTTCCAATTCGATATTAAAAAGGCCGGCGTAAATTTTTTTGCAAAATCACGACAAAGTAAAATTAAATTAATCTTTAATAATTTCCAATTTGTAGCTGAAAAACCACCGTTGCTGGGGGTTTTATTGTTCTAAAATGTAGGTACTACCTTACCAAGTATTGTTTCAATTCGATATTAAAAAGGCCGGCGTAAATTTTTCTACAAAATTACGACAAAGTAAAATTAATTTATTCTTTAATAATTTCCCATTTGTAGCTGAAAAACCACCGTTGCTGGGGGTTTTATCGTTCTAAAATGTGGGTACTACCTTAAAAAGTATGGTTCCAATTCGATATTAAAAAGGCCGACGTAAATTTTTCTGCAAAATTACGACAAAGTAAAATTAAATTAATCTTTAATAATTTCCAATTTGTAGCTGAAAAACCACCGTTGCTGGGGGTTTTATTGTTCTAAAATGTAGGTACTACCTTACCAAGTATGATTCCAATTCGATATTAAAAAGGCCGGCGTAATTTTTTCTGCAAAATTACAACAAAGTTGAAAAATCATAACAAAACAATAAGTTTAAGACAAGAATATGTTTTTTAGCGAAAAAGCGATCTGCCGAAGACCTTTTAATGGTCACAATCGAAAAAAAGTTATGGTACAATCTAGTTTTGCTTGTTTAAGCGATAAGCCGACGGAAACTATTTCACAAACCAGGACCGAACTTTTAAAACATAAAACAACTAATTTAATCTTTATTAATATCCCATTTGCCGCTGAAAACCCACCGTTGCTGGGGGTTTTAATGTTCTAAAATGTGGGTACTACCTTACCAAGTGGGGTTCCAATTCGATATTAAAAAGGCCGGCGTAAATTTTTCTGCAAAATTACGACAAAATAAAATTGAATTAATCTTTAATAATTTCGAATTTGTAGCTGAAAAACCACCGTTGCTTGGGGTTTTATTGTTCTAAAATGTAGGTACTACCTTACCAAGTATGGTTCCAATTCGATATTAAAAAGGCCGACGTAAATTTTTCTGCAAAATTACGACAAAGTAAAATTAAATTAATCTTTAATAATTTCCAATTTGTAGCTGAAAAACCACCGTTGCTGGGGGTTTTATTGTTCTAAAATGTAGGTACTACCTTACCCAGTATGGTTCCAATTCGATATTAAAAAGGCCGACGTAAATTTTTCTGCAAAATTACGACAAAATAAAATTAAATTAATCTTTAATAATTTCCAATTTGTAGCTGAAAAATCACCGTTGCTGGGGGTTTTATTGTTCTAAAATGTAGGTACTACCTTATTAAGTTAGGTTCCAATTCAATATTAAAAAGGCCGGCGTAAATTTTTCTGCAAAATTACGACAAAGTAAAATTAATTTAATCTTTAATAATTTCTTATTTGTAGCTGAAAAACCACCGTTGCTGGGGGGTTTTATTGTACTAAAATGTAGGTACTACCTTACCAAGTATAGTTCCAATTCGATATTAAAAAGGCCGGAGTAAATTTTTCTGCAAAATTACGACAAAATAAAATTAATTTAATTTTTAATAATTTCCCATTTGTAGCTGAAAAACCACCGTTGCTGGGGGTTTTATTGTTCTAAAATGTAGGTACTACCTTACCAAGTATAGTTCCAATTCGATATTAAAAAGGCCGGAGTAAATTTTTCTGCAAAATTACGACAAAATAAAATTAATTTAATTTTTAATAATTTCCAATTTGTAGCTGAAAAATCACCGTTGCTGGGAGTTTTATTGTTCTAAAATGTAGGTACTACCTTACCAAGTATGGTTCCAATTCGATATTAAAAAGGCCGGCGTAAATTTTTCTGCAAAATGACGACAAAATAAAATTAACTTAATCTTTAATAATTTCCCATTTGTGGCTGAAAAACCTCCATGGCTGTGGGTTTTATTGTTCTAAAATGTAGTTTTTTTTTTACCGCGCCTTTTGTGTCACTGTGTACTTAACAACGACCGATTTTTCATTCGAATACTAATAATTGGCGGTTCATCACTTGAATTATAACTGATTACGCATCCGTTATTGAAAGAGAAACGGTTTTTTTTTAAATTACGGAACTGTCGACCTACCGCCACTCATATTAATATTCGAGTGAAAAAAAAAACGGTTTTCATCCGGTTTTTAAAGTTACTTGAATGGTAGTCGGTTAATAAAATAAGTGGGTTATTCCCATCACTAGAGTAGACGCAGTTAGGACTATCGATCGATAAAATTCACTTATCGAAGGATGAAACAATATGTGCGGATAATCTGGGATTTTAACCAGTAAAGAAGCGTAACAAGTCGTGTAGCGATCCACGCAGTTTTCATCGTCTATTGATAATTCTCGGAGGCAAGTGCACCGATGCGAGGATCGTTCGATACACGTTAGAAGCGCAGGGGATCTCTCTTTTCAACTAAGAAGAGATGAAAGAAGACTGTTAGAAGCCCGCTAAGTGGTTTAAAGCAATAAATCAACATTTACAAAGAAGCCGCGACGTTTTGGAATGTGTCGGGCAGCTTGACGGTGTTTCCAGACAAAGGGAAGCCATGTTTGTTTGGTAAATAATTCTTATTTTTAGTTTTTGGCGCGAAACATGTTGTTTTTCTTAGAAACTGCACGTTAAGACAGGAAAAATATTTGTTTACAATTTACTCCAGGAGAGAATAGGGAGTTTTTGCATGTCCATAATGAAATAGGTGAAGTGTTTAAATTATGTAAATTAAATTTTATTAACCCCGGTTCGGCTCGTTCCCGAACAGTGGTCCAAAAAAACTAGGAAACTCAGTTCTTACTATAAAGCAGCAGCTAGTAAAGAATGTTTAGGAGATAAAAATTTTGATCATTTGAAATCGTTTACAAAATTTAACTTTCTTGGCAATGGATTAATTAGTAACATTAAATAAGTACTATAAAAATTTTCCCCCAGATTTCTCGGTAGCCATTTTTCCGAACAGTAGATTTATGCGTCCAATAAATTGTCTAGCTTCCGGGAGATTCAGGTCGTTAAATGTACCGGCTGCGGTTTCCGGTAAAAATAATTATAATATCTATTGGCTTGATAATTTTGTTATAGATCTAATTCTTGAAAAAATGAAACAAATAAATTTGTCAGATATAACTGTATGGGCATGGGTCGAAGGTACATCGATTTTCCCAACTAAAACGGTCAAAGCTGGTTTTAAAAGTCTCGAGAATGTTAACGAATTTATTATTCCGGTAAATCAAACAGACGATCACTGGACATTGGTTCACGTCAATTTTACTACGTGCCAGTTTCATTACTTAAATTCTGCACAATCGCGTAATAAGCAAACGCGTATTAAACAGATCGACACTAAATGAATAATCTTTGAAAAATTTATTAAAAATTACAATAAAAAATTTTCTCATTCCAAAAAACCCCTAAATTATATATCAGAAGACTTATTCCACGGTAAACGGACTCATTCAACTGCGGAGTTTTTGTTATTTATTATGGATATTGTTTATTGTCCCGAACAAGTTTTAATACCATTGGAATTGGAACCATACTTGGTACGGTAGTACCTACATTTTAGAACAATAAAACCCCCAGCAACGGTGATTTTTCAGCTACAAATTGGAAATTATTAAAGATTAATTTAATTTTACTTTGTCGTAATTTTGCAGAAAAATTTACGTCGGCCTTTTTAATATCGAATTGGAACCATACTTTTTAAGGTAGTACCCACATTTTAGAACAATAAAACCCCCAGCAACGGTGGTTTTTCAGCGGCAAATGGGATATTAATAAAGATTAAATTAGTTGTTTTATGTTTTAAAAGTTCGGTCCTGGTTTGTGGAATAGTTTCCTTCGGCTTATCGCTTATACAAGCAAAACTAGATTGCACCATAACTTTTCTTTGATTGTGACCACTGAGAGGTCTTCGGCAGATCGCTTTTTCTCTAAGAATCATATTCTTGTCTTAAACTTATTGTTTTGTTATGATTTTTCAACTTTGTCGTAATTTTGCAGAAAAATTTACGCCGGCCTTTTCAATATCGACTTGGAACCATACTTGGTAAGGTAGTACCTACATTTTAGAACAATAAAACCCCCAGCAACGGTGATTTTTCAGCTACAAATTGGAAATTATTAAAGATTAATTTAATTTAATTTTGTCGTAATTTTGCAGAAAAATTTACGTCGGCCTTTTTAATATCGAATTGGAACCATACTGGGTAAGGTAGTACCTACATTTTAGAACAATAAAACCCCCAGCAACGGTGGTTTTTCAGCTACAAATGGGAAATTATTAAAGAATAAATTAATTTTACTTTGTCGTAATTTTGTAGAAAAATTTACGCCGGCCTTTTTAATATCGAATTGAAACAATACTTGGTAAGGTAGTACCTACATTTTAGAACAATAAAACCCCCAGCAACGGTGGTTTTTCAGCTACAAATTGGAAATTATTAAAGATTAATTTAATTTTACTTTGTCGTGATTTTGCAAAAAAATTTACGCCGGCCTTTTTAATATCGAATTGGAACCATACTTGGTAAGGTAGTACCTACATTTTAGAACAATAAAACCCCCAGCAACGGTGGTTTTTCAGCTACAAATGGGAAATTATTAAAAATTAAATTAATTTTACTTTGTCGTAATTTTGCAGAAAAATTTACGCCGGCCTTTTTAATATTGAATTGGAACCATACTTGGTAAGGTAGTACCCACATTTTAGAATAATAAAACCCCCAGCAACGGTGGTTTTTCAGCTACAAATTGGAAATTATTAAATTAATTTTACTTTGTCGTGATTTTGCAAAAAAATTTACGCCGGCCTTTTTAATATTGAATTGGAACCATACTTGGTAATGTAGTACCTACATTTTAGAACAATAAAACTCCCAGCAACGGTGGTTTTTCAGCTACAAATTGAAAATTATTAAAGATTAATTCAATTTTACTTTGTCGTAATTTTGCAGAAAAATTTACGCCGGCCTTTTTAATATTGAATTGGAACCTAACTTAATAAGGTAGTACCTACATTTTAGAACAATAAAACCCCCAGCAACGGTGATTTTTCAGCTACAAATTGGAAATTATTAAAGATTAATTTAATTTTATTTTGTCGTAATTTTGCAGAAAAATTTACGTCGGCCTTTTTAATATCGAATTGGAACCATACTGGGTAAGGTAGTACCTACATTTTAGAACAATAAAACCCCCAGCAACGGTGGTTTTTCAGCTACAAATTGGAAATTATTAAAGATTAATTTAATTTTACTTTGTCGTAATTTTGCAGAAAAATTTACGTCGGCCTTTTTAATATCGAATTGGAACCATACTTGGTAAGGTAGTACCTACATTTTAGAACAATAAAACCCCAAGCAACGGTGGTTTTTCAGCTACAAATTCGAAATTATTAAAGATTAATTCAATTTTATTTTGTCGTAATTTTGCAGAAAAATTTACGCCGGCCTTTTTAATATCGAATTGGAACCCCACTTGGTAAGGTAGTACCCACATTTTAGAACATTAAAACCCCCAGCAACGGTGGGTTTTCAGCGGCAAATGGGATATTAATAAAGATTAAATTAGTTGTTTTATGTTTTAAAAGTTCGGTCCTGGTTTGTGAAATAGTTTCCGTCGGCTTATCGCTTAAACAAGCAAAACTAGATTGTACCATAACTTTTTTTCGATTGTGACCATTAAAAGGTCTTCGGCAGATCGCTTTTTCGCTAAAAAACATATTCTTGTCTTAAACTTATTGTTTTGTTATGATTTTTCAACTTTGTTGTAATTTTGCAGAAAAAATTACGCCGGCCTTTTTAATATCGAATTGGAATCATACTTGGTAAGGTAGTACCTACATTTTAGAACAATAAAACCCCCAGCAACGGTGGTTTTTCAGCTACAAATTGGAAATTATTAAAGATTAATTTAATTTTACTTTGTCGTAATTTTGCAGAAAAATTTACGTCGGCCTTTTTAATATCGAATTGGAACCATACTTTTTAAGGTAGTACCCACATTTTAGAACGATAAAACCCCCAGCAACGGTGGTTTTTCAGCTACAAATGGGAAATTATTAAAGAATAAATTAATTTTACTTTGTCGTAATTTTGTAGAAAAATTTACGCCGGCCTTTTTAATATCGAATTGAAACAATACTTGGTAAGGTAGTACCTACATTTTAGAACAATAAAACCCCCAGCAACGGTGGTTTTTCAGCTACAAATTGGAAATTATTAAAGATTAATTTACTTTGTCGTGATTTTGCAAAAAAATTTACGCCGGCCTTTTTAATATCGAATTGGAACCATACTTGGTAAGGTAGTACCTACATTTTAGAACAATAAAACCCCCAGCAACGGTGGTTTTTCAGCTACAAATGGGAAATTATTAAAAATTAAATTAATTTTACTTTGTCGTAATTTTGCAGAAAAATTTACGCCGGCCTTTTTAATATTGAATTGGAACCATACTTGGTAAGGTAGTACCCACATTTTAGAATAATAAAACCCCCAGCAACGGTGGTTTTTCAGCTACAAATTGGAAATTATTAAATTAATTTTACTTTGTCGTGATTTTGCAAAAAAATTTACGCCGGCCTTTTTAATATTGAATTGGAACCATACTTGGTAATGTAGTACCTACATTTTAGAACAATAAAACTCCCAGCAACGGTGGTTTTTCAGCTACAAATTGGAAATTATTAAAGATTAATTCAATTTTACTTTGTCGTAATTTTGCAGAAAAATTTTCGCCGGCCTTTTTAATATCGAATTGGAACCATACTTGGTAAGGTAGTACCCACATTTTAGAACAATAAAACCCCCAGCAACGGTGGTTTTTCAGCGCCAAATGGGATATTAATAAAGATTAAATTAGTTGTTTTATGTTTTAAAAGTTCGGTCCTGTTTTGTGGAATAGTTTCCGTCGGCTTATCGCTTATACAAGCAAAAATAGATTGTACCATAACTTTTCTTCGATTGTGACCACTGAGAGGTCTTCGGCAGATCGCTTTTTCGCTAAAAAACATATTCTTGTCTTAAACTTATTGTTTTGTTATGATTTTTCAACTTTGTCGTAACTTTGCAGAAAAAATTACGCCGGCCTTTTCAATATTGAATTGGAACCATACTTGGTAAGGTAGTACCTACATTTTAAAACAATAAAACCCCCAGCAACGGTGGTTTTTCAGATACGAATAGGAAATTATTAAAGATTAATTTAATTTTACTTTGTCGTAATTTTGCAGAAAAATTTACGCCGGCCTTTTTAATATCGAATTGGAACCATACTTGGTAAGGTAGTACCTACATTTCAGAACAATAAAACCCCCAGCAACGGTGGTTTTTCAGCTACAAATTGGAAATTATTAAAGATTAATTTAATTTTACTTTGTCGTAATTTTGCAGAAAAATTTACACCGGCCTTTTTAATATCGAATTGGAACCATACTTGGTAAGGTAGTACCTACATTTCAGAACAATAAAACCCCCAGCAACGGTGGTTTTTCAGCTACAAATTGGAAATTATTAAAGATTAATTTAATTTTACTTTGTCGTAATTTTGCAGAAAAATTTACGCCGGCCTTTTTAATATCGAATTGGAACCATACTTGGTAAGGTAGTACCTACATTTCAGAACAATAAAACCCCCAGCAACGGTGGTTTTTCAGCTACAAATTGGAAATTATTAAAGATTAATTTAATTTTACTTTGTCGTAATTTTGCAGAAAAATTTACACCGGCCTTTTTAATATCGAATTGGAACCATACTTGGTAAGGTAATACCTACATTTTAGAACAATAAAACCCCCAGCAACGGTGGTTTTTCAGCTACAAATGGGAAATTATTAAAAATTAAATTAATTTTACTTTGTCGTAATTTTGTAGAAAAATTTACGCCGGCCTTTTTAATATCGAATTGGAACCATACTTGGTAAGGTAGTACCTACATTTTAGTACAATAAAACCCCCAGCAATGGTGGTTTTTCAGCTACAAATAAGAATTTATTAAAGATTAAATTAATTTTACTTTGTCGTAATTTTGCAGAAAAATTTACGCCGGCCTTTTTAATATTGAATTGGAACCATACTTGGTAAGGTAGTACCTACATTTTAGAACAATAAACCCCACAGCAACGGTGGTTTTTCAGCTACAAATTGGAAATTATTAAAGATTAATTCAATTTTACTTTGTCGAAATTTTGCAGAAAAATTTACGCCGGCCTTTTTAATATCGAATTGGAACCATACTTGGTAAGGTAGTACCCACATTTTAGAACAATGAAACCCCCAGCAACGGTGGTTTTTCAGCGGCAAATGGGATATTAATAAAGATGAAATTAGTTGTTTTATGTTTTAAAAGTTCGGTCCTGGTTTGTGGAATAGTTTCCGTCGGCTTATCGCTTATACAAGCAAAACTAGATTGTACCATAGCTCTTCTTCTATTGTGACCACTGAGAGGTAATCGGCAGATCGCTTTTTCGCTAAAAAACATATTGTTTTAACCTTATTGTTTTGTTATGATTCTTCAACTTTGTCGTAATTTTGCAGAAAAGTTTACGCCGGCCTTTTTAATATCGAATTGGAACCATACTTTTTAAGGTAGTACCCACATTTTAGAACAATAAAACCCCCAGCAACGGTGGTTTTTCAGCTACAAATGGGAAATTATTAAAGAATAAATTAATTTTACTTTGTCGTAATTTTGTAGAAAAATTTACGCCGGCCTTTTTAATATCGAATTGAAACAATACTTGGTAAGGTAGTACCTACATTTTAGAACAATAAAACCCCCAGCAACGGTGGTTTTTCAGCTACAAATTGGAAATTATTAAAGATTAATTTAATTTTACTTTGTCGTGATTTTGCAAAAAAATTTACGCCGGCCTTTTTAATATCGAATTGGAACCATACTTGGTAAGGTAGTACCTACATTTTAGAACAATAAAACCCCCAGCAACGGTGGTTTTTCAGCTACAAATGGGAAATTATTAAAAATTAAATTAATTTTACTTTGTCGTAATTTTGCAGAAAAATTTACGCCGGCCTTTTTAATATTGAATTGGAACCATACTTGGTAAGGTAGTACCCACATTTTAGAATAATAAAACCCCCAGCAACGGTGGTTTTTCAGCTACAAATTGGAAATTATTAAATTAATTTTACTTTGTCGTGATTTTGCAAAAAAATTTACGCCGGCCTTTTTAATATTGAATTGGAACCATACTTGGTAATGTAGTACCTACATTTTAGAACAATAAAACTCCCAGCAACGGTGGTTTTTCAGCTACAAATTGGAAATTATTAAAGATTAATTCAATTTTACTTTGTCGTAATTTTGCAGAAAAATTTACGCCGGCCTTTTTAATATCGAATTGGAACCATACTTGGTAAGGTAGTACCCACATTTTAGAACAATAAAACCCCCAGCAACGGTGGTTTTTCAGCGCCAAATGGGATATTAATAAAGATTAAATTAGTTGTTTTATGTTTTAAAAGTTCGGTCCTGGTTTGTGGAATAGTTTCCGTCGGCTTATCGCTTATACAAGCAAAACTAGATTGTACCATAACTTTTCTTCGATTGTGACCACTGAGAGGTCTTCGGCAGATCGCTTTTTCGCTAAAAAACATATTCTTGTCTTAAACTTATTGTTTTGTTATGATTTTTCAACTTTGTCGTAATTTTGCAGAAAAATTTACGCCGGCCTTTTCAATATCGACTTGAAACCATACTTGGTAAGGTAGTACCTACATTTTAGAACAATAAAACCCCCAGCAACGGTGATTTTTCAGCTACAAATTGGAAATTATTAAAGATTAATTTAATTTTATTTTGTCGTAATTTTGCAGAAAAATTTACGTCGGCCTTTTTAATATCGAATTGGAACCATACTGGGTAAGGTAGTACCTACATTTTAGAACAATAAAACCCCCAGCAACGGTGGTTTTTCAGCTACAAATGGGAAATTATTAAAGAATAAATTAATTTTACTTTGTCGTAATTTTGTAGAAAAATTTACGCCGGCCTTTTTAATATCGAATTGAAACAATACTTGGTAAGGTAGTACCTACATTTTAGAACAATAAAACCCCCAGCAACGGTGGTTTTTCAGCTACAAATTGGAAATTATTAAAGATTAATTTACTTTGTCGTGATTTTGCAAAAAAATTTACGCCGGCCTTTTTAATATCGAATTGGAACCATACTTGGTAAGGTAGTACCTACATTTTAGAACAATAAAACCCCCAGCAACGGTGGTTTTTCAGCTACAAATGGGAAATTATTAAAAATTAAATTAATTTTACTTTGTCGTAATTTTGCAGAAAAATTTACGCCGGCCTTTTTAATATTGAATTGGAACCATACTTGGTAAGGTAGTACCCACATTTTAGAATAATAAAACCCCCAGCAACGGTGGTTTTTCAGCTACAAATTGGAAATTATTAAATTAATTTTACTTTGTCGTGATTTTGCAAAAAAATTTACGCCGGCCTTTTTAATATTGAATTGGAACCATACTTGGTAATGTAGTACCTACATTTTAGAACAATAAAACTCCCAGCAACGGTGGTTTTTCAGCTACAAATTGGAAATTATTAAAGATTAATTCAATTTTACTTTGTCGTAATTTTGCAGAAAAATTTACGCCGGCCTTTTTAATATCGAATTGGAACCATACTTGGTAAGGTAGTACCCACATTTTAGAACAATAAAACCCCCAGCAACGGTGGTTTTTCAGCGCCAAATGGGATATTAATAAAGATTAAATTAGTTGTTTTATGTTTTAAAAGTTCGGTCCTGTTTTGTGGAATAGTTTCCGTCGGCTTATCGCTTATACAAGCAAAAATAGATTGTACCATAACTTTTCTTCGATTGTGACCACTGAGAGGTCTTCGGCAGATCGCTTTTTCGCTAAAAAACATATTCTTGTCTTAAACTTATTGTTTTGTTATGATTTTTCAACTTTGTCGTAACTTTGCAGAAAAAATTACGCCGGCCTTTTCAATATTGAATTGGAACCATACTTGGTAAGGTAGTACCTACATTTTAAAACAATAAAACCCCCAGCAACGGTGGTTTTTCAGATACGAATAGGAAATTATTAAAGATTAATTTAATTTTACTTTGTCGTAATTTTGCAGAAAAATTTACGCCGGCCTTTTTAATATCGAATTGGAACCATACTTGGTAAGGTAGTACCTACATTTCAGAACAATAAAACCCCCAGCAACGGTGGTTTTTCAGCTACAAATTGGAAATTATTAAAGATTAATTTAATTTTACTTTGTCGTAATTTTGCAGAAAAATTTACACCGGCCTTTTTAATATCGAATTGGAACCATACTTGGTAAGGTAGTACCTACATTTCAGAACAATAAAACCCCCAGCAACGGTGGTTTTTCAGCTACAAATTGGAAATTATTAAAGATTAATTTAATTTTACTTTGTCGTAATTTTGCAGAAAAATTTACGCCGGCCTTTTTAATATCGAATTGGAACCATACTTGGTAAGGTAGTACCTACATTTCAGAACAATAAAACCCCCAGCAACGGTGGTTTTTCAGCTACAAATTGGAAATTATTAAAGATTAATTTAATTTTACTTTGTCGTAATTTTGCAGAAAAATTTACACCGGCCTTTTTAATATCGAATTGGAACCATACTTGGTAAGGTAATACCTACATTTTAGAACAATAAAACCCCCAGCAACGGTGGTTTTTCAGCTACAAATGGGAAATTATTAAAAATTAAATTAATTTTACTTTGTCGTAATTTTGTAGAAAAATTTACGCCGGCCTTTTTAATATCGAATTGGAACCATACTTGGTAAGGTAGTACCTACATTTTAGTACAATAAAACCCCCAGCAATGGTGGTTTTTCAGCTACAAATAAGAATTTATTAAAGATTAAATTAATTTTACTTTGTCGTAATTTTGCAGAAAAATTTACGCCGGCCTTTTTAATATTGAATTGGAACCATACTTGGTAAGGTAGTACCTACATTTTAGAACAATAAACCCCACAGCAACGGTGGTTTTTCAGCTACAAATTGGAAATTATTAAAGATTAATTCAATTTTACTTTGTCGAAATTTTGCAGAAAAATTTACGCCGGCCTTTTTAATATCGAATTGGAACCATACTTGGTAAGGTAGTACCCACATTTTAGAACAATGAAACCCCCAGCAACGGTGGTTTTTCAGCGGCAAATGGGATATTAATAAAGATGAAATTAGTTGTTTTATGTTTTAAAAGTTCGGTCCTGGTTTGTGGAATAGTTTCCGTCGGCTTATCGCTTATACAAGCAAAACTAGATTGTACCATAGCTCTTCTTCTATTGTGACCACTGAGAGGTAATCGGCAGATCGCTTTTTCGCTAAAAAACATATTGTTTTAACCTTATTGTTTTGTTATGATTCTTCAACTTTGTCGTAATTTTGCAGAAAAGTTTACGCCGGCCTTTTTAATATCGAATTGGAACCATACTTGGTAAGGTAGTACCTACATTTTAGAACAATAAAACCCCCAGCAACGGTGGTTTTTCAGCTACAAATGGGAAATTATTAAAGATTAATTTAATTTTACTTTGTCGTAATTTTGCAGAAAAATTTACACCGGCCTTTTTAATATCGAATTGGAACCATACTTGGTAAGGTAATACCTACATTTTAGAACAATAAAACCCCCAGCAACGGTGGTTTTTCAGCTACAAATGGGAAATTATTAAAAATTAAATTAATTTTACTTTGTCGTAATTTTGTAGAAAAATTTACGCCGGCCTTTTTAATATCGAATTGGAACCATACTTGGTAAGGTAGTACCTACATTTTAGTACAATAAAACCCCCAGCAATGGTGGTTTTTCAGCTACAAATAAGAATTTATTAAAGATTAAATTAATTTTACTTTGTCGTAATTTTGCAGAAAAATTTACGCCGGCCTTTTTATTATTGAATTGGAACCATACTTGGTAAGGTAGTACCTACATTTTAGAACAATAAACCCCACAGCAACGGTGGTTTTTCAGCTACAAATTGGAAATTATTAAAGATTAATTCAATTTTACTTTGTCGAAATTTTGCAGAAAAATTTACGCCGGCCTTTTTAATATCGAATTGGAACCATACTTGGTAAGGTAGTACCCACATTTTAGAACAATGAAACCCCCAGCAACGGTGGTTTTTCAGCGGCAAATGGGATATTAATAAAGATGAAATTAGTTGTTTTATGTTTTAAAAGTTCGGTCCTGGTTTGTGGAATAGTTTCCGTCGGCTTATCGCTTATACAAGCAAAACTAGATTGTACCATAGCTCTTCTTCTATTGTGACCACTGAGAGGTAATCGGCAGATCGCTTTTTCGCTAAAAAACATATTGTTTTAACCTTATTGTTTTGTTATGATTCTTCAACTTTGTCGTAATTTTGCAGAAAAGTTTACGCCGGCCTTTTTAATATCGAATTGGAACCATACTTGGTAAGGTAGTACCTACATTTTAGAACAATAAAACCCCCAGCAACGGTGGTTTTTCAGCTACAAATGGGAAATTATTAAAGATTAAATAAATTTTTTGTGTATTTTTGGGAAAGTTTCCGTCTGCCTTTTTCATATCATATCATATATATATAATACATATTATGTATATAAGCAAAAATAGATTTATTAATTACTTTTCTTTAGTTATCACTCGTGGGTGATCTTATTCCGACCGCTTTTTAGCTAAAAAAGCTACCAAACCCGAACCCGAATAATTAAGTTTAAATAAACAAATAAATAATTTTCACAATTTTTTCCATTTTTTATAATAAAAATCTTCGTTTTCTTAAGCATATTACTATTAAACATAAGTAGTTTCTAGAACATTATTTTATGCGCGGTGCAGATTGTTTAGGCCATGCAATAGACGCGGTCGGTCCGATCGCCGCTTGGAGTCTGCATCGATGCGTCGCATTTCCGTTGCCAAAAGCCGTTGCTAACCTGACTACGGTAAATATCGTTCATGCCTGCTTGAAGGATTAAACCTTAACGTTTACGACTGCACAGTGGTGTTATTTGTCTCTTCGAGTTACACCACCTCATTTGTTTTGTCATTAAGTTTACAATGAATGGACGTGCTTGATTGCAGTGCATATTTATTTGGATTAAGTTGGATTGAATAATTGTTGTTTACTACACTTTGGTGAATATAAGCATGAATTAGCCGAATAACTATTTACTACACAACGACGAATGAATGATAGGGAATTAATAAAAATTAAATCAATCTAATATGTCATTTCGTCATATAAGAATCTTTTAACAATCATCTCAGAAACTAATACTTAATACGGCTACAGCGTACCAATGCTAAATATGGAAATTTGCGGCTATAATCCACTAAATTTTAACTTATAGCCCCATGAGGGTGAATATCCTGTCAATATAAAGTTTGTTTCATATGTAGATCGTCCCTAATCAGACATTTAAAAGAACAGATGTGGCAAGCCAAGGGTGTGTGTCTGTGGTAAAGGGTGCATTTTTAAGTAAGTAACGTCTTGTGTTACATTGGTTAAATTTATTGGACGTTTAATTTAGACACATGTTAAATTTAAGAAGGTTGGTAAGCCATTTAAATTGGTAATTTAGTTATGGAAACTGTAAATTAAACGGGTAATGTGGGGGTTTAAACTTGCACATTTGAGGAAGGGTGCTTTATGGTGTAAGTGCTAACTGCCATATTTCCTTATTGTATAGATTACAAACCTTAAATTACACAATACAATACTTTCTAAAAATGATTTCCACTTTGTATAGCTAAAATGTAAGACCAATTTTATGTCACTTCTTATACCTTAAGGAAGCAAAGTTGACTGGCTAAAAAATCATACCATGCAAAGGGTGGTAGGGGGATATTTTTAAAAAAATTCCGAAAAAATGTTTTAGCCTTTTTTACACAGAAAAATTTCCCAAATTATTAAAACACGTACTTGCTTATTTTGCAATGCAATTTTCAGCAATATAGTTTAATTAAAAACACGATACCGATAAGTCGATAAAATTGTGAAATTTTTGCGTCCACCGGCAATAGGCGTTGTGTCGTTGCCGTGCCGGCAGATGTGAAAACGCTCATCTTTGGGCGAGAAACATTGGTCGCGATTTTGTCGTAAATCGACATGTATTGTCTGTTATTGATATTTGGGAATCGCGGATTTAATTCAGTAAATTACGATTTTATAATCGGAACTTGAGTACAGGGTGTCCCAAATTCGAGCCTCATCATGGGGATCTCGGAAACTATAAGAGATACAGCATCGGTTAAATTGTGGCAAAGTTGCGCAATTTCGTACTGAGCAATATCGCAAAAAAATATCTAAGCTATCTTTTTTAGCTTTTGAAATTTTTGCAAAAAACTAAAATTTTGAGTTTTTGTTTTTTTAAATTGCTTGACTTATTTTATCCGCTACAGAAAAACAAGCACAACATTGTTAAGGCAACTTTTTACGCTCCATATTGTGACGTTTTTAGAATTTCGTTACAACGTTTCGTTTTTGTGGAACTATTATCAACTTTAATTTTTTAAATACGGACCTGCATTTTTTATTTTATTTTTGATAGCCCTTTAAGCCCTGAATTCAACCATGTACCACACTTAATTATATTTAGAGGTTTTGATGTCATTATTACATCTTCAGGAATATGATAATTATTTTAAAATACGGCCCTGTTGTTAGTTACTTAATCTTTTTACCACATACAACATGTAAATGGATCCGGAATTTTATACAAATAATTAACTATATTTAAGTTTTTATATAAAGTGTAACAAAGTAACAATAAAACTAAACAAAACAAAGGTGGCTATGACAAGAACTTTTACTTGATTGTTTGGCTTAATTATCTTGACAACTGCAGTCACCATTTATACTGAATATTTCAGCAAAATTATGTTTGCTGCTTTAGAAAAGCGCGACATGTTACGAATTTATTATTCTTCCAATAGGAATTCACAAATTTCTTGTGACCGTTATTTACAGGACTATCCTGAACGCTTGCAGCCTCATTATAGTTATTTTGCTACGCTTGATACTAATTTAGCCCAGTATGGTAGTTTTAATAAACCAAGAGTCAAATATGGTACACGAATGGAGCCGGAAGAACAACAAAATATTTTAGATTCTGTAACTCACCAAAATCCCGCTAAACGATATTTCAAACTAACAACTAACACCAGGGCCGTATTTAAAAATAATTATCACATTCCTGAAGATGTAATAATGACATCAAAACGTCTAAATATAATTAAGTGTGGCACATGGTTGATTTCAGGGCTTAAAGGGCTATCAAAAAATTTAAAAGAAATGCAGGTCCGTATTTAAAAAATTAAAGTTGATAATAGTTCCACAAAAACGAAACGTTGTAACGAAATTCTAAAAAGGTCACAATATGGAGCGTAAAAAGTGGCCTTAACAATGTTGTGCTTGTTTTTCTGTAGCGGATAAAATTAGTCGAGCAATTTAAAAAAACAAAAACTCAAAATTTTAGTTTTTTGCAAAAATTTCAAAAACTAAAAAAGATAGCTTAGATATTTTTTTGCGATATTGCTCAGTACGAAATTGCGCAACTTTGCCACAATTTGACCGATGCTGTATCTCTTATAGTTTCCGAGATCCCCATGATGAGGCTCGAATTTGGGACACCCTGTACATTAGTTATTAAAGAGTAGGATTCAATAGCACTTAGTTGTTCTTTATTTCCATAAATTACATGGTATATTATCATGAACAGTATACCGCCATAGACACCTCCAAATGTCAAACTTTTTAAGCGCAGCTTTAGCGGTTTTGAGGATATTTGAACGTTCTGGTACTTTTTACTGAAAATGCGGTGTTGTCATACCCCAGCAACTAGTAAGTATAAAATTTTGAAAATTTATTTTCTTACTAAGTTTGAGACGATCAATTAACTGCAGTAAACATAAATGGGGCATTCTATTTAAGATAACGAAACGACTATGTGTAGCGCAAAACTAGGAAATCTGGCCACAGTGCTGATATAGTAAATTTCACCTTAGTTTTTAATGCTTTGACGTATCTCTTGTCAAACATATTAGCCAACATGTGATTTTAAAATCCCTTATTCTATAAACGGCTTTTTTGGCTAGATTAACAAGAGATGGATATATAACTGACCGTATAGTTACATGTACATGACGAAGATGCACACTGCACAGTTCAATACGTTGCCCTTCAATGAGCTCAAACTCGTCAAAACACAGCATCACTCGTATATGGCGTTAGTATGTGCATCTTTGTCTTACGCATTTGCCCTCGCATAATAGGAAATATAAAATAGAACGAAAATCATATAAAAACGCGAACAAACCGATTTGTCATATAGTCCGCCATTCACCAGACATGCTCGGGCGAAAGCCGATTTGCGATCCTGGGTGTTATGTACAAATATGCGTGCCGCATTGGGACACACCGCGCACCGCGTGCATTCTGCTGTTAATTCTTGGTCGTTCGTATTGTTATTGTTTTTTGCAGGAAGGATATATATTTTGCGGCATATAATATTATGAATCTAAACTAAACTAGTTTTATAGGGCGGATTGTTATTCAAGTTCTATTATTTTTCTTGGTTTGGTTTATCAACTTGCAAAATTGTTTTATTGAATTGGTAAGTACAAGAACAGTAGAAGTGCAAAAATATTGGTTTGAAAAAAAATTAAAATAATTCTACAATGAGTAAACTATATATTAGTAGAAACTAAATATTTGCTTAGGTAATTCTCGTTTCCATAATTACAACTACAAATAAATTGACCCATGTTCACACATAATATTTAAGTCCGGCCCTGGCCAATTCTTAAGTTCTGTAAAAAGAAATGTTATAAATGACATGTGTCAGCGGCGGCCATTAAAAAGTAAGGTGAAATTTACTATATCATTGTTCAATTCCCCATACCCAGAAACCTCCAAATGCCGAATATTTTAAGCATAGCTTTAGCGGTTCTGAAGATATTAAAGTGTTTCGGAGTTATGTGAAGAGGATCCACGATGATTCAGAAGAAACCGTCAACACTGCACTTTTATGCATCGTTATAAATATAGGTCAAATTGCATTGTTATTCATTCTTTCTCGAATCTTGGTTCATACTGTAATAAAATAAAGTTTTTTAAAAACAGTTTTCCGGCTCTGCAACCCTTATTTTCGGCACTTTATACTAACCCGGTATATTAATTCTTTAAATTAAATATTTAATTACACAGTTAAAGTTTTCAAAAAAACTTTAGTAGACTGGTTTTGGTAGAATATTTATTTTATTAACTAAAGTGTACAACCCCCAATTAAATGTCAGAATTTAAATAAAATATTGTTTTAAGATAGATTTAGTAAATTAATATAAAATTTTATAACATGTTATAATGTCCGCGAAAATAATCAAAGAAAGAAAATATTGTGGCCTATCGGACAAGTGCCTAAAAGCCTCCCTGTAGAATCAAGGCGGCCCTCAATACACCTTAGCGCCATCCCACGGAACCAACTCCAATATAAAAGATAGTTACATTGGTAATAAAGAAAGCGGATTGCGCGCATTCTGGTAGGTGCCAGGGTTGATCTGTTTTCTGGTCTGCAAAATGGCAGATGTTTTCGGTGAAAACGCAAATAGCGTTCCCTATTCTGGATTGTGTTGCACTTCGTAGTTTATTTAGTTGTCTACCTTTCGTTATTACCAGTGTAACTATCTTTTATATTGGGGTTGGTTCCGTGGGATGGCGCTAAGGTGTATTGAGGGCCGCCTTGATTCTACAGGGAGGCTTTTAGTACATTTTTCCGTCGTTCTTGGAATTGCTTGGGATATGGCTGCCCGTCGAGTCCTAACAAGGACGAAACAGCCGGCCTGGTCTATCCGCCCCAGGGCATCCATTGAACTTGGATCCCTGTATATTCCAATATAAAAAATAGTTACACACTTGTCCGATATGCCACAATATTTTCTTTCTTTAATAAAATTTTATTTTTGTAAGTAAATATTATCTACTAGAAATTTTCAAAGCCGTTTATTATCCATCAGAATTTTTTTTCTGTGCATCCGTGACACCTGGCCATCAATCTGCTTAAATCTTATTTTAAAATCTTAATGGGGATTTTTTTTTTTATTTTAAAAACATCACCCACTATGCTTTTAATTGGAGCACTTTAATAAAACCGCTCGCACTGAAAACCCATAATTGGTTTATCAACTTGCAAAATTGTTTTATTGAATTGGTAAGTACAAGAACAGTAGAAGTGCAAAAATATTGGTTTGAAAAAAAATTAAAATAATTCTACAATGAGTAAACTATATATTAGTAGAAACTAAATATTTGCTTAGGTAATTCTCGTTTCCATAATTACAACTACAAATAAATTGACCCATGTTCAAACATAATATTTAAGTCCGGCCCTGGCCAATTCTTAAGTTCTGTAAAAAGAAATGTTATAAATGACATGTGTCAGCGGCGGCCATTAAAAAGTAAGGTGAAATTTACTATATCATTGTTCAATTCCCCATACCCAGAAACCTCCAAATGCCGAATATTTTAAGCATAGCTTTAGCGGTTTTGAAGATATTAAAGTGTTTCGGAGTTATGTGAAGAGGATCCACGATGATTCAGAAGAAACCGTCAACACTGCACTTTTATGCATCGTTATAAATATAGGTCAAATTGCATTGTTATTCATTCTTTCTCGAATCTTGGTTCATACTGTAATAAAATAAAGTTTTTTAAAAACAGTTTTCCGGCTCTGCAACCCTTATTTTCGGCACTTTATACTAACCCGGTATATTAATTCTTTAAATTAAATATTTAATTACACAGTTAAAGTTTTCAAAAAAACTTTAGTAGACTGGTTTTGGTAGAATATTTATTTTATTAACTAAAGTGTACAACCCCCAATTAAATGTCAGAATTTAAATAAAATATTGTTTTAAGATAGATTTAGTAAATTAATATAAAATTTTATAACATGTTATAATGTCCGCGAAAATAATCAAAGAAAGAAAATATTGTGGCCTATCGGACAAGTGCCTAAAAGCCCCCCTGTAGAATCAAGGCGGCCCTCAATACACCTTAGCGCCATCCCACGGAACCAACTCCAATATAAAAGATAGTTACATTGCTAATAAAGAAAGCGGATTGCGCGCATTCTGGTAGGTGCCAGGGTTGATCTGTTTTCTGGTCTGCAAAATGGCAGATGTTTTCGGTGAAAACGCAAATAGCGTTCCCTATTCTGGATTGTGTTGCACTTCGTAGTTTATTTAGTTGTCTACCTTTCGTTATTACCAGTGTAACTATCTTTTATATTAGGGTTGGTTCCGTGGGATGGCGCTAAGGTGTATTGAGGGCCGCCTTGATTCTACAGGGAGGCTTTTAGTACATTTTTCCGTCGTTCTTGGAATTGCTTGGGATATGGCTGCCCGTCGAGTCCTAACAAGGACGAAACAGCCGGCCTGGTCTATCCGCCCCAGGGCATCCATTGAACTTGGATCCCTGTATATTCCAATATAAAAAATAGTTGCACACTTGTCCGATATGCCACAATATTTTCTTTCTTTAATAAAATTTTATTTTTGTAAGTAAATATTATTTACTAGAAATTTTCAAAGCCGTTTATTATCCATCAGAATTTTTTTTCTGTGCATCCGTGACACCTGGCCATCAATCTGCTTAAATCTTATTTTAAAATCTTAATGGGGATTTTTTTTTTATTTTAAAAACATCACCCACTATGCTTTTAATTGGGGCACTTTAATAAAACCGCTCGCACTGAAAACCCATAATTGTAATAATTTTTAATTCTGGAACCCTTAAGCTAATAAAAAAAGTCTTTCCTCAAACGTTGTAGTTCAGGGATTACAATGTTTTTTTTTAAATTATCAGTCCGATGAATTTCGACAAAAAATTGAAAAATGCAAAACCATGTAACCGCAAACGCGGTCGACCGTGAAGATGCGAGGAAGGATCACATTGCCCTAATGGCTATGTGCGTTGAATAGATCCATTTAAGAGATGGTTTTTGAAAGAAGTACCCTTCGACAGTGGACTACAGTTTAAATCAAGGAAAATTTATAGGGTTAGAAATGTTAAGTCCTTGTAAAAGATAGAAAGAAGAGAGGCGAGATAAACTGGTTTTTGGTGTGCCTGCTGGCCACCAGTGGCGCAATGGCGGGAAATTTGAACGGCGGTTTAGGAACTTTTAAATTTTATAATTAACTTTTAATAGAGTTTTTATTGAGTTAATTTGTGATTTAATATAAATATTATTGAATCACAAAAATTTGAATGAAAATAAGCTCAAAAGTTTTTATTTTATTGAATAAAAGTACATCTTTATATTAACCAAGCTTTGGAAAATAAATAAGGAAACACTTTTTTTACACCACTTTTTTCTGCGTTTATTGATAAATAAAAACGGCATTGACAACCATAACAAAAATAACTGCTTAGAACAAACTAATACCCTAAGGTTACGTCTCACAGATCTCACTCATCGGGTTTGTCTCAATTCATATAATATATCACAAGTTTAAAACACAAACACTAGGCTGCAACGAGACACGTACTAAAACATTCCTAAACTATCAGGTGATTCTTACAGCATTCTCGGAAACAAAATAAACAGAAACAGTATCGGGTTTTCTGTAAAATATGGCCAGTGGCCAAGTATATCGAGTTAGCTCAAACCATTATCCTTGTGCCATCATGTTGTTCGATGTACAATATTCATTAAAACAAACAAATTAGTCCTCAGTAGTGAATAATATTCCAATCTACTCAGTAAAAAAAAATATTAAAATTATTATTTCCAGAGCCTAAACTATCAGTTTGTAACTGATAGATTGTTAGGTATAACCTCGGGCACAAATGTGAAGCAGTTCTCTACCGGCTGCCGAACGATAATTTGTTAAGATTGGCTTGTAAACTAATAATAAATATGTGAAACGTTTCATGTTAATTCATTTATTGCAATCTTACATTGCCAATATAAAAAAAAATAGTTATAAGTGTAAAATCAATTTGATAGACAATAAAAAATAATTACCTGCATGGTAGCCTGGAATAATAATTGAAAAAATACATACATCGGCAACGTTTTCTAGAGAAGAAACTAATAAAATGGTATTAAATATTAAATATTAAAACGATAATCAAAAAATAAATTTAATTTCCTGACAAAAAAAACATGGACAAGAGAAAGCTGGCTGGTTTGTTCCTATTAGCACCTGAAGGCGAACCACGAACAATCGCTTTTATATCGATCGACAAGGAGAAGTCGATCGCCTTCTTGTCGAAGCGATCGAGATTTCGTACCACGGTTAATCTATTTATCGAAATCGTCTTCTGTTCGGGCGTTTCCGTTTTGTCGATAAAGACTTATTATCCATTTTAAAAATATTTCCTATAATTCCCCGTTTATGATTAAAAGTCAGTAATTAACAATAAAAAGAAGAAGAATATAGGTTATATTTTTAAATTGTTTTGGTATTTGTGTTTGTTTACTGTTTATTGTAGTCTCTAAATTTTAAGTTTTTAATAATTTTTCTTGTATATTATCTAATAAAATGTTTTTATTTCCGCCACCTTCATTTTTGTTTTATATTTTCAGTTTTGCACAGCAAGCTTTCATTTATCAGGGTTTTTTCCCCTAGGCCCAACGCATTTTATTTTGTGGCTGCATCCTTCCACAACTCCAGAGATTTTTGTTTAGCATTTTGGCACACAAATTTGCCTGTAATCATTTCAGGATGCACCTCTAAGATATCTAGGAGTAAATCCCAATGCCTGGAATTTACTCTCATTCTTTTTACTGCAGACTCCATTGTCTAAAAACAGAAAACTTCATGTAGGTACATACTTACTGTGTTTTTCGCTTTCTCCGAAAAACCTATAAATTTGTATGAACTAAACGGATATTTAATTTTAGAAAGCTTTATAAGTTAAAACTATGTATTCTAATACACTCTAATATTATTAAAGAAAAACAATCGAATATAATATTTCCTTCGACCAACATTATTTACATCACGAGACGAAAACAATGATATTCATACACCTATGGTAAAGAGTACTTTTAGCCAATGATCAGTATTATATAAAGGAATAACAATTTGCAACAGTTTACCGAAAATAATTTAAGAAATATCGAAATTATGGATTTTTAAACAAAAACTAAAAATACCAAAAATTTTTAAAACTAAACTAACTTTAACGTATTATTATTTCGTAAATGGTTATTATAAATATATATTTTTTAAATAATTTCGATGGAGTTATTAACAGTTGGGTACTAAACATTTGTGATTTTATATTATTATATATTTGGTGTTATATTCTCTGTAATAAACTTTTTAAGTTGGTTGAGAATAAAGACATATAATAATATTAGTATTATAATTATAAAGATATATTATTATTAAACCACCCAAATGCGAAAAACCATTTAAAACTCAAAACAAAGTAAACAAACACGATTTCTGAGGTTAGGTTGTTCGTCGACAAGTTTTAGCGGCGTCCACTTGTCAGTCGACTTCTTTCGATGCGATAAAATCGTTAAGTTGGATAAAGCGATCGTCTGTGGTAGCTATTTATGTAGATTGACCTTGAGCCAAGGCGAGACGGGGAAAGACGTAAGGGGAAATTGTCGATTACGATTGTCTGTGGTTCCACTTCTGGCTTAGTTGAGAAAGCGTTATAGTAGGTCAGACTGTAACTGTCCTTCTCTTCTATGCGTCAAAAATATGCGACAGAACCCTGTTCCTCGGCCAGCAGGAGAATTATCAAGTGACCACAGCGCCAATTTGACTCTGGTGGCCAGCTGCGCGGCTTGAGATAAATATGACCTTGTGATGCAGGATGGCTAATTTACACTTTCACCGAGGTGGTTTAAATCAAATTGAGACCCCGACATTTCTAATATTTTAAAATACTGACTTCTCCAAGGCTTTCGATCGACTAGATCACTCCGTATTATTAAACAAACTAGATACCTTTGGTTTCTCTGATCATCTCTTGTGATTTTTTGACTCATATTGAAAAAACAGACGTCAGTATGTAGCTAATAGTAGGGTCAGGTCTACAGAATAGCTTGCAACATCCGGGGTTCCTCAAGGTTCCATCCTTGGCCCTTTTATTTTTTTACATTATTTATAAATGATATTATTAATATTCTCACAGTTCGTTGTCTGGTTTATGCCGATGATCTAAACATATTTTGTTTAATTTGAAGAAATAGTCCATACTTAAAGTGGAGTTGAAAGTATGAAAAGGAAAGAAAAACACAAAGTCTTCCTCCACAAAATTTAATAGAATAAAATTCTAGTTCAAAAGGTCTCTACATGTTTCGAACGTAGAAACGTTCATCATCAGAAGACAGAAATCTATTTTATGCTGATGTTGTTAGCAAAAGAGAAAATTAGAACCTTAATGGAGCTTTTATGGACGTAAAATTTTTAAATGTAGAAGAAACATGGCTTGAAAAATTGACAATGGATGAATACTGAGCATTCAAAAACGTTGTTAAAGTAGGCTTAAACCAACCAAACTAAATGGAGAAGAAGAGAAAAGAAAAAAACCCGGGAGAAAAAAAAAACTTTCTAAAAAGGTGTAGGAAATTATTTAGATTTCATTCTTAATATTTATATCCAGCATAAGTGACACATTATGAGGATAGAAGTGCAGTAGCACAATCTGTAAAAAATAGAAATTGTAATTAAAATTAAAGAGTGAATGAGTACAGAATTTTTTTTTATTATATGATTTTTTTAAAAATTTGGGCAGATATATCTGCCTAACCTTAATTGAGCTTTTTCTCCATGAACAATTTTCTTTTACTTAATTTAATTTTACCGCCATTCTACCTGTCAGTACACCTGTCAATCGATTCATCTTTCATTCACGTCACGTTTCTCCAGCACGTGGAGGTGAAGAACCTTTTGATTTTTGAATTTAAAAAATGTTCAATTTTTTAATTTTTGGTTTTAAATTAACCGTTCGCGGGGTTACTGAGGTTTAATCCTCAGTACCCCAAAAAACTTTACTTTTACATAACAACATTGTAAGTACTTACCCTTTTTTTTTTTTTTAATTTTTTAAAAAATCATATAATAAAAAAAAATTCTGTACTCATTCACTCTTTAATTTTAATTACAATTTCTATTTTTTACAGATTGTGCTACTGCACTTCTATCCTCATAATGTGTCACTTATGCTGGATATAAATATTAAGAATGAAATCTAAATAATTTCCTACACCTTTTTAGAAAGTTTTTTTTTCTCCCGGGTTTTTTTCTTTTCTTTTCTTCTCCATTTAGTTTGGTTGGTTTAAGCCTACTTTAACAACGTTTCTGAATGCTCAGTATTCATCCATTGTCAATTTTTCAAGCCATGTTTCTTCTACATTTAAAAATTTTACGTCCATAAAAGCTCCATTAAGGTTCTAATTTTCTCTTTTGCTAACAACATCAGCATAAAATAGATTTCTGTCTCCTGATGATGAACGTTTCTACGTTCGAAACATGTAGAGACCTTTTGAACTAGAATTTTATTCTATTAAATTTTGTGGAGGAAGACTTTGTGTTTTTCTTTCCTTTTCATATTTTGTTTAGTCACAAGTTTAATTAATTGTTTGTCCAAATTGTAAACATTTTAATTTATGTTGTTGATGATTAATGAAAAAATATTCTGGACTAAATTTCCTAAATGGATATGGTAATGAATGAATGATGTTGAAAGTAAAATATACTCCTGCCTATATAGAACTATAATTACAGGCGTGAATTCAAAATATGTAGGCGTATATTACAAGACGAAGGATCAATTAATATAATTCAAAGAAAATTTGCAATTTCACGTGACCATTTTAGAAAACATTTAACTACAACCTGTTAAGTTAATCCCAAATTAGTACAGAACACGCAAGATGGTTTTATGGATAGTATTAGACCTATAAGTTTTTGTTTGCGACATTATTTCTTAACCTGTAACTAAAGTTAAACACATATATGTAGGATATATTATATCCCTATTTCAGGTAATTGTGCTTCGATGACGGAAATAATATTTTTTTTAATGCGTTAACCGCTGTTTATCCTCATGTAAAAGGTGGCCACTATGGACGATCTAGAAAAAGTATGACGAATCGTACATTAATCTTGGATTTGTTGCTGCAAATGGCTCACCTCTCTGAATGATGTACAGCAAATTCCTTCCTAATAGTTCGATGGTAGATGCGCCGATATTTAGAGACACATATATGTAGGATATATTATATCCTTATTTCAGGTAATTGTGCTTCGATGACGGAAATAATATTTTTTTTAATGCGTTAACCGCTGTTTATCCTCATGTAAAAGGTGGCCACTATGGACGATCTAGAAAAAGTATGACGAATCGTACATTAATCTTGGATTTGTTGCTGCAAATGGCTCACCTCTCTGTATGATGTACAGCAAATTCCTTCGTAATAGTTCGATGGTAGATGCGCCGACATTTAGAGACTATGACGTATGCGACTCAGACTGTGATAGAGCGTTTTTAAAGGTTCGTTTTAATTTTTGTCTACTATTTTGCCCATGTATCGGCAGTACACTTATAATAAGTATAATTTTATGCGATCCGTAAATAGCTTTCGGGTTTGGAGTAAATATGCTAAATATATGCGTGCAACAATTTAAATACAATTAATTATGTCAAAAAGAATTACTGTTTCACGCAACTAAATGGGCTATTGTAAAAAAAACTTAAATGACGACACTTTAAATTTGCTCCAAATTATTTCGAAACACGCAACCTAAATCCCCTGGAAATTATTAAACCTTGGAAAGAGATTTATGGTTCATTATTTATTTTTACTTCAATTATGAAAATAGTTGGGACTATATATTTCTTTTTGGACCTTTTACTGACCTTTAGTATAGCCAGCCTAAAATATCATAGTTAAGGAGTAAATCAAGGGTGTTTAAAAAAGTGTTAACAGTAACCCATTTCAAAGGCTAAATAATTAAAAATGTAAATTATTTATTTGTATTTAGTAATGTTACTTATTTACAATTTCCCCATTTCATTTACAATAATTTCCCCCTTTACTTTGGAGATATTGTAAATAAAATGTTTATCTTGTAGAAGAAAGAATACATCTAAAACTGGGGTTTTTGCAAAGATTTCCAATAAAGCTTTTCCTAGCACTTGAAGATACAGTTTGCCTCTATGTTTTGCAGGTTTAGTTCGTATAACTGGAGGTTCAAGGAGAACATCAATCTATGTATTAGCAACAATATGTGCGGATGGATGTTTTTTTACCACCTTTCACTTTATACAAGGGAATAGCTGACCAACCAAGATGGATATCTAAAAAAACATATCCTGGAACATTCTACATTACATCATCAAATGGTTTAATAAAAGACACTCAGTTTTTCGATTGGATTTCTAGTGATTTGATTGAAGAAGTGAAGAATAAAAGAGAAATAATTATAATGTCCAATTAAACATCACTTCTGATGAATTAACGATCGTTTTTATCTAATTGTACTTTAATAGATTCATCGATGTTTTCAAGTTGTTAAGTAGTGGTGTCAGGAATAACAGTATTTAAAATAAGAACCGACTGTGCTTTACTTTGTTCATAAATTTTAATATTGTACTTTTCTTTGAATTTAATTAAGTCAATATGATTAAAGTGTCACTCTGGAAATGTGTTTGAATCTACTGATGGAAAAGAGCTTATTAATGTAACTGCTTCAATAATAATATCATTACACTGAGAAAATAGCTCCAAGTAAACTTGTGGTAGCTGGGAAAAGTTTACTTACACCGGCTAATATTTCATTTAATATAGAAATTTAGTTTATTTAAAGCAAGTTAAACAAATTAGCTACAATCGGTTTAGTTGGATTTAATAAATTAGTAAACAATGTTTATTTGTTTTTAGTAAACATATAATTTTTAAGTATACTGTACACCTAATTTAAACTTGTGTTCACTTGTTTTGGATAAATTAAGACATGTAAAAAAGTTTACTTTAAATAAGTAAACCAAAATATTCTCCTAAGTAAACTTGGTTGCTTAAATAAAGTGTCCAGTTCACTTGTTTGGCCATTCGTCAATGTTCGGTTCGCTTTTAGCCGCTCCCGCTTCACTTCGGCAGGATGAAACTCGAAACCCGTGGCGTCGCACGCAATACGATATACGTCATACGATTTATCATTTTCTTTTCGTCCTAGGCGAAGTCGGTCGGATTGTTTGGTGCTCTCTTGTATATATATTTTTGTTGCCGTATTGGACATCGCGGTGACTATACTATTATGGAGTGTTCTAATATGGAGTATTTGTTAATAAATTGGAATTTAGAAGATGATATTTCCGCTTTTACGGGTATCCCTTATCCTTATCCCTTTCACTAATTCTAACTAAACAATTTGTGTTTTTAAATAAATGGTTTATTGGTTAAAGGTACATAATTTAATAAAAGGGTTACTTATTCCAAGTAAACAGTTCATTTAGATCAGATAACGAATTTCTAAGCACACCTGTTTATTTGTGTTTACTAATTCTAGGTAAACCAGTTCAGCATTTGCCATTTACTTAGGCCAAGTGAACCCTTCACTAGTCACTATATGTGGTGAACTTTTTAATTAAAGTAAGTGTATTTTCACCTAGATCCAATAAACTTTTTTCTCAGTGTACCTTACTCTTTTCACACCAATCCCAAAAGTTCTACAAACTTAGACTTAAATAGTATAGTCTAGCGTCTTTTTGAAATCTGTTGTTTACTAAAAGTTATTAATTTTTTTGCTCAAGCAGTTTTTATTGGCCCAAAAACGCATTTATATAACAGGAATTGTATCGGTAAGATGGCTGGGAAATTTATAGGGCTGAATGTAATTATTCATAGCCATTTTCACAAATTGATGTGGGAGTTATGCCCGCCATTCATCAGAAGTGATGTTTAATTGGACATTCTAATTATTTCTCTTTTATTCTTCACTTCTTCAATCAAATCACTAGAAATCCAATCGAAAAACTGAGTTTCTTTTATTAAACCATTTGATGATGTAATGTAGAATGTTCCAGGATATGTTTTTTCAGATATCCATCTTGGTTGGTCAGCTATTCCCTTGTATAAAGTGAAAGGTGGTAAAAAAACATCCATCCGCACATATTGTTGCTAATACATAGATTGATGTTCTTCTTGAACCTCCAGTTATACGAACTAAACCTGCAAAACATAGAGGCAAACTGTATCTTTAGATTAATTAATTATTGATAACTTACTTTGCCCTTTCTTGCCTTATTCTTTGTGGATCTGTGGTAAACCCGTCCCTAAAACTATATAGCTTAAAATTAAAGAAGTCACACCCCCTTTTTCAACCCCTAGGTGGATTTTGGAAAAATGACGAAACACGAATATTATTATCTTAGTAAAGGAACTTATATCCCAATTTTTAAACCTCCACGAGTTATAGTTTCTGAGATACAGAAATTCTTAGAGTTAACTTTTTCTTAAAACAAAGCGTTTCGACAAAAGACAACGACATTTGCCTTTGACAGCTGATCTGATTTCGTCGTTAAAGTTCCCAGATCAGCCGTCGCAAGCTCAACGTCAGGTTGCGTCATATTATTTTCTTCCGATTTTGCTGTTTTTTTTAAGTGTTTCTGTGGCTGTTTTTTGTGTGGTGTGTGATTTAAACTTTTTACTTTTGGATTTTATTTCAGAGACAGATTTTCTTGGTGTTTATTATTTAAGTTTAATGGTGAGTACAAACACTATTTTGGTTAACTCATTTATTATGAAATCAATAAAGTGCGTAGTATACAGGATGTCTCATAATTGTTTAATTTCTAAAAAAATAATTAGTAGGTACTTACTGGCCACACAGAAGAAATTAAAATTTTCTCGAAGCTTGAGAGCCAAAATTCCCGGCTAATCGCTTTTTTGTTGTTGTCGTTTCTCATTGGAGTCCCCTGAACTGATATTCTGTATGAAAAGTAGCGATTAAGATCGGGATCTCTTCGTCAGTGTAATGCCACACCCACGAATGTGCAAAATGAGCGTTAGCAGATATTCGAGTTTTAAACTTTCAATTAGTTGCTAAAAATCAGGATTTATTGCGACATTTTTTTTGTAATTTTATTAACAGATGTTAGAGTTATATTTTAGAAAATTTCTATATAATATTTAATATTATCCGGGATTTACGAAAATATCCATCAATTTTCGAAAAAAGTAACATTCGCGATTATGGCATTGTAGTTTTTTTAATAAAATGCATACGTGAAATTATAATATCAACCTTTATTATGGTAAAACTGGAACAAAAGAACTTTCTCATATTAAAAACTACAAAATTAGAAATATTAATATAGTCGGATCTGGTCTTATCGTGCGGGTTATACGATTCAAGAAAGACATACTCTCAGTTTTTGTTTTCTTTACTTGCGTTTAATTTTACCCTCTAAATAAAATACGTAAGATAAATAAGACAGACTTATTCCATTTTGACATGAAAAAAAAGGATATGTATTTACTTTCCAGCGATTCTAAAAAAGCTTATAATAGCACCAGCTACGTTTTATTTTAAATATGCCAGTTTTGTGACTTTGACAGTTTGTGACAAAATGAAACAATTTTCTGGGTTTTTGCATCCCCAATCAAAAAAAATGGTACTTAATCTGATAAACTATTTCGAAAATGAAAGAAAAAGTGGAAATTCGCCAACCAATATTCAGGAAACAGTAGCCAAAGCACTGGGAATTACTTTAAGGACTGTGCAGAAAATTGTGCATGAAACAAAACATAACATAATACCCAAGAATACTAAAAAGTGTAAACGAAGAAAGCCAAAGACTGAGGATTTAAGCGAAAATATTAAAATGGGAGTTCGAAATGTGATTTACGATTTATACAAATCAAAAACCAATGTAACTCTTCTAGTTTTACAAAAAACATTAAAAATTCGGGGTGTTTTGGAAATTGGACTTGAAGCGTTATCAAAATTAATAAAAAATTTAGGTTTTCGCTATAAAAAAGACTGTAACCGAAGATTTTTATGTGAGCAGTCACAGATAGTGAGTCAGCGTGTTCAGTTTTTAAAAAAATATACGGACAATTACAAATCGAAATTTAGAAAAGTGGTATTTTTAGACGAAACGTGGATATTTTCGAATGGAAGTGGATCAAAATCTTGGCAAGATGAGTCTGTAAAAAGTGTTAAAAGGAAAAAGGGGTGCGGTACGGGAAAGCGTTTTATTATTTTGCATGCCGGTTCTGCAACAGGATATGTTGCAGGTGCGAGTTTAATTTTTTCTTCAACATAAAAAAGTGCTGACTATCATGATAATATGAATTGCGAAATGTTTAAAAAATGGTTAAAAGTTCAATTGATACCAAATTTGGATGCTCCGTCTATAATTGTATTAGATAATGCATCATATCATTCAAGAATTTTAAATAAACAGCCTACTTCATCTTGGAGAAAAACTGATATTTATGAGTGGCTGGAAAAACACAACCAAAATCCTTTACCAAATATGCTTAAAACGGATTTCCTATCAATAGCAAAGTCTCTTAAAAAACCCAAAATATACGCGGTAGATAAAATACTGCGTGAATATGGTCATAAGGTTCTACGACTGCCGCCATATCATTGCCAGTTTAACGCAATAGAATTAATATGGGCTGGTGCAAAGTCTTATTATGAAAAACATGTAGGTGATGGTCGTAAATCCGACCAAGTACAAATAGTTTGGCAATATTCGTTAGATCATATTACACAAGAGTACTGGAAGAAATCGGTGGAACATACAGAAATATTAATAATCGAAGTAGCGCCAATGATAATTGCTCCATTCAAAGACGACTCAGACGACGAGGACTTTTTAGATTTTATAAGTGACGATGAGAGTTTTTAGGCTATAATTATAAACGGTGTTTTTCGTTTACATTTTTTAGTATTCTTGGGTATTATATTATGCTTTTTTTCATGCACATTATTCTGCATAGTCCTTAAACTAATTCTCAGTGTTTTCATTACGGTTTCCTGCATATTGGTTTGCGAATTTCCACTTTTTCTTTTATTATCGAAATAGATTATCAGACTAAATGCCATTGTATTTTTAGGTTTTAGTAGTAAAATTGTTAAAATAAATTGCACTGTTTATTATTGTCGTTTTTAATTAAAGGGTACAGTAGGTATATAATTAACGATTATATAATTTTTTTGTAACTTTTTAACTCCCCTGTACATAATTTTTACAAAACTAATAATATTAGGTATATGTGACTATCTTCGCGATAGCTAAAATAATGAAACTATTTTTCCTTCCTTCGGTATATTTGTAAATAATCTCACAACATTTTGATAGCCTCTGTGTTGTCTGATTTGACGCATATGATCAGTGACCTTTGGACCCGCACGTTAAGACCAGATCTGACTATATAGTTAAACACTTAAATCATATTAATCATATAAACTGAGAAATGTTTAGTAGAAACAACATAACGAATGTAAAACAAATGCAAAATCCACACCGCCACAAACACGAGAGTGTCATTTTCGCGATATGCACGTCGCAGGATAACTCAATCACTAGACTGCCACAAAAACGAATATGGTACAATCGCGATGCACGCGTTTCAAGTAAACAATGCAGACTGACTTCCGTGAAAGTGCATATCTCCTCCCCAAAATCTCTTAGCCTTCAATCACATTCGTGGTGGTGGCAGAGTAAAGCAATGACTGGGATATTATTAGTGGTGTACTTAAGTAAAAAACTAAAATTTTGCACATTCGTGGGTGTGGCATTGCACCGACGTCTTGGCAAATTTGTGTAAATACATCCCTACTCTGTATCACTGTTCGGGCTGTTTCGTACTGTAGCATAGCGAAAGCGAGAGCTCAAGATGTGTCTCTTTCATAGACATATACTTTTAGAAACGTACAGCTTATTTCGTGCGAAAAGAAAAGTTACGTCTAAGAAGGTCAACATTGCAGAACCCGATATCGTTATGGCAGGACACGCAATTCCACTGACTTCGTCTATTAATTTGCTGGGTGTCAACCTGGGAGGAAATATGTCTTGGCATAATCACGTTGTGACAATCGCCAGAGCAGCTTCTCAGAAGCTCGGTATACTTTTCCGTACCAAAAAGTTGTATACACCTCAACAACTTTTGACACTCTATAAAGCCCAGATTCGACCATCACTGGAATACTGCTCTCATATCTGGAGTTCGGCACCGAAGCATACCCTTCGGTTGTTGGATTCCATCCAAAGGAGAGCCGTTCGTCTAATCGGCGACCACGAGCTGACTAAGAACCTCGACAGCTTAAAACATCGAAGACAGGTTGGTGATTTGACTCTCTTCTACAGATATTTTCATGGCAAGTGCTCGACAGATATTGCCCGCTCGATGCCACCTAGAGTAATGCATAGCAGAAACACACGACGAACCACTGCCGCCCATCCCTATGTGGTTCAAATTAGTACACCCCGAACATCATTGTTTCAGAACTCTTTCATTTGGAGGACGTCATCTTTGTGGAACGGCCTTTCTGAGACCGTGTTTCCAACCGAATATAACCTCCAACGATTTAAGAAAAACGTGAATCGCTTTCTTCGCACACGCACCGCTCCCAGAGCGCCTTAAAGGATTTTTCCTATAGTGCTTGTGCTCGATCATAAAAAAAAAAAAAAATAGATAAAATTGTACGCAGGACTCGACGGTTTGATCCCCTAGCCCGCCTTTATTGACATCAATAAATACACTCCAGTACCGGCTTGGCGCCATTTTTGTTGTTACGTTTTCTCTGCGGATTTCTTGTATTCTTTGTCCAGTGTTCTTATTTCTTGACTAAGAACTTGACTCATGAAATAAGGGCTTTAAATCTGTGCACACCAGCACTAAGGGTTTAGTAAGACATTTTAAATTTTAAAGCCAGTACCCATCAATATTTATATTCGTTAAATCAGACTTGTGCAGTGCGCATGTCTATTCCTTTATGGCTTTGTTTACATGTACAAGGCCATAAATTTGCCACTAACTTGATTATTGTTTGCTGATTTAAAAGTAAATGTCTACGATCTCTTTGCAAGCGACGTTATTTAATTTCTTTTTACCACGTTATAAATATTTTTCTATGCTTTTCACATTTACTTAAGGTGGGAGTATCAACATGCTTGCCAACCTAGAGCTATAACCTATTTCGCGTATATTTATTTAATTTTTCCAGCTTTTACACAAAATTTAAATAAAATCATTATCGTCTTCATATTTTATAGGTAATAATTGACATATTAAATAAATATCAAGGAATTTCATAACTTATTTTAGGAGAATTATTGTATAGCGAAAATATCGGGTAAGATGTTTTTAATATTATTATGTCATTGTTCTTTCACTCTACAATTATCCCAAAATTAGCAACAAAATGAATAGATATTTATGTTATATGTCAGATATTACCTAAATATTGTACCAACGATATTGATTTTATTTAAATGTTAGTTAATATAATAATAAACTAAAAAAAGCAACACGAAATGGGTTATAGGTTGGTAAGGGATTAAATGACGTTGAGAATGCCACCTTAAATTCAGATTTTGTTATCATGTTTATCTTTATTTTTCCCATAAAGAAATGCTTATAGAGTACTTGGTATCAAAGCGATCGCTTCCTCCTCGCTTCTTTATCTTTTTCGCTATCGCTATTTTAAATAGTTACCGAGTGCCACTCCCGATACTCATATGTGGCGCCGCCGGCTTTAACAACACTAATAATAATAATAATCGGTCTTCAACATCATTGTCGTAGAAATAGCCGGTACTAAAAATGAAATGAGTAATTTTAGGGTTCAAACTATAACCGCATAACATTAAGGATAAACTATAAATTACGTGCCCTCGGAGTATAAAAATTCTAAATTTCTTCTTATCTACCGGGTGTCCACGGAAGGTGGCTCGCCCCTCAAACTTTTTTGTTTTTCAAAATAATGAAATAACATTCTGACAAAACTGCATTTTTTGACAGGTGACTCAACATTATGGAACTCCGGTTTAACCGGAAGTGACATAACCTTTCGATTTTTAAATGGGACACCTAGTATATTTTTTATATTTTTTTACTCCATATGACACTCTAAATACAACGATGTGTCACTTTTCACTTTTTGTCACCAAGAAAATATTTTTTTCCCAAATTTATTGTTTTATCTAGAGGGCTATGAATACCTACCTTAAAATCACTTATTTCAGTTCTTTAATCTTGGGAAAAATACAATTTTACTATTTTTGGTCCAATGCTACGTAAAATTTAATCTTTAAAGTTGTATAACTCATTTTTTTTTAATGGCAACATGGTGGCTCGTCGGGTTAAGAAGAAAGAGGATTTTATTACGATTATTTTAATACCATACACTATTAGGTTTTAGAAAAGCTGCCATTAAAAAACTTTAAAATGAACTTAGAACTTTCCTAAAATGAACCATCTTTTAAGAATAAATTTAGATTTAAATGCATCAAGTAGCCTGTGACCAGCAAAACTGATAAAACAAAATCATGCCTTGAAGAAAATTGAAATGCCAACAGCTTCTGCCAAAGTAAATTAGTTTGTTGTTTAAAAAGCATGGACAATAATACTTTTACAAGGAGTGGAAAAGTTGAATATGTTATTAGTGTTTGGAGAATGTAGAAATAATTCAAATTTATTCGCAAAAGATGCTTCATTTTAGAAAAGTTCTAAGTTAACTTTTTAAAGTTTTTTAATGGCAGCTTTTCTAAAAGCTAATAGTGTATGGTATCAAAATAATCGTAATAAAATCCTCTTTTTTCTTAACCCGACGAGCCACCCTGTTGCCGTTAAAAAAAAAGGGTTATACAACTTTAAAGATTAAATTTTACATTGCACATAGCATTGAACCAAAAATAGTAAAATTGTATTTTTTCCAAGATTAAAGAACTGAAATAAGTGATTTTAAGGTAGGTATTCATAGCCCTCTAGATAAAACAATAAATTTGGAAAGAAAATATTTTCTTGGTGACAAAAAGTGACAAGTGACACATCGTTGTATTTAGAATGTCATATGGAGTCAAAAGAAGTAAAAATATACCAGGTGTCCCATTTAAAAATCGAAAGTTTATGTCACTTCCGGTTAAACCGGAAGTTCCATAATATTGAGTCACCTGTCAAAAAATGCAATTTTATGTTGTATACAAATTCCCAAAATTTTATTCCATTATCTTAAAAAACAAAAAAGTTAGAGGGGCGAACCACCTTCCGTGGACACCCGGTATAAAGATGGTTTGCAACCAAATATAAATATTTATTTTAGAACAGAAACAAATATTCTTCAAAAACCAAAATCGTTCTATAATAACAAGGACATGTAAATGGTAAATAACACATCCTGCATAGAAAAAATTTTAATCAGTATAAAACCGTATTAATTTTTCACTAAGACAAAACAGGTTCGATTACAAACGTCTTATGTTCTAAGGGTTTTTATTCTAACAATATTCCACTACTAGGTTAAAACCTAATGGCTTATAGCCAACTCATGTCCCCATTTACCAAATGCACGCATTTTAAACAGCATTTGTGGCTGGCTCTAACGGTAATGGAATTTCCGTGGTATACAAGCTTTTGCTAATTCCCTACAATAATAGGACAATGCTGTTCTTTAAGACCCCATGTATAATGCGAACTAATTACACTGGTCAACAAAGTGTTAGCTTTTTAAGGGATTTTACACTGAAATTATCGTTTAATTTTTTCTTCATCAAAAAATAGGCTACTTCGGCGTCGCTTCGCATTTAGAATTTTTTTTCATCATCATCATCATCATCATCATTATCATCATCATCATCATCATAATCTTTATTATTTTATTAGTTCTGTCAAAATACAAAATAACATAGAGCTTGTCATATAAAGTTGCCACAGTGGATCTTTGCCCGTGCGTCATCAATCAACGATCAGGACTCGACGTGGTTAATAACTCTGCATCCTTGTTTATTACAGTAACAAGTTTGAATAAAAGCATAAAAGAACGTCTCCAAAATTCCGCAATAATATAACGTGCTAGACAAGGATAAAACTATAAACGTCAGATAATTACTTTCTTTATTTGTTTAGTTGACAACCGTTGTATTTTAGAACGTCATTGTCAACCTTATTTTGATCTGCCAATCTAATTCGTATTTTGTAAATCTGTGTGCCTTAGAACTGTTCCTGTTTCTAAAAATAGTTCTTTTTAGAGGTAATTATACCCACCATCTGTTTTGGCGGTAAGTATTTATGGATTTTTATAATAACTAATTTATTTATTTTAAATATTCTAACCGTGAAAGTTCTTTGAAACGTTTACGGCAGTGGCCAAATTCCCTTAAATAAAAGGATGTTAAAAATTTGACTTTTGCGATTTTAATAGTCAATAAAACACCAAACTTTTGTAGATTTTAAGCTTTAAAAATAGCATTAAATGTATAAACATTTGTTTGTCAATTTCTTTTAGATAATAGAGAATGCCGGGCAAAACTTAAAATAAATAATAGTTTTTCGTGATATTATGTAGGTACGTCAAACGGTAGGCAGGCACGTCCATTTCATGAACTTAACTTAGTTTTGACTTTTTTCGTCTCGTAATTTTGATTTGATTCATACGATTTTGATGACGTAAAAGTGATGACGCACGGGAAAAGAACCACTGTGGCGACAATAGCAGCTAAACTAAGAGTGGAAATTTAGGATTATGAAAAATATAACACGAAAAGAGTAAAGCATGTTCAATGACCGCTGACCGTTACGTCACGACTAGTGCTTACCTTTCTATCATTTGTGAACTAGGTGAGATAGTAAATTTGAGTCAATCATAAATATCGTATAATTTATTTATTGTAATTTTTGACAGTGGCATTTTTAATCAACATTATTTCCAAAATGTCACGGTATTGTGTGAAAAAGAACAAGCATTAATTTTTAAATTATTTAATTATTTTCAAAGAGAAATTGATCCATTGACGCGGTTTACGAGGTAAGTAGACATAATAGAATAGTAATTGTAAAAAAGTAAATAATAAACATGAAAAATATATGGCAATGTTTTTATAAATACCTATCTGTTTTAGAGAGTTTCTGATGCTTTGGAAGTTTCGTGTTCAATAATCCAACGAATTAAGGCAAAGGGGACAGAGAAGGATGTAGATTTTAGGAATCGCAATAATGTAACTATTTTGTCATCCGGTGGTCGACAAATTCTCAAAATTCATGCATGAACATGCCATAAGAGAGCGTATATTTATGGGATGTATAGAGCAGGCGAACACTTTACCATTCGCTCAATACAACTAAACCTTAAAATCATTGATAGTGTTGAAATACCACTGGTTCATTAGCGAACTGTTTAATGTTATGCCGTAAATGCACATTATAAAACGGGCGTTTTTTAATAGAGGAACCCCATACAGCCATAAAAGGGGGGAAGAATTTTAAGAGAATTTAAGAATAACGGCAACTCACAATTTGCCTTAAAACCTCTTTTTCTGGTTGAAACCTGGGTATACAGTAAAGGGGCTTTTGGGCAAATTTGGCAAGATAATACTCTTCATACAGTTAAAATAAATCGTCAAAGGGTGTACCGTATATTATTCTACATGCATGTTCAGAAAATGGAATTGTGAATAATGGAAGTTTGATATTCAAATCTGGCCTGAAATCATGATTCGTTGAATAGTGAAAACTGTGAGAAATGATTTGAAGGAAAATTATTGCCAATTATTGAAAAAACCGTCGTATATTATCATGGATAACGTCACCTGTCCTTTTGAGCTAATTAAAAAAATTAATAATACAAGTTGGTCAACAAGATTACTTATTGCATGGTTAGAACAAAGAAATCTGATCTTGACTAATGACAAAATCATTTTCTTTTTTTGATAAAAGATATTTTTTACCACTGCATCTTATATTTTTTAGGGTAATAGAGTTGTCTTTTAGCAGCAAAAAAATAATATTAAAAAAAATGACCGCATTAAGGTTAAAAAGTCATTACAAAAAAAATTAACCTGGTAGCGACAATGGAGTTGTTTTTTCGGCGCCTATTTAATGCAGATTTTTTGCTGTTACTAATCGATTTCTGGCTACGGCTAATAGAGATTTCTCTCAGTGTAGTATGCAGAAAGTGGACCAAATGAATTAGAATTATAGAATAATTTCTTCATCGGTAAGTATGGGTATGGTTGTAAAATGACTGTAAAATTTTAGTCTCTTTAATAATAATAATAAATATTATTTTCCAATGAGTTCTCATATCCCGAATGTACCGTTCGAGCAAAAATTATTTGCATCAAAGAGGGCCTAAGTCTAAGGACGTAATGCTTAGCCGTAGAGCTTAATACCTGTTGGGTGTCAGTAACTACCTGAATTAACAATCAATCAGTTATTCCGTCATCTTTGACAGTCGTTACAAGTAATTTGATTCATCGCTAATTTTCCCAATTTCTTGAAAAATTCACACAATGGGCTTTACAATGGTGAGTGGCAATACAATCCGGGTTTGTACATGGACGATTTTCACGAACATTTTCCTAACGTTGCTTTTATTGCTGGGGATTTTTATCATTGCGTAAAAAGAACCGTGGCTGTGTTTAGGCAAACATGTTCTAATTAACAACAAAAAAGGAGCAGGAAGACCATGTGTAAGAACAGAAGAACATGTTGCAAACGTTCGTGAAATAATGCAAAATACGCCAACAAATTGTATAAGACGCCTATCCCAAGAAGTGGGAAGATTTTATGGAACATGCAGGACTATTCTTAAGAAGCAGCTAAATTTATTTTCTTATAAAGTGCAAGTATTCCAAGAAATACAAGACGCAGATTTTGAAAGACGCAGGAATTACTCTCAATGGTTTACCCAAAATTTATTGGAAAGAAATGATTTATTAGACCTGACATTTTTTTCGGATGAAGCCTGGTCCCACATCTCTGGTTATGTGAATTCTCAGAATACACGCATGTGGAGTAGCGAAAATCCCCATTTTTTTGCAGAGTACACATTGTACCCTCAAAAAATTGGTGTCTGGTTAGCTGTTTCCCGAAGAAGAAATGATGGTCCTATTTTTTTTCGTGACACAGTTCCAGTACAGCGGTATAGAGACAATATTTTGAATCCATTTGTGGAGCAATTACTTGACGACGAACTACGTTTTGGATATTTTCAACAGGAAGGTGCAACCGCCTATACAGCCGCCAAAACTATTAACTACTTACGCAATTTTTTCGACGCAGATTGATCAGTTTTCGATCAGACATTGAATTCCCACCTAGATCACCTTGTTTAACGGTTATGGATTTCTTCGTTTTTCCTCATTTAAAGAAAACTATCTTTAAAACACCACAGCTGCAAATTTAGAACAATTAGAAGAAAGGATTATCCAAGAATGTGGTAACATTTCTCCAGAGACGCTGGTCAACACTTTCGAATTTCGAAAATATGAAGAGACGTGTGAATTTACGCTTGGAGCATGGCGGTGGCCAATTCCAGAAATTTATATTTTTTCTTTTTCTTTCTGTATATTCTTACTTTGTTAATTTTGTAAACAACAAAAATAAATTTGTATTTGCTTACTTATTTTATTACCTACTCATTAGTTTGGCATATCATGTCATAATATGAATTTGACAAAATTTTAACCTAGATTTGGTTAGATCGTCCCCATATCATTGTGATCTAAACCAAGCCCCTTGTTTTTTATTCCAATCCCTCTTTGATGCAAATAATTTTTGCTCGCACGGTATTTATTATTCTATTTTTAATAGCATAGTATGACAAACAAACGGTCGGACTACTGGGCAAAAACAAACATTAGGCTTCGTATAGATATGAAATAATTCATTCGTAGAAGTTTTGGCGTAAAACACGTATAATAATACAAGACAAATTATAACTTTAAACTGGATTCTTCTCGCAATTAGTTGTTCGAAATTAGCTGTCTCGAAATGCAAATTTCATTAGAAAACGCGGTTGAGAGCATTAAATAATGTTTTTCAAATTCTTGTACTGAGTCTTTCGCTGTTGACGGTGTGAAATACTAGACATCAGGATAAGTAATGAGTTCCCTCTTATACCAAAAAATTCCAGGTTTCTTAAATACTCATAAAAAGAATATGCATGACAATGTGTCCATTATCGCCATTAATATATTTTATTAGGAGTCAGGAATCTTCTCTGTCAGCATTCTGTAGGTTAAATCCCCGGTTAAATCATATTTTTTATTATACCTTTTCGAAAGCAACATATTAATAGAATTGGGATCTAGAAAACTATATAAGATACAGCAAAGGTTTTAAGGCAAAGTTGATTAACTTGGAGTTTTAGTTAGCGACAGTAAGAAATTAAGCAAATTCCTACTACCTACTTCCGGAGATATCGGCAAAAAACCGAAAACTTCATTTCCCGTTTTTGTTTTTTTGTGACGTTATTTATAAACATATTGAAAAACAGAAAGCACTTTCTTCAGGAACTTTCTTAGGACGCATTTAAAAATAGTTTAAATACGGGCCTGAAATTAAAATATTATTTTCTGATGGATTTTGTTTCCCCAAAACATAAACCAATAGTATTTTGCCCAAATTTCGTTGTTTTGAACCGAGAATCCATCCGTCCTTAAAGTTTTTTTTGCACGGTCCTAATACCGTGCGAGCAAAAATTATTTGCATCAAAGATGGCCTTGCATCTAAGGACGTAATGCTTAGCCGTAGAGCTTAATACCTGTTGGGTGTCAGTAACTACCTGAATTAACAATCAATCCGTTAATCCGTCATCTTTAACAGTCGTTACAAGTAATTTGCTTCATCGCTAATTTTTCCAATTTCTTGAACAATTCACACGATGGGCTTTACGGAACAGCACAAAGTATTCATGGTTGAAGCGTATTTTCGAAACGGGGTTAGAGTAAATTGTGAGTGGCAATACAAACCGGGTTTGTGTATGGATGATTTTCACGAACATTTTCCTAACGTTGGTTTTATTGCTGGGGATTTTTATCATTGCCTGAAAAGAACCGTGGCTGTATTTAGGGAAACAGATTCTATACAACACAAAAAATGAGCAGGAAGACCATCTGTAAGAACAAAAGAACCCAAGAAGTGGATAGATCTTATGGAACATGCAGGACCATTCTTAAGAAGCAGCTAAATTTATTTCCTTATAAAGTGCAAGTATTCCAAAAAATAAAAGTTGCAGATTTTGAATGACGCATTAAACTACTCTTATTGTTTTACCCAAAATTTATTGGAAATATATGATTTATTAGACCTGACATTTTTTTCGGATGAAGCCTGGTTGTACCTCCCCGGTTATGTGAATTCTCAGAATACACACATGTGGAGTAGTGAATATCTCCATTTTTTGTAGAGTCTACATTGCACCCTCAAAAAATTGGTGTCTGGTTAGCTGTTTCCCGAAGAAGAATTGTTGGTCCTATTTTTTTCCATGACACAGTTACAGCACAGCGGTATAGAGACAATATTTTAAATCCATTTGTGGAGCAATTACTTGACGACGAACTACGTTTTGGATATTTTCAACAGGACGGTGCAACCGCCCATGCAGCCGCCGAAACTATTAACTACTTACGCAATTTTTTCGACGACAGATTTATCAGTTTTCGATCAGACATTGAATTCCCACCTAGATCACCTTGTTTAACGGTTATGGATTACTTTGTTTTTCCTTATTTAAAGAACACTATTTTTAAAACACCAGTTGCAAATTTAGAACAATTACAAGAAAGGATTATCCAAGAATATTTCTCCAGAGAATGTATTCAACACTTTCGAAAATATGAAGAGACGTGTGAATTTATGCTTGGAGCATGGCGGTGGCCAATTGCAGCAATTTATGTAATTATTTTTCTATTTATTTCTGTATATTCTTACTTTGTTGATTTTGTAAACAACAAAAATAAATTTGTATTTTTCTACTTATTTTATAACTCATTAGTTTGGCATATCATGTCATAATATTATAAATTTGACAAAATTTTAATCTAGACTTGGGTAGATATATCGTCCCCATATCATTGTGATCTAAACCAAGCCTTACGTTTTTTAATCCAAGCCCTCTTTGATGCAAATAATTTTTGCTCGCACGGTACAAGAAATCAGCTTTCATGTTATTAGTGCAGAATCAAAAATAATCAAGTTACCTGCTTTCAAATCGATTGTTTCCAATATTAACCATGGTCAATTATAATTGACGAGTGTGAAAAAACTATTTCTAAGGTTAATTATCGCTCAATAATGGCCGTTTTATAGGTCATTAGTGGAAAAATATAATTAATTACTTTAATCAAAAAAACATTTTTTTATAAAACTCGATCTGAAATGTATATTTTACCAGTTTGAGTCCCCACTTATTACCTTTAATAGAGAATAATCCAAATAACGTTTCTGAAATTTTCGTTTTAATAAGGGAATTCCATTCTCTGGATAATTATACGCCCGAAGAATGGAAAAGTTAGGAAAAGTTGGCGTCCGGTTTATAACTCAAAACATTATTATATTGCTAAACTTATTTTGCTTTTGTTCAAATATTTTATTGGATTTCTTTTGGTTGAGCCTTGAATGTAAATCTCTACACAAAGGCCAATTGTTGTGAGCCGAAAGAATTATCGACATTAAGAATTAACTTAGTTTTTCGTAATGTTAAGCAGAAAATAACGGCTGTAATCTACTAGGTACGGTATTTTTTTAAATCTAGTTTTAATAATATTATAACTCAAGGGCGGAATATATGCAAAATGCATATACAGTGACCGGCAGAAAGTACGCACCAAAGGGGATTTTTTTAAATTTCAAAACTTACCAAATTTTTTTGGCGGTGAAAAAGTTCTGCATGTTCTTAAACAAAAAAGAGCATTGACAAAACTAGTAAGTATTGCGCTGTATACGAGGGAGAGGTAAAAACGTTACATTCACTAAAGAATAAAATGCCCTTATTTTTCACCGTAGAAAATTTTTTTATTAGGAAATGTTGTTTGCGCTTAAAAGTTGTCCATAAACACTAAACTTCGGCTCGGTAGCACAAAAAAAGTGTTTTTACTTTTTTTTACGCCCTCTCGTATAACAAATCGATAGAAGGTACGCGACCTATAAATTCAAATTTTTAACAGCTCTTGGGCAATTAGACACATCAATTACTTAAATTTGTTTAAATAGGCGAGAACTGGACGTTTAATAAAATAACGTAAAAAATAATCTAACTTTTCTGGTGCACACCGTACATTATTCTATGGATAAGCGGAATAATTTTATGCAAAACAAATGAGGGCTTCTTCATATATTTAACAATATTTTGCCGTTCCCAATTTTTCAAAAACTCTTAAACCCATTGGTTCATGAATTAAAGTTTAAACCCTTACAATCAAATTCGTTTTCATTTAAATGTAGTTGACATGAAAAATATTTATATTTGTGCTACCGAGCTGAAATTTGGTATTTTTGGAGAACTTAAATGTGCAAACAACATTTCCTAATAAAAAAAATTTCCACAGTGAAAAATAAGGGCAATTTATTCTTGAGTGAATTTAACGTTTTCACCTCTTCCTCGTATACGGCGCAATATTTACTAGTTTTGTCTATGCTCTTTTTCGTTTAGGGACATGCAGAACTTTTTCACCTCCCAAAAAATTTGGTAAGTTTTGAAATAAAAAAAAAATCCCCTTTGGTGCGTACTTTCTTCCGGTCACTGTATACGCATTTTTTGCATATTTTGTCAATTTTATAAGAAAAGTTTTTTCATAAATTATTATTTTAAGAGCATATTTTAATGTTTTCGGCTTTATCAAAGAAATTAAAACATTAAAGGTTTCATATCCAGTTCGGTACTTATTTCAGGGATTTTCCAATCTGAAGATTATAAAATTTAAATTTACATTTTGGTTGTACACAAGCTATTTATTGGGGGTTTCCGGGGTTTGCAGGAGTTAATGCTACCATATATATATACAGTGTGTGTATAAAGTCTGAAAACGGCTTAATAACATCACAATTTACTGGCCGATTTAAACCAAATTTGGTACATATGTGTAAGAGGATCTAACGCACCGAATGACGATATTGGCATTGTTGCCAGCTTTTTAGTTTGTCTGGAATTCGAACGAATTTTATATTTTTAAATATAATACCCAGTATATTTTTACATTTTTAAATTCCACAGAAAATTATAATTATTTTTTATTAAATGCATTATTAGTCTATACTTCATAGTTTCCGAGATATTGACTCTCGAAAAGTGACATTTTTGAACTTTGACAGCTTATAACTTTCTAACAGTACGTCTTAGAGCAAAACGGCTTACATGTCCCTATCTTTAATTTTTATGATCTTCCCAAAAAAATCAACTTCCGGTTAAACCGGATGTAACTCGAAAGCAGGAAATATAGTTGTTCCGGTAAAGTGAATTTAAGTGTGTAAAGTGGATTTACGCGCCCAACGTTTTTGAGAAAAAAGTAAGGCCGATATTGAAAAATAGCTTTAAGAAAAATTGTTTGGTACAACATTCTACACCCAGGAAAGTCATTTTGCTTTTGACCAATAGAGAATTGTTTAAGATATTACAAAATTACTAAAAATAAAAAAAATTAAAAAAAAAATTTTGGGAATATTTTCGATCGTCATTTACTTTTCTGGATGGGGTATTTAAAGTAGAATTTATTTTCTAAATACCAATTTTTATTTTTTTTTTTTCGTTTGACCAGCAAAACGTTTGGCAATTTTCATTGTGGTAAAAGGGGTTACTTCCTCTTAAGGAAGAATTTATTTATTAAATAACTTAAATTTTCAACTTTTGACTAATAACCAGTGGCGGCTCGTAATGAAGGGCTCTGGGGCGCCGCCCTCCCCGCAATTATTTCAAACAGAATCCAAAAATACTTTACTGCAAAAACCAATAACGCAATGTATGTAAGCCGTCAATTAAAATAATTCAAACCAAACATAGCCATATTCCAACGGGCAAGTTATACCGAATAAGCATTTTCTATTCGCACAAGCAAGATAATAATAATATATCAAGCGCGGGCGGCCGATTATCCGTCCCAATTCAACGCGACTATTAAGTCGGTTGCCATGACTACGGAAGCGTGACGTCACCTACACATCGCACAACGAGCTGCACTGATGGGTTCAAAATTTTTCGTCCAACAACAGCTGTTCGCGTTTCGAAGCGACGCCGACGCGACGCGACCTGTCGATGCCGCTGTTGTTTTGTTTTGACTAATTTATTAGTTATGTTATAAAGTTGGAAAATTTCGTCCAATATCAGTCCAAGGTCAGTGATTTACAGAAGCTTGTATTTAGTTCTCTGAGCTTAAGTGAAAAACTTGATTTAAAAAATACCAGGCGGCCACTACCAATATTGAACATAGTACAAGTGCAATCAAAATATAAAAGTAAGGGACAGTTTTCGCGTAAGTTTGACAAAGAAATATAATATAATAAAATATCCTGGATAATATGCGGTTGAGGACAAATTTTTTTTTTTGTTTCGGGTGTCTTCTTTTTGGCGGGGATAATAAGTTAGACTTTCACTTCAAAAAATAATATTTGTTAGTGTTATCATTTGGTATGTTTAACAAAAATCAACGATTTGATTATAAATAGTTATCCGCATTATTTAAAGCCAGCGCCCCCCCTGACTTGCTAGTCACGAGCCGCCACTGCTAATAACAGAACTTAATATAATTCTCTACAACTTTCATTTCAACAATTTTTTGTCTAAGATCGATACTTGAAATGGCAAAATTATTAGCGACAAAATTATCGCGCGTGTATATATCGCAATGCGTGCCTGTCCTTATAATTATATAAAAAAAATCAATCTTGCCCGAACGAGCTAAATATTTAGAGTTTCTAAAGTAATAAATAACTTTTAAAATACTTCTATAAACTTCATAATTAAAAAATTTAAGCGGCTACTAAAAGAAACAAAAAGGGAATTTGGGAATGTTTTACCAAGAAAATTATTACTAGGTACGACTTGTTCGATTATTAAGTAAGTTTTTTATCAGATGAAAAATTCTGGTTGGTCCTCCAGGCCCTTGTGGGTTGCTGATAATGCTATCTTTCAAAATTCCGTATTTTTTACTACATCAAAGGTAGGCCTTTATCTCTCTCTAAAAGCGATCTTCAATTTATTACGGTCGTACTTTCTGTCGTTTGCTATAGTTTCATAACATATTAAAATTTTTCTGTAAGAAAAAAAAAATATTTACTTGGTGGGTTACAGGCGTAGGTCAGCTTACACGGTGTTATGGAAATGACCTATATTTAATGAGTGTTCTAAAGAAGCACTCAGCACCTTTTTTGTTGTTTTTAATAGGCTATGTCCCAAATTCGATTTTCACCATTGTGATCTCGGAAACTATACAACAAGTAAGGAATTAAGCAAATTCCGACTACTTCCGGAGATATCTGAAAAAATCGTCTTTTTGTGACGTTATTTATAAATATATTGATGAACGGAAAGAATTTTCTACAGGCACTTTTTTAAAACGCATATAAGATAAGAAGTAATGTATTAATAGGCGTTTTGGTTTTCAGATATCACCTTCTGATATTTCTTAAATATGGACCTGAAATTTAAATATTATTTTCTGAATTTGCTTAATTTCTGACTGGCGTTAACTTTACAAGGAGCATTGGGTGCAGACAAGCTAAAGATTTCATAGCTTGGCCGAGCACGACTAAACTAGAGTGGATTTTAAACAAAAGACGATGTATCCTAGACCTCTTAATTGGGATATTGACCGGACACTGCAAGCTGAGGAAGCACTAATTGGTGTCGAAGATGACCCAATCTGCGGTGGATGCCTGGAGGAAGACCACTGGATTTTCTGGGCACCTGCGAGGCCGTGGGAGGACTCAGAAAATCAGGTGCTAGGATCGGCGGCTCTCGAAAAGGAAGAAATCACGGCCCTGGTCTGCAGCGACATACTTGCCTTCATAAAGAGATCAGGACGTTTCGGCGGGGGCCAAGGTAGTAAGAGTGACTGTGGAAGACTCTGGGGTAGGGAAAAAGGATCGCCGTTGGTCTACTTGCCAGGTTTCGGAACCTCCCCTCAATAACTACTACTATAAAATGTAACTTTTTTCCTTTATTACCTTCTTAAATTGTTATTATGATATCTGTCAAATTATTTTCATCATCTTATTTGAGTACATTATATGCAAATCTCGGTTTTACCAGGATAAGTTGTTTTAAGAGAAACGTGAAAAACCGCTGATAAGTTTATTTAAAAAAAAAAGTTATTTGCAAAAATTCTATAAAACTAGGTACTATATATGTTATTAGTTATTTTTATCCAAAAAAGTAAAAAAAATCCTTAAGAATTAACTACTTTAGTAAATAATTCAAATCAAATTATTTAAGAACAGAGTTTTGCATCTTTCTCGTTCAAAAAACAAGTTTTGCAACTAACAAATGTAAAATACTGGCGGAATAATAAAACTAATTGCTTCATTACTTACAATGTTTAATAAAAACACGTTAACAAAGTTTAACTTCCTAAACTCTAAAAAATGACGTTTCGGGCGTTAAGTCCTCTGAATCTTCAGTATCACTTAAGTGGCTACTCGGCTCGCCTGGAGAATTAACGATTTTGTAGAACTTTCTGGAATTTCTCTCCAGTCAGGGCCATAGTGCTTCTGCAAAAGACTAGCAATTGGCGATTTGTGTCCCCTCAAAGAGTTTCCCGTTATAACTTTTTTAGGGTTTAGTCCTGAAAGTTGTTTCCCTATTTTTACTATACCATCAGAACAAAAATCTGACCTATATGGCAGCCGGTATAATCAACAGGTGATTGTCACGTGATAAGTATAATATATAATGATTGGTCAACGGCAAATACCTAGTTTTGCATCTGACAGGTCTAAACAAAAACTGAGTTTTGCATCTACGTTATGTTTTTGAATGTATTTTATTCTATAAAAGACCGACTTTTGTATTTAGTTTTTCTTGAAATATGCTATAAACAATGCATTAATGTGTACGACAGACTAAAAATGTAATTTTTTTTACAAATTGTCAAAAACCGAGTTTTGCATATAATGTACTGATTTGATTTCCATACACTTTCCGTTTGAAACGGCTATATCCGCTATGCTCAGAACAGGATTCCCTGCTTCATCTGGATCTGCGCCACGCCGAGTAAGGCAAGATTCCGAATTAAGAAATTGAGCAGCTGCATCCAATTTAAAAAACAGTGATAAGGAACAAAGGGTTGGTTTTTTAGAAGGTTTCAATGCCAATTGCACCGAGACCAGTAATACGTCTCGGCTCACATAACAGACAGGTGACAGATGACAGATGACATTTGTAACTTATTCTCTATCACCTGCCATGCGCAAAAACCCCTTATTCCGCTACTTCCTATATTACTTAATTATATCTCTACCATTCTACCACTATCATTAAAAGTTCTTATAATTAATCGATTGTAAAAAATTGTATTTTTGAAAGAATAAAAATTAAAGAAAGCTAGCAATAATAATATGCTAACACTTGTCACATCGAATGGCGCGTCGCTATCAAACAATACAATAATAAATCCATATAGTAACGTTAACCCCACTCAAAACTCAAAATGTTTTAATAAAACAATTAAAAAAAATTGTATCTTTATGTTTTCATATTTAAACGACGTTTGAAGAAAAAATAGTACGTTTTATTCGAAGTAAAAGCAAACCCCCACGACTCATCTGTAATTCCTGACGAACGAAGTAAGTCCGGCAAACCTACAGACTAGTCGTCAAAGTATCGCTTTTACTCCTAATAAAACAATATACTATTTCTTTTTACAAGAAAACAATCATTTTTCTAGGAAATTAATATACCCTCCCTTCACTTTTTGCAATACCGCTGTTGCGTTTGAGTTTACTCTGTGCCGTTTGTGGCATTGTGACTGATAACGTTGCGATTATTTAAACAGGCCTATGACATTTTGTGGTTAGCATTATGTCAATAATAAATTTACGTTGTATTGCTATTTGCAAATATGGTATTAGGCGATTGGTTACCAATCCGTGTGATGATTTTGGTTCTAATTTTTCTGACATATACGTTTACCCAGTGTATTTCATCAAACCTCTATTTTTGTCTTAAGTATATGACGTACTCAGAAAATAAAACAACAACTATGGCCTATTGTCAGCTTCATGGTGAACCTGAGACAACAAAACTTTTTATGCAGAGTCGTACACGTAATATGAATAATTATGGTAATTATGGTAAGTAATACTATAAAGTAAAGGGGTCAAAACATAACTTGGTAATTTTATCTGTTATTGGTACAGTTACCGTCACAAAAATCCGGGCACTAATCTGACAGCTTACAGCAGAATTTTGGTAATTCAGGCTTTTACGTTTACTACCATAGATTGGAAGGCAAAAGTAGTGGTAAATAGATTTTGATAAAGTAAACTAGACAATAATAACTTGTTATTCAATAGCAGAAATAGCTTAGAAGAAAGTAAAGTAACTATACTACTACAAAACTATGGCAATATAAATAAACTGAGGAGGAAATAAAACCAATAGTATTTAATATTTTATTGCCCTTCCATTACTTTGAATAACTGAAGTTAATCTTTGAGGCATTGAAGCCACCAGACCATTACAGTATTCTTGCGTTAGTTAATTCCAAATCTCTTGTATTTTCAGCCATAATAATTGTTCTCTATTTTCTGGACGAAAATCATTATCTTTGTTAATTCACTTGATCATGTAACCCCAAATATTTTCCATCGGATTTAAATCTGTACTCCTAGAAGGCCAGGTTAATACTTGAATGTCCCTTTGTTGCATCCAATCAGATACTGCGTGGGCAGTTATCATGTTGGTAAATGTAAATAGTATTGGGAAACATATCATTAACGGATGGCAACATCACGTTTTCCAATATTTGTATGTAATTTTGTACATTAAATCTACCTTCTATGCGCGTACAAACTCCTATACCCTGTGCACTCATCCACCCCCAAAGGTTGACAGAAAAACGGCCGCTTGTTGAAATATTCTGAGTGTAGCGTTCATCAAACCGGATACTTGGTGGTCTATATACCCTTACCCTTTCGCTGTAATATGATTCGAAAATATTTTCGTCTGTGAAAATTACATTTTTCCAAGCATTTATACCACCTCCGTAATATTAATGCATAACCCACTCTTTGCTTTGTTACCGTTAGGAAAGGCTTTTTAGCTGCAGGGTAATTGCGAAGATTTGATCCATCCCTTAAAATTCGTTATGCGGTTCTAACGGAACCCGGAAAATCATTTACATTGTGAGCTAAAACAACCGTTTTAAAAGGATTTTCCCTTAGGTATTGAATTAGAGTTTTGTCATGTTCTTCTGTCGATGGCCTTTTAAGACCTGTTCCTTCTATTCTTTCCAGCGAATGTGTTTCCATCCTTTTATTTTGATATCATGAACTGTACTTTTTGGTGTTTGAAATCTCTGACCATCCTTCTTCAAGCAGTGTCACAATTTTGGCCTTTTCCGCAGCATTTAAATGACGGGGCTTATTAATTTGAAAATTTATTTCACTAGCCGTAAATAAATTTCAGTGACCAATTTTTGTCAATATCATTCAATCAAATCAACAGATAATTTTAAGGTATTCGAGATGTATAAAGGTCGGCTTACAATAGAAAAAACTGCTGCCTAGATTGTTGTGACTGTAACTGTACATACTTCTGCCTTCTTACCCTTGTACTCAACGGTAGATGCTGTTGGGTATAGCCATTTCTCAATAAACTACAGCGTCCTCTATTTTGTTTTGTTCTTATTCACAATAATATTGCCATCCTTTTAATATCATCTTATGATGTCTTGTTTGTCCATGTTCTATTTCCCCATCTAAAATTTTTGACTTGATTTTTCACATTTTTCTTCACCATTCCTATATTAGTTTCACCAGACCAGCATACATGCTTCATTTTGACCCTATTTTCTTTGATTATCACAATTAATCGTCTCTGATAATAGAATTATATCGTTGGCAAATCTGTCTGCATATTTATTTTTATTTTTCTTTCAGCCTAGTCCAAGCTGCTCGTGTTATCTTAGTAATGTAGGGTAAAAAATTATTTACGGGCGAACCACGCCCAAATATTGCTAAATTTAGTATTTTATAGTAATTATAATAGTAATTCGTTCATTCAACGGAAGGTCCTCGAAGATCATAATTGAAGCTTTTGAGTTAGGCTAGGTATCAGTTTTTATCAACTCTCTTTGTCTTGCTTGATTATTTCGTTACGGTATGCAGAAATGCAGAATTGAACGGAGTTTGAATGTTAAATTAACCAAGCATACACAAATTAAAGATGCTGTGTAAATTATGTACCTTTGATTTTTCATGGATTCTCATTTTTCCCCCGATATTGACAAGATCATCGGCTCCTTTTCGGGAGCAAGTTTCCTTCCCTCCAAATAAAACACACATAAAACAAAATAGTCTATTAAATATATCACACCTGTACACCAAACTATTTTTTGTTAAAATATTTTTATTAAATTTCGTCACAGGCACTTTTTGTCCGCCTTGAATTTTTTCCGTTTTTAAATCAAGTAACGGCCGCCCCAAGTTCCTAATTTCCAATTTTTGTTCCAAACATAGTATAGACAATGATAATACTATAAATATGGTAAATAATATCTATTAAAAAAGTTTAAAATATAAAAACTAAGAAAGAAAATTTACTTTGTTTACGAGCGCGAACAAAGTACGCATTCGCAACGTGGGAACCAACAACTGAATCACGCCACCGCGTGACCAGCACGCGTACAGTAACTATAACTATGGGATTTCCATTGGTGGGAGTCTTAAGCGCCTGGCTCTTTAAAGGTTAGATACCTGCCTATTATTGGCCACTGTATTTGGAGAAAACTGCATGTATACAGGTCATACTGAGCTAGGCTCACGAGAACTACGTTACCGATTCAAGCATAATCGCTTTGATAAAGCGCGACCGTTCGACCGTGTTCCAGTTTTTACTTTATTATACGTTGCTAATAGTTTTAAAAATAAGAATATAAATGGTAGGAGGCCAAACAGATAGGACCATGGTACTTTTAAACATCTTCCAATGTCATTTATGATTTTGTAACCTTCCTCTTAAACATATATATTAGCTATAGCGTTTCATGAAGTTTTATTTTGGACTTTGATTTGATGAAAACATTTTTCAGCAGCATCCTATATATGGGTGATTAATTATGGCTTTACCTAGTTCTTCCATTATAGCCCAATGTTCGACGGGGTTCAAAGCTTTTTTGAAGTCTACAAAGGCTAAAGGTGTATACAGTAGAAGGCAGTATTCAAGCCTTCCGAGCAAAATCAGACAGGCAAGATATATCATTTCCTATGAACACAAATGCATTAAGTTAATAAAAAAGGTATCATGTTGCTATATACCTGATACATGTTGAACGCGTCTCCCCTATAATAATTGGAAAGTTGATTACTGATTGGGTTTCGTTTTATTTTCATTTCGCGCGATTTGGAAAATTATATATATATAATAATATTATCTCAAAAACTGAAGGTTTTTGACGAAAATCGTTATCAGTTTTGTAATCTACGTCCCAAGTTACATGGTTTCTAAAGAAATTTTCAATTTTGGCTTAGTGTTGCGGTGTTATAATAGAATAACCAAAAAATATTTAAATTGCGATTACTAAACCTTAAAGAAGCTCGGTTATCCTACAATTGCAAAAAGGTTTCCCTATATTGTTTCCTCCTAATTACCTGGAATAAATAAAAAAATTGATACTTGCATACTATAATTTTAGTATTTCAATAATAAATTTTTTTCAGGTCCTAGATATGGGTGGACACCAAAGCAACTCAAGTATATGGAGCTACTCCATACCATAGGCATTATAGTATCCTCGATTCCTGCTGGAATAATAGCAGAATATTTAGGGCCTTTTTATGTATTACTGTGTGTTACAGCCCTTAGTGCCATATTAAACGTTTTAAGAGTAGCTGCAGCTTTAGTAAGTTGGAAAATAGTTTTGATAGTGGAGTTTTTTATGGGACTCGATTTAGGCCTGGTATTTCCTTCCTTAATGTCATGGATTGCAAGGTATGTGTTTATAACGATTATCAAAAAAATGGTGTAAAATTAAAGACCTCCTTTTAATATCTATTTTTTGATGAAGGGCGTAGGCACCCCGACAATTTTGTTGTCAGTGGCTGAAAATTTAAAGAATTCAGATAAAGACAAAAAGATTAATTGTGTCAGATTAGAGATGCAAACAATATTTTAAGTATCGAGGAACATATCTTTAAATCTGCCAATCTTAACATATTTTTATATAATAAATAACATGATGTTACTCTTAAGTTAATTATTTTGCATTGTCAAATTTATTTAAGTGTCAGAGTAAATTTAAGTCGAAAAGTAGCAACACAAACTCTGTATTGCTAAGGCACTCAAAGTACCTACTAATCTTCTTCAAATTCTTCTTCTGTCTTTACTGTTTTCCTGAATTCGGTGCCCCAACGGATTGTTAGCGCCTGTTAGCCTGACTCTTGCAATTGTGACACTGGTCTTCGCAAGTCATTTTCTCTTGCATCTGCGCTACGCGTTACATCCTCTCTGCTACTTGCGATTTTTATTACTTTTGAAAAATAATTGGCTTCCCTTATTTTGTCAAATCCTAGCTTTACTGATGAGCGATGATATTGGGAAATGCGTCTAAGGATTGATCTGATGAAATGAAAGGAAAAATCCTCTTCTGTAATTTTTTTGTAATAGGAAGATAGAAATAAGAACAAAATTAATTAAATTATTTTTAATTAAGGATAGCCTAGACCTGATTTAATTAGATAACCTATTTGCGATTTATTCGTTTATACAAAATATTTAATAAAAAAAACTTTCGTGGAACAATAGATGCGTAAAGGTCGATCTTAGTTGAGATCTTGTACCGTGCAAGCAAAAATTATTTGCATCAAAGAGGGCCTTGCATCTAAGGACGTAATGCTTAGCCGTAGAGCTTAATACCTGTTGGGTGTCAGTAACTACCTGAATTAACAATCAATTAGTTATTCCGTCATCTTTGACAGTCGTTACAAGCAGAAGTAATTTGATTCATCGCTAATTTTTCCATTTCTTGAACAATTCACACAATGGGCTTTACGGAACAGCACAAAACCTTCATGGTTAAAGCATATTTTCAAAACGGGGTTAGAGTAAACGGTGAGTAGCAATACAATCAGGGTTTGTGCATGGACGATTTTCACGAACATTTTCCTAACGTTGCTTTTGTTGCTGGGGATTTTTATCATTGCCTGAGAAGAACCGTGGCTGTGTTTAGGGCAACAGGTTCTATACAACACAAAAAAGGAGCAGGAAGACCATCTGTAAGAACAGAAGAACTTGTTCCAAACGTTCGTGAAATAATACAAAATACGCCAACAAACAGTGGCGGATTTACAAATTTGCCGCTAGTAGAGGCTATTCAATTTTTGCCGCCCTATATCAGTAACGGCTCGTGAGTTGTGAAACAGGTGAAGTGTTCGGGAAAGAAAAAGCCCGCTGCAGGCGAAATTTTTTTAAGACCACGCCCAAATTTAGTCAATAATTTTTAGTAAATATTTAAAAAAATTACGATTACCAACTTATTTTATTGAAAATGAAATTTTTTTCTGCAAAGCCAGTAAAGTTCCAACTACCTTTTTTTATCCCCATTAACAGACACGGCCAACAATAAAGGTTATTTAAAAAAATACTACTCGTCGACCATGAATAAAGATTGTACCATTTATTTCTGTAAGATAAAAAAAAAATGTTGGGCCAAATTTGCCCCCCCCTAAAATCTGCCGCCCTAGGCTCCAGCCTACTCAGCCTAATGGTAAATCCAGCACTGTCAAAAAATTGTATAAGACGCCTGCCCCAAGACGTGGGAAGATCTTATGGAACATGCAGGACTATTCTTAAGAAGCAGCTAAATTTATTTTCTTATAAAGTGCAAGTATTTCAAAAAATACAAGTCGCAGATTTTGAAAGAATTACTTTCAATGGTTTACAAAAAAATTATTGGAAAGAAATTATTTATTAGATTTGACATTTTTTTCGGATGAAGCCTGGTTCCACCTCTCCGGTTATGTGAATTCGCAGAATGCACGCATGTGGAGTAGTGAAAATCCCCACATCGCACCCTCAAAAAATTGGTGTCTGGTTAGCTGTTTCCCGAAGAAGAATTGTTGGTCCTTTTTTTTCCATGACACAGTTACAGCAATTTATGTAATTATCTTTCTTTTTCTTTTTGTATATTCTTACTTTGATAATTTTGTAAACAAAAAAAATAAATTTGTATATGTCTACTTATTTAATTACTCATTAGTTTGGCATATCATGTCATAATATGAATTTGACAAAATTTTAACCTAGATTTGGTTAGATATATCGTCACCCTGTACTGACGAGAACAAAAGAGTTCGAAACCGGTCTGCAGGTGGTGACAACCTATTGAGATGATTGACTTTCAATTTCTTAGTAGTACTTTGCAATCTGAACCTGCATAATACAACCTTATAGTATAAGGATTTTTCAGGTGGTTAGAAAAATATTTTCTCTCCTAATATTTGTTACTACTACCTGACAAGTAGACTGTATATATATAATTCAAGACCCAAACGGGTGTTTGCTCAGATTGTATGGACTACTAAGAGATGGCGCTAAAGGCTATATACAACCAACAAAGGTTGATATGATAGTTTTTAGTACGAAAGTCGTCTGATCGAAGGTATGAACACCTACCCTGTACTGACAATAACAAAAGAGTTCGAAACCGGTCTGCAGCAACCTATTGAGATGATTCACTTTCAATTTCTTAGTAGTACTTTGCAATCTGAACCTGCATTTTAATATCTAACAGTGTTAGGTGAAATGCAACCTTATAGTATAAGGATTTTTCAGGTGGTTAGAAAAATATTTTCTCTCCTAATATTTGTTACTACTACCTGACAAGTAGACTGTCTATATATATATAATATATAAGATATATCGTCCCCATATCATTGTGATCTAAACCAAGCGCTACGTTTTTTAATCCAAGCCCTCTTTGATGCAAATAATTTTTGCTCGCACGGTACTATTATATTTCGGGTAATGTATAGTTTAGTTGCAAACATAGTATAGTTAGTAAGTATGTTATTTTGTAGATATTTATTTGCACTACTGGTTATTCTGATATTGTATGCCCTCCCATTTTAGATGGGCTCCTCCTAATGAAAGAGGCATTTTCGTGTGTGCTGCTTTGGGACGAGCATTTGGTATAGTCTGGATAGAAATGGAATCTCGATTTCTTATTAAAAGAACAGGATGGAGATTTAGTTTTTATTTCAATAGCCTTGGAGGATTTTTGTTTTGCATAGTCCTGTACATTTTGGGTAAATACTAGCATTATTTTTTTAATACCATCCTAGGTATATCTATAAGATAGCTAACATTACCGTTGTTGCAACTATAATAGTGTTTTAGTGTTCTTACTGTTCCTTATACCGTGCGAGCAAAAATTATTTGCATCAAAGAGGGCCTTGCATCTAAGGACGTAATGCTTAGCCGTAGAGCTTAATACCTGTTGGGTGTCAGTAACTACCTGAATTAACAATCAGTTATTTCGTCATCTTTGAAAGTCGGTACAAGTAATTTGATTCATCGCTAATTTTTCCAAGTTCTTGAACAATTCACACAATGGGCTTTAGAGAACAGCACAAAACATTCATGGTTGAAGCGGGGTTAGAGTAAATGGTGAGTGGCAATACAATCCGGGTTTGTGCATGGACGATTTTCATGAACATTTTTCAAACGTTGCTTTATTGCTGGGATTTTTATCATTGCCTGAAAAGAACCGTGGCTGTGTTTAGGGAAGCAGGTTCTATACAACACAAAAAAGGAGCAGGAAGACCATATGTAAGAACAGAAGAACTTGTTGCAAATTTAGAACATTTACAAGAAAGGATTATCCAAGAATGTGGTAACATTTCTCCAGAGATGCTGGTCAACACTTTCGAAAATATTAAGAGACGTGTGAATTTATGCTTGGAGCAGGTGGCCAATTTTAGCAATTTAAGTAATTATTTTTCTTTTTTTTTTCTGTATATTCTTACTTTGTTAATTTTGTAAACAACAAAAATTAATTTGTATTTATCTACTTATTTTATTACTCATTAGTTTGGCATATTATTATTATGTCATAATATGAATTTGACAAAATTTTAACCTAGATTTGGTTAGATATACCGTCCCCATATCATTAAGATCTAAACCAAGCCCTACGTTTTTTAATCCGAGCCTTCTTTGATGCAAATAATTTTTGCTCGCACGGTATCACATATCCTTAGAAAGAGCTATTATTCATACTATTAAATTTTTTAAAAGAATATGCAGGGTGTCCGGAAAAAGGAGGTCAATCCGTTAACCATATATTCCTTGAGGAAAATTAATATGACTTTTATAATGCTATTTTTTATTTTTGATCCTCATGAAATGAGGAAATAAAAAACTAATTTTTTTAAATAATTTAAGTATTTAATAAGATACGAATTTCAAATTTGGTAAATCTTTGAGAAAAACTAAATTAGAAACATTTGTTAACTATTCAAAATAGAGGGGTTAAGTACATGCTGACCTTTATTTTTTAGTACGTGCGCCAGTGACTTTCGAACTACACTTTTTCAGGTAATTCTTTGTTTTTGATTATTCTAATAATAAAATTTCGATAAAATGATGCGTTTTGGAAATAATTTTAAAAATATGGGTCTTAACTGATTTCAACGCGAATTACGACAATGGCATACTTTACAGATGCTAAATGAAGTTAGCCGTTGTGGCATTACCATGAATTCAAGATATAATTAAGTAAAACTTCGTAATTGGTGACAATACCGAAAGCCAAAAATAATGTAAGGAGAGTATCGTACAGATAAAAACCTGAAATACTAAACCAGTTATACAAAATTATTTTATTGCCCTACTAAGAATTTACTGTCGCTAATATTCTTTAAATAACGGTAATTTTATCAGAAAGTTTGACGGGTAATTCACGTTTACTATTTAATAGGCAGTTGAAATGCGGTCACGAACGTTAACGTATACGTGCAAATTGACAGCTACGCATGCGTAGTAATCAAATTTTGACGTACGTGTTTTAAGCAGTTCAACGGGCGTACATTACCTTGCGTTGTTTTACGAGCGTGAAAAATTAACGTTCCGTTACCCGAAGGACCTCCGAATATAACCAATTATTTCCGAAATGTCATTTTTTGACAAACAGTTTTTTCTGTGGTTCTAAATGAATAACTTTTTCTAACCACAAAACATATTAAACAAATCCCAAATAATTTTGCAGTAATCAAAAAATCAAAATTTATCAACAATCCGAGTTATTTGTTTTTTAGTTAAAAAATAAAAAGTATTTTTATTATCGTAAGTTTTGTGATTCAATTATTGTGATTTTAGTTCATCAGAGATACTTTTGAATTTTTTTTTCTCTATAAGTTTAGTATAGATTTAAGTTTGTTATCGATGGTATGTTCCATTTTATTTGTATTTTTATAGAAGATTTAAAAATAAAACAAGGTTTTATACTCGTCCATACTCCTTTTTGCTTTTCTTCCTTCTTTGTGCAATTTTCTTAACTTTTAAAAAATCAACAAAAAAATATAGGTAAAAAATTAACATAATAATGACAAATGTCAAATTTGCATTTTTTGTAGGTTACGTTAACGGACACAGAAGATAAGCACTTCAACTAAAATTCTTTCCACCGGTTCGTTAGCAGTTGAAGTACAACCAATACGTAAGCAAATTTATGCACGTTAGTTGAGGAGTTAACGTGACAAACCGATGGCAATAATTTTAGTTGAAGTGCTTATCTTCTGTGTCCGTTAACGTAACCTGCAAAAAATACAATATCACATTAATTTGTCATAATATAAACAATTTTCACAGCTCAGCTGCAAAACGGAATTTTTTTGTGTAAAATTATTAGCGATTTGTTTGTAGGTTTTTGTAGTTAGAAAAAGTTATTCATTTAGAACCACAGAAAAAACTGTTTGTCAAAAAATGACATTTTGGAAATAATCGGTTATATTCGGAGGTCCTTCGGGTAACGAAACGTTAATTTTTCACGCCCGTAAAATAACGCAAGGTAACGTACGCCCGTTGAACTGCTTAAAACACGTACGTCAAAATTTGATTACTGCTCATGCGTAGCTGTCAATTTGTACGTATACGTTAACGTTCGTGACCGCACTTCAACTGCCTATTCAAAACACACTACCTACCTAATTTACTATTTGCCTCTTGTGGTAAGACAACATATTATTTGGTTTCAACTAGAGGGTGATCCTCCGCATTTAGCTAAATAAATTAGGAACTATTCACACCAAATGTTTCCTAATCGCAAGATTGGCTGGGGCCAGGATGCTCCTGTTAAATGACCACCCCGTTTCCCAGATCTTACTCCGGTGGAGTATTCAGTCTGGGGGTGTATTAAGTGTGAAGAGTGATATCGAGCAATTTCTTCAGACGATCTTTTTAAAATTTTGTTTGTTTTTTATTACTAACGTATTTATGATTTTATGAAAACAGCAGAATTGTATATGGAAATGTTTTTGCAAATTAAAAACTTAGTCCAAATACAAAATTTGAGTTAGGTGTGTCAATTTTTAATTTTTTTTATATGCATTTCTTTAAAATAGGTTTTTGGACTTCAGCGTACTGGGTGAAAATTACAAATAAATTATTAATTATTTCCAGTAATATGAATAGAGTTGGATTCTATCATAATTTTGTTTAGAACATAAGTTGGCTAAAATGTGTTTAAGTATCTAGGCGTGCAACACGCTAATATCTGTACCAACTCGTAAGATTGAAAGGTTTTAAAAAGTTTGCAACTACTGAATCCATTTTTATTATAAACCCACGTTTAAGTTATTTAATAAATATATTAAAATTGCGTAAACAAAAAATCGACCAGAGGTGTACCGTTTAGGGGAAAATAGAGATTAACAAAAAAAAATTAAAAATTGTTACACTTAACTCAAATTTCATATTTGGACTAACTTACTAATTTGCAAGAATATTTCCATATAAAATTTTGCTGTATTTCTAATAATTAAGGTACCTACTTTGTTCTTAAGGCAATTTCGAAAAAATGGCATTTACTCCCTTATTATTAGCCGCAGGTGACATATGAAATATGGATTTATAGTTTTAAGGCATGCACCAACTTTGATAAAGAATAAAATTTTCTGAGAAATCGGTGATAAAAAACTTTCCCATACTTTCTTGGACACACTGTATATAGAGTTAAGAAGATTACAAAATTTATATAATAATATGTTGAAATTAAAAAATTCATAATAGTTGCATAGAAATTGTAAAAAGTTTTAGATTTTACCTATATTTTCGGTTATTTTAAGCTAAATGAGGCAGTACATTCTCTTTCTTTCTTCTTGCATACTTAATCATTGGGGAACAAACAAAACGCAATATGGTATAATCAAATCGTTAAAACCACATTAATTAGGTTAAAATTACCAATTGCCAATTTATGTGGGGGCGGGGGAGGGAGTTCCTATGTGGTCTGGACCCCCCGAAATTAAAAACCAAATTAAATAGTAGTTGAGTGAATTTTTGAAGAACTTTGGGCGTGGCCCGAAAAATGTTCTTTTGTGGCGCATGCCCGTCTATACTATTCCATCCTCCTGCTTTTTATTTAATGGCTGACCCCCGAATGACGTCAATAGCAAACATTTACTCCCAGTCATTTTTACAAAACTTAAGCTTTATAAAATTATGTTTTAGGTTCAAATAGTCCTGAGAAGCATCCCTACATAAATATCAAAGAATTAAGGTACATAATACTGTCTCAAAAAGGACATGTTTCCCTTACCAAGTCGAGTCCACCATATGGACAGATTCTGAACTCAAATGCATTTTGGTCTGTTACCATCATCTACATGAGCTACAGGTGGGCTACTAACCTTCATTTAAGGAGCATTCCTAGATTTCTGAATGAGTTCCATGGCTTTTCCATGTACAAAGTGACCTGGTTGGAAATTTTATCTTATATAGGTAAACAATGCATCACAAAAAACCATCGGTAGAGTAGTTCAATCTTCTAGTCCTTCTCTTCTGATCTGCTAGCTATAGATAAAGCAATAACAAATGAATCTATTGACAAACTCGTATCCCATTCTGAAGTAACTCCTGTCCCTAATTGCGCCCCTCCACTTTGTTTGCCAAACGTATGCTCTTAAAAGTAGGTAACACAATAATGATATTACCTAATAATACTAAACGTCCTTTATTGAGAACATATAATCTACAATTTCAAAAATAGAAATAATATTTCATAATACCCATAAACATATTCATCCCTAAAGCCATAAATCTATAGGTTTTACCTTTTTGCAGAAGAGAAAAATATGACGTTATATGGTAAATTTAAACCTTTGTCTAAAACCCATAGACATTTCCCTTAAAAATTATGCAGTTTGGCAACGTAAAAGAGACCGCGTTCCTATTCGTCAGACGTTTTTCATTCTTAAATTTCATTGACGTTTGGTCCACAGAGAAATAAAGGGATTTAGTTTGGTCGTTCTTAGAAAGTTTGTTTGAAATTTGTTTCGGTTTATCGGTATTGTGTAATAATTGCTGAGTCTTTAGTGTTTTGTGACATTTTTTTTGAAGACTAATTAAGATGGGTCACAGGTGTGAATTGTTCAAGAATGCGGAATATAATAATTCTGCAGTTACTTTTCATAGGTGAGTAGGTACATAAAAAGTTAGGTTATTTGTCGGTTGGGATTAACTATTCATAGGTAGGTGGCAAAAATAATTAATAGGTACTTGACATTTTTGGCATAAAATTATAATATTTAACGTATAAATGTAAAAAATTATTGAATGCATGCAAACATTTTTAATTTTTAAATAATTTATCATAAACAATTTCAATTTCCAAATTCTCTCCATGGCCATGTCTCTTTTCTGCATGTGTAAGATAATCTATGAAATATATTTTTATTATAAGCATTCCTGCAAATCCTTTACTTGGATATACAGGGTGATTCATTAAGGGTGGCGACCGGCCATATCTCGGAAACTACTAGGCATAGAAACTTGGAGAAAAAAAAATTATGATTAAAGCGGTCATGAGAAAATTCTGGAAATTACTTTTAAGTTCCTCATTTCGCCGCAAGGGGGCACAATTAAATTTTTTTTTTTTAATTCTAAATTTCTCCAAAATTTCCCATATTAAGGTATAACTCTCATTGCATCATTGAAAAGCTTAGACAATTCTGCATCATTTTGGTTTAAGACTCATTGGCGTACCGACCTTGATAAGAGTTGGGGAAGCTATTAAATATGTAAACATTAAAATTGCTGTAACTTCTAAACGACTTATCCGATTTTACAAAATTTAAGGTTGTTTGGAAGGGAAAGGTAAGTATCTTCAATCGCCGTATCCAACAGTACACGATAGTGTTTAATAAAATTGCTAGAGGGCGCAATTTGTAATAATAACGGTTTTTTCAATTTTATCCTGGAAATTCAAATCATACGGTATAACTATGACATCATAATCGTAAAGTAGATGAAATTTGCAAGAACAAATGTGAAGACCGCAGTTCGATATCTTTGTTCGTTTCAGAGTTATTCTATGTCTAGTAGTTTCCGAGATATGGCCGGTCGCCACCCTTAATGAATCACCCTGTATAAGTTAATTCCTGTAATAAACTATACTTAGTTACTTAAGAATAAAGATAATATATACGATTATTATTATTATTTTTATATGCTGGTTTTATTTCGATGCGTTACTTTTATAGGAATATGTAACCGTAATGGTAGTGTGTAAATATTAATTTTATAGCTTTTAATATTAGACCAACATTTTTAAAAATTTTACAAACATAACCTCTAATTTTTAATAGATTGATTATTTACAGGAATGCTAATACACTTACTTACTATTATTTTAAGATTGTTTTTCTGCATAAAAATAATAAATTACCAGTCAAACATTTTGGATTTTGAAAACAATTTTATAACAAAAAAAAGTTCATAATGGCAAGTGACAGGAAAACCAGTAACCAGGCTTCTAATGCCAATGAGCATTTTGACACTTGAATGATCACATTTACATTTCAGAAAACCGCGGCGTGGTCCGAAAATTACCTTTTTTTCTGTTATCAATACCATTTTCGTGCCATACCCATATAGTCAATCAGTGCAAGTCAATAAATACTTTCCATTTGCTCCTTTTAAACAGCTAAGCAAAGTAAATATCTTTGCTGAGCTAAGTTGTTAAAGGAACTTCGCGATCAACTTCCTATAGTTCGTATGGGAAATAGAGAGGGGTATCCTTGACCGCGGCAAGGGGGAAGAAAAATCTTTTTTGTGCTTTGCTTCGCTATTTAAAAGTAACGTAAAAAGAACTTGGCTTTTGTAAACTTATTTCTTTTAAATTTCAATAAAACCTTAAGAACCGTGTTTTAAGTAGGTGCCTACCTAGTACCTAGTGTAATTATTTTTAGGTAAGTTCAGTTCACCAAATAATGGTAAGTTTATAGCCATCCAAAGTTTCCCTTATAATAATTATTACAAACAGTAATTAACTTACATTGAATTTTATTGCTCCGCGGACCCTTTTTTCAATCATACATTAAACTTTACTGTTCTACAAACCCTTTTTTTCACAAAAGTTAAAAAATATTTGATTTCAGATTGGATAATTATATTAATTATATTGTATTGTGAACCATGAAACGAGACGCCGCTGTGACCATATGATAGCGCATAGTAACGAAGTAAAATTCTAACTGTCCCGACCTAATCCCCACTCCCGGCCCCCTCGGGCCTTCACCTCCTCTCTCCTACAAACGATTTTGTCAGCAGATTTAAATAGCGTTTATGAATGGCGTGCGGCATCTATAGCTAACAGATCATTGGTTTGAATACACCACCGTTGAAAACGTAAATCAATGAGTAGTTTCGTTATAATAATATAAATACAGTTTCGACAAGCTCGAACTTACAACGGCATTTTATGTGGGTATGAGAAAATAAATATTATGTTTAGATGACCGCAATAAGGACAAAAGATCAATCAGTGTTGCCGATGTGACTAACGCACGGCAAGTCAATCCCTCGGTTAAAGAGAAGGGATCATTTGTACTGGCCACGTTTCACGAAATCATTTCGCTTCGTCAATAGAAATTTAGTTTTAGTATTCAGTAATATTTGGAACTTTGTTTGGGTTGTGCCACGCATTTAACTACATTATTTTATGTATATTTGTAGGTAACTTATTAATTGTTGCATTTAAAAATGCATAGTTAAGATAGTTTTGGGTCTTGGGACAGTTTGGTTAGGATACAAAAATGCAAAATGCCTACTTCCTCTGCACTCTCAGCCTTTTCGCATAACATAAAATAATTTTATTTTTCTGTTTATGCGAAAAACAAACAACCAGCAGATATTTCACCGTACGCTTACCTGAAAAATTCAGTTTGTACGTATTTGCTGCTATGGAGGGAAAATGCAGCGAAAGCGGAATGTGAATCGCGTTCGAACTTCGAATAGTAATTGGCACTTGGCAACGTTCAATTTTGTTCGATTTTTTTTTAATTCGCGCCAAGTCAATTCAGTAAAAAGACAGGGCCAGTAGATAATGTGCCTCCTCAAAGGTTACTGTAGACTCTGAAAAGGTGCAATTCAAGTGCAAAGAGCTGTTAAATGATCAAAGTTAATTAAAACATTTCACTTAAAACAAGAGTAAAATAAAATAGAAATTATGAAGATTTAACATTAACTTAATAATTACAGTCATAGATATTTCCCTTTAGATAAGCAAACAAAAATAACGAAAGTGCCAAATTTATGGCCTCGCGCATGTAAACAGAGCTACACACGATTAGGCATGCGCACTGCAACAATAGGTGGGTTCGGGATGCTCACTCTTTTAACTCTATGTGCACAAAACGCTCCCGATCCGTTCGGGTATTGTCCTTTCGAGTAAAAGGTGTGACTCCAAGTGCGGTCGGGTATTGCGACACGGAGTTAAAGGAGCTCACTCCAACAGTTCCACCTCGCGAGAGAAGAACTCCGGAGCGGGCATGCGCAGTGATCGTGTTTTTAGTATTTTACATATTCATAGGTTATAAGTTTAGCTTATTTGTCTTCAAACATGAAATGAGGTTTAAATTGTTTATTGGACATGAGAGGTACTGTAATCTCTGCAAAATTCTCAACTACTTCAACATTCTCTTCATCAGAACAATCTTCAAAAAATATTTCTCTGACAAAATTAAGTATTGGCATCAGATGACGAAAGAAATCCATATTAAATTAAATAATAAAGGTACAAAAAACACAAAATATTTACATAATATAATAATAAACCACAAGTGATGAAGCACAAAGACGAAACAAGCGATTGAGGTTATGGTAATTAACTCTAAAAACTCTCGAGCGTTCGGCACAGGCCATTCTACACCTAAAACTCGAAGGTCACGTGATTAAAACGCCACTCTAACTCTACTCCAGCTCCGTAAACAATCCCGAACCCAGCTATTATATTTGACAAATGGGAAAATGGACAGGTCCGGGCTTTAAAATTTAATATAGAAACAAGAAAAGCACAAAGTCTTTCTCCACAATTTTTTATTCGAATAACTAGGCGAACCAAGAATGATTCATAATAAATTAAATCGACATGTTTCGAGTGTAGAAACACTCATGATCAGGAAAACGAAGTAAATGGTACAATACTGATGTTGTTAGCAGTAGAAAAAATAACAAGTGGGACTAAGCCGTAATGGAGCTTTCAATGGTACATACGAGGAGTGAAAAAATGTGAATAGTCAAAAGACAGAAAAGATTTCAGCATACTGAAAATTCAAGGACCAGTGCAAAGCCACTGTCTTGGGTAGGAAATTAGGCAGTTTTAAAAAGACTTTGTAAAAATCATTTTTAAGTGTAAGCACAAGAATAAATAACAATCAGAAGGGAAACAGAAAAAGAAGTCCGATACGGTCGGCTATGGCTTGGCCGAGTGTAAATTATGCAACTCCCGGGGTGGACTCAGGTATATTACCCAATATTTAAACACTGCCAGACAGGACCGGCCTAAACTTTTAGTGATGGTTAAATAATACATATTATTATTAAATGTTTCAATATAAATACTGTTTATTTCCCATTTCTAATTTACAAATTTAATTGAAAATTACGAATTTAATTAGAAGTAACTAATACCTATTAAAATAAAATAGAATAAATACAATATATTAGGTCTTTATTTGCACATTATTTATAACATTCTACATATACATATAAACAATTAGTAGTTATTATATACTTAAGAATGTACAAAAATGCGAGGTTCAGTTTGACAGATAAAATATGTCATATGTTCAACTAACCCGACATAAACCTAATTTTGTGAAATTTTAACTATGCAACAAAATAGTAACGTAAATGATTACAAATGTCGCCAAATGATTAAATTATTTTTAATAATATTTTTGAAGTTCCTATTTATATATTTTAAAGTATAAAACAATTTCACTCGCATTAAATAAAGTAACAATATATTCCTGGGGGAAATGTGGACAAGGGTAAATGTCAGTTATGTTCTTACCTATTTCTACAAGACGTTTTACAATATTTGGGTGGGTAGAAAAATTTTGAAAATTGTCAATAAAAACTGTATTCAAATTAGAAACAAAGTAAACAAAATTGTCATTGGCCATCATAAGGTTACCGAACAAGTCCAAGTTTGCATTTTGATAAGCTTTTACATGACAACAAATTGATGTACTGTGTGTTGTGTTGTGTTGTTGTGCAAATGTACACAATATTTGTGTGCATTTGCGCAGCTTTCGCAAATTTCACAATTATGTTTCATTAGTGATTTTCTAATTAGATACCAGCTAATGTATCGTGTGTCGCATTTATTCTCCATACACTACGACACTGGCAGAACAACTGATTGCTACAATAGTCACTGCGGCACTGATATATACGTTCTTCCAATTTCTTCCAAAGCCGAGCGCCAAAAATCTACCTGACCATCGGACCGGACCTCTTTCTCTGTTTCCCTTCTGATTGTTATTTATTCTTGTGGTGTAAGTAATGAAAAATCTTCAGTTTAATTCAACTATGTCGGAGACATGTGGAAGTGGTAAAATAAGAGGAAAAAAAAAAGAAAAAATTGTTTTTCGTAAAAGTCATGTAGATGCTTTCTGTAAAAGATAAAAAAAGGGAATGTAATAAATGAAATTTAATAAAATGAGGTAGATTGGCTTACCATTAAGCTTGAAATAAAATACTGTTGGGGTACCACTACCAGGCTTGTTACGACCCAGTTACCTCAGCAGGAGTTAAAACTTACACATTGTGTGCAAAAATTTATTATAATTTATTTTGTTGTTGAATTAAACTAAAGATTTTTCATTACTTACACTTAAAAATGATTTTTACAAAGTCTTTTTAAAACTCCCTAATATTTTTTTCCATTTTCCATCCATTTCCCACCCAAGACAGTGACTTTGCACTGGTCCTTGACTTTTCAGTATGCTGAAATCTTTTCTGTCTTTTGACTATTCAAATTTGTTCACTCCTCGTATGTACCACTGAAAGCTCCATTACGGTTTAGTCTCACTTGTTATTTTCTCTACTGCTAACAACATCAGCATTGTACCATTTACTTTGTTTTCCTGATGATGAGTGTTTCTACACTCGAAACATGTCGATTCAATTTATTATGAATCATTCTGGGTTCGCCTAATTATTCGAATAAAAAATTGTGGAGAAAGACTTAGTGCTTTGCTTTTTTCTTTATCATTTAACTCCACTTTGAGTATGGACTACTTCTTCAAAATTTAAAATTTAAGTTCTTGCTTAAGAAATTGTAAAAGTTGGCCTTCAATGTGTTTTTACGTGCAAACAGCTAAAATTTGCCCCTAATTCTTGACAAAAAATTGAAATTTCTTCTCAATTTTTTGATCAAGGGTAGTTATTTCTAGCATTTTTAGTAGTTGTAAACCTATCAGATTTTGAGGATAGAAAATTGATTTCAATGGTTTGTTTCTAAAATTTGTTTAAAAATGATTCGTCGGCATGTTTTAAATCGAATATTAAAAGCAAACAAAACAAGCAAAATAACCAGTCTTTGATGTTATCGCGAACCTAACCTCAAGTCAAATATAAGTTGGTAGATAGCTTGTATTTTTTTTTTACAATTTGGAAAAAAGTTGGGTAGGTGTAAAACATTTTCAAGCACAATTTCTTGTTCAAAAATTTGAAAGAGTTTTTGCACGAGAACGTGAGCCGTGAAATAGTTTCACCTTTGGATTAGTATAAACATACCTAGGTATTTACTTTTTTCTTTTATATAATATAAGAAGTATAAAGAAAAATATCTTTTAAACTTTTTGAAGCAATATATTGTCCGAAAAATAGGCGTACATAATTAGATTGCAGGGCTGCAAATAAAATATACCAAAACATTCATTGGGATAATCTATCTTGGTGTGTGTTTCTCTTTATTTTCATACCTTATGATATGCTTAAATTGATTATAAAAAAATAAAGTTATATATCAAGATACATCACTACTCCATACTTACTAAAAATATGAAATACCCGGTATTTTACCCCTATTTGGGCATAACAAAATAAAACAACGGCTGTTACAAGTCATTGTTTATATTCCAATCGGAATCATTAAAAGGGCAAACACAATTCATTAAACTACACAAATACTAGAAATCCGTAAATATTATTATACCCACAATAAACAACAAGGAATCAACAGAGAAAACTTAAAACACAACAACAAAAATGGCGCCGAGCCGGTTCTGGAGTGTATTTTCAGCAGGTCAATAAAGAAGGACAGGGCGATAACAAGGGTTTATGCGCATGCCCAATTCTGCTGGTAAGGAAGGCATCGGACCGGTAAGCCGTGTGCTCGGACGCACTTTTTCACCCATAAAACGTAACTTTTGTTTGCGCAGGAGATAAGCTGTACGTATCTAAAGATAGGGTAAACCCGGTAGAGATGGCGCACGTTTTTTCAAAGTCGTATAAAAAATCAGATTTACAATTTTTATGTAGGAATTATTTTTTTTATGATTATACTGAGTAAAATAAAAGTAGAGGATACAAAAAACAAAACTTAATTTAATTTTAATGACCATAAAATGTATTTAAAAGAAAAGCAAAAAAACCATCTCACCCCATGGGTATGGGTGAGATGGCGTAAACACATAATGTAAAAAAAACAATTTTTTTGGGAAAAATAAAAGTAGAGAATACGAAAAAAATTCATTTAATTCAACTGAATAAGACATGGTTCTCTTTTTTTTTTCAAAATAAGAGAAAAGTCCATCTCTGGGTGAGAGGGCGCTCACACAAAATATAAAAAAAAATAACTAAATATTCAAATTTTGTCTGGTGCCACATAGTGGGCATCTACAAAAAATAAAAAGTTAATCTGATAAGCTTCAAGCTGATTATTTTAGCAGTTTAATCTAATAGATTGGGTGAGATGGCGCACCAACATAGGGTGATATGGCGCGCGTCATCTAACCCAACTTGCATTTAGTGAGATGGCTCGGTAACGTGCTCGGGAACAAATAACAATGTGAATGATTTTAAGGTTAGAAAACAAACTATATGCTATTTTCAAAGCGACAATGTTACAACTAGTAAAAACTTTGGCTAGTTTGACACCCAAATAATTAGATTACTTATTATCTAGAAAAAAAAGGACATGCTGACATATATAAAGGAAAATTAAAATACCTTAACTCCAAATGATGGGCGTGAGGTGAACGGCATAGACGTTTACTTGCAAATGAAGGTCTGTAGCGATGGCCACGTTGCCGGATATTATTTTTGTTTACGGATATATTGCATTGCGCCATCTAACCCGCTGCGCCATCTCTACCGGGTTTACCCTAAATGTCTATGATTACAATAGATGCGCCAACACAGCAGCTAACAATTTAAATAGTAAAAAGTACTTGTGCAGTCACAGTCAACTATAATTATTGATATTTTTAAGTGAAAGAATTTACCATAACCTGCGTCTTGATGTTTATAGTACAGGTAGGTAGGGGAAGGTGGGGCAAGACGGGGTAGTTAAGGTTTGATCGAGAATAAAAGTAGTATTTTCATGGTAAGAGAAACAAATTATTTATTAAAGTAACTACTACTAATATAACATTGGAACAACAGCAAAATAAAAACAAATTTTCTTAAGGTTTCGAAAAAAAAGCGAATCAACACAAAAAAGGCATCCTTCCCCATCTTACCCCATAGGCGGGGTAAGACAAGGTATAACTCATTTTTTCCTCCGAAACAGCGGAAATTGCGTTCTTTATTTGTACTTCCGACCATTTCCATCAGTTTTTCTAACATAGTTTCGGACCATTCTAAAACAAAAAGAAAAAAAATTAAATATAATCGAGGGCAAAATGGGGTACCCAATATTAAGAACCCCATCAATGCCCCTTCGAGCATTATAACACAAACTCTAACATTTAAGAAAAACCGGTTACCAAAAACCTAAAAACTAATCCTTACCTTAACGTCCACTTTACACTGTCTCTTCAAGAGCCCAAGTTGTCACAATAGAATATTCGAAAAAGTTCTAAACACGCAAAGAAAACAGAACAGAAATAATAGCAAAATACGTAAAAACTCGTTTTTATGCGCTCAAGCAGTAACGCGACCTATTACTTTGGCGACACTTAAGCAACTGAGGGAGGAGGGAGGGATGTTAGCCGCGTGTATCTGTGTAAAGTATGTTTCACAATAAATGGTTGACTCCGTTTAACTACCTGGGACGTTTTGCAAGAGCCCGGCGGCCGAGCTCTTGCAAAACGTCCCAGGTAGTTAAACGGAGTCAACCATTTATTGTGAAACATACTTTACCAGTCTCGGTTTAGATACGTTTAGCTTAAAAGATGGTGGGGGTACCCCGTCTTGCCCCACCTTCCCAAACTTATAAAATTTAAAATTTTAAAAATGTTTTAGGTTTTGTTGTAACTTCAATATTAGCTGGGCTTATAGGTGACTATACCAGAACAAAAATGATGTTTAGAAATATCAATGTGATAAAAACTGGATTAATCTTTTCACACATAATGCCTGGAATATTTCTGTTCTTTATTCCCATGGCACATTGTGATGCGACGGCAGCTATTGGATTACTATTTATCGAAGTTGCTTTTCTTGGAAGTGCAACATTAAGTGTCTTGAGGACAGGTATAGATATTGCACCAAATTATGCCGGCACTATTTTTGGAATTTTGCAGTTTGCAACAAGAACCACTGGTAAGATAGAATGCTGCTAATAAATATAAGATAAAATAAAGTATAAAATTCCCTTGCTCATTGAGCTTACACTTTTGTTAAAGGGACTTTAGCAACATAATTAACTCTACGTTTATGCTTACCTAAAGTCAAAAAGAAAATTTTTTACTAATACAGTGACCGGCAGAAAGTACGTACCAAAGGGGATTTTTTTTAATTTCAAAACTTACCAAATTTTTTTGGCGGTGGAAAAGTTCTTAAACAAAAAAGAGCATAAACAAAACTTGGAAATATTGCGCTTTATACGAGGGAGAGGTGAAAATGTTAAATTCACTCACGAATAAAGTGCCCTTATTTTTCACCAGAGAAAATTTTTTATTAGGAAATGTTGTTTGCACTTAAAAGTTGTCCGTAAATACCAAATTTTAGCTCGATAGCACAAAAAAAGTGTTTTTACTTTTTTTTTTGACGCCCCCTCGTATAACAAATCGATAGAAGCTATGTAACCTATAAATTCAATTTTTTAACAGCTCTTGGGCAGTTTGGCACATAACTTACTTAAATTTGTTTAATTACGTGAGAACTGGACGTTTAATAAAATAACTTCAAAAATAATCTAACTTTTCTGGTGCACACCGTACATTTTTCTATGGATAAGCGGAATAAATTTATTCAAAACAAATGAGGGTTTACTTCATACATTTAACAATATTTTGGCGTTTCCAATTTTTCAAAAACTCTTAAACCCATTGGTTCATGAATTAAAGTTTAAACCCTTACAATAAAATTCGTTTTCATTTAAATCTAGTTTCCATGAAAAATATTTATATTCGTGCTACCGAGCTAAATTTTGGCATGTATGGATAACTTTTAAGTGCAAACAACATTTCCTAATAAAAAAAAAATCCACAGTGAAAAATAAGGGCAATTTATTCTTGAGTGAATTTAACGTTTTCACCTCTCCCTCGTATACTTTATCCAAAGTCACTGTGATGACATTCCAATAATTCCATACGGCATACAAACGGCGGTAAACAGTCTCAAAGAGACCGACCTCACAACCAGGGTTGTCAGATCGTTCATCTTCAATTCTTTAAGTTTTTTTTATTAAAAATGTTTCTTTTATATCAGTATTCAATTGTTAGTCAGTAACTTTCTTTGAAAGCTAGTTTGCAAATATACTTTAAACCGAGGAGTTTTGAGTGTGACAGAAAAAAATAACAAGCCATTCATTGTTATAATAATACATTCTTTAGTCCTTAAGAAACAATATAACTGAAATCAAGACAAAAAGTGTTTTCAGTGTTTAAAAACAACTAATTAACAAACCCTTGTTTCTCGTATATACTTACATTGTGCTTACAAATCCGAAAGTTTTGAAGAATTGGCAACAGCATATAATTTGTTGCGGTTGCCAAGGGATACTAGCGCCAGTTAAAGCGGCTGGTATAAGCTGAAGCGGTCTCCAGCCCGTTCAACGATCGATCCTGTTAGACAGAGATAGGCCAGTGACCGCCGATGGCGTGGAAGAAGCGAAGATAAAATATACGTAATTTGGAACTTGTGGACAATGGTCCGAGAATGGAGTTCTGGTAAAAAAATGTCAGGTTTATTTTTCTGATTTTAGTTTTGTGTATAGAATTTTTGAGTTACCTTATATTTATTATTTTAATATAATATTATTATATATACAGTGGGTTTATAAAGTGTAGTATGTACAAACACCTAATGTAAAACAAACTTATAAGTGTGTATACGCATTTTAATTATTTGTTTGGGACGCCTATGGTTAGGAAAATCATACTGTTTTATGTCATTAAATTGACCTAAGAAACACTATTTACGGCGCAATATTTACTAGTTTTGTCTATGCTCTTTTTTGTTTAGGGACATGCAGAACTTTTTCACCCCCAAAACAATTTGGTAAGTTTTGAAATAAAAAAAAAATCCCCTTTGGTGCGTACTTTCTGCCGGTCACTGTATAAGTTTGAAATATAATATAAAATTAAATAGGTAATATTTTTACTCAGAATTCTTAAGTAATAGTTTTCTGGACTGTGGGGGGATGAAAATAAAAGTTTATGCAAAATATCAGTTGTATCAATGAAAAGGATATTAACCCTCCGCGAGGTGCGCTCAACATCCTTTTAGTGCGGTTTTTTTTCAAGGAGAAACTTCATAAAGACTGGCACCCTATAAGGCAGTGTAGTCTCGAATTCAACCCTGATGGGGCTGCCAATCGACTAAACTCACCGTGTTCCTGCGGTTTCCGAATGTCGGAATGGGACGTTTTAACGCAGCCGGTTTGACGCGGCCGGTCCGACGCGGCCGTTTCGACGCGAGGACGTTTCGACGCCGGTCATTTTGACGCCGAGTCGTTTTGACGCCAAGGATAATTTTTAATAATTTTAATTTTTTTACATTTTATTTAGGATTTTATTGTTATTTTTGAGGTAGGTAACTCATTAATATTTCCATAATCCCTAACTGTTAATGTTATCATTATCATCAAATTTCTATGAAAAGAAATAAAGAATTAAATTATGTTAATCTCATTCTGGAAAATCATCATTTAAATACCACATATTAATAAGAATTTGGGATTAAGAAATGGTAATCTAGTTCAGGTAGGTAGTTAATTAACCCATTTTAGGTAGGTACCTCAAGGGTATAAACACTAATTTTTCTTTTCATATCCTCAGTATAAAACAAGTTCTTGTTCTTAATCATTGTGTCCTGATTTGTTCTATTTTACTTAATTTTATTTTCTACAACATGGAAATTACAAGCAAAAGGGGAAGACGTAAATTCTCAGACGGTGGTTTTTTGTACGTTTTTGATAAAACAAGTTCATGCAATTCAAAAAAGTTTTGGAGATGTGACCATACCATTGAAGGACAACAACGCTGCAAGGCCAGGATTCATACCCAGGACGACGTGGTTATTAAAAAAATTAACGAGCATTGCCACGGAAGTTCCGCTGCACATGTGGAGGCTGCAGTTATCAAAACATCAATAAAGAGAAGGTGTGAAGAAACGATGGAATCCACGGCTACAATAATAAATCACTGTGCATCAGGAATCTCTTTAGGTGCAAAAGCTGCATTGCCGAATCACACCGCCATGAAGAAAATGATTAGAAGGAAGAGAAACCAAATCGACCTTGCACCACCTACCCCAGTTAGTCGTGAAGAACTCGTCATACCAGAAAAATATAAAGTTTATGCAAGTGCAAACAATGTTGAGGAACAGTTTCTCTTGAGTGACAGTGGACCGGATCCGAACAGAATTTTACTTTTTGGGCGCAAGCAGAACCTGAAAGTAAGTATTACAACAATAATAGGTTATTTATCTTCGAAAATTATTTTTTCGAAAAAAAAATATTTTTCAAAAATTTAATTTTAGAAAAATTCGTATTATATTATGTTTGCTAAAACAATTTCAATTTTCATGGGAATTATATGTTGTTTTCTTTACAGATTTTGAAGGACTCAAAACATTGGTTTGTTGATGGAACATTTAAACCAACTCCCTCAATTTTCTATCAGACCTACGTTATAATGGCTAAACAATTTGGGGGAGTTCATCCTGTTATTTATGCCCTCCTGCCCAACAAACAGCAAGCTACATATGCCAGAATGATTGGTTTGGTCAAAGATCTCCAGCCAGGTGCAAGCCCGGAAAAAATTTCGTGCGACTTTGAACTAGGTGCCATAAATGCATTCAAAGAAGCTTTTCCAAATGCAGAGCTGCTAGGTTGTTTTTTCCATTTAGTAAAAAACATGATGAAGCATTTGGCGCCCATGAATTTGCTGTCTCGATACAATACAGATGCTGATTTCAGTCTTCAAGCCCGTATGGTGACTTCTTTGGCATTTGTTCCTGAAGGGGACTTGGATGATGCAATCGACCACTTGTTCGATGAGCTGCCTAATGAGTTGCACCCTCTACTAGAATGGTTCGAGGACTCATACTTAGGTCGTCCTCAACGACGGGGTAGAAGAAGACGCAATGCGCTATTTCCGCCTACACTTTGGTCTGTTTACAATCGCGTTTTGGATGGCACAGACAGAACAAATAATCACGCCGAAGCTGCACACAGACGATTACAAAACGAAATGTCAATGGACCATCCAACGATCTGGAAATACATTGATGCTCTTAAGAAGATACAGTCAGGAAGGGATTTGTACTACGAGCAATTACTTTCGGGTCAACAGCCGCCAACTAAATTAAAAAAGTATCGCGACTGTGACGAGAGGATAATATTAATAGTTAGGGATTATAGAAATAGGAATATTACTGAGTATTTAAGAGCAATATCGCATAATTATGTTATGAATGCATAATAATTATTTAGATAAATAAACTGTCAAGTACTATATTTTTTTCTGTATTATTTATTACTTACCTACCTACAAAAATAAAAAAATCCTACATAAAATTAAAAACTAAGTTACATATTTTTCACGTTAAAACGGCCAGTGTCGAAACGTCCTAGCGTCGAAACTTCCTCGCGTCGAAACGGCCGCGTCAAACCGGCCGCGTCAAACCGGCCGCGTCATAACGTCCTAGACCGAATGTCGGACGACGGAATGGGACGTTTTAACGCAGCCGGTTTGACGCGGCCGGTCCGACGCGGCCGTTTCGACGCGAGGACGTTTCGACGCCGGTCATTTTGACGCCGAGTCGTTTTGACGCCAAGGATAATTTTTAATAATTTTAATATTTTATTAATTTTAATTTTTGTTCCGCGCCATAGGCGTATAAACCTTCAGACCACTTGCTTAGTATTTCCGCTCTGCACGCCTACAGTGCGTGCCTTGCTTCGTACTTCACCTAGGCCTAAGTACCGGTGTACCTAGGTTTCGCTTTCGTCGTAGTACTTGTTTATTATTTATTTGCAGCTTACTGTAAAGGTGTTTGTGTAGGTGTAAGGTGGAGTGTACGTGTTTGTGGTTAGTGCGCTCTACTCAATCATAATATCATAAATAATTTTTTTTCACTAAAAGAGCTTGTTTTTGATAATTGTTTTAGAAGATTTAAAATATATATCAATTTATGTCAGAATTTATTTATTTATTAATTTTACAATATTAAAATGTTATATAAATAATAGTACTAATAACTAATAATATTAAAAGAATATAATTTTAATTTTCCCTTTGTAAAGGTTGAAAACCTGTCCACTTAAAGAATAATTAAATTTATTTTAAAAATAAAAAATAGTAGGTAAACACGTAAAAAGAACCTTACTCAGTTATATGAAAATTTAATTTTTTATTTGTAATATAATAATTTTAATTATTTAATAATTTGAAGTTGAATTTGAGCCTTATTTTCCAGTAACCAATTTTTTATATATTTTTTAAAACCAAGTTTACTTTAAAATGATGATTTAATTTTCTTCGGTAACTTATTGAATATTTTCGTACCAACATAAAATGAATGTTGTTGCATTAGATGTTGTGTTGAGACATTATTATAAGTTTTATTTCTACTTGTGTATTATTAATTTAATTTTGTAACTAAATTTCTATGAAACCAAATATAAAAAAAAATTTTTATAAAACAGTTCTTTAACATTTATTTATTTTTTACTCCCAACCAACTTTGCAAGTTTAATACGGGGATAAATAAGTATATAAACATAACTAACAATTATTACTCTACCTGGTATACGAGTATATAGGAATTGAAAATATTGAAAATATTTTGAGAAATGCTTTAATTAATTAATATTGTTCTGAATAATTTATATAAGTAATATTTTTTACTTAAAAATTATAAATTAATAATTTTATTATAGGTAATATATTTCTTTAAAAAAGCTGCGTTTATACTATAAATTAACATTTTAACTTTAAAAAACTTGATTTTTAATGCATATTTATGATTTATGATTTTACATACTAAGTAATTTAAATAAGGGTAGTTTTTTAATGTCTTAAAATTTTTTATTTCTCGAAAAAAATTTTTGAAGGAAATGTAATATTTTTATTAAATAAAATTTTTAAAGCAAATGTTCGTATAAAAATAATACGCTTAAGAGCATAATCATATTATGCTCCACCACAACCAATTATGCCGTTTGATAAAATCGATTGAAATATTGCATAATAAAACATTATTCGAAAGCCATTACTTACAATATTTCTTAAAAATCTAAGTTTATATAGTAAACATCTTAGTTCCTTAACTAATATTTCTTTATGTTTGTTCAATTTTAATTTCGCGTATAAATAAGGTATTTAATAAATTTCACTTGCTTTATTTTATTTATGCAGTTGCAGGGTCATAATTTATTGTGTTATTTTGGTTTAAACCTGTTAAATTTTGTAAATATAAATTTCGGATTGAGTATCCTTGTAAAGATTTTAAATTGGTTATATTCACATTAAAAGTTAGGTAATATATCCAAATCAATATTATTTTTTTAAATGTATATATCTAATTTAGCATGTAATCTAGCTGCCTCCCAGCCTTGAATAATTAGGACACCATCATCAGCAAAAGAAAACATTTTACCACCTATATTTGTACCCAATAAATCATTAATATACATAATAAAAAAAGGGGCCCTAAAACTGTTTCTTCAGGTACGCCATATGTAATTTTTTTATATTTACTTAACTTACCACCAATTATTGTTTTTTGTTCTCTATTTGATCGGTAACTCTCAAACAAATTATGAGAAACCCCTGTTCCCCGCATAAGTCAAATTTAGAAAGTAATTTTTGATGTGAAACTGTATCAAGTGCTTTTTCTAAATCTAAAAATATTCCGATTATTTGAATTAAGACCTTCAAGAATTTCTTTGCACTGAAAATCGCATAATCCGTACTAAGTTTTTTCCTAAATCCAAATTGACCAATATAGAAAAAACGTTCATATTTCCAAAAAATTGTATAAATGATTTTTTATACATTTTTATGTTATTTTCCATGGAATTTTGATTTTGATATGGCACGTTTAAAACTACACCGCGATATGTTCCTGGACGTTGCTAGACAAGATAATTTAAAGATTACAAATCTAAATGATGTTCAAATTTTTTTTTCAAACAGTAAAGACGGAAAAGTAATGGGTGAAATGTTGTTTGAATTTAAACGATTTATAACTTGTTTATTAACTGTACCTACATCTACGTGTACAGCAGAAAGATCGTTTTCATGCTTTCGTAGACTAAAATCCGTCATATGTCAGACGATGAAGCAGGAGAGGCTAAATCATGTGTCCATGCTTCATATTCACCAAGAGGAGACCGATGAGCTTAACCTGAATACTGTAGCCGATGATTTTATAGAATAAGAAGAAACACGTTTTTAAAGTTTTAAAGTTTCCCTATTTAATTTGGTCCATTAGTTTAATTTTTTTACAGTTTTTATTTTGCTACTGGATAACGTTTTATATAAAGGTCGTTAAAACATATAAAAATTTAGTAATGTGCCAGGTGGGTACCTAATTCTTGTTATGTTTTGTTTCTTACAATAAGCCATTAAATAAAAAGAGTTTGGTTTTTATTTAGTAGGTAAAATAAGTTTTTGTTTCTGTACTGATAATTTTAGTACATAATATATAATTGTTTAATAAAAGTAAAGGAATTAAAAACTTTTTGTTATTATAATCTTACTAATATTAGTAAGGTAATGTGACAATTATATTACATGATTTAATAAAGGGCGTGGCATCTAAAAAATTTTCGCCTGCGGCGCATTTTTCACGCCTGGCGGTTTTATAGGGCCCACCCCAGGAGGCATCCTGTTCTCCTGCACCCATTGAGATTTTTAAAAGTCGGCGCCGCTGATTTGTAGCATTCCTTTATCATATTGTCCAATTTCTGTAGGTACTAAATATTTAGCTAATTTGTGTTCTACTTAATTCTATTAAATCGTATGCAAATACGAAGGAATAGGAAATTTGCTGTTTTTAGCTGTTTCTCCGGGATCATTGACTTTTTTTTATACCGTATTGGTGTATTATTTACCTAAAATATTTAACTAGACTGAGTCCAATAACTGTTATGGACATTTTTTGTGTCCCACTCGGACAACGGATAATTTTTGAGAAAAAATTAATTTTTCCAAATTTTGACCTTTAAGAGGGTGTCGCTGAAAATTGAATATCTGATTCTGTTGTAAAAATTTTAATCCAAGTACCTTTTAATCTAAGAACCTCACCAGGCACTAAATTATTATTAAGATTAAAAAACAACTCCACGACAATCCGTTCTATACCTTGAATGAACTGTTAGGTTGCCTGATTGGTTTTTGGTATTTTCTCAGATAAATTTGCTTATTGTTGTTTGTCTTATTTTTGACTATTTTTTAGATTTTGTGATATTTTCGATCGAAAATGCGATATTAACTTTCAATAAGGGCATTATTGGATGGACATTTAATTTTCTGATTGGAGGAGGTTGCCTTATCAGTACAGCGATGATTTTTTTATTCTTTGGTAGTGCAGGATGCCAGAGGTGGAATAAAAAGTCACAAGATCCCTATTATGTTGTAAGAATAAACGAAGATCATATAGGTACTTTTGCAGAATAAAAATAGCAAACAAACCTATTACTTTAAAACAGAAAGTGGTTGGTTTTTTTTGTAAACTAACGCAATACCTATGCAAGGTCTATTCAATTATTAGGCTTTAGCTAACGCTTAAAGGGATAATTCAAAACTTGCTTACAACGCGAGCGTTGACAGATGGTTTTTTAATTCTAAAATTAGTATCAATAGTAAAAAATAATAATACCAAACATATTAATTAGGGAAAAAGAAAATCTTGAGCTTTTTGGACTAGCTTTTTATTACTAATGTAATTTAATTTTTTTTTTCGTTTTTATAGTTTGGTTTCTACCTTCTTTAGGGCTACAAAAAAGAAATGGACAACTTGTAAATTTAATTGTCTTTTGAAAATTGGTTTAAAACAAATAAAAATAAAATACAGTAGGTTCAATACACATTTAAGCATTGTATACCTCATTTACTTTGCAAAGGATTACAAAATTTAAAAAACACACATAATAAAACATATTCTGTTGAATAAAAATGAATGAAAAATATGTCCAATGTAACCTGATGAATTATAAAAAAATTGTTTATAATTGTTTTATTGTATAGGCGTAACATCAACCAAAAACCTTTTATCCCCGGGAAAAAATTTACCTCAGTTAAAACATTAGTAGAGTCGTGAACAGTAATCCTGAAAAACTTTGTATCAGGGTAAACAGTTAAAAAGGCACATCACCAAAAACTAAAACCTTTTAAAATAAGACAACAAACTGGGAAGTTCCCACAGTTAGGTACTGTGTCAAGATTTTCTTTTTCCCTAAATAATATACCTGGACGTGACTTCTTTGCAAGAATAAAAAATATAATTGTTCTGAATTAATATTTTAAATACTACTACGCATATGAGGAGCCAGTGGCGGGTTAAAATTTAATTTCATATTGTTTAAACTACAGCATTTTTGTATCCTAGTCTGATTTAAAGCCTGTAGTTCATTGTAAAGCTCTCTTTCTGCAGATTTGAAGTTTCTTCCATTGTTACTGAATATTTCAGTAGAAGAAGCCAAATAAATTAAATTTTTGTGGTATTTTCATTTACGAAATAAGGTTATTATATTTTTTTCTTTTTAATAAATGTATCCCATGCTCTAAAAACAGGTGAAGTTCTGTTCATAAAAAACCCGTATACAAGTCTTATGATTAGTTTTTGTATTATTTGAGCTGTTTTTAAAACAGGCTTTTCTCATTACTTCTTTAAGGTTATCAGTGACGTATGTTTAAGATAATATGCAATAAATGTAAATCTTTGGCGTAGATAAAATAATTTAAAAAATAAAGTAAAATACTGCCGTTCTAAGGAAGACCACCGCATTTGCAGATTTATCTAAACTGAATAAATCAAGAGCAAACTTTTGGCAACTTTTAAAATGTTCACAAATTCTTATAAATCGACAAATGAAAATTGTTTTACTTTATATATATATGGATGTTTCAAAAACCTTCACTTTTCTTTTAAAAAACAGCAGTTTTAATGTAATTTTGACTTAATAAAAGTAGATGCTGGGAAAGATCTTTAATTTATATAAGAAAAAACTAAGAAAAACCACCGTATCCTTAGTATACCCACACACAATATCATTGAGTATTTTTTGAAAGAAAAATGACAAAATAATAAGATTTAAAAAGTTTATTAAAAACTACTAAACACTAAAAACAGGGAAAATGCGACCTATGAAAATTAACAAAATACTTGTATTATTCTATGAAAAACGGTTTCTTAACCTTATCTAATCATAAAAACAACCCAATTGCCTTTACTGTTTTTCAACTTGTACGTCAAGTTCTTTCCAAAATTAAGACCTATTTAAAGGGATTATCGATTGAAGATTTTTAAATGTTGGTCTTTTTAATTTCAGGCACCCCACATGGTGATGTAAATACCTTCGGCTTTGGTGTTCCTTTCTTTAATATTTTGTTTTGGAGAAAATTCATTTTATACATTTTATCAGAGTCGTTTGCTAGCTTGTAATTTAAGGAGAAGGTTTCCCTGTTTGCCACAATTTGTGTTAGTATGGCTTTACTTTTTTCTCAAAAACGTTGGGCGCGTAAATCCACTTTACACGCTTAAATTCACTTTACGCGCCCAACGTTTTTGAGAAAAAAGTAAGGCCGATATTGAAAAATGGCTTTAAGAAAAATTGTTTGGTACAACATTCTACACCCGGGAAAGTCATTTTGCTTTCGACCAATAAAGAATTATTTAAGATATTACAAAATTACTAAAAATAAAAAAAATTTTGGGAATATTTTCGATCGTCATTTACTTTTCTGGATGGGGTATTTAAAGTAGAATCTATTTTCTAAATACCAATTTTTATTTTTTCTTTTCGTTTGACCAGCAAAACGTTCGGCAATTTTCATTGTGGTAAAGGGGTTACTTCCTCTAAAATTACATATCGGTAGTAGATATTTTTTTGTATGCAACATGTGTGTAAAAGCACCTATTTTCACTTATGTGCGGCTCTTGCGACAAAATTCACATTCGTAAAAAAAGGTTCAATTATTACAATATTTTAAGTAAAAAAAGTAAGTATAAAAATACTAACGAAACGTAGTTTGTACCGATTTAGACTTACCTTATATGGTTTTGATCACAGAAGCTCTTGTAAATAAATAATATTTAAAACAATTCCTATAAGCAACACAAACAATTGTTTTCATACTAAAATTTACAAGGAAGCTGATTAGGTCTGATAATTACGCGCGAATTACTTAGCGACAACACCGCGTTTGCATTTTACTTAGGATGAACACAGCATCTGCAGGCTAAGACATGTATACGCGGGGTTTCTCCTTAGTATCGTTGTAGATGCGGGGTTTTTATTTAGTTTGGGACATCATTTTGCAGATGCTGGGTATAGATTTATTTAAAAAATACATAGAGTAGATTTTAAATACGGGTTTTTTCCTACGTAAATATGTAATATAAGCCCCTAGAACCAATTTTCGCGCTAGCCTAATTTTTAAAATTTTGGTAGATGCGATGGTCTTCCTTATATAGGACGGCAGAATAGTAACGTAATTGTTTATATTATTTATAATAACATACAATATAACAATGCGAACTAATTGAATTTTATATTAAACAAGAACAATAATAAGATAGGTATAAAAATAAATATTTGGTCATTGAGCCCTATTTCTCGATCACTTGAGCCAATCTATTAGGAGTTAATCAAATTTGTTATAATAATTGGGTCAAGCTCTTCCCAGCATTCATAAATTATTTCCCACAACTCAGTAGAATTTTGAGGCAAAAAATTACGGTTATAAATTTTTTTTACAATAATTATATCACACACATTTTCTATTGGATTAATATTCGGACTGAATGAAGGCCACGGTAATACTTCTACATTATTTTTTTCAATCCAGCCCTTAACAGCATTTGCCGTGTGCACGGGACATTTATCGTGTTGATAAATAAAAGAGTAATTGGGGTAAATGGACCTAACACATGGAGTATAATATGCTCCGGAACATTAAGTTTTCAAAATTAAATCTTTTCTCCAATCGCCACCATACACCAAGCCCATGGGCACTTATCCAACCCCATAATATTGACAGAAAAACGCACAGATCTAATAGCAAGATTGCTAGTATAACGCTCTTCAAATCTTATTCCGTCTGGCCGATACACCCGAATTTGTCCGTTATAAGTAGATTGGAAACTTTTTTATCCCTGAAAAATACCCTGTTCCAATATTCAGGTTCGCGATGTATTTAATTTAATGCAAAAAGTAACCGCGACTGCCTTCGTTCTTCTGTTAATTTTTTTTTTCGCCGCAACGCGATTTTTTAATTCTGATTCACTAATTCTTCTACTGGCGGTAGGTCGAGAGCCAGGAAACCCTGTGATGTTTATAGCTTCCCTTGCGATATCAAAGGGATGATCTCTTAAGTGCTCCAGAAGCATAGCATCCTCTTTGGAACTGGAAATTCTAAGACAACCGGAACCCTTCTTTCTTTTCAAGGACCCTTGTTGCTCCCAAGATAGATTGCACTCTTATTTCTGCTATAAAATTGTGCTAGGGCACGAATTGACCAACCTTTATCAATTTTTGCCACTATTTGTGCCTTTTCAACTAATGTTAAAGAACGAGGCATTTTAATATCTTTTGACTTTTAGACGTCTATCAACAATTGCCGCCATGCAATTTTAAAATTAAATACTACGTGTACGGGTTTGTAATGAACAGAACTGTACGCTATACAGGGTGTCCCAGATAAGAATGCACTCTACAGGGATCTCGTAAACCATAGGAGATACAGAGATGGTTAAATTAGAGAAAAGTTGCGCATTATTGAATCCTGTAACGTCATGTTTTCAAATTTAAAAAAATTCGAATGCTTCCGAAGATATTTGGATAAAACCGAATTTTTGCGATTTCGTTTTAATTGATTTATGATTCTATTTGAAGAGACATGTCAAAATAAATGTTACATTCTCATTGCCACTTTTTCTCCCCTACAAGATGGTTTAATTATATTTTTGATCCGACGTTTCGTTTAGTCACAACCATCATCAACTTTGTTTTTTTAAATAGTCGGAAAATTTAATTTTATGCTTAATAAATTCTACGTTTTATTTTAAATCTAACGGTGTATCACACTTATTATTTATTGAACGTTTCGATAGAGAAAAACACATCATCAATGAAAATAGGCACATTATCGAAGATATTTTTGTTTTTATTGTTGTATTTAAACACTAGGTGGATTTTAAAACATTTTTTTAAAAGAAACTTATAACAAAACATAATATCTAATAAAACTTATTTGAGAAATGCAACAAGTAATAATTAATTTTAATTATTAAATACAATTATTTTTTATTTTAAAAAAATGCATGATAATATTCAAACATAACGTACCATTTAAATTCGGCATCATATGGGTGGCTATGAAATTGATTAACTTTCGCAATGGGCCTTTTCACTATTCTTAAATTTGATACATTTGACATTTGAATTGTTCAGTCGGTGCTATAATAAGTGTTTTTCATCAATAAAACTATTGCTAGGTCATAACATTAATTTATTTCAGCACAGTAAAAACCGGGTAAAATTCAAACAATTTGAAAATCTCAAAACAGGCGCGACTCATGACGTAGATATGTTTAAAGCTTGCTAGAGCGCATGCGTTTAACCTCGCACACGCGTAAATGCTGATCTGTCGAACTGCCATCGGCAAATTAAGCCGCTGTTGCCATATGTAGAAAGTTTTATAATCTTAATAATATACTTTCTTCTTAGAATTTTATTTGGATACTTTAAATAAATATAAACATAATACTGGTAAAATAATTCATTCCGCAGCTATTGAATGGAAAACTGGTATATTATAATTACTAATAATTGCTAGTCAATTACCATTACACTGGTACTATAAACTATAATAAATGATTTTTGAGAGTATCGGCAATACTGTCAAGCTGCTGATTTTGTGAATTCTTGATATTTTAAGCCAGCGACTCGGCTATTCCTATCATTCCTCTGTGCATCAATCTTCCGGCGCGATGACGTAGGTATTTTTAAGCCCGTGTTTTTATTCAAGGAGTTTTTTTATTTATTTATTTTCTCGGTTATGGCTTAAAAGTATAGAAAAGTAAAAACACAGAAAATTTTATTTTTTGTTCCTTTATATACTACTACCAAAATCAAAATTTAGTGAAAAGGCCCATTGTTTAAATATTTTCTTTAGATCTGTCACTTAGTTACAGAGACCTGTTCGTTTTAAATTTGATATTATTATTATTATTATTATTATTATTATTATTATTATTATTATTATGTTTTTTTTTTTAATTTTTAACTGTTGCATTGTGCAGTAAAATTTAAAATAATGAAACATTATTCTAACGAAGATAAATTTGACATGATTTATTGTTACATCGAGAGTCATAAGAATTGTACGCAAAAACATAATAATAATTACCAAATTTAAAACTAACAGGTCTCTGTAACTAAGTGACAGATGTAAAGGAACTATTTAAACAATTGCGAACGTCAATCAATTTCATAACCACCCATATGATGCCGAATTTAAATGGTACGTTATGTTTGAATATTATCATGCATTTTTTAAAAATAAAAAAAATAATAATTGTATTTAGTAATTAAAATTAATTATTACTTGTTGCATTTTTCAGATAAATTTTATTAGATATTATGTTTTGTTATAAGTTTCTTTTAAAAAAATGTTTTAAAATCCAACTAGTGTTTAAATTTTTAAATACAACAATAAAAACAAAAATATTTTCGATACTGTGCCTATTTTCATTGATGATGTGTTTTTCTATATCGAAACTTCTAATAAATAATAAGTATTATACACCGTTAGATTTAGAATAAAACGTGGAATTTATTAAGCATAAAATTAAATTTTCCGGCTATTTAAAATAACAAAGTTGATGATGGTTGTGACTAAATGAAACGTCTGATCAAAAATGTAATTAAACCATTTTGTAGAGGAGAAGAAGTAGCAATGAGAATGTAAAATTTATTTTGACATGTCTCTTCAAATAGAATCATAAATCAATTAAAACGAAATCGCGAAAATTCGGTTTTATCCAAATATCTTCGGAAGCATTCGGATTTTTTTTAATTTGAAAACATGACGTTACAGGATTCAGTAATGCGCAACTTTTCTCTAATTTAACCATCTCTGTATCTCCTATGGTTTACGAGATCCCTGTAGAGAGCATTCTTATCTGGGACACCCTGTATACCTAACAATATTTACCAGAATTTTTCAAAAAAAATGTTGATTTGTATTTTCATGTAAAATTGAATTATAATAGGTATTTATCAAAAAGATTTTATTTTTATTTTTTATTTTTCGTTTGAAAATACAGAATATATCATAAAATTACTACCTACATTTTATAACAGGAATCGTAGTTTTAGGTGGCAATGCATCTTCATCGCCAGACTCGAAACGTCAAAATAAAAAAGGAAACGTAAATACTAGTAGCGACCCAAGAAAAAAAGGTAGGTAACTAAGTAACTATGCAATAAAAATGGCACATTCAAAAGCAATAATTATTGAAATCAAAATATAAAAACAAATTACGTTTGTACGAACAAAATTTTGAGAAAATGGCATTTGTAAAATTTGGGTTATTGGAAAAAAATAGATAGTTTTAGCACTACAATAATGTTTTAATTCCTAATTTTTCCTGTCGTATTTTGTAAAAGCCAGCAACATTTCGTGGGTTAGTGCCATTAAGATTTTAAAGTGGAAGTGGTAGTTCTTTAGGGGTAAGTGAGGGTGGTCTGCAAAATACCCCAATTTTCTTCCCCCGCGTTTTTGTAGAAATGGTATTTTCAATTGTTTGATATCTTCTTTAGTGTACACAATATAGCATTTCTAAGTTTTCAAAGGTTCAAAAGTATACAATGAAATTTCTTCCGAATTTTTTTCTTAAATGATACCTATATCAAATTTTTTCAAGGAAAAACCAGGAGTAGATATAAACAAAAATTTGTAAAAAAAACAGTTTTATGATAAAATAGGAATTTTTCCGCCTAGAATAACTCAAATGAGTTAGTTCGGGTATAGCACCAAAAAAAAAAAAAAACTTTTTTGCCCACTATGTAGTTATAGCATTGATAACCGCGCCGGGTGTCAACCACCACTACGCCACTAGAACTATTACAGGTCCTTAAACTTTTTAATTTAAAAGTACATAATTTTATTTGCAGATGAATATACATCTGCAAGACCAACTTCTAAGGATAAAGGTAGCCAATAACCATTAGCTCTAGTGAAAACGGTAAAGATATACAAGGTAGGTACAGGGTCTTCCAACGAGGACTGAACAGGGGCTCATTTTTGAGCTTCCTTGTATTTAAAGAAAAATCCAAAATAGCCAATCGATGTACTTTTTCCTGCAGAATTCAAAAATGAAACCAAAAATTTATTTGAACCAGAAACAAAAGAGTTACGCTATGGATAAGGTGTTTTTTAAATGGAACATAGCTTTTTTTATACGATTTTTGGAACGAGTGATTTTTTTTGTCCGTTCTGATTAAAATATTTAATATTGTGACAGCTATTTTTATTAAATCTTAATCTTTTATCCAGTATAATTTAACTTTAACCTGTTTGAAACATACACTAGGTAATAAAGGTATAATCACCTTTGAATCCTTCAAAGTCAAAAAATTTTACAAATTTACTATAATATTGCCGAAATGACTTTGAAGGATTCAAAGGTGATTATACCTTTATTACCTAGTGTCAAGGGCGTCCGAAGGGGGGGGGGGGGGGCAAGGAGGTGCGCTTGCCCCCCCCCCCCCTCTGGCCCAAGTAGATTTGAGAATATTTTATTTAACTGGGATATACATACTTATTGAGATACAATTCAATTGACAAAATTGGTAAAACGAACTCTTGTTGCATAAAATGAAATGTGGAATTCAAAAATCTTCACTAAATAGCTAAAGAAAAATATTAGAATAGAATAAATATAGCTTTATTTTAATTTACACAGAAGATACATCCATGTTAGAATTACTGGAACATTGCAAGTTCTATCCAGCTATTGGTCAGGCAATTGCGATAGCAATTTGTTTACCTCCAACTACATGTACAGTCGAAAGATCATTCAGTACTCTCAGAAGAGTAAAAACCTGGATTCGCTCGACTATGACTGAGCACCGATTGGACGGTTTATGTATGACGACTGTTCATCGCAAATTTGTAAAAGAAAAAAAAAATACATTTAATTGAAAAAATTATTGACGAATTTGCAAAAGATTCAAGAAAATTAACATTTTTTTTCTCCAATAAATCTGAATAACTTATAAGTTTTTTGTTGTATTTTTTTTATATTTGAACATTTTTAAATATTTTGTTTAGCTATTTTTTGTTATTTAATATAAGTATCAGGTGTTTTGCTCTATTCTTTTATTGAAGGTTTGATAAAGTGCTAGAAACAAAAATAATTCCAATTATGATTTGCCCCCCCTTGGAAAAGTTCCTTCGGACGCCCTTGCCTAGTGAATGTTTCAAACAGGTTAAAGTTAAATTATACTGGATAAAACATTAAAATTTAATAAAAATAGCTGTCACAATATTAAATATTTTAATCATATATCAAATATTGAGACATAGAACAATAACTGAAAAGTGGTCAAGCTAAGTGATCTAAGTGCCATAATCAAAAACTACCAAAAAATGCAAAGAAATGTTTTAAAGCTAAGAATAAAACAATAGTATATTTTTTTCGTAGGAGAAAATTTTAATATCAGTAAATCGAAGAAACGTTTGTACATAAATTAAACAAAAAAATACTGCACTGATTCTCTGCACCTTTAGATAACATTACTTCACCTGTGTTTCAAAACCAAGACCATATTGTGCAACAAAAAGACCAGATAAATTTTAAGCGACCGACGCCGATAAAGAATAATAAAGATATTTAGTGTAACGAAATGAACAAAATTCAAAAAAGTTTGAAGACATGGCACTGGCATCAATTCCTTTTAAATACATGTGCTTTTTTTTATATAATTTGTTTTCTTTTTAGTTTTTAGGTATATTAAATATAAAAGTTTTATTATAAAATAGTATAATACAAATCTTTAACAAAACTATTTAATTTAATTTTTAATTATATGCTGGAAGTTTTTACATTCCCTCTACCCCCGGTCCTATGAATGGTTAAGGGGTAATTAGTCCTCCTTCCACATAAATGAAAAACCTGTTTACAGAAACTATACATAGGCGTTTAAATATTATACTAATTTTCATATATTTGACTAATTGCGATAACTTATTTCGCATGCATGCTTGTCAAAAAAAAACGTCTTTTTCGATAAAGCTTGTATGGGAACTTTAATTAACAATGAAAAATTACAATAAAAAGCAATCACATTATCATAAAAATGTTGATTTATAATAAGCTTTTTCAATGGTACACCGAGAGTCTTCATATTATTTTAATATTTTTAAATGTTGTTTGCGTTAGTATCGGTAAATCATGGTAAAATAATATACAATGTGGAATTTTTACCTGGCATAAAATCAGTATTGGAAAGTCTCTCTATTTCCTGAAAAAATACAGAACTACGGCTGCGCTAATTTTTAGTTTAGCATAGTTTTTTCCTGTCTTCATGAAATTTACTCCTCTATTGGGGATACAAACCGCCCCCAACTTTTTTTTTCAAATGTAAAGGAATGTATTGTTGTATAGGATTTAAAAAAGTGAATATGACCCACCATTTTCTTTTGCATTTCGGTAATGTATACAGGGTGTCCCAGATAAGAATGCACTCTACAGGGATCTCGTAAACCATAGAAGATACAGAGATGGTTAAATTACAGAAAAGTTGCGCATTACGGAATCCTGTAACGTCATGTTTTTAAATTTTAAAAAATCCGAATGCTTCCGAAGATATTTGGATAAAACCGAATTTTCGCGATTTCGTTTTAATTGATTTATGATTCTATTTGACATGATTTGCTGTTACATCGAGAGTCATAAGAATTGTGCGCAAAAACATAATAATAATTACCAAATTTAAAACTAACAGGTCTCTGTAACTAAGTGACAGATCTAATGAAACTATTTTAACAATTGCGAACGTCAATCAATTTCATAACCACTCATATGATGCCGAATTTAAATGATACGTTATGTTTGAATATTATCATGCATTTTTTAAAAATAAAAAATAATGGTATTTAATAATTAAAATTAATTATTACTTGTTGCATTTTTCAGATAGGTTTTATTAGATATTATGTTTTGTTACAAGTTTTTTTTTAATGTTTTAAAATCCAACTAGTGTTTAAATACAACAAAAAAAAACAAAAATATTTTCGATATTGTGCCTATTTTCATTGATGATGTGTTTTTCTATATCGAAACGTCTAATAAATAATAAGTGTGAAATACCGTTAGATTTAGAATAAAACGTAGAAATTATTAAGCTTAAAATAAAATTTTCCTACTATTTAAAATAACAAAGTTGATAATGGTTGTGTCTAAACGAAAGGTCGGATCAAAAATATAATTACACCATTGTGTAGAGGAAAAAAAGTGGCAATGAGAATGTAAAATTTATTTTGACATTTCTCTTCAAATAGAATCATAAATCAATTAAAACGAAATCGCGAAAATTCGGATTTATCCAAATATCTTCGGAAGCATTTGGAATTTTTTAAATTTAAAAACATAACGTTACAGGATTAAGTAATGCGCAACTTTTCTCTAATTTAATCATCTCTGTATCTCCTATGGTTTACGAGATCCCTGTAGAGCGCATTCTTATCTGGGACACCCTGTATATAGATGCAATTTGTTTTATTGTAAAAAGTATTGGAAATGTTGCCCATTTTTTCTTAACAACCAGCTAATCTTATGTAAAATGTATTCTTGACAATATGTAGGTACCATATTCGGGAATATTTAGCGAATTTAAGTCGTTGCCTAAATTCCGTTTAATTTTCTGATTTTGTTACGTAAACTTTGGTTTTTAGGCGACCCTATAGATTACCGAAATGCAAAAAGGAAATAGTGGGTCGTATTATCTTTTTATGCCCTTTACGACAAGCTATTTTTATAACTTTTGTCTGTTTATTAATAATTTTTTTTGAGAAAAAGATCTGATATTGGCTTATACATTGTGTTCTCGGATGAAGTTGACAAGAGGAAAAATATCTTTATTATTGATTTTACGACGAAAAGTTATTCTTTATAAAAAATTCTGCTTGTCGAGAAATTGAATTTTTCATATAAAAATTTTCATGATAAATTAAGGAAACACGAAAATGCTTTAAGCGAGAAGTACCATTATTTATTATTTTAGACAAAATGTTTATAAAACCAAAATAAAGCCTAAATACAAAATTTAAAATCTGAATTCTAATTTTTGTTTTTTATTTTTTACAATAGAATTTATGAACATTTAAAATGTACAATTGTGGAAAAAGGCGAATTGAAACAAACGTAGTACAAACGAAGTACATAAATAATGTATTTTTTTGCATGCCCTTATATGATACTCTCTCAGAATTAATTGGTCTAATGATTTCTGCGTTCCTACATATCTAAATAACCGGCTGGCCTGTTGGAAATTTTCCAGTGCCATTGAAAATTACGTACACACACACACACACACACACATACATATCTAAATCACTACGATTAATTTTAGGGTTAGGGATTTTCTTGAAAGTAGCTTTTGGGTAATGCCGGTCAACCAAATTGGGGCAATACCATTCTAAGTTTTGTATTTTTTTCTAGTTTAATTGTTTCATTTTTATATTTTATAAACATTTAGAAGAATTTAATGAAACCCTCGGTAATATATTACTTTATTATATATGGATGTGCTTTATTCCTTTCTTATTAAAAAAAAATATTGTAGAGTAACTTTTGCCATATAAAATGCATTTAAAATGGACTGACCGGAATTACCCGCAGGGTGGGGGAATACTGGTCAATGACACCTCATTGGTCAGGTCATAACTTCTCTTTTGAGGTGAATTATTTTGATTCTAATGGAAAACCATGATCTAGTGGATGGGTCAGGCTATCTTCCATTCTACTTACTTATAGCAAAACACTACTATTTGTTTAACTAAAAGTAACCTAGCCTAAGTGACCGCCATTCCCCCACCCTCCCCTACATATTAGCTTTAAATGGTATTCGCGAAAAACTGTACGAATTTATCTAACGTTTGCGCTGCCTCATAACAAAAGGAGGCTCAACAAAAATATAGAGACTTCGTCGTCGAATCAGATTATTAACCTAAGCAGCCAACCCGACAGCGTGCTCGTACTTTCGGTTCGGTACCAAATCGGGCGTCTGCGCTCCACTCGCTTAAACTTTGATCTTTCGACCTTTAGTTGCCTAATTCGATAACCGGATCAGGAAATCGAATGTTTGCTGCTAGTCAAGTTACTTATAAGTACATAGAAATTTGTGTTACTCTTGATAAAATTTTGTTGCTCCCTTGCTATGAACTGCATGTTCATTAGATCTAACAATTATTTTACCGTTTTAAGGCAAGCACCAAATTTTATGAAGAAAAAAAATTCTGAGAAATCAATAGCTAAATGAAGAAATTCCCATAAGTTGTATACTTTTTGGACACATTATACACTCCCGTGGGAATCATAAAATTTGGATTAAGTTTGGGGCTTAACTTTTGTATTTTTACTCCGACTTAAGTGATTTTTTAAAGAACTCTAGATATATTTGTCGGTTTTAACATGCCTATTATGCAAATTTTAAGAGAAATTAGTTTTTTGACATATTACACAAGGATAATCGAAAAGTTGTTTTTTTGCCTATTGTCAAAACAGCCTGTTGAATAACTAAGAAGCAACATTATTTCAGAATATCAGTTTCCATTATGCCGCAAATATTCTTTACATTTTGGTTTTCGGTTCATGTCAATACGTGCATTTGTTCTCATCCAAATGCAAAATGATCTTGATGATGTCAATAATTTAGGAAACGCAAAACTATAGCTATTGATGACCAATTTCTTGTATACTTAAAACTCTTCGAAATCGTCGTTTGACGTCAGTAGTACAGGCAAAAAACCAACTTTGAGAGGTTCGAATAAAAAATATGAGTTCTTGGGCAGTTCGTCAAAAATTACACGAAGGTAATTTAAAATCACGCGAACCAGCAACTGGACCTAAATTACTACCGCGTCATAAGAGTCAAGAATGGAGGAATATTACCTAGGATGATATTTGCGGGCTAAAGGCTAAAGGGATGAACCGACATGTACAGGCAGTGGTAAAGGCTAGAGGAGGCGGTAGAAATTATTAAGATCTGTTTAAGTGAACAGTTTGTTGCTGCTACCTGTTAAGTTTGTTTTGCGAAAAAGTTATTTTTTAAATCTTAGGTATATACGCACCTTTTTCCGTATAATAATTTATTAATTAAATCTTGATTACTACAATAGCGTTTGTTTTCTTGCATTTTAATAGTCTATTTTATTTTGAATGCAATGGCAATGGGAAAATTATGGAAAAATTTAAATTATTTACATCATCAAAATCATTTTGCATTTGGGTGAGAACAAATTAATGCACGTATTGACACGAACCAAAAATCAAAATGCAAAGAATATTTGCAGCCCAATGAAAACTGATATTTTGATGCAATGTTGCTTCTTAATTTATATCACAGGGTGTTTTGGCACTACGCAAAAAAAAAACTTTTCGATTATCCTTGTATAATAGGTCAAAAACCCAATTTCTTTTAAAATTTGTATATGTATATTAAAACTAATAAGAGTATCTATAGCTCCCTTTAAAATGACTTAAATCGGAGTAAAAATAAAAAAATTATAAATCCCTAAACTTAATCCAAATTTTTTGATGCCCATTTTTTTGCACGGTAGTGTATATTTAAAATACGAATAATTTTAAATTATATCTTTTATTTTTATTAATTTATTTGGTATTAAATAAATACGTGTGTCCCTGTGCAGAACCCTATGTTACATGCCTATATCCCTATCATTAAATCGTAAAAAACTATTTAATCTATAATTTATTTAATTAATATACTCTGCGGTGGCTAAATGAGCTACGCTCAAGGCCAAAAAAAAAAATAAATACGTAAATGAAACAACATTAAGGTTTCAAATCTTCACAAAAATTACTTTATTTTTATATTAAAAATAAAAATAAAAACATGACATGTTTCGTAGCACTGCTACTTCGTCAGATGTCGAGATGGAAATGACAAAAAAAGTCGTAGGTGTAGAGGCATTTACCTGCTAAGTACTAATTATCTAAGTATTCCTTATCTTACGGGTTTTGGAAAAAACCAAATAATAAAGTTTAGTTATAAATACTGAACAATAGGAATAAAAATGGTTGGAAACTACAATATTTCAAAACAAATTTAATAATGGTGAATTGTTAACATCTAATTGATCGTTTAAAATTTTGCCTGCTTTTTTAATTTTGTTAATTTCTAGAGATTCCAATAAAGACAACTTTTTGGAATCTCTAGAAATTAACAAAATTAAAAAAGCAGGCAAAATTTTAAACGATCAATTAGATGTTTGCAATTCACCATTATTAAATTTGTTTTGAAATATTGTAGTTTCCAACCATTTTTATTCCTATTGTTCAGTATTTATAACTAAACTTTATTACTTGGTTTTTTCCAAAACCCGTAAGATAAGGAATATTTAGATAATTAGTACTTAGCAGGTAAATGCCTCTACACCTACAAGTTTGTTTGTCATTTCCATCTCGACATCTGACGAAGTAGCAGTGCTACGAAACATGTCATGTTTTTATTTTTATTTTTAATATAAAAATAAAGTAATTTTTGTGAAGATTTGAAACCTTAATGTTGTTTCATTTACGTATTTATTTAATATGGATCTTCATCAAGTACCGATCGAATCAATTACACATTTATTTAGTATTATTTGCGCTTAAAAACCGAATGCTTCAAATAAATCACTACGGATAGTATTTTCTCTGTGTTCGTGTTCTTCGACACATATATCTACGTATTATATTTTTGCACCATATATACCATTAATACATCAAGCTTAGTTAGCTGACAACTACAAATTGCACATAAATCATTGATTGCAAAGAACCATCAATTACCTACATACATCTCTAACCGCCGAAGAAAATTAGGCATTGAGAGTTCCGCATTACTAGATAATGTGTTCTAATAGGTTTAGTTCGTCGGGGCTACTTGGGACAGGGGTGTACTAATGTGACATTCTGCACACGGAGCTCATAGACTCGAATTAGACACGACCAAAGACCTCTTATAGAATTGACTAAGCCATTCATTCATAAATAGCATGTTTCTTTGCATCAAACATTCGGACGAGAGAAACAAAGACAGAGGGAGAGCGAGCGTTAAATTTCCGACTCCGCGCGGAATTGTAATGGTTCAGCGGCGTAGGGTGTGGCAAGAATTTTTATTACAACGAATAAGTAATAATTGAAAAAGCTTACATTACCTTAAACTGATCAGGATGTTGCCAGAGTTCTTTACCAACAATACTAGCACTATATTTGAGGTTAACGATGTTAGCAGGATGTACCCAAAATCGTATTTTTCTCTTCGCTCATAACTTCTTTCGGTGGTTTACCCACCACAACAAAATGACGTCTTTATCCGAGGACATGTTAAAGAATACTGTTATTCTGTTATAGAAGCAAGTTTCTCAAGTGTGCATCGACATAAAAACAATTCACGGTCCTTTACAAAGATGCAACCGGGGAGGACATTGAAAATGCCGAAGCAGAGTGCAACGCTTGTGACTATTATTTTAAGATTTGAAATCTGCGAAAACTCATAGATTTGAATGTAATATTTAGTTGATCAAAGTTTTTTTGATTTATAATATAAAAAATAGTAAAATAGAGGGTGTAAAACAGGGTTGGTACATATCATGTTTATATAAATATTCAAATATGCGATATCTATACCTACATATACCGGAAATAAATATATCAAATTTGGATATTTATTTATATTTTTAAACTATTTCACCTGTTTTGTACTTAAAAAATTTGATATAATTTTAATATTCAAAATTACTTAATTTAATAAGTTATCAACATTTAAATTTGTATTTTAATTCTATTCTATTTAATGATAGTTGCTATTACAATATCAAGTTCTATTAATACCTTGTATAGGAATGTAAAATGTAGGTAAAAAATACTAGTTTATGAATATGAACACATCATATATTTTTGCATTTAACTATGATTCAACTAAAAATAAAAATTGAGAACTGAACAACAGCCAAAAGAAAACTAAAATATTATTTCTAACATAAAACTATAAAACGCGTAAAAAAGGCTGGCTGGGAACAAGTAAGTTTATCCCAGGTTTTAATCAGTCTGAGTAATGGTTGGCCCGAATATTGATTTGAATGTAATATTTAGTTGATCAAATTTTTATAAATTCAACTTTCAAAATTTAATAAATCGAACCGTTTTCAAATTAGGTTTTTTTTTCGAAAACAAACGTTCACTTTTAACACCCTGTATATCTAGAACAAGTAACATTTCTAAAAAACTTAAATGACGTAATTGATCTAGTTTGATGTCTAGTATCTCCAGTTACTCTATGGCCCATAAGTTATGGGACATCCTGTATATCAGGGTATTTATCACTGATATTATACAGGGTGTTAATTAATTAAGTTCGTAAACTTTGAGGAATTAATCCTTGATCGATTCTAAGACCAAAAGTTCATATAATTATAGTTCCGCAAGAGCTCCGTTTTGTAGATACAGAGTGTTCAACTTTTTTAAAATATTTACTTTTTTCTAAAATATTATTGAATGGTAACAGCTACTTTATTGAAGCTTGTGATACACAAATAGATATTTAGAGGCTACATTTTGCAAGTATTAATATATTTTTAATTCAACCGCGAGCGTAGATATGGGTAACGGTATTAAGACCTTCAAGCAAAAAATGGCACGGCACGCCACTGATTGTTTTAAACTTTTAAAGCATTATCTAGTAAGCCAGGCATAAAAAGTGTCTCTTGATAATTTTTGATTGGGCGTATCTTTTTCAAGAAAATTTCCTTATTAGATTTTCATGCACGCCTCTGGAGAAATTTAATTGTGAATCAAAATTGCCCAGATCTCAACAAAAATAAAGTACCAAATGCATCTTATAAAAATAAATTTAATAGCTTATGAAATCCTTTCGGGAACTGTTTCATTTCCAGAATAAAAGAACATTATTTTCTTTTTTAAATTATTTTAATAATAATTTTAACATATGAAAACTAAAATATTTCTTAAAATTGGCTAGAAACTAAGTATTTTCTTTTTAGTTGATTTCTCAGCAATGATTCGCACTTAAATTTGTCCATAGGCGTACATAAAAACCTAATAAGTAAATTTTCTCGAAAAGGGCTAATCTAATCAAAAATTATAAAGATACACTTTTTGTGTACCTTTTACTTGGCTTACTAGATAATGATTTAAAAGATTAAAACAGGTTACCCATATCTACGCTCATGGTTGAATTAAATATATCTTAATGCTTTCAAAAAGTAGCTCCTAAATATCCATTAGTATGTAGCAAGTTTCAATGAAATAGCTGCTACCATTCAATATTATAATAAAAAAGGGAATTTTTAAAAGTTGTATCTCGAAGAAGGAGCTCTTGCGGATCTATAATGGTATTAACTTTTGGTCTTAAAATCACTCATAAATGAATTCCTTAAAGTTTCCGTACTTACTTGATATATCCTACCAACCATGTTATAAAGTAAATACAAAGTTATAACTGTCAGTCGTACAACACATAGAAATATATTTAAAGGAACAAATAACCTCCTAAATATAAATTATAATACGTACCTAATACAGGGTGTCAAAAAAGTCTGGAATATTTCAAATATCTTTCAAACCGCTCGTATTATTTCGCCGAAAATTCGCTTACGTCCATAATTAGAAAAAAAAATTATCAAGATTAATTTCGTTTTTGAAAGTATACAGGAAGGGGCAAAAAACATGCTTATTTTTTTTTAAATGGTCATGCATCATGTTCCTGTATAGCTTTATGGAGTTTAATAGATCCATTTGAAACAATTGCTGTGTTACCTAATATAACACCTAAGTATATGGTTTTGTGTAGATATTTATCTATCAAAATGACAGAGATATTTCAATTTCATGAAGAATTTACTACTTTTTAATGCAAAATTAAAATCAGATTTGTCATTATGTGTAAAAAAAATCCATTTTATTGGAATTCATATATACCCTAAAAAATGGAAATTTGGGAATAATTCAACTTATTTTAAAGTAGCTATGATTTACAAAATTAAGCACTTGCTCCTTTTTTAAATTGCAAATTGATATATTATTATCTCTGGGATTTTGATAGATAAACACATAAAACCGTAAACCACAGAAATTTTCCCAAAGAGATCTATATTATATATCCATAAAAATATACGGGGTATTCCATTTAAAATACAAAATTTAATCATGGTATTTGACTCCCTTTAGTTTTGTCTTATTCGTTTTTCAAAACTATATTTGTGGGCAAAATTTTGACGACAAAATATAAGCGGTGTGAAACATATTTATTGCAATATTCCATACTTTTCTGACAAAGTGTATAAGAGTAAATAAATCCTTAACTAGGCGAAAAACTTAAACATTTACACTATAGGTTTGTTCCTACAGCGAATCCCCGACAACTTCAGGACAATTTTCAAACCAACTTTACGGCGCAAGTCTGATTTCTGACCGGTTTCAAACTCTTGTAGGAACAGGCGTTCGAAATCAACTAACTTCGGTTCGGTGTTTAAAACTGAAGAAATTTTAAACGATGGACATAACCTCAAAATTGTTTATTATTATTTCGTTAATTAAACTCGTGTGGCTCGGCCCAATAAATAAACTTAAACAAAATAAGTAATTTATATTAAATAATATGTTGTAAAAATGTTAATATCTCCTCCAAAGATTGGCACTTTTCAAATCAAAAGTATTAGGAGACTATGGGAAGTTTTAGCTCAAGAAGTAAATAAAATATTAAACACCAACCTAACAGCAGACATTTCTAAATCTTCATCAGATGACGCAATGTCGCTCATTTCTCAATTTAATAATAGAAAAAGTCTTATACAAAAGCAAAAACCGCAAAAACACGTCTCACAAAAATAGGTTATGTCATATGTTATGCTAGCGTTTAACCGCGCATGCTCCGGACATTTTACTGGCAAAAGATTCGCAAACTGCTTTGACAGTTGGCAAACTATCAGAGAAACGTGTAGGAACAGCGACTTTGGGTTTTCAAACTGTCCAAAATCTTTGTGGGAACACTTTTATATTACTGCGCAGAATCCTGACTGTCAAGGACTGTTTCTGATCGCTGTAGGAACAAACCTTATAGCTACTTTTAACAGACTTCACTATTATAACAGTTACAATAAAAATACTGTCAGTCAAACAAACAAACAAATCTATTTTTAATTTCGTGGCTGATACCTCTCCAGTTGGTCTAGGCGGGACGCGCATCATCCGTTGTACATTCTCCCTCCTTCGCCGACATAGCATCGCGCGCGTAGTTCCGTTTGTGTGACGTCAGGGAAAAATGTTCACCGCAATAATTTCGAATTGTGTACCCATACTATACATGGTCGTGCGATAATATAAACATTTTCAATGTTAAAAGTTTGACGTAATTTGCTTCAGCCACAAGTTTCATGAAACTTATTTCTCCAGTGTGTCACCCACCTAACAAACAACTACTAACAATAATATAGCTATACTCAAAACCCAATATTATATGCAGTGACGTAGCTGTCGAAACCATGGAAACTGCCAAAATACTGTGTAATCATTGGCGGTTTGCCTTGATTTCCATGGTTTCGACTGCTACGTCACTGCATATAATATTGGGTTTTGAGATAGTAAAAATTAATATTCTGTCAAACAAATCTGGAGCCATGGCACTCTCGATATTTTGCAACATAAGGCCTTTTGATTTTGCGTTAACACACACGTGGCACACGCGATGTATTAAAAATATTTGTAATTGTTCCGACAAATGTTTATTATTGAGTAGTTAATGAGTAATAATAATTATAACATACTATTTAGTGAGTTTAAATTCAAATATAAACTTTCATTTATTTATTCAAGTATAGGTCAAAAGTTAGTACATAATACAATTTTGAGTGAAGAAAAATTCATGAACAAAAAAAAGTACTACTACATTAATTTGATTATGAAACCTATAATATGAAAGTAATTTTTACTAGCTATGTTATTGTTAGTAGTTGTTTATTAGTTGTTATTATCGTTATCGATACTATTAGGTAGATTATGTCTACCAACCTTTCTTTTCACATTATTTGAAACGTTTTTAAATGGAAATAGATTGGATTTTTTTAGAGATACAGTTGTAACTAATTAACTTTTTTTCCATAGAACTATTTTAGATAAAAATTTGATACTATCAGGAAAAGGTAATGTAGATGGGAGGAATCGAATTCAATAAAAAAAAGAGTAGTGTCAGATTTGAAAAAAAAACATTCCTTGAGTTACAGAAAAAACTAAAAATCTGGCAACGTCGCAATTGTCAATTCAATTAAGTTATCCACCTGTACCAAAATTCATTGATTTAGCCTTGGTAGTTTTAAAGAAAATTAGCCGTTCTGGTTATTTCAACTAACCCTGTCTGTGGTCAATTCCTTATAGTTATTGAAAGAACTATTTTAAAACCCAAAACTGTTTCCGGCATTTAAATTTATAAACATTTTACCAATGAACATATTATACAATTGAATGTAAAAATTTACATAAAATAGCACATGACCGAAAAAAAAACGGATAGCAATGTAGCATTAATTCACTTGGGGGAAACTTCAAAAGTTCCAACGAGATTAAAAAAGCTGATTTGTTTTTCAATAAGTTCGCTTAGTGCCCTTCTTGGTTTCAGTTCAGTTTTAAATTTGAAAAACAGTTGCGAGACTCGAAGTTGTTGGGCAACATATGTTGAAACTTCTTGTCGCCTGGGGAGGTAAAAACGGTATTTCCTTTTAATATTTTAAAAAATACTTTGAAAAGGTGATAAAAACGAAAATATAACGGGTAAAATGACAAGTTTATTTTATAAGGCAATAATAACTTACCGTTGTATTTAAAACATTAAATTTAAACTTTAAATAAGTATAGTAGAAGTATTTTAAACAAGTTAAAAATTGTGTAAATAACGCTTACCTACTTGTGATCATTTTCTTTATTAATTTATTTGTCTTCGCAAGATAAAATAGTATATTACATAACTAGTGTTGAAGTGGTACTTTTCAAACGAGGAGGTATTTAGCACGAGGAGTTTGAGCGTTTGAGAAAATCACTTTCACACGTGTAATGAACACAATTGAAAACTCCTCCTTACCTATATCAAAAACCTTTCAAAGGAACTGGCATATGTATGTAACCGTCTAACAAGATCGTCATCCCTTCACAGTATTCCCAGGCATTACCCCTCCTTGTTTCCGCGATATTTTTCTTATAATGCGGCAAAAATTTATAACAATATCCCGGATGTCATTAAGAGTTCACCAAGTTTTCAATTTTTTAAAGGTAAGGCGGGTAAGTTTGTGCTGGAAGAGCGTGTGTGATTTTGTAACTATGTCATTGTGTAACTTGCTATGGTAATTCATTTATTTCTTATTTTCTAATTGTTTACTCCATTACTTAGTATATTTTACGTTAGCAATAATTGAATTAATATTTTATTTTATACCTGATGGTTGCGTGGAAAAGCATTAATTTGACGTCGCCAAGTCGCCATCATTTTTCATTATGTTTTTATTATACATTTCTTTGGTATTAATTAAAGACATTTTGTATTGTATTGTAATTGTTTCTACTTTTTCCTCCTTTTAATATATTGTAGGCCACCATTGTGTTAAACAAATTAAATCAACACTAGAGTTAAAAAATTGCTTCCATAGTTTCCTTATTTTCGTTTTGTAATCTTACGCATTAACACACAATCATTCAATCGGTGGTAAGCGACGGGCGGTGTGTACAAAGGGCAGACTGTGACGCGGACAAAGTACATACGCAATAAATGTTAAAATAATTTGAAGGCGGATTCCAACAGAAGCCTCTATATTAAAACAACAAAAAAAAACAATGCCCACTTACACATTTTAACTTACCTAATTTTAAATAAAAAGAATACGTTTTTCTTATATTTGCGTACGCTCATCCCTCATCCTACGATCTATGCATGTTATGTTCTGTACATCTCATAAGTAATCAATAACGCCAATAATTATATCGAAATGTTTGGAAAAAAGAGGTCAATCCATTAACCATACATTCCTTGAGCAAAAATAATATGACTTTAATAACGCCATTTTTCATTTTTGATCCTCATGTTTCTCTGGCCCCCATGAATAAGCAAACAAGTCACCAAATTTGCAAAAACGGGATATTTATATGATTGCAGAACAAACCATTGCCTTTTTTGTGAATAAGCAAATAAGTCGAATTTCACTCATCTTACGTATTCTGTGAACATGTGATTTTTCGAATATAACAATAATGTATGCTTTAAATATGATAAATTGAGTTATTCTACTTCTTGCTAATATTAATTTTTAGTAATAAGCAGATAAGTAATCTTATCTTGTTGTTCACGGCGGCAGTGTTACAATTATGTTCAAATATATAGAGTTATTTCCTGGTGAACGGAGAAATACCTACCTCCGCCACGCTAAAAACTTGTTAAGTTATCTGTTTGTTCTCTCAGCAGGTGGTTGTTTTTAAGGTTATAATAATTATCCAGTAGATAGAATATTATATCGAGGAGTTTGTATTACTATTTAAAATTGGGAGGAAAATAAGCAGCAGCACTCAGACTGTCAATGCTACATAATGGACCCGTTGCAATTAACAAAGACAAGAAAAATAACCTTATGGAACTTTTGGCCCTTATTGACATGGAGTTTCGACCTTTTTACGAAGGTTTATTGGTAGCTGATGTTCCTGACATAGATCCAGATTTAGTGGAGATCGATCCCGACCAGCAATAGTAGCCCAATATTATTAGTATTATTTTTTGATCCTGTTGTTGTGCATAATACGTTTTTACTATTGCAAAATAAATAATGATAAATTAATATTACCTTTAATCTAATATTGAAATGTGTTTTAAAACACACAGTTAAGATATCTCGAGTTATCCTAAAATGTATCTTAAACTATAGTTGGGAATATCCAATATCCTAACTTATACATTACCTATTTTAGTTGTAAAAATCCTCGTAAAAATCAGTAAAAGATTCCCATAATACTTTTTAGGCAATTTACCTCAACTAAATTAATATTGTTTTATCTCTCCTGAAAATTTTTATAAAGTCGACTTATCTGTATATTCTTGGGTGCCAGAGGTTTGATATACAGGGTGTGAAAGTTTAAAATTAAAAACTGTTTGTTTTTGATTATTTTTTTAATTATATAAAATTTTGATAAAATGATGCGATTTGGAGATAATTTAAGAAATATGGGTCCTGACTTTCTCAACTTTGGTCTGTAACTATTTTTGAATCCCTGTGTTTAATTTAAAATATTTGATGGCTTTTCGTACATAAACCGACGCGAGTAGAGCGCGTCACCTTGTATTTAGAAAAACTGCACCAATCCCCGAAGGACTCACTGTAAAGAAGGTATTATTGTTATAGCTTTAAGATACTAACTGTCAATGGGTCCTTTCATTATAACCAAATTCATAATATTCAGCATTAACATCCTGAATTAAAACCTATTGAAAGTATATTCTTATAATAAAAATCTTCCTAGAGGGTCAAAAACCTTTTACAGAGACAATTAAAAAGACGCCGCGACAGCAGAAAGTTTGAAAACATGAGATCAAAACCATATGACGACAATTATTTCATTTGTCAGCCTCAACGGATGATATTGCTATTTTTATTCTGGTAAACTAAATAGAAAACAATATAATTGATTCGGCTTTTATTTGGTGGAAATCCATTATTAATTGTGTTAAATAAATGGTAAAAAAATTAAAAAATAATAATTTTACACTTTCCACAGATTTTTATTTTTACTCGAGGCAATACTAATGCTACTATACATACCACATCTCACATATTGCCATCCAGAACAACACAAATTAGCTTTTTTCTTTAGTATAATACACCGACTAGTAACATTACTTTTAAACAAAACTAATTTTCAAACTGAAATAACTATTATTAAGCAAGTTGCAGTAAATAATGGTTATTCCGCGATAACAATAGATAAAATACTAAATAAAAAATTATACAAAAAGGCTATAAACTTAGTATTTCCAACAGCAAAAACTAATAAAAATAATTATAAAGTTATTTTTTACATACCTAGGTCATATTAGCACTGAAATAAAAAACTTTTAAAAAAACTGAAATATTAATATTGCTTTCAAGACTAACAATACTCTAGGGAAACACATTAAAAATAATAAAAGTAAATTGAACAAAGAAAATAAATCTGATGTTTACAAATTAAAATGCTATGATTGCTCTAAAGTTTATATCGGACAAACAGGACCAAACTTCAAAAAACGAATGAATGAACATCATGCTGGTTTTATAAAAAATAAAAGAGATTCTAACTATTCTTACCATCTGTTAGAAGTAAATCATACATTTAATCATAACTACGATATCTTGAACATTGACAACAAAAGTACAAAATTAAATTTGCTTGAATCCTTAGAAATAAATAGGCTTAAAAATAACAATACTCTTTCTTCTTAATAATTAAATGGATTTAAACGGATCACCTCTTTTGAATCTCTTTAATTAGTTTGTAAACATTATTATTGGGTTTTCCAACGATTTAAACAACCTGAAAATTACCTGCAATTTTATTGTTACACCTAAGTTATAACTTTTAAAATACCATTTGTAAGTACTCCTTTGAAGATCGAAGCAACTGTGTTGCGAAACATGTCGAGTCAAAATAAAAATCTGTGGAAAGTGTAAAATTATAATTTTTTTACCATTTACATACATAGGAACAAACCCGCCCGATATTCAGGTAGATCTTCGACCTTCAGCTGAATAACTGGGACCCATAGGTCGAGGCAGATGTGACGTCAGTGAGTTTATTTCCATGATTTTAATAAAATGTGTATCTTGTTTATTTAATTTTTCACTAGATAATTGAACCTTTTAAAAACTTTATTTTTTCTTTCTCTACGCCATAAAAATTAAAATTTAGCGAAAATGCCCATTTAGAAAGGTTTTCAATTAAAAATATCTTTGTAAATCTGGCTATATGTGTCTCTTTGTCCGTATGTTTTCAGCCTGGCAACCTCTTTCAAAGTTCAATTCAATATCACGGTCACGTTCCATGCAATTCCCAGGTTAAATGTAGCTGGCTTGTGACAGATATTGCAGATTCTTACCTGCTAGTGCTAGAAGAAAGAGAGCAGGAATGTTATAAATTATTGACGGCTGCTCTGCGCTGCCTGGCTCAAATGAATGCAATACACTTTCAGTTCCAGCATAGGCAACTGAAAGCAAAGACTTGCAGATGCATGCTAATGATTTTGTAAAATCGTTTAATATTAATATAAGTTATGGATATAGTATATATACAGTGTGAGTTATGTGTAGCATGAAATAAATCCAGTAAATCCAGTTTTTTTTTTGAAAAAATGCTTGGGTACGGGTTTGATATTAACATTTTAAGTTGTGGTCTTTTTTATAAAAAAAATATCGATACAGTGTATGCCAAATTTGAGATAATATGACATTATCGATAATTTATTCAAACGGCAACCCTAGTTTTTTATCGACTGTTTTTAAGGTGCGAAGTAATTAGAAATGTTGAAAACGAGTTTTTCTATTTCACGTTCATAATAAGCTCAGTACGATACGCATTTGCGTATCGTAATGAAGCTATTTCGATACGCGTTTTTTCTTTATTTGATGGTGGTAACATTTAAATGTTTTATTTCATTGACTTGCGCGGCCTTTGTGATTTACGAGAAACCCATTTTTCGCAGAGGAAAAATAGCTTGATAACCTACATTTTTTATTCTGTGTGGATAACAGTCATGTATGTTGGTTGCATAAATCTATAAATCAATCTTTTGTAGATGCTTTAAGCTATCATTTTCTGCCAAATCCTATCCAAAATTCAATCTACTAACCTTCAAATGTCGATTTTAACTTCAACTTTATTTGAATTTTCCATCTTCCCTATACTAAATTGCAATGCCGTGACGTAAAATCACGTCTTTTGAAATTCGAAAAAAGTAGCAAAATCGCCCGAATTTCCGAACGCTCTTTATTTGTACCGAATGTAAAAGATCACACAACGTATTCCGTCCAATTTCAAATCTCATATCGCTAAAATAACTTTAGAGTCTCGTGGTGAAAATGGGTCAATAAATGACAGTTCGCAAAATATTTTTTGTTGTCCAGAGGCTACTATGATAAAAAATAGTATTACCAACATAAAATTTAGACATAAAAATTTACAAAATTTGAAAGATTTATTTTCTTTTTAAATATGTGTTTTTTTATTGAAAAAACTACAAATTAGAAAAAATAGTATACCGTACGTGTTATATAAGGCAGTAATAAGCACTTGTCCCAATTAACATGGAGGCGTGCTATAAAATGATGCTTTAAAAACACTATTTACTGGCGCCAAATGGTGAATTGACAACCGTTTGAGCATTTAATGACAAAAAAGTATTAAAGATTAATAGAATTTTTTTTTCAATTATTTTAATTTTTGATATATAGTCAAATTTCTCTAAGAGCGTGCATTATTGTGACTACGTTACCGATCATTTATGGCACCCTGTTGAAGTCTAGTCTATTTTACGTTAAGATGTTGGCGACAGATACAGGACTGGGCTAAGTTCTTTACCATCGCAATCACGATATTTTAAACTTGTACGTGGGTCTTAATGGTTTATTATCAAAACTACAGCGTTACAATTGAAATATCGAACTCAACATGCGATAGATTAAAAATTATCGCGTTATTCATTGGTAAAACATAAAAATACATTTGCCATGCACTTACCAATGGAAAACGCTATAAACAACCGTGACAACACACAAGAGTTTCGCAGCCCAAATATTACAGCTATAAGCCAACCAAGCGGTGCGCCCGCGCATGTTTCGCGTTCAATGCTGCGTTGCCATATTATAATTTACGTTCGCGGCGTTGTATAAAGCCGCCAAAATGCCATGTGTTTTTAAATGCAAACGACTGGGTTAGTTCTCAATGAGCGTAAGGTTTGGCAACCTATTGTACCGTAAATAAAATAGATAAATAAATAATAGCCAATGACGATAAATGAAATGTTTTTTATTGGCAATAGAAGAGTTAATTAACCTAAACTGATTTATTTTACACACCGTTCAACTTAAATAATAAATACTAAGAAAAGTTAGATTCTGAAACCTGACGCGTGAGCATGCGACGGCCCACTACTGAAGTAGGAACGTTTAGAAAGAAACCAGTATCAGCTGTCAAAATGCTTTGTTTATAGAAAAAGTTTACTATAACCTTGGCGTGTATTGAAGTTAAAATAAGGTTTTATTATATCTCCCGTTTTATGCAAAAAAAGTTACTAGTTTATAAAATTTAAGGTTTTCCTGAAAAATGGAATATTTTTTTATAGAATTTTATTAATATATCCAGAAACAAAATTCATGCGGTCGGATGATAATCCCTATAAAACAATATCCGCGCTTCAGTCTGCTAGTCTTATGTTTCCCTTGTCTGTGGTCGTGAAATTGCCACATTTGCTATTCTCGTTATGTTGGACGTTCGAATACGATGTAATGATAAAGAAAATCAAATAAAACGGAAAAATCCTTCGTATCATCACCGATATTCGGCTATTGAAAAGCTGGTGAAGTTGTAATAAAGTAAATTATTGTCTGCTTGTGCAAAATTATTGGTAATAAGTGCATCTAACTTTCCGAAAAAAATTGGAAAATCGGGTTGAAAAGTAATTTGTTTCAAACAAATTACTTGTCAACGAGTTATTTGAATTTTTTCATAGGAAAAATTAGATGCACGAATGATGTTTGGCAAGATTATTTCCTGACTGAACAAAAAAAGCCTATTTAAAGGGTGCACGGGAAAAACAAGCTAAGTCAATGTTTAACATAATTGAGTTAGCAGCGCCATCTTGTAGCAAGACCAGGTACCTTTCGAGCCACGTATCCGTGCAGGGGAAAAAAGGTAGGTCTCGTAAAATTAATGATGACAAGAAGTGCATACAGGGGAATAATAGGCTTAGTCAGCGCGGTACTGGGGAAAAACGAGCTTAGTCATAAGTCGCGTCGTGATAATTCAGTTGTTTTCGTGTTTTGATGGCAGTGGGAGTTATTAATTTGTGAGTCCTTTAATATCGGATTAGATTGAATACGTTTCTTAGTTGGTAATTAATTTGTTTATCGGTACTGATAGCAATAGAAAGTTCTTATAATAATGAAGTTGGTGGTGTGAGCATTAAAACAAAAAAAAACAAGTACATGGAAATACATGAAAACTATACATTGTTGTTATAACCATCTTTTTTTAAATAAACGGTTTTAAATTAAAAATTTTCCCAAAACAGTGTAAAAACAGTCATTATTTTTTTTTTAAATCGGCTTATTTACAGTTGTAAAATTTTTACAATTAAGTGTGCACGACATAAATTAGAAACATACAGTTGAAATAGTTCTCAGATATCATATTATACAAAAAGAGTTATCAAAGGTAACAGGACTAAAACGGCGATAACTCGAAACTACAAAATATGACTTGGCTTGATTTTCCCGTGTGCCCTTTATTTACTAGTAATATGATAATTTAATCAATGAAAGCAATGTATATAGTAGTTTTTACAACAAGAGTGGATATGATGTCCATATCGCACGATGACGTAAGTTGAGCACGACGTCGAAGGCGGAGTGCTCAATCGTTTGAGTGCGATATGGACATTCCACTCGAGTTGTATAGTGTATTTTTTCTACGACTAAAGAAATTTTACACTTTAAATAAAAATAAAATTTGCAATAAACAACGAGATTTATTTAACAATTATAATTAACCTATTAGATCTAAATACCTATACATAATACATAGGTACATCATACATAATTCTCTGTAACACTATTATACGAGATAGATGCTAAAATATTTGGAGCAACATTTTCTTTAGAGGTTGATGTATTATTCTCTATTTGCGTATTGTGAACTGATTTTACAATACTATTACCAATCTTCTTTTTTTTACTTAAAGAATTTTCGATGTAAGTTTCCATCACGGGAGTTGATTTCCAGCCACCGTAGTTCTTGATGGTTAAGGTGTTGGCACCTGCATCTGCTAGGAGAGTGGCCCCCGAGCGACGGAAACAGTGTCCTGTATATAATTCTGAGTTGGGTAAATTTAAAAATTCAGCAGTTATTTTCGGCTGATTACCAATTTTATTGATGCCAACTACTTGCTTGGAACATTTACCCTTTTGGTAATTTATAAAAAATTGCTCCATGTTTAGTGGTCTAAGCTCTATGTATTTTTTTGAAACCTTGTAAAACAGGCCAGGGATTACAAATAAACAATCTGTTTTTGTTTTGGTGTCGATTAATCTAACTTGAAATTCATTTCCAAAGTCTCGAATATGATCCAGTTAAAAAAATTTTTATTCTTGTCTACGGCATCCGCCAGAAATACCAAAAATCAATACCACCTAAAATTTAATTAGAAATATTAAATTTTATGACTACAAAGCAAGTAGGTATCAAATAAAAAAAAATAAAAAATAAAAGTATTTTCCCTCAATGAGGTTCGAACCAACGAGCATTTCTTGACCGCCACGAGCTCTACCATGCGACTGATTTGGCACTTGCTTAAAATAATGTCTAGCGCATATTATAAGATTCTATAAGATTTTGTGCAAGATGAGATTTTTTGATATGATATAATATTAATATAAAAGGTACTTTACTGAAGCTTACCTTTGTAAACAAATATTAGTGATCTGGTGCTTCCAGAAGGAACGTTTTAATTTGTTCTGATGTCAAAATTTGTGCCTTTTTTGGTTTATAGCCACTACTCTGTAACTTCAAAAAAGAACGCAATTTACAATATGTAGAAATATCAATGTTTTTTTTTTGTATTTAACATTGTTCTTAACATAGAATACGTTGTCCATAGAGTCGACGGTCTTAGGTCTTTGGATACATATTTCATATATGCAGTTAAAACATTTTCTGATATATTTTTGACTTCATTTTCCAGCATCCAGTCCATAAACTTTTTGTAAGTTAATTCGTATTTACTTTTGGATTTTTCTGGTAATAGAGTTTCGTAGGTTTGGTTGGCTTCTAAACGAATATTTGGCGGCGTGCAGTTTACCGTTTCTTCATCGGAATCGCTCATATTTTTATAACTTTCAATAATTTTATTTACGATCTGACAATTACACTATAAATGACATAATATTTTAAGATCGAATAGTTACCTGGGTAACCTGACGCTAACTGTGATTGGTCGATTTCATATCCTAACTAGGATGGATATGAAATTATATCCGTTCAGTTAACTGGAATTTCCTACTTATCCATTCTGTAGATTGAGAAGAAGAAGAAGAAATAGCTAATATGCAGATGGGAGTAGAAAAAAGCATTTTACTGGGTACTATTACTAAAGTTACAATGTATGTAAAATTTACAGTTATTGTATACTACGGGAGTGTTGTTTGATATATTGTTATGATTTTTTATAATGCTTGATATTTCAGATAAATGCACATCATCTTCGGAGGACGTTGCAGCAGTAGTATAGTGTTTTGGTTTATTTGCCCCTGAGAAGAAGATGCTTCATGCTCCTTGCTTCCATTTCTTAAAGCATTTAATTATTGTTGAATGATGGTTACTATCCATTTGTAAATAGGGTTTCATGAAACCAGCTCGATTGTGTCCTGTTTTTTTTATCAGCTGTTGCTCCTCAATTCCTGCTTTTGCTAGGTTGCTGACACGAACTGACGACTGGAGATACCAGTTGAAACGTTGTGATTTAAAACAAATAAAGACAATGGAAGTCCAAAACTCTTTCATCATTCATTAAAATATTGCTCAATAATTATAGTATGTTATAAATTACACCATCTTACGGCTAACCTAACAAGTAATTCTTATAAATTTTTTCAGAAAACTAATTTTTCCTATAGCTTCCGTTTAAACAATTTTTGTGAAGGGTGGTAGGGGGGAGGGACTCTAGGTCGGATACCTCCACGTGGTGAGTTCTGGGTAGTTCATTGCATATTTCTTTTAAAATGTACCATGAACTAGCGAAAGTCCGACATAATTAAACCGATATCAAAAATAATATACCTAAATTGCTATAACTTTGAGGATTGTGTGTTCCCTCAAAACAAATGAGTAGGAAGTTAAAATTTTGCGCAGGAAATAGTGTTTATAGATAGAACATTTTGGTTCCTAGCCAATATCAAAATTTTGAAAAAAAAATTTTCGCTCCACCCTAATGCGCATAGAGTAAACACATTTCCTTGTAGTCGTTGTAAAAATAATTTAATTATCTGCTAAACGAAATAAATTGGTTTTGTTACGCTTACTGCTGCTACCACCACAATATGTCTGCGGAGGCGTTAATTTCTCGCCTAAATCTATATCCAAAGAATGACACATTATTATGATTCATAAAAGAAGTCATTTACCAACCCCATGTTTCTGCCATATACCAAGATAATAATTTATTTTCTGTATACACTCAATGTCTGGTTTCGAATTAAATTACGAAGCTTTTATTTGTAACTATAACTGTTTTTGTCACTGATTTTATTTGAACGGTTATGTTAAATAGAGGTTACGGTCTGGTACAGATTTTGTTTTAATTTAATAATTAAGGTCTGCTATGAAAAGGAAAGATATAAAATAGAAACATATCAGGTCGACATAATTTTATACATATGATGGGAGGAAAATTTGTTTTTAAGATTTTTTATTTAAAAACAAGTTCAAAAAGTTTTTTCTTGGGAGAATTATATGAGCCCATAACTGGGTCGACTAAATTTGCAAATAAATTTTAAGTTATTCACTATGTCAATAATCGGAACAACTACACAATATGTGACTAATGACTTTAAAAAAAATTGAGAATGCAAGGTTTATCACGACTAATCGCTTGCCGACACGGCACAGGCGGCACGGCACCGACAAGATACAAATAAATAAATGGGAGGCTTTCAGACTCACCGACATGTCTGTAACGTGCTGTTGCCAGAATTTACTTGTCGACGAATAGCTGTCGTGTCGTCCCTGATTTTTTATTTTTATTTGTTGTGTGCGTTCGTGAAAAGTAAAAATGGCCGAAATATTTAAATAAGATATTGGTATGGTACTCTGGAGAGAACATGTAGTAACAAAACGATGCCTTTGGGACAAAACTAATGCAAACAGTAAAAATACTATACAAATTACCGGGTGCTGTTGCCGGTAAATATGAAAGGAGATATGGAAGTGTGAAAACGCCCTATATGGCATTATACTCCAGTACGTGATGGGTATCAAAAAGGGGTGTTTGAATGCAAAAGGTGGGGTAGTAGCGATTTTGTAGTATGTTTTTAGGCTTGAGGCCCTAATGAAAAATCCAAGTTTTCGACCTCGAGGCGCATGCGCTCGAGCCGCCATCTTGGATTGTAGGTACAAAAATTTGGTTTTTTGGTAATAACTCAAAAACAGTGGCTTTCACGACAAAAGATATTCTATACAAATTTAAAGAGGATAAAATTTCCTACATTTTTTGTAGAAACATTTTTTTTGTAGCATACATATGTTAGGAGTTACAGCTCCGTGAAGTTGCACTATTTGAAAAAAAAAGTATTATATTTTGTTATTTGGCTATTTAGCACCAGCCGAAAGTTCTATCTACTTCCGTAAACCTGAAAGAGGAAAAACTGCTGAGAGGTTATATTCAGCAAGTAGCCTCAAATACCAAGAAGCAACCAAGCACATTCTGTTCTTGCATGCCTTCAGTGGTTGTGACGCTACGTCATCCCTATTCAATCAAGAAAAAACTACAGGACACAGACAATAACCAATCCGGACCATCGAAACGTACCAAAATGTAGTAGAAATTAATTTTTGTAACGATCTAAAATCATAATTTACTATTCTTAAATTTAAAAAGAAAATGCGATATACTTTTCGCCTTTAACTTTGTTTACGAAAAGTATATTACTGTTAAATGATAATATTCCAATGCCTATAGTTTTTTTAGTTTTTTTTTATAATTATGTAAAACTATAGTTATATATAATAAGAATAATAAAATAAAACAACCAAAAAGTTTCCGCATTTTTTTTTCAAATAGTGCAACTTCACGGAGCTGTAGATCCTAACATATATGTGCTACAAAAAAAAATTTTACACAAACAGGAAATTTTATCCTCTTTAACTTTGTATAGAACATCTTTGGTCGTAAAAGCCACCGTTTTTGAGTTATTATCAAAAAACTAAATTTGTGTACCTAAAATCCAAGATGGCAGCTCGAGCGCATGCGCCTCGAGGTCGAAAACTTGAATTTTTCATTAGGGCTCCAAGCCTAACAACATACTAAAAAATCGCTACTACCCCACCTTTTGCATTCAAAATACCCCCACGTCCTGGACTATTATGACGGCAAGATATATAAGGTTTTTTGGATGTAATAACTGAGATGAAAATGACACTAAATCAATTCAAATTCTTTAAAAAAAAAACGAAAAATATTTAAGTGTTTGGTATTTTTTACTGTTTAAATTTTATGTCTGCAATTTTAAAAGAGTTTCTTCCTAATATAACATTTAAAAAAAATTAGCTATATATAGTATATAATACAACAAATCCAAAAAAAATGGTATTTTCACCTTCAATACAAAAATATTTCTAAAAACAAACTTTGATTTAAAGTTCATAAATCATAATAGGAACATGGCTCTGCGAGTTTTCGAGGTTACCGAATGACAGGTTTGAAAGCAATATGCCGGTGCAAAAGCCTAAGAAAAAGATGCCTATATCTACCGTGCGAGCAAAAATTATTTGCATCAAAGAGGGCTTGGATTAAAAAACATAGGGCGTGGTTTAGATCACAATGATATGGGGACGATATATCTAACCAAATCTAGGTTAAAATGTTGTCAAATTCATATTATTATGACAAATTATATGCCAAACTAATGAGTAATAAAACAAGTAGACAAATACAAATTTATTTTTGCTGTTTACAAAATTAACCAAGTAGGAATATACAGAAAGAAAAAGAAAAATAAGTACATAAATTGGTGAAATTGGGTTCTAAAGTTGCAACTGGTGTTTTAAAAATAGTGTTATTTAAATGAGGGAAAACGAAGTAATCCATACCCGTTAAACAAGGTGATCTAGGTGGGAATTCAATGTCTGATCGAAAACTGATCAATCTGTCGTCGAAAAAATTGCGTAAGTAGTTAATAGTTTCGGCGGCTGTATGGGCGGTTGCACCGTCCTGTTGAAAATATCCAAAACGTAGTATCATCAAGTAATTTCTCCACAAATGGATTCAAAATAGTGTCTCTATACCGCTGTGCTGTAACTGTGTCATGGAAAAAAATAGGACCAACAATAATTCTTCTTCGGAAAACAGCTAACCAGACACCAATTTTTTGAGGATGCAATGTGGACTCTGCAAAAAAATGGGGATTTTCTCTACTCCACATGCGTGTATTCTGAGAATTCACATAACCGGAGAGGTGGAACCAGGCTTCATCCGAAAAAAATGTCAGGTCTAATAAATCATTTCTTTCCAATAAATTTTGGGTAAACCATTGAGAGTAATTCCTGCGTCTTTCAAAAAATCTGCGGCTTGCATTTCTTGGCATACTTGCACTTTAAAAGGAAATTAATTTAGCTGCTTTTTAGGAATAGTCCTGTATGTTCCATAAGATCTTCCCACTTCTTGGGACAGGCATCTTATACAATTTGTTGGCGTATTTTGCATTATTTCACGAACGTTTGCAACAAGTTCTTCTGTTCTTACAGATGGTCTTCCTGCTCCTTTTTTGTGTTGTATAGAACCTGTTTCTCTCAACACAGCCACGGTTCTTTTCAGGTAATGATAAAAATCCCCAGCAATAAAAGCAACGTTAGGAAAATGTTCGTGAAAATCGTCCATGCACAAACCCGGATTGTATTGCCACTCACCATTTACTCTAACCCTGTTTCGAAAATACGCTTCAACCATAAATGTTTTGTGCTGTTGCGTAAAGCCCATTGTGTGAATTGTTCAAGAAATTGGAAAAATTAGCGATGAATCAACTACTTGTAACGACTATCAAAGATGACGGAATAACTGATTGATTGTTATTGTTAATTCAGGTAGTAACTGACACCCAACAGGTATTAAGGTCTACGGCTAAGCATTACGTCCTTAGATGCAAGGCCCTCTTTCATGCAAATAAGTTTTGCTCGCACGGTACAAGGCATTTTATCTAAGGTGCAGCAGCATATTTCACCTGTTGATGAATTTCGACTAAAAGGGTAATGTATCTTCGTCATGTACATGTAAATATATTGCCATATATTTATCCATCTCTCATCAATGCAACGTCGGGTCAGTGTGTTATCCGGGGTTTGTTAGTTCAGTTTGTTTTAATCCTTTATCGCTTTTCAAAATGAATAAAATCAGTTTTTTAAAACATTCACCACTATCAGCGCATTCCTTGGAAAAAAAATGCAGGTAAAGGAATTGGGTCGTCACTTTCCCGATTCGTTTATAACAAACACACAAAGTGGGCAGAAATCACGGCTTCGAAATTTTATAGAAATAATATTTATTTATTCTATTTATGTTAAACTATTTTATGTGTTCTGGCGTCACTGGTACGGAATAAAATACAATTATAGATTAAAAAGAAAAGATAACTGAAAAGCTTGTTTTACACATTAATTTTTGAAGTGAAAACTTCTTTAGGCGCGTTTAGCACTTTTTGTGGGCACTGAATTAAACTGAACCGTCACGCGTCGCCGTCACGCGTCAGGCGTCAGACTCGGGTGTGCTACGCTCGAATTCAACTGCTATATTCAATCCGAACTGACCCTGACCCGAATGAACGTTATATGAAAGAGCATGCCGCCATCGGTCGCATTCAGTATCGACGTATCGACGTGGAAACAGTCAGTGTGCGTTGTCTAGACACTCGTGTATTTGATATTGCTAATTTCACCTTGTTGAAGTTTTCACTTCTGTCGTGTGGTCTTAAGCACACACAATGTTTTGAAGTGAAAACTTCTTTAGGCGCGTTTAGCACTTTTTGTGGGCACTGAATTAAACTGAGCCGTCACGCGTCGCCTTCACGCGTCACAGGTCAGACTCAGGTGTGCTACGCTCGAATTCAACTGCTATATTCAATCCGAACTGACCCTGACCCGAATGAACGTTATATGAAAGAGCATGCCGCCATCGGTCGCTTTCAGTATCGACGTGGAAACAGTCAGTGTGCGTTGTCTAGACACTTGTGTATTTGATATTGTTAATTTCACCTTGTTGAAGTTTTTACTTCTGTCGTGTGGTCTTAAGCACACACAATTTTTTTTAATGCAATTTTGTAAGTTAATGAGATTTTTGAAATAAATTTATCATCTAAGTATACAAAATTTTTAGATTTTCCAATCTAAAATTTCTTTGATTTAGCACCTCTTAATTTAAAAATATAAATTTAAGTCTCACTAGAAAAGCTCCCATATAAATTCTCTGAGGTAACGTGCACGGCACAATTCTTTACCGTTATTTGACAAGATCCGAATTTTCCGCATAGTTAAAATTTCTAACACATGGAAAATACAATTCAACTTCCTTGTAGAATGCCATCAGGCATTTGTTTTGGTTTAAACTGTCGGGAAAATAAATAAGTCGAAGCGGCAACATGCAGGATTTATTACATAAAATGTTTCTGTTGCTCTCTGATTAAAACTTAGCAGTTTATCTCGCAAAGGAGCTTACTTTTAGATGTGTGTTGTACATACATATTATGTGAATGGCTCGTTCAACAGATTGGGGACAATTTGTGAAACTGGCTACTTATTTGCAAGCCAAATGCAAGTTTCATTAGAAAAGTGTAGATCAAATCTACTACTTTTTAAAATAATTAATTTTAATGAGTTAATTTCTACGAGTTTTGTAGGCAAAATATCAACTCCAAGGCTGCAAACAGGTATCTTTTTACCAGTTTATTTGTATACAGATCAAAACCCCAAATAGTAAATTAATTTATTTCAATGAACATAAACACTTAAAACGTTGATATTTATTTATAATACGGCTTTAATTTACAAAATATAAAAGTAAATTAGACAACACGTGCCAAAAAATTTTCAATAAAATAAATTATTTAGAACAATTTCGAATTTTGTCTGGTGTACTTCAAGGATCTATCCTTGGACCTCTTCTGTTTATTATCTATACCTCAGATATTTTAAAATCTTTAAAGCACTGTCAAGGTTTAGGCATAATAATATGCAGCTGATTCACAAATTTACCTTCATTTCGATTGTCAAGACTATATAAACGCATCGAATTTGCTCAACGAAGATTTAAGCATGTTAAGTTAACTTTCTCTAGATCACAATCTAAGGTTGAATCCATTGAAGTCATCCTTGATGCTTTTTGACAATAAGAACAAAATTGGTTTTTTGAATGATAAAATCAATATAGTTATTGATGGTGTTAGGCTTCCCGTAGTTAAAGCAGCTAAAAGTCTGGATCTAATCCTGGATACAGATATTTAGGGAGTACGTCAAAAAACAAATTCAAAAGTCATATAATATGTCTTTAAGAGTATTATACAACATCCGTCATGTCCAAAATTTTAAATTGCGTAAAATGCTCTGTGAGAGTCTTGTTTTATCCAGCTGTAACTACTTTAATTTCATTTGCCTTGATGTAGCAGATAGAAATAGAATACAAAGGGTACTGAATACATACTCACGCCCTATTTTGGGACTTCGAATATTTGATCTTATTTGTCATACGTTTAAAAATCTCTCAAAGCTAGTAATGAACAACCGTAGAACTTTACATTTCGGGAATTTTTTGGTTAAAATGGTTCTGCCTCGTTCTTTAATAAGTAGGTTTGTATTTCGTGAAAATATACATTCCCGTGACATGAGATTTCCTTATAGGTTGACGGTGCCTCAGAATCGGAGTGCCATGTTTCAGAGATCAATTACCTACAATTCTGTTAAATTGTACAACTCCTTACCTAATGAAATGGGTTTCCTTTACAGTAACAAATTTACAATATCTACTCAGTTTTTAAAATGAACAACTTCGTAAATTATTTTTGTTAAATTATTATTTCTATGAATGTTTTGCAGGTCATTCTTCGAATCATGTATTTGTCGTCTTCTCCATCAGGTTAGAATGTAGCGTATTTTTCTTTTTTCTAAAATGTTAACTGTTTAAAGAATTTTTTTTAAATTTCTTCTTTGTACGATATTTATAATATCTGTACATTCGTAATTCTTTATATATTTTTTTAAATATTATTTTAGCAAGCAGTGTGGGGTTCAGTAGAGTAGCCTTATTATTATTATTATAGGTACGCGTCAACTCCGAAGAGTCAATAAAATTCAACGATTTTGTGACGCATATAATTCCCCCATTTTTGTCTTTGTGACGGAGAGCAAGCTTTGCGGTGTTCTCAGAAGGAAATTTGTGGATCTAAAGGTAAGAGTATGCTTTTATGCGAAAGGTTACTGAAAGCACTATATCGCTTAAAAAACGAACTAATTTGCACTTTTTTTGTTAGGTAAAACGACGGCGAATAAAAAGGAAACGTCAAAACAAAATTGCAGTGTTCACGCAGAAAAAAATAAAGAAGAATCCAGCTGCACATGAGCGAGTCCAAGCGAGAAAAACAGATAGATTAGCAAAAAAAGCAAAAAAACATCAGCTGTAGGTCAATATTGTATAAATTCAAAAAATTAAAAACTATATTAAGTATCTGAAAATCGTAAAACTCGTAAAACCATTATAAAACTAAAAATCTTATCTGTCTTCATTAACCCTTTGCAGCGCCCAATCAGCACTCTCTGGTGCAATGCCAGCGAGGAGCTGAACATCATCAGGATATAAATGGACTGTGCAAAATTGTACCTCATCTGGTAGGTCAGCGGTATAACAATAAACAACTTAGGACCAAGGTTGCTTTCCTGCGGAACCCCATAATTTACATTGACTGTTCGCGATCTTAATCTGCATGTAGCGAGTACGCCACTAGTGTTTGAGCGTAAGATAATCGAAACAAGAGTTTTTTTTTCTTTCATTTCGTCAAATCATCCATCCTCAGATGCGCTTTGCATTTCTAGGGTCATTAGTAAGGCTAGGATTCGATAAAAGAACGAAAACGCAAAATTAAACCCACCAATATTATTTCATCCACGCTGCTGAAGACTTCATTATCGTAAAAAATGTTATGGTAAACCCAAGAATATGAATACCGTATTTAAAAAGGGATCATTATGCATACCGAAAAGAGAAAAAAATTAAAATTGACAAAACGAAACAAAAAGCCAATCTACATATTATTAAAAGATTAAAAAATGACCAGTGTGCTGTTACAAGGCGAATTTTAAATAAATCTTTTCTCTTTAGCATAAATATGCATATTCAGGAAAAAGAAATTTATTTTGGCTTATAAAAGGTACAATAAAAATACCGAGGGTCTATAAATCCTGGTGGTAACGTCAGTAACTTTAACAATACATATTTGTTATGAACTAAGAAATTGTCATAAGTTATTTTATTCTTACAGAGGTTGCCAGTTTATACTCGCCACCTCATGCACCATACCTATAAGTACTGTCACAAATTTCTTAATATCTAGCTATGAAGGGAGAATTATGGCAACACTTCATATAACCAACTCAACCAGTCTATAATTTATCCAAAGTCAGTGTGATGACATTCCAATCATTCCATACAGTCTCAAAGAGACCGACCTCACAACCAGGGTTGTCAGATCTTTCTTCTTCACCTTAAGAAACAATATAACTAAAATCAAGACAAAAAGTGTTTTCTGTGTTTAAAAACAACTAATTAACAAACCCTTGTTTCTCGTATATACTTACATTGTGCTTACAAATCCGAAAATTTTGAAGAATTGGCAACAGCAAGGGATACAAGCGCCAGTTAAAGCGGCTGGGATAAACTGAAGCGGTCTCAACGATCGATTCTGTCAGACAGAGACAGGCCAGTGACCGCCGATGGCGTGGAAGAGACGAAGATAAAATATACGTAATTTGGAATTTGTGAACGGACTGGACAATGGTCGAAGAATGGAGTTCTGGTAAAAAAATTAAAGCATTTTCTAAGCAGTGTCGTGCCGTGTCAGGTTTATTTTTCTGATTTTAGTTTTGTGTATAGAATTTTTGAGTTGCCTTATATTTATTATTTTAATATAATATTATTATATATACAGTGGGTTTATAAAGTGTAGTATGTTCAAACACCTAATGTATAACAAACTTATAAGTGTGTATACGCATTTTAATTATTTGTTTGGGACGCCTATGGTTAGGAAATTCCTACAGTTTAATGTCATTAAATTGACCAAAGAAACACTATACCTCCGAGTCTCCGAGAACCGACCGCTTCGAGTTTACGAGGCGAACCCTGCAATGCAGGGTTGCCAGACGTATCTGTTCGTGGCAAGATCTTAAGAAGTCAGCGGTTCTGTAGTTATATTTAAATTTTCTGTTGTGAAACCCCTCCACCTATATATTTATATAATGATAGGTAACGACGGAAATGAAAACGTCCTTTAAACGATATATAATAATCCATAAATGGTTAAAAATTTCAAAAACACCTATAAGGGCAAAAACAGACGGAGCGCTTTTTGTCGAGGCGGCAGTCGAGAGCCGAGAGCTCCGTCTTTTGTCTAGCTTGCTAGTACCAATGGGGTTAGTTTTTCGTCTTAACTATCACTACCAGATACCAAATGACAGCTATTTTTTAATACGGGTTTTCTGTCAAAATGCAAAACTTTAAAATATATTTGTATTACAATTTACTTATTGTTATAGGTTGGATGTTAGGTAAGGTCGGTGTGTTATCCGGGGTTAGGTTGATCAGTTTTTTCTAACTACTTTATCGCGTTTTAAAATGAATAAGAGCAGTGTTTCACAACATTCGCGACTCTCCTTGGAAGGAAAAAATGCAGATGAAGGAATTAGGCCGCCCCTTGCCCAATTTGTTTATTACAAACAATCAAAGTCGGCAGAAATACCGGCTTCTTTTCCCAAAAAAAAATCCTAGCTACGCCAGTGTGTGGGAGTACCCCTCTCAGGAAGAAGGGAGTTGTTAATTTTTGTAACCCCCTGTATATACAAACCAAAATATACAAGATTTTAGCTTTCGAGCCAACAGACAGAGAGACAAAAAAAATTAATTGAAATATAATGCATTCAAATTTCTAGAAGATGTCCGATACTTATTGCTTATATTATTTCTTTAAATTCTATATGTCATTTAATAATTTATAGAATTGGAAGGGTGTTTCTTATCCATTCAACCGATTTTGTTAAGCCATTATCTTTATATTAATGCACATACTTTTGTGTGGCCGTAGGCGTTTGATCAAATTTGACAAACTAGGGTTTCTTGTTAATGGCCGTTGGAGAAGAATAACGTTTATCCGGATTTGGATTGGGTACAAGACAAGGTACATTTATTTTAAGATCGGTCCTTTAAACGAAATGTATTCGAATTTTTATTATAAATCTGAATAAAAATAATTGATAGCTTCCCTATTGGGTAACACAAACATTTCCTAGAGACAATTAAAACGACGCAGCGAAAGTAAAAAGTTTAAAAACATTAGATCAAAACCTTATTACGTCATCCCATTATCTGCGAAATTATTTTATTTATCAGGGTCACCGGATTATATTGCTATCTTTGTTTTGCCAAACTAAATAGACAAGAACAACTTAAAAATAGAAAACAACCCGCCCGATATACACGTAGACACCGCGGTCGACCCGTAGCTGAATAACTGGGACTCATAGGTCGAGGCAGATGTGCGTCAGTGAGTTTATTCCCGTGTTTTTATTAAAAAGCGTATATTGTTTATTTATTTTCTCAGTAAATATTTCAAAAATTTTAAAAACTGAAACGGCAGAAGATTTAATTTTTTTTCTTCCTCTGTCCGATAGGGTAAAAATCAAAATTTAGTGAAAAAACCCAATATTATAATATTATTAGAAAATAATAATAGTGTCCGCGAGAATATTAAAAAGTGAATATTGTGGCATATCGGACAAGTATGTAACTGTTTTTTATATTGGAATACACAGAGATCCAAGCACAATGGATACCCTGAAGCGGGTAGACCACGACGGCCGTTTCGTCCTTATTTGGACTCTACGGGCAGCCATAACTCAAGCAATTTCACAACGGCGGTAAAATGTATTAAATGCCTCCTTGCAAAGTCAAAGCGGCCGTCAATACACCGTAGCGCCATCCCAGCAGAATTACCTCCAATATAAAAGATAGTTACACTGGTAATAACGAAATAATAAGTATAATTATTTATTATTTATTTATTATTTATTATGTATAACTAGCGACCCGCCCCGGCTTCGCACGGGTGCAATTTCAGAAAGTGGCATGCCGGGTACTAATATATCGGGTTTGTTCGGGTTTGTATTTATACCAGCGGGTTGCAACGCATGCCGGGTACACGCTAGTTTATGTTAATTTATTCTCGCGGACACTATTATTATCTTCTAAACATTTTTATGGCTTTTCTTAAACGGATTACGCGCATTCTAGTGGGTGCCAGCGTTGATCTGTTTCTAGTCTGCAAAAACGGCAGATGTTCCGATAAAAACGCTAATAGCGTTCCCTATACTGCATTGTGATGCACTTCGTGGTTTATTTAGTTGTCTACCTTTCAATATTACCGGTGTGACTGCCTTTTATATTCGAGTTAATTCTTTTGGAATGGCGCTAGCTGCGCTGTATTAATGGCTGCTTTGATTTTGCAAGGAGGCTTTTAATACATTTTACCGCCGATGTGAAGTTGCTTGGGTTATGTCTGCCCGCAGAGTCCTAACAAGGACGAAACGGCCGTCGTGGCCTACCCGCCCGAGGGTATCCATTGTGCTTAGATCCCTGTGTATTCCAATATAAAAACACACACACTTGTCCGATATGCCACAATATTACCTTTTTAATTATATATAATATAACAAGTGCATGCCTTATATTGTGAAAGAATTTCATGGGTTAAATTGACGGCACTTTATGTATAGATAAAGATTTTACCTCATTGTCACAAAAAAGTAGCTGGTAACACATTTTTATAATATTATTTCGTTCTTAGTGACTAAATAAGAAACATGTCAGTCAAAAATATAAATAATCATGTCACGTTTCGGATATATCTATACTGATCGTCCACTTGGTCGGTGGGGCGGCACGCATATTTGTAAATAACACCCAGTATCGCCAATCGGCTTTCGCCCGAGCATGTCTGGTGAATGGCGGACTATGTGACAAATCGGATGACAAATCGGTTGGGTTTGTTCGGTTTGTTCGGGTTTGTTCGGGTTTGTTCGGGTTTTTATATGATTTTCGTTCTATTTTATATTTCCTATTAAATTGTACCTTATAAATAATTTAAATTTATAATTATCTGTTCAATATCGACCAAATTTGCGATTACGGGTGTTAGTTACCCAATCAATTTGTCATATCGTCTGCTATTTACCAGAGGTGTTCGAGCGAGGGCCGATTGGCGATCCTGGGTGCTATATACAAATATGCAGGCGGCACGGAGCAGCGCGGTCCGATGTTGCAATATCCTATATAATGGAGCCCACAGACTTGTCGACCGGTTCGTCGAACTGTTCGACCAACATTATATTTGAACAAAAAACACGTGTTTCAGTATAAATACTAGTAGCGTAGTAGCCCACAAACTCCAGGTTTAAACTAGGTGTCATAATTATCGCTAATTGACACTCAACGGTGCTTCTAATATTAGTACCTACCTAAAAACTAACTGAAATTTTCTTTTATTTTTACATTACACTTTTTCAGACTGTGATTAGGAAACATATTGCTTAAATTCATCAACGCACAACAACAACAAATGATTTTGTTAATAAATCCTTTCTATTGTGCCACACAAGAAAGTGTATGTTTCCAATTTTCAATAATGGCCGACTTCAAAAACGTTAAAATAAATGGAAATAAAGACGAAATACCCAACTTGCCTAACTTTGACAGCACATTTAATTTCAACCGAGACGAAAATAAAAACATTTTTTTTTCCATATCCGTCTATCAAATCCTAGCTTCTTCAAGATTCGAGACAGACTCGGAAAACAGATTTTCGACTAGTCTGTATTCCCCAACGAATTGTTTAAACACGACGGATGATCGCCCAGATGAGTAGAAAGTATTTTTTTTACTCCCAACCAACTTTACAAGTTTATTACAGGGATAAATAAATATATAAAAATAATTAACAATTATTTCTCTAACTTAGTAGGTATTTATATCAAGAAAAGACAGCTAAAAAAATATATATTCGTTTTGTATAAACGTTTAATCTCATATTCACAAAGAAATTTACATTAGGAAATATTTTTTTTAACTAAATTTAAATAATGGGGTAGTTTTTTTAATGTTTTAATATTTTCGGGTAAAATATTCTATAATATCAATCCATTTATAACAATGACCGTTTTCCAAAGTTGCTGTTTATTTTAATAGTTTGTAAAAAATTAGCTTGTCTAGTATCATGTCTGTGAAGATCATGAACTTTCTTAAACGTTATGGTAGAAATTTTTTGTTTTAAAAGTAAAGAAGCAAATTTTTAATTTATAGAAATTATTTATATCTAGGTATTTAATCGGTTTATATAAATTTGTTGTTGGTTGTAAGTGCGGAAGTCTATGAACACATTTATTAATAATTTTATTTTTTTTCTTTAAAGGTTTTAGTACTATTGAATTGGCTGAACCACAAATAGAAATAAGATACTGAATTTTTGAATGTACTAACGCCTGATAAATAAATTTTAAATAATTTAAAGATTTATTCGATTATATAGAAGCGTATCGCCTTCTTCCGTGTTTATCATTTTTATCATCTAATAATTTGTCCGGGATCGAATTTTCGCCGTGCTACCTCACCGCCCTAGTGGACGCTTAGCCCGACAAAGAAAATTTTATTTCAACATGTTAGTAAAACAAAATACAAAGATTTTTATTTCCAGGGAACTTTCATAAAAATTGAATTTAAAAAATAATGCTCTTAAGCGATCGTTAAAAGATCCACAGTTCACGATGAAATGTTTTTTTAATCCCCTGGATTAACTAAAAGCGATTAAAGTTTGCTTGTGACGTCAAGGCGTTCCATAATACATAGCGCGAGAGCGGGATATTCATACTACGTGACGTCATACGGCTAACTTTAATTATTTAAAAAAAAATTAAGGAGTCATATTTTTAAGACGAAATATTTTGTATATGTTATTCGTTGGTGTGGCTAAGGACGTTTATGCAATAAAAAAAAATTGTGCAAGTTCCCCATTATTTTTGTTATATTTGACACCATTTAAAAACCTATTAAATTATTGTGAAAAAAGGTTACGATCGTGAATTACCCTGTATACCTACCTTCCTTTAACGTAATTATCTACTCCCAAACATATATTTTCTAGAGAAGACACAAAAACAAGTTTAACCCCAGTCAGAAAAACCGTAAACTATTTATCATTGTGCACAAAACCATCATTAGTTTAAACATAGGCTCGAGTTTGGGTCAAACCCAAAAGGCAACAGCTGTGTTTTATTTTATTCCCTGTAACATTTCACTATATATAAAAAATAAAACAGAAGGGAAATGCAGGGAAATATGAGTTGTGGAAAGAGCGAAATGTGTATGGAATTTTTATTTTGACCTCACACTTTTTTGCAACTATTTATTTTTATTAACTATTTCAGTTACATATTAACAAGTCTCGCTAGTCATTTCTTTTAATTAGGTAATAAAGAAGGAAATCATTCTGCTAATATCAAAGAAACTCATTGATTCAATGTTACACTAACTTGTAAATAATCCAAAAATTTAAAAATAATACTGTAGGTTCTATAGAGGTATTGTTTTTTTTTCTATAGCTGATGTTAAAATCTTTTTTTCTATTTCACATTCATAATAAGATCACTACGATACGCATTTGCGTATCGTAATGAAGCTATTTCGATACGCGTTTTTTCTTTATTTGATGTTGGTAACATTTAAATGTTTTATTTCATTGACTTGCGCGGCCTTTGTGACTTACGAGAAACCCCATTTTTCGCAGAGGAAAAATAGCTTGATAACTTACTTTTTTCATGTATGTTGGTTGCATAAGTCCATAAATCAATCTTTTGTAGATGCTTCAAGCTATCATTTTCTGCCAAATCCTATTTAAAATTCAATCTACTAACCTTCCAATGTCGATTTTAACTTCAACTTTATTTGAATTTTCCATCTTCCCTATACTAAATTGTAATGCCGTGGCGTAAAATCACGTCTTTTGAAATTCGAAAAAAAGTAGCAAAATCTCCCGAATTTCCGAACGCTCTGTATATGTACCGAATGTACAAGGATCACACAACGTATTCCGTCCAATTTCAAATCTCATATCGCTAAAATAACTTTAGAAATGGCTGCTCTTCGACCTTAATGAAACACCCTGTATATGAAAAAAATGTTATAAAATTAGTAGTTTTTTTCTAAAAAAAAGATACATTTCTATTGACTTATGTTTATGTGGTTATTGCTCGGAATATTTTTTTATCGCTATTTTTCTTATTAACAAAAATAAAAAACAAAATGCTACATGAACAAAATTTCTAATTACAATTCTCTTAAAATATAAAGAAAAAGTAAAATGTACCATAAATTTTTAAGGAACGAAATCAAATTCTTCGTCATGTTTCATTTCAAAAACCACATAAGTCAAAAAAGTTAAATTCAAAAAAGTTAAATTTTCAGGAGAAGATAAAAACTGTTTAAGGTGGGAGTATCAACATGCTTGCCAACCTATAACCTATTTCGCGTAGATTTATTTATGTTTTCTAGCTTTTATACAAAATTTAAAGAAAATCAGCATCGACTTGATATTCTATAGGTAATAATTGACATATTTAATAAATATCAAGGAATTTCATAACTTATTTTAGGAGAATTGTATAGCGAAAAATATCGGGTAAGATTTTTCTTAACATTATTATGTCATTGTCACTCATTGTTCTCTCACTATACAATTCTCCCAAAATTAGCAATGAAATAAATTGATATTTTTGTAATACATCAGATATTACCTAAGTAATGTGCCGACGATACTGATTTTATTTAAATGTTAGTTTAAAAAATAATAAACATGAAAAAACAAAGCGAAATAGGTTATAGATTGGCAATAAATTGAACGACGTTGAGAATTCAACCTTAATACAAAAAGTATGTTTTATTAAAGAAAATAATTTTTTTTGTAAATAAAGTAGTCAGGTAACTAGATAATATGTATATGAAAAAAAAAATGTTATAAAATTGGTAGTTTTTTCTAAAAAAAATATATATTCCTATTGACTTATGTAGTTTTTGCAACGACAGCGGAATATTAAGTAAAGTCGCCACAGTAGATCTTTTTCCGTGCGTCATCAATCAACGATCAGGACTCAACGTGGTTAATAACTATGCATCCTTATTTATTACAGTAACAAGTTTGAATAAAAGCATAAAAGAACGTCTTCAAGATTCCGCAATAATATAACGTGCTAGACAAGAATAAAACTATAAACGTCAATTAATTACTTTTTTATTTGTTTAGTTGACTACCGTTGTATGTAAGAACGTCATTGTCAACCTTATTTTGATCTGCCAATCTAATTCGTATTTTGTAAATTTGTGTGCCTTAAAACTGTTCCTTTTTCTAAAAATAGTTCTTTTTAAAGCTAATTATACCCACCATCTGTTTTGGCGGTAAGTATTTATGGATTTTTATAATACCTAATTTATTTATTTTAAATATTCTAACCGTGAAAGTTCTTTGAAAAGTTTACAGCAGTGGCTAAATTCCCTTAAATGAAAGGATGTCAAAAATTTGACTTTTGCGATTTTAATAGTCAATAAAACACCAAACTTTTCTAGATTTTAAGCTTTAAAAATAGTATTAAATGTATTAACATTTGTTTGTCAATTTCTTTTAGATAATAGATAATGCCGGGCAAAACTTAAAATAAATAATAATTTTTCGGGATATTATGTAGGTACGTCAAACGGTAGGCAGGCACGTCCATTTTATGAACTTAGACTTTGTTTGACTTTTGTCGTCTCGTAATTTTGATTTGATTCATACGATTTTAATGACGTGAAAGTGATGACGCACGGGAAAAGATTCACTGTGGCGACTTTATGTATATTTCTCTAACGGTTTATGAGACTTGTGTGAGTTTTACGCAGAACATGTAGATACCCCTGAAAAGTCATTTAATGACAAAACACCATTTTTGAGAAATTTTCTTTCTTTGGGGAACACACAGGATACGCTCCCAAATGTTGACTTATGTGGTTTTTGAAATGAACGTTTCAACTGAAGTTTAGTTAAATAAAAACAAAAAAAATATTTGTTTTCCTATCGCTCTTCAAAATAGTGTTGCGATTTGTATTATGAAAATTGCCCTATAAAAAAATTAAATTTAAATTTTATTATAAAAATGCCTGACCAATAATAAATGTGAAAAAAAAAAGAAAAATTATATTTTTTATTTATTTAATTTTTTTTATTTTTCGTTTACTTTCCCATTCTCGTAAAATATTCTAGTAAAAAAGAAACATCAGAAACTGCCAATGTAAAATAAAACACAACAGAAACAAACATTTTTTTGTTTTGTTTTTGGTTGACACATGTGACTCTTTTCAGGCAGCACAGAAAAAACAAAGATACCTATATAAATAACCTTCGGCGATCCCATGATAATATGAAATCCGTGTACGTTGGATTGAGTAAAGTGACGTTTTCCCTGAAGGCAATACAGCAGCTCATTGTGCGTATCTGTGGTTTAAGGGTCCCTCAGTGCTGTTGGGTATTTTTCACTGGCGAATAGTATTTATTACTTTAAAATTACTAAATTTATGGAATTTTAAAGATATTTGGTTAATAAAAAATAAAGTAATGTTTATTAATTTATTATGTATTATAAATTCGGAATCGGTGGATAGCTAAAGGTTTAAACATTGTTTGTCTTGTGATAAACCGAGTAGTAAACCGCGCTGAAAATGTCGTGTACACCTATCTGGAATTAGTCGTGAAATTACTCTAAAATTAGTGGTGGAATTAGTAGCATTAGTCATGGAAATAGTGTAATTAGTAGAGGATTTAGTGGAATTAGTGCACAGTCCGGCAACATTACTCCTCCTGTGCAACAAGTGGCAACAACGCAATACATGTTTTGACATTTGACTGGAGCATTCGCTTTAGTGTTGTGCAAGATCGGGTATTTTTAAGAATCGGATACTTGGGAATCGAGGACTTTTAGGAATCGATTATTTTATTGAGTTCTGAGTACTTTTATGCGAACGAATTAATATTCGAATATGGTTCGTTATATAATTTTTTTTGACAGTTTTAACAGTTTTTTCTTTACAGGCATAAAATAAAAAATACAAGGTCACCATGCGACGATTTTCGATTCCGATTCAAGTCCCAGTCGTTTAAGTTTCGTCGATTGATACTCGAGCCAGGTTCTTGGAAAGTAGGTACTTATTAATACGATTCCCAGACCGGTATTCGAATACCACCGATTCTTTTAGGAATCAAATATTAGCCGATTCTTGTACTCGAGTACTATCATCACTAGTTCGCTTTGATCAACTGTTAAACCACCTTGATCATCTGTTCATTTAACCGATCCGCTGTTTACGGATACGCGTTAGTACATACTGCGCATGTGTCCAACTCCTTAGGACTTACTGCGCATGTGTGTTACCCAGTGACGGCTTGTGATAATTGAATTGAATTATTATTCAATTTTGAAGCGGTGATTTCTGCTCACTTTGAATGTTTGTTATCAATAAATCGAGCAAGGGACTACCCAATTCTTACATCTGCATTTTTTCCAAGGAAAGCGCAGAAGGTTGCGGATGGTTTATAAAACTGATTTTATTTATTTTGAAGCGCTATAAATGGTTAACACAAATTGATCAACCTAACCCTGGATAACACACCGACCTAACTTAACACCCAACCTATTACAGTAACTAAATAAATATAGAAATATATTTTAAAGTTAATATTTCGACAAGGATTAAAAACAGCTGCCATCTGGTATTTGGTAGCGCTAGCAAAGACTAAGTACTAACTCGATTGGTACTAGTCGGATAGATAAAATAAAGTACGTGAAAATCCGCCAATTGCGGAGTGATATGGGATCTGGCCAAGGCACAAAATCCCTATGAGCCAGTAAAAGTGTAATTTATGCCTGGCCAGACCTACGCATAGGAGTTTTTTCGGCACGGCGAGGCGCCAGGAAATTCTTGCATCGTTAGCCGTTAGGCGTCTTAAATTTTAAATTATTAGTATGAAAACCTGCTGTATATGGATATAGAAGGCATCCTTTCTTCCAAGTCCTCAAAATATTGTCATTATCCCCTTTAAAAAAACGTAGAAAAAAATAGGGATTGGGTTCTCTAACCCTACTAGGTGAAAACATTCCACTGTTAGAAGAGGTCAAATAACTGGGAGTGACTTTGAACTCCAGACTAATCTGGAAAAAACACGTGGAAAAAAAATCTGGAAGTAGGAAGTAACTTTGGCAGTAACTAAACGAATGTACGGAAAAACATGGGGACTCTCACCTATGCTGATGCACTGGCTGTACACCAGGGTAGTGAAAACTACAATCACAGAAGCTGCATTGGTCTGGCGGCCAAAGACACAATATTTAAGCTAGGGAGCCTACAAAGACTGGCCTGCTTGAACATTACAGGGGCTATGAAATCGACCTTCACATCTTCAATAGAAAACATATTAGACCTTCCACCACTTCACCTAGTGATCAACGGAGATGCAAAAATGGGACTATGTAGACTGCAAAGTTCTGTGTCACTACTTGGGGTGAACAGAACTGGACCAGCACTCTTATGCGATACCATAAAAGGCCCTGAATTAGAAATGAGATCAGATTACGTAAATCCGAGGTATCAATACAACATACCATTTAAGACCATAATTGACGAACGGGATATGCACGGAACAATAAAACACCAGGCACAGATTTTAATGTTTTTATATCTCTAGCGTATTATATGTCGAAAGGTATTTTCAACCTCTATTCATTGGTCAAGCCTCCCCTTGCCACCCTAAACCAAATAGGTTTTAATCATAAAAAATTATAACTCGCGAACCACTTGGCCGACCCGAACCCGACGAACTTTGGGTTTTATTTAAGCGGATTGTTAAAAATGAGGAGCAACGAAACATCAAGTCAATAATGTCAAATTTTATTTGCTTCTTAGGTTAGGTTAGGTTAGAATGGAAGACCTCTGGCATTGTCCAAACAGTCACACGTAGTCCTATAAGGACCGTTGTGATACCACACATGTTCTGCGGAACCTATTTGCATCAACTTCCTGATAGTTAACGCGATCCGCGATCGTAAAAGAATCTTGACAGCTCATTCAAACGAGCTACTGCTGTTAATAAACTTAGTAAGTCGACCCAGTTGCTCACTTCCTCCAGATCATTAAAAAATGGTGCAACAGTGCATTGAACGTAACCTTCTTCTCGCGATGCCGGGGCATTCACACAAGAAATGCTGAATACTTTCCTCCTATTGGCTTCTTACTTCTTAATAATTTCTTACCTAAGTTTAATAGCCATCGAGAGTGCCGATGTTGCGGAATGCCTCATTTCACTTTCATACCTGTTTCTGTTCCCTAAATATGGATTTCCAAAAAGTAGTTTTTCAATATATTTGATATTTAGAACATTGTTATACAATCGTTGCTAACTAATGACGCAGTTTTTTTGATATGACTGAGAATACAATAATAATTGTTAAATCATATTAAAAACTTGTCAAAATTTTGACATACACTGGCCAGTGGCCATACCAATTCTCCTAATTTTTATCAATTTTAAGAAAAAAGTTCGCCTGCAATATTAAAGTTACCTATTGTCCGTCTTACGAGTCTGTAGCTATCAAAAGAAATATACGCTTATGCTTCAACAGCAAAAATTGACGCCTTTTATCACCCCGTCCACTCAGTCGTTAACCACAGACTCGTAAAACGGACTATAATACCTTTGATCTATGAACGTTGCAACATTCTTTATTTGATTCAAGTTTGAGCTTGCGGCGCTTTTATTATATTGACTACAATTTCTGGATGTAAAATTTATAAATATTTTATAAAAATGTTTATTTTTAGCGTAGAGTTTTCTCTTATATGGTTTAATACATCAGGGAAATATTCACCAATTTTTTTTATATCAAGTTACTAAAACGATATCTCGTTTTGTTTTTAAATTTCAAATAGCCCTCTCTACCATAACCCCTGTATTATGCACGGGACACTACCGGAAATTGGTTTAGGTCGCTTTGGAACAATTTGGTAAAAACGCTCTGACATTTTAAAGTTACTTTGAAAAGGGATCCTTTTATTGGTCGTTTCCGGTTCACTTAAACCGAAAAACATTGGTCCATTTACCCACGTCATTTACAATGGCAAGATAAATTGTCTGCAATACTCTAATGTTATATTTGTTTTAATAAATTATGAGTACTGTTTTAATATTATCTACTCTTTTTAAATAAATAAAAAACACAAATATGGTCAAACGAATTTGTTTTTCATCGTTATCCTTAAATTGCCCGGTTAATATACAAAACTACGGATACTGGGTACAGGAAATTCCTCACTGGTTCATAGAAACACACACAGTCACACAGCTTGGGGTCAAATTTGTAAGGAAATCTTTTGGAAGTATGTACCTATCCTACTATATCTACTCACTTACTCACTTGCATCTTTGATCACTAGGTGAAGTGGTGGAGGGTCTATTATGTTCTCTATTAAAGTTGTGAAAAATATCGGGCGGCCTAAACCGGTTTTAAACTTACTGACAAAACTGACAGAAAGAGACCTTAAAAAACTGTTTAAGTTTAATGTGAAACTTTATGAAACGGAGGATCCACAATCAGTATTGCCAACAGTTGGCGTTCATTGGGTAAAATCATCAAAATAGCAAAAAATTGTTAAATCTGGCAAGCCTGTAACTAATATAACCAAACGCGTTTATACCCAAATTTTGCAGATATTTTATTACGACGTCATATTGCGAGAGCGAAAAATTGCCAGACTCTCGGGAGACTAGAAAACATCTTGCGAGATGTTAACGAGGCTAGATTTAGAAAAAATGTCTCGATTTGCAAGACGGGACGAGAGTTTTTTAAAAAGTGCAAGATTTCTATTCACGTGAAATACTAATAAAATGAACTGTTATTGCGGTTGGCGGTTTTTTAAACGCGCGCTTATGCGCTACCACATTCAAAACTAGCAGTAGTCTACGCTCGTGCGTGCGTACACTTGAAGTATCTCAAAATGTCAGCTTCCTTTGCTTTACTCTTTACCGTTTTTGAGACATCGCTTTCTAATAGATATTACATGGACCGCGTTATGTAATTACGAATTAAGCGACAAAAATTTAAAAAAGAGTTAATCTCTAATGTAACAAAAACTTTTTTTAATAAAATTTTCTATTTTATCCTTTTTACAGGCACCTGTATTAAGTGACATTTTCATATTTGTCATAGTTAATACTATAACTAACGTTTTGTAATAACTAATTACTCGGCAAAACGATATTACAAAATATAATTTTATTATATTTATTTCTGTAATAATATGAAATTAAGCGCCAATTGGCTGAACTTAATCCGTGATCATTTCATACTAAACCAGTGTAGTTTTATTTTTTTTAGTTTTGTTATAAAGAATTAAGCGTCATACATGTCGGTTAATTCTTTATGAAGATTTAAAACTATACTTAACTTTAATAGTTATATCGAATTAAGCGACCATTTGGGATATGATGGTGGTCATAAATAGGGGAATATTCGCAATTTTAAACATAGGTAGGTATAGGTACTACATTTCGGACCTGCTTAAAAAAAAGGTTCTAAGGTATTTGGTACGACTTTGGGGCAACTCAACAAAATTAAAAACCTTTTGATTTAAATATCTTGAAACCGTTGAATGTCTCTTAATTCGTAATTACATAACGCGGTCCACATTAGGGGCAGCTCCCTCCAAGGGGAAAAGGGGCGGCCGTCAATGTACGTAGATATGCTCTTTATAGTACGTAGGTACCCAGTGGCGTAACTAGCCCTCTGGGGTGGGCCTGTTATTGTGACTTGCAGTGGCGGCTTGTGTAGATGCGGGCCGGCGGAGAGCCCGTCGCAGGCGAAATGCGCCGCAGGCGAAATTTTTTCTGGACCCCGCCCAAATTTTAACAAATTTGGTCAATAATCAACAGTAATATCACAAGACCTCGTTTTTTTATCGGTTAGATTTTTCAGCTGTCACGAAAACTTTTTTTTGGAAATTTTTCGAGTTGAATTTGGACATGTTTATTCTAATTAGATTAGATTTAATTTTTGAATAAACAAGCCCAAAGTTCAACGAGCATTGCCAAAAAGTTTGAGTGAAAAATGGAAAATTTAACCAATAAAAAAAATGATGGTCCAGTGATATTTGGCATTTATTTCGTACATCGTTGAATAAACATGCCCAAAGTTCAACGAGTAAAATTGCCAAATAACTTTGAGGCTTAATTTATCCAAAGTCAGTGTGATGACATTCTAATCATTCCATACGGCATAAAAACGGCGGTAAACAGTCTCAAAGAGACCGACCTCACAACTAGGGTTGTCAGATCTTTCTTCTTCAATTCTTTAAGTTTTTTTATTAAAAATTTTTCTTTTATATCAGTATTCAATTGTTAGTCAGTAACTTTCTTTGAAAGCTAGTTTGCAAATATACTTTAAACAGAGGAGTTTTGAGTGTGACAGAAAAAAATAACAAGCCATTCATTGTTATAATAATACATTCTTTATTCCTTAAGAAACAATATAACTGATATCAAGACAAAAAGTGTTTTCAGTGTTTAAAAACAACTAATTAACAAACCCTTGTTTCTCGTATATACTTACATTGTGCTTACAAATCCGAAAATTTTGAAGAATTGGCAACAGCATATAATTTGTTGCGCTTGCAAGCGCCAGTTAAAGCAGCTGGTGTAAGATGAAGCGGTACGCAGCCCGTCTAACGATCAATTCTGTCAGACAGAGATAGGCCAGTGACCGCTGATGGCGTGGAAGAGACGAAGATAAAATATACGTAATTTGGAATTTGTGGACGGGCTGGACAATGGTCCCAGAATGGAGTTCTGTTTAAAAAATTAAAGCATTTTCTGAGCAGTGTCGTGCCGTGTCAGGTTTATTTTTCTGATTTTAGTTTTGTGTATAGAATTTTTGAGTAACCTTATATTTATTATTTTAATATAATATTATTATAGGGAAAAGAAAACCATAAAGTCTTTCTCCACAATTTTAATTCAGTAGCTAATAAGCTAGAATCGACATGTTTCGAGTGTAGAAACACTCATCATCAGGATGTTAAAGTAAAAATTATGAACAGCTGATGTTGTTAGCAAAAGAGAAAATATAATAAAGTTAAGGTGGAACTAATCCATAATGGAGCTTTCAATAGCACGCATCGGGAGTGAGAAAATTTGTTTGCAGTCAAGAGGTGAAAATCTATCAGCACGCTGAAAGGTCCGGGACCAGTAAAAAAGCCACTGTGGGCGGGAAATGAAGGGAAAAACAGGACATATCAGTATAATTCCATGTCAAATGAAGTGCTTTGTGGAAATCAGTTCAAGTGTGTGTGATAAGAAAATTATAGTTTGATTTGATTTGAAAAATTCATCTGTGTCGAAGAGGTGTGAAAGAAAAAGTCAGATATGAAGGGGGGAGAAAGAAAAATTGTGTTTTTTTTTTATATTTGAAGAAAAATGCTGTTGGGGTACTAAGCTTGTTACGGCCCAGTTACCCCAGCAGGAGGAGTCAATATTATTATATATACAGTGGGTTTATAAAGTGTAGTATGTACAAACACCTAATGTAAAACAAACTTATGAGTGTTTAATTATTTTTAATTATTTGTTTGGGACGCCTATGGCTAGGAAATTGCTACAGTTTAATGTCATTAAATTGACCTAAGAAACACTATACCTACGTTCATGTAAAAATCGATGCTATATTTGCGACGCGAGTAGCGAGCTTACAAAGTCAGCCTTTTTTTTCTGGGGGGGGCTAGCGACGTCTGGAAGGGGCCCGGCCCCACTAGGCCCCCCTTTAGTTACGCGCCTGTAGGTACCTACTAATTTTCTGCGAAATTTTTTTTTAATAAATATTATTTTCCAATTCCTCATACCGAATCCCGTTTACGGTCCTTTCACTACCTGATATCTACACTTTAGATATCACCCTGTATTCTTAACTACCCCAAATAATAAGTTAACTTCATATTAAAAAGGAATATTGATTCCTGGGTAAGTAAACTTTATTTTTTCTTTAACTTGCTTTAAAAATTTAAGGAAAACAAAAAATAAATGCGACCGCCAACTAACGCGGAATACCGAATCTGCTCCCATGGGCAACGATGTCTCCAATAAATATTGTAGAGCCTTTTGGGGACAAAAAACCGACAAAATGTTCTTGGTAAGCATAAAAAACAGGAGAATATTTGTGTACATTTATTGCAAAACATAAGAACGGCCCTTTTGTTTCCTTCTTTTTGTAGCAGAAAAAAATTCTTTAGAATGGACTGAAAATATATAACTATAACGGCCCCTAAAAATAACAAATGTTTCTCTTGGCGTTTTTTTATATTTATTATAAAAATAAATTTTCGTTTTCTGTTGATTTAATTCCAGAATACTTAACCTCGTTATTTTACACTGAAAGAAGAATTTATTTCTGTTTATTGATATTACTTATTTCTATCGGCGACATATTTATTTTTTTCAAATAAATATTTAGTTGTCAGCAAGCTTGTGATATTTAAACCAAACAATAAGTTGCTTTCTATAATTCATATAATTTTAGCTATTCTAGAACCGCTTCAACCAAAAAAAGCGACTAACTTATGTATTAAACGCTGCCCCGAGCCGGTTTCAAAACCTCGCGACGCCGACGTGACCAACGGTTGTATGTGTTTTGCATAATTTAAAAACACATACATATACACACTTAAAAAAAAATATTACATTTTAAATCGAAACAAAATGTACTGATGAAACCAAGGTTTACACCAGATTGATTTAAAGTATTAACTCAATTATATTCATTATATTCCCTAATAAAGCTTCACAAAGAGGGATACCCTATTAAACCGGCAGTTTCTTTCTTTTCTGCATCGTCATATAAAATTTCAAAAAAATTAATCATCATTAAAAGTAACACCCAATTTTCAGCCAAATTTGCAATAAAAAATTCTCTTAAGCTAGTAAATAAAATTAATAACATTAATTTACCTAACAATGCTAAGCTAATCTCTTTTGATGTTACTAATTTGTTTCCCAGCGTACCTATCGATGAAACGAATACTTTCGTCAATCAACTTCTTACCTTAAAAAAATGTAAATCTGGTCAAAAAATAAGAAATTATCAATTCTCTTACGGTTTGCCTTGAACAAAATTATCTTGATTTCAACGACAAAATATACACTAGCAAAAATGGTCTTCGAACAAACCCTCTTAGTCCTTTATTGGCTGAAATATTCATGGATTTTTTAGAAGATAAAATAAGCAATCATCCTCTTTTCAAACAGTTTCTTTATTGGCATACATAGGCGCCGACTTTTAAAAATGTTTATGGGTGCTGGAGCATGTCCATTTTTATTTGTTTCTTAAAAGATGCGCCGCAGGGAAATTTTTTTCAGGTGCCACGCCCTTTTTTGGACTATTTAAACTTAATTTGATTCTACGTTTCGATAGCCCGACCCGAACAACGTAGAAATAAAGAATAGCATAAATAAAACTAGATTTTAAATAAGGGCGTGTTAGAGAGTTGCAAAATGTTGCGTTTCAGATTTAATGGGGGTGTATGGCAAATAAATACGACAGTGGCAGTCATAACAACAATTATTAAATTGTTAGATATTATTGTCATTGTGGTGCGGATAAAACAACGCACAAAGTAACGCACGCAATATGTGCGGTTTTAAATAATAGCTTTCGAGGTGATTTTGTTCATCCCTAACTTGACGGAAATTATATTAAATTATATGGGTGTTCCGCACCCATAATATATCCAGTATGGGTGCTTGCGCACCCATAGCACCCATGGAGTCGGCGCCTATGTTGGCATAGGTATGTTGATGACGTCTTAACATGTTTTCTTGGTACTGATAGACAGTTAAAAGTATTTTTAGAATATATTAACAGCCTACACAAAAATATGAAGTTTACAATAGAACACGAAAGTGACAATTCCATTAATTTGCTTGATTTAAATATTAAGAGATAAAATGATGACACGTTTTCTCCGTTTTTCATAAACCATCTCATACTGATACTGTCATACACAACTCTTCTTGCCACCTTATACAACTCAAATTAGCTTCTTTTCACTCTGAATAAAATCAATTTTCAAAAAGAACTAAACATTATTAAACAAATTGCAGTAAATAATAGATATAACTCAAATCTAATTGATCAAATCCTAAAAAAGAAAACTTACAAAAAGGCTGTTGACTTAGTTTTTCCTAAAAGCAAAAACTCTGACCAATATAAACTTGTCACTTTCTTTGGACAACCTAGCAAAGTAATTGGCTATTTTCTTAACAAACTTGATATAAATGTGTTACAAAATGTCATGATGTCTTAGAGCTTAGACTTTCTAACAAGAAGTGTGGCAACCCTGTGCTATGGTAGTGCAGATCAACGTGATCGGAACAAGCACGCAGCCGGTACTGTCGGTCTACACTCTATTATCTTTTTCTAATGTAAACTCAATTACTTAATTGGAACATACTATAATAAATATAGTAACCCGAGTGATAAGTGGTTTGATTATCATTGCGATGTACGTTACAATCGTGACACAAAACTAATAACTCTTTAAGTAAATTTATCAAAAACAATAAAACTAAAAGCGATAAAAACAAAAAATCAGGCGTCTATAAATTAAAATGCAAAGATTGTCCTAAAACATAAATTGGCCAAACGGGTAGACATTTTGACAAAATAAAACAGGAACATTATAACAGTTTTCTAAAAAATAAAACAGACTCAAACTATGCTAATCATTAACTTGATTATCAACATAATTTCGATCCTTCTTTTAAAATCTTACATACAGAAAACAAAGGATTAAAACTAAATTTGTTAGAATCTTTGGAAATAATCAAACTTAAAAAATACGGACCTGTTACTTAATGATCAACTAGATTTAAATAATTCACCTTTGTTAAATTTATTCTGTTGCCCATATTATAGGTAGGTCCTTAAGATTTTATAAATTACTTAAAATAAATTACTATAACTTATTGTACCTAATTTAATTAAATTTTTAAACCCTCTGTTGGGCTTTCCCGCTACCCTACCCTACCCTGCTACTGTTTTATTTACATCTTCAATAAATTTATTTTATTGCACCACAGTTTTTAATTTTCACCTTTATTAAATCATTGTCATCTGAGGAAGCTACAGTGTTAGCGAAACATGTCAATTTTCTAGTTAATATAGTGGACATTTACATTCAACTTTGTTTTACTGGCTGTCTAAACCTTGGTTAATATTATACTATTTCATGTTATAAAGACTATCAATTTAAGTATTGAAACAGAATTCTTAATACTAAAATCTAAATTAAATGGACCATCATTGTCCTGTTCTATAAGCTCGGTATAAGAAGTCTCATAAATGATTCGTTACTTTTTCTTTTTAACCGACTTTTACCCACAAACTTTTTAAGACTTCGCTGCAAACAGAATGAAATTATCTTAAAACTTAATGGTTTGGTAGAAGTTTTCTTTAATAGAACTACCGACGGTAAAAGGGCAGGCTACTTTAATCTAAAGACAAGATTTAGTTTGTCTTGAAGCTATTTAAACTAGTTAGATACTAAATATAGTTAACTTTCTCGACTGTGATTTATATTATACTTAAATAGTGGTCTTTCCATAAGGTAAATATAGTATTTATTCCATGAAGAGATTACAAATACTGGTTGGAAAATTTGTACCACGAGCGGCACGTCGCGTGCCGGTCGACGGACATTCTATTCAAACAAAAAACACGAGGGAATGTTTTAAAATAAATAGCAGTAGCATAGAAGCACACATACTCCAGGCTTAAACTTGGTGGCATAATTATCGCTAATTGGCACCCGAGGGTAAGTAACTACCTAAAAATATAATATTGAAAAACTGAAATTTTCTTTAATAATTTTTTTCATATCTTTCTTTGTATCTTTGTATATAGGAAATATATCTTTTAAATAGTGAAAATTAACAGAATATATTTTATCTTTTCTTTTTAAATTAAACGACAATAAAAGATTTTGTTAGAAAATCTTTCTTATTAGTTCTTATTGTGCAACACTAGAAAGTAGATATTTCCAACTTTCAATAAAGGCCAACTTCAAGTGATTAAATTATTACCTGAAATTTTTCTAAGGTCATAAATATTTTGAAAATTATCTCGAGCAGAAGGCGAGGGATAATTCTCTAAAAATATTCATGATCGAGAAAAAAATTACCGGTTATTAATTGAAGCACGTGGGATATTCGGTAAGAAAATTTTACACTCATTTATTAGAAAACCTACGTAAAAATTAATTTTTTTGATAAGAAATTTGTTGGGGAAATAAAATATAATTTTCCAGCTTTAGTTATACGTACGAATCATTGATAAGTAACTTAAAAACATTTTATATTTTCATTATTTATTAACTTGATTCAACTAAACTTGGTGGAGCATCATTTTTTGTTAATATTTCCCAACAAAATAAGAAATTTGTTGGTGAAATAAAATATAATTTTCCAGCTTTAGTTATATGAATCTTTGATAAGTAACTTAAAAAGATTTTATATTTTCATTTAAATTTTAATTTAATTTTTTTTTAATTTAAATTAAAAACTGAAACCATGAATAATTTTTAAGAATCTTTTACATTCATGGTATTATTGGCCCTTGGGCCCTTCGGTGCTGATGATGGTACTCTCTAGTACCGAAACATGTACACCACATTAATCTGACCTTTTTTTTAATACATTTGTGGAGACGACTGTGGGTTTTTTCCCCTATATCTCTATAGCTCCACTTTGAGATAATGGACTACTTCCGTAAAATTTATATTTATATTTTATTTACTGAAACAAAAATTGCATGCATTGCATGATATTTTTTTAAAAAACTTAATATAACTTTTTATGGCAAAAATATTTAGAAATTACATCTCGTGAGGTTTTGCGAATAAAATGTTTGAAAACAAATAGATAGCTTTAACAAGGCTTGGAATCAAAATGATAGGAGATTTAATCAGGCATGTATGTCTTGCTTATGCTGTTCCAGTACATAATTTAACAAAATAAATGAAATATCTATCCTCTTTGATACACCAACTGCATTCTTCGTCCTATATGACGTTTTAATGCAAGTAATGTGCTTGTCTGGATGGCAGTGCCCGATGGGGATTTCTGTAACTATCTTTTGCTCTCTTTTATTATTTTGCAATAGGGATCTAGTCTAGAACGAGTTTTGCGGCAATAAAAAAAACTGCTCGTCTTATGTCAGGCGAATTGATCTTGTTTTTAATAAACTGACTCTCTGACGTCTTTTTGTACAATATCTTTGTATGGTATCCCCTATAAAGCTTACATTATTTATTTCTAAAATTTTAGCAAGCACACAACGTAAAAGTTTTCCGTCGTATGCCTTCAGATTAGGAAAGGCTGCGCTCGATACTGGAACTGATCCAGTGGAACCGATCCCTGGACCTGGACTTATGGAACTGATCCGGATCAAAATTTTGAATAGATACGAGTCCGGCCAGTCTTGACAAATATCTGACAAATAATGCAAATGCGAAGCATAAAAGCTTTTAACTGATCCAGTGGATCCCACTGATCTAAGCCGACCGCCTACCGATGCGCGGAATCGGTGTACTCGGGTGTTCTCGGTTCGGTTATACAGCTTTGCTCGTCGCTCTGCAGGATTAGGCCTTCATCGCCATAGACGCGTACAAGATTCGTCCTGCAGCGACGATTCCTATACGCCTTGAAAACTGTACACGGAGCGTACATCAAGCCTACGGGCACCGTATCAAATTCAAATTGAGTGACAACAAAATGGCAGTTGAAACGATGTCTAGCGACGAAGAAGACCTATTGCTACTTTGGTACCTACGTCGTCGGAAAAATCCGAAAAAATAGATACATTACTGGGAGCACCCCTATATCTAGAGAAATCGGAATAAGAGATTAACCATTGCGGCGAAGGAGTTGTTTGAGAACGATTGCAAATTCCAAACATTCTATTGAATGTAAAAAAACGTTCCAAGAACTTGTGGGAATCGTGGGTCCAGTCATTTAGAAAGAAAATATGGGCCATTATATAGGTTAAAATACCGACCTTCGCTATAAGCATGCAGCTTAGCGACTGAAAGCAATAACTCCTAGATGTGTGTGTAGGAGTTGTTGCTGAAAGTGCTGTACGCCCGGCGTATTGTAGCTTGCATGCTTAGACGTGTACAGTCATTCACTTAAAACCAAGTGAGAGACACAAAAGCGTACATCTTTCGTATGTAGCGTCTAATACGCATCTATGACGAGAAGCCCCATGTGCAGAAGGCCATAGTAACCTCTGGACAACAAAAATTATTTTGCGAACTGTCATTTTTTGATTTATTGACCCATTTTCACCACGAGATTCTAAAGTTATTTTAGCGATATGAGATTTGAAATTGGATGGAATACGTTGTGTGATCCTTGTACATTCGGTCAAGGGCGTCCGAAAGAACTTTTCCAAGGGGGGGGGGGGCAAATCATAATTGGAATTATGTTTCTAGCACGTCAACAAACCTTCAATAAAAGAATAGAGCAAAACACCTAATACTTATACCTATTAAATAATAAAAAATAACTAAACAAAATATTTAAAAATGTTCAAATATAACAAAAAACTTATTATTCAGATTTATTGGAGAAAAGAAATGTTAATTTTCTTGAATCTTTTGCAAATTCATCAATAAATTTTTCCATTAAATGTCTTTTTTTTTTCTTTTACAAATTTGCGATGAACACTCATCATACATAAACCGTCCAATCGGTGCTCAGTCATAGTCGAGCGAATCCAGGTTTTTACTCTTTTGAATGATCTTTCGACTGTACATGTAGTTGGAGGTAAACAAATTGCTATCGCAATAGCCTGACCAATAGTATATCTATTTGTATATTGCTTTTATGACTAGCTGTGTAAATTAAAATAAAGCTTTATTTATTCTATTCTAATATTTTTTCTTTGCTATTTAGTGAAGATTTTTGAATTCCACATTTCATTTTATGCAACAAGAGTTCGTTTTACCAATTTTGTCAATTGAATTGTATCTCAATAAATATGTATATCCCAGTTAAATAAAATATCCCAAATCGACTTGAGCCGGGGGGGGGGGGCAAGCGCACTCCCTTGCCCCCCCCCCCCTTCGGACGCCCTTGCATTCGGTACATATACAGAGCGTTCGGAAATTCGGGCGATTTTGCTACTTTTTTGTTCGAATTTTAAAAGACCGGATTTTACGTCACGGCATTGCAATTTAGTATAGGGAAGATGAAAAATTCAAATAAAGTTGAAGTTAAAATCGACATTGGAAGGTTAGTAGATTGAAATTTGGATAGGATTTGGCAGAAAATGATAGCTTGAATCATCATCTACAAAAGATTGATTTATAGATTAATGCAACCAACATTATTATTATTATTATTATTATTATTAATAAACGGACCTTACCAGCCTCACGCCACAGATTGACATTGTTGCTAAAATAAAACACCTTTTATTGCAGGACATTACTCAAATTTTTAGGCAATGCTGTCTGTTCATTCCTAAAAGAGTTCTTATTCTTTGTTGACCTCAGCATTCCCAACCATAAACTGCATGACATCAAACGGAACTAAGCTTAAAAAGAAAATGCAAGGTAAAGGTTTTCATTATTAGAGCGTTTAGTAACGTAAAACCTAACGAAATAGCTTCTTTATTTTAAGATAAAATTTAGTTTGCCTTCAAGCTATTTTAATTAGTTTCGCTTTAACTTTACCAGCAGGAGCAAAGTAGCTGTGGAAAGGTATATTAAATTGTGTTTCTTAATTAATTTCAGTCACGTTCTAACCTGTTGATTTTTTTTATATTATTTCCGGATAAACGTTCCTAAAAATTGTATGTTATATTAATAGTAAATAGTAGTTAATGGGAGTTTATTCGTAATAGTGTTATTAAAATCCTCTACAAAAAAATGGGGATTTTCACTACTCCACATGCGTGTATTCTGAGAATTCACATACCCGATCTGGTCTAATAAATCATTTCTTTCCAATAAATGTTGGGTAAATCATTGAGAGTAATTCCTGCGTCTTTCAAAATCTGCCGCTCGTATTTAATATTTGCACTTTATAAGGAAATAAATTTAGCAACCTCTTAAGATTAGTCCTGCATGTTTCATAAGATCTTCCCACTTCTTGGGACAGGCGTCTTATACAATTAGTTGGCGTATTTTGCATTATTTCACGAACGTTTGCAACAAGTTCTTCTGTTTTTACAGATGGTCTTTCTGCTCCTTTTTTGTGTTGTATAGAACCTGTTTCGCTAAACACAGCCACGGTTCTTTTCAGGCAATGATAAAAATCCCAAGCAATAAAAGCAACGTTATGAAAATGTTCGTTAAAATCGTCCATGCACGATTTTATTGCCACTCACCATTTACTCTAACCCCGTTTCGAAAATACGCTCTAACCATGAATGTTTTGTGCTGTTCCGTAAAGCCCATTTTGTGAATTATTCAAGAAATTGGAAAAATTAGCGATGAATCAAATTACTGTCAAAGATGACGGAATAACTGATTGATTGTTAATTCAGGTAGTTACTGACACCCAACAGGTATTAAGCTCTACGGCTAAGCATTACGTCCTTAGATGAAAGGCCCTCTTTGATGCAAATAATTTTTGCTCGCACGGTATACTAGTTTATATATAAATAATAAACTAATTTTTGTATATTTGACTTCTATGCTATAGACAAATCACCAATATATATATATTCCAAAAATAGTTGCAGGCCTTCGGCTGTCACTAATTAGACTGGTTCAAATTTGGCATCACTGGATAGCTAAAGATTCAAACGTTGTTTATCTTTTAACAAGTTTTCAATTTAGGCATTTCTTTGAAAGAAAATAATATACGGTCACAACTGGGATTTGTGACTGAGACTTTTTAGGTAGTCTCGGGGATCCTACTTTAATTGATTGAAACTTTGCCAACAGTAAAATAAAAAAAGTTCCTTTTTGAAAACAAAATAAATATTTATTATAAACAAACAACAAAATGACATAATTTAGAATTTGTGAATACATTAAAGAATTTTGCATTTTACTTCACAGAAAAACATTGTTAAGTGATAAAACCATACTTACATTATTATCCTGGGGGTCAACATTTGGAGGGTCACTAACAGTTCACATTACTATGATTGGGACTCGACTCCCCGACCGTTGACACGTGCCACATTGCCTTGTGTAGCTTTTGAATAGTCAGCAATTACGTACTGTAGTTTAGCCGTTATACAGGGCGATAAACAATTTAATGAAGAGAATGTTGGAAACGGAATTTAATTGCTGGAGGGTAAAAATTGGGTTAATTTTACATACGGTTATAAACTTTTAAGTACTTGTTGAAAACTTATGCCATAAAGCAATATTCCATGACCACGGCGAAGAATAGTGTAAGTAATTAGGTCTCATTTAGCTTTATTATTGATTTTACAGCTCCTCCTTTCATGGTAAAACTCAACTTGGAAACTTTTAATGGACGTGGCTGCAAACAGAATGGAATTAAGACCTAATGGCACGGATGCAGCTTTCTTTAATAGAACTTTTCACGGTAAAAAATCACTTATATTAATTTGAGGAACAAATTTGTAATGTAATTTAAACTATAAAGTTCTCGTCGCGATGTCGTCACGATGCGAAATATTATAATTTATTTATTGTGTCAGAAGGCGGTTGCTATTGGCAGCGGAAGAAAAAGTACTTTTTACTTTCGTTGCCAATAGCAGCATAAGTAAACGTAGGTATAACTGTGTTCTTATGAATAAATATATAATTTTCTGTCCTTATGTGTTCATATTTAAACTACGTTTAAAGAAAAAATAGTATATTTTATTCGGAGTAAAAGCAATTTCTTATCACTGGTCTGTAATTACCGCACTCACTCGTCCCCCGTTCGTCCGGCCAACCTGCAGACTCGTCATAAAAGTATAGCTTTTACTACTAATAAAGCAATATACTATTATTATAACATCATATTTCTTTAAAACGGAAAACTCGTGTTAAAACAAAAGCGATGATTTGTTGTTCAGAGATTGCATTATAATTATTAGTGGTCAACATAATTTACTCACTTACTGAGTGAGCAACATTGTGCTGACCTAATGCCGGGTCCACACCAAACCAACAAAACAAAACTGACAACAAAACTGCAAGTTCTCGAAAACAGAAACAAATTGTCAAGTGCTGTCCACTTATACGAAAACAATAATTATAATTATTAATGTTTCAACTTTGTGATCGAATTTGTTTTAATGTGGCCTGCTCGGAAATTCGCAATACAAAGGAACCATGACTGGTTTTGTGTTCTTTATATAAACCAAAAAAAGAAAAAAACGTTTTTGGGTTAGACCGAGCTTAAAGAACCGGCAAAAAACTATATATGTTGAGGAATTACTGGAAGATTTACGTAAATATGATGTCGGTAATAGTGGAGAAATGCGATCTAGCTTTAAAAACTTTTTAAGAATGACCAGTACTGATCTTGAAAATCTAATACAAATTATCGGACTCTCGATACAGAAGAAAAATACAAATTTTGATTTGATTTGTTTTCTTCTTGTCGTCGAACGCGTACATTCTAGACCAACAGAATTGCTAGAAACGCAGACAAAACATCAACACTTTGATCTTTTCCGACAGCCGCCGGGAAAATAAAAAGTTTTTTGAAAACACCAACACAGCAAAATAGTTGCCTGAATGTTTGAAAATTATTGGCAAACATTGAGTTGCTGTTTTGTTTTTGTTTTGTTGGTTTGGTGTGGACCCGGCATAAGATGTGACCATTGAATATCAAAAAACTATAGGCAGTCGTTCTTGACATCCCGTTCTTGACATCCCATGACGAACGCCCACTGGTTTGTTATACTTTTATTACTTTTTTTTGTTTCAACTGGGTGTCCCAAATCTTTATCTTTATATAATAATATGAACTAATTCCAATAGCCTGCATAAAAATTTTGAGAAAACGACTACGCACTGTAAAACAAGTAAACAGTAAAATTTTAATTGTACATATTCGAAACTAAACCAACCCTAAATGTATATTTTCTTTTTAATAGGTTTTATTTCTATAAATTATATTCTTTAAACTCACTTTCCTTCTAAAGTCGATCCCAGCGACTTCTACCTAGACGAAATCTCAGTCGCAATAAAATACCGTTGTGACAATATCTTATTTTACTTTAAATTTAATGGCAGACGTTTTCGATTTTTCTCAATTAAATAATAATAATAATAATAATAATAATAATAATAATCGTCTTTTATTAACGAAACATAAAATATTTACATTTAAAGTGATCTCTATAATAACAAAATGAATTTCCTTAAGAGGAAGTAACAATTTTTCTTAAAGCCATTTTTCAATATCGGCCTTCCTTTTTGTCAAAAACTTTGGGCGCGTAAAGTGAATTTAAGCGTGTAAAGTGGGTTCACGCGCCCAAAGTTTTTGAGAAAAAAGTAAGGCCGATATTGAAAAATGGCTTTAAGAAAAATTGTTTGGTACAACATTCTACACCCGGGAAAGTCATTTTGCTTTTTTGGGAATATTTTCGATCGTCATTTACTTTTTTGGATGGGGTATTTAAAGTAGAATTTATTTTCTAAATATCAATTTTTATTTTTTCTTTTCGTTTGACCAGCAAAACGTTCGGCAATTTTCATTGTGGTAAAGGGGGTTACTGCTCTTAAAGGCAGCCAGATGGAGGCGATATTTAGCCTTGAATGGCTATTCTTACATATAACCTCCAAAGTCAAATAAACATCCACAAAAAATCGCTAAAGATAACAATTAAAGAACAACTAGTTATTTATAATGTTAAGTAGTTCACAGACTGCTGCTTTAATGGCTACTTTGCTCGACGAACCAATCGACGAACAGTCTATAGGTTGCAATAGCGTATTCGCCCACATACTGCAGGTTTAAATTAGGTGGCGTGCTAATCGGCACCAGAGGGTTCCTCTAATATAAGTACTACTAACAACCTAATAATTAACTAATTTCCTAATAAATTTTTGATTCGTTTTATTGTCTTTGTTTGTATTACACTCCTGTGGACCGTGGCTGATTAGAAAACATATCTCTTAAATTGTCGAAAGAACTTCTCTCTAATCTCTTCTTTGATCATACTTGAATTGTTCACGCCTTTTATCGCCCCGTTAAAATTTGACTTTGGCATCAAGTTCTGCTTCGATCGAGATGAAAATTAAGCAAAAAAATAGTAGTCACGTTTTTCGCATTATCTGTCAAATTTTAATTTTTTCCAAAAAATAATTCAAAAGTGGGGTTATTTCTGAAAATATCAAAAACAGTTATTGGAAAAAGTTTTTTTTAAAAGCAGTTTCTAGCCCACCTACAAAATTTCAGCTGCATAAGATAATTTTGATTTTTTACTTATATTTTGTAAATTGCACCACTTTTGCAAAATAAGGCTCAACCCAACCTACATAAAACTTCTCAGTATTGATAAGGCTTTATTTCAGATACATTTTCTTTAAAGTTGCGCCATATTAAATGTGTATTTTCCTACAAAACAAAATTGGGATATTAAAATTTGGTCGCATGTGATGCAAAGTTTATTTGTTTTGGACCCTAAGTATTTTTGAAGACGTAGTTTGTATCTGAAAGTAAAACACCTTAATATTAAGACAAAAAAGAACACAGTTTCATCAGTAAAGTGTTCATTAAGTGGAAAATAAATTTTAGTTTAACTTAACGTAAAGTTTATCTATTTTCAACGATTTAATTTAAAACCACTCTACTTTATTTTTTATTTTTTTACTTTCAGACACATACTACGTTTTCAAAAATACTTATTTTATGAAGGTACCTTATACAGGGTCGAAAACAAATAGACTTTGCATCACATGCGACCAAATTTTAATAGCCCAATGTTGTTTTGTAGAAAAATGCACATTTAATATGGATGTATCTGAAATAAAGCCTTGTCAAAACTGAAAAGTTTTATGTAGGTTGCGTTGAGTCTTATTCTGCAAGTGGTGCAATTTACAAAATATAGGTAAAAAATCAAAATTATCTCATGGAGCTGAAATTTTGCATGTGGGCTAGAAACTGCATTAAAAAAACTTTTTCTAATAACTTTTTTCGATATTTTCAGAAATAACCCAACTTTTGAATTATTTTTTGGAAAAAATTAAAATTTAACAGATAATGCGAATCACGTGACTACTATTTTTTTGCTTAATTGTCATCTCAATCGAAGCAGAACTTGATGCCAGTCAAATTTAAAAAAAAAAATCTTATATGATGCGGACTTTACTGGTAATACTGTACTATACGCACACAACACATCAATTAAAAATCAGATTGATTTAAAAAATCAGCAAGGCATACCGGTTAAATCAAGGATCGTGATTAAGCCGTCTTATTTAAAACTGATTAATGTACAGTAGAAATAAATATAATTATATATATATAATTTGAAATTTAACACTTATTTTTTCCTTATATTATGCACTTTAAAAATGGTCGATATCGTCATAATTCTAATTTAAGAAACACTGTATCAATATATTTTATTATAAAAAATTCACGGTCCTTTACAAAGATGCAACCGGGGAGGACATTGAAAATGCCGAAGCAGAGTGCAACGCTTGTGACTATTATTGTGAGATTTGAATGATTAATTCAAATTTTGCACAAATAACAGATTTACCAGAATCGACGAACTAATGTTTTTAATGTTTAAAATAATCTAGAAGTACCTCCTTTATGCCCCCCCCCCCCCAATTTACTTAAAACGACGTCACTGATTAAGTTTAAGAACAAAATCTAATTCATCATTTTATTCTTCAACGTTTACCTATCGTAAAGTTTTTCACTATCTTTTACGGCCTAGAACTGATTTTGAGAACAATTAAATTAAATAATGCATTGTTAGTATTAGATAATTTGCAAGTGGTAAAAGTATTGTTGGACACAATACATGGTCCATATTATTATGATAAAAATAATCCAATATTAACAATACATTCTTTAATTGTTCTCAAAATAACTTCTAGGCCGTAAGAGATAGTGAAAAACTTCAAGATAAGTAAAAGTTGAAAAATAAATTGATAAATCATATTTTGTTCTTAAACTTAGCCATTGACGTAGTATTAAGTAAATTGTGGGGCGTAAAGGAGTCATGACCACAAAAAACCGAGGACTCTGTAGATTATTTTAAATAATAGTTACGTTCGTTCCGAGACAGTGGTAAATCTATTATTTGTGCAAAATTTAAATTAATCCATCCTAAAACTTCTTAAGAAATATTAAAATAACAAAAAAAAAAGGTTTATCACCCTGTATATCGGAAACCCAAACATTTTAGGATATACATTTATAGAAACTTTTTATCTTAAAATTAACCAAGGAATTATTCTTTAAAGTTTGTCTACGTACTTAATTAGCACCCTGTATATGAATCATTGCTATTGGTTTATTATTTATACCACTGCTTGCTAGCTATATGATAAATAACCTACGGATAAAAATAAGAAGTATTATAAGTATTACATGATACATTAAAATAGCAAATACAGTGAAAGCTCCCATAAGCGGATAGTCACGGTTCCAGCTTTTTGCCCGTTGTAGGTGCCCGCTTAAAAGAATATTTTATTAAATAAATACAGAAATATAAAAGATGATTTCAGTGTTAACCTTCTTTTGTCTTCGCCATTATTAACAAACACACACATTACACGTCCGATTGTTTAGCGAAAGTGGAAAACAAAGAACAACTCGTAAAAATATATCGGTAAATCCCCTAAAATTTACAGGGAATCACCGAGTGCCGAACTGAAATAATCTAATTCGCATAGCTATTGCAGCTTCGTGGTCGCTTATGGGAGATATTTTATTGCCTTGTGTAAAAATAATGCTATCCGACGTTTCTAGGAGCCCCCGCTTATAAGCATGTGTTTCAAATGTTAAAGTACCCATATAAATAAAATCGGTTCCAATATATTTTGCCGTTTAAGGGAGGTAATTGCTTATTAGAGCTGTCCGTTAAGCGAGCTTTCCCTATTTTGGCGTTAGGTATTCGACAAGCGAACCCTTTTTTACGCAAAAAAGTTGTAAGATTATTAATTAGGGGTGATAAATCATAATATTATAGCGACAAGAAGTTATTGCAGTTTAACAGTAAGAAAAGTGATGCTCGTACCGCCCTCTATTCTGCAGAAGAAAAATGATCCCAGATTATTATTTCCCGCCCGACAAAACCCTCCTACACCAAATTTTAACTCAATGCCAATGCTCCGAAAACTTTTCAAAATACCTTAAAAAAACGAAATTATTTTTTAACTTTCTGAATAGGTATTAATTTTGGATTTTGGGACTTTAAAAATTGTGCTAAATCGTAGTAGGTAATATTTTGAAGTGAAAATTCACTGTTTTTCTATTTCACATTACTTAAGGACCACCCTGTATAATGGACCGAGGACCGAGACCGACCGAGCTTATGTTGACATACTTAAAAATAGCTAGAGGAATATAGGCCCCCCTAAGGGACTTCGCCCTCCATCCTGCCGTGGAATCCTGGCGCCACGTTATGTAATTTCCTAGAACAAGTTTAGGCCCTTAGTAAACTGCCCACCCTCCCAGTATGCTTAGTAGTTATTATACAATACTTTCAAACGCACTCTTACCTATATGCACCCATACAAGATCACAATATTTAAATAGGTACTTTTTAGTTTCGTGGCTGTACCTCTCCAGTTGGTCTAGGCGGCACGCGCATCATCCGTTGTACATTCTCCCTCCTTCGCCGTCATATAGCATCGCGCGCGTAGCTCCGTTTGTGGATAATTTTAACTCGGTGTCGTTAGACTGTGTGACGTCAGGGATAAATGTTCGCCGCAATAATTTCGAATTGTGTACCCCTACTATACATGCTCGTGCGATAATATAAACATTTTCAATGTTAAAAATACTACAACTTAAAAAGTTAATAGCCGGGCCAAAGCATTTTTCCAAAAAAAAAAACTGTACTGGGTTTGCTAACTTTATTTGAAGTTACAAACTCACGCGTCATGAGCAAATTATGATGGTAGGGAATGTAGGGATTTCATAAAGGTAAAATAAGACATAGTACTAACTTACATCTGCAATTATACTTTATTTTTAATAAATGTATTTCTTTTCGGTATATTTCCTAAAGTTTACATTTTAATACATTTAACTATAAGTAGGTGCTTAATATAATATATTAAAATAAATAAATATGTTACAAATTTACAATATACCATGATGTTATATAAACATTTTAAAAATTAATTAAAAACAAAACAATTTTGTTACAACTTTTAAGAAATAATATTTTATACACTTACGATAGGTATGTGATTTTTTTATATTTTGTTTTTATTTCAATAACAGGGTGTCCTGAATCTTTATGTTAATAAACAATCTCCAATAGTCTGCATAAAACTAACTAAAATTTGACCCAAATTTTTTACATCGCCTTTTATATTTTTTTATATTAAATTGAAAAATCATAGCCAAACTACAAAATTAGTGTGCTTTTGTATTTTAACGGTACTTTATTGCATGGCAGACAGAATTTATTAGGTTGTAGAATACATAAAAAAAATATGTTAAATAATGTAGTAGATGAGAGTAGAGAATGTAGACTGGAGAGAAGTCTACTTCCAGCACCGGAGATGGAAGGACCTCTGAAGAAGCTAGCCACTAGTGCTAGCGAAACGTTAGGAAGCAATTCCAACCGACGACGGCCTTCAGACCTGAATCATGACTAAACCAGCTCACCGACTGGCCAAGAAAGTCTAAACCAATTTGTCACCATTATTTAACCTAATTCCTGGCATAAAATAATAAAATTTACTTTGAGGGCTATTCTCTTTGATTTTACGTTATAATTAAGTCCCTGTAACGACTTGTGAAAATAATTGCTAGGTTTTTTATATTTACGATTAAAAATATTGTGGTAGAAGAAATTCTAGGTCCTACAAATCAGTGGCGGCTCGTGCCATTTTAGTGAAGTAGGGCCAGGTAAACCCTTAGCGCTGCAGGCAAAAAAATTTTGGGTGCCACGCCCTTTTTTGTTAATAGTTCTTGCTTTTGAAGTAGGAAAAATAAGCAAAAAGGCACCTAATTTAATTTATGAATTTACAATCATATCTTGAATATACCTAAACACGATAACAAGTTGAAACACACAAGCAATGTCAGTGGTTTCATCTGCGATAACAGCGATAAACGGAGAGTCCTTTATTTCTTTTATGACTTCATCATGATACACATCTATCATACAGTCCAGAAGTTCATTTTGTATGGTTTTTGACGTTCCTTTAAATACTTTCGATTTTTCAATATGATCTTTAAGAGTTTTGTCTAATTCTGAGCTGAAATTTATTAATTCACGAAATATGCCCCTATTTTCCGACGTCTCTTTTTCGTCATGACCTCTCAAAGCCAACTCAAATGCACCACAAAACCGAACGCAGTTTATAATTTGGTTTAATATGTATCTGTTTTTATCAATTTGTTCGTTTTTCTTCATTATTTCATTGTGATATGCAGAATTTAATTGAGTTTTAATGTTAATTTTACCAAGCAAACTGAAATTAAATGTATTGTTTAAATGTACCTTCGATTTTTCATGTGTCTTCATTTTGTCCCAGATATGGACCAAATCATCTGTACGTTTTTGGGACCAAGTTTGCCTCCCACCAAATAAAACACACATAAAACAAAATAGTCTATTAGATTCATCACAACCGCACACCCAAGTATTTTTTCCATAAATATTTCTATTAAATTAACGCAAACGCACTTTCTGTCCGCCCTGAGTTTTTTCTATATTTAAATCTGGTAACGGTCGTCCTAATTCCTTAATTTCCAATTTCTGTTCTAAGGAAATGGTAGAAAATGGAGTTTCCTTTAAAAATCTAATAGTATTCATTACTTATGTATTGCTAAAATAAAAAGTTCGTTAACCCTACATTAAATCAGCCGGCCGAACGAAAAAATCGGGACGCGACGCGAACATCAGCTGTTTGAAACGTCTAACATCAAACGGTCAAACGAAGAGAGCCCGGCTACCCCGCCGAGATTTTTGCCTGCTTGCATTCAAGGTCATTTTCCAATGTTTTTTTATTGAGGTGATGGCGTTTCGTCACCTCCCGTGTGCCTCGTCGCGCTTGGCGCGGAAGCTACCTTACCGTTTTACGCATAATCGCTTTCTTTTAGATGGAAATTTGCACCCGACTGTGTTCCATTTTTAAATTATTTTGCTAATTGCTTTAAAAACGAGAATATTAATTTTATTAGGTTTTGGTAATTTGTAAAGGGCAGGACGCTAGACAGGAGGGCAGGTAGTGCCATGGCACTGTGGCTCTACCCCACGAGCCGCCACTGCTACAAATTAAATTTATCTGACCGCTTTAAAAAAAGGTGTGTAACTTTATTGTCCTAAAATAAAAAACGTCAACCCTATTTTATTAAACAGAGGCTTTTATTTCAGTTTAAGCGCGACATCCTACGACACACGGTTAACTAATCACCACTGAGCTACTGGTCCCCAGGTTGTGTAACCTGTCATCATGAGGCACATTGGAAGGCGTCAACCCTGCATAAATCCAATAATCATCATTTTACAGGAGAGGGAAAACACTGACTTACAGCATTACAGGAAGAGATTTGGTGCCTGGATGATTTGTATTATGCATTTATCCATAATATGCTAAGTGATCGATGACAAAAAAATTATCAAAAAATATTGGAGTTAAAACTTGTGTGCAAAATCACATGTTGTCTACTGGAAATTTTTGTTGATTTTCGGGTACTTATGGTCATTTTTCAAATTGGGCGTTATTATACTGCTAGGTGCATAATAACACCCATAAACCATTTTTTTAAGGTGGTATAGTGCAAATATGTAATAATTTGAAAACTACTCAGACTAAGATTTGTATTTGTTTATAAATAAAGGTTTTGTTATTAAAGCCTTACTAAAATTATTCTTTGCCTTAACTGGTAGAATAAATAACTATTGTTAACCTAACCTTCCTTATCGCTTTTGTTGGTGTCCTATTTTTTTTACCAAATTTCACTAAAATCGATCACTTTGTACATTTTTATCGTTATCGTATTGACAAAAACCTTCTTCCGTGTCTCCCCTTATCGTGGCCAGTAGATCGGTAATGATGTTGGATAATATAAACTTCTAATCATATTTCTACCCAATCTACTTTCAGGACACCCTGTTGCATCAACCTCAGCAGCTTAATTTTTTTTAATGGCAACAGAATTTATGTTTACGGTGCATGAAATTGTTTTTGAATAAGCTATACTCTCCAAAGGAGATCAAACTATAAAACAAGACTGCACTTTTCTGACTTTACATTTTCACACTTTTTACTTACTCTGTAGGCCTTGGCCAAAAAGGCGAAGTTTTACAAATTGTGTAAATTTTTTTGACAGTAAAAACCGCCATTATATGATTTTGCCTAATTTAACAAAATTGAAGATTACAAATCATTGGGTACGATCCTCGGAAAGACATATCGTGCCAGTTGTAACACTTATATCACTTTTATAAGAAGGATAAATGTCACCTAAAACACATTGCATAAGAAACTTAATAAAACGATTATAGAGTGCGGATATCAGGTACTTAGTGATGGACCTTTAAATCAGAGTCGGCATGAGGAAAATATTATTTATTATAATTAATGAAACTAAAATTTTAAAGACAATTAGTACTGACCACATAGGGCATACATGCAGGTACGGCGCCCTTTTCTCCCCTGGGGGAGGGGGGAGGTGCACCTAGTGTAATATCATTATTAAAAAGGGAAATCTCAAAAACGGTAAAGCCCAGGAATCTAAAATTTTTTAGACACTTATGTTGCCTTGCACAAAGATATTTATCAATAATTAACTAATCAAGGCATCTTTCACTGACAAGCAAACTTTACTTACAATTAAAGTGTCTCGGTTAGCGTTTGAATTATTTTTCTACAAGTTGGGACAAATTTGTACACATTTACACAAGGTTGTATAAGTTTATACAAATTTACATACAAGTTTGTATAGGTTTGTACAAGTGTGTACACGTCTATTCAAAATCGTACAAGCTTGTACAAATTTTTACAGGTTTGTATAGGTTTGTACAAGTGTGTACACGTCTATACAAAATTGTACAAGCTTGTACAAGTTTGTACAAATTTTTACAGGTTTGTATAGGTTTGTACAAGTGTGCACACGTCTATACAAAATTGTACACATTTTTACAGGCTTGTATAGGTTTGTATAGGTTTGTACAAGTCTATACAAAATTGTACGAGCGTGTACAAGTTTGTACAAATTTGTACGCACTTCACACGTTTGTACAAGTTTATACAGAAATATACAAACGTGTACAAAGTTGTACTAACTTGTACAAACCGGTTCAAACTTGAACAAACCTGTGCAAGCTTGTACAAACTTTTACAAGACTCGTTTGTGTCAATTGTGAGTAACCTACGATGATTAGGTAGTTATTGTTAATAACATTTGTGCAATCCAACAAAGGTATCTCCAAAATTTCAACTACCTCAGAGTTACCGTTTTTGAGATATTATTTTTTAATATTGGCATTCAATTAGGAGCAGTTCCTTCCTGGGTAAAGGGGCGGCCGTCAATGTATGTATCTACTTTGTGCTCAGTACTATAATGCCGACTTTGGTTTAAAGGCCTTTTCGCTACCTATTATCCGCTCTTTATTTATAAAGTGTGAGAATATAAAGATTTTTTTATTCGGCACTAGATGCACAGCGAAGGGTATGGAACTATATAAAATTATGCATACTTTACTTAAAATAGGGATGCTGGATTTCAAGATATACACCCCGAAGGGTGCGCAAAGACATAAAGTTACCATACTGAAAATATGGGTCCTAAATACTTAAATGACAATATGTCTTGAATGATTTTGCGCACCCCTCGATTTGCAGTTTAATGATAAAATAAAAATTATTATTATATTTTTTCTATCTACAAAGATTTTTAAATATTTTTTGATTATCCAATCGTTCACTTTTTGTTGATTTATCAGCCCTTTAATACCTAATTGTTTTTTTAATAGTGTAAAAACCAGTAAAGAATTATTTTATTAAGAAATATCATTTTTAGTTTATTAATAACCTTTTTCTTATACATGCGTATTATTGACGTTTAACTATGGGGATATGGGAAATTTAAAGAGGGTCGGGGATACACTTCGCTTTAAACGACCCTCTAACTCTTATGATTTTCGATATCCCTCTGGTGAGACGGCTATAACAGGTACTTACATAGCCTATGTATAATGCCAGCTATGGAGAAAATCAGAAAGTACAATAAAAGTCAAAACTTACTTTCTATCGACATTATACAGGGTCACCAGTAAAGTCCGCATCATGTGGGATTTTTTTTTATTAATAGCTTTATTCAAAATTTGACTTTGGCATCAAGTTCTGCTTCGATCAAGATGAAAATTAAGCAAAAAAATTGTAGTCACGTGATTCGCATTATCTGTCAAATTTTAATTTTTTCCAAAAAATAATTCAAAAGTGGGGTTATTTCCGAAAATATCGAAAAAAGTTATTAAAAAAAGTTTTTTTTAATGCAGTTTCTAGCCCACATGCAAAATTTTAGCGGCATAAAATAATTTTGATTTTTTACCTATATCTTGTAAATTGCACCACTTTTGCAAAATAAGACTCAACATTGGGCAATTAAAATTTGGTCGCATGTGATGCAAAGTTTATTTGTTTTTGACCCTGTATAAAGTAACTTCATAAAATAAGTATTTTTGAAAACGTAGTTTGTGTCTGAAAGTAAAAAAATAAAAAATAAAATATTGAGGTTTTAAATTAAATCGTTGAAAATAGATAAACTTTACGTTAAGTCAAACTTAAATTTATTTTCCACTTAATGAACACTTTAATGATGACACTGTGTTTTTTTTGTCTTAAGAGGGAGTAACCCCTTTTCCACAGTGGAAATTGCCGAACGTTTTGCTGGTCAAACAAAAAGAAAAAATAAAAATTGGTATTTAGAAAATAAATTCTACTTTAAATACCCCATCCAGAAAAGTAAATGACGATCGAAAATATTCCCAAAATTTTTTTTAGAATTTTTTTTTATTTTTAGTAATTTTGTAATATCTTAAACAATTCTTTATTGGTCAAAAGCAAAATGACTTTCCCGGGTGTAGAATGTTGTACCAAACAATTTTTCTTAAAGCCATTTTTCAATATCGGCCTTACTTTTTTCTCAAAAACGTTGGGCGCGTAAAGTGAATTTAAGCGTGTAAAGTGGATTTACGCGCCCAACGTTTTTGAGAAAAAAGTAGGGCCGATATTGAAAAATGGCTTTAAGAAAAATTGTTTGGTACAACATTCTACACCCGGGAAAGTCATTTTGCTTTTGACCAATAAAGAATTGTTTAAGATATTACAAAATTACTAAAAATAAAAAAAAATTCTAAAAAAAATTTTGGGAATATTTTCGATCGTCATTTACTTTTCTGGATAGGGTATCTAAAGTAGAATTTATTTTCTAAATACCAAATTTTATTTTTTCTTTCGTTCGACCAGCAAAACGTTCGGCAATTACATTGTGGTAAAAGGGGTTACTTCCTCATAATATTAAGGTGTATTACTTTTAGACACAAACTACGTTTTCAAAAATACTTATTTTATGAAGTTACCTTATACAGGGTCAAAAACAAATAAACTTTACATTACATGCGACCAAATTTTAATAGCCCCATTTTGATTTTATATAAAAACACACATTTAATATGGCGCTACTTTAAAGAAAATGTATCTGAAATAAAGCATTGTCAAAACTAAGAAGTTTTATGTAGGTTGCGTTGAGTCTTATTTTATAAAAGTGGTGCAATTTACAAAATGTAGATAAAAAATCAAAATTATCTTATGCACCTGAAATTTTGCATGCGGGCTAGAAACTGCATTAAAATAAAACTTTTTTCAATAACTTTTTTCGATATTTTCAGAAATAACCCCACTTTTGAATTATTTTTTGGAAAAAATTAAAATTTGACAGATAATGCGAATCACGTGACTACTATTTTTTTCATCTCGATCGAAGCAGAACTTGATGCCAAAGTCAAATTTTGAATAAAGCTGTTAATAAAAAAATCCCATATGATGCGGACTTTACTGGTGACACTGTATTTCCCGCACATAATCAAGATTTGAGTTTTGCCAGTATACTGTATTGACATATAAACTGCACAGCTGTTATCTTGATATTACATTAAATATATAGTTCTTTTTACTTCCCATATAAGTTTTTTATATTATCTACAAAAATTTACAAAATATTTACAAGGCCACTCACATGTTATTTTATTTTTAAAATCATAGAGTTGATATTGGCACAATAAATTTTCAATATTAAAAGTAATTTTTCAGCGAAAAATTAGGCTGCTTTAGTAAACCATCATTAAACATAAGAAATATCTGGAAACCTTTGTTAGATGGATGTAATCTTAGGATAAGATCGCGTGCCAACTGAACGCAAGACTGCACCCACCCCAGTTATGCTTCAGTGCCCCTAGCTAGTATAAATAGTCCTGTAGTTACTGTACTTATTTAGTATTCACCTGAAGACGACTGGAGATACTTACCAGTTGAAACGTTGTGATTTAAAATAAATAAAGACAATGAAGGTCCAAACCTCTTTCATCATTCAAGAAACATTATTGTCCCAACCTTCAAACAGTCACAAGAAACTAGCGGGTAACCGCGGTGTCGCTTCCGCAATTCAATTGTTTTAAATTGACTATCGAAACAAAGCAGTGGGTACCAAACATGCTACCCAATAGAACCTTTAATAGGTGACCATCTTTGATACTTTCTTACAATTTAATTATATAGTTCATAAAAATAATACGAAAAATGTAGATTCACCATCGTTATTAAAAAATATATCTATTTCATTATAATATATCGTTAAAACCGCTTCCCCCATTTCCATGTACAGGGTGTCCCAAATTCGAGCCTCATCATGGGGATATCGGAAACTATAAGAGATACAACATCGGTCAAATTGTGGCAAAGTTGCGCAATTTCGTACTGAGCAATATCGCAAAAAAATATCTGAGCTATCTTTTTTAGTTTTTGAAATTTTTGCAAAAAACTAAAATTTTGAGTTTTTGTTTTTTTAAACTGCTTGACTTATTTTATCCGCCACAGAAAAACAAGCACAAGATTGTCAAGGCAACTTTTTACGCTCCATATTGTGACGTTTTTAGAATTTCGTTACAACGTTTCGTTTTTAAGGAACTATTATCAACTTTAATTTTTTAAATACGGACCTGCATTTTTTATTTTATTTTTTGATAGCCCTTTAAGCTCTGAAATAAACCATGTACCACACTTAATTATATTTATACGTTTTGATGTCATTATTACATCACTTCAGGAATGTGATAATTATTTTTAAATACGGCCCTGGTGTACGTTACTTAATCTTTTTACCACATACAACATGTAAATGGATCCGGAATTTTATACAAATAATTCACTATACCTATTTAAGTTTTTATATAAATTGTAACAAAGTAAAAATAAAACCAAACAAAACAAAGGTTGCTATGACAAGAACTTTTACTTGATTGTTTGGCTTAAGGTGGAATTCTCAACGTCATTTCATCTTTTGCCAACCTATAACCTATTTCGCGTTGCTTTTTTAGTTTATTTTTTGATTAACTAACATTTAAATAAAATCAATATCGTCTATACTATAAAATCAATATCGTCGGTACAATATTTAGGTAATAGCTGACATATTACAAAAATATCAATTTATTTCATTGCTAATTTTGGGAGAATTGTATAGTGAAAGAAGAATGACATAATAACGTTAAAAAAAATCATAACCGACATTTTTCGCTATAAAATTCTCCCAAAATATTTAATGAAATTCGTTGATATTTATTTATTATGTCAATTATTACCTATAAAATATGAAGACGATAATGATTTTATTTAAATTTTGTGTAAAAGCTAGACAAATTAAATAAATATACGCGAAATAGGTTATAGGTTGGCAAGCATGTTGATACTTCCACCTTAATTATCTTGACAACTGTAGTCACCATTTATACTGAATATTTTATCAAAATTATGTTTTCTGCTTTAGAAAAGCGCGACATGTTACGAGTTTATTATTCTTCCAATAGGAATTCACAAATTTCTTGTGACCGTTATTTACAGGACTATCCTGAACGCTTGCAGCCTCATTATAATTATTTTGCTACGCTTGATACTTATTTAGCCCAGTATGGTAGTTTTAATAAACCAAGAGTCAAATATACACCAGGGCCGTATTTAAAAATAATTATCACATTCCTAAAGATGTAATAATGACATCAAAACGTCTAAATATAATTAAGTGTGGTACATGGTTAAATTCAGGGCTTAAAGGGCTATCAAAAAATAAAATAAAAAATGCAGGTCCGTATTTAAAAAATTAAAGTTGATAATAGTTCCACAAAAACGAAACGTTGTAACGAAATTCTAAAAACGTCACAATATGGAGCGTAAAAAGTTGCCTTAACAAGGTTGTGCTTGTTTTTCTGTAGCGGATAAAATAAGTCGAGCAATTTAAAAAAACAAAAACTCAAAATTTTAGTTTTTTGCAAAAATTTCAAAAACTAAAAAAGATAGCTCAGATATTTTTTTGCGATATTGCTCAGTACGAAATTGCGCAACTTTGCCACAATTTGACCGATGTTGTATCTCTTATAGTTTCCGAGATCCCCATGATGAGGCTCGAATTTGGGACACCCTCTACTTTGCTTTGTTTTTAAATACCTTAGGGATAGAATTTATTAATAAAGAAAGTCAGTCAAAATATATTTTTTTCAATAAAAACTTTTATAACCCCATTTCATCCCTTTAGGGGCCGATATTAAAAAAATAAGAAACAAGTGTTTCATTGTCAAAATGACATGTGTTTTTTAAATACAAACAGCTGGATTAGTTCTCAGTGAGCGCAAGATTTGGTAACCTATTGTACCGTAATTAAACTGAATAAACTAATAATATTAAGAAAAAGAAAAGCACGAAGTCTTTCTCCACAATCTTTATTAAACGAAAAACTAGGCGAACCTAGTATTACATCGACATGTTTCGAGTGTAGAAACACTCATCATCAGGAAACAAAGTGAAAATTAAAATGCTGATGTTTTTAGCAAGAGAAAATAATGGTGAGATTGAGCCGTAATGGAGCTTTTAATGGTGTACAAGAGATGTAAAATTGAAAAATCAGAAGATCAAAAATCAAGACTCCAGCATACTGAAGAGTCGAGGGTTAACGTAGAAGCACACTGTCGTGCGAAGAAAAAAGATAGGGTAGTAAAAATTAGGGAGTTTTGAAAAACATATCTGTTAAAAGTATTAATAAATTACTGAAACATCCTGAGTTTTATTGAGCCCAGTCAGAAACGTTTGAAAATGTTGGGGTGAGATGTAAAGAAAGAAGAGAAAAAGAAAAATTTGTTTTTTTTGGTCAGATCATCTGTAAAAAAAATAGAAAGGGGAATGTAGAAAATGAAATTTAAGAAGTGTAGTAGATTAGCTTACCTTTTAATGTAAAAGTAAAAACAGTTGGGGTACCAGGCTTTTTACGGCCCAGTTACCCCGCCAGAGTCAAAGCAGACACATTGTGTGGAAAATTTTTAAAAATTTTTTTAAAAAAAATTTTGTGTTCCCGTTATAGAGGTGCTACTGTAGCCAACACGTGTAGGATGGGAAATGAATCTAAACTTGACATTGTAAAAGAGGGGAACAAATGACAAACGTTTTGGCGGTCAAAATGAAGAATCCTCAAGTATGCCAGGAGTTTATAAGAATTTTGTAAAAGTTATAAAGGAGAAAAGCTCAATTAGGGTTCAAAATTGCTTAAAATACTAAAAATCACTTAAAATACAAGATACAATCAATACAATCCCTATAAAATAGAAAGAAAATTACATTTAGAAATATGTTGCTGAGGTTTGAAAATAGGCATCATAAGTATTTGTGTGACGACCTCTGTTGGTAGGTTTATAATATTAGAAAGGTGTAACTCAGTATTTCGACAAAGTAAAAAGTGACTATCACAGTGCCATCTATGAGCAAGAGGTAATTAATATAAGACCTTTTGGTTTGTCGGTAAAGTAAATTAGATAACGTAGAGATGTTAAAATTGGTGCTGAAAATCAATTAGTCGCGGATAAAAGCAGACCAATTTACGATCACCCAAATTGTGTTAGCGAGTGGCCCTTACCGTAGCCAACGCCATAAAGAAGTGAAGAAGGGCCATCTGTGACTAACTCTTCTTCACTTCTTTATGGCGTTGGCTACGGTAAGGGCCACTCGCTAACACAATTTGGGTGATCGTAAATTGGTCTGCTTTTATCCGCGACTAATTGATTTTCAGCACCAATTTTAACATCTCTACGTTATCTAATTTACTTTACCGACAAACCAAAAGGTCTTATATTAATTACCTCTTGCTCATAGATGGCACTGTGATAGTCACTTTTTACTTTGTCGAAATACTGAGTTACACCTTTCTAATATTATAAACCTACCAACAGAGGTCGTCACACAAATACTTATGATGCCTATTTTCAAACCTCAGCAACATATTTCTAAATGTAATTTTCTTTCTATTTTATAGGGATTGTATTGATTGTATCTTGTATTTTAAGTGATTTTTAGTATTTTAAGCAATTTTGAACCCTAATTGAGCTTTTCTCCTTTATAACTTTTACAAAATTCTTATAAACTCCTGGCATACTTGAGGATTCTTCATTTTGACCGCCAAAACGTTTGTCATTTGTTCCCCTCTTTTACAATGTCAAGTTTAGATTCATTTCCCATCCTACACGTGTTGGCTACAGTAGCACCTCTATAACGGGAACACAAAATTTTTTTTAAAAAAATTTTTAAAAATTTTCCACACAATGTGTCTGCTTTGACTCTGGCGGGGTAACTGGGCCGTAAAAAGCCTGGTACCCCAACTGTTTTTACTTTTACATTAAAAGGTAAGCTAATCTACTACACTTCTTAAATTTCATTTTCTACATTCCCCTTTCTATTTTTTTTACAGATGATCTGACCAAAAAAAACAAATTTTTCTTTTTCTCTTCTTTCTTTACATCTCACCCCAACATTTTCAAACGTTTCTGACTGGGCTCAATAAAACTCAGGATGTTTCAGTAATTTATTAATACTTTTAACAGATATGTTTTTCAAAACTCCCTAATTTTTACTACCCTATCTTTTTTCTTCGCACGACAGTGTGCTTCTACGTTAACCCTCGACTCTTCAGTATGCTGGAGTCTTGATTTTTGATCTTCTGATTTTTCAATTTTACATCTCTTGTACACCATTAAAAGCTCCATTACGGCTCAATCTCACCATTATTTTCTCTTGCTAAAAACATCAGCATTTTAATTTTCACTTTGTTTCCTGATGATGAGTGTTTCTACACTCGAAACATGTCGATGTAATACTAGGTTCGCCTAGTTTTTCGTTTAATAAAGATTGTGGAGAAAGACTTCGTGCTTTTCTTTTTCTGTATCATTTAACTCCACTTTGAGTATGGACTACTTCTTCAAAATTAATAATATTAAGTTTATAATAGCAGATGATAATAAATTAAATGTTTGTTACTGGAAATAGGAGAGTTAATTAACCTAAACTTATTGATTCTACCCACCCTTCAACTTAAAATAATAAACATCAAGACAATTTAGATTCTGTAACCTGACGTGTGAGCTTGCTACGGCCCACTACTGAACTGGGAACTTTTAGGAAGAAACCTAATAATGTCATATGTGGGTGTCAAACCCGTCGAAACGCTTTTTTTCTTTGAAATAGTTGACTCTAGGCGGTGTAGTTACAGAACTATTCTTTTTTATTGAAATCAGGAAGCTACATAAAATTTAAAAAAGTCGGTTTATTTATCTAATTTCAAAGAGATATCAGAGTGGGATTTAATATATTTCATGTATTTAGATTATCTATTTTATGCTGCGTTTCAAAAAATTCGGATCAAAAATATTCTTTCAAATATAAACTTTTAAGGTGGGAGTATCAACATGCTTGCCAACCTATAACCTATTTCGCGTAGATTTATTTATTTTTTCCAACTTTTACACAAAATTTAAATAAAATCAATATCGTCTTTATACAGGGTGGCCCTTTAGTGTGGCAAAGTACAATAGCTCCGTTACTATTTCAAATACATTAAAAATATTAATACAAAAGTTGAAGGGCAGTAAGTGACTTATAACGTAAAATTATTTTTAACTCTATAGGGTGGCTCAAAAAAGCGGAACAAGAAAAAATGTACTTTTTTCAAATGGAACACCCTGTATATTTTTTCATTTTTAAATTTTACATAGAATTATAATTATTTTTTATTAAATACATTATAAGTCTATACTTTATAGTTTCCGAGATATTGACTCTTGAAAAGTGACATTTTTGAACTTTGACAGCTTTCTAACAGTACGTCTTAGAGCAAAACGGCTTACATGTCTCTATCTTCAATTTTTATTATCTTCCCAAAAAAATCAACTTCCAGTTAAACCGGAACAACTATATTTCCTGCTTTCGAGTAACATCCGGTTTAACCGGAAGTTGATTTTTTTGGGAAGATAATAAAAATTAAAGATAGGGACATGTAAGCCGTTTTGCTCTAAGACGTACTGTTAGAAAGCTAGAAGCTGTCAAAGTTCAAAAATGTCACTTTTCAAGAGTCAATATCTCGGAAACTATAAAGTATAGACTAATAGTGTATTTAATAAAAAATAATTATAATTTTATGTGGAATTTAAAAATGAAAAAATATACAGGGTGTTCCATTTGAAAAAAGTACATTTTTTATTGTTCCGCTTTTTTGAGCTATTGTACTTTGCCACACTAAAGGGCCACCCTGTATTCTATAGGTAATAATTAACATGTTAAATAAATATCAAGGAAATTCATAAGTTATTTAAGGAGAATTTTATATCGAAAAATATCGGTTAAGATTTTCTTTAACATTATTATGTCATTGTTCTTTCACTATACAATTCTCCCAAAATAAGTAATGAAATAAATTGATATTTTTGTAATATATCAGATATTACCTAAATAATGTGCCGACGATATTGATTTTATTTAAATCTTAGTCCATAAAATAATCAACTAAGAAAAACAAGGCGAAATAGGTTATACGTTGGCAATAAATTGAATGACGTTGATAATTCCACCTTAAATCCCCTTTTACCTATTCAGGGATTTGAAAAAAAAAATGGTTTTTCATGATTTATGTTATAGAGTTTCAAGAAAATAAAGACTAAAATATTTTTCTAAAAGAAACCTTTAAACCTCTTTTGGACTATATTGTATACTTAGTATTTATGGTAAATTAAAAAAAAAAAATCGACAAATAATATTTTTTTAAATAGAAACTTTTATAAATACCCCTTTAGGAACTGATTTCGGAGAGAAATTCGGGCCAAAAATTTTCGTTAATACATAAATACATGTTTATTTGTTTCAAGCGAGAATTCGTCTAAATTTTTTATTCATATATTTTATCTAGCAGTTGCATTTGGAAACTTACCCCCTCCAGTTCTACCCACTAAGGGCAAAATTTTCCAAAGCATCAAAACACGTACTTGCTTATTTTAATAGAGTAAGAGTATAGTACCAATTTTCAGCAATATAGCTTAATATAATAAATAGTTATTGGTTCCCCCCTCAAAATATGCTACACTCCTTTTTTCAACACCTAAAGCTTAGGTCACACACAGCTACTTTTACAGCGATGCAACATGAAAAGTTGCGCAGTAGAGGTGAATCTTCGTGTGAACTGTCGTGCGACCTCGGAAGTAGCGGGCGCAGTACGGTTGCCTGCAGTATTTTTTAGCTGCGCGCAGTCTTATGTGAACGAAAATTTTACGAGTCGCTGCAAAAAATTTTTAGTTAAGTTAAAACTTTTGCAGCGGCAGCGTCTGTAGTGTGTGTATGTTGGTCGAGGTAGATAATGGGTTTTTAAGTTTTAGAATACAAATGGACTAGGTAGCTAATATTTTTGTTTCATTCTTTAATTGTTGAAATATTTTCATATTTCGAGATTTAATGTCCTCGTTATAACATCTTTTGTTAATTGATCACAGTAGCCATGGAAAATAATGGCAGTGGATGACATTAAGAATCAGATCAATGTAAAAATTAAGACTTTTTACTGCAAAGTTTATGTCATTTTATAAGTTGGTACTCAAAATGAATTTTCCAATACATGAAATAATCGGTATGATTTATGTTTTGGGCGAGGCGGATAAAAAGTGTCTTTTTGCTGAACAACTATACAGGATGAAATATCCCGAGCGGCGGTCACCCAGTCCTCGAAGTTTTCAAAATTTAATGGGAAAGTTTGATTCAACAGGCGTGATCCATTGACAAAAAATGCTATAACGAGGACATTAAATCTCGGAATATCAAAATATTTTAAAAACTATTAGAGATAGGGATTGGACGTTCTTCACGATAGTTGAAGTGTTTATGACGATCTATGAGATGACAGACTTTGGTTCTTAAATGTTTAAAAACGACTCCAGAGCGCAGTTTCTGAAGCAAATTATTCATAGTTCCACAGCTATTTTTTTTTAATCCATTTTGTTACCCATATTTTCTTTTTCGTAATGCCTCGTCGGCGTCTTCTTCGTTTTAAGAGAATAGTTAATAGGCAAGTTGTAGCTATTATTGCCTCATCGTCAACATCCATATTTTACACGACCCCAACAGATTTTTCGAATAAAAATCGCGACGCAAACACGGCAAAACCTTTCAGTATACTGCTGCTGCAGCTACCAGCAGTGATCAACTATTTACTGCTCCAAAAATGGCGTGTCGCGTCTGAACAGTATTGCAACTTTTTATTGAACTCGCAGTTTTAACTGGTAGCGACTGCATAAAGTACTGCATGCAGCGCGCTACTTTTGCGATATGTGTGAACAGGACAAGAAACTTTTGCTGCAGCAACCGTAAAATTGCGCTTATCTTAAGTGAGTTTTGAAAAAATGACGAAACACGATACTATTATTTTATTAAAGGCACCTTTATACCAATTTTTAGACCTTCACCCGTTTTAGTTCCTGCTGAGAGAAATTCCCATTAAAATTTCAACCTCCGTTTTTACCATTTTTGATTTTCGAAAAATCCCTTCTTAATGAATACCTATACCCGATAAGGAGAGGACGTCGAAATTCCATAATTCTGGGAGTATGGGTTTAGGCTGGGCGTTAATGAATCAGTCAGTCACTTTACGATTATAATAGTATAGAAAATTTCATAAATTTATTTTCAACCAATTAGAAGGCTCCTTTTTGTTTACGTTGCTTATAATCTCCCTAGCAGCAGAATTATTACCGATAATTCTTTTTAAGGTCACGAATGGTTTTGTTGATAGAAAATTATCCCGAGTCGAAGACGAGGGAAATTTTCTATCAACAAAAACATTAGTGAAACGAGAAAAATATTATGGGGAATTAATTCTGCTGCGTGGTAGATTCGGTAAGAAAATTTCATAAATTGGAGTTTCATTTAATGTTCCTGAAATTTTAGTAATAAACCTTTTACTAACAAGTAAATCAACTTCTATTGTAAAAATACAGTGCGTCATATTGAATTAAACTCTTTGGGAATATGTTTTTAAAGTTATATTTGAATTTAAAACTATAAAGACATTGGATTTCGCTGGTTTTTCTCACCTGTAACTTCAAAATGATTTGACATTTGAATTAAAATTAAGTCGTAGAGTAGTATACCGAAGAAAAATTATCACTTATTAATTTCATTAGGCAAATAGGCTATAGACTATCGCGATAGTCTTCCGTTGCTATAAGCAACGTAAACAAAAAGGAGCAATCTAATTGGTTGAAAATAAATTTATGAAATTTTCGCGATAGTCCTATTAACCTCATAAAATTAATAAGTGATAATTTTTCTTAGGTATACTACTACGACTTATTTTAAATCAAATGTCAAGTCATTTCGAAGTGACAGGTGAGACAAATCAGCGAAATCCAATGTCGTTATAGTTTTAAATTCAAATATAATTGTAAAAAACATATTTCCGATGAGTTTAGTTTAATATGACGCACTGTATTTTTACAATAGAAGTTGATTTTACTTCTCAGTAACTAAGGTTTATTACCAAAATTTCAGGAACATTAAAAGAAACTCCGATTTATGAAATTTTCTTACCGAATCTCCCACGCAGCAGAATTAATTCCCGATAATTTTTTCTCGGTCTCACTAATGTTTTTGTTGATAGAAAATTTCCCTCGTCTTCGACTTGGGATAATTTTCTATCATAAAGCCATTCGTGACCCTAAAAAAATTTAGGTAATAATTCTGCTGCTAGGGAGATTATAAGTGATAATAGATTTTGATAGTGAAAATAAACTACGATGGATGATTGCAGATAACGCATAGTATTTGGCTCGCGTAGAATAAACCATAATACACTCGGATGATTATAATCATCCTCGTTAATTACGGCCTACATTAAACGCTCGTTAAATACTATACCATTATTTCTTTACACTTTTTAAGCCAAAAATGTTGAGATAAAAATTCTAAAGGATTAAACATGCAAGCAATTACCTCGTTCAAATAAAAAGAGGCGACAGAGTATATTATGAGCTTTTTCATTTCCACTAATTACACCACCAAGAACTTAAGCATCATTTTTATATGGATCACATTTTTCCAGAGTAGGTTTTAATAAATGTTAAAAAAATTATGAAACTTAAGTAGCAAAAATTTTCATCTTTTTCTCATTAAATTTTTCGCTGAGATAGTACTTTTACTATGCATTATACAATAGGGTGTTAAATAATAATAATTATAATTATTATTATTAAAAATATCTAGATTAATGTCTAAACCTTGAAAGAGGGAAATAGTCCGGCCGCCAAACTGAAGGCATTAGTAGGAAAGTCGGCATAGTTTCTTTCGACTTTTGATTATGGCTATAGACATTATTACGTTACCCAAAATTATAGGTTGCAACCACAGACATATCATAATATTGTGCTTTTATGTATAACTTAAAACTTTAAAAATAGTCAATAAAAAGCTAGGGTTACCATTTTCAAAAATTATCAATATCGTCATAATTCTAATTTGGGACACACTGGATCAATATTTTTTTTATCAAAAATTCCGAAATTTAAAATGTCCAAGCATGTTTCCAAATAAAAAAATTACTGGATTTATTGAATTTATTCCAAGTTACAAACTCACATTGTATTTTTTTTAAAATAATAATAATTTTAACATTATTTTTTTATTTGAACCAAAGAAAATACCCTTCATGCATGGACAAGGAATAGGGGGATCAAATTGTTTACATTTTGTTTCGATCAGAGATCGTTTTTAACAGAAATCAATTCTGCTGTTTGCCCTAGATCAACTGCCTATGTTTGAAAACGAAGGTTATATTAATTATTATATTAGATGCAATTGTGATGTGTACCTATTAAGTAAAAATAATATAATAAACACAGTGTGACCAGTAATGTTCTCATCATATTATGGGATATTTTTTTATTAATAACTTTATTCAAAATTTGACTTTGGCATCAAGTTCTGCTTCGAACGAGATGAAAATTAAGCAAAAAAATAGTAGTCACGTGATTCGCATTACCTATCAGTCAAATTTTAATTTTTTTCAAAAAATAATTCAGAAGTGGTGCTATTTCTGAAAGTGTCGTAAAAAGTTATAAGAAAAAGTTTTTTTAAATGCAGTTTTTGGCCCACATGCAAAATTTTAGCTGCATAAGATAATTTTGATTTTTTACCCATATTTTGTAAATTGCACCACTTTTGCAAAATAAGACTCAACGCAACCTACATAAAATTTCTTAGTTTTGACAATGCTTTATTTCAGATACATTTTCTTTAAAGTAGCGCCATATTAAATGTGTGTTTTTCTACAAAATCAAAATTGGGCTATTAAAATTTGGTCGCATGTGATGCAAAGTTTATTTGTTTTTGACCCTGGTAACTTCGTAAAATAGGTATTGTTGAAAACGTACTTTGGGCCTGAAAGTAATACAAATTAATATTAAGACAAGGTTGGTTAAGGTGGGAGTATAAACGTGCTTGCCAACATATAACCTATTTCGCGTAGATTTATTTATGTTTTCTAGCTTTTATACAAAATTTAAAGAAAATCAGTATCGACTTGATATTCTATAGGTAATATTTGACATATTTAATAAATATCAAGGAATTTCATAACTTATTTTAGGAGAATTGTATAGCGAAAAATATCGGGTAAGATTTTTTTTAACATTATTATGTCATTGTCATTCATTGTTCTTTCACTATACAATTCTCCCAAAATTAGCAATGAAATAAATTGATATTTTTGTAATATATCAGATACTACCTAAATAATGTACCGACGATATTGATTTTCTTTAAATGTTAGTTATTAAAATAATAAACTCAAAAAATCAACGCGAAATAGGTTATAGGTTGGCAACAGATTAAATGACGTTGAGAATTCAACCTTAAGTCTTATTTTCCAAAAGTGGTGCAATTTATAAAATATGGATAAAAAATCAGAATTATCTTATGCAGCTGAAATTTTTGCATGTGGACTAGAAACTGCATTTAAAAAAACTTTTTCTAATAACTTTTTTTCGATATTTTCAGAAATAACCCCACTTTTGAATTATTTTTTGGAAAAAATTAAAATTTGACAGATAATGCGAATCACGTGACTACTATTTTTTTTTGCTTAATTTTCATCTCGATTGAAGCAGACCTTGATGCCAAAGTCAAATTTCGAATAAAGTTATTAATAAAAAAAAATCCATATGATGCGGACTTCACTGGCCACACTGTATAATAAATATATGTGTTTTTTAAATTTTCTACTACTAATAATTAATAGTTTCCTAATAATATAAAATTATAATTTTTTAGGGAAATCACAACGGAAAACTCTGTATGGACGCTTTTACTACGCGTGAGGTCGAATTTGCCATATTCATTCATTATCCAGCGTTACAGTGTTGCTAAGCTGTTTTTGTGATCAATTGCGGTTTTCGATTAATTTTTAGTGTTTTTTCGAAATAAAACTATTTACTGCTATTTATTATTTACAATGGTTCGCCAGTGCGTGGTGTATAAGAGACCCGACTATTCTAATCCCAGAATAATATCTCGGCGGTAAGTGAGGTTATTCAGGTTTTGTGTGTTTAGCTTAAAAGTAATGTTTTAGATAGTTCTGTACTTTAAGTAAATGTAACAAAATATATGGATTGTTTTTGATCTTTAAAAAATCACATGCCAATGCACTGTAGCGAGCTAACAGTTTTGCAATTTTTAAAGCAATTTTCTTCTGAGTTATCTGGAACTTTGTAAGTATGTCTAATTGTAAACAAATGGCGTTTTGTCTCCTTATTTTACATGCTTGTGGTTGCAACTTTTCCATCTTTGCGCCACTTTATTACAGGCGAATCTTATAACTGGAATAAACAACTGTTACAAGAATCTATCCATTTATTGAAAAATAATTTTATTTACAGTTTTTTTTGCATTTTGATTAATTCTATCCTGCATCGTATTTGTTGGATTATCCATGCATGAAAAAACAGGTATAATAGAACATTTTATTGCAAGAACTTTTGAGAATTTTAGCCACACTGTATATGTATATGAAACCCTCAAACGTTTTTTTTTGTTGGTCTGTAATATATGAAATTTAAATAAAATATTTTAAGTAATAAATGGGAAAGAAATAAGGCACTTTAAGTCTTCCTCCACTGGTATATTAAAATAAGTTTTAAGTTTTACTAAAGGGTAGATTCTCTAGAGAAACAAGTAGATAATTTAGCCTTCAGTAAAACTTAAAACTTAAAACTTATTTTAATATACCAGTGAAGGAAGACTTAAAGTGCCTTATTTCTTTTCCTTTTAAACATACACTCCACTTAAAGTATGGACTAATTCTTCAAATTAAGTAATGTTTCATTAATTATCTATCTACTTATAGACCAGTGCTGAAGCCTTTGAAAATGGTAAAAAGTGAAAAAAAATAATAGTAGGATGAAACCCATTGGAAAAGGAAGAGAATAGAACAAAAATGAAAGGAAAAATAAATTACGGGCGATCCGAGGTCGGGAAGGGGGGGAGGGGGGGGGGGGGGGGGTTTAAGGGTAGAAAACGATTTATCTCGATTTCCGGTAAAACTACAAGTCCTATGGAAAAACGTTAAATTGCAAAGTTGTAGGTAATAAAAAGATCTACAACTTTTGTATTTGCACTTTTTTCATATAACCTCAAAATATATGTGAAAAATTCAAATAAGCAAGTTTTTGGTTTTTTATTTTTATCTTTTACAAACATTTTCTTTTATCCACGAAATTTGGTGAAAACTTCCTTTTTTATGTCCTAAACACACTGTAATTTTTTTGATTTAAAATATTTATTTTTTAACCTTATTTTGACTTAATATCGAAAAAGCACCGTAATTTTCAATCGAAAATTCTCACGTCAAAATATCTGCTTTTTTAAAAAAGTTGGTGGGCTTTTTTTGTTCGTTGAAATCTCTACTTTCTGATGGTGTTAAAAAAATATACATTACTATGGTAAATGTTCTCAAAAAAATGCAAAGAAACGAAAAAAACTCGAATCCGAAATTTTTTTTTAGATCAATATGTACAATTTTGAGCTATTTATTAAAATTTATACTTTAATTACTCGAAAAACGTAAGATTCCATGTTACATTGATAAAAAAAAGTATAAATTTTAATAAATAGCTGAAAATTGTACATATTGATCTAAAAAAAAATTTCGGATTCGAGTTTTTTTAGTTTCTTTGCATTTTTTTGAAAACATTTACCATAGTAATGTATATTTTTTTTAACACCATCAGAAAGTAGAGATTTTAACGAACAAAAAGCCCACCGACTTTTTTTAAAAAGCAGATATTTTAACGTGAGAATTTTCGATTGAAAATTAGGGTGTTTTTTCGATATTAAGTCAAAATAAGGTGAAAAAATAAATATTTTAAATCAAAAATATTACAGTGTGTTTAGGACATAAAAAGGTAAGTTTTCACCAAATTTCGTGGATAAAAAAAAATTTTGTAAAAGATAAAAATAAAAAACCAAAAACTTGGTTATTTGAATTTTTCACATAAATTTTGAGGTTATGTGAAAAAAGTGTATATACAAAAGTTGTAGATCTTTGTATTAGCTACAACCCCCCCCCCCCCCTCCCCCCCTCCCCCCCTTCCCGACCTCGGATCGCCCGTAATTTATTTTTCCTTTCATTTTTGTTCTATTCTCTTCCTTTTCCAATGGGTTTCATCCTACTATTATTTTTTTTGGTTTCAAAAATTATCGACCCTGGTCTATTAGTTGATGCGTTTGGTAAAAAATAAAATATATTATTTGTGCCCACTACTCTAGGTGTACTAAAGCGGATATGTATTTAAGATATGGCCTATTAAATATGGGGATACCCCACATTTATGGGCTCCAAATTTTAGAACCGATTAAGACTCAGATAAAGTTAAAAAATATATTATTTTATTCCATTTTTGGGTTCGTTCGGGTTTGTTCGCCGCTTGGAGGCCGGACTAAAAGATATTCTTACGTTTTAAAAATACAGATATGCTTTTTTAAAATTCAAATATATCACATAAGACTTTTCATCTTTTGAAAGGTACTATAGTAATTAAAAATAATACTACAATAAACAAATGATGTTTTGATTTGTTGCAGCTGTTGTTGTGCATCATAGCGGCGGGATTTTCTTCTGAAACAAAAAAAAAAGTATAATTAAAATTATTATAAATATATAATAATAATAATAATAATAATAAAAATAGTAATAATAATAATAATAATAATAATAATAATAATAATAATAATAATAATAATAATAATAATAATAATAATAATAATAATAATAATAATAATAATAATAATATATGGAGGATGTTATTAATATACATTTCTTTGTTTTGTTTTAAATAAATTTACTTGCGAGAAATTTTTTTCGCAGAAAACATTTGAATGACGCAAGGAAATACATTTGTTTACTCGTATTTTGTGGCAAAAATGGTGAAATATGAATTTTATACTTTTAAACGAAAATTATGTGTTTTTATATGCACGGCAGTACTAGCTGTGGCCATATATTATTATTTAGTTCAAAAAGCCGCGAAAACACGGATATACAGGTTGTTAATTAATGTCACGCAGATATTTCAGGGGGTGATAGTACTCGTCAAAATAAGAAAAAAATGCAAATAAATGCATGGTCTAAAATGCGTCATTTTTGTTATACAGGGTGGCAAAGTTTCAATTTTTTTTTTCGTATTTTGCATTTTCTCTCTTATATTCTGCGATAATTGTTTCAAATTTGGAACATCAATCCTTTTTTAAAATCTCTACAATAAAGTATCAAAATTGTCGGTTGCAGTATACAGGGTGTTACATTTTCTTGAATCGGCTGTAATTTATCTTTCAAAACTTTTTTTTTGGCTTCCTGTATGAATTCCGGTATACAATTTGAACTCTCTGTTCCTTTGTTTAGTTTAGCGTTCTGGTCGCTTGCACAATTGTCGTATCTGTGACCGTTTTCGATTTATTTGCAAAAATAGCCATCGATGGAAATTAAGTGTAGGCGAAATAACGCAGAGTAAAAAGCTGTGTAACAAAACAATTTATTAATTAATCAAATAAAAATAAAACAAAATTATAAAAACTGTTAAAAATGTCTGCCTCTTGCTAAAATGCACGAATCAAGTCTTCGCCTCATGGACTGACGGACTCTGCCAAATATTCCAGGAGTATTGCGAATAATGTCGCATGAAGCTATTATTTTGTTTCTTAAATCCTCTTCTGTCTGGACTGGGGGTCTGATACACTAATGCTTTCAGGTGTCCCCAGAAAAATAAATCCAGGCTATTCCGGTCTGGGGATCTAGGGGGCCATGGCTGAGGTCCCCCACGACCTATCCAACGGTTGTTAAAAATTTGATTGAGAAAGTTTGTCACCTCTATGCTGAAGTGCGGTGGTGCACCATCGTGCATGAACCGCATTTGGTTTATGACAAGAATTGGTACGTCTTTTAGCAGCCTTGGAAGTTCCTCTTCAAGAAATTAACCGTTTAGCCTTGCTGGTAGGAAAAATGGCCCTATCAAATAACCTCCAAGAATGCCGGCCCACACATTTACTGAAAACTGTTCCTGCTTCTGCCCAACAATGGTTGTTGTGAAAATTGTTTATGGCATTCCTTGAGAAATATAATACCGGAATTCATACAGGGAGCCAAAAAAAGTTCTGAAAGATAAAATTGTAGCAGATTCAAGAAAATGTAACACCCTGTATACTGCGACCGACAATTTTGATACTTTATTGTAGAGATTTTAAAAAAGGGTTGATGTTCCAAATTTGAAACAATTATCGTAGAATATAAGAGAGAAAACGCAAAATACGAAAAAAAAAATTGAAACCTTACCACCCTGTATAACGAAAATAACGCGTTTTTGACCATGCATTTTTTTTCTTATTTTACGAGTACTATCACCCCCTGAAATATCTGCATGACATTAATTAACACCCTGTATATATATATAACTCAAGGGATACCCACTAACGAGAAATCTGGCATCTTTTTAAAAACTCTCTCAAATCGAGACGAGATTATTTTCAAATCTTGCAAGATGTTTTCTCCTCCTGTCTCGCGAGAGTCTCGTAATATCTCGTTCTCGCAAAAAATTCTGCAATAGCTTCAAGTAAATGCGGGTTTTGATTAGTACCATGTACCATTACCATGTGAGTATTATAATTATATCCTTCTGAAACGATTTTCAAAAGTGTTTCTAAAGTTAAAATCTGGCAGCTTTGGCACAGTGTTGCTAACACTCAACTCACACATGACCAAAACAATACTACTTTTATATTACCTAACAAATACGCATGCGTCACTGAAACCGAATTCAAACGAAAACGAACGACTACGTTGCCCCTCGCGGTTCACGCCGTTGCGTTGCCTTTAAATTTGAATCATGTTTTTGGGGTTGCATAATGTATCCAAAAAATAATTTTATAATATTAAAAGTAAGATAGACCGTTTTTAAGTATTCAAGGCATAAAACAGCAACGCTGGTTGTATGCACGGGGCGGAACAGAATGCACGCAAGTGTAAAAAAAGGTCAGTTACCTGCGTCAGCCTTCCAAAAGCCCGTAATTTGTTTATCTGTATTTTCTTAGTAAGCAATAGGTGTAATATTATGTTTTAAATATAGTGTAAATTATAGTTTAACGTTGTTTTAACTGGATAATTAATAAACCAGGACATTTCCTTGTGTTTTTTTCCATAAACCATTATGAAAAGTTAAGTTTTTATTGCTTGTTGTAGTATTCGTTTCGTATTTGTGTGTGTAATAACCTAACAGCAAAAAAACAATGTCAGTGTTATAATATTGTAGTTTGCAATAATATTATTATCTGTATATAAATAGTAATAATGACGATCGATTATTTTAATTAAAAACGGCATTATTTTAAAATAAATATGCCGAAAACAAAACTTGCAGTGTTTCAGGGTGCAAATTAACTTACCATAGCTCCTTAAAACAAGGTAACAAAGTTTATCTACCCTAAAATTTCCGGCCAGTTATGATTTATAGAAAAAAAAATATTGAAAGTAATTCTCAGAGACAATTGGACACCATCAAAATAGTGTGTAGTTTACTCCCTACATTTTGCTAAGAGTGGCATAATATCATACTTAATTCAGAAAATCGATTATCGTTTTTCAAACGGTTCTCTGCATCAAACATTTCGACCAAAAATATAAACGGTATTAAAAAAAAAAGGGTTAAATTTTTTTTTGGTCCTTGTTTCTATTATTTTTAGGCAACGCGTCCGGATTTTTCCCTGGCCACGCCCCATAACGATTGCTTTTTTGTCGAGTAATACTAACTGGATTCTTTTTTAAGTTTATCACAATTCTTATTCAAAATCTTAATTCATCACTAAATTCTCGCAGAAAATATTCTCGTCTTGTCTCGCAGGAGACCGGAACATTCTTACCTCGTTCTCGTCTCGTCTCGCGAGATCGAGACGTGACGAGAAAATGCGAGACGAGAGTGAAACACCAAGTAGGCGATGTATAATAATATACCATTTCTTGTTTCATCGTTTTTGCACTAGGTTAGTGCTTCTAAATTCTTCTGGTTTTCTGACATAAATTTTACGATCTTATTCTCCACCCTATTATTCTCCATATCCAATGATGAATGCAAAACTTTATTTAAATATTGCCGATCATTTTGCGCTTTATGTGGAGGTGCAGCTCCTTCCTCCTAAAATCATATTTGATCATCCTGACCATTTGCATGATTAGGAAATAAAGCAGCCAAAGCTTAAATAAAAAATCTTAAAAAATATATATCTAAATTATCTTTAAAAAATATGGTCCCAATGACTCGGTTAAAAATTATGGCAGTCCAAGCATTAAGATGATGTGAATGTTAAAGTGAGGAGGACTTTCATGGGACCAATTCGACAGTTTTGCTTATTTACATGATTGTTTTGTAAAGTATACTGATATAGTGAATTCACGATAATTGCGAGATCGGTGGGCGATCAGGATAATTTTGATTAAATAACTCGCAAAATTCTTGCTGTGTAGTTATACTCTCTGTCAGTCGCATTATATAATAAAATAAAATCACAAAACTCTAGATTATTATTAAAATAAAAACAAAATACAATAGTCCTTAAAAGTATTTAAGTTAGAAACTTAGTGGACAATATTAACAAAATATACGAACAATAGAATTATTGGTTTTGTTACTGTCAACAATTCAAAGCCTACTAAAAACTCGCAATCATTTCTTAACTTCAATAATGGTGTTTTTAAATTTAAAACTAATTGAGTTTAGCTATAGGACATGTTACAATATAGAAAGTTACTTTAGATTCAAAAAATAAAAATAAAACAAGATAAGGTATGCATTTTAAAAAAATTAAGTTGATATCAGCTTACTTTTTTTGGGCCAAAAAAAAACGAAATTGACGGGTCTGGGCGATTTTTCAAAAAATTAGGCGTTTTAAAAATATTTAATTTATTCCTTAGTTTATATCATCCCTGTATACGGTGCTGCGTACTGGCAAACCTAACCTTATAATGGTGGCTATTAATGTAAAAAAATAATACAAAATGGACTTTATGCGAATTTAAAAGAGATCGAACAAGATTCAACGTTGCCAAGTGTCAACTTCTATTCGAGGCTCGAATGTGATTCACATTCCGTTCTTGCTGCATTCCCCCTCCATAGCATCAAATACGTTCCGACTGAATTTTTCGTAGTAGTAGGCATTTTGCATTTTTGGGAATTAGTGGCATTACTAAAGGAAATAGTAGGCATTACAGCAATTAGAGGAGGCATTTTAGGAATTTGTAGAGGCATTAGGGGATTAGTCGATGTATTAGAGGAATTAGTCGAGGCATTGGAGGAATTAGTCGAGGCATTGTAGGAATTAGTCGAAGGTTTAGAGGTAGGCACGGTGTTAGACGTATTACTTTGAAAATAAATCTTTATTTTAGCATTAATCTTACTTTATTTTGTTGAATAATGCCTTGATTGTTGTACTTTAAATTTCTTTTCTGAAGTCATTTTCGAGGTAATTTTTTTTACATTGGTAGGCATTAGTGAGCACAAGATGGCATTAGTAGGCATTACTGGGCATTTGTAAAGAAATTAGGGAAAATAAAGAATTGGAGGCATTAGCAGGAATTAGTGTAAAAGAATTTTGACCGCGGTTTACACCTCGCCCAAAAATATCTTACACATTTTTAATAGATTTAAAAAGTCACCAGCATTTTATTTTTCACCGTAGGCAAATAAAAACAAACAATTTAAAATAATTATTGTTGCATTTTTACCGAAAATAATTCGAGAGTAATAAAATGCGCAACGCGACCCAAACGCAGTTCCAAATATTACTAAATATTGTCTGAATTTCTGTCGAGGTGACTTTATTTAGCCAAACGTGGACAGAACAAATCTCTCTTTAAACGGAGGAATATCGCCTTGCGATGCGTTTGTCACGTCGGCAATACTGACTGATTGATCTATTGGCCTTACTGCGGACTTCTATAAACATACTTTACAGTATATAATTTCTTCGCTTATTAGGTAACAAAAATTTATAAGTACCGTGCGAGCAAAAATTATTTGCATCAAAGAGGGCTTGGATTAAAAAACGTAGGGCTTGGTTTAGATCACCATAACATGGGGACGATATATCTAACCAAATCTAGGTTAAAATTTTGTCAAATTCATATTATGACATGATATGCCAAACTAATGAGTAATAAAATAAGTAGACAAATACAAATTAATTTTTGTTGTTTACAAAATTAACAAAGTAAGAAAATACAGAAAGAAAAAGAAAAATAATTACATAAATTGCTGAAATTGGACACCGCCATGATCCAAGCATAAATTCACACGTCTCTTCATATTTTCGAAAGTGTTGACCAGCATCTCTGGACAAATGTTACCACATTCTTGGATAATCCTTTCTTGTAATTGTTCTACATTTGTATTTACACAATTCATACTTGCACTTTATAAGGAAATAAATTTAGCTGCTTCTTAAGAATAGTCCTGCATGTTCCATAAGATCTTCCCACTTCTTGGGACAGGCGTCTTATACAATTTGTTGGCGTATTTTGCATTATTTCACGAACGTTTGCAACAAGTTCTTCTGTTCTTACAGATGGTCTTCCTGCTCCTTTTTTGTGTTGTATAGAACCTGTTTCCCTAAACACAGTCACGGTTCTTTTCAGGCAATGATAAAAATCCCCAGCAATAAAAGCAACGTTAGGAAAATGTTCGTGAAAATCGCCCATGCACAAACCCGGATTGTATTGCCACTCACCATTTACTCTAACCCCGTTTTAAAAATACGCTTCAACCATGAATGTTTTGTGCTGTTCCGTAAAGCCCATTGTGTGAATTGTTCAAGAAATTGGAAAAATTAGCGATGAATTAAATTACTCGTAACGACTGTCAAAGATGACGGAATGACTGATTAAGTGTTAATTCAGGTAGTTACTGACACCCAACAGGTATTAAGCTCTACGGCTAAGCATTACGTCATTAGATGCAAGGCCGTCTTTGACGCAAATAATTTTTTCTCGCACGGTAAATAGAGTGAAATTCACGAAACGAATGGATTTTTTGTTACACCATTCATTCCAGTTAAAAGATTCACCCTGTAAAAAAACTCTGGATTCATTATTTAAACAGAATGTTAAAAAATTTACAGGAGAAAAATAAAATACGAGCTCGTTTTGGCCATACATATGTGGTGCATTGTTAAAAATATGCACTGTAGAACAATATGTATGTGTCAATTAAGCAAGTCAGCAAAGGCAGGTTTTAAAGGGAAGCCTTTTTATAAAACGTGAAAAACTGCTGATCTGATTAAAAGAAATAAAAGCTGTAAAGGGGTCGTTAGCGCCATAGCAATTAACGAGACCTGTATGTCGATTTTGGGTTGTTGAAAAAGATCTGTAGTATTTTAATGACGTTACAAGACGTGTATTAATTGAAAAAAAAAATATGTGCACATAATGTAGGGTATTTTTTAGGCTTTAAAAATTGATATTAAAATATTAATACATTAAGTTTGAAACTGCGCCCATAAGTTGATAACAAGAGCGATTATTCTTGACTTTTCGATCTTTAAGGTCAGATGTTGGATAAATATCCGTAAAAAGAGACAAATTCGTTGGCACTTGTACAGCATTTTTTAGCCAAGTTAAATCTATTTTTTTTCTCATTTCCATAGGTGGTCGCAAAGACTTCTGAGATTTAAGGAGGAGTAAGTAAGAGCAGGCCTATTTATTAAAAAAAAAATTAAATTTTGACGTTTAAGGAGGAAAGATACAAACTAAACTGTATAGTCGAGAAGCAAACCAAAATAGCGGATATTTTTGTCACAAAAAAAATGAGGTTATTTTGGCAAGTCTAGATTTTTTTAAAATACGTATGATCTTTTTATTCTAAAGTAACGAAAAATAACTTGTACCTCTTCAAGGACAATTTTTTTTTGTTCTATACTATCCAATAAGTGTTAAACCTCAGTAACACACAAAACACTTATTGGATAGTATTTTATTGTAATATCTTGGTAATACTATGCCTAATTTTATCCTTACAATGTCTTACTGACATATTTAAAAAAAAAATTATTTAAATTTTAAATAACCCTCGACACCTTCTTTTTAGAAGGTTTTTCTTTTTGCCCAGTTTATTTGGTTGGTAGGACCCCTTTAACTGACTTTTCACATACTCAGTATGTTTTAACTTTTCACAATTTTCTTCATATTATGTCACTTCTATACATCATTTTTTTAATTCCATAAAAGCTCCATTATGGTTCTACACCATTTTCCCTTCTGCTAAAATCATAAGCATTAAATAAATTTTTGTCTCCTGATGATAAACGTTTCTACGTTCGAAACATGTAGAGACCCGTAAAGAATTACTTACTCTATTAAATTTTGTGGAGGAAGATTTTTAGTTTTTTCTTTCTTCCCCATACTTTCAACTCCACTTTAAGCATGAACGATTTCTTTAAATTGAAATTAGTTAGTTGAACTCCGTGCCGCTGACTTTAAGACGCCACCTGAGATGGATCTCACCCCTCAGAGACGTCCCCCTACCTGGATCCGCCAAAGTGCCTTTATGAAAAGGCTAGTAGAATATGCTGTCTCAATCACTTCTTTAAAATCGAGAAGCCTATGGGTGGTCGTAGGAAAAATACTATAACATTCCATGGATAGTAATCACTTATGTTATCATACGTTACCATGAAATAAAAAAAAAATTTACACTTCTGTAATTATTGTTACAATTTCAATAGAATTGTAGTACAAGCTCTTCAAGCATATTACTGGTTGACAACAGCTATCTGTGTAATAAAATTATTTCGTAATTTTTATTTCAGCTTGGGATATTATCGATGATAATCTTAGTAGCCATACCTAACAAAAATAATATCATATAAAAAATATTAATTTTACTTTAGCTACATATTAAAAAAAATACATTGTCACAGTTTTAAATTTTTGTTTGAATAATAATTTTATGTAAAAATCCGGGATGACTGTAATAAAAAAATGCAGTCAAGGTTTGGAAGGTAATTAGAAAGCACAAGAAAGGCGATTCGAAATTTTCGTTAATGTCAAGGCAAAAGTTTCTAAAAATGTGATAGTTTAATATTTATCTAGCAAGTAAATGCTGCTAAAATAAGGCAGGTTTTTGGACAAGTCTTCAAAGTTAACAAAACCTTCCCAACTAATTCATTCATCATAGAAAAATAACAACCATGATCCCATTAGTAAGCATCGAGTTTCATCATACTGTATCTTAACAACATTAATAGTATATTAACGTACACGTTTTATAAAGCATCATTTTATAGCACGCGTCCATGTTAAAAAACCAGCCGCTTGCGGCGAGTTCTATAACGGGACAAGTGCTTAAAACTGCTTTATATAACACGTACGTTATACTATTTTTCTAATTTGTAGTTTTTTCAATAAAAAACACATATTTAAAAAGAAAATAAATCCTTCAAATTTTTAAAATTTTTATGTCTAAATTTTATGTTGGTAATACTATTTTTTATCATAGTAGCCTCTCGACAACAAAAAATATTTTGCGAACTGTCATTTTTTGATTTATTGACCCATTTTCACCACGAGATTCTAAAGTTATTTTAGCGATATGAGATTTTAAATTGGACGGAATACGTTGTGTGATCCTTGTACATTCGGTACATATATAGAGCGTTCGGAAATTCAGGCGATTTTGCTATTTTTTTTCGAATTTCAAAATACGTGATTTTACGTAACGGCATTGCAATTTAGTATAGGGAAGATGGAAAATTCAAATAAAGTTGAAGTTAAAATCGACATTGAAAGGTTAGTAGATTGAATTTTGGATAGGATTTGGCAGAAAATTATAGCTTGAAGCATCTACAAAAGATTGATTTATAGATTTATGCAACCAACATACATGACTGTTATCCACACAGAATTAAAAAGTAGGTTATCAAGCTATTTTTCCTCTGCGAAAAATGGGTTATCTCGTAAATCACAAAGGCCGCGCAAGTCAATGAAATAAAACATTTAAATGTTACCAACATCAAATAAAAAAAAATTCGTGTCGAAATAGCTTCATTACGATACGCAAATGCGTATCGTAATAGACTTGTTATGATACCATATTAGAAAAAGATTATTGTATTTTTCACCAACTAAAATATTTATTTATTCCTAATACCAACTTATCCAGGTTATTAACTATGTCCTACTTTTAAGACTAGCAACTTTAAAATATTTTTTACGGAACTTTATCTTGAACTTTTAAAGCCCTGCGGTATACAGACAAGGGTTGTTAACTTCTCACGTTCACGAAGGACAGACAGCAAATCAAAGATAAAAAGCACCAAAAGCGGATAACTAGGTTACTATGGATACGGAAAAGTTCGAAACTTTTGGATTAAGTTAATGTTTCTAAATTGAATACCATGCAAGGAAATAGATTAACGAAATAGAAACTTTCTGAGAAAACAACAGTATTTTTTTTAAAACTATTATAGGATAAATTATTTATCATTATTATTATTATTATTTAATAAAATAATTTTTAAATTATACCTGAAAAATTGTACTTCAATAATTAAAAAATTTAATTTTAATTATTATTCCATTTCTTCAAAAAAAAATAGGACTTTTTTTTAAGATAATGGAATAAAATTTGGGGACTTTATATACGACATAAAACTGCATTTTTTGACAGGTGATTCAACATCAAGAAACTTCCAGTTTAACCGGAACTTTCTATTTTTAAATAGGACACCTGGTATATTTTTCCTTTTTTTGGCTCCATATGACATTCTAAATATAACGATGTGTCACTTGTCACTTTCTGTTACCAAGAAATTTTTTTTTTCAAATTTGTTGTTTTATATAGAAGGCTATGAATGCCTTAAAATCGATCATTTCAGTTCTGTAATCTTGGGAAAAATACAATTTTACTATTTTTGGTCCAATGCCATGTGCTGTGTAAAATTTAATCTTTAAAGTTGTATATTTATTTTTTTTAAACGGCAACATGGTGGCTCGTCGGGTTAAGAAAAAAGAGGATTTTATTACGATTATTTTGATACCATACACTATTAGGTTTTAGAAAAGCTGCCATTAAAAAACTTTAAAAAGTTAACTTGGAATTTTCCTAAAATGAAGCATCTTTTAAGAATAAATTTAGATTTAAATGCATCAAGTAGCCTGTTTTGGGTAATAGTGCCGGGTTGGACGCCGATTAGGATATCTTTGTGTGTAAAGTCGTGCAGCATCGGTTTCAGTTTTGCTGGTCACGAGGCTACTTGATGCATTTAAATCTAAATTTATTCTCAAAACATGCTTTATTTTAGGAAAATGCCAAGTTAACTTTTTAAAGTTTTTTAATGGTAGCTTTTCTAAAACCTAATAGTGTGTGGTATCAAAATAATCGTAATAAAATCATCTTTTTTCTTCACCCGACGAGTCACCATGTTGCCGTTTAAAAAAAAATAAGTTATACAACTTTAAAGATTAAATTTTACACAGCACGTGTTTGATACATTGGGTTGATAATGTTGACACGTGTATTATTTTTATTAACGGTTCTAATAGATATGATAGATTTCTAATTTATTTTATTAAGCGTATGGCACTAAGACACAATAATAAACAGTAATAATAACAAACGATTAATATAAATAGGGTTAAAACAAACATTTAGCAAATTAATATAAGTTATTAATTCTGGCGTAGCCGTCAGGAAATCTTCGGGTGTCCCTGCATAGGCATTATTCTCTAATGTGCTTAATGGTTTGGTTCTCTCCATATTCGCAGAGGGGCGTCGCTGTCTTGCCTCACTTGTGCAGGGAGTAGGCACATCTACCATGCTGGGTCCTCATTCGGTTTAAAGTTACCCATGTTTTACAAGGCAAGTCATAGCCTGGAGGCTGTTGGGGATGCATGGGATTTGGTTGTTCTGCTTTGTGGTCCATTCTTCGTACCAAACATTAGTTAGGCTAAATCCTTCTTCGGTGGTATCTATAGCTGTTCTGATGGGCGGTTTTCTAGATCGAAGGCTAGCGTCCTCAATATACTCGTGTATGCATTTTTGAATAATTTCTAAAGGTTTTAATGTATTTTCATAGGCATAAGCGTAAGCAACTAATTATTCCATAATATGACAAATGAAACTGGACTAGAGCAAAGTACAAAATGCGTAAATTGTTTAAATCCAATATGCCTTTTATAAACTTAAACATGTACAGTAAAGATCTTATTTTTTTAGTTAGGGATTCTGTATGATAATCCCATTTCATGTGGTGACCTATTATTACTCCTAAGTAATTTACACAATTAGCCCGCTTAATTTACCAGCTGTTAGTGTGTCTAAAGGGTAGTGATCATAGACAATTTACCTTTAGATAAGCAAACAATAATCACGAAAGTGACAGATTTATGGCCTCGCGCATGTAAACAAAACTAGACACTATTAGACTTGCGCGCTGCAACATTATCGTTTGACGAATGGGAAAATAGACAGGTCCGGGATTTAAAATTTAAATTATTGCCAAAAAATTGGACTTTCCTCTCAATTTTTATCAGGTTTGGAAAAAAGGTAGTGATTTCTGGCATTTTTAGTAGTAGCAAATCAGATTTTAAGGATAGAAAATTGTTTTTAAGGTTTTGTTTTTAAGATTTGTTTAAAAATGATTCGTCGTTGTGTTTTTAGCTGGAAAAGGAAGAGAACAAGAAGAAGTGAATTAAACTAGTCTTATAAAATCGAATATAAAAACAAACAAAACCAGCAAAAAAACCAATCTACGGTGTTATCGCGTACCTAACCTCAAGTCAAATATTAGTTGGTATATAACTTGTATTAAGTTTTACAATTTGGCAAAAACATGGGTAGGTACGTGTAAAACATTTTCAAGCAAAATTTCATGTTCAAGAATTTGAAAAGTTTTTTCCCGAGAACTTGACCCGTGAAATACTGACTTTATAAAAGGCTTAATGTCGGGGTGTACAGATTTTAACCAAAAAATTAACCAACCAGCAACTTTGACAGAATTAATTTTCTCACAATCAGACACAATTCACTAAACTACAAAAAAACTAGAAATCCGTAAATATTAACCCCCCACAATCCACGATAGCTAAGAAAACTACAATGAATCCACAGAGAAACCTTAAAACACAACAACAAAAATGGCGGCCGAGCCGGTTCTGTAGAGTATCTTGAACATGTCCATTATTGTCGATAAAGTAGGACAGGCCGATTACACGAGGTGTGTGCGCATGCACGAAGGTGTCCAGAAGGAAGGCAGCTGACCGGCGAGTCATGCGCTCGGACGTATTTTTTCACCCATAAAACGTAACTTTTGTTTGCGCAGGAGATAAGCTGTACATATCTAAAGATAAATTGTCTATGGTAGTGATATGTTAATTATTGTTCCATTTAAAGAAAGACATTACTTTTACATAAAAAAAAATAAAACTAGACACGAAATATAAAATTCACTATGACCTAGGTCGAAGACCAATTGGGTAACCAATAAACAACTTGTTAATAATAATAATATTTAAAAAAAATCAATAGAGCATACCTATAACTTTATAGGCAAAACCATACTACTTTTTACTAAGGAATCCACATTTAATTTATCCCAAACCTTTATGTTACACACTGTATATTTATTACATTAGCGCTCACCGTCCGTAGTCGTTCTTTAACCTTTTTATTAATAGTTTTGTGCGAGGAAGTAACCTGTTTTACCACAATGAAAATTGCGGAACGTTTTGCTGGTCAAACGAAAATAAAAAATAAAAATTGGTATTTAGAAAATAAATTCTACTTTAAATAACCCATTCTGAAAAGTAAATAACGACCGAAAATATTCCCAAAATTTTTTTTATTTTTAGTAATTTTGTAATATCTTAAACAATTCTTTATTGGTCAAAAGCAAAATGACTTTCCCGGGTGTAGAACGTTGTACCAAACAATTTTTCTTAAAGCCATTTTTCAATATCGGCCTTACTTTTTTCTCAAAAACGTTGGGCGCGTAAATCCACTTTACACGCTTAAATTCACTTTACGCGCCCAACGTATTTGAGAAAAATGTAAGGCCGATATTGAAAAATGACTTTAAGAAAAATTGTTTGGTACAACATTCCACACCAGGGAAAGTAATTTTGCTTTTGACCAATAAAGAATTGTTTAAGATATTACAAAATTACTAAAAATAAAAAAAATTTCTAAAAACAATTTTGGGAATATTTTTGATCGTCATTTACTTTTCTGGATGGAATAGAATTTATTTTCTAAATACCAATTTTTATTTTTTCTTTTCGTTTGACCAGCAAAACGTTTGGCAATTTTCATTGTGGTAAAAGGGGTTACTTCCTCTTCAACCCAGCCATACGTTTTAAATATACAATTTAAAATATACTTTGCAAATTAAGTATTCTCAAGATCTAATTAAAATTAATTACTTTATATAAAATTTCAGTTTATTTTAGAGTTATTTATATTACAGACAATAAACTGAGTGTCTGCTATAGAGCGATTGCTCTAGCACTTGACGGTAGACATTAAAGTTCTCGGAAATACCGGTATAACAAGTTTAAAACAATAAGTTACATCGTAAAATTTATCGAGACATAAAGTAAAAGACAATCTGGTAACTAAATCCGATTAGAATATTATTTAATTAGTGCTTTAATATAAGCTCTTTAATTAAACGACAGTATTCAAAAATGGTCCTTCCGCACCTCCAAAGTTTTCTGACATCAGTAATTACTTACCGTTCGTGATGTTAACACATTTTTTTGTACGACTGATAATATGAAGAACTTTTTTAAGTCGACCTGCTTTCATAATTAATTTTCTAATAAATAATTGATGAAAATTTTTACGTTGATTTGTTATTGCCATCTACCGTGCGAACAAAAACTATTTGCGTTAAAGAGGGCCTTGCATCTAAGGACGTAATGCTTAGCCGTAGACCTTAATACCTGGTGGGTGTCAGTAACTACCTGAATTAACAATCAATCAGTTATTCCGTCATCTTTGACAGTCGTTACAAGTAATTTGATTCATCGCTAATTTTTCCAATTTCTTGAACAATTCACACAATGGGCTTTACGGAACAGCACAAAACATTCATGGTTGAAGCGTATTTTCAAAACGGGATTAGAGTAAATGGTGAGTGGCAATACAATCCGGGTTTGTGCATGGACGATTTTCACGAACATTTTCCTAACGTTGCTTTTATTGCTGGGGATTTTTATCATTGCCTGAAAAGAACCGTGGCTGTGTTTAGGGAAACAGGTTCTATACAATACAAAAAAGGAGCAGGAAGACGATCTGTAAGAACAGAAGAACTTGTTGCAAACGTTCGTGAAATAATGCAAAATACGCCAACAAATTTAATTGTATAAGACGCCTGTCAAAAGAAGTGGAAAGATCTTATATGGAACATGCAGGATTATTCTTAAGAAGCAGCTAAATTTATTTCCTCATAAAGTGCAAGTATTCCAAGAATATACAAGAAAGGATTATCCAAGAATGTCGTAACATTTCTCAGATAATGGTCAACACTTTCGAAAATATGAAGAGACGTGTGAATTTATGCTTGGAGCATGGCGGTGGCCAATTTTAGCAATTTATGTAATTATTTTTCTTTCTGTATATTCTTACTTGGAAAGTAATGATTTATTAGACCTGACAACAACAAAAATAAATTTGTATTTGTCTACCTATTTTATTACTCATTAGTTTGGCATATCATGTCATAATATAAATTTGACAAAATTTTAACCTAGAGTTGGTTAGATATATCGTCCCCATATCATTGTGATCTAAACCAAGCGCTACGTTTTCTAATCCAAGCCCTCTTTGATGCAAATAATTTTTGCTCGCACGGTATTTGTTTGTTACTATAGTCGGATCTGGTCTTATCGTGCGGGTCATTCAAGAAAGACATACTCTCAGTTTTTGTTTTCTTTACTTGCGTTTAATTTTACCCTCTAAATAAAATACGTAAGATAAATGAGACAGACTTATTCCATTTTGACATAAAAAAAAAGGATATGTATTTACTTTCCAGCGATTCTAAAAAAGCTTATAATAGCACCAGCTACGTTTTATTTTAAATATGCCAGTTTTGTGACTTTGACAGTTTGTGACAAAATGAAACAATTTTCTGGGTTTTTGCATCCCCAATCAAAAAAAAATGGTACTTAATCTGATAAACTATTTCGAAAATTAAAGAAAAAGTGGAAATTTGCCAACCAATATTCAGGAAACAGAAGCCAAAGCACTGGGAATTAGTTTAAGGACTGTGCATGAAACAAAACATAACATAATACCCAAGAATACTAAAAAGTGTAAACGAAGAAAGCCACAGACTGAGGATTTAAGCGAAAATATTAAAATGGGAGTTCGAAATGTGATTTACGATTTATACAAATCAAAAACCAACCAATGTAACTCTTCCAGTTTTACAAAAAACATTAAAAATTCGGGGTGTTTTGGAAATTGGACTTGAAGCGTTATCAAAATTAATAAAAAATTTAGGTTTTCGCTATAAAAAAGACTGTAACCGAAGATTTGTATGTGAGCAGCCACAGATAGTGAGTCAGCGTGTTCAGTTGTTAAAAAAATATACGGACAATTACAAATAGAAATTTAGAAAAGTGGTATTTTTAGACGAAACGTGGATATTTTCGAATAGAAGTGGTTCAAAATCTTGGCAAGATGAGTATGTAAAAAGTGTTAAAAGGAAAAAGGGGTGCGGTACGGGAAAGCGTTTTATTATTTTGCATGCCGGTTCTGCAACAGGATATGTTGCAGGTGCGAGTTTAATTTTTTCTTCAACATCAAAAAGTGCTGACTATTATGATAATATGAATTGCGAAATGTTTGAAAAATGGTTAAAAGTTCAATTGATACCAAATTTGGATGCTCCGTCTTTAATTGTATTAGATAATGCATCATATCATTCAAGAATTTTAAATAAACAGCCTACTTCATCTTGGAGGAAAAGTGATATTTATGAGTGGCTGGAAAAACACAACCAAAATCCTTTACCAAATATGCTTAAATCGGAACTCCTATCAATAGCAAAGTCTCTTAAAAAACCCAAAATATACGCGGTAGATGAAATACTGCGTGAATATGGTCATGAGGTTCTACGACTCCGCCATATCATTGCCAGTTTAACGCAATAGAATTAATATGGGCTGGTGCAAAGTCTTATTATGAAAAACATGTAGGTGATGGTCTTAAATCCGACCAAGTACAAATAGTTTGGCAATATTCGTTAGATCATATTACACAAGAGTACTGGAAGAAATTGGTGGAACATACAGAAATATTAATAAGGGATTGGTGGGATCGAGAACAAGTACTAGATGTCGAAGTAGCGCCAATGATAATTGCTCCATTCGAAGACGACTCAGACGACTAAGACGACAAGGACTTTTCAGATTTTATAAGTGACGATGAGAGTTTTTAGGCTATAATTATAAACGGTGTTTTTCGTTTACATTTTTTAGTATTCTTGGGTATTATATTATGTTTTTTTTTCATGCACATTATTCTGCATAGTTCTTAAACTAATTCCCAGTGTTTTCATTACGGTTTCCTGCATATTGGTTTGCGAATTTCCACTTTTTCTTTCATTATCGAAATAGTTTATCAGACTAAATGCCATTGTATTTTTAGGTTTTAGTAGTAAAATTGTTTAAATAAATTGCACTGTTTATTATTGTCGTTTTTAATTAAAGGGTACAGTAGGTATATAATTAACGATTATATAATTTTTTTGTAACTTTTTCAACTCCCCTGTACATAATTTTTATAAAACTAATAATATTAGGTATAGTTGAATTCACATAAACTTTTAACGCCGTGACATTTCAGTTCTGCCATACTTGTCAAATACTGCAGCACTTATAAAATATAAATTTCTAATGGCTAAATTTAATTAGTATAATTGTACTGCACACAAAGTATGTCTATCTTGTATTATTTCATACGATTAAAAAGAGATAGAAATAAAAATAGTTGACCGAGAGTTTTCCAAACAAGAAAAAGAAAAAACACTGACCAATCTCAGCTGTATAAGAAATTTAGTAAGTTGGTGAAATCTAAAGTAACTAGACAATGACAAGTCTTGACATTTGGCATTAAAACTTTATGTGAATTTAACTATATATGTGGCTATCTTTGCGATAGCTTAAATAATGAAACTATTTTTCCTTCCTTCGGTATATTTGTAAATAATCTCACAGCATATTTTTATTGATTCAAAATGTAGTTGAAAATTTAATTTCTTTTTTTTTATGAGAATCTTCAAAAGACTGACCCCAGTGGTGATACTAACAGAGGAGTGTCGGATTCAACCTCCTGTGGGGGGGGGGGGGCGACCTACCGACTAAACTCACCGTGTTCCTGGGTTTCCGCGCCATAGGCGTATAAACCTTCAGACCACTCAATTCGGTATTTCGGCTCTGCACGCCTAATGCGTGCTTTGCGTCTTACTCGCCAGCGCTTTGGGTACTCAGTGTACTTAAGCTGGCTTTGTCGTCTAACTACTCTAGCTAAGTAATAAGCTTACTGTGTTATTGTTTGTGTTTGCGATATTTGTGCTCAGATCGTCTGAGCAGTAGCCAGTAGCAAGCTGTTGCTTACTGTGTTGGTGTTTGTGTTCGCGATGTTGTGTTGTTTGTGCCCAGCTGAGATTGTTATGTGCCCACGCACGATGATTTTAATTAATTCCTTTTTGACTGGAATCCTTTTAGGAATATCCATATTTTTATTTCTTATAAACTTTAGAATATCTTCACATTGGCCATTGCAAAAATACCATCTGCACTTCTTCACGAACAGTTATTCTCCCATAAAACACCTAGCTGTATACAACCAAATTCAAGGTTATAAAAAATCATCCCTCGTCTACATGTATAATACAAGGTCATATAATATCACCACTAACACCTGCAAATAATTATAAAAAACACCCACGCACGTATGTATTCATGGTTACAGATTAAGGGTTTATACGAAAATCATCAGAAATTATAAAAAAGGTATCATCCACGTAAGCAAACAAAGTTACTCCTCCCGCTCCATGCTCAGTATTATAGAATACCTATATACCCACGTAGCATTTACAGCGTCAAAACACACATCGGACACATATTTAAGATTAGGCATAGCAAAAATACCATCTGCACTTCTTCACGAACAGTTATTCTCCCCATAAAATACCTGTATACAACCAAATTCAAGGTTATAAAAATTATCCCTCGTCTACATGTATAATACAAGGTCATATATCATCATTAACACCTGCATCCAATTATAAAAACACCCACGCACGTATGTATTCATGGTTACAGATTAGGGTTTATAAGTGAAATCATCAAAAATTATAAAAATGTATCACCCACGTAAGCAAACAAGGTTACTCCTCCCGGGTTACCCGGGAAATCCTTGGAAATAATTTTAAAAAGAACCTCACACCTGGGCGAACAACGGGATTAAAAATCGGTTTACGCCAAAAATCAATACGCTTAAAAAAAGGGACCCTGTCTGGCCCCAGTGCACCTATTTACTACTGCACATCACCTTGATCAGCAGTTTCTAACGGCCGCCAAACAGTCATTGCTGCTAATAACATATATTAAGTAAAAAAAACCTTATTCTTTCTTCACAGTTACAAACAAGGGCGTCCGAAGGGGGGGGGGCAAGGGGGTGCGCTTGCCTCCCCCCCTGGCCCAAGTAGATTTGAGATATTTTATTTAACTGGGATATACATATTTATTGAGATACAATTCAATTGACAAAATTGGTAAAACGAACTCTTGTTGCATAAAATGAAATATGGAATTCAAAAATCTTCACTAAATAGCGAAGGAAAAATATTAGAATAGAATAAATAAAGCTTTATTTTAATTTACACAGCTAGTCATAATGGCAATATACAAATAGATATACTATTGGTCAGGCAATTGCGATAGCAACTTGTTTACCTCCAACTACAAGTACAGTCGAAAGATCATTCAGTACTCTCGCAGAAGAGTAAAAACCTGGATTCGCTCGACTATGACTGAGCACCGATTGGACGGTTTATGTATGATGAGTGTTCATCGCTAATTTGTAAAAGAAAAAAAAAAGACATTTAATTGAAAAAATTAGTGATGAATTTGCAAAAGATTCAAGAAAATTAACATTTCTTTTCTCTAATAAATCTGAATAACTTTTAAGTTTTTTGTTATATTTGAACATTTTTAAATATTTTGTTTAGCTATTTTTTGTTATTTAATATAAGTATTAGGTGTTTTGCTCTATTCTTTTATTAAAGGTTTGTTGAAGTGCTAGAAACAAAAATTATTCCAATTATGATTTGCCCCCCCCCCTCATGGAAAAGTTCCTGTGGACGCCCTTGGTTACAATGCAAAATTAAATACGTAAATTACAGCAAATTAAACCACCTACTACACTGTCCTATTCACTTAAATCTAACGCAACAGTGATTGATGGCTTAATTATCTCGCTGGGACCGCGCCGCCGCTTTGTATCGTGCCGCGCCGCTTCCGGCATCGGAGATAAATTATGTGCGCTTGCCAAATCTTTCAAAAAGTATATGTGAAACAAGGGTTTGTTAATTAGTTATTTTTTAACACTGAAAACACTTTTTGTCTTGATTTCAGTTATATTGTTTCTTAAGGACTTGTTATTTTTTTCTGTCACACTCAAAACTCCTCGGTGTAAAGTATATTTGCAAACTAGCTTTCAAAGAAAGTTACTGACTAACAATTGAATATTGATATAAATGAAACATCTTTAATAAAAAAACTTAAAGAATTGAAGAAGAAAGATCTGACAACCCTGGTTGTGAGGTCGGTCTCTTTGAGACTGTTTACCGCCGTATGGAATGATTGAAATGTCCTCAAACTGAGTGTGGATAATTTATACCAGACAAATTTTAATGCGCAAGCGTGCAAAAGGGAAATAAACGCTACTGAAAGGAAAGACAAGGAAAAATAATCTGTTTGGGCTAGAGAGCCATATAAAATTTCGATGAGGTTCCGACTTATGGGAGTGGCACCGAAAAAATTTTTGCTTTCGGCGATTGACCGTGTTTGCTTAGAATACTAAATTATCTCCCCCCCCCCCCCACCCTTTAAAATAACCATGAGCCGCTACTGTTAATATTAAACATTATATATAACTAGGCATTTTTATGTTAGTCATTGTAACAAATATTAAATGGTACAAACTATACAGGGTGTCCGTAAATGATGAGCAAAAACTTTGGGGGATACTTCTAGACCGAAAATAAATTATGCTATGTCTTCCTATAACATTTTTTTTCGATAATTAATTATTAACGGATTAACAGGGTGTTAGAATTAAATTTTTTTGTAGTTTTAAAATACATAAGTTACTAGAACAATAAATTAAACATTCAAATCAAATGTTAAAAGTGACGTCCTTCCTCATCAATGCATACATTAATTGTTCTTAAAAAATTCCGACGAACTTCATGGAATATTCCTTCTTTTGCTATGCTATATTTAAGGTTGAAAATAAATTAAAATGATTTCGTCTCAATCACATGCAAGCAAAGTTATTCTCGAAAACGGTTAGATTTATCGAAACAAAAGTAGTTTTATGTCAAAAGGTTAGGAGAATAAAAATATTCAGTCAAAATGCACATACAGCGTAGGGCAAAAAAGTTGGGATCATTCAAATTAAAGTATAGGCTTATATGTGGCACCCTCTACAAAATGCGAAAAAACGGTGGGCAAATTTGTATTCCTCATCCCGAAAAATAAGCCCCATATACGAGATTTCGTCAAAATATTATGAGTGTGGCAAAAGGTAATTGCAAAAAAAACTGCAAATAAAATGTAACTTTAACACCCTGTAATCCGTTCAATCCTCGAATAAATGTTATAGGAAGAGATAGCATTTCTTTTTGGTCTCAAATTATCCCTTAAATTGTTTCCTTATCATTTCCGGACACCCTGTATTTTGTATTAATATTAAACAAATTCACATGCATATTCTACTGTATTCTATGTATAGTTTCGGATCCCCCATATTATGCAGATTCTAACCGGTAATGTATCCATTAAAAATATGCAAATAAGCGTTTTTGTATTAGTGCACCAGATAGAGTTCAAACGAGCAATATAAGCGCTATACGTCGATTCAGCGACAGCAAATTAAAATTAGGCGATACCAATTATTACAACGCTTTGTTAAAAACTGCATAAATAATTACCGTTACAATTTTATACACTATTTAATTTCTATACTTTTAGTTACCGGATGCTAAATATAATATAATAAAAAAACTAAAAGCGAATATTGTGGCATATCGGACAAGCGTGTAACTGTTTTCTAATATACACAGGGATCCAAGCACAATCGATACCCTGGGGCGGGTAGACCACGAAGGCCGTTTCGTCCGTGTTAGGACTCTACACTTCTACAGGCAGCCATAACCCAAGCAATCGCGACAACGGCGGTAAGATGTATTTTTGCAAAATCAAAGCGGCCATCAATACACCGTAGCGCCATCCCAGCTTGACTTTCCAGTATGCTGAAGTCTTGTCGGTCTTCTGACTATTTATTTCTTACACCTCGTGTACACCCATTAAAAGCTCCATTACGGCTCAATCCCACTTATTATTTTCTCTATTGCTAACAACATCAGCATTGCACTATTTACTTTGTTTTCCTGATGATGAGTGTTGCTACACTCGAAATATGTCGAATTATTATAAATTATTCTAGGTTCGCCTAGCTATTCTAATAAACTTGTGGAGAAAGACTGTGCTTTTCTTTCTTCTGTAAATTTTATTGTTAAAAACTGCTGAAACATAAAAAGTGGTAGGTACAATTTGGGAGACTTTCTCTTAAACTTAACTATTTTCGAGGATCTAGTGGGGTGGATAATTAAATATTTTTGAACTCAATGAAAGACAATTTATTTTGTCAAATTTCCACTTTAATTGAAAAAATGTTTTCTTTACACGACGCTTTTCGCTACATTGTAGCTTCTTCGGGTGTATGGTGCTAACTCTCACCATACACCCGAAGAAGCTACAATGTAGCGAAACGCGTCGTGCTAAGAAAAAGTTTTTGCAATTAAAGTGGAAATTTGACAAAATAAATTGTCTTTCATTGAGTTATAATGAATTTCCATCAAGTAAAGGCCTCAACGATTCAAAAAATGTTTTTTAGTTAAACAGGTTTATTAACTATTTTTTGATCTTTGATGTGTAATTTTTTTTAGAAAGTCAATTAAACTTTTATTCAAAGTAATATACGCTACAGCTCACCTGCTGATGTAATGTCCTAGGAATTTTAACCGCGATATTATAATTTTCAACTTTATATTCAGAGGAAACTACGTCAAAGGCTCTGCATTACATTACACATTATAAAAAGAAGAATATTAACTAACACGAGTTCTTATGCCATTATATTATAAAACTTTTTTAATAATCTAGAGCATTAACCATTAACTACGTTTTCACATGTATCAGACCGATCCAAGCCTGTTTTGCTAATATTATAAATATTAAAAAAACTAAATAATTTAATCTTACAAAAAGTATAAATCCAGTTTTAAAATAAATATTAAAAAATTCTTAAATAGTCACTGTGTGCTTTCGATGTAAACTTGAATTTTTTAAATTTATTTACTTAATAGTTATATTAGTATTATTAAAAAAGCAAGAATAATTATGTTTAGTGGAAATAGAGTGGTTTTATGGAAAAATAGCTGATCATTGTAGAGTACCTAGAAGTACTGTACAAGGAATTGTAAAAAAATGGGTCTATCATCAAACACTTAAAATGTCTGTTGGGTCTGGTTGAAATAACAGAAAATCATCAAATGAAGAAGACCGAAATTTGGTGGAGTATTTAAGGCCAAATCGATTATAATTAATACAAATTTCACCAAATTCAAAATTAAAGCCCTAAAAATCGTAAATCAAGTTGTTGAAAACCAATGTGTATTATTCTTAGTGTTATGGAAAACTCGCTGTCAATAACTATTGATACTATAAAAAGCGTATTTTTTTTTTAATTTGTGTGATTTTTGACAAATAATCTGGAAGAAAACGATCTCAACGTGGAAATAAATAAAGCAACTATAAAGAGCTACCTTTGAGTTTTTACCAAAATATTTTAGATTTGGCAACATTATTTTTAAAACCAAGTATTCAGCAAACTATATATTTTATACCAGTGTGTTGGTATTTTTGACGAAAACCATTATTTTTAAATTTAATGTAATGTTTGAATTGTTATTACAATTGAAACAATCTAGAATAGATGGGTATATTTATTTATAGCATGTTACTGAGAGGTACCTACTACCATAACAATTCAATAAATTAAATAATGTATCACAAAGTGACTAGCCTCAATTTTAGTACTACCTTGGTTGACTTTTTAGTACGATTGGTGTTGGTTATTTCAACGGCAATTTTAAACATATCTTGCGTAAATGTTATATAATATTTATGTTACCGTCACATATGTGTCAATAAGTCAATTAATACTTTCCTAAACTTGAAGAAAAGCGATGATTTAATACGTTTACACGTTTTCTAAGAACAATAGAAGAATAAATTAGAGTTACGTCAAGTTGTTAAAAAATTCTTTATAAGTCACTTATGTTATTTTTTTTAACACTTTTTCATTTTTCACGCAACAAATCCCCGTTACTTTTTTTTTAGCTTGCGCCAATCTGATCGAAGATATATTTACCTATTTACTTAACTAAAGCAAAATTTTTTAAAATATTTCTTATTTTGTTTTATACGAATTTAATTAAACCACAAATAATGCTGTTCTTAAATAATACATAAAGTCCATTATACCTTCTGCCTTCAATTTTTTCGCTACATATATTTATCCTATAACTGTTCAAGCATGCCGGTTGTTTCGGCATACATTAATTAGCGAAATAAGAGGAGAGAAAATCTCTTACTTTGACTTAGATTTCCAAACTGTTAGGTTCTCTTTGATTACTTCACTGCGTTGCGACTTTGAGATGGATATTTGCCCACGTTTTCTTTAACTACTTTCGTCTCCATAATTATTTTACTCTCTTACTATCGCTTAAATTACGAATTTACCCATTTATTATTTTAAATAAGCTATAACTTTATTTTCTTTAAAAACTTGTTCTCCTATTATAGGTACATCGAGTCAATTTTTATTATGTCATAACCTTAATCCCGAAGTAAACACTTCTCCTATTGCTGATGATGACCTTCCCTAAGGTCGAAACATGTCCAAATATTTTATTTTCTGATCTTTTATGTAATGTTTTTCTCAATATTTTTATTATTAAATATATTTGTGGTTTAGACGCACTTTTTAAAACATTAACTACTTCCTGAACCTTGTATGCATTATTTCTTTTAGTAACAACCCTGTTGACTACGTCGACATTTTCTTGTCTAATTGGGCGGTCCCTAATGCGATTTTTAACGGTGCAGACAAATTACAGGACCGACTGAGCTTTGCCCTAAAAATAAACGACACCCCAGTGTACCTAGATAGATGTCTACAATATCTGCCGAGACAAATTTCCGCATTTCTAGATTTTTGTACATGACTTCTTACAGATTTTCTATCTTTCGATAAAATTGAGGTCAATTTTATTTAAGGTTTAGATAATTTTCAAATCAAATCAAATCAAAAAATGCTTTATTGCAAACAAATAATGTAGATTCTTATTTACAAAGCTTATCAAAATAACATAAACATAAACATAAAACTACGTCAAATAAAGAATAAAACATATATAAGGTGGAGTGGGGTAAGTTCGTAACTGGGGCAAGTGCATTAAGTTATTAATCAAAAATAGAGGCCTACAATGATCTCTAGACTTAACCCTGCACACATCTAAGCGCTATCTTTTGTAAAACAAACACAGAATCAAAAATATATTTACAACAGAAGCCCCAAAAAGCCACCCCGTACCTCAAGTGTGACTCAATAAGGGAATAATACATAGATTTGGCCATAATCATTCCTAATTCATTACTTTCCACTCGAACAGCATAACAACCAGACGCCACTTTCTTGCTCAGACAAGCTACATGTTCTTTAAATTTTAAATGTAAATCTATATGCAAACCTAAGAATCTAGTGCAGCTCTTATTCAAAACACAAAAACTAGAATTCATGTTAACATGCATCATAAATTTAGTAAATAAAGCTAGTCTTATCAATATTAAAACAGAGGCGATTTGCATCGCACCACCTCTTCAAACGCTGAAGATCCTCTGAAATGGTTCCCTCCAATAAAATTGGATCATTGCCCACCCACAGGATGGTAGTGTCGTCTGCAAATATAGTAAACGACCTCAAATGTCGATTGTGGGGAGGTCATTTACGTACAATAAAAAATAATCGGTCCAAGAACCGATCCCTGAGGAACTCTATGTTCAACATTATCCAAAAAATACTTCTGTTCACCATAGTGTAAAACCTGCTTTCTACCCATTAAATAGGAGGAGAACCAATCATACGCAACTCCTCTGAAGCCATACCGGTAAAGTTTCCACAGCAGAACCCCATCAAAAGCCTTCGAAAAATCACAGAAGGCCGCCGCAGCAACGTCACCCTCATTCAATCCCAAATAAACACTCTCTAATAGATTAAACATGGCATCATTAGTGCTCTTAGATGACTGGAAACCGTTATAGCAACAACATCTCAAATTTGGGGTTTTGCGTCTCTGCTATGCTGCACATTTTTTGACACGAAGTAAGGTAACTTTTTATCGTAAAAAAACATAAATATATCCATTAAAAATAGTCAATACCTTAAAAACAGCGAATTAGCGACAAATTATTTCCTGCTACACCACTTGTCATTCCAGAATATATTCTAGCGTATACTATGTAAGGTTTATCTCTTTACCGCATTCCTTCTAATTGTTAAATTTGGAATAGCTGTATTTGTAAGTTAATTCTCTTAATGCAAACCTAAAATATTGGATTAAGTAATGCATTGCTTACTTTGTGATATTACAAATTAACAGTAGAAATAGCAAATAATATAAAAACAGATCATTTAAGCAAACCGCTACACCCGCTGTCCTAGAATGCTCTTTAACCTGCGGAGTGTTTTTTTTCTGAAGAGAATTTAAATTAAAATTTAATGCGCCTGATGCAGTGATTCAAAATTTAACCTCAAAAATAATGATACTTTAAAGCAACCCTAATTTGAAGGTCGCAGAATTAGAGGTAAAGTCACAGAAAACATATAGTGCCCCTGAATACTGATGCAGGCGTCTGATCTAGTTAAGTTTTTGTGATTGTCCTCTTCAGCAACTCTTCTATTAAGATACTGGTTGCTTAATAATTATGTAAGTTGTGACTCGGTCGAATAGTTAAAAAAAAAACCTACGCGACTTCTGTTTCTGCTTTAAAAAAACTAAACAATTCTTCTCAAGTTAGCCACACTTTTGAACAAACACTGTACGAAGTTCGTAAAACATTTTACAAAACATCCAATTAGTTTCAGTTATAATTAAGCCAAAATTTCTTACAACATCTCTTGAGAAAGAAAAGTGTTAAACAATGTTTAAGTCCGTTAACTTAAAACAAATTGGGAACCTTTCCAAGTTTCTCCATTGAACTTAAGTTTTGTAGGTGTTAATAACCGTAACTGTTTTACACCCTTATCGTTATAACTTTAAGGTTACTTACTAAACCTGTTTAGAAGTTTGTTGGAGAACTAGTAGTAAAAAATATTACAGAATTAACAGAACAAATTGAGCTAACTTAAATGTCTTTTATTGATCGTTGCAAAGTGATGGGCCAACTTTGGTCTCTAAGTATACTATTGGCTTTTCTTAGGAATGTGGCGATAAAGGCGACAGAGTACAGGTGGTACCAACAACATTTTTGCTGCTAGGGCCATTCCCGAGGGGACCTACGGTTTAACGTGGGATCCGAACCAGACTGCTCACTTGAAGCTCCCTCCAAAGGCTATCAGCTCCTGGTTTCGCGCTTTATTGACCTACCGATTAAGTAGTATGTTCCTTCCACCGCACCCTACGAGATATCTGATTTCATTCGGCCTGGTTAGCGGCGTAAATGGGGTGGGATAGGGGGATGATAAATTTTCCACTCTTCCCTAATTTTTGCTTGATGCTGGACCCACATTAAGCTAAAATCCTCTGGGCTCGAACCAGTTTTCCGGCAGTGGGATACGAACCCACTCACTCTTGTCCTTGAGTTCTCATCAGTGACTGCCGCGTAAATTACGGAGCCACCGAAGCTGTCATTAACCATATAATATTTCGTTTACAAATAATAATTATATTATTAGACATTTTTAAATATAATAATATAATAGTCCTTCTAACGATTCCTTGAAAGCAAGTCAGAAATTGAAAATACATAATAAAGAATGAGACAAAAGAAATTGCATGTCAAGGTTTTATTAATAACTGTTTGGACTTGGTAAGCGATGAAGTCGATATTTTTAACCGGTCAATTTCGTGCTGTGATGTATTTTGATAATTTTCTGATTAAAAATTGTGAAAGCATCATGCTTTAAGCATGGTTTATTATACAGAAAGAGAACAAATGTTAATTCTGAGGAAAGCAAAATACGTTCAATGCTAGTGAGGTGCAGGAGAACACTAATTACTTCTTACTGCTGTTCATCAAGTAAGTTTAACTCTTTTCAACTTTTATTAATCAGTAAATAACAAAACATTTTGTCCATTGTAATATGATAATTTATTTATTATAGAAAGTTTCTAATATTTTAGGAATTTCTCTCGGAACTTACAGTAAATTGTTTAAAAGGCTTGGAGCGATACGATGAATATCATAAAAGAAATAGCAATACTGCCCTCGCATGGCGAGGAAGACCACTCCATGAAATTCACGACTATGGCATTAGATACCAAATACAGTGTGTGTATAAAGTCTGAAAACGGCTTAATAACATCACAATTTACTGGCCGATTTAAACCAAATTTGGTACAGTTGTTTAAGAGGATCTAACGCACCGAATGACGATATTGGCGTTGTTGCCAGCTTTTTAGTTTGTCTGGAATTCGAACGAATTTTATGTTTTTAAATATAACACCCAGTATATTTTTACATTTTTAAATTCCACATAAAATTATAATTATTTTTTATTAAATGCATTATTAGTCTATACTTCATAGTTTCCGAGATATTGACTCTCGAAAAGTGACATTTTTGAACTTTGACAGCTTATAACTTTCTAACAGTACGTCTTAGAGCAAAACGGTTTACATGTCCCTATCTTCAATTTTTATTATCTTCCCAAAAAAATCAACTTCCGGTTAAACCGGATGTAACTCGAAAGCAGGAAATATAGTTGTTCCGGTTTAACTGGAAGTTGATTTTTTTGGGAAGATATTAAAAATTGAAGATAGGGACATGTAAGCCTTTTTGCTCTAAGACGTACTGTTAGAAAGTTATAAGCTGTCAAAGTTCAAAAATGTCACTTTTCGAGAGTCAATATTTCGGAAACTATGAAGTATAGACTAATAATGCATTTAATAAAAAATAATTATAATTTCATGTGGAATTTAAAAGTGTAAAAATATAATGGGTGTTATATTTAAAAATATAAAATTCGTTCGAATTCCAGACAAACTAAAAAGCTGGCAACAACGCCAATATCGTCATTCGGTGCGTTAGATCCTCTTACACAACTGTACCAAATTTGGTTTAAATCGGCCAGTAAATTGTGATGTTATTAAGCCGTTTCCAGGCTTTATACACACACTATATATAAAATGTAATGATGTGATGTAAAGATAATATATTTATAGCCGGTTCAAACCTTTTTTCGAATCAGGGTTTATTATTTAACTGCTTCTAATCTTATAGATATTTTTTTAGTGGAATCAAACTCAAAACCCTAGCTGAGGCATGAAGATTTTTTAATTTAAAAAAAGTCTGGACGCCACTAAATATTGTTGAGTTATACATTTTATTTTCAGCTGACTACTTAAAAAAGGAAAAAATACGTAGATCATACTCAAAAATTTATAGACAGTGTCTGGGCTATAGATGCTAGTAATGTCTTACAGATCATCATAAATCCAAATGAATTGGATTCTTTTGATAATGAAGACCAAATTTTTAGTAAACATTGAAAATAAAGAACACTTTTTAATTATAGGGAAAAAAAACCATAAAGTCTTTCTCCACAATTTTAATTCAATAGCTACGCTATAATCTACATGTTTCGAGTGTAGAAACACTCATCATCAGGATGTTGAAGTAAAAATTATGAACAGCTGATGTTGTTAGCAAAAGAGAAAATATAATAAAGATAAAGGTGGAACTAATCCATAATGGAGCTTTCAATAGCACGTATAGGGAGTGAAAAAATTTTGCAGTCAAGAGGCGGAAAATCTATCAGCACGCTGAAAGGTCAGGGACCAGTAAAAAGCCACTATGGGCGGGAAATGAAGAGAAAAACAGGACATATCAATATAATTCCATGTCAAATGAAGTGTTTTGTGGAAATCAGTTCAAAGTGTGTGTGATGAAAACATTATAGTTTGATTTGATTTGAAAAATTCACCTATGTCGAGGAGGTGTGAAAGAATAAGTCAGATATGAGGGGGGGAGAAAGAAAAAAATGTGTTTTTTATATTTGAGTATAGATGCTTTCTGTAAAAGATAAAGAAAAAAGGGATGTAATGAATGAAATGTAATAAAATAAGTTAGATTAGCTTACCATTTAGCTTGAAGAAAAATGCTGTTGGGGCACTAAGCTTGTTACGGCCCAGTTACCCCAGCAGGAGTCAAAACTGACACATATTGTAGAAAAGAAAATAAAAGTTTACCACATTTTAGAGAAACTTTTTGATATTTTTAAAAAAAAAAATTTAAAAAGAAATTTTATTCGCTTTTCATGAACATCCTAGACGGAAGTTCGCTGCGACCAGCACATGTCTAACCCAAACGGGAAATGAACTTGAACTTGACATTGAAAGGGGAGGAACAAGTGATATGTATTTTCGCGGTCAAATTAAAGTGTTTCAGTATGCTAATAAAATCCACCTGAATTAATAAAAATGTATCGAGGGAAAGCTCAATTAAGGTTCACAATAAATACTAAAATAGTCAGAAACAATATATCCATAATTAAAAAGGCTTTAGTACATTTAAAAAAAAGTGTTGTTCAAATGATTAAAGAATATGTGTCCTAAAAATTAGTTTATAGCGACCCCCATTGGTAGATTAATAATTAAAAGATGTAACACAGCACTTCGATAAAACAGAAAGTAACTATCTCAGAGCCACCCATGAGTGAAAAGCAGTAAGAAATAGACAGTTTGTTGTGTCGGTAAAATAGTATTAATAATGTAAAAATCAGTGGTCGTGATACGGTACAGACAACATCACGATCACCCCAATGCACTGATAGACCGCCCATAAGGAACAGAGCTAATAAGAACAAGACAAGAAATTAATGTAAAAATGTTAGGTTAGGAGAAGCGCTGAAAGGTAATTAGTCATGGATGGCCCCAAAACAGATTAATCGCTGAAAAATAATTAAAATAAGTTAGAATGAAGAATAAAAGTCCGAAATAGGGTAAATAGCATTAGAGAAGAGTCAGTCAAGATGTGAAACTTTTTAATTAGTTGTATAACAATAGTTTTTTTGCCAATTTTTATTTTGTTCAGTACTTAAAATAAATGTCTGTACTTGTTTGTGCTAAAAATGTGTTTGTTTTTTATCGTTATTAAATAAAACAGAACTTATAAAACCTAATACTATTAATAGTTATTTATGTATCAAGGGTACTAAATATATGATTATGCCCTGAGGGCGACAGTCTTACAAAGCCGAGGGCCTCTGGCCCGAGGGTTCGTAAGTCGCCCGAGGGTATATATCTATTAGTACCCGTGGTGCATACGGACTTTTATGTCATACCAGTTCGTTTTGAATAATAAATATTTTTTTTTAATTTAATTTGATTTACCAATCTTTTATATTTACCTACGACATTACCTTAACAGTACTAAAATGTCTAATCTGTCAAAGTTAAAAATCAAAAATGGAACACGATGCACACTTAATGCCCGCGCGGGCCATAATGTGTACTTTATGCCCGCACGGGCATAAAGTTTAGTAATCCATTATGTAGATAGTATCTAAGGTATAAAAACACAATAATGTACTGGTATGACATAAAATATAATAAATATTTTTTTTAGTTGAAATAAATAAATCGCATTTTATTTATTGCCTAATTAGGACCCTGTATAAAGAATATATTATATAACTTAATATACGACATGACTCTAATTGAGATGTCAGATGATGTGACGTACATTCAAATAATCATTAGAAGTACTACCGTGCGAGCAAAAATCATTTGCATCAAAGAGGGCCTTGCATGTAAGGACGTAATGCTTAGCGGTATCAAGCACAGACTTGAACATCAAAGTTTTGTTAACAGAATACCGAAAGAACTTTTCGGATATAGGTTTATAAGTTTTTCATGGCCGATAAACTAAAATTTATTTTGACATACATCACAGACATTATAAATTACTAAAAAAAAATTGTGTGTGCTTAAGACCACACGACAGAAGTGAAAACTTCAACAAGGTGAAATTAACAATATCAAATACAATTTTTCAATTTTGTTTCTTTTAGGTTAGGTTCGTAAGCAATCATAAAAATAACATAAACTTGGAATACGGGATAATTTTACTGCATACGAAAAAAGATATTTCCTAAAATTGAACAACCCTTGAATTTTTACATCTTCAACAGAAGTCAGAAATCATAATAAATTAGGTCCACGGAATAAGCAATTACGGTAAACCTTACTTCACCCTACGTAAATATATAATTTAAAAAATGCCAGAACATACCTGAGACGCAGACGAGTGTCTATACAACGCACGCTGTTCGGGTCAGGGTCAGTTCGGATTGAATATAGCAGTTGAATTCGAGCGTTACACAGCCGAGTGTGACGCGTGACGGCTCAGTTTAATTCAGTGCCCACAAAAAGTGCTAAACGCGCCTAAAGAAGTTTTCACTTCAAAAAATCAAAAATGGTAAGAAAATGTCAGTCAGGATGTCGGAGCGTCTCGTCGCTGCTAAATAAATAATGATATTATAACAACAGTTCTTATAATGGTCAAATTTGTCGGCATATAATATATTTCGGCCCAGTTGAGGATGCTTTTGAGAAGTTAATAAATTAAAAGTTACTTTAAGAACCTTTTCTCTCCTTCAATGTTACATAATATCTTTGTAAAAAATTTTGATTTAAAGATTATACCGTCTGGAATTTCTTAAGTGATCGACATTCCCCGATTGTTCCATACATTTTTAACCTTTTCAGTGTTAACAAAAATGTTTAAGTGTTTGTTGACCTTTGACCTCTTCATTGGATTGGATAAGTTTATATATTATTCCATTACTTGACAAGTATTTTTGTTCCAAGGCGAAAGGCAAGAAAAGGGTTGTATATAAAATATTTATCTTTTGTTGATGGGCGACAACAGAGACTGAAATGTATACCGTGACAGCGTTACATTAGAAAATAGGATACATTAGGAATATTAGACTTGAAGAATTCGTTTAATGTTATTTTTGTGTTATAATGGACATACGACCTTTAAAACCACTGTTTAAAAAATATGACATAACATTTTTTTAAGAATCTGAAGATATAATCTAAGAAATAGCTACAAAAAAAAATTTTAGTCATATTTATAGCCACATTTTTAGGTATTTTCCATTATTTTTGCAACAGACATTATAGAAATTTAATTTAATTGTAGTTTGTGTCAACAAATGGATCAACGCATAAATAGGTGAAAAAGACTGAAATTTTTTCAGTTCAAACTTCATCTTCTGGGGTTTAGCTCTTTTTCGGTAGAAACTAATTTGTGTCAATTTTGGTTTTTAAAAATCAAGCATGCCTTGGAATTTACTCGTAGAGTGCTTTTTCCGAGGCTTTTTCTCTAGGAGATACGAAAAATTGTTAAAAAGAAAAGATGCTTAGGAAGAAAAACCTACTTTGATATTTTACATTATTTTTATTCCTCCCTTCCTGTTAAAGATATTAAAACACTGTTTAAATGATAAATTCTGTAAATTTGCAAAATTTCTATACGATTTTCGTCCGCCTATTAAGACGTTTAGATAATTATAAGTAAAGGGTGGAATATATGCAAAATGCATATTATGCATTTTTTGCATATTTTGTCAATTATATAATAAAATGCATATTTTTCATACATTATTATTTTAAGAGCATATTTTTATGTTTTTAGCTTTATCAAAAAATTTAAAAAGTTATGTTGTTGTTAAGGTTGAATTATCAACGCTATTCAATCTATTGCCAACCTATAACCTATTTTGCGTTGATTTTTTGAGTTTATTATTTTAATAACTAACATTTAAAGAAAATCAATATTGTCGGTGCATTATTTAGGTAGTATCTGATATATTACAAAAATATCAATTTATTTCATTGCTAATTTTGGGAGAATTGTATAGTGAAAGAACAATGAGTGACAATGACATAATAATGTTAAAAAAATCTTACCCGATAATTTTCGCTACACAATTCTCCTAAAATAAGTTATGAAATTCCTTGATATTTATTAAATATGTCAATTATTACCTATAGAATATCAAGTCGATACTGATTTTCTTTAAATTTTGTATAAAAGTTACAAAACATAAATAAATCAACGCGAAATAGGTTATGGGTTGGCAAGCATGTTGATACTCCTATACCTTATGGCCATTTGCACCGCAAGCACTAAGTCGGGATTACCACTAAGCCTAGTCTAACACAGACTTAACTCTTTAATTGGTTTGCACCGTTGTTGCAAGGCCGAGCTTTGTTCTTAAGCCAGACTTTATTTTAATCCCTCCAATTTCTAGGATTAACGCTGACTTATCTTTAAGTCGACACGTGCGCGTGCGTATTTTGAAGCTTTCAAAGTAAAAAAAAAACGGTAAAAAGTATTTTGATTAATAGAATTATGAATGCATTGATGGACTTTGTGTTTGAAGATAACATTTTTGAAGACGATTTAGAGGTCCTAGATATTATCGATTTTGGGTTTCCAAGAAGAAGATATCTTAGGAGTAATTATTTTCAAGATTTTGATAAGCTGCAATTTTTTCAGGTTTAGGCTGAGGAAAGCCACAGTAGGTACTTGCTGTGCTTGCAGAAATTGAAATTTATCTGGAATATCCCCATGATTGGTGCTGAGACTTATTTAGGCTTTTTCAATGAAATAATATATAGGTATCGCTAGTTAAATCTTGTGAATTACTTTCAAGTTCTTTCATAGTAAAATTTATATATGAACTCATCCAGTCTAATAACTTAGCATTCTAATGTTAGTCCTTGTGATCTTTTAATAGCAATGACAGTGTTTCTCCAATAAACCCACTCCTGACAGCTCTGAGGTTCTATGCAACGGGGGGCACATATATATCATCAGTTGCTGATTTTACGGGCATGCACACCACGACAGCGTCGAGGATAATATCCAAGGTTTCAAGGTTGCAAGAGTCTTAGACCTAGATATCAATATGCCTGAAAATGATGACCTATGGAATGTACAGACCAAGTACTATGATATTGCCAGGTTTCCGAGGGTAATAGGCTGCATGGATGGCACTCATATCCGTATTCAATCTCCAGGTCTAAATATTTTGTTTTATTAAGCATCAGTTTTTTAAAAGTATTTACAGATATCTTACTCAATAACAAATTTCTAGGAGGATATGATGCAGAATTGTTTCGAAACAGAAAGGGCTATTTCTCTCTTAATACCCTGGTAGTGGGTGATGCTAGTTTGAATGCGGGATATTGTGGTTAATAAATCAGTCAAATCACACACATGTCAAAAAAAGTCACAAAAAGTAACGTTATGTTAGCACCGAAGCAGGCCGCCAGCCATACAAAAAGAAATTTCCTAGATATTAACGGTGTTGCCGCGTGAATGCAAGGCTTTCTAAAGTCTACAATTTAAAATTAAATTAATATCACTCCCGGTGCAACCAAAGTCAGGCTTACAAATAAGTCGAACTTAGTTAAATCAGACTTAATATAAAAATGGTGCAAATGGCCATTATTGATGTCCTACTTAGTTCAGGGATTTTCCAATCTGAAGATTATAAAATGATATTTACATTTTGGTTAAACACAAGGTATTTAATAGGGGTTTCCGGGGTTTGCAGGTATATTGTTAGGGGTTGTTTATTATCACTTAATAATGCGTTATTATTACCTGCTTAACAAACTGTATTTATATCGATTTTTAATACATACTTCTAGCTTGTTTTTATTGGGGTTAATTTCAGTTTTATACCGGACATAATAATATACCCTCGTTGGAGATTAGAAATTTAAGTTTAAGAGACTCAATTAGTATTGTTGGAACTTTTTCCGATAAATGAAACAACATTCCCGGTAAAGTAGGAGGGTAAGTAAGGAACAAATCGGATGTAACTGTAAAAAAGAATGAAGGATTTAAATACTTAACTACAGTAAAAAGCATTTATGAGGATAAACCATCCAACGAAGTTGTATCTTGGCCTTATATTTTGCTACCTAAGTTGTAGTATTGTCCGATTACATTAGTAGATGTTGAAAGAAGGAAACATATTTTTACTAATAGAAGACAATCCTTTTTAGTTGAAAATTTTAAAAAATATTTAGTAATAAATGCCTTTATACAGTTCTAGGTTAAAAATTGTTTACTTTAATTTTTCTTTGTTTTTTTTTTGAATTTTTATAAAATAAACATATTTTTTAGAACCCAATGTATTCCCTTACCTCATTTAAGTATAATAAATTCAGAAACATTGCATATCAGTATGCATATTTGGTAAAAAAATGCAAATAACTGTATATTTTAAAGGCAAGCAAGGCATATATATGCGCATATTTTGGCTGAATTTAAGTGCATATAATCCGCCCTTTAATTATAAGAAATGTTCATAGCAAATTGTTATAAAAATAATGTAAAATATTAAAGCACGCTCAGAAGTTTAATTCTTTCTCCGTTTTTCTTCAAAACTAAAATTGTGAAACAAATTAGTTTCTACATAAGCATGGTTACACCCCGAAACATAAAGTTTCAACTTTTTGTTTTTTTACCTATTCATGCGTCGATCCTAGCACACACTGTATACTTGTTTGATATAGAAAGTGTAATGTAAAAATCATTCGTAGATTTTTGAATTTTAAAGTCAGGAGCCAAAACTGCAAAAATGGAGGGTAAGTAACAATACATTTTAGAAATTGAACAATAATAAATTCCAATAAAATTGGCAGCCATAATATGCTGAATTTAGTCTAATAATAATTTATTATCGGATTTCCGAACATTCCAAAAGCTTATTTGGATGATTTTAGTCTCAATTGAGTTTAATTTCCGTTTTGTTGCTTAAATTAAAATTCTAATTCCCATAGAATCGGAAATGATTTGGTTAATTTTAGTTGTAGCCGTTATTTGGGCTGAGTGGACCATAATCGTAGTCGGGTAGATATTTGGAAATCAATTTGTTCATTTGTTTAACAAGCTACTCTTGATTTAACTGGTTTAATTGGTTTTAAAATATTCCAACGAACATTTGTGCAGTCGTCTCTTTTGGGTTCGTTATGGTATGCATGTAAATAAGTCCATTTTTGTAATCCGCTATCACTAAATTTCTCCAAATTGAGATATACGATTTACTTTAGCTAAAAGATATTGAAAGACGCATCCTCAACATGGTGTTGCTCATGTAACAGATTTTGTATTAAACTAACCGAAATATATTACTCATAATATAAAATTAATACTTATGAAAATAGTAAGTACATGATTAAGCCGTCTTATTTAAAACTGATTAATGTAAAATTATAACTGATTATATTTTAATCATTTACACCAGCGGATAACCTAACGAATTTGATATGGCACGAGCAAAATACGCAGATAAAACCTTACGTGTATGTGGCGAGCCGAGCTTTATCGGACCGTGTAATATCTGCCAAATTGATTTTTTAATTTTGAACTTTTAATAATGGTAAAAATTAATCTTGAGAAACTTTTACGTTGATTTCAGTGGCGTAGTCAGTTTTTTTTTAAATAATTAGTTTTTTTCTTAATATTTCCCTAGAGCGGCAGACTCCCAAGGTAGCAAACGGAGGTGCATGTGATCTACCACGCTGCCAAATTTTAGTTCTCTGGGAACATCTACCTAAAATACTTTATCAATACTAGTTTTTACCGTTTTTATGGTAAAGTGGGAGTATCAACATACTTGCCAACCTATAACCTATTTCGCGTAGATTTATTTATTTTTTCTAGCTTTGTAACCAAATTTAAATAAAATCAATATCGACTTTATATTAAATAAACATCAAGTAATTTTATAAATGGTAATGTTGTAAAGCGAGAAATATCGGGTAATATTTTTTCTAACAGTTTTATGTCATTGTTATTCCACTATACAATTCTCCCAAAATGAGCAATGAAATAAATTGATATTTTGTAATACGTTAGATATTACCTAAATAATGTGTCAACGATATTGATTTTATTTAAATGTTAGTTATTGAAATAAACAAAAACAAGGCGAAATAGGTTATAGGTTGGTAGTAGATTGAATGGCGTTGAGAATTCTACCTAAACTTATAATGGAATTACGATATACAGCGTCTCCAGAAACCATCTTCACATATGGGAAACTTTTTTATTTTTGACTTTACGAAAAAAAGGTACTCTTCGTAAAAAGTTCTGCTTGTTGATAAAATAACACCCAAATTAAAAATTTTTAGCCAGCATATACGGGGTGTTAAGAAAGTAAAAAATATTTATACCGTAGGTGGAAAACTATATTTAATAATTTTAATTACAAAGTACAATAATGAATAATACACTAAATTTTAACATGACCACCATTTTTTTCCATACAAACGGTTGTACGTCGTGAAAATTCCATTACTGCAGTTCTAACCATCTGAGGGAAACCTTCTTGGACACATTCTCTGATAACTCTCTCTAATAGGTCTATGGTTTCAAAAGGTCTGTGGTATAAACTTTTTGTTTTAAGAATCCCCATTAAAAAAATCCAAAGGTGTTAGATCTGGTGACCTTGGTGGCCAAGCAAATTCTGACCTGCGTCCAATCCACCCATGTGAAAATGTTCGGTGTAAGAGTTTTGTCACTCTTGCAGAGCTGTGACATGGAGCACCGTCATGTTGGAACCAAAGTTTGTGTCTTATATTCAGTGGTAGTCCATAAAAAAATTCAAATACCTTAGTATACAAAAAGTTGAAGTAAATTTCGCCAGTAATATTTTCTCGAAACAAGTACGGCCCTACAATTTGGTTCTTAAAAACACCCCACCAACCATTTGTCTTGAAAGAATACTGGTCACGACACTATAAAAGTGGGGATTCTCATCACTTCACCACTTTCAGTTTTGAGATTCTACTCCATTTAAGGTTAACATCGCCTCATCTGAAAATAATATTTTTCTTGCGAAAAATGGGTCATCTTCTACCTCACCTTGAAACCAAGAGCAAAACAAAAATCGTGAATCAAAATCTCTAGGATGTAGTTTGTGCAAAAATTTTGGTTTGTATGGGTAAACATTATTTTTCCTTAAAATAACTTAAGCAGTTGACTTTACAACAGGTCGTGAAACAGTTTGTGAATATTTCTCAATGAAATTTTGGGATTTTCCATGACAGCTTGCAAAACCTCTAATTGGGTATCTTCGTCCGTGCGCCAAACCTGGTGCTTGTCGGAAAATTTATTACTTACAGACCCGGTATTTTTAAATTTATTAAAAATATCTCCAACGGTCACAAGGCTAATCATTTTATTTGGATATCTAGAATTTAAAATTTGAGCAGCCTCTCTGTACGAATTGTAGTGGTCCCCGACAATTAATACTATTTCAACTTTTTCCTCCATTGTAAATTTAAGCACCATATTTAATAAAAAGGAACCAAACCGTCCGCCTTGACAAATATAATAACACAGGCCTGCATGAAATTTGTGATCACGTGATTTTTGTTTGTTTAGCTCAGTTTTTATATAGAAATAACTAATTAAAATACAATTGGTCTCTATCACCCACAGATTTTTTTTGCAAAAAAAAGAAAAAATATAAAAAAAACTTATAATGGGCGTTTTAATACATTTTAAAATGAATGTAGTACTTCAAATTCTAAATGATTGATGAATAACAAATGATTTTCTGTGGTGCTACACACCTTCCGACTGGAGACTTTTTATCGACTTCAAAAAGGAGCTTTAAAGCTTTTCTTTTACATAATGACAATGTTTTTGCTTCTGTTTCGGTCGGCCATACGCTAGTTAAGTTAAAGGAAAACTATGAAAATTTAGAGGAATTACTTTTAAGAATACAATATGAAAATCACAACTGGGAAGTGTGTGAAGATCTAAAAATTCTAGGTCTTCTCTTAGGTCAGCATTGGATAAAAAGAGACTGGTCACAAAGAGAGACTTTAACACCTGGAAACAAAAATGTAATTCGCGAAAGTCTTATTGACCCTCAAAAAGTTTTACTTCCACCACTTTACATAAAACTTGGGCGTATAAAACAATTTGTTAAGGCATTAAACAAAGAAGGAAATTGTTTTAAATATTTGTGTAAAACATTTCCGGCTCTGTCAGAGGCAAAATTAAAGGAGGGAATCTTTGTTGGGCCGCAGATTAGCAGCTTGATGAAAGATACAGAATTTGAAAAGGTAATGGAAGATAAGAAAAAACATGCATGGAATGCTTTTAAAGAAGTTGAACATAAATTACTACTATGTTGAGATCGTTGAAAATATGCTGGAAAATTTCAGGAATTTCAGAATATGAGCATAAAAATTCACTTTTTACATTCCCATTTGGACTAATTCCTAATAAATCTTGGGGACGTGGGTGAAGAGCAAGGTGAAAGATTTCACCAATATATTAAAGAGATGGAAAAAAGATACCAGGGGCGCTGGGACACAAAAATGATGGCCGATTTCTGTTGGACATTGAGAAGAGATCTTCCTTTAGCTGAAACAGAAAAACAACCAAAAGAAACTTTTCTGAAAATAGAAAACGTTTTTTGAAGAAGCGTAACAAATAAATAACCATTTATAATAGGTTATATGGGTATATTTTGTATATTTTTGTATTTTTTTCCTTAATATATTAAAAAACTAGCTTATATATGAAATAAATCGTGTTTTTTCTATATTTTTGGATTTCACCGGTTTGAAAAATAACCTTACGTGATATAAAAAAAACTGAAAGCAGATTTGAAATCAGCGCTTCCCAATTACTAGAAAACAGTTAAAATTTTTAAGTCAACTTTCAAAGTGTTAAAAAATGCATGCATGTGTAATTAGTTGTCATAGTTTCATTTGGTTTTGTTTTCCAAGGCGTGCTAGACCTACTAGGTAAACGAGAATAAGTACCGCTTTTTAAAATCTTGCCCGCCCTTTTCCGAAAAATTCTCTGAGCTAATTAGAGAAACTATGGAATCAGAAAAAAAACTTTACGCCATAGTTCCTTTCTTTTAAGCTAAGTCGCCTTTCGAATGGCAAGTTTAGACCCTTTATTTCATTATTGTACTTTTTAATTAAAATTATTAAATATAGTTTTCCACCTAAGGTATTAATATTTTTAAATTTTTTAACACCCTGTATATGCTGGCTCAAAATTTTTGATTTGGGTGTTATTTTATCAACAAGCAGAACTTTTTATGAAGAGTAAATTTTTTTCGTAAAGTCAAAAATAAAAAAGTTTCCCATATGTTAAGATGGTTTCTGGACATGCTGTAGATTAAAAACTAAGCGAACCATGGCAGATTTAACACTAATACATATAGGTAAGAGTCGAAAATGGGACACCTTGTACAGAAAATGTATACGGATACATTAAACAGGTTGTGATTATTGAAAAAAAACTGCAAATCCACAATTCAAGCTTTTGTAACAAACCTATCTTTTCTACGGATTTAAAATAGCTTTGGCAATTCGGATCTTTTATCCAATTCGTGCTTATTTGCAAGTTGGCTGGTTTTCTATTGAGAAATCGAAGGGAATATTTTTATTTCGAGATATTCGAAATAGTCAATAAGCATATTTATGAGAGTGGTTTAATAATCCATGGCAATAAAAAATATTAAACCTAAATATGTTATACAGGAATTCTATTTTAAGTAATTTAAATATACTAGCTCTAAAACGTTGGAAGCTATGATCGATTGGAATTTAATGATTTTTTTTTTATTCTCTTTTCCGTTGAATCACTATTAGACCAGGGTCGATAATTTTTGGAACAAAAAAAAATAATAGTAGGATGAAACCCATTGGAAAAGGAAGAGAATAGAACAAAAATGAAAGGAAAAATAAATTACGGGCGATCCGAGGTCGGGAAGGGTTAGAGGGGGGGAGGGGGGGGGGGAAGGGTTTAAGGGTAGAAAATGATTTATCTCGATTTCCGGTAAAACTACAAGTCCTATGGAAAAACGTTAAATCGCAAAGTTGTAGGTAATAAGAAGATCTACAACTTTAGTATTTACACTTTCTTCATATAACCTCAAAATGTATGTGAAAAATTCAAATAACCAAGTTTTTTCTTTTTTATTTTTATCTTTTACAAACAAATTTTTTTATCCACGAAATTTGGTGAAAACTTACCTTTTCATGTCCTAAATACACTGTAATTTTTTTGATTTAAAATATTTATTTTTTAAGCTTATTTTGACTTAATATCGAAAAAACACCCTAAGTTTCAATCGAAAATTCTCACGTCAAAATATCTGCTTTTTTAAAAAAGTCGGTGGGCTTTTTGTTCGTTGAAATCTCTACTTTCTGATAGTGTTAAAAAAAATATACATTACTATGGTAAATGTTCTCAAAAAAATGCAAAGAAACGAAAAAAACTCGAATCCGAAATTTTTGTTTTAGATTAATATGTACAATTTTAAGCTATTTATTAAAATTTATTCTTTTTTTTATCAATGTAACATGGAATCTTACGTTTTTCAAGTAATTAAAGTATAAATTTTAATAAATAGCTCAAAATTTTACAAAATGATTAAAAAAAAAATTTCGGATTCGAGTTTTTTTCGTTTCTTTGCATTTTTTAAAGAACATTTACCAGAGTAATGTATATTTTTTTTAACACTATCAGAAAGTAGAGATTTCAACGAACAAAAAGCCAACCGACTTTTTTAAAAAAGCAGATATTTTGACGTGAGAATTTTCGATTGAAACTAAGGGTGTTTTTTCGATATTAAGTCAAAATAAGGTTAAAAAATAAATATTTTAAATCAAAAAAATTACAGTGTGTTTAGGACATGAAAAGGTAAGTTTTCACCAAATTTCGTGGATAAAAAAAATTTTTGTAAAAGATAAAAATAAAAAACAAAAAACTTGGTTATTTGAATTTTTCACATACATTTTGAGGTTACATGAAAAAAGTGTAAATACAAAAGTTGTAGATCTTTTTATTACCTACAACTTTGCGGTTTAACGTTTTTCCATAGGACTTGTAGTTTTACCGGAAATCGAGATAAATCATTTTCTACCCTTAAACCCCCCCTCCCCCCCTTTCCGACCTCGGATCGCCCGTAATTAATTTTTACTTTTATTTTTGTTCTATTCTCTTCCTTTTCCAATGGGTTTCATCCTACTATTATTTTTTTTCACTTTTTACCATTTTCAAAGGCTTCAGCACTGGTCTATATTTGCTAACGTTGTCTTCAGATTTATGCCGAGTGGCGTATTTTCAAAACATACTTAAGAACAACGTCGACACGCCCACCAAATGTCCTATTAATTATTTCAAAATATACTTGAGAGAAACACTATTTTTTAAAACATACGCGGTTATAGCACACTTCTTAACGACATACCTACAAAAATATATACGCGGTTACAGCGCATCCCAATTAATTCCACTATTACAGCGCTATTATTATCAAATCCAAACCACAATAAATACCACCAGCCACAGTGGCGGCTTGTGGGGTAGAGCCACAGTGCCATGGCACTACCTGCCCTCCTGTCAAGTCCAGCGTCCTGCTCTTTACAAATTACCAAAACCTATTAAAATTAATATTCTCGTTTTCAAAGCAATTACCAAAATAATTTAAAAATGGAACACAGTCGGGTGCAAATTTCCATCTATTTAGGAAGCGATTATGCGTAAAACGGTAACGTAGCTTTTGTGCCACACGGCGGAGGCCCGAAGTGATGACGAAATCGCCATAACACATCGATAAAAAACATTGGAAAACGACCTTGAATGCAAGCAGGAAAAAATCTCTGAGTAGCCAGGCTCTTCGTTTGACCGTTTGACGTTAGTCGTTTTAAACAGGTGTCCCCGGCGTCGCGATTTGTTTGTATTAGGTTAGGTTGTTTGTAAACTAAATAATTTTCGTTTGGCCGGCTGATTTAATGTACGTACCTATGTTAACGACCTTTTAATTTTAGAAATACATAATGAATACTATTAGATAGGGTGTGCGGTTGTGGTGAATCTAATGGACTATTTTCTTTTATGTGTGTTTTATTTGGTGGGGTCCATATCTGGGAAAAAATTAAGACACATGAAAAATCGAAGGTACATTTAAACAATATATTTAATTTCAGTATGCTTGGTAAAATTAACATTAAAAGGTGCCTTTTTGCTTATTTTTCCTACTTCAAAAGCAAGAACTATTAACAAAAAAGGGCGTGGCACCCAAAAACGCTAAGGGTTTACCTGGCCCTACTTTACTAAAATGGCACGAGCCGCCACTGACCAGCCATATAATTTTCATGGTCAAAAATATTTACAGCATAAATCAACAAACCTAAACAAACCCGTCCAATTCACCTTCTAGTACCGACTTCATAATATTTTTTACCAAACTTTTAAAAACGTTTACCAACGACAAGATTCGAACCATAGACAATTCACTTTTAGATACGTACAGCTTATCTCCTGCCCAAACAAAAGTTACGTTTTATGGGTGAAAAAATACGTCCGAGCGCATGACTCGCCGGTCAGCTGCCTTCCCTTTGAGCACCTTCGAGCATGCGCACAATCCTCGTGTTATCGGCCTGTCCTACTTTATCGACATGCTCAAGATGCTTTATTTCTCTGTGAATATACTCTCCAGAACCGGCTCGGCCGTCATTTTTGTTGTTGTATTTTAAGGTTTCTCTGTGGATTCCTTGTAGTTTTCTTAGCTATCGTGGATTGTGGCGTGAGTGTTTAATATTTACGGATTTCTAGTTTTTGTGTAGTTAAATGAATTGTGTTTGTGCTTTTAGTTACTCGGATAGGAATATAAACAATGACTAGTACTAGTAGTACTACAAGTAATGTTTGGTTGCACTAAGGTTTTTAACAATAGGTAACTGACCAGGGGACATTGTGACATTGGCAAACATTTACACAATTTTATTGAAGTTTTCTGATTAGTAAATCAAAAATAAAGCTAACTGAGCCACTCTGATTGTAAGAAAATTAGTTCTGTCAAACTTGCTGGTTGGTTAACTTTTTCGTTAAAATCTGTGCACCCCGACATTAAGCTTTTATTAAAGGCAGTACCTATTCCATGGGCCAAGTTCTCGGGCAAACAATTTTTCAAATTCTTGAACAAAACAAGTTTTTGCCAAATTGTAAAAATCAATACAAATATACCAACTAATATTTGACTTGGGGTTAGGTAGGTACGCGATAACACCGTAGATTGGTTATTTTGCTGGTTTTGTTTGTTTTTATATTCGATTTTATATGACTAGTTTAATTTAACTGTTCTTGTTCTCTTCCTTTTCGAACTAAAAACACGACGACGAATCATTTTTAAACAAATTTTAAAAACAAAACCTTAAAAACAATTTTCTATCCTTAAAATCTGATAGGTTTGTTCGGGTTTGTTAGAAATGCCAGAAATCACTACCTTTTTCCCAACTTGATCAAAAATTGAGAAGAAAGTGCAATTTTTTGGCAAGAATTTAAATTTTAAAGCCCGGACCTGTATATTTTTTCATTCGTCGAACGATAATGTTGCAGTGCGCATGACTAATAGTGTCTAGCTTTGTTTACATTCGCGAGGCCATAAAACTGCCACTTTCGTAATTATTGTTTGCTTATCTAAAGGTAAATATCTATGATTCGAACCAGCAACCTTCTTTGTTAAATCCTAGCGCCTTACCGTGTGAGCTAATCGTCCTTGCCAGTAATTGCAGTAAATACACCAACATGCAACGCTGTGCTCATTGGGCTATCTGTGGCCTCTCATATTTTGATGTACCGTGCGAGCAAAAAATATTTGCATCAAAGAGGGCCTTGCATCTAAGGACGTAATGCTTAGCCGTAGAGCTTAATACCTATTGGGTGTCAGTAACTACCTCAATTAACAATCAATCAGTTATTCCGTCATCTTTACAAGTAATTTGATTCATCGCTAATTTTTCCAATTTCTTAAACAATTCACACAATGGGCTTTACGAAACAGCACAAAACATTCATGGTTAAAACGTATTTTCGAAACGGGGTTAGAGTAAATGGTGAGTGGAAAACAATCCAGGTTTGTGCATTATCGATTTTCATGAACATTTTCCTAACGTTGCTTTTAATGTTGGGGATTTGTATCATTGCCTGAAAAGAACCGTGGCTGTGTTTAGGGAAACAGGTTCTATACAACACAAAAAAGAAGCAGGAAGACCATCTGTAAGAAGAGAAAAACTTGTTGCAAACGTTCGTGAAATAATGCAAAATACGCCAACAAATTGTATAAGACGCCGGTCCCAAGAAGTGGGAAGATTTTATGGAACTTGCAGGACTATTCTTAAGAAGCAGCTAAATTTATTTCCTTATAAAGTGCAAGTATTCCAAGAAATACCAGCCGCAGATTTTGAAAGACGCAGGAATTACTCTCAATGGTTTACCCAAAATTTATTGGAAATAAATGATTTATTAGACCTGACATTTTTTTCGGATGAAGCCTGGTTCCACCTCTCCGGTTAAGTGTGGAGAGGCCGGTGCAACCGCCCATACAGCCGCTCAAACTATTTACCCAATTTTTTCTACGACAGATTGATCAGTTTTCGATCAGACATTGAATTCCCACCTAGATCACCTTGTTTAACGGTTATGGATTACTTTGTTTTTCCTCATTTAAAAATAGTATATTGTTTTATTAGGAGTAAAAGCGATACTTTTCTGACGAGTCTGTAGGTTTGCCGGACGAACAAAGTGAGTCCGGCAATTACGGACGAGTCATAAGAAGTTGCTTTTACTCCCAATAAAACATACTTTTTTTTCTTCAGACGTTGTTTAAATATGAAAACACAAAGATACAAAATGTTTTAATTGTTTTATTTAAAAATTTTAAGTTTTGAGAAGGGGCTAGCGTTACTATGGATTTATTATTATATTGTTTGACGTGCCATTCGATTTGACAAGTGTCAGCATTCATTATTGCGTAACTTTATTTAATTTTTATCATATATAATATCACAAGAGATAAAATTTTGTCGGCAAAATTTTCGAAAGGTATGAAAGTTTGTTGCTTGGCAATTTCGCGAATGACATGAGCGAAATTGCTTAAAAGCAACAAACTTAAATAAATCCTTGAGAACAATTTTGCTTACACAATTTTTTCTCGAGTGGTATTCGACATGACTATTTAACTAGCAAAAAGACAAAATTTTGCCGCGGCAAAAATCACATGTGAATTTTGTCCAGGTAGGTGCAGGTAGTAATTTTGCCAGTAGAAGACCGGTTGCTATGACATTTTGCCAGTGTAAAACACTCTAGTTAAATAGTCCTTTTAAAAATAGAATTTTTTAAAACTACATTTACTTCAAATTGAAATGTCATACTCAGAATTTACCTGTACGGTATTATTTAATATATATTTAGTCATGAGAACACAGTCATACTTTTACCTTCGCTGCTATTGGCAACGGAAGAAAAAGTAAATACTTTTTCTTCCGTTGCCAAAAGCAACCGCCTTCTGACGAAAAAGTAGAACTTTAACGTCAAAAAATTAGTAGAAAAATGTCAAGTTTATTGACGTTTGAAGAAAAACAATATTTTTAAAACACCAGTTGGAAATTTAGAACAATTACAAAAAAGGATTATCCAAGCATGTGGTAACATTTCTCCAGAGATGCTGGTTAACACTTTCGAAAATATGAAGAGACGTGTGAATTTATGCTTGGAGCATAGCAGTGGCCAATTTCAGCAATTTAAGCAATTATTTTTCTTTTTCTTTCTGTATATTCTTACTTTGTTAATTTTGTAAACAACAAAAATAAATTTGTATTTGTCTACTTATTTTATTACTCATTAGTTTGGCATATCATGTCATAATATGAATTTGACAAAATTTTAACCTAGATTTGGTTAGATATATCGTCCCCATATCATTGTGATCTAAACCAAGCCCCACCTTTTTTAATCCAAGCCCTCTTTGATGCAAATAATTTTTGCTCGCATGGTATGTCTGTTGTTGTGCTTAAGTATATTTTGAAAATAAGTTGCGGGGTGAGTCAACGATTGCGCCGAGTAATTTGCCTTTTAATTTGTTTTCCATTGCTACTTCGATCCATTGTCAAATGAAGCTATAACGAAAACAGAAAATCCCGAAAAATCAAATTATTTTAAATACTATTAGAGATAGGAATAGAATATTCTCTATTAAATAAGTTGAAGAGCTTCGGGCAAGCTATACAATGGGAGGAAAATATATAGGATGATCCATTTGACAAAAATTGGTGGCCAGGCTGTCGCATAAAATACAGTTGTACAGTGTTTAAATCAGGCCGGGATTGGCGGATTTTCACGTGCTTTATTTTGTTTAGCCGACAAGTACCAATCGGCTTGGTCATTCGTCTCTGCTACCGCTACGAATACCAGATGTCAGCTATTTTACCATTTTCTTTGTCGAAATATTAACTTTAAAACCAGTGATGCTATTTGGGGCGACAAATCGCCAAACGACTCTATGAGAGTGTGGCGGCGATTTTCAATAAAAAAACTTATTTTTGACGACCTTTTACAGGTGGAAAAAATGAATATACACGTTGTATTCAATACATAGGAAGAAACAACGTCACAATATTAATCATTATTGCATGGAGGGATTTCTCAAAGAGAATATCTGAACGCGCCACGAATTGTACGTCAAATTTTGGGGATTCTCCGAAAGCCTACCTGTCGGTCGGTCGATTGTCGAATGTCGAAGTCAGTGCCATTACATCATTTGTCACAATTGCGCGGCAATCAGATTCAGACAGTGAATGAGAATATTTTTTTTTTTAATTTTAAAGTTTTTTTTGTTTTATTTTTATTCTTTGTGTACCTATAATAAAGTTTATTTAGCTTGTTCGAAAGAAACATTTTTTAATTTAGTATTGACAGTTTTCTAACCCCAATATCTCAAAAAAGCTGTGGCGACAAAGTGGTGACTTTTCAATACTGATCGATGGCGACTTTTTGCTTTGTTACTCTGGCAACACTGTTTAAAACATATTATTATTATTTCGTTACTGTCGTAGGTTAGATGAGGCGTCTAGTTTCAAAACCGGTCAGATCCGCTTTAAGTGAAAATGTGTTAATTCCAAAAAACCGTCATTTCTCAAAAAAGAAGCGGAATGGTCTACTTTTTGTATTGTAATTTGAAAAATATTATAGCTATAAATTGGTAGAATTTCATTCTTAAATTTTAAGAAACATCCCTTATTTTGAAAAAAATCAGATGGATTTGTCCTGTTTTGAAATTTACCAACAAGGATCTGTCCGGTTTTGACAGTTATTAACAACTAATTATTATTAATCAGTTTATGGAATAAACTGTATTTATTTCTTTAATTCTGTAACATGTTTTTTAAAAAATAAAAAAGTACATATAAAGTTGTAAAGCCTTTAAAAACTCGGTTATTTATGGTTTTTTAAGCTTAAAATTAATTTTTTGGCTGCTTAATACGTTTTCCGCTTGCACTCGGAGAAGTTTCGACAGGATTGTTCATTTTCAGAGAATTTGTTTTTGCAATACCGTCTGTACTACTCAAGATCCCAAGCACTAATGAAAAACAAAATGACAACAAACGCCGAATTATAACGTTGAGCGGATTTGTCCGGTTATGAAATTAATCGCCTACTAATCACCCAAGAATTTATCCGCTTCTGGTCACAACCGGAACTGTCCTGTTATGTTATGAATTGTCATCAGGATTTGTCCGGTTTTGAAACTCACCTAAAATTTTAGTGTACATTTTTAATGGGATTTATCCATTTATGTTTTTCATTCCTATACGGGTTGGTAGGCAAGTATAGTACGATCGCAGTGCCACCAAAAGCCGCGAAATTTTAAAAATTGGATCTGTCCGGTTTTGAAACTATATAGACGCCTCAGATGATAGGATAGGTCGGTGTGTTAAGCGGGGTTGTTGATCAGTTTGTCTTAATCCTTTATCGCGTTATAAAATCAGTTTTTTAAAACATTCGCGACTTTCCGCGCTTTCCTTGAAAAATAATGAATTGGTAAGAATTGGGTCGCATTTATACAATAAAAATTTTTGTGCAAGTTCAGTATTGTATAGTCTAAATACGTAATTCTATTTTTAATACAGTGTCAAAACAGAATACAAATTTCGGAATTTCCTTTCAATCGTTGCTTATTTCGTGGTTGGCTGATTTTCAATACATTTTCTGTTAAGTCAGGCAGAGCCATATTTCTTTTTAAAAAAATAATTCTATAATAAATGTATAACGATAAATGGAATGAAAAGTCTGGAACATTGCAAATATTTCAAAAACGACTGAATATAATTTTTTGGAAATTAGCACATCTATAAAAAGAGCAGACCCCTGACCCAGGAGGGATGAAACCATTTCTATACCAGGGTTAATGAAAAAAATACTAACGTTTTTCTTTAAATAGAACATCTTCCATATTTTAAAAAGGTTGGAGTATCAACACGCTTGCCAACCTATAACCTATTTCACGTAGATTTATTTATTTTTTCCATTTTACACAAAATTTAAATAAAATCAATATCGACTGCACATCTTATAGGTAAAAAAATTAATATATTATAAAGGATTTCATAAATTATTTTAGGAGGATTGTATAGCGAAAAATATGGGATAAGATCATTATTCTTTAAATATACAATTCTCCCAAAATTTTGTAATATGTCAGATATTCCTTAAATAGTGGGCCGACGATATTGATTTTATTTAAATGTTAGTTACTAAAATAATAAACTAAAAAAAACAAGGCGAAATAGGTCATTGGTTGGCAATGGATTAAATGACGTTGAGAATTCCATCTTAAAAGACAAAATCAACGACATAAGGTTTAATGGATCGATCTGTCAAAAATATATTTTTTATGTAAAAATATAAAAGTAATTATTACTTCTTTGAAAACTAGGAAGGTGGGAAAACACCGTTGTTATCACGTAAGCATTGTTAGTTGATAAATATTTTTTTGATTTATTTGCAGGCATTCAAACAATAGAAATTCGGATGGAACGCTTAACTGAAAGAGAAAAAATTGAGAGGATATGGTTGAATATAGTGATCGCAGGAGAACAAAATAGAAAATATGTGAGTTATTCAAACCTATACTAATCGTCAAAAATAAATATGCAGAAAGTCTATCATTTCTCAAGGGAAACGGCATTTTCTGCACACATGATCCTCATTACTTTCTAAGATGACTTATTTATAATTTCTTGTTAGAATGACACAGTCTGAGATAGAAATTATATAAATCCTTCTGCCTTAACGTTTCTAACCGATTCAGTAACTTTTCTCTATCTATGTGTGGACATATTTGCCGTCTAATACTTTATCTAACGGCAGTCGCTAAGAATTCTAGGACGAGAGTTTGTGGGATCGTATCCCACTGCCGGCAAACTGGTTCGAGCCCGGTGGATTTTAGTGGTATAAGTCTTGACGTGGGTCCAGCGTCGAGTAAAAATTAGAGTGAAAAATATATCATCCCCCTAACCCACCTCATTCACGCCGGTAACCAGGCTGGATGAAATCGAATATCTCGTGGGGTATGGGGGATGGAACACACTCATTTCAACGTCATTTAATCCATTGCCAACCAATGACCTATTTCGCCTTGTTTTTTTTTAGTTTATTATTTTATTAACTAGGTTTAGGTTTAGGTTTAGGTTTAGGTTAGAGTGGCAGACCTCTGGCATTGACCAAACAGTCACACGTAGTCCTGTAGGACCGTTGTGGTACCACACGTGTTCCGCGGAACCTATCCGCATCAGCCTCCTGATGGTTAACGCGACGTGACGTAGATCGTAGAAGAATCTTGACAGCTCATTCAAACCAGCCACTGCTGTTAATAAACTTCGTAAGTCGACCCAGTTGCAGGCTGCTCACTTCCTCCAGATCATTAAAGAATGGTTCGCCCAGGGCATTGAACCTTCTTCTAGCGAGGCCGGGGCATTCACACACAAAATGTTGAATACTTTCCTCCTCCTCTTCATCTCTGCAACTTCTACAGAAATCGTTAGTTGGTACTTGCATACGTTCAGCGTGTCTACCGAACAGGCAATGTCCGGTGACTACGGCAGTGATGTTTCTTAGGTCCTTCCGACCGTGTTGTGATAGCACTGTGGTTTTCCTGTCGTCAAGTAGGGGCCACAATTGCCTGGAGATGCTACAAGTTGCCAGCCCTGTCCATCTGCTTTGTGCAAGTTGTTTAGCTATTTGATCTATATCCTCTTTGACTGATCCCAGTGGTCTAGCCACACTCAGCCACAGTATTCTCTGACCATAGTCAGGTTATTTTATTAACTAACATTTAAATAAAATCAATATCGTCGGCACACTATGAAAGGAATATCTGACATATTACAAAATTATCAATTTATTTCATTGTTAATTTTGAAAGAATTATAAAATGAAAGAACAATGGCATAATAATGTTAAAAAAAATTTACCCGATATTTTTCGCTATACAATTCTCCTAAAATAATTTATAAAATTCGTGGATCTTATTTAATATGTCGATTAATAACTATAGATATATATATATATAGATTATGCAGTCGATATTAAATTTTATGAAAAAGTTAGACAAAAATAAATAAATCTACGCGAAATAGGCTAAAGGTTGGCAAGCATGTTGATACTCCCACCTTAACTAACATTTAAATAAAATTACTACCCGTCGGCACATTATTAAGGTAATATCTGATATGCTACAAAAATATAAATTTATGTCATTGCTAATTTTGGGAGAATTGTATATTTAAAGAATAATGACATAATAATGTTAAAAACAATCTTACCCGATAGTTTTCGCTATACAATCCTAATAGTATATTAAAGTAAACGTTTCATATAAGAAGCGGTTTTAGCGCACGCGTCTATTTTAAAAAACGTGCGCTAAAACGCCTTATGAAACATGTGCTTTATAAATTTTATTCTATTTCACCTTTTATAATCAAGAAAAATACATTTTAAAAAGAAAATAAATCCTTCAAGTTTTGTAAATTTTTATGTCTAAATTTTATATTGGTAATACTATTTTTTATCATAGTAGCCTCTGGACAACAAAAATTATTTTGCAAACTGTCATTTTTTGATTTATTGACCCATTTTCACCACGAGATTCTAAAGTTATTTTAGCGATATGAGATTTAAAATTAGACTGAATACGTTGTGTGATCCTTGTACAGGGTCATCCAACCAGGACTGAACAGGGGCCTATTTTTTTAGTTTCCCTGTATTTTTATTTAAACCAATATAGCCATTTAGTTTATGCTTTGCCGTAGAATCTAAAATTACCATTTAAAAAGCGATCTGACTTAAAACAAAGGAACTGTGGCATAAAGTTGTTGTTTTTTCAATCGAACACCCTGTATATTATTTATTTTTATGAAACGCCCTTCTTTCCTGATTCCATAAATATATAGTTTGTCCATATTAGCTCAAACCGTTTTTAAGATATGAGCAATCAAACATTTAAAAAGCTGTATTCATTTGAGCTTAATACGTCTAGAATGCCTTGGAAAAGAAAATCCCCGTAATGGCGATGCATTAAAATACAGCTTTTTAAATGTTTGATTGCTCATATCTTAAAAACGGTTTGAGCTAATATGGACAAACTATATATTTATGGAATCAGGAAAGAAGGGCGTTTCATAAAAATAAATAATATACAGGGTGTTCCATTGAAAAAACAACAACTTTACGCCACAGTTCCTTTGTTTTAAGTCAGATCGCTTTTTAAATGGTAATTTTAGATTCTACGGCAAAGCATAAACTAAATGGCTATATTGGTTTAAATAAAAATACAGGGAAACTAAAAAAATAGGACCCTGTTCAGTCCTGGTTGGATGACCCTGTACATTCGGTTCATATACAGAGCGTTCGAAAATTCGGGCGATTTTACTACTTTTTTTCGAATTTCAAAAGACGTGATTTTACGTCACGACATTGCAATTTAGTATAGGGAAGATGGAAAATTCAAATAAAGTTAAAGTTAAAATCGACATTGGAAGGTTAGTAGATTGAATTTTGGATAGGATTTGGCAGAAAATGATAGCTTGAAGCATCTACAAAAGATTGATTTATAGATTTATGCAACCACCATACATGCCTGTTATCCACACAGAATAAAAAAGTAGGTTATCAAGCTATTTTTCCTCTGCGAAAAATGGGTTTTCTCGTAAATCACAAAGGCCGCGCAAGTCAATGAAATAAAACATTTAAATGTTACCAACATCAAATAAAGAAAAAACGCGTAATACGATACGCAAATCGTCGCTGTTACTGCAATGCGTCGTATGTCAAAAAAGACGAACATTCAAAAAATGAAAAAAACCTACAACAAAGTATAATTTGCAATGTATCGTATGTTAAAATATCCAACCAATTAAAAAAAAAACAATAACTCTTATGTAAAATATTGTCGTCATTGCAAAACTGTTGACATACGACTGATTGCACTAACCAACAATGACACATGAGATATTAGCTACGACGCGCGCGGAGCGTTATTACTGGCTATTCGCATACGAGATTTTGCAGGCCGTTAGTGTATATATTTTGGTTAGAAAAAATGTCCTAAACAAAAAAGTGGGTATTTTTGACATGCGACGTATTGCAGTAACAGCGACGAAATGCGTATCGTACCGAGCTTATTATGAACGTGAAATAGAAAAAATTATGTATGAAATCCTTTATAATATATTTATTTAATATATTAATTTTTACCTATAAAATGTGCAGTCGATATTGATTTTATTTAAATTTTGTGTAAAAGCTGGAAAAAATAAATAATTCTACGTGAAATAGGTTATAGGTTGGCAAGCGTGTTAGTACTCCAACCTTTTAAAAATATGGCAGATGTTCTCTTTAAATAAAGACGTTAGTATTTTTTTCACTAACCCTGGTATAGAAATGGTTTCATCACTCCTGGGTCTGCTTTTTTTATAGATGTGCTGGTGGGTGTGGGAGAAGGAACACACTCCCCAATCGGTAGATCATAGAAAGCGCGAAACCATGTGTTGATAGCCCTTGGGGGGAAGGGGGTGCTTCTAATGACTAAGGATCGTGGTTCGGAGCCCACGTTAAACCGAAAAATCCGAAAATAATAACAACAACAACAAACCTTTATCATGCCAAGTTACAAGCTGTTGACTTTAAGTATCGCGCGGATCATGTTGGGTATTCTATTAGGGAATCCAAACCACGTGACTTTAAATGACAGTGGAGGGCAACTAGGGATGCGCCATACGATACGATATTTTTGAGTATCGATATTTTACCTTCCGATATTTTGTATCGATTATTTTTGTTCGACATATAATGAGTATCGAAATATTTTACTCAGTATCGTTCAGATAGTATCGATAGATCCCAAAATTCCAAAACCCACGCGTCGTTCGTGCTGCATTTGCTGCTTTTCTCCCTCAATCCGCGCGCACACAAAGCTTTGGCTATCCTTTCTTGGTATACAGAATGCCAGTATTGCCTATATTCTATATACCTATATATATATTTGTATCGATCTGGATCGATACAAAAGATCGATACTTTCAGCGTATCGGAACATCCCTAAGGGCAAAAAGCATTAAACCACTTGCGCCAATTATAAAGCACTATTTGCCAACCACTGTCATTTTTGACACATCGTTGGATTGCCTAATTATGCTGTAGGTTAAGTGATGCAAATCCAACGCCTGCTGCTACCAATTTTAGTAGAATTTCTCCATTTGATTCTTGGAAGTATTTTCTCATAGAAGACTCTTGTGTCTTGCAAAAATTATATTATGTTAATGAGACCTCTTCCACCCTTCTTTCGTTTTAAATACATCGTTTCAAGTGCAGAACATGGGTCATGGTATCTGAATTTTGTCAACAGCCTGCCCGTAAGTCTATTCTGTTTATGCAAATCGGTGTCTGAGAACTTAAGAACTCCGAATGAGTAGAAAGTATTGCGATGGCATAAGGTTACCAGCATTTAGATAAGTATTAAACAGCTTTGTAAGCATGCTTTTATATTTATTTTTAAATTGACTTTTTAGGCTCCTCTGATTTTGATTGTTGGTTTTGTGAAATACCTAAGTATTTATAGGTTTTGTCCTCATCTAGTATCTTTATGCCTTCAAGCAATATTCGGTTTTTCCTCTTAGTACATTCAGAATTACGAACTGTTTAATCCAAGACATGTTGATGTCGTGGCTAAGTGTCTTAGTTATTTGAATTAGAGATTGTAAACGAGTTTTGATTTCGGCGTAAAGTTTGATGTCGTCCATAAATAGACGGCGATTAATTCTAAAATGTTCTGTTAAGTTGGGACGATATCCATAGGGTGTTAATGAGGTGACGAAAACAGGTTCATGATATTTTGTATTTCAACTAAACCACCTACCTGTGAAGTTTTTAAGTATGTTTTACTGAATCCTAATCTAATTTTAAAATCTTCTTTTTAGAAGTGTTATTTTACTTCCCCTTCCATTTAGTTGGTTTGTACTTTTCCCCTTTTTTAGACAAATATGTTTAATTATTTTTCTACATAATATATATTTTATGTACTTAGTACGATATAAATTTCCAATTTTGGATTACAATTTATTTGTTATACCAACACACCACTTTTTTATATTATATTAAAGATCCATTAGGGTTGTATATCTTCTACCATTTTCACTTCTGCTAACACCATCAGAAAAGCTTTTTCTGTTTCCTAATGATGAACGTTACCTTGTTCGAAACATGTAGAGACCTTTAACTGAATATTTTATTCTAATAAATTTGTGGAGGAATACTTTGAGTTTAAGTAAATAGTGGATCGTATTCCCGTTTTAATGCCTTTTTCAACGAGCTATTCCTATTCCTATACCTTTGGTTTTGTTTCTATTTTTTTGAGTGTTATTATTCTTATCATTAGTTTACAGCTTTTTATTGATATTGCTGGAATGTTTTTGACAGTACAGAGAAGAAAGAAAAAAAATTCATCTTAACCTGTACTTTTTTAAAACTTTCGTACTATGTGGCAAGTTTAGAGGCTGATCCTTTTCTGGATGTGTTGGTGCAAATAGCCTAAAAGGCCTAATTTTTCTAGGTTGGGTTTAAAGTTTTTCGTCATAGCTCCCGCCACCGATATTATTCTTGAAATTATGTCTATTTGTTTAAGCTTCCATATAATTTTTAAACTCTATCGCCAAATTTAAGTAAGTAAGTTAAGTAGTAGTAGGTGAGATTACAGATGTTTTGCATCTGACGTCTGCAGCTGCAAGTAGCAGTTTGCACATGCAAATGACTAAATTGCAATTCCAGAAAACGTTTACCATACTTTGCGTCTGCAAATTTGCAGAAGGTTGATAGGTCATGTAGGCGTGCAGAAAGTATAATAGTTATTTACACTACAAGGGAGGCAGGTGATACTTACCAGTCGAGGACATAGTTTGCGCCCGAGCGCTAGCGAGGGCTTGCAAAATAGTCCGAGGCTGGTCAAGAATACTGCCTTCCGAGTTTTGTATTATATTTTTTCTACTCCAGTTCCCTCAAATTTAAAAAAAAAATGTTTTTTAATTTTATAATTTGAGCTATCCAACTGAAATACCCTGTATGTATGACAGGTTTCCTAGTGTTGACACGTTGATTGCTATGGAATTAATAATGTTCATAATCAAACAAACGTTCTGTCAGTGTCAGTTTTTTTAAGAAATCGAAAAAATGGATATCGATGCAGTTGCGAATGCAGCTTGCGCTGCTCTATTACCTCAGAAATCGAAGGAACGGTACAATCGGTGTTACAAGGACTTCAAGGATTGGTGCAGTATTAATGCAAGTGATAAAAAAGCCACCGAGAATTCTATGCTGGCGTACTTTGTACTTCCCTAGGGAGGTAAGTATTTACTTACCTCCCTAGGGAGGTAAAACGTACTTACCTCCCTCAAATCAGTATCAAAATGAAGTACTTACCGAGTAAGGAGTAGAAAAAAGTTGTTAAAAACTAACCTATATTTTGGGGACTTGACGGCCGATGGTTATTAATAATTTGTATCCGATTTTTATATAAAAAGAAATAAGGGAACGTTAAGAGTTAAGTTCATTCATACATTATTGCCATGGACTTGGACATATTTCACGTATTTGGTAGTCGATATCAATAAACCAGAAGTAGTAAAACGGTTTAACTACGGTAAAAATGGCGGATTTGCAAATACTTTTTGGAACGTCAAATTTCTGCAAATTATTTTGCATCTGCAAGTCCGCCATATTTGCAGATCTGCACAGTTGCAGTTTTGCATTTTCTGTAATTTCACCGTCATCTATATCTATTATGAAAACTTTTTTGTTTAGGTTTTATCGATTAAAAGAACGAATACGGTTGTGATCTACTGTTTTATCCGTTATTATTGGCCTGTACCAGTATAAGAGATATTCAGGAGATTCAAGAACTGGTTCTGGTGTGTATATGATGGGAGGTTTTCTTTTAGGCGTAATTTATGGTGGTGCTATAGCACCACAATCCTCCATAATATATTCTATCGTTTATCCAGGTAAATTGCACTTTCTGCACACATCTTTTACATTCCCTTTTAAGATGACCATTTCGTAGTTTCTTGTTCGAAAGACACGGTCTTGGATAAAAATTATAAATCCTTATATTTCAGGATGTAGCTGCCTTCTTTCTAACAAATTCAGCGACATTTCTATCTATGTATCTATCTATTTGTGGATTTTAAAATGTAGTAGGTTATTTACCACGCAAAGCTTTCTCTTGTCAAGTTACAAGCTGTTGACTTGGTTGCGCATGGATTATGTTCATTAATCCATTCTGCTGTATGTTAGGAGCCAGTGGCGCAACCAGAAAATTTGTTCGGGGGGGGCTTTAACTTTTTGCGCCGCAGGCGAAAATTTTTGTGGGTGCCACGCCCTTTTTTAGGTAAAATACGTAGGATTGACGAGAGCGACAGCCCCCTAAAACTTGTGCAATAATACGCCGCTAGCCTTAACGAAATATTTATGAAAAAAAAATTTAGATATTTTATTTTAATTAGTAAAAATGTATTTAAAATAAGTAACGCATATATTAAGCATACTTATACTAAAACAAAACAAAAACCTTATATAATAAGTTGTAAGTAATCACTAATAATACTAATATTAAAGTAAAATTCTTCGTTTTGTTTTTGCCATTTCGTCCAGAATTTCTTCCACGGTAATATCAATAGGTAGACCAGGGTCGATAATTTTTGAAACAAAAAAAATAATAATAGGATGAAACCCATTGGAAAAGAAAGAGAATATAACAAAAATGAAAGAAAAAATAATTTACGGGCGATCCGAGGTCGGGAAGTGGAAGGGGGTAAGTTTTTAAGGCTAGAAAACGATTTATCTCGATTTCCGGGAAAACTACAAGTCCTATGGAAAAAGTTAAATGGCAAAGTTGTAGGTAATAAAAAGATCTACAACTTTTGTATTAACACTTTTTTCACATTACCTCAAAATTTATGTGAAAAATTCAAATAACCAAGTTTTTGTTTTTTTATTTTTATCTTTTACAAAAAAAATTATGTTTTTACGAAATTTGGTGATAACTTACCTTTTTATGTCCCAAACACACTGTAATTATTTTGATTTAAAATATTTATTTTTTCACCTTATTTTGACACTATATCGAAAAAGCACCCTTATTTTCAATCGAAAATTCTCACGTCAAAATATCTGCTGTTTTAAAAAAGTCGGTGGGCTTTTTGTTCGTTGAAATCTTCACTTTCTGATGGTGTAAAAAAATATATACATTACTATGGTAAATGTTCCCAAAAAATGCAAAGAAACGGAAAAAACTCGAATCCGAATTTTTTTTTTTAAATCATTATGTACAATTTTGAGCTATTTATTAAAATTTATACTTTAATTACTTAAAAAACGTAAGATTCCATGTTACATTGATAAACAAAAAAATTACAAATCCATAAAACATTGAGATCGCAAAAAACATGCGAAAATAGTTTGCGTGACATGAAAAATTGGTTTGCAATTAAACGAATAGGCTAAGTTTCTAAGCTCGGGGGGGGGGGGGCTGCAGCCCGGCAGCCCCCCCTCCTGGTTGCGCCACTGTTAGGAGCTGTATATTCAGCGTCTGCTGCTACCACTTGTTGTAGATTTTTCCAAATCGTTTATATCATTATTAATGTTATCGTTATTAATGTTATAATTAGTAATGTTATTATTGGTAATGTTATTATTAGGTTAGACGGCATATGCGCTGACGGTAACGTTTAATGAATAATAAATATCCTTGAATTTTTTATCCAATATAAAATATGTATATTTACGAATTACATCGCTAAAATATGTAACGTTTTAAATTTTCTGTTTTGCGCTTCGTCGAAACGTAGCACGTGACACAACAAGCTCGTTTAGGATAATCATCACATTGTTCAAGCCGCGTGATCATATAATATGCTTGCGAGAATACATGGGAACGCAGCGCCCATGTGAGTAACTGACGATAAAAAGAAAAAGTAGATACGCAAGCAAGATGTTAACAAGAAAACAAAGTGTCAGAGGGCCAAAAAATTACGGTCGAGTTCCTGTAAAAATAATAATTCATTATCCATGGTATAAATCATTTATATCAATTATAATATATGAAATTACAATAATGCTTTAAAGCACAATTCTCAAAGTTCAACCGGCATAAAACAGAGTTTCGAGTTTAGTCAGTTTACGTCAAAAATTAGTTCTATATATGTTGGTAAGAATATCATTATCCACATAATATACTGCAGAACCGCTCAAACATTAAACTTGAGATGTAATATTGTTTGCATCTTGTTAAATAATGTCTGATAGAACTTGGGATTCATATTCAAAATTATGTCGGATCTTCCAACGTACTACTGACATAATTTATTATACTGCAGCAGGAAATCCCAGATCTAATATATTTGGATGCTCATTCGGGTCAAATATGCCCTTAAGAATTGCATGTATTAATAATATATTGCAGGATTCGGTTTATTCCGCATTAGGTATGATGAGTTACTACACCATTATGGAAATGCATGCATTTAAAGAAACTTATTTCAAAATACAAAAAAAGTTGATATACCTTAAGGTTTTATGCAATTATTTTTAAATTGTGTGATCGCTTTAACAGCCAATAAAATTGCTTTAGATGTATGATGATGATATTCTATACCTTTATACCATGTATGGGCAACGCCCGGCCCGCGGGCCGGATCCAGTCGTCCTCTAGCTGCAGCCCGGCCCGCGAGAGATTTCAAATATTTTAAATAACGCGCGCCCGATGAAAGCGCTTGCGTCCGATTTTAAGAATATGGATAACATTTCAATATTTTTGCAAATCCTTGTAAGTGTAATGTTTAAGATGCTCCGCTTCACCTACAAATGGAGTTGATAGAGCTTAAAGAAGACTTATATTTAAAGTCTAAATTTAATGGTGTGGAACTATGCGAATTTTACAGAACATACCTTTCCGAGGAAAAGTATACACAGCTGAAAGTTTTAGCACGAAAAATAATTTGCACATTCGGAAGCACGTATAAATGTGAGCAGCTTTTTTTAATCATGAAAATTAATAAAAATAAGCGTCCTACCTACTCGGCTTACAGATGTTAATTTAGAAAACACTTTGCGCCTATATACTAGTGATATTGACCCCAATATTGATCATCTTGTTTCGCAGCTTCAAACCCAAGTCTCTCATTAATTTTCATTTGATTTTTCTATCTTCTTTTATTAATTTGCTTTTTATAAATATGTTTGATTATGCTATTATAATTAATAATTAAAAAAAAGTATGAATTTTTGTCGCTTTTTTATTTACTACTACCTAGATATTTCTTGCCTATATGGCCCGCGACCTGATTAAGTCCCGAAATTACGCCCTTAGCTAAGCAAAGGTTGCCCATACCTGCTTTATACCAATGAAATAAATGTATAATGATGCCTTTACAACGGTGATTAAAATTAACCGATTGTCAGCAATATTCAGCAATTTTTTGTCACAACCGATATCTAGCAACAGCAACAGAGAGCATTTCATAATATGGATTAACACGAAACAACACTGGTCAATTAAATTGCGGTATGTTGTCAGCATCCATCCTGATCTTATACTGAGAAAAATTTATATTCCTTATAAGAATTCATATACTCTTTATACAACTGTTTAATACTATATGTGACAGCAACGCGCTTTCCTACTGTAAGACAACGAAAATTACTAGACTGTTGTGTAGTGATAATATCACGGTAATTCAGCCGATATGAAATAGGAGTTAATGTTACCATAGAATGGTTTACAGCCATTATTGCTCTGAATGCTTATAGTAATTATCAAGTTCTATTGTGGGTGTAATCTGGTTTTATATACTGTATTAGTTCCGACAGCAGTTGTAATGGAAACTTGACCATATAATAATATTGGCTTGCTACGGTTAATAAAGCATACACCTGAAAAATCAATACTGTAGTTTTCAAAAATTTATATAGCTTCTAGTGTGATATTGTTCTTATTGTTTAACATTGCGTATGATTATTTATTATGCAACATGGTTTACTGGAGAATTAAATTCGTCCATAGATTATAAAGTCCAGTACTAATGATGGGTTGTGCGAAATAAGAATCATCTATTGCTTTATCTGACATGCCAAATTAAAAAAAAACTTAAATACAAAGTAAAAATAAATTAATTGAAACAGGTATTGGTACGATCAAGAAAGTTCAAATTCAGACAGGACAGCTAAAAGACTGCAAATAACGATGTGACCTGCGCAACAAATACGTTAAAACTAATAATAGGGCGCGCGGCGATTGCCGGTCGCTACGAACCCCTACCAATGTCTTGTGGATTAAAGGTTCTAACGGATACAATTCGTTTTTGGAGACGCTGTTCTGCTTTCCTAATTGTAGAGAAAACGCTTTAATGGGAACAAAATGCGTCACATAGAGAAGATACAATTTATTTCTTAATAAAATGGCTGTATTTTAAAGTACTTTATTACTCAACAAGACTGTGCTGCTAATGGAACTGATTAATACCAATAAAAACACTGTTTTAGCAAATCTGGAATGCATATAACAGTAAAGCAGGTTTGATACAGTAGCAATTTATTTAATATGGGTTAATAAAAAATAAATTATCAATACAAACAATGTCGTAGCAAACCTATAGTATTAGATCATTTTCCTTAGTGTAAAATTATAGTTTCCAGCATTAGAATTTTTTTTTAGTGTAGCTTTAAAGAAAACCGCATTACATACTTCACATAAATTTTCGAAACTGGAAAAGTAGCATGCAGCAGTTTTTTCTTAGGAGCGATCTATTACCTATATACGTCTCCAGGCATAAAAATTCTTTATTTTGACGATATTTCCGTTCCAAATAAAAATTTAGTAAGTGATAAAACAACCTTAAGGTCGGCCGTAAGGGGCAAGAAAGCCGTTAGAGCATTGTGTTTTTATTTGCTGGTGGCAAGGTAAGTTACTATAAAGTTTATGTGCAATGAGGTTTAGTTTTTATTAATGTTTGAACATAAAAACACAAGTTAGTCAATATTTTTTTGAAAAAATGTGTGTACATACATTTTATGTAGTGGTTCAGGTAGTGAGATCTTTTTTAATTTACTACTTTACGACCAATTTCTATTGTAAGTACCAGTAGATGAAAAAGAGCTGGTTATCTTATAAATTTTTAAAAAGAAAGACGTTAAAAATAAAAATACAGGGTGTTCCTTAATGATATGCTAATATTTTAGGGTGCGATTCCTCAAGTCATTTTATGAAGAAAAGTTTATATAAACATAGGTCCTAAACGGCTTAAATTTTTTGTTACAGGGTGTTAATTTTTTTTCTTTTTTAATGCGTTTTTTGGAATATCTCCGAAAGTACTTTAGATAATATTTTTAATTTTGGCATGTGCTAATGGGACATAAAACCACATATTTTACTTATAAAAGTTATTTTTTTGTTCCACCAGTGGCGTCTCTGCAAACATGTCCTCTGATATTTTTAGAAAAAACTGATACACCACTGACATTTTTCCATGTGGATATTATTTCTGATTAGCCGGGTCAATCTATATATATAAAAATGAATGTTTGTCTGTCTGTCTGTCTGTCTGTCTGTATGTCCCGAATGCGTTCCTATACCATTTATCCGATTACGATGAAAATTTGGTGAGTTGTTGTGTGCAGGCCGAGGAAAATTTTGGTATAAAAAAAAGTGGTGCAACGCATGCCGGGATTTGGTGAGTTGTTGTGTGCAGGCCGAGGAAAATTTTGCTATAAAAAAAAGTGACGCAACGCATGCCGGGATGTCGGGATGCCGGATATTTGTGTAATGTCTTTCCTACAAATTTATTTTAGTAAGTAGCGTAGCAACGCGCGCGGGGTATAGCTAGTCCTATATAAAAATGGTCTCATGAGTGTTTCTCCTCAGGCACACCGTTCTTAATTAAAATAATTTAATTGAATTAGTTCTACTATTTATTATTATTACCATTCATAATGCAAAATTTTGTTTTATAAAAATTGTTGGAAATGACCACCTTCACTTAATGGGCAGGCTTTTGCCCGTCTTTGCATCGAATAGCGCACTCGTTCAAATATTCCAGGCGAATTCCGTATTGTTTCACAGAAGGCAATTATTCGCTCCTTTTAATTATATATACAGGGTATTGCAATAGTGCGTCAGGCTTCCATAGCTTCTATACAAATTAAGTTAGGAATTTTATTTATATTTAAATTTCATTAAATTTGCTTTTGTAGTTTAAGAGTAGGTAATTGATTAAACATTAAAAAGGTTTGCAGCCCTGGATAAAAAATTAAATAAACAATCTGAAAGTATTTTTTTATTTACGGCATCGTGTAAGATGACAAGGGGTGAAAAGATACTATCAATTAAATAGATTTTATCTATTTTATATAGGGTGGGCACTGCTAATACTTACCTGGTTAAGATATTAAATAATTAAATTAATTTACCTTCTGTAGCATTGAGAACGTGAACATTTACATATGCTGGTGTTGCATTAGAAGGGTAACAAGTATAGTTCCCACTATAACTGGGATCCACGTCATCAACCCGCAGAACACTGGTCGCTCTATCAGCTGTCACTCGTACCCCTTGATCATGGTTAATCATACGATGATCATGGTACCTGAAATTAAATATAATAATTACAATTTTTGCTCATACGGACACTAAAGTAGGTATTTTTTTTTATAATTGAAGAAATTCGTTTGTGAAATTTTTAAACAATATTGCGTATAAGCTCTTTACCTACAAATTATTCAAATAAATTCTAAAATAAGAGGTATTAAATTATAAGAATGTACTGTCGACTAATGTTCGTAAGCTGTTATACCCTATCCTCGAATATAAAGCACAGCATGTTTGTTAAAATAGTTAGAGCTTATTATATAAAATGTTGTTGAATGTTGTATGAAAAGCACTACACTTTGGAGAAAACTTTCGTAAAAATAAACAGACTTGTCGTTTTAAATCCGTTGCTTGAATTTTGACTTGACAGTACAATATAATTAGACTCTTTTCACTCTACTATTTTAACTGTCATCACTATTTGTATGATTTTACAAAAAAATTTTTATGAATGATTTAAAAAATCCTCGACACCTTCTCTTTGGAAGGCCTTTTTTTCTTCCTCATTTAGTTTGGTTATTTAGACTTTCTTTACTAACTTTCTTCACATACTCAGCATGTTTTAACTCTCCTCAACTTTTTCATATAAGTACGTCACTTCTACATTTCAATATTTCAATGCCATGAAAGCTCCATTATGAATTTATACCATTTTCTCTTCTGCTAATACCATTAGCACTATATAAATGTTTTCTGTCTCCTGAAGATGAACGTTTCTACGTTCGAAACATGTAGAGACCCCTAAAGAATTTCTATATTCTATTAAATTTAGTGGAGAAAGACTTTTAGTTTTTTTCTTTCTTTCCTATACTTGCAAATCCACTTTAAGCATAGACTACTTCTTCAAATAATTAGACAAATTTCTTTAAGTACGTATTGAACTTAAAAAAAAATGTTCAACTGCAGACAGAATCAATATTTCTAACCATTTCTTTTTCAAAACAAATACCTATTATAACTTATTGTCAACTATTGAAATAGTAACTTACGTTACAATACCGGAAAGTAGTGTTGTTCAGGTTGAGATAAGCATTTCTGGAAGCTTGGAGAGACCTGCAAAACACTAATTTTCGGTTGCGTGACCTACAATATTTTTTTTAAGACCGACACTTCGATATACAGTGTCACCAGTAAAGTCCTCATCATCTGGGATTTATTTTCTATTAATAGCTTTATTCAAAATTTGACTTTGGCATCAAGTTCTGCTTCGATCGAGATGAAAATTAAGCAAAAAAATAGTAGTCACGTGATTTGCATTATCTGTCAAATGTTAATTTTTTCCAAAAAATAATTCAAAAGTGGGGTTATTTCTGAAAATATCGAAAAAAGTTATTCGAAAAAGTTTTTTTTAAATGCAGTTGCTAGTCCACGTGCAAAATTTCAGCTGCATAAGATAATTTTGATTTTTTACCCATATTTTGTAAATTGCAACACTTTTGCAAAATAAGACACAAAGCAACCTACATAAAATTTCTTAGTTTTGACAATGCTTTATTTCAGATACAGTTTCTTTAAAGTAGCGCCATATTAAATGTGTGTTTTTCTACAAAATCAAAATTGGGCTATCAAAATTTGGTCGCATGTGATGCAAAGTTTATTTCTTTTTGACCCTGCATAAGGTAACTTCATAAAATAAGTATTTTTGAAAACGTAGTTTGTATCTGAAAGTAATACACCTTAATTAGACAAAAAAGAACACAGTGTCATCAGTAAAGTGTTCATTAAGTGGAAAATAAATTTTAGTTTAACTTAACGTAAAGTTTATCTATTTTCAACGATTTAATTTAAAACTCCGTTCCTTTTTTTTATTTTTTTTAGTTTCAGACACAAACTACGTTTTTAAAAATACTTATTTTATGAAGTTACCTTATACAGGGTCAAAAACAAATAAACTTTGCATCACATGCGACCAAATTTTAATAGCCCAATTTTGATTGTGTAGAAAAACACACATTTAATATGGCTCTACTTTAAAGAAAATGTATATCTGAAATAAAGCATTGTCAAAACTAAGAAGTTTTATGTAGGTTGCGTTGAGTCTTATTTTGCAGAAGTGGTGCAATTTACAAAATATAGGTAAAAAATCAAAATTATCTTATGCAGCTGAAATTTTGCACGTGGACATTTAAAAAAACTTTTTCTAATAACTTTTTTCGATATTTTCAGAAATGACCCCACTTTTAAATTATTTTTTGCAAGGTTGGCAGGATATATATCCGTGATAAATATCCTGATATATATCTTGATAAATATCATGATATTTATGCGACGATATTTATCCTGATATATATCAATATTTTTTTTTCTAAAATTCTATTCATCAGTATACAAATTAATGTGGTCTCGCTGCCGCTGATCCGGCAACAGCGTATTACGCTGCGCTTACGAGGCGGTAATTCCCCATCTTTCCGAGACGTTGACCACCTCTTGTTCTTTGCCGCGTAGCATTTTTATTTAGTTCCGATTTCTGATTGAACGGAGCAATATTTGGCTGTTTGTTTTATGAAATTCTAAATTTTACAATGCCAAAAATAAAAAATCCAGTTTGGATTAATTTAGATTTAATTTACAAGCCCAGCAATTCTGGGTTTTAAGTTGAACCATAGTTAAAAGCAAAAATATATGATGTGTTCATATTCATAAACTTGTATTTTTTACCTGCATTTTACATTCCTAACATAGGAGTACTAAAAAAAGCTTTGTTATTGTGATAGCAACTATCATTGAATAGAATTTAAATACTAATTTACAGATTTATAACATGTTTATACTAAATTAAGTGATTTTGAATTTTTAAAATATATCTTTACAGAAAACAGATGAAATGATTTAAAAATAATTAAAAATATAAATAAATATCCAAATTTGGATACATATCGGATAATATATCGATATATATAGGATATTTGAATATTTATATAAATATCATGATATTTGCCAACCCTGATTTTTTGGAAAAAATTAACATTTGACAGATAATGCGAATCAATTAACTACTATTTTTTTGCTTAATTTTTATCTCGATCGAAGCAGAACTTGATGCCAAAGGCAAATTTTGAATGAAGCTATTAATAAAAAAAAATCCCATATGATGCGGACTTTACTGGTGACACTGTATACCTAGGTACATTTAATTCATTATTTTATTTTATATTATTTTTAAATGCGTTGCATGACTTCTCGTAACAAGCTTTTGATTTTACTGGCAATATATCGTAAGTCGCTTTCCTTGCTGCTTCCAAAATTTCTTCTGAAATCTCATTTTCCGTGTCGGATAATTCAAAATCTGAATTCATATTTTGAAATTTGCGCACTCGCGAAACAAGTTTGACATAAACAACAAATTAAAAATCAACGAACTGTCATCTGTCACTCAACAAATACATCGAAATATTGTTATCATAGCAAAGAAATCAAGGTAGATTGTATATTATCAAAGAGATTGGAAAAATAAAAAAACAGGGACCAGAAAAATCTTTTGCCGGTCCCATGGGTAAATATTAAATTATACTACGTGTGTAAGTTAAGTGTGCTCTATTGTAGGAAATTGATTGTTACTATTAGGTTTTCTAATTAAATACTACATGTATAATTGGGTCAATGATACGTCCTGTATCAACCTGTATTGTGTAGTTTTCAATAAATAAATACATTTAACAATGTAAAATATAAACGAATATATATACTTTGTTATTTGTCACTATATTTAAAAATGTTTTGACATTACGACCGTTTCGTAGTACAACTACCTACATCTTCATGACGCTAACTTGTAAAGCATCGTAAAGATGTAGTTGTACTACGAAATGACATCAAAGTTTCAATTACCCACAAAAAACATACATTCATTAATTAATTTTATATCAGTATAGAAGCCTCCGCAATTAGCCATTCCGTAATAAGTTTTTTAAAGTTTCTGGTTTTTATTTAAAAAAAGTCGATATAAGCAATTACGGTTCGGTTAATCTACCCAATTTTTAATTACAAACTTATCAATAAATCATATATAAAATAATAGATTCTAGATTAGAATAGTTAGTTCTAAGTTTATACTGTTATAATAGTACTATTGTTAAGTGACTATAATATACATTTTTTTTTAAAGGACATTGTTGGCTTATTGCTCTTTGCATCCTGGATAATACGATGATGTCATCTATTTAAAAACGTGTTTCATAAATTGGGTTAATAATGTTAACAAGTGTATTATTCTTTATCAGTTGTAATAGAGATACCCTATAATAAAGATTTCTAATACTTAACACATTTGCATACTGAAAGAGCTGATCGGTGGGGAAACGTATATTCAAAGAGTAATATATTTTTAAAACGCGTTTTTGAATAATTTCTAAAAGTTTTAATGTTTTATCGTAAGCATAAGCGTATAATTTCATATAATATGACAAATGATACTAAACCAGAGTATCTAATTTAAAATCCAATATGCCTTTTATATCCTTAAGCATGTACAGTAAAGGTCTTATTTTTTTAGTTAGGGATTCTGCATGATAATCCCATTTCATGTGATTATCTAGTATTATTAGTCCTAAGTAATTTACACAATTAGCCCGCTCAATTGAGCAGTTATTAGTGTGTCTAAATGGTAGTGATATGTTAATTGTTTGGTTAAAAGGAAGACCAGAAGAGTTATTGGAGAATGGTAAATATTTAGTTTTCTGTAAGTTAATTATGTTGGTAAAACAACTATGAATAATGCTTATTAAAGTTGAAACAATAATTTGCCTAATTTTTGGTATTTTTTTTTAGTTTAAATTTTAATTTTGCAATTTTTAAAGAGTATTTCTCATATATTTTTAGAAAATTAGCGCCATTCGACTATATGTTATATAACAAAGACAATAAAAAAAAATTAACTTTCACCATCTGTTAAAAAGGTATGTTAAAACTACAAACCCCTACACCCTTTGTTTCAAATATCTCATTTCCACCAACAAGTATAAAATATAGGAAGTTCGGACATTTGTTCGGGTTTATTGGTTGTGGGATGAAGACGAAGATGAGAACGAAATAGTCTTAATTAGTAACAGCGGTACGCAGCACCCGCCCTTATTCCAGCTTATCCAAAACCGGCTCGGCCGCCATTGTTATTGTTGTTGTGTTTTAAGTTTTCTCTGTAGATTCCTTGTTCTTTATTGTCGGTGTTTAATATTTACGGGTTTTTTCAAGTTCTTGAACAAGAAATTGTCCTTGAAAATGTTTTACACGTACCCAAGTTTTTGTCAAATTGTAAAAATCAATACAAGTTATATACCAACTAATATTTGACTTGAGGTTAGGCACGCGATAACACCGTAGATTGGTTATTTTGCTGGCTTTGTTTGTTTTTATATTTGATTTTATAGGACTAGTTTAATTCACTTGTTCTTGTTCTCTTCCTTTTCGAATTAAAAACACTACGACGAATCATTTTTAAACAAATTTTAAAAACAAAACCTTAAAAACTAATTTTCTATCCTTAAAATCTGATAAATCTGGTTTGCTACTACTAAAAATGCCAGAAATCACTACCTTTTTTCGCAACTTGATCAAAAATTGAGAGGAAATTCCATTTTTTACGCAAGAAAATTTTAAAGCCCGGCCTGTCTATTTTCCCATTCATCTAATGATAAAATTGCAGTACGCATGTCCAATAGTGTCTAGCTTTGTTTACATCCGCGAGGCCATAAATCTGCGACTTTTGTGATTATTGTTTGCTTATCTAAAGGTAAATTGTCTATGGTTGTACCACGGTAGAAAAAAACTTGAACTAAAAATAAGTTAATCCTACAATATTGCATAGGTACTCCCTCGGCAGTATTAAAACATTTTTCATACTCTTTATTGAGTAACTTTTCTGCTATTATTATTCGTACGACCTTCTTTTTGTAAATGAAAGCTAGATTTTTTTATTTTTCTTTCAATATTTTTATTAAAATATCAAACTCAAACAGGTAAGTGTTTGTGTACTAAATTCCTGTTAAATAAAAAATATATTGGGTATTGAAGTTTTCTGGTATACGATACCTATCCACAATTCAATTCCCTGAGTAAAACGTTTTCTTTTCTTCGTGTCGATCACGCTAATCCTGTCATATTTTCTTTTTATTTTGGGTCCCCATTTTCTCGTGTTTACGATTGTATGTGCGTGTACGGAGCATAAAATTTTATATTGCCAATATAGGTTCAGCAACATGTTTTAATAAAAGTAGAATTTTTTGAAGTAAAGTAATATTTTTATGAATTTTTTTTAAACATAAGTTTTTTCACTTATCTATAGCTAAAAGTTTTTAGTCTGTTGCGTAGGTATGTAGAACAACTGCACGATCTTCAGAATAATTTACAACTGCAAAAATGTTGCTCTGTTTTTTGGGGGCAAACTCACAATTTCTAAAAATATACGATGGTAATCTTGAACAGGGATTACCGTGGAGAATAAATTAAAAATATCAAGCATCTTGTATGTTTTTACAGTTATTTTTAGGAGAGCATAGCTAAATAACAATGTTTCTAAGAAATGTAACCAAATTCACAAACTTGGTTAACTATGTCACACTTAATAAATTACAATGGACTTAGTACCGATTAAATACAGGTCCACACCCAGATTGATTTAAAAAATTAACACTGCCTACTAATTAAGTAAAGGAGCCCATTATTAAGTCCAGTCTTTTTCAAAACTGATTAATGTGAGAATTATTAATAATTATACTTTAAATAATTTGTATAAAATATTTTTTATCCAATTGTGTCAAAAATGACGTTTTATAGATCAGATATTTGTACGAAAAGGTAACCTTTTCAATAAGGTATTGACTATTGCGCTGGTAGCTAAGTAACACTTTTCGTCCCAGGCCGAAAAATATTTTTCGGACGCTAACATTTTTTCAACAAACTGTTTATTTTATTTTCAATTATTTTCCATATTTATATTAAATGTACAATTAGAACAATTTCGAACAAGAACAGGGTGCTGTAAATTTGATTTTGAGGATGTGTTATTATTTTTGTTCTCCGTTATGATATTATTCTCCAATGTTGAGTTCGATTGGAAGACGGATTGCGATACCTGAGTCGGTAGTGATTGTAGTTCAGATTGTGGAATTTTAAATATTATCTTGGTCAGCTCTAACTTATTGCTTAAGGAATCATCTATGTAGCCCTCGGCTACTCCAGAAGACTTACAGCCTCCATGCCGTTTTAGAGAAGTTATGTCTGCTCCCGCATCTACAAGCAATGTGGCCGATGTTCTTCGGAAACAATGTCCCGTGAATTCCTTGGCATCCGGCAGTTTTAGGTAAAACGCTATTTCCTGAGGTATGGAGCCAAATTTGTGTATACCGACAACTTGCTTATAGCATTTTCCATTGCTTTAAGATACAAAAAATCGCCCATCACTTATATTTATAAGTTTATAAGTTATATATAATTTCTATAATACTTTAGATATTCTCCCGTTACCGTAAATGATCTAGGTTTGTTTGATTTATTATAGGCAATTTTTATTAACAAAGTCGTTCTCAAATCTTGTATGTCATCAATTTTCATATAAGCCAGTTCTTCTCGACATGCGCCCGCGATTCCGAAAATAAAAGCAACTTTTAATTAAGAAAATTGTTAGTAAGAAATTTAAAATAAAATTATATAGTTATATTTACCTTCAACATTAAGTAATTGTCATCTGAAGGATGGCAAAGGAATTTTTAAAACTGTTCTTTAGTTAGGGTCTTTGATTTCTTTGGACAATAACCAACACTTTTTTGTTTTAATAATGCTCGTAATCTCATGTATTTTGATATAGGTATCAATGTTGTGTTTAACATTTACCACTGCACGTAGCATGAAATACTGCGACCACAAAGTATAGATGACTCCACAGTTTTCGATAAATCCGCCATATGCACTAAGAAAACGTTTTCCGAGAACGATCCATAAATTTTTTATTAGCTCTTTCATAATATATTTCCTTAGATTTTTGTGGCAGCAAATGTAACATAACTTTATTGGCAGTTTCTCGAATATCAGGTGGCGTACCTACCTACTATAAGATATTCATAAGTTATATCACAAGAGGTGAATATTTTTTTGAATATTTTTTGACATTTTTGTGCAAAATTTCTGTCAAAAATTCGCGAGACAAAAATTTTTAGGGCAATTTTTATAGAAATTTTGCGGAAAAATGTCAAAAAATATTCTAAATAAAATATTTACCTCGAGTGGTATATGTTGAGATTATATACCAAAAAAAAGAAAAAATACAACGAAATGAAAGATTTTTAAAATGATTTATGTAGCTACTAGAAAAACGGAACGAAACAAAACCTAAACACAAGACAAAGTAATAAAACTAACAGAAAATTAGTTATAAGTATTATTGTTAAACACACAGTTATTATAATAAACAGTAGTGGCTTGCTGGTGTTGCTGGAAACTCTTCGAGCTGCAAGAGACTGGAGCTTCGTGTTGGTCCAACCCATTAGTTGGAGGGTGACCTCTTAAACCTTGAATAGTGTTTTCGTGATGAGTTTTGTCCATCTGCAAGTATGGCTTTATGGATGCAGCACTACTATGTCCAGTTATTTTTATAAGAGTTTGTTCGCTCACACCTGCTTTGCTTAATGTAGAGACAGCTGTGGCTCGATTGAAATGGTTTGTGATTTTTTCTTTCTCAGTATCTAGTCCAATTTTTTGTGCTGCTTGTTTTGTCCAATTAGAAAGAGTATTTTTTCCAATGGGACAGTTTTTGTACCAATTTCCCATTTTCCAATTTGGATTTACTGTCAGGAATAGTCTTTGGGTAGTTATATTTTGCCCTCTTTTTAAAATTAGTTTTCTGTAAAGGCGAACTGGACATAAATCGGCATCTTTTGTGTTTGCCACTAACCATTTTGAATTTGAAAGCTTCTTGTCTCCGCCTGGGGATGTTTTTGAAAAGATTGGGTTATATTCCATTCTATTACTTTTTGTACCATCGCTATAATATTCTTCTCTGAAATACGTATTTAGGCATGTCTTGGCTTCTCCTCCTCTCCATGCTAATTCCACAGCCGCTATTTGATAGAACTTTTTCTGTAAATCCTCGGGGTTATTTTCGTCAAAAATTTTTACCATCTTTTTGTACTCGTCGTAGGTTAGTGCTCTTGCACTTTTCCGGTGATTTTTTGGATCAGCCTGAAGCAGTTTTCTTTTAAAATTTCTAGCCATACGTGCTTTTTGGAATTCAGGATCTTTAAAAGGATCAAATTTAATGTTGTATTTATTGAAGTACCTTTCTTAAAGCAGTTGGGCTGTTTGGTTCCACATTGTCTTGATAACCCCTTCCTTGTAGTCAGAACCATATTTTTTCTTCATATTAAAACGCCAGTCTTCCAATATAGCGGCAAGCTGTATTATAGTTGTATTTTTGGTCAATATATACTGCCGTGTTTCGCAGAATTTCTCGAATTGGGTCCATATATACTTTTTTGTTTTTGTTGTATTTTCTGGGATAGTCTTTTCAGCGTTTTTTCTTATATTTTCGACTGAAACATTACCGAATCGGCAAGATTCCATTTTAAAAAAAATGTGACATGAATCTGACAACATCAAAAACTTGATTTGTTGAAAGGGATTTTTGTTATTATAGAAACGGTCTATAGCAACCATCAAATATTTTAAACTTGTTATGATGTTGTTATGCATTGGCATTGTTGTGGCAGGTGGCCCGGGGTATATCCACTTATGCGGGGTATATTCAGTATAATATGCATCTGATTGGTCGCATAACAGCGTTTAATTGGTCAGAATCGGATTGAGGTATATAATCGGGGGTAATACCACGAGTGCTTAAAAATTACCGATAATTTTCATGAAAGCTTGTTATTTATAATTCCACGAGTTCGAAGAACGAGTGGAATTAGTATAACAAGCTTGAATGAAAATTATCTGGTTAATTTTTATGCACGAGCGGTATTTAGGGAGAATATTTCTAGAATGAAATATATATAAAATTTTTTTTTTGTCATACAATTTTAAATTTCATATAACATAATTAAAACTGTAACTGAAATCCAATAATAATTTTTTTTTTATTTTATAAAAAAACTTAACAAATAGCAACAAACAATTGAAAAATATTAACTAATTATTGATTGAATAATAAAAATTAAAAAAACTGTCTCGTCAAATAGGTTCGATTGTTGTGTGTTGGATATACAACGTTGTCTAGGCAACGTTGTATATCCGCTGATATTTTTTTATTTTTAACGTTTCTTATGGGAAAATTTATACATGAGTGAAATATTCACTATCATTTTCTATTTCCATTTTTGTCTTTTCAAGTTGTAAAACTAACGCCTGATTGACAAAACGTCAAATGATAATATTTATTTATTTAAGTATTTGTTATATCCATAGATACGCATATTACAGGTTTCATTATTAACCGAAAAACATTATACGCTACAAATTACCGTGCAAGATCAAATGAATTATTGGTTTACTTTATTTTTACATCATTTTATAATCGGAACAAAACCACAATCGGATAAAAAATATCGTATGTCATACGGACGAAAAATGTATTTCGGACTATGCGGGTTACCGGCCTCGGCTGGTAATCGCCCGCATTACGTCCGAAATATTACATTTTTCGTCCTTGTAACATAATATACTATTTATCAATAATGATAAAATTGACTTTGAAGTGCAATAATTCAATCTTGTCAAGATGTCAAAAAAAAGGAACCCTAACTTGGACAGTATATTTTTGTCAAATTCCTGTTATTCGACAAAATGGGTAAGCAGGTAGTTTTAAAAAATCTGGAAGGTAAAGGCACCACTTAAATAACTTACAAATTTAAGATAAATATACGTTTTTCTGCAGTAGCAACTATACAGTGTGTCTGAAATTCAAGTCTCTATATGGGTATCTCGCTTAATAGATGAGATAGAAAGTTGGTTAAATGGGGAATATTTTAGAGAATTTAATGCCGATCTCGAATCCTTTTTCAAAATTATAAAAAGTTTTGAAGTTTTTCACTTATTAAACAAAAACTAAAAATGGCGCATTTTGTTTATTTTTAAGTAGTGGCTTAACGGTTAATTTGACATATCCCAAAGTGTTACATTCTTAAGACACTTTTTAGGAAAGAACATTTTTGTACAAAAAGAAAATGCAGATTGTCTTTTGTTTGTGAGTTACCCACAGTAACTTTGTTATTTCATATGGCGGCCATCTTGGATTTGTACATAAAATTATTTCTCTTTGAATTACCTTTTAAACGATGTGTCACATGCTACCAAAATTTTGGAGAAATACTCTTAAATTATGAAAAAACCAGTTTTATCGTTAACTTGGCAACAGCGCATGCATCTAACATAGCAGATAGTAATTAAACCATTTAAAGCACCTCTTAAACCTTTATTTTTTTAGAATACAGTTTCTTACAAGATCCTTAAATTCTAAGCCTGACCTAACATAACCAAAACCAAGTAGGATAACTTAAATTTAATTAAATTTACTTTCTGTAATAGGTTTTATGCGGTTGATGTATTTCTGGATACAATTCCAAATATCTAGCAGAAGTTAGTTCAGCATTTCGGTGTGATTGCAAATAAAGTGCCAACATATCAAATTTTTCTTTATTTAAAATTTGTGCCATTTTCAAAATAAGATAAGATGTAGGTAATATCATACAATTTAAACCACTTTTTAGAATTTTGAATGACAAATAAATAGGCACTTCATTTTTTCTAATATTGCATATCATGGCCTACCATGTAAAAATATCATGGCGTTTTTTTACCATGCAAAAATATCACGGAATACCATGTAACAATAATCCTTGTCCTTCCGTTATTATATGATTATACCAAATAATTTTAATGTAATAAAACTTAGGTTTAGCAAAATTAAAAAAGGTTTGCATTTTTTTTGTTTGTAAAGTTTTTATTCTGATCTATTTTTTCTAATATTTTAACTAAATGTAATTGCAAACAAAAAATACGCGATTTTTAGTTGAAAGCCCTATTTTTTCTAATTGAATTCTTTTTCGTTTCATTCCGATTAAGATTTTTTTTTATCGCGGCGTTGCCAAACCTATATAAGACCGTAGACAAAAAATGCGTTAATTATTTTATTGGCTAGAAAACAATGATTATTTGTGGCAGAAAATGTTTTTGTTATTAAACTAATACCCTTGGATGAACCCACATGCTATGTTAGATGCATGCGCTGCTGCCAATTTAACGTTAAAACTGGTTTTTTAATAATTTAAGAGTATTTCCCCAAAATTTTGGTAGCATGTGACACACCGTTTAAAAGATAATTCAAAAAGAAATAATTTTATGTACAAATCCAAGATGGCCGCCATAGGAAATAAAAAAGTTACTGTGGGTAACTCACAAACAAAAGACAATCTGCATTTTCTTTTTGTACAGAAATGTTCTGCCCTAAAAAGTGTCTTAAGAATGTAAGACATTGGGATATGTCAAATTAACCGTTAAGCCGCTATTTAAAAAAAACGAAATGCGCCATTTTTAGTTTTTGTTTAATAAGTGAAAAACTACAAAAATTTTTATAATTTTGAAAAAGGATTCGAGATCGGCATTAAATTCTCTTAAATATTCCCCATTTAACCAACTTTCTATCTCATCTATAGAGACTTAAATTTCGGACACACTGTATACTTGAAAACTCGCATTTAGTGTTTTTACAACCATCCTAACGTTCATAACCAATGACTGACTGCAACCTGCCGACCTACCACAGGGAAATTATGGGGTGGTACTTCTGAGAGAGAGAGTTGTGCGTTACGCATGCGTCAGCAGCTTCCATGTCATTTTAAAATCCCTCAAATTACACATGATTTAAAAGGTTGGCATATTTTATACAATTGATCAGTATCGATTTAAAGTAATCCAATTTTATTATTTTATGTAAATAATAGTATACAATCAAATAATTTAAATCGGACAAATAATGTGTAATGTGTTAACCACCAAGCAAGACTGATCAAATACAGTGTTGTACTAAAAACTGACGTTATTGTGTGATTACATTCTACAAGTTAGACGTGTTTTGAGTTATTTTAGGAGGATCGCATCTTTTTTATACACAGTAAAAAAGTTAAATGATTTAAATTTTAATCAATTTTTAAATCAGTTGTGTGATTTAAACTGTTATTAACACAAAATAATTATATTAGATTACTTTAAATCCATACTGAGCAATTTTATGCCAACCTTTTAAATCTTGTTTGATTTGATTGATTTGACGCATGCGTATCACATAAAGTAGCAAAGTATCATGTATTCAAAATAAAAGACCCTTTCAAAGAAGGGGGGTTTGGGGCACTGAGAGTTAAAACTCAGTCTTGTGGGGTTACTTAATACCTAATTTCTATACATAACAACTTTTAAATTTTTACAATGTCTTACAGACATACTTATACAGGGTGTTCCTAAATATCATTTAAATACGAAAAGGGGTAATTCTTTGGCTTATTTAATGGCTAAAAATTCATATAAACACTTCGTTGCCGATCCAGAGGGTGTTGAAATTTGAAGATATTTTTAGTTTTTCTTTATAGCTCTTGTAGTTTTTGAGATATTTAGCCCTAATTTGGAATATAGGTTACGCTGTAGGACTTGCATTATTGGGCATACCAAATGTTTTTAAGAATCTACAGGGAGATATTTTTTCAGGGGTCATGCCCCATTTCCTCCCCATGAACTTTTTTTCGGTGCGCCGCTGGTGGATTCTAAAATAAAAAATGCATTTTTTGTTTTGTTCTTAAGCATTTTAATCTCTTTTAGTTTTTCCGTATTTACCACCGTTATCGAGAAAAAAAATAAAAGGTGTTCTGTGTTTCGCTAGATGAAATTAAATTTTTTTAAATAGCCTAATAAGCTCTGGCTTGATTTAGCAAATGGAAACTATCAAAATTAATGAAAGTAAGAGATTACCCAAATAAAGCCAATGCATACTAGACCAATTATTTAAAAAAATTTAATTTCATCTAGCGAAACACACAAAAACTTTTTTTTTTCTCGATAACGGTGGTAAATACGAAAAAACTACAAGAGATTAAAATGCTTTAGAACAAAACAGAAAATGCATTTTATATTTTAGAATCCACCAGCGGCGCACCGAAAAAAAGTTCATGGGGAGAAAAGGGGGCATGACCCCTGAAAAAATATCTCCCTGTAGATTCTTAACACCATTTGGTATGCCCAATGATGTAATTCCTATAGCGTAACCTATATTCCAAATATCTCAAAAACTACAAGAGCTATAAAGAAAAAACTAAAAAAATCTTGAAATTTCAACACCCTGTAGATCGGCAACGAAGCGTTTGCGGACCTATTTTTATATGAATTTTTAGTCATTAAATAAGACAAAGAATTACCCCTTTTCGTATTTACATGATATTTAGGAACCCTTAAAAAATAAAAAAACCCTTTTGACATTTTTTTTAGAATTGGTTTTTTCTCCTTTCCCGGTTTATTTTGTTGTTTTAGACCCTTTTAACTGACTTTTTCACATACTCAGTATGTTTTAACTTATTTTTATTTTTCTTCACATTATGTCATTTCGACACACCAATTTTTAGTTCCATAAAAGCTCCATTAAGGTTTTACACTAGTGATTATTTTCTCTTCTGCTAAAACCATCAGCAATACATTTTTCTGTATCCTGATGATGAACGTTTCTACGTTCGAAACATGTAGAGACCTCTGAACAAATTTTTGTTCTATTAAATTTTGTGGAGGAAGACTTTTAGTTGTTTCTTTCCTTTTCATGCTTTTATATTTTTTTATAGGGCTTGGATTAAAAAACGTAGAGCTTGGTTTAGATCACAATGATATGGGGACGATATATCTAACCAAATCTAGGTTAAAATTTTGTCAAATTCATATTATGACATGATATGCCAAACTAATGATTAATAAAATACGTAGGCAAATACAAATTTATTTTTGTTGTTTACAAAATTAACAAAGTAAGAATATACAGAAAGAAAAAGAAAAATAATTACATAAATTGCTAAAATTGGCCACTGCCATGCTCCAAGCACAAATTCACACGTCTCTTCATATTTTCGAAAGTGTTGACCAGCATCTCTGCAGAAATGTTACCACATTTTTGGATAATCCTTTCTTGTAATTGTTCTAAATTTGCAACTGGTATTTTAAAAAGTAGTTAATAGTTTCGGTGGCTGTATGGGCGGTTGGACCGTCCTGTTGAAAATATCCAAAACGTAGTTCGTCGTCAAGTAATTGCTCCACAAATGGATTCAAAATATTGTCTCTATACCGCTGTGCTGTAACTGTGTCATGAAAAAAAAAAGGACCAACAATTCTTCTTCGGGAAACAGCTAACCAGACACCAATTTTTTGAGGGTGCAATGTGGACTTTCACTACTCCACATGCGTGTATTCTGATGTAAATCATTTCTTTCCAATAAATTTTGGGTAAACCAATGAGAGTAATTCCTGCGTCTTTCAAAATCTGCGGCTTGTATTTCTTGGAATACTTGCACTTTATAAGGAAATAAATTTAGCTGCTTCTTAAGAATAGTTCTGCATGTTCCATAAAATCTTACCACTTCTTGGGACTTATACAATTTGTTATTTCACGAACGTTTGCAAAAAGTTCTTCTGTTCTTACAGATGGTCTTCCTGCTCCTTTTTTGTGTTGCATAGAACCTGTCTCCCTAAACACAGCCACGGTTATTTTCAGGCAATGATAAAAATCCCCAGCAATAAAAGCAACGTTAGGAAAATGTTCGTGAAAATCGTCCATGCACAAACCCGGATTGTATTGCCACTCACTATTTACTCTAACCCCGTTTCGAAAATACGCTTCAACCATGAATGTTTTGTGCTGTTCCGTAAAGCCCATTGTGTAAATTGTTAAAGAAATTGGAAAAATTAGCGATGAATCAAATTACTTGTAACGACTGTCAAAGATGACGGAATAACTGATTGATTATTAATTTAGGTAGTTACTGACACCCGACAGGTATTAAGCTCTACGGTTAAGCAATACGTCTTTAGATGCAAGGCCCTCTTTGATGCAAATAATTTTCGCTCGCACGGTATATTTTTCGTAGAAGACTTTCGACCGATTTTTAAAAGGATACGCACTTTTAAAATAGTCAATAAAAACTAGAGTTGTTTTTATTGATATCGTTAAATTTCTAATTTGGGACACACTGTATCAATATTGACCACACTTAAAATGTTAATACCAATACCAATGTCCATGCATTTTTTCAAAAGAAAACACTGTACTGGATTTACTGAATTTATTCCAAATTGTAAACTCACACAGTACCTATATATTAATAATAATAATAATAATAATAATAATAACAAATTTTTATTAGTTCATTGAACTATTTAGGTACATTTCAAATTGTAAATTTTTTCTTCTCTCCTGATAGATAATTACAATCTAGAAAAACTATTTTATTAAACTTTTTTACATAAAATTTAATTCTTTAATTTTTTTACAAATAGTTTTAAATTATACCTTTTAATTTCATATCCTAACTTGTTATATTTCATAGCACCACTAAAAAATATTGATTTTTGAGTCGATTTCAAATTTGTATGATCCAAAATAAAGTTATTTTTTCCTCTTGTTTCATGAATATGAACTTCATTAAATTTTGTCAAGAAATTTTCATAATATGGTGCTGTTAAATTTAAATTTATTTTATGAATTAAAATCGAAATAATAAAAAATTTTCTATATTTATCCATTGTAAACAATTTAGCATTTCCGTTATTTTAGTGTATTTATTACATCCCAATATTATTCTCATTGCTCTATTTTGTAAAATCTGTAATCCGTTTTTATCTTCTTGTGAACACATATATAAAATTGAACTACAAAAACCAAAATATAGGATTTGATGCAATAATTTTGACCAAGTATGTATATTTTAACCAATATAAATATTTCCTTCGTAAACCACTGAGTAATTGAAGATTTACGCAGCTAATCTATATGATCTCCTGCGGGACTCAGCCGTAATGATCGATCATTATTGTGGCTGATAGGCGTTATCACCGAATGGGCTAAAAAATTGCTTTTCAGCAGGGGTAATGTGCTAGTATAAATTAACAGACGGGGGGTAAAAACCTCGAAGCGTGATAAGACCGTCATCGTGTTAGATGAGTATTCTTGATAGCAAAAAATATTTACAAAAGAACTATGTGTTGTTTACTTAAATGATACGACAATTTTTTTTTATTATTGACATTACTTACACCTTTTAAAATACAGTAAAACCTCTCATGAGCGACCACCCTCGGGGAGTCAAATATTGGTCGTTAAACAGGAGTGGTCGCTATATATAGAGGAACATTAAAACAACTGATCTGCATTTTATATTGTTTATTTATTAATATATTTATCTTTATATATCAGATACTTGTATATCAGGCAAAGTACATAGTAACCAAACGAAAATCGCAAAAAAAACAACAAATTTTGCACTTGACGCCTTAAAGTTATCAAAACCAGTTAAAAACAACATGATCCACTGCCAGTCCCTCGGTTTTTGGAATTTTTTTTCTTTTTTGTTCACCGTTCAAACAAATTTCTAAATTGCACTTTATTTTGAAGCAACATAGTCACTTGGGTCTTACCCACTTTAAATTTTTCAGCCAATTTATGGTGCTTAAACCAGTTTTTTCACTTGCTTTAATAATTTTAATTTTATCTCTTAAAGAAATTAATTTCCTTTCTTCCGCCATCTTTAAATATTTACGTTAGTCGCAAAACACACAAAGTTCAAAACAAAACTAATGCTAACAACCCATTTTATTAATCTATATAGTAAGCAAATTCATCGGATTTGCCCACAATAAACTAATTCGTGGAAGTACCTAAGTATATGTAAAAATTAGCACCGAACATTAACAAGATAATGTTCGGTGAAATTTTTATAACTTAAGATACCTACCCTAAATACGTCGAATTTTCGGGTCAGGTTTTACGGAAAGGTTTTATTGTACTTAATTAAGGGGATTTTTAGCATTAATATATACCAAAAATTTGGATAATAACTGGTCGTGGTCGTTTGACAGAGGGATCGCTATAGAGGAGTAAAAATGTATGGGATTTCCACTGTTAAATACTCCAGTGGCGGATTTACAAATTTGCCGCTAGTAGGCTATTCAATTTTTGCCGCCCCTACCAGAAGTGTCCGGGAATAAAAAACCCGCTGCAGGCTAAATGCGGCCCAGGCGAAAAATTTTTAAGACCACGCCCAAATTTGGTCAATAATTTTTAGTAAATATTTTAAAAATTTATGATTACCTACTTATTTTATTAAAAATGAAATTTCTTTCTGCAAAGCCAGTAAAGTTCCAACTACCTTTTTGTATCCCCATTAACAGACACGGCCAACAATAAAGTTTATTTAAAAAAATACTACCCGTCAACCATGAATAAAGATTGTACCATTTATTTCTGTAAGATAAAAAACCCCCTAAAATCTGCCGCCCTAGGCTCCAGCCTACTCAGCCTATTGGTAAATCCAGCACTGGGGAACTCATAATTCATCGTTTAACACAGGTGGTCGCTTTGTAAAGGTTGTCATTAACAGAGGTTTTACTGTATCATTACCCAAAGATCTTCTTTAGCGTTTTTTCTTTCTTCACAAAGAAAGTAATGTGAGAGCCAAAAAAAAAAATTTCAGATTTTAAGCGAGTTCGGGTTTACCATCAGATTTATCGGATTGCTCCACGCCCGTTCGTTTATTGTTTCAGAGGACAACAAGAAACCTGAACGCCGGCGCCGTTCGTTTATCATATCGGCGAGCCACTTTTCATAAAATTCGACAAGCCTATACAGGGTGTTATTTAAGTATGTATCCAAGCTCCAAGGAGAGCCTCTTTAAGTGATTTTAAAAATAAGAGTTCATATAAACATGGGTCCAAAAATGCATAGTTTTTACGATACAGGGTGTCAAACTTTAAAAAAAAATCGGATGTTCGTAAATATCTCAATACTCTTTTATTCGATTTTGTTGAAATTTGGCAATTCTGTTTGTAATAACAAGAGGATAATTTAGCTTTAATTAGATGAAAATTATTAATTCCAGTAACTAACATTTTTGACAAAAATGGCGCGCCACTGACTTTTTTTAAAATTATGTATAATTTTCGAATAAAGCAACTACAAATACAACTATTTTATGTCCTGAGTTTTTTCATATCTTGCTTTGTTTTCGAGAAAAAAAATAAAAATCACTTTATCTGCATGTCCCGGGACAATAAGAGTAAAATATTTAAACTACTTACCAAACTATTAAACAATTAAAAGTACACGAAACTCCTCTTTTGAATTTTTTTGCATAGATTAAAACTGTTTTCGATAAAATAAATTAACTTAAAATAATCTCATAACGTAATAATTTATTACTGCAATGTTTTAAAAGTAACAGAAAAATAATAATAGTGATATGGAAGGAAACCCAGTTGCTGTTCAAAGAAATTTGATTTTTACATAAAATTCAAAAGAGGACTTTCGTGTAATTTTAAGTACTTAATAGTTTCGAAAACAAAGCAAGATATGAAAAAAACTCATGATATAAAATAGTTGTATTTGTAGTTGCTTAATTGGAAAAAAATACATAATTTTAAAAAAAGTCAGTGGCGCGCCATTTTTAGCTAATTAAGGCTAAATTATTCTCTTGTTATTACAAATAGAATTGCCAAATCTCAACAACATCGAATAAAAGAGTATTGAGATATTTACGAACATCCGATTTTTTTTTAAAGTTTTACACCCTATATCGTAATAACTATTCATTTTCGGATCCACGTTTGTATAAACTTTGCTTCTTAAAATCACTTAAAGAAGCATCTCTTGGAGTTTTGCCACATACTTAAATAACACCCTGTATAACGTTTTTATTTTCTGAAAGTAAAGGGTCCCCGATTTTGTTTGAATTATTGATCCAAGATTTGAAACTATTTCCTCGGCAATCAACGCCTTCACTTCAAATTGTGTTCAATTATTACAATAATTTAGACCTGGCCATACACGAAGTACTTTTTTTAAATCCAGATATCTCAAAAACAACCGCTTAAATCAACTCTTAACACGTATACCTTTTTTAGGTTAAAGACGTTGGAGAATAACAATGTTTATTTAAAAGGTCAATACAGAGTGGCTCAAGAAAAGTGCAGGTGTCGCCATGTAAATTTTACAATAAGAAATTAAAAATGAGAGCAGAATTTAATTTTTCACCTCACAATCCTCCCCTTCCCCCCCCCCCCCCCCTAGTCGAATACACCAATTATTAAAAAAATGATTTATGAAAAACCAAAACCAAATTGAACTTTTGACACTCGTATCTACGAAATCATTTACTTTTGGACTGAGGTACGTTGGGTTAGATGGTCGTATTAAACCTTAGAAATTTGTGGTAGCACATTTTCCGCACCTTTTAGAGACATGTATAATACATTTTATTTTATATTTTCAAATTTTAGAGACCAAACCAAGTAAAGTTGCTTTTAGTTTTTCTACGTCTGCATTATTCTATATTTTAAAAATCCGAGTAGTCCATACTAGGCCTGGGCAAAAATTCGATATATTGATAAACGATATCTAAAAAATAAAATATCGATATATCGATATTATCGATATATCGATATTATCGATATTTTCGATATTCGATTGGAATTTCAATATCGTCCTTATAACACATTTAAGGACCAATATTTAATTCAATCTTTTTTCTTCATGTTTTCATAATTAGAGTTTCCCCTTGAAATGAAGGTACGGAGTTTTAAAGGGCACCTAAGACAATATACAGTGTCACCAGTAAAGTTCGCATCATATGGGACTTTTTTTTATTAATAGCTTTATTTTCAAAATCAAAATTGGGCTATTAAAATTTGGTCGCATGTGATGCAAAGTTAATTTGTTTTTGACCCTGTATGTGTAACTTCATAAAATAAGTATTTTTGAAAACGTAGTTTGTGTCTAAAAGTATTACACCTTAATATTAAGACAAAAAAGAACACAGTGTCTTCAGTAAAGTGTTTTTTAAGTGGAAAATAAATTTTAGTTTAACAACGTAAAGTTTCTATTTTCAACGATTTAATTTAAAACCCCTATATTATAATTTATTATTAAGCTATGCCATAATAACGTTTTTGTAAAAAAACACACTTTTAATATGGCGCTACTTTAAAGAAAATGTATCTGAAATAAAGCATTGTCAAAACTAAGAAGTTTTATGTAGGTTGCGTTGAGTCTTATTTTGCAAAAGTGGTACAATTTACAAAATATAGGTAAAAAATCAAAATTATCTTATGCAGCTAAAATTTTGCATGTGGGCTAGAAACTGCATTTAGAAAAACTTTTCTAATAACTTTTTTCGATTTTTTCAGAAATAACCCCACATTTGAATTATTTTTTGGAAAAAATTAAAATTTGACAGATAATGCGTGATTCGCATTGCCTACTATTTTTTTGCTTAATTTTCATCTCGATCGAAGCAGAACTTGATGCCAAAGTCAAATTTTGAATAAAGCTATTAATAAAAAAAATCCCATAATAATATGATGCGGACTTTACTGGTGACACTGTATTTATAATATAATATTTTTATGTTTTATCGATATATAGAATAACGATATTCAAAAAATAAAATATCGATATATCGATATATCAAATAACGATATTTAAAAAATAAAATATCGATATATCGATATTTATCAATATTATCGATTTTATCGATATTTATCGATATTATCGATATTATCGATATTTATCGATATATCGACTATATCGATATTTTTTTAAATATCGATATTCGATATTGGAATTTCAATATCGCCCAGCCCTAGTCCATACTCAAAGTGGAGTTAAATGTATAGAAAAAAGAAAAGCACATAGTCTTTCTCCACACAAGACGAACCTAGAATAATTCATAATAATTCGACATGTTTCGACTCATCATCAGGAAAACAAAGTAAATAGTACAATGCTGATGTTAGCAATAGAGAAAATAGTAAGTGGGATTGAGCCGTAATGGAGCTTTCAATGGTGTATACGAGGTGTAAAAAACGAATAGTCAGAAGACCGACAGCATACTGGAAAGTCAAGGGCTAGTGCAAAGGACCTGTCTTGGGCAGAAAAATGAAGAGAGCAAAAGAAAAATTAGATAGTTTTAACAGACTTTGTGAAAATCATTTAGGTAAAAGTAGTGAATAATCTTACGTTTCATTTAACTTTGTCGGAGACATTTAAAAGTAGTGAAATGGGAGGGTAAGAAAAAAGAAAAAATTGTTTTTTGTAAAAGTCAAAGCATCATTTAGCTTGAAGTAAAATGCTGTTGGGGTACCAGGCTTGTTACGGCCCAGTTACCCCGGCACACTAGACACATGTTGAATTATTATGAATTACTCTAAGTTCGCCTAGTTTTCTAATAAACTTGTGGAGAAAGACTTTGTGCTTTTCTTTTTGAAGTGAAAACTTCTTTAGGCGCGTTTAGCACTTTTTGTGGGCACTGAATTAAATTGAGCCGTCAGGCGTCAGGTTCGGCTGTGTTACGCTCGAATTCGACTCCGCTGCCGCATCAGTCGACGTGGAAACAGTGTGCGACACTTGTTGCGTCTCAGGTATGTTCTGGCATTTTTTAAATTATATATTTACGTAGGGTAAAGTAAGGTAAAGTGAAAACTTCTTTAGGCGCGTTTAGCACTTTTTTGTGGGCACTGAATTAACCTTGTTGAAGTTTTCACTTCTGTCGTGTGGTCTTAAGCACACACAATTTTTTTTCTATACATTTAACTTCACTTTGAGTATAGACTACTTCTTTAAAATTAAAAATGTATATTTTTACCAAGGAAAGTGCTTGGCAAAGGTATTTGTCGATTTTATTATGTAAATATATAGATTATTTAAAAACGCCGTAAAAAGTATAAAATAATATAATTTTAGAGATATTATAAAACATTTTCATAACTGGAAAAATAAAAGTAGGAGTTCAGCTGTCTCAAAATATCACCATTAATATATAATTAAACAAATGATAATTTGGTATAGCTAAAAATTCATTTTGTGTTTGTATTTTGTCAAAATATTTTTACTTTCAGGCTTTCTATTTCAACATTTTAACATTAAACACCCAGTTCGAAATATCAAAATAAAGCGGACGAATAAAAATATTAAACAACCAAATTTAATACAAACATGGGTGAGTTAAAGAGGTTATATAGGGTGTAAAAATCCACGAAAACAAGAAAATAAATTAAAAATAATAGAAAGGGAATGTAATTTAAGAAATTAGATCGTAGATGAGTAAATTTTGGCCCACAATTTTTTTCCCTGTGACGCGTACCCTGCGACACTGTTCCACCTTTCATTTAATAATACCTGACCCCCCCCCCCCCCACCACAGAAATGTTTTTCGTAATTATGCCACTGGTTTATTTTACATACATTGATGAACGCAAAAACTATTAACCGTGAAATACCCGTTTTTTACAAAGTTCGATAAACTTTTTAAATCCACTTTGTAACTTTTTACGATTTATCTTCAAGCGGGCATTATGATTTATTGTTATTATCTCTGAGAGATATAATACATCAAAATAGCTTGCAAAAACTGCCTTGCATTTCGGCTATCGTGCCAATATACGTAATGTAAAGCTCAAAGCTCATGGCCTTAGCGTCTCATACGATTATGTTCTTCAATTTTATTACTTTTGATAAAAGAATATTGCAAAAAACGAGATCGTTGTGAATAAGTGGAAATTTTATTGATTTAAAGCTTGTAAATTTTTATATTAGAATTTAGCAGACATAAAACGTCCATATAACGGTAGGTAAATGGTTTGTGTTGAATATTGGTAAAATCCATAAAGTAATTTTTTTTTTGCTTTTAACAATTTGATATCAACATTATTTATGAATGTATGATAACTCCAGTTGATCTACCCTATACCCGTCCCAAAATCCAAAAATTTCTACGATCGTGCAATAATATCGTCATCGTTTACGGCACGACATCGAAAAAACGGCAGCTCGTTTTTTTGGTTGTTTCCTGATCTTCCACGGCGACATCGCAACGCTTAACAGTTCTGTTCATATTATTGTTGTGATTATTTGTTGGCGTTTTTACAAATAATAATACAAATAATTTATAATTTCTTGTTTGTTTTATATTATGTTCAAATTTATTTTGGTCAATTGATTAAATATAATTTGACCGGTCAATTCCACAACCCTACATGAAAGCCTATACAATAAGGAATTTGTTTCAGAAACAAATGTAGCAAAACACTAAATATAGTTTGAAGAAATAGTCCATCCTCAAAGTGGAGTTGAAAGTATGAAAAGGAAAGAAAAACACAAAGTCTTTCTCCACAAAATTTAATGGCATAAAAAACTCTAGTTTAAAGGTCTCCACATGTTTCGAACGTAGAAACGTTCATCATCAGGAGACAGAAATTTATTTTATGCTGATGGTGTTAGCAAAAGAGAAAATTAGAACCTTAATGGAGCTTTTATGGACTTAAAAAAAATTTTAATAGTAGAAGAAACATGATATGAAGAAAATTGATAATGGTTAAACCATACTGAGTATTTGAAAACGTTATTAAAGACGGTCTAAACCAACCAAATAAAATGGGGAAGAAGAAAAATACTTTCTAAGAAGGTGTCGAAGATTATTTAAATTTTGAAAAACTTATCCAGCATAAGTATGTGTGTAGACATTATGAGGATAAAAGTGCAGTATCACAATAATGTTATGTGATAAAAAGAGTTTTTGGGAAGGAAGACTTTGTGTTTTTCTTTCCTTTTCATACTAAATATAGTATTATGGGATACAGTAAAACAAAGTTAAACTTGTAAATTTCCACTATATTAACAAGAAAGTGACATGTTTCGCTAACACTGTAGCTTCGTCAGATGACAATGATTTAATAAAAGTTGAAAATAATGGTTATTTATGTATTACGGGTACTAAGTAGATGATTATGCCCTGAGGGCGACAGTCTTACAAAGCCGAGGGCCTCTGGCCCGAGGGTTCGTAAGTCGCCCGAGGGTATATATCTATTGGTACCCGTGGTGCATACAAACTTTTATGTCATACATAGTTCGTTTTGAATAATAAATATTTTTTTTTTATTTAATTTGATTTACCAATTTTTATATTTACCTACGACATTACATTAACAGTATTAAAATGTTTAATGTGTCAAAGTCAAAAATTAAAAATGGAACAAGATGCACACTTAATGCAACACTTAATGCAACACTTAATGCCCGCGCGGGCCATAATGTGTACTTTATGCCCGCGCGGGCATAAAGTAATCCATTATGTAGATGGTATCTAAGGTATAAAAACACAATAATGTACTGGTATGACATAAAAAATAAAAAGGAGGTGCAATAAAATAAAATTATTGAAGATGTAAATAAAACAGTGGAATGGTTACAATAGCGGGAAAATCCAACAGAGGGTTTAAAAAATTAAATAAGGTACAATATGGGTAATTTATAAAATCTTAAGTAGGTATATGGTCAATAGAATAAATTTAACAAACGTGAATTATTTAAATCTAATTGATCATTAAGTAACAGGTCCGTATTTATAAGTTTATTTATTTCCATAGATTCTAACAAATTCAGTTTTAGGCATTTATTTTCTGCACGTAAGATTTTAAAGGAAGGATCGAAATTATGTTGAAATAGTTAGCATAGTTTGAGTCGGTTTTGTTTTTTAGAAAACTGTTATAATGTTCCTGTATTATTTTGTCAAAATGTCTACCCGTTTGGCCAATGTATGTTTTAGGACAATCTCTGCATTTTAATTTATAGACGCCTGATTTTTTTGTTCTTATCGCCTATGGTAATTGGCAATTTTCTTAACAGACTTGATATAAATTTGTCTTACAAAACTAATAACTCTTTATTTAAATTTATTAAAAACAATAAAACCAAAGCGATAAAAACAAAAAATCAGGCGTCTATAAATTAAATTACAGAGATTGTCCTAAAACATACATTATCCAAACGGGTAGATATTTTAACAAAAGGATACAGGAACATTATAACAGTTTTTTGAAAAACAAAACCGACTTAAACTATGCTAAACATTTACTTGATAATCAACATAATTTCGATCCTTCCTTTAAGATCTTACATACAGAAAACCAACGCTTAAAACTAAATTTGTTAGAATTTATTAGAATCTAAATAGAAATAAATAAACTTAAAAATACGAACCTGTTACTAAATATTCAATTAGATTTAAGTAATTCAGCTTTGTAATATACTTAAGGTTTTGTAAATAACCCATATTGTACCTAATTTAATTTTTTAAACCCTCTATTATGTTTTCCCGCTATTGTAACCCTTCCACTGTTTTATTTACATCTTTAATTATTTAATTTTATTGCCCCCCCCCCCTCCTTCTTATTTTCCACTTTTATTAAATCATTGTCATTTGACGAAGCCTCAGTGTTAGCGAAACATGTCATTTTCTTGTTATTACAGTGGAAATTTACAAGTTCAACTTTGTTTTGCTGTATCCCATAATACTATAATTATGGATTTCTACCTACTATCGGCTGAATCAATTATTAATTTAATTAAAACACTAAATGGTTATAAAACTACGTACGGTTATTCACCATAGAAACTTTAAACGCGTTTTTCTCAAAACTTTTTGTTTTTTTGAATTGAGCTAGTATTGCATTAAGGGTGTGATATATAGACGACTCCTTTTGATCTATGTCCCTTTTATTTACTTTCAGCAGTGTGAGCTAAAAAATAGAATCATTTACGGCCAAAATATTCTTACCAAAAGACATATGCTGGCGGCTCCGTGCTGTGACGCAGTCGGCACACTATACGAAGTCTGGATCCAGCCCGGATATGCAGGTCGGGAGCCCCAGAAATTTCTGCTACGGCTTCTGTAACAATAGAGCATGGGATAAGAGATTTTAGGATTATAAAAAGGCATTGTCATATATTCTGCGGACGAAATTAAAGTAAACGTAGTCCCATTAATCCCACTTTCAACAAAAAAACTAATAATAATTAAATTTTTGAGTGACGGCAAAAAGGAATTTAAAAACTGGACACACTGGAATATACTTATATACAGTGTGACCAGTAAAGTCCGCATCATATGGGATTTTTTTTATTAATAGCTGTATTCTAAATTTGACTTTGGCATCAAGTTCTGCTTCGATCGAGATGAAAATTAAGCAAAAAAATAGTAGTCACGTGATTCGCATTATCTGTCAAATTTTAATTTTTTTCAAAAAATAATTCAAAAGTGGGGTTATTTCTGAAAATATCGAAAAAAGTTATTAGAAAAAGTTTTTTTAAATGCAAAATTTCGGCTGCATAAGATAATTGTGATTTTTTACTCACCACTAAAATTTATCTTCCACTTAATGAACACTTTCCTGATGACACTGTGTTCTTTTTTGTCTTAATATTAAGGTGTATTACTTTCAGACTCAAACTACCTTTTCAAAAGTACTTATTTTATGAAGTTACCTTATACAGGGTCAAAAACAAATAAACTTTGCATCACATACTTTAAAGAAAATGTATCTGTTGTAAAGCATTGTCAAAACTAAGAAGTTTTATGTAGGTTGCGTTTAGTCTTATTTTGCAAAAGTGGTGCAATTTACAAAATATGGGTAAAAAATCTAAATTATCTTATGCAGCTAAGATTTTGTATGTGGGCTAGAAACTGCATTTAAAAACCTTTTTTAATAACTTTTTTCGATACTTTCAGAAATAACCCCACTTTTGAATTTTATTACTTTCTGGAAATAATTAAAATTTGACAGGTAATGTGAATCACGTGACTACTATTTTTTTTTTTGCTTAATTTTTATCTCGATCGAAGCAGAACTTGATGCCAAAGTCAAATTTCGAATAAAGTTATTAATAAATTTGGGATTGAGTAGATCGGTTTAAAATAAAGTAAGAGTTTTATATAAAATTGTGTCCTACTATATGTTAACTTCCTGCGTAGCTACAGCCCCCTAACGGGGGTACTCTGCAGATGGTTTTTCTAAATATTTTCGAAATCTTTGTAGATACAAATTTAAAATTTAGATATTTTTGGTAAACTTTGTACGCTAAATAGACTTGTGGACCTAAAAAGTCGATATTTAAAAAATGCGCTCAGAAATAAGGTACAGTGGGGTAAAAATAGACATAACTTTTTTTTACGCTAACATTTATACTTTTTTATGTCAAATTAGAAAAACCTGACATATTTTACGAAAAGAAGGTACTATTGGTAAGACTTGACTGGATGCGCCATTTTCTAGATAAATTTGTTTAAAAATTACCTTGCATTTGAAAAAAATCGTAATTTGAGTTATTTACTAGTATTAACAAATCCTAAAATTTTATTCAATTATATTTAATTTATTTACTAATTTCCTGCTATTTTAAAATAAACCTTAAGTTTTCCTTTTTGATTATTTTTTAGTATAATTAATAAGTGGATAGTACACAATTTTATCCGACGTTCTTGCTTTGTTTATAACCAATCTACTAAATCCCAAATTATTGACCAAAACTTATAGAACACCCTATATTATAACAGATTTGAGATTATTGGCGTCAAACAATATTCCCTGAAAATGAAATACTTGTACTTTGATATAGTTATTGAGAAAGCTTGGCTTTATATCACCTCTAGTGTGTGGGCTAAAGGGAAAGGTTCATAAAAAAAATTAGAGTAGGATGGATAATTTAAATAAAAATTTGGGTTTTGCAGCACTAAAAAATATTTGCACTTGTCGGTAGAACAGAGAGACAGTAATATATAAAGTATATTTTAAAACATAAAAATATTTACCGGAGCTTTTTAAAATGATTTTCTAAAAAGAGATGGCAATTTTAAAAACTTAAAACGTTCTAATAGCCTGTTATTTTAAATAAAACCTATATTATTTTTCATGCATAAGCGAAATGCATTTTTAATACAATTTTAATTATACAAGGGGGGGTTTATTTCTCATATATAGTTCCTTGGAAATCGCGCCACGTCCTTACAACGCTTTTTGCATGAAAGCCAACGCCACAACAATTGTTGATTTTATTTCTCTTTTAAAATGAAAACTGTTTACTATGAGAAAAAAATTCGTTTAATATTTTTCCTTGGAAATTTAAAAAATTATTTTGCATTTCTTAAAATTGATATAAGCAATATTTCAGAAATAATTGTTTGTAAATTTAAATTCGTAACTTGCTATTGTTTAATATTACATATAAACCAGTTATTATTTTTACAAAAAACGAAGGGTGTATGGTCCTTTAAAGACAAATGCGTCATTGCTCTACCAAAAAATAAGGCATAATTTTTATTACTGAAACAAAATCATACGTTTTTATATTGACGATCGTGAAAAAATCAAATTTAAAAATTTTGTTAAAGAAATAATGTATTAGTAATACTAATATTGACAAACAAACAACAGAACACAATGACATGATAACTAATGATTAAAATTTTTTTAAATGACCATGGCAATGACCTAAGGGTCACTTATGTCAATATTCCACTAGCACAACCTCTCACAATGTATAAGGGTTGGTCACTACTGTCACTTACGTCATTGTAGAAATAAAATGATGTGTAACCCTTGACAGCTAAGACACAACGACGTTTCTGTCATCTGGCGGCAACTAAGCGAACTACAATTATGGCTTTGTTCCAATAAAAACTTTGATCTTTTTTGATGCTTATGTCAGGCTTAATTTGCACTTAAGCCATTTTTCCACCGGAGAAGGGATATTATAGAAAATTTTCTTAAAATTGATCAAGCAATGTAAAACTATCATATTATGCAAAATGTTTCATTTAAAAAGAAGTATGAATGACTATTTGGGGCATTCAGTATATTTCAATTTAGTCTTTAAATTGTAATCCTAATGTCTCTAAAACCCTGTTTTTAAAAAATATTAAAAAGTGGAGTAGTTTAGATGTTATTGAATCCTACGTTGAGAGTGGGCCAACTGGTATAAATCTCAGAAACTAGTAATTATTAAGGAGGACGCGCACTGAATCGAGTCGGACCAGTCGACTCGGCAAAGAGCTGTCGGGAGTTTTTGATATTCCTGAAATTAAATTAGGCCCCGCGCACTGCATCGGACTCGGCGACTCGGCTCGGGAGCATATACAGTAACAGCACGCGGGCTAGAAAATCCAACTTTCCGAAGTCCTGGCTAGTAACGACACTCGCGCTAGCAGCAGTTACAGTAATAGCACGCGAGGTATAAAAAGGTATATCGAAAATCGGTTTGTTCGTTGTTAGCAGAGCTTTTTTTTAAATCCAATTCATTTCATAATATTTCATAAAATATTAATTAAATTTAAAAAAAATGCTCTGCTAACAACGAACAAACCGATTGCCGATATACCTTTTTATACCTCGCATGCTATTACTGTAACTGCTGCTAGCGCGAGTGTCGTTACACTCGTTACTAGCCACCACTTGAGGAAGTCAGATTTTCTAGCCCGCGTGCTGTTACGCATTCTGCTGTCTAGCACACGTGTCATTGCTGATTATGATTTCGGCGATCCGAGCTGAAACGAAGTTTCTAGCCCGCGTGCTGTTACTGTATATGCGACCCGGGAACAACGAAGATTGCTTGGAGGGGCAAAACCTGCCGAATGCTCTGACGGCGAAGGACGATTTTTGTATGAAATTTAGTCTAGCGTAGCGTTTGGGATGTTTCGGTTCATTTGTACTGTAAGTACTGTTGATTTTCGTTGATATCGTGATGTCAGACGAAGTTTTAATTGAATGTATTCGAGAATGCATTATATTGTATGATTCCCAGAGCCTATACTACCTCCGATAGACCTCCCTTTTTAAATTTATATTATAGACCCAGAATCTTGGCCTCTGCATTTCTCTTTCAATTTCATGACACGCTAGAGCTATCATCAAGTCTTCGTCAGAATCTAAAGAATCTGTCATTGTTATCTTCTCCTGCTTCTCTATACTCGACTACTAGCGGACGACTGCCGGATGTTGATATTCCGACCGCTCTATTCCGAGTCGACCGGTCCGAATCAATTCAGTGTTATATTTTAATAAACTTAACTACGAGAAATCGCCGGAAATTATTTTCGAATTTGTAAAATGTTCAGAAGGGGGCATAACAGTTATGACCTAGGCTAAAATTAAGATACTCTTCGTATTTTAATTAAAAACAAAGTATCGAAAATGGCAGCATTGTAATCCTTGACATTTTTTCTAATGCTTTTTGTCTGACACAAAATAACATAAAATGGCTGGGAGAAATTAAATGTCTATTTTTAAAAATAAACGACAACTATTCCAGTTTCATATACAGTGACAGGTAGAATTCTCTCTCCATATTAAAACTTTTTTTATTGATTTCTTAGAAAGTTTTATTCTTGATAAATGTTTCTGCATTCGCTGAAAATAAAGCGCTCATTAAAATAGAAACTGTCAAGCATACGAAGGAGATTCAATTTTTTTAACGTTGCTTAAGAGAAAGGTACTGTTGGGGAACTCGCCCCAACCCGGGTAATTTATTTCTTTTTCTAACATTTTTAATCCCTATAATAATAAATGTTTTGTTTTAACTGTGTGTCAAGCGTCGGTGCTAGACGCTAGTTCTAGTAGCCACATTGTGTTTTATTAAAATTGCTCTGAAGAGATGAAATAATTTGATCTGAAATAAGAGTGCTTTACCTTGAACAACTTTTAAAATTTTTTATCTCCCTCTTATGCTCAACAGTTTTTTTTCTATTTTAATGTGCGCTATTTAAATGTAAGCGGACGCAGAAACTATAATCAAAAATAAACGTTTCTAAGAAATTAATAATAAAAAAAATAAGCTATGTAAAATGAAACCAATATACTTTGTTATTTGTCACTATACAACTACATCTTCATGACGCTAACATAATAAATAACTTTTGGGATAAAGACAGATCAAAACTCAAAAACTAGTAGATCTTTTAAGATACTCTTATTCCAATTTATATAAAACAGCAGCCCTTATATGAGTATTTATCTTCAAATAAATTAACAATTGGATTCTTTCAGCATAAAATTTTGTTGGTATTGTATCAAACCTTAATTAGTTCCTAACGATATTATAATTATTATTATTTCATTACGTTTGCTTCAAATTTTTTGGTTTAGTCATAATTGAAGTTAATACGATGTTTCGTATATAAAATGATACTACGCTCCAATGAGCTTATAATCAACAGAAGGATAACCTTTTGCAACAATAAAATTAATTATTGTAATTTCTTTATTACAAGCTTAAGACAGTGAGATGAATAAGATTAAGGGCCAATTACGCAGATTGAAAATAATTATATATAATTTAATTTTATATTTTAGTATATTATTTAATGAGCGTATAATGTAGGCCATATTAAACGAGCATAATTAAATATAATCATCCAAATGTTATTGTACGGTACACTGAGAGAAAACTTTGATTACCATAACTACAATTTTAATAATGACAACCAAGATATCGACATAGCATATGGGACAATGTATAGATGCTTGGTTTCCATTATTAAAGAAATTTTACAGCTTCGCTTTAGTTACCGTTATTAAAGAAGTTTGATTATTTACATAATTAAACATACTGATTATCATAATCAGAGGGAAATTGCAGCTGTTATTAAACCCACTGATTACCACAATTAAGCTTATGTTAGTTTTACTAAGGAAATTTAATAATGGTAATATAAGTTACTTAATTATGACAATACACTTATTGTATTATGGTTATTCGTTTACTTTAATAAAAGGAATTAATGAGCCCCTATTAATGCGCATTCGCCAGATAATTTAATTTTACTGTATATAGCGCGCTTTCGCCATTTGATGTACAGGGATTCTGACTATTTTGACCACTGCCTTAAGAATCAGTGGTGCATTCACCAATTTTGTTATACAGTATGTATCCGTAAGTTTGCACCATATGGAAAACTTTTTTATTAATAATTTTACGAAAAAAAGTTATTCTTCATAAAAAGCTCTGCATGGTCTAAAACCTAAAATGCAACCATCAAATATCGAAATTTTCCAGTCATATACGAGGTTTTTCAAAAAACGTGAATTTTTCCCAAGAGTAAAGTACCTTTATTTTTGACATTATCAAAAATTGTTATAAAAAAAATTGTATAGAACTAAAAACTACGGCTAAATGTGCAATTATACACATTTATGTTGAAAAATCATTTTATTGATTTATTATTAATTATTTAATTCTTTAATTATTTAATTAATTTAATGCGTGTTATTGCCTATTTGGACGTGGTTTTTAGTTGTGATCCACTTTTTTTAATAACAATTTTTGATAATGTCAAAAATAAAGGTACTTTACCCTTGGGAAAATTCACATTCTTGGGTAAAAATTTACGTTTTTTGACAAACCTGGTATATGACTGGAAAATTTGGATATTTGATGGTTGCATTTTAGGTTTTGGACCATGCAGAACTTTTTATAAAGAATAACTTTTTTTCGTAAAATTAATAATAAAAAAGTTTTCCATATGGTGCAAACTTACGGAGACATACTGTATATAAACTGAAAATTTAAATAATTCATTGAGTTTGGGAATCATCAATTATAACGTTACTTTTAAGTGTTATGCAAAATCGGGCCAAATAGCGGACTAAGCCCAGTCAACTACAATTATTAAGATAGATAATATGCTTTTATTAACAATAAGGATTTTTTAAAAGTATTTTGTTGTTGTTGGGCAGTGAAGTGCACTATTTGACTTGAATAAAAATACTAAAATGTAACAAAACATTAAACAATTAAGAAAATACTTTACACATATACGGGAAAATCTTTAAAAAAATATGATTTTTTTATAATGTAACAAATTAAAAAATATGTTAACCTGCATAATATAGATAATAAGTACAAAATATTGAATAGACAATTTCCATTTAAACATTTATTTCCAAATCCACAGATAACCAAGCTTAAAGGGTGGTAACAATATAGTCAATAAAACTGTACAATGTATAGTTCTACTCTTACCAGTACATTCTTAAAAGTTTGTTATAATTTGTTTAATCTTTTATTTAAAAAAATAGTAACAATTTTTCCTATGTCTATTTTATAAACATATAACAAAATATCTATCTGAAACTTAGAATAACTATAAAATAGTATTATCTTAAAAAATGATCTGTCATAATCAGTTTAAAAATAATAGGAATTATTATGTGTGAGATAATTTTAATTATTTAAGTCCACAGAAATAAAACGAATAAAAATATTAATACTGATTCCCCAAAAACGTAATAAATAATAAATGAAAAGCTTTGTTAGTGACTTTTTTAAAACCATTTAAAAAATTATTATTGCAAAATCACACAAAAACGAGCAGATGACCAAAGAAATGCGATAAATATTACTTTTTTGATTACCCTGTAAAACTTATGTCTAAAGTTTAAATATAAAAAATAACATTAGCACCAAAAAAAAAATTTCTAGACCCGAGTTCTGCCATGTAAATTATTTTGTATTTTAATGCGCTGAATACGAATCCCAGATCCGCTTGGCTCCATCATCCACCAGTTTATCCACAAAACCCCAATTTTGGGTATTTTCTTGGGCAATTTTGACCCAGGGTATTTTCTTGGGCAATTTGTCCTTCTGTGTATTTTTTTAATACGCTTTCCAATCCCTGTAAAATAATTTTAATACACATATAAGTGCATAACCATATAACGGGTGTCCACGGAAGGTGGTTCGCCCCTCTAACTTTTTTGTTTTTCAAGATAATGGAATAAAATTTGGTGAATTTGTATACAACATAAAACGGGTAACTCAACATTATGGAACTTCTGGTTTAGCCGGAAGTGACATAAACTTTTCATTTTTAAATGGGACACCTGGTATATTTTTCCTTTTTTTTTACTCCATATGACATTCTAAATATAACGATCTGTCACTTGTAACTTTTTGTCACCAAGAAAATATTTTTTTCCAAATTTATTGTTTTATCTAGAGGGCTATGAATACCTTAAAATCACTTATTTCTGTTTTATAATCTTCGGAAAAATTCAATTTTACTATTTTTGGTTCAATGCTATGTGCTGTGTAAAATTTAATCTTTAAAGTTGTATTACTCATTTTTTTTAAACGGCAACATGGTGGCTCGTCGGGTTAAGAAAAAAGATTATTTTATTACGATTATTTTGATTCCGCACACTATATATTAGGTTTTAGAAAATCTGCCATTAAAAAACTTTAAAACGTTAACTTGGAGCTTTCGTAAAATGAAGCATCTTTTGGGAATAAATTTAGATTTAAATGCATCAAGTAGCCTGTGATACATCGTTATATTCAGAATGTCATATGGAGTCAAAAAAAGAAAAAATATACCAGGTGTCCCATTTAAAAATCGAAAGTTTATGTCACTTCCGGTTAAACCGGAAGTTCCATAATGTTGAGTGACCTGTCAAAAAATGCAGTTTTATGTCGTATACAAATCTCCCAAATTTTATTCCATAATCTCAAAAAACAAAGAAGTTAGAGGGGGCGAACCACCTATCGTGGACACCCGGTATGTAATGTCTAGAAAAATGGGGTTTAAAAAGCGATTTAAAAGAGCCAGCATCGGTTTCTAAGAAATTAAGAAATGCATTTATTAATATTGTTTCAGAAAATATTCTGCTTAAAAAACAGTTTTTGAACTAAATTAAGACGGCAATAAAACCAATTGATGGCTTGTTTGAAATGTATTAACCTCAAAAAACTTATCTAAAATTTCTTTTAAACCCTGATCTTGTTTTTTTTATAAACTCAACAAATCTACAAAACTATTTAACAAATTGTGTAGGTACCAAGTTTTTAAATTTTTGGATAAAAATATTCACCCGTCTAGCATTGTAATATTTTTACTTACTTGTGGAAAAACATTTGATGTTTTTCTTTTTTCGAAGATGGCTGTTTTCTCTCCTTGCCTTTTCCCCGATGAAGTAATGTTGAGAAGAGTTTGCAGAGGTATGATATTAACTTCTTTACTTTTTTGGGTTTTCGATTTTGGAGCATCAAACAAATTAAAAATAATATCGCCGGTACCAGGATCGAAACTTTCTAATGTGTCCGGTAGACACCGATGAAACGGTTTCTTCAACCTTAAATATTTTAAAATAAACAAACTTTTAAAATGTATGCTTTATAATATGTAGGTACCTATAAATATCAAGGTGTGTATAAATGAGATTATTTTACACCACTTGAAAATGTCTATATATTTATCAACGACCCTTTCAGGCGCAATTTCAAATACTATCCGTACTATCGTATACCTACTATATTAAAATATCATTTATGCCAGAGTAAGAAAGAAGGAAGGGCTGTGATTGGTAAAAACCGATTTAAATTAAGATGCAATTGCAGCGATTGCAAGTAAAAATTGACTGAGGGCATGCGCTTTGGTGACTCAGCTGATCAGAAAGTCCCAAGATCTTCTGTATGGAAAGCATTGGAAAGACTTATAAAGAGAATAACAACATAGCGATAGAAAACAGTTGTTTTGTTTAAATAACAAAAATATATTGGATATTATAGGTATATATCGAATATTGATTGAAATTTATAAAAATATCGCCATCCCTAAACAACACTAACAAAATATGGCATTTACTTACCCTGAAAAGCACACTCAAAACTTCAAATTAACCAAAAAATCACTTTTTGGGTCTTCGATTTTGGAGCATCAAACAAATTAAAAATAATATCGCCGGTACCAGGATCGAAACTTTCTAATGTGTCCGGTAGACACCGATGAAACGGTTTCTTCAACCTAAAATATTTTTAAATAAACAAACTCTTAAAATGTATGCTTTATAATATGTAGGTACCTATAAATATCAAGGTGTGTATAAATGAGATTATTTTACACCACTTGAAAATGTCTATATATTTATCAACGACCCTTTCAGGCGCAATTTCAAATACTATCCGTACTATCGTATACCTACTATATTAAAATATCATTTATGCCAGAGTAAGAAAGAAGGAAGGGCTGTGATTGGTAAAAACCGATTTACATTAAGATGCAATTGCAGCGATTGCAAGTAAAAATTGACTGAGGGCATGCGCTTTGGTGACTCAGCTGATCAGAAAGTCCCAAGATCTTCTGTATGGAAAGCATTGGAAAGACTTATAAAGAGAATAACAACATAGCGATAGAAAACAGTTGTTTTGTTTAAATAACAAAAATATATTGGATATTATAGGTATATATCAAATATTGATTGAAATTTATAAAAAATATCGCCATCCCTAAACAACACTAAAAAAATATGGCGTTTACTTACCCTGAAAAGCACACTTAAAACTTCAAATTAACCAAAAAATCACTTTGACTAGGATCAGGTCAGTATCCAACAAATACAAAAAAGTACTAAATGATCTCCCGGACTCCCGGCCGCGTCTTTCGTCGTTGACAGACACGCACAATGGACACGAATACCTTCCGAATAGGTGATCGATATTTGCCGAATACGTTTAATGCAGTTTTTTTAGTTAGGATTATCAAAATGCCTACATAATGGTAATTAAACAATGGATTATGACAATACATGAATAGTTTGGATGAATATTCCACTAATAGTAATAAGTGTATTTAATTATGGCAACCAAACCTGTAATTACATAAGAGATTTATCAAACAAAAGCTCAGCGATAACTAAACTGCCTTATTATGGTAACCAGTAATATAGCGACAGTAATTAAAACGTTTCTAAAAGATTTGTTTAGTTGTCATAACTTGACTTAAATATTATAGCAATGCCATTTTCTTATTTTCCTAACTAATGTTATCGCTGTATGAAACTTTGATTACTTGAATTCTCTCAGTGTAGGTATGATTTTGATTTACAATTAGGCACCTACTCAATATCTTTTTCCAATCCGACTCTAAGATAATGCTTTTTAAAATGACTTGCCGAATATTTTTTTTATATCAGATTGTAAATATTAAATATATTGTCATATAGGTATTATTGAACTATTATATTTAAAAGAAGTTTTATATTTTTCTTTATGATGTATTGGTCTTACTAATAATTACTATCTTAGATTTTTACTTTTTCCAAAAAACCATGAAATCCTGTTTAATTGGGAGTTTGACAGTTATTATTATTTGACAGAAATGAGTAAAAATAAGTCTTGAAACGGTGCATCGTGCTGCAGTCTAATAACATATCGCGTGTTCGCGCGATATGTAATAAAGAAAATGAGTATAATTTTTAAATGCATATAAAACCAGTCTGAATATGACCACTAAAGATATTAAAAAAAAAATCCGAAAACTTATTTTATTTATAAAAAAAAAGTTGACTCTACCATACACATTTCTATAATAAAATTAATGGTCAGTTATTATGCCCAGTACCAATTTCAATAATTAAGTCTACTAGTTTTCAATAGACCGCTTATTGTTAGTATAACGCAAAACTTTTTCCTTTTAAAAGGGGTTTGTTTTTTTTACGGCTATTCATTCATGCATAATATAAGAAACCCATTTTTTTTAAACAAAAACTTTTTTTAATTTAAAAATTAGGAAGGTACGTATAAATTTCTTTGGGTTAGTAATAACATAATAAAGAAATGCCACATTAACTTGCCTTCTGCATTAAAAGCAACTGGTAAAACGTTTTAACTTTTGAAATTTTAACGAATTTATTACAAAAGAAATCAACTTTAAAAAAGTTTTAACCTCCTGTAAAATAATAGAGTGTAAAGGGTAAGAGTTGAAACCCTAATGGCAAGGGAGGGTTGCCAACAATAGCAACTTGGGTATTGTCTTTTTGAAAAGAAAACTGAAATCTGGAAAAACTGCAGGAAGCTTTTTCCGAAAGCCGGTGTTTGACCGAAATTTAGTTATTTCGCAAGATATTTTTCTTTTGAAAATTAGTTTTAATATTTTTATTTCTATAAAGGTTGTATAGTAAATTATTTATTATACAGTGTGGTTGTTTAAGTGTGCAACATATGGGAATTTTTTGATTATCGATTTCTCAGAAAATTTTATTCCTAATAAAAGTTGGTGCATATTTGATAATCATGTTAGGTGCACTTGGAATGGTTGCAAGTCAAACAGTGTACAGGGTAGGCCAAAAAATATAAAACTTGTACAAAAATAAAGTACCCCTATTTTAGAAAATTCAGCTAAATGTTTTAAAGAAAAGTTGTTTAGAATTAAAAGTTATGCATAGATTTGAAAACGTGACCCCCTAAAATAGAAAAAATATATTTTTTTTAAAAACATTAATAATTTCCCAAAAAATTTTTTTTCTATATTCACCATAAAGACCTTCATAAATTAATCAAAATCAAATTAATTTCACATATCTTTGTTCAAATTCAAGCATATTTGTAAAATTTACTTGAATTCTTAGTTTATTAAGGAATCACAAACTTCATGTTTGTTGCAACGGTATTAAACACAACTTTAAAATATCCTAAAAATTTTTTTAACAAGATAAAACATTAGTAATGATGATATGCTAATTAAAAAACTATCATTTAAAGTGCAAAATTTTTATTTTAAATGTTTATTAAAAAACTTTATTATTGTAAAAGTTTTATATTTTTTGATCTACCCTGTACGCCGTTTGACTTGCAACCATTCCAAGTGCACCTAATATGATTATCGAACATGCACCAACTTTTATCAAGAATAAAATTTTCTGAGAAATTGGTAATAAAAAAAATGCCCATATGTTGCACACTTAAACAATCACACTGTATAGTTAGTTGTTTATTTATTGTTTATAATTGTGTTAAAAGTGATGATGGATCTAAAATTCAAAGCTGGTGCATAATCACCTCATTTTTGAATTGGAATACCCACCGCTAAAATTGTAATATCATAAAAATTATTATTTTACAACTAAAATAATAATAAGCCAGGGCCAATTAACATCAGATAGGTATATGGGGTGTTCTTTAGCCACAGAAAATTAAATAATATAATTAATGGTATTAATCCAAACTTAAAAACGAAATATTAAAGTCAAGTCGATAACATCAATTAATATATTCACCAATTTATTGACGTGTTGTATACATATGCAGTACACTTTTTTAACTGGACACATGGGATTTGCATCCATGGTAATTTTTCAGCCCATGGTAAATTGTGTGTATTTTCATCGATAATATTGTAAAACGATGTATTTCACCTTATCGTACGTCAAAATAAAAAATGGTATTCAAAGGAACCGAAAGTTGCTTGGTTGTTGTTTGACTAAAGGTGGGAGTCAGGTGTGTGACCCAAGTTTCTAACACTCCAGCCTTCTGGCTTTTTGTGTGCCATAATCTTGTTAGATGGGATTTGGTCCTTCTATAAGGTCTTCTTTCAAGTTTGTCATGTGGGAGATTGTCGTCGCATTGAATGCTTCCGAAAATTTAGTGCTTCGCAGCTGTAAAAGATGTGAGAAGCGGTTTCGTCCTCTTCTTCGCAAAATCTTTAGTAGCATTCCTCTTGATAGTTTATCCTAGGGCTTCTCAATTATGGCTGGAAAGGAACCGAAAGTAACAGCTTTTCCTGAACTGAAACTATCACAATTTCCCCAACTAAACGTTTATTTTAGCCATTTTATAAATAAAATCTTTCGAATCCATATTTAGTAATTAACTACTCAATAATAAATTAATGGACTGAAATACCTTACTAAGGTTAAAAAAATTTAATAAATGGTCTGTAAAAACAGCTAAAAACATAATAACAGGATATGCCAGAACTCGATAATAATACAACAGCCATAAATTATTTCATTGGCTTTTTTAGAAACGTTTTAAATCGAAACAGAATAATGACTCCTAAAGGTCCTTTCTATTTTTTGTTTATTTTATATCAACTTTAAAGTAGTATGAAACTATTTTTTCTAATGATTTAAGTAAAACATCTAGTAACGTTATGTTGATAAATTCGTATTCTAAAATGACAATTAAATTAGATAAATATACCTACCTACCCTAAAATAATGCAAATTAAGATATTATATTATTCTTGAATTTGCAAGATTTTAAGTCACAACTTTGATGGTAACATCAATGACACTAAAAGAAATGATTTTTCACAATCAAAGTGACTTAACTTTGTTATTTTAAGGTAAGAATTGTTTGTCATCAATTCCGTAACACTAGTAGGTACATCATTCAAATAATCGCACGGATAACGCATTGTCATACCTATAATTAGTAGACTAGAAAAATCAAGCGTTGAATTCAAGAAAAGGCGTCATGAATCCCTTTGATATAATTTAATAAAATATTTTTTAGCATTTCTGGCAATAAAAAGGCGATGAAACTTTAATTTAGCTCTTTTATACTTGATAAGTACCTACGTAATATGAGTCTGTGGCGACGATGCCTGAGAAGATAGGGTAATAAAATGCATAAACAAGTCAAATTTAACTTTTAGGGCATATCGGCTAGTTAGAAGGACTTTGGTATGGAAATAGGAAGAATGTAATTTAAAAAGGTTACATATAAATTTCGTATCTCTAAAAAATTACACTTTCGTCAGTTTGGAACTTTCAAATGACATTTGACATGCGCATAACGCACGTCACAAGTCAAAAGTTGAAAGCTTTTGTTTTGTTTTGGGTCATGCAGAACCTAATGCCGAAAACGGATTTATAAAAAAAAACTCATAAAAAAGTTTTTCATATTGTGCCGACTTTTCCGCGGACACTGTTTATATATATATACAGGGTGTTTGGGGAGGAAAGGGCAATATTTTGGGAATGTGTTCAGTGGGTGAAAATAAGAGAAATAAACCCATTTATGTTTTAGTTCGATTCTCAACCATTTCTAAAATAATAGGTTTTACAGTTTTTGTAAGTTAATTTTTATTTTAAAAGCAAATAATTGCAGGTACTGCAGTAAAATCTAACTTAAAGAATATTTTCAAAAACCCCTCCACCAACTTCAATACATTTTTCGGCACGTTTGTTAATTGCTCGGGTAGCACTTTGGATTGTCTTTTTATAAAAGCTGCAGCATTGAAAATTCGATCGCGGAGTGCTTCTCTCGTTTCTACTCGTGTTTCATTTACTAGCGACTTCTTCCTTCCCCAAAGGCAATAATCAAGTGAATTTAAATCTGGTGACCTCGGTGGCCAAACTTGCGGACCACCTCTGCCAATCCAGGGATTAGGAAAACGATAATTCAAGAAATTTCGCCCACGAAGACTAAAATGAGGTGGGGCTTTATCATGTTGGAAGTACATTCGTTGTCGAACATTTAACGGAACACCATTCAGAATGTGTATTAAATGGTCTTCCAAAAACCGTAAATATTCTTAAACCCATTAATTTCAAATGGACCAAACAACTGGTCGTTGAGCATTCCACACCAGACATTAATACTGAATCGATGTTTAAAATTTCGTTCAAATGTAGCATGAGGGTTTTCATCTGACCACCGATGTTCATTGTGGCAATTATTAATTCCATCACAAGTGAACTGAGCTTCATCGCTAAATAAAATGTATTTGTGCAGACCTCGATTTTGATGGATCCATTCACAAAATTGTACCCTTATAGCAAGATCACCATCTAGAAGATGTTGAACGTGAAGAAGTTTGAAACCGTTTTTTTCTGTGTGACTCCCATACGGCTAGATGTGAAGGTATATGAAGTTCATTTGCAACCCGTCTCGTACATATACCTGAGTTCTCTGCGACAATATCCAGAAAATTTCTTCATTTCTCACATCTAGACCCTGCACTCTTTCAGAAACAATTCTCACGCTTGGAAACATTTCAGTTTCCTGAGCACTTGCAAATACTTTTTGAAAAACTCTTCTATTAGGAACTCTTCGATTTGGAAAACGACCATATACTGTAGATGAATACTATAGGAATTTAAATAGCAATGTTTAGGGTCTCATCTATTTGTACTTTAATTTTTTTTGACACTATTTTATTGTATGCTTGCGTACCTTTAAAATGAAGAGTTATTATTATTATTATTATTATTATTATTATTATTATTATTATTATTATTATTATTATTATTATTATTATTATTATTATTATTATTATTATTATTATTATTATTATTATTATTATTATTATTATTATTATTATTATTATTATTATTATTATTATTATTATTATTATTATTATTATTATTATTATTATTATTATTATTATTATTATTATTATTATTATTATTATTATTATTATTATTATTATTATTATTATTATTATTATTATTATTATTATTATTATTATTATTATTATTATTATTATTATTATTATTATTATTATTATTATTATTATTATTATTATTATTATTATTATTATTATTATTATTATTATTATTATTATTATTATTATTATTATTATTATTATTATTATTATTATTATTATTATTATTATTATTATTATTATTATTATTATTATTATTATTATTATTATTATTATTATTATTATTATTATTATTATTATTATTATTATTATTATTATTATTATTATTATTATTATTATTATTATTATTATTATTATTATTATTATTATTATTATTATTATTATTATTATTATTATTATTATTATTATTATTATTATTATTATTATTATTATTATTATTATTATTATTATTATAACAAAAACAAGGACTTTCCAATATTCTTTGTTAAATTTTTAAAACCTTTTATATAAAAAAAAATTCCTTAATCGATTAATAAACCCGTGAAAAGAAATCCTGTTTTCAAGGTGCTACGGAGTCTACTTAAACATCATATTACACTAGGAACAAATAAAAACACATTTACAAAAGCATCGAACTTTTCATTGAACAGTATAATCATGATCCTCATTGCCGTATAATAGAATCTTATTAAACCACAGCCAATAAATCCTGGTATAAATCAACCGTAAATATTTTATTATCCGTTCTGACCTCCTTTACACTAATAAACGTGACAGCCATAGATAGAGTCTATTCAGCGAGTAAACCTGCAAGATGGCCGACATGTCCTATGACAAAAGTCATTGAAAATGCAAAAATTTATTTTATTTAGCTGGAATATGACTTTTGTCATATGACATGTCGGCCATCTTGCAGGTTTACTAAGTGAATCGACTATAGTCGTAATATTGGGCAAAACATTAGCTTTACAATAATGTCTGTTTTGGACATAACGAATCGATAAAAAAATAGTTTTTTATCCGATTGTGTCAAAAAATGACGTTTTATAGATCAGATATTTGTACGAAAAGGTAATATTTTCAAAAAGGTGACAATTGCGCTGATAGCTAGGTAACACTTTTCGTCCCAGACCGAAAAGTATTTTTCGGACGCTAACATTTTTTCAACAAACTGTTTATTTTCTTTCAAATAATTTACAATATTTATATTAAATGTACAATTAGAACAATTTTGAACAAGAACAGAGTGCTGTTAATTTGATTTTAAGGATGTGTTATTATTTTTGTTCTCCGTTATGACATTATTCTCCAATGTTGAATTCGATTGGAAGACAGATTGCGATACCTAAGTCGGTACTGATTGCAGTTCAGATTGTGGAATGTTGAATATTTTCTTGGTCAGCTCTAACTTATTGCTTAAGGAATCATCTATGTAGCCCTCGGCTACTCCAGAAGACCTCCAGCCTCCATGCTGTTTTAGAGAAGTTATGTCTGCTCCCGCATCTACAAGCAATGTGGCCGATGTTCTTTGGAAACAATGTCCCGTGAATTACTTGGCATTCGGCAGTTTTAGGTAAGACGCTATTTCCTGAGGTATGGAGCTAAATTTGTGTATACCGACAACTTGCTTATAGCATTTTCCATTGCGATAAGACACAAAAAAGCGCCAATCACTCATATTTGGTGGACGTAATGCCATATAAATTTTATAATACTTTAGATATTCTCCCGTCACCGTAAATGATCTCGGTTTGTTTGATTTATTATAAGGAATTTTTATTAACAAAGCCGTTCCCAAATCTTGTATGTTATCAATTTTCATATGAGCCAGTTCTTCTCGACCACATGCGCCCGCGATTCCGAAAATAAAAGCAATCTGTAATTAAGAAAACTGTTAGTAAGAAATTTAAAATAAAATTAAATAGTTATATTTATCAACATTAAGTATTTATCATCTGGAGGCATGGCAAAGGAATTTTTGAAACTCTTCTTTAGTTAGGGTCTTTGATTTCTTTGGACAATAACCAACACTTTAATCGGCGTTGTGGTCTAATGGTCAGTGCAGCGGCCTCACGGATCGAAGGTCGGCAACGTCGATGTTAAATTTGGAATTTGGTTTAAGAGGTGCGCCGTCTTTCGGAAGAGACGTTAAACTGTGGGCCCCGTGTCATGGATGTTGGCACGTTAAAGAACCCTACCCTCGACAAAGAGGGATTCGGCAAAATTACCAGATAGTGTGTGACAAATTCGCTGGCGTCGGTAATTGGCCTCGTTGCGGAAATAGACCGACGTAAAATAAAAAAAATATTAAAAAAAAAACTTTCTCGTTTCAATAATGCTCGTAATCTCATGTATTTTGATATAGGTATTAATGTTGTGTTTAACATTTACCACTGCACATAGCATGAAATACTGCGACCACAAAGTAGATGACCTCACAGTTTTCGATAAATCCGCCATACATTTTTTATAAGCTCTTTCGTATATTTCCTTAGATTTTTGTGGCAACAAATGTAACATAACTTCATTGGCAGTTTCTCGAATATCAGGTGGCGTACCTACTATAAGATCATAACTATCATTTTCTATTTCCATTTTTGTATTTTCAAGTTTTAACACTATCGCCTGATTGACAAAACGTCAAATGATATTATTAATTTAAGTAATTATTTGTTATATCCATAGATACGCATAATATTACAGGTTTCATTGTCAACCGACAAACATTAAAAGCGACAAATTACCGTGCAAGATGAAATATAGTGGTTTACTTTATTTTTACATTATTTTATAATCGGAACAAAATCACAAGCGGATAAAAAATATCGTATATTATACGGACGAAAAATTTATTTCGGACAATGCGGGTTGCATATACAGTAACAGCACGCGGGCTAGAAAATCCGACTTTCCGAAGTCCTAGCTAGTAACGACACTCGCGCTAGCAGCAGTTACAGTAATAGCACGCGAGGTATAAAAAGGTATATCGGCAATCGGTTTGTTCGTTGTTAGCAGAGCATTTTTTAAAAATCCAATTCATTTCATAATATTTCATAAAATATTAATTAAATTAAAAAAAAATGCTCTGCTAACAACGAACAAACCGATTGCCGATATACCTTTTTATACCTCGCGTGCTATTACTGTAACTGCTGCTAGCGCGATTGTCGTTACTAGCCACCACTTGAGGAAGTCAGATTTTCTAGCCCGCGTGCTGTTACGCATTCTGCTGTCTAGCACACGTGCCATTACCAGGGACGGTTCTACGGGGGGGCCTGGGGGGCCCAGGACCCCCCCAACATTTCTGAAAAAAAATTCCGGGTGCTTTATTATTCACATAATTTTATACAATTTGGGCGTGATCCTAAAAAAATTTGGGGTGCGGCGTTATTTGCTTGCGAAGGCTACCAAAAATTGTGGCTGCGCCAATGTGATGCCCCCCCAATATTTTGGGTCTAGAACCGCCCCTGGCCATTACTAAATACGATTTCGGCGATCCGAGCTTAAACGAAGTTTCTAGCCCGCGTGCTGTTACTGTATATGCATGCGGGTTACCGGCCTCGGCTTTGCCTCGTCCGGTAATTTCCCGCATTACGTCCGAAATACTACATTTTTCGTCCTTGTAACATAATATACTATTATTGATAAATTATATTAGCATGTTAATTTACCAGCAATAAATAGTATAATATTATATAAGTATAACATTTCATAAAGACGTTTTTTAACGAAAACAATTTATAGCTTTTGTGTAAATGAAAAGAAACATTAATTAATATAATCTCGAAGGGGTAAAATGTGATTAAACCAAAGCTAATAAACGCGGGGTATAAGTCACTTTTGCGAATGCAAATATTTTATTATCACCCTCGACAATAAATGCTATACGTACTCCTATTTTGTACAAATAATGTATTTCTAGCTACTATCCGTCTTGTTTTACTTGCCAGCTATTATCAAGGGCGGTAAAGAAAAATAATTTAAGCTTGAAAGCGAGTCGATACCTAAGATCATTAATTTGAAGTCTAAGGGATTTTTAAGACGGTGCGATTGCGATGCGATTTCCGCTTGCGACATTTCTCATTGCATCCGCAAAACACTTCAAACACGTTACGTACGTCACTCGTTACAAAAAGTTCGTGCGGTGCATGGTGTCAGTTTGTCTTCGTAGTTCATGGAGTGCAAGTGATGGAGTGTGAACATGATGGATAAGAGACGAATTATGTTGTTTGTACCAGACAATTTATGTTATGGACGGAATGAGTTGTTAATGTAAATAAATAACATTCTCTGTTTGAAAAATCAATATAATTGTAATAAAATGTTTTATTAAACAATATCATAATAATAATAATAATAAACTTCTTTATTTCAAATCATGAATACAAAAACATAAAATGAAATGACGTCACCAGCTAAAGAAAAATACATACATTGTTTTCTTTAAACTCCTAAACGAAAAACTCACCTAAACAATACTGCATGTTCCAAATCAATAAGTAGTTTTTTAATTACTCTTTTGTATATTTTTGGTGAATCTACTTTTTTAATTCTATTTGGTAACGCATTAAATAATTTTAAACACATATAATGTGGAGTTCTTTCTGTAAGTGTCAGTCGATGTATTGGGTAGTTAACATCCATTGTTCTTGTCGGTAAGAATGTAATTGTTTAAAATTAAAACGATTCTGATTTTTAAAGAAAAACATTAAACATTCATAAATATATATCCCGCAAACTGTCATTAAACAATTATTTTTAAAAACGCCCCTACAACTTTGCTTATAATTCATCTTACCCATAATTCTCATTATCCGCTGTTGAGCCACAAAAATGTCTTGTGTCGTGTTGTGCCTTTCCCAAAATATAAATCCATAATTTAGTAGCGATTCAAAATTAGCATGATACATTATCCTAACCGTTTCCTCATTCATATACTTACCAACGACCCTAATTCCATAACAGACGGAGTTTAGTCTTTTTAGTAAATTGTTTGAGTGGACCGACCAGTCAAAGCATTCATTGATATTGATACCTAAAAATTTTACATCCATTGAGAACATTAACTCTTTATTAACAATATTTAAAGTTGGTGGTCCTTGAACTGTTGACTGTTTAGTTTTAAATAAAACTATATTGGTATTTTCTTTGTTTAAAATTAATCTATTTTTTGAAAACCAATCTGATACTAGGTTAAAAAAGAGTGTGGCTTTTCTTAAAAGGTAATCTAAAGACTTATTTCCAATAACTAAATTATTACCTACCATTTGCATATTTAACAATCGGCTGGTTTTTATCTTCCGTTATGAAAGCTAAGTTGTTGACAAATATTAGTGGCCATATTATTTTAACGTAAATGCAATAATGTTGTTTTGTTATTGTAAAAAAAGTAATCCCCAATTTTAAAACACAAAGGCTCCAGTTTTTTGCTACTTCCTTTCCGAGTTTTATGCTGCCAAATATGTAACAGAGTCGATCAAAATCACTTAGTTAACAAATATTAATGTTCCATTACACTATATAGCCACTGAAACGGAAAATAAAAAACAACAACAGCCACAAAAGGAGTAAAAGGTAAATTTTAGCGCCGACAGAGACAGGGCTGGGCTAAGTTCTTTTACCATCGCATCCACCATATTTTAGTTTTGTTCGGGGGGTCTTAATGGTTTATTAGCATAACGGCTCACAAAAATACAGCGTTCACTCAAAAAAAATTGTAAGGCTAGATACTATAATTGTAAAGTCAGGTTCTACAAAAAATTGGGGATATAGGGACGGTAACAAAATATTTAACTGGGCATTACAAAATAGTAAACTAGAAATTAGGTCAGTTGTATAGGCAGATTTAGTAAATTATAAAACGTTTCTAAACAAATTGTCACAATTAGTTCTATATTTATGTAGTTATCCCGTTTCCAATTTGATTGGTCGGTCTTGAAAACATTGTTCCAATTTATTAATTGTATTATGTAGAGCTCCAATATTGTAGTATGTAGCGCTACAAAATTGTAGTATACAGTACAAAGTTATAATATGTGTAGTGGTACAAAATTGTAGTACGTAGTGCTATAAAATTGTGGTATGTAGTGCTATAAAATTATAGTATGTAGTGCTACAAAATTGTAGTACAATACCACTTAATTTATAAATAAATTTAAATTAAAAACAATTTTCTCTTAAAAGAAGTTTTCAAAAAGGTACCAAAAGTAATTAATTATTTATATGGGAGCCCATGTAAATTTGGAGTATATTTCATCCCTTTAGGGGTTTTGAAAATACAACTTTTTGCAAGCAAATATGAAATTCACAAAATATTTCAATCGACGACGACTTCGAGCGAATTTGTTCCTGTGAACCTACATGTTTTTAGACTACTTAGCTGTTTTAATTATTTAACAGTTTTGTTCAAGCAAGTACTTTATTTAAAGAAATACGACGACACAGTATTTCTATTTTGAATAAAATGTAGAATAAAAAAAAAAAGTCAAAATAAAAGAACATTTGCATAGCATTATTATTTATTAATTAAGCAAAAACTTTAAATATACATAACAGAGTATATACCTTATTTTAGAAAGATTTTTTTGACACTGTTGTTAAAGTTAATGTAGTCTATATTTTTTTAATATTTCCATAGTTAGTTTGTAGTAATGCAAAAGAAAAATATAGATTTTAAAAATAATATATCATTTTTAGGTTTCTCATTATGAATGGTTCGCATTTATTCAAATTACCAGCTACTTTATCAAACTGTAGCTGTACCAAAGTTTTAAAAAAGATTTGGGTGTGGCCAGGTAAAATGAGGCTATAAGTTTATAAATTCCATGCAGCTGTCAAACAGGTGGTTACTCAAAAGATTTTTTAATTTTTGAAATGATTTAATTGTTTTGAGATATTGGAGTTTGAAAGAGATTTGTATACTTTTTAACATTGATAATGTACGTCTAAGTTGTCATTTTAAATATAGAATATTGCAGTCTAAACATAGTTTTAGATGTTCCGTTGCAAAGCTACAGCTTATGAAGGTGTAAAATCCTCATTAACCCAATATCAATATTTTAAAAATAATTATTAAATTCAAGCATACTTAGTGTGTTATTTTAAATTATTATTTAATAAAAAATCCAAAAATAATTTAATATCTTTTAAACGATGCTTTTTCGAACATTGAATTTTTTTAAACATCAAAATCATTAGCTGCATCAAAAAATTGTAAGCTACATTCAATAATATACAATATCTACAATTAACAGTTCTATAATAAACATGCACGACTACAATATTTTAATTTTTACTTACAGGTAATACCTAAGTATGTATATATATATAGTACTTGAGTGGGTTTAAAAATAATTTAAAAGTCTGCAAATTACAATCATAAATACAGCAAGATGAGTAAATGCATATATTATGTGTTACTTTATTAGGCTTACAAAAGTATAAAAACCTCCATCCTTGATAAGAAAATTATTAGGTATGTACCTTCAACCGCAGCAGCCGCCATGTTGCAATATGGGAAGACGAACCGGCTTGAAAATAAATTAAAAATTAAGTAAACCGTATCCACATTTAGATAAATTTACCTAAAAATATCTGAATTAACTCAGAAAATCCCCAGTCACTAAGTAATTCTGCTATTTCACTCATTTTTGATAGATTGTAAAATAAATAATAAATTTTACGCATTTACTTGTAGTCACCACACGCGCACCACCAAGAAATGCATTTAACAATTTTTGCAATGACTGGCAAATCTGGTACAATGTTGTCAGCTAATTTTCGCTAAGATTCCAAGGGTTACTAATTTTTGCAACAATGCCACATTGATCCCAATTGTTTCCGGAAAATTAAAAGAATCCATTTAAGACCTGAAGAATATTATTAGAGAAATTACTATACCTACATCAATTAATAAGTTTATACTTTTAAAATTGCTTTAATCAAAACCTTAAATACCAATAATTCGACTGTCAACTGTTTCCATTTAACATATAATTTATGTGGCGAAAAATTAATATGTTATGATGTGGCAACACCGCATTTTAGTGGTTCTGCAAATTTATAAGACCTAATTTAACAATTTTGTAAGGTTTTTTTTGAAAGGGAAGGCTCCAATTTATATATAAGTGATATGCAATTAATTTAACCAAGTTCTACAGCCTTTAGTTTTAACGTCTATTGTTGTTGTAAATATTATTCCTGCACTCATGTTTACAAAAACTGTTGCTTTGCTGTAAATGTAAATCATACAAACGTGTTTTACAATTTTGTATGACCCATAACTGCCCAGTTTTATTTATCCTTACACTTGCAAGAAATAATGCTGCAATTTGTAAGAATAATTGGCTCCACAAGATTGTAAGACAATTTACATCTGGATTTTTTAAGTGTTAATTTACACTTGAAACATCAAACTCAACGTGCGATAGATTAAAAGTTATTGCGTTATTCATGGTAAAACATAGAAATTAATACATTTGACGTGCACTAAATTTACCAATGTAAAACGCTATGAATAACCCTGACAACATACAAGAGTTTCGCCGCCCAAATATTATAGCCACAAGCCAATCAAGCGGCAAGCGGTGCGCCTGCGCAAGTTTCGCGTTGAAGTCTGCATTGTCATATTATAATTTACATTCGCGGAGTAGTATAAAGCCGCCATCAAATACAAACAGCTGGATTAGTTCTTAGTGAGCGCAATATTTGACAACCTATTGCACGCACTGAAATTACATTGGGAAAGAAAGAAAAAACTTTAAGTCTTCCTCCACAAAATGTAATAGAATAAAAATTCTCTAGAGTTCTCTACATGTTTCGAACGTAGAAACGTTAATCATCAGAGGACAGAAAATTTATTTAGTGCTGATGGTTTTAGCAGAAGAGAAAATGGTGTAGAACCTTAATGGAGCTTTTATGGAATTAAAAAATTGATGTGTAGAAGAGACTAATATAAAGAAAATTGATAAAGGTTAAACCATACTGAGTATGTTAAAAAAGTTAGTAAAGGGAGTCTAAACCAACCAAATAAACTGGGGAAAAAGAAAAACCCTTCCTGAAAAGAAGGTGACGAAGATTATTTAAAAAATTTTATGTCAAGCCAGTACATTATTGTGTTTTTATACCTTAGATACCATCTACATAATGGATAACTTTATGCCCGTGCGAAATTAAAGTGCACATTATGGCCCACGCGGGCATTAATGCCCAAAAAACAGTTTTCGATTAACTTATTCTTTATTAACAAAATAACAAAATATAAATTTTCGTTTATATATTATTTGGTTGTATTTACATAGAATTGGCAATTCTGGAAGGTTCCGCTGATAGCTAAATTTCCTGCAGTAAAGGTTGACTCATTGTCTGGATCTCTAGTTTCTGTAAGGAAATGCGAGATCCAGAATCACATGATACGCCTGCCAATATCCTTGAAACCTCATTTTTTGAGGATATGCTGTCCTTTAAATATCCTTTAGCAACTGTGGTACTCTTCCATCCACCATGGCGCTTCAGTGTAGTCTATGGAGAACTATAGGGTAGGAGGCCGATCGACAATGGCAGCATTTTCAAATTCTGTCCCGGTTTTTTGGTTAGTTCGCTATTGGCCGATAGATGGCTCTCGCGTCCGAAGTGGGCTGATGTTGTCTTCTTCTTCTTCTTCGTTTTTAATATGGAAAACTAGATCCTCCATGGCTTTTAACTTTTACTTAAACCCTTTATTTTTCTGTGCTTTTACTTTTGACAATTGACATTTTATTTTTCGAAATAACAAACAACGTTTGGAGGCAAGACAAGACAAATACCGTTGTATTGTAATTAATTTCCATATTTATAATGAATAATGGTCCAATTTATAAAAGTAGAGTTTGCTTTGTGTCGGGGTGTAAGACAGGATCTTCTTCAGAGATGAAACGCAGCCAAATAAGTCTATTTCTAGCTCCAAAGGTAAAACCCTCTGGCTAGAATGTTCCTGTATTTTAAAAACGAAGCATCGTTGGAACTTTATACAGGCCGAGTTTACTAATAAGTATAACAAAGTAAGTGGAAATTCATATAAAAGTCCTTATTTGTTCCTTAAAGAACTAATTTAAATAAAAATAGTTATCGCGTCCATAAGAAACCATTTATTTGATAGCCCACTTCGAACACGAGCGCCATCTTATGGCAACTCGTAAAGCTGAATTACCGATGCTAATTTGGGACCGAATCCAATGCATTGCGATCGGCCTCCTACCTCAAGTCCTTCATAGTGTAGTCATACTTGCTCCAGCTTCTGCTAAAAGGGTTGCCGACGTTCGACGTAAACAATGACCAGTGTACTTTTCGGGGTTGTTCAAACCCAAATATTTTGCAATAATACAGGGAACTTTCCCAATTGTGTTTTTTCCAACAGGTTGTACAGTACAGCGGCCTTGTCTGTAGGTTAAAAATAGTATTTTTTCTGAGCAGCCATGTGGCCGCAAAGAAATACCTATAATCTCTTATAAGTTTGAAACTCTTTATTTCGTCTTCATCAACAATGGTGAAAACTTGTTTTTTGTCAGTTTTGGTTTCTGGCATTGTTACGACAAAGACTGATTTTCTATCTTCTACATGTGTGACTAACATATTTACAAGTTCTTGCCGCCGACATTTACCAAGTACACTAAATAATAATAACACGACCTTGTTCATTAAAAACGTTTTATTTGGTGCCTCATGAATAAATTTAAGGATATTTTCTCTAGATAACACACTGGATTTTTTTGGTTGGTACACTTTTGACCTTTGCTTTAAATACTCGCGTAATTTGTGAAAATTACAAATATTAATATTCTTATTTACCATTAAAGTCTCCTTTATCATCGAATATTTAGCCCACAGAAAGCTCGGGGAAAATTTTTCGGATAGATCATTAAAGTACCCCAACAGCACAGTTTCGTTAATGTTTTCTACCGCATTTTCTGACATCCACTTCAAAAATTGGTTATATTCTTTGTCGTATGAGTCTCTGGATTTTCTCGGTAACAGGCTTTGCGTTGCCTTTTCAGCCTTTTTTGCAATTTCGTCTGGAATTTCAAAATCTTGTTCCATTTTTGATTTTTGACTTTGACACATTAAACATTTTAATACTTATCTCCCTAGCAACAAAAACGCAGACAATAATAATGTCAAGGTAATGTCGTACTCGTAGGTAAATATAAAAAGTTGGTAAAGGAAATTAAATTAAAAAAAAATATTTATTATTCAAAACGAACTCGTATGACATAAAAGTTTGTATGCACCACGGGTACTAATAGATATATAGTAATATATACCCTCGGGCGACTTACGAACCCTCGGGCCAGAGGCCCTCGGCTTTGTAAGACTGTCGCCCTCAGGGCATAATCATCTACTTAGTACCCTTGATACATAAATAACTATTATAAAACTTTTCAAGTTTATGTCAGTAAGACATTATAAGGATAAAATTGGCATATCACAATAAAATTACATTGCAAAAAATGTTTTGTGGGGTACTGAGGCAGTTTATTTGGTTGGTTTATACCCCTATAATAACTTTTTTAAGATACTCAGTATGGTTTAACCTTTATCAATTTTCTTCATATTATTATGTACTTATATAAATTTTTTAATTCCATAAAAGCTCCATTAAGGTTCTACACCATTTTCTCTTCTGCTAAAACCATCAGCACTAAATAAATTTTCTGTCTCCTGATGAACGTTTCTACGTTCGAAACATGTAGAGACCCCTAGAGATATTTTATTCTATTAAATTTTGTGGAGGAAGACTTTAAGTTTTTTCATTCTTTCCGAATGTAATATTAGTTTATCCATTGTAATTACAGTGCAATAGGTTGCCAAATCTTGCGCTCACTAAGAACTAATCGAACCGTTTGTATTTAATGGAATGTAAATTATAATATGGCAACGCAGAATTCAACTCGAAACTTAATATAATTATAAACTTTGTGGAGGAAGACTTTAAGTTTTTTCTTTCTTTCCCATACTTTCAATTCCACTTTAAGCATGGACTATTTCTTTTAATATTACATTTAAAATAGCAAATGATCATAAATTAAATGTTTGTTATTGAAAATAGGAGAGTTAATTAACCGAAACTGGTTTATCCTACTCAACGTTCAACTTAAATAATTAACACGAAGAAAATTTAGTCTCTGAAACCTGACGCGTAAGCTTGCTACGGCCCAAAACTGAACTGGGAACTTTTAGGAATAACCCAGTATCAGCTGATAATGTCACATGTGGTTGTCAACTGTCAAAATGTTTTGTTTTTAGAAAAAGTTGACTTTATTAGTTATGGGTCAATTCTTCTAGTAAATAAAATTCTCTTTCGAATATAAAATTACCTTGGAATAAAACAGTCTTGATTCTTGAAAACTAAGACATAATTAGTAGAATTAAAAAAATATAGTACTGCAACAAAAATTGTTCCAAAATAAAATAATTTAAGCTTATTTTAATTAAATTATAGTTATTTAACAAAAAACGATTGCTTTTCCTAAACGTATATTTTTACAAGATCTTAATTGAGGAAATAATCCTAAATTTCTGATTACTATATTTTGTACAAAGTACTAAGTACTAGTTAATATAATACGTGTTATTTTACTTATTGCTAGGCAGAAAAAGAAAAACAATTTAAGTATAAAGTCAAGTCGGTGAGTAAGATTACACCATCACACTCCTGATATACCGAGCGAGCAAAAATTATTTGCATCAAAGAGGGCTTGGATTAAAAAACGTAGGGCTTGGTATAGATCACAATGATATGGGGACGATATATCTAACGAAATCTAGGTTAAAATTTTGTTAAATTCATATTATGACATGATATGCCAAACTAATGAGGAATAAAATAAGTAGACAAATACAAATTTATTTTTGCTGTTTACAAAATTAACAAAGTAAGAATATACAGAAAGAAAAAGAAAAATAATTACATGTATTCTGAGAATTCACATAACCGGAGAAGTGGAACCAGGCTTGATCCGAAAAAAAGTCAGGTCTAATAAATAATTTATTTCCAATAAATTTTGGGTAAACCATTGACAGTAATTCCTGCGTCTTTCAAAATCTGCGGCTTGTATTTCTTGGTATTTCTTGGTACTTTATAAGGAAATAAATTTAGCTGCTTCTTAAGAATAGTAGGTACGGCATGTTCTATAAGATTTTCCCACTTCTTGGGACAGGCGCCTTATACAATTTGTTGGCGTATTTTGCATTATTTCACGAACGTTTGCAACATGTTTTTCTGTTCTTACAGATGGTCTTCCTGCTCCTTTTTTGTGTTGTATAGAACATGTTTCCCTAAACACAGCAACGGTTCTTTTCAGGCAATGATAAAAATCCCCAGCAGTAAAAGCAACGTTAGGAAAATGTTCGTGAAAATCGTCCATGCACAAACCCGGATTGTATTGCCACTCACCATTTACTCTAACCCCGTTTCGAAAATTCGCTTCAACCATTAATATTTTGTGCTGTTCCGTAAAGCCCATTGTGTGAATTGTTCAAGAAATTGGAAAAATTAGCGATGAATTAAATTATTTGTAACGACTGTCAAAGATGACGGAATAACTGATTGATTGCTAATTCAGGTAGTTACTGACACACAACAGGTATTAAGCTCTACGGCTAAGCATTACGTCCTTAGATGCAAGGCCCTCTTTGATGCAAATAATTTTTGCTCGCACGGTACTAAAAGGAAAACAAAAGTTATTTTCCTCAGTCGTAAGGGTGTAAATGATAAACACGCCCATTACGAAACAAATAAAAGCAAATTGATAAAAATCACACAAATAGCCACTCAACAATAATCATAATCTCATTTCCGTAGAATCTCATTAAACCAAAGCCAATAAATGCCGGTATAAATCAGCCGTAAATATTTTATTATCCGTCCTGACCTCTTTCACACTAATAAACATTACAAAGGTAGACCGACGTAAAATTGGGTGAAAAATGTAAAAGCCGTTTTTCGGGAAATTCAATTACTTTCCTTGGTGTATCGAGAACCCTAAAAACGGACAGATATAATGATAAATGATAACCTTACAAAATTTGTCCGCTTTTATTTATTTCTATGTGCGACGACCGTAAGAAAAATAAATGTAAACAACTTGTATTGGATTTTCCGTAATTTATATAAATGGATTTAAAATACAAAATATATAACGATAAGGCTAAATTTGGAAAGTATTGTCCATTTTATGATTTAATGAATAAATATTTTGCGAATAAAATGTTGACGAACTCGAAGATTTATTTTATTTGCACAGAATCCGCCAATTAATTTAATGTGAGTTTGACAAAATTGTGATTTAATAAATTTCAAGTTAATTAAATTAAATAAATTTGAAATAATATAGACTGTTAAAAGAAAAAATTACTAAAACGCCATTGACCTCTCCCCGCTCCCACGAAATATATAAGTGGTGGAAAGTATCCTATGATGGCATAATTCAGGTAATGGCATAATGGCTACTTTTATCGTATAAATTTGTAGACTCCAGACCTGGACTAATAAGACTTAAAACCTGCCCTTAAAGAAACAAGCAGCCCATATGGGCACCGTTACAAGAGTTTTTAGGTGGGTGGAGAGGGAAGGGGCAGCTACCTAGTGCACTATATAGACGAAATACACGTTTTGTGTATGCTATTCCATGGGTAAACGCGACTTTATTATTTTTTTTTAAATCTAGATTTTTATATTATTTATGTTCGTGCTGTGGCAAAAAGAAATACGAACTAGGCTCTTTTTAACCACGTAAGTACCGTGCGAGCAAAGGATTGTGTTGTATAGAACCTGTTTGCCTAAACATAGCCACGGTTTTTTTCAGGCAATGATAAAAATCCCCAGCAATAAAAGCAACATTAGGAAAATATTTGTGAAAATCGTCCATGCACAAACCCGGATTGTATTGCCACTCACCATTTATTTTAACCCCGTTTCGAAAATACGCTTTAACCATGAATGTTTTGTGCTGTTCCGTCAGACCCATTGTGTGAATTGTTCAAGAAATTGGAAAAATTAGCGACGAATCAAATTACTTGTAACGACTGTCAAAGATGACGGAATAACTGAATGATTGTTAATTCAGGTAGTTACTGACACCCAACAGGTATTAAGCTCTACGGCTAAGCATTACGTCCTTAGATGCAAGGCCCTCTTTGATGCAAATAATTTTTGCTCGCACGGTACAATGCTGAAATAGGCTCCAAACATTCCGCCTGTAATTTGTACCGGCGGTCGTTATGGTACTCACCAAGCACACGCATAAATTCGATCGGGGACCGCGCGATAAACTGTGGTCACTGGTATTAATTAGAATGTTGATGCACACCGCTTCTACAATTCCGTTACCGCTGCATTAAAGCCTTGCTACAAATCTACATTTTTAGGATGAAAATAGCGGCTTTTTTTGTATCGTCGTAGGTACAATATAGGTATTACAAATTTTTATTATAGATATTAGATACGCTATACACACTGCAATAAAGCATATAATTATTATAAAATCATTGAAAACCAAATTATCGGCCATTTGAGTTTAAATTAAAAAAAAAAAACTTTAAAATAAAACGACTTATTTTTGAATTAGCTTAATTTTTATACTCTTAAATAATTTGTTAGAATTGGCGTCCTTCCACGTATATAAGGCCCGCGCCGTTACTACTTTAAACCCACCCACTATCGTCGAGCCACCTCGTTGAGCACTCTACGCTACACATATTATTATTTTTAAAGCAATGGCAAAGTATATTCAAAATTGGAACGCAGTCGTTTGCACGGTCGCGCTTTATCAAAGCGATTATGCGTAAATAGGTAACGTAGTGCTCGTGTGCCTGGCTCAGTATGACCTGTTATCAACGTTTGCCTCTTAATTAAGGTGGCCACGAACAAACCTGACTCACCGATGAAAATATTTAAATCAGTTGGTATACGCGTGCCCGTTCGGATAGACAGTGGCGCAATTCAGTTTTTGGTTCATACGTCGCAAATGCCTGTTTTTTTACTTTCTTCGCGCTCGTAAACAAAGTAATTTTGTTTCTAAATTTTCATAAAGTTTTTAATGGACAATCCATTTTCTACAATAGGTTTGGAATAAAAATTGGAAATTAAAGAACTGGAAAAAACTCAGGAGGAAAAAAGTGCGTGTGCGTTATTAAAAATATTTTTATTTTAGTTTTATCTGTATTTTAGTTGTAGAGGAGAAAACTTGGTCCCGAAAAGAAACCGATGACCTTATCCATATCTGGGAAAAAAAACACACATGTAAAATGAAAGGTGTATGTACATATACACAACATCTTTAATGTCTGTATGCTTGATAAAATTAAAATTCAACCTCAGTTAAATTCTGCATGCACCGAAACGAAATAATTAAGCAAAACGATAAAGTTTATAAAAATAGACACCTCTGTCTTAAATCAAATTAGGTATAATTTGTTTTTGCTGTATGGAGCTGTTGTTTAGCGAACAACTTACAAGTACATTTACTAGAAATTGAATAAATTTATCAATATTTGGGTGTGATCAAAAAAGTTTTAATAGTTAAATTTTTTTAATTTGTGTTAAAATTATTAACATACGTGTAACATACGACAGTAAAAAAATACGCTGTCAAATAAAATAATTAGTAAGCTTAATTTTTAATACATAATAAGTTAACGTTTTCTAAATATTTCTAATTCTAATAATATTTTATATTTAATTTCGAAGCTGATGTAATTAAAATCTGAATTCGTCTGATGTATTTATTTTAAATTTCACCAAACTGTGAATTTACTCTGGGAATGTAATCAGATTCGGCATCGCCTTTAACAAAATAATAAGCTAAATAAAGTTGTAATTTATTTATTTTTAGAGGATCAAGTAAAAATAAGAAGGAAAAGCATTTTGAATGGATTAAAATCTTTTAAAATTATAAACGGTTAGTTCTGGGTGAGTAACGATTAAAAATACTTACAACGGAACATTGTCCACAATGTGCTGATTCCGATATACAAAACATGTACATAGTACAAATTGGAAAGAAAAGTCTTCCCCCACAATCAAAGGTCTCTACATGTTTCGAATGCAGAAACGTTCATCATCAGGAGACAGAAAAATATATTGCTGATGGTTTTAGCAGAAGAGAAAATGATAAGTGGTATTAAACCTCAATGGAGCTTTAATGGCATCAAAAATTGGATTGTCGAAATGACATAATGTGAGGAATGTGAAAATGTCAGTTGAAAGGGTCTTAAACAACCAAAAAAACCGGGAAAGCAGAAAAAACACTTCTAAAAAGAAGTGTCAAAAAGGGTTTTTTAATAAAAATAAGTAGGTATGTCTTTAAGACATTATAAAATACAGAAATTTTTTATGTATAGAAATTAGGTATTAACAAGCATCTTGTGTTTAAAATGAAAAGATTTTTCAGAAAAGGCGGTTTGGTGTACTGAATGTTAAAGTTCAGTATTTATGTTAGGTATTAGTATAGAATAGATACATATTACCTACCTATACCATCAATATTAATACTAAAAATAGCATACCAGCCCGTATCCCCCAGAATTTTGGTTAAAGGGAGGCTTGCTTATACTTACCTATACAGTGTGACCAGTAAAGTTCGCATCATATGGGATTTTTATTTATTAATAGCGTTATTCAAAATTTGACTTTGGCATCAAGTTCTGCTTCGATCGAGATGAAAATGAAGCAAAAAAATACTAGTCACGAGATTCGCATTAGGTATCTGTTTTTTTTCCAAAAAATAATTCAAAAGTTGAGTTATTCCTAAAAATATCGAACAAAGTTATTAGAAAAAGTTTTTTTTAAATGCAGTTGCTACCCCACATGCAAAATTTCAGCTGCATAAGATAATTTTGATTTTTCACCCATATTTTGTAAATTGCACCACTTTTGCAAAATAAGACTCAACGCAACCTTAAAAAACTTTTTAGCTTTGAGAATGCTTTATTTCAGATACATTTTTTTTTAAAGTAGCGTAATATTAAATGTGTGTTTTTCTACAAAATCAAAATTGGGATATTAAAATTTGGTCGCATGTGATGCAAAGTTTATTTGTTTTTGACCCTGTATAAGGTAACTTTATAAAATAAGTATTTTTGAAAACGTAGTTTGTGTCTGAAAGTAATACACTAACGTTAAGAAAATAGTTTAATGAAAAGAGTTAATTGTTCTAATAAAAAAAATTTGTAGAAAAACACACATTCAATATGGCGCTACTTTAAAGAAAATGTATCTAAAATAAAGCATTGTCACAACTAAGAAGGCTTATGTAGGTTTGCAAAAGTTGTGCAATTTACAAAATATAGGTAAAAAATCAAAATTATCTTATGCAGCTGAAATTTTGTATGTGGCCTAGAAACTGTATTTAAAAAAACTTTTTCTAATAACTTTTTTCGATATTTTTAGAAATAACCCCACTTTTGAATTATTTTTTGGAAAAAAGTAAAATTTAACATATAATGCGAATCACGTGACTTCTATTATTTTGCTTAATTTTCATCTCGATCGAAGCAGAACTTGATGCCAAAGTAAAATTTCGAATAAAGCTATTAATAAAAAAATCCCATATGATGCGGACCTTACTGGTGACACTGTATAAAGTATGTTAGAGCTATTTAGAAGATGGTCGATGGGACAAATGTTTTTTTCAAAATAAAAATTTCTCAACCCTAAATGTTCATTAAAGCAACAATCTAAAGTTAGTTGTTTGCCCCCTACTTCACTAAAATTGCACTAATTCCATTAAAAAAGATAAATCTTCGAACCCTATCTTTCAACGGCATTATTAGAAAAAAAACCCTAAACAAATCGAAATAACAGTTTACTTTCGAGAGAAATAAATGTTTTTACCCACCTGTGACTTTTAATTCAATAAATATACTACTGGTAGGGTGCGTAGACACTTGGCACTCATAAGTTCCGGCGTCGGACATTTGAACATGTTTTATAACCAATCCCCAATTCTGCAAATGGCGCGCGTGTTCCACCAGAAACCGATCGTCGGCGATGTAAGTGCCAAGACCCACTGTTAGAATAGTAGGCGGTGAATCGTTTTTTCTGATCCAGGAGACCTGAAACAATATTGGGCAGGATGTTAATGACGGAAAATGAATAATGATATATTTACATTAACCCTATTGTTCTCATTTAGGTTTGGGCATTTGTATTGGAGAGTAGCCAGATTAAGCTAACAATAAAAACGTTTTTCGTATCATTTTAGAAGTTTTTATAAAAAAGGTTTACTATAGTTAAATCAAAACAATTTCCGTTGCACGTCATCAATCAGCTGATAATTGAAAATCGGTCAGGAAACATAAGAAAATTAAATTTGGGCAAAAAATATATAAATTGCATGCGATATTGAATGTAAAAGAAACTTAATGGATTCTTCTTTGATACTAAGCCGCTTAAAGGAAATGTTTTTTAAATTTAACCTTTTAAAAATTAATATCATTTGAATTTTTTGGGCTGACAGTTGGCAACAGAAGTGTGAACGCATCGGTGATGCCAGTTTATTTCTTGGCGAATTTTGATTGACGTTTATTGTTGTCATTTCGTATTTTCGTGAGTTTATTTAAGTCGTTTTTAACTAAAACTGCAAATCCTTTTATAAATAGGATTAAAAACTGTTCTTTTAAAAACAACAAAGGGATACATACACATTTCTGTTGATTACGTTGTTTACCTTTATTGAAAAATGCCGAAGCATTTCCTTACTGGGGTATTTTGATTACAAACTGGCAACACTGCTGATATTCGAAGGTATGACGTGCAACGGAAATTGTTTTGATTCAACTATATTAAGATTTCTTTAACGACGCCTTTTCTTGCTTTTAACTGTCAATTAAGTCAAGACTGACATATTCTGGAGCTGGTAGAGCTACTAAGGATTATGGCAGATGTTAGTCAGCCTGTTGTTTTGTGTTTTGGGCAATTACGACCCCTTTCCTGTTAAAATCAACACACATTCTCTAGAATACTGAGGATAGAAGACATAGAATAGAAAATATCTTGACACCAGTAAAAATTGTTGTTTTTACTTCAATTCTGAGAATCGACGTGTTTTTAAGAATTTTAAGGTAAATTGTGGCAATTTTAGTGGTTTTAAAAACTGCATTTTTTTTAAATTTCTTTGCATTTATTTAAAAAAAAAAACACCGGCATGCTATTCATCAATGCCTCCCTGCAGTGGCGGCTCGTTAATAAAGGGCTCTGGGGCGCCGCCCTCCCTGCAATTATTTCAAACAGAATCCAAAAATACTTTACTTAAAAAACCAATAAAGCAATCTATGTAAGCAATCCATTGAAATAATTCAAACCAAACATAGCCCTATTCCAGCTGGTAGGTTATACTAAGCGCGGGCATAAACCAAACATAGCCCTATTCCAGCTGGTAGGTTATACTAAGCGCGGGCATAAACCAAACATAGCCCTATTCCAGCTGGTAGGTTATACTAAGCGCGGGCATAAACCAAACATAGCCCTATTCCAGCTGGTAGGTTATACTAAGCGCGGGCATAAACCAAACATAGCCCTATTCCAGCTGGTAGGTTATACTAAGCGCGGGCATAAACCAAACATAGCCCTATTCCAGCTGGTAGGTTATACTAAGCGCGGGCATAAACCAAACATAGCCCTATTCCAGCTGGTAGGTTATACTAAGCGCGGGCATAAACCAAACATAGCCCTATTCCAGCTGGTAGGTTATACTAAGCGCGGGCATAAACCAAACATAGCCCTATTCCAGCTGGTAGGTTATACTAAGCGCGGGCATAAACCAAACATAGCCCTATTCCAGCTGGTAGGTTATACTAAGCGCGGGCATAAACCAAACATAGCCCTATTCCAGCTGGTAGGTTATACTAAGCGCGGGCATAAACCAAACATAGCCCTATTCCAGCTGGTAGGTTATACTAAGCGCGGGCATAAACCAAACATAGCCCTATTCCAGCTGGTAGGTTATACTAAGCGCGGGCATAAACCAAACATAGCCCTATTCCAACGGGCAGGTTATACTTATAGACAAGCGAGTTCCGCGCTCTCAATGTTATACTAAGCGCTGTCGGGCGTGGGCGACCGATTATCCGTCCCGATTCAACGCGGCTTCTCGATGAGTTGCCATGATGACAAAGGCGTGACGTCACCTACTCATCGCACAACGAGCGGCCACGGACGAGCTCCAATTTTCCGCGCCCAACAACAGCTGTTCGCGATGCCACGGTAGAATAATCGATATATTATTATTATTTGCTCTGACGAGGCGACCTGTCGATGCCGCTAGGCGCTAATGTTTTGTTTAGTTGTTTTGATTTGATTTATTAGTTACGTTATAAAGTTGGAAAATGTCGTGTAATATGAAGGTCAGTGATTTACAGAAGCTTGTGTTTAGTTCCCTGAGCTTAAGTGAAAAACTTGATTTAAAAAATGCAGGGCGGCCACTAGAAATTGAACATAGTACCTAAAAGTGCAATCAAAATGTAAAAGTAAGGCACAGTTTACGCGTAAGTTTGACAAAGAAATATATAATAAAAAATCCTGAATAGGTATGCGGTTGTGAGAACAAAAAAAAATTTTTTTTGTTTCGTGTGTCTTTTTTTTGACGGGGATGATAATTGGACTATAAATGGGGTGCAAAACTTAAAACATCTTTCAGAGAAAATAAAAAAATATGAAAATAGTGCAAAACATCGTCATAATGTGGTAAGTTTTGAGATGTTAGGACTAATATTTTAACTTGTTTAAGTAGTGCTTATGCTGATGAAATTAAAATTCAAAACGAGAAAGTTAGAAAAAACAGAAACGTACTTTTGAAAATAATAGACATTTAAAAATTTTTTTATTTAAAGCCAGCGCCCCCCTGACTCGCTAGTCACAAGCCGCCACTGCCTCCCTGAATACCCCTTCCAAAATAAGTTACTAATTCATAGGTACGGTTTTAGAAGTGGCACCATGAGCGATGCACTTTGATGTTTCCAGTCTTAAATTAAAGAAATCGTCCATGATATAGACGACCATAAAATTACTTCGTCACTGGCGGACAGGCGACTCAAGGTTTATTAATATGTTCGTATCAACAATGAACGTGGCATATTATCAAATTTAATAATATATGTTACAAAAAGAGAGAGAATAGTAACCGAGAAACACAATATGAACAAGCCCGATACTTAAAATATTACTGGGTTGCTAAATTTAACAAAATAATCGGTTTTATCAAGACCAAAAAATTTAAGTAGCGTATGTGGCGGGCGGAGGACTTTCCAGTGTGGTTGTTTAAGTGTGCAACATAATATGGGCATTTTTTTATTACCGATTTCTCCGGCGTACAGGGTAGGCCAAAAATTATAAAACTTGTACCGGGTGGTCAAATAAGCGAGGACGTCGGCTTTATCTCGGAAACCATTAATCGTACAAATTTCGGAAAGATTTTTTTATGAGTAAAGTGGTCAAGAGAAATTGCTGGAAATTACTTTTAAGTTCCTCATTTCGCCGCAAGGGGGCACAATTAAAAATTGTTTTTTTTTAATTCTAAATTTCTCCGAAAATTCTCATATTAAGGAATAACTCTGATTACATCGTTGGAAAGCTTAGACAATTCTACATCATTTTGGTTTAAGGCTCATTGGCGTACCGACCTTGATAAAAGTAGGAGAAGCTATTGAAAGTGTAAACATTAAAATCGCTGTAACTTCTAAACGACTTATCCGATTTTACTAAATTTAAGCTTGTTTGGAAGGGGAAAATAAGCATTTTCGATTGCGGTATCCAACAGTACACGATAGTGTTTAATAAAATTGCTAGAGGGCGCAATTTGTAATAATAACAGTTTTTTCGATTTTATCCCGAAAATTCAAATCATACGGTATAACTATAACATCATAATCGAAAAGTAGATGAAATTTGCAAGAAAAGATGTAAAGACCGCAGTTCGATATCTTTGTTCGTTTCAGAGTTATTGCCAAAACAATAATTTTTAATACAAATTGCGCCCTCTAGCAATTTTATTAGAAACTATCGTGTATTATTAGATACGACAATTGAAGGTACTTTTAACCAAGCTTAAATTTAGTAAAATCGGGTAAGTCGTTTAGAAGTTACAGCGATTTTAATGTTTACACTTTCAATAGCTTCTCCCACTCTTATCAAGTGAAAGTGTAAACATTAAAATCGCTGTAACTTCTAAACGACTTAACCGATTTTACTAAATTTAAGCTTGTTTGGAAGAAAAGGGTAAGTACCTTCAATTGTCGTATCCAATGGTACAAGATAGTTTCTAATAAAATTGCTAGAGGGTGCAATTTGTATTAAAAATTATTGTTTGGCAATAACTCTGAAACGAACAAAGATATCGAACTGCAGTCTTCAAATTTCATCTACTTTTCAATTATGATGTCATAGTTATACCGTATGGTTTGAATTTTCGGGATACAATCGAAAAAACTGTCATTATTACAAATTGCGTCGTCTAGCAATTTTATTAAACACTATCGTGTACTGTTGGATACGGCAACTAAAGATGCTTATTTTTCCCTTCCAAACAAGCTTAAATTTAGTAAAATCGGATAAGTCGTTTAGGAGTTCCAGCGATTTTAATGTTTACACTTTCAATAGCTTCTCCCACTCTTATTAAGGTCGGTACGCCAATGAGCTTTAAACCAAAATGATGCAGACTTGTCTAAGCTTTCCAATGATGTAATCAGAGTTATACCTTAATATGGGAATTTTCGGAGAAATTTAGAATTTAAAAAAAACAATTTTTAATTGTGCTCCCTTGCGGCGAAATGAGGAACTTAAAAGTAATTTTCAGCAATTTCTTTTGACCACTTTACTCATAGAAAAATCTTTCCGAAAGTTGTACGATTAATGGTTTCCGAGATAAAGCCGACGTCCTCGCTGATTTGACCACTTGGTACAAGAATAATATAGCACCCCTATTTCAGAAAATTCAGCAAAATGTTATTAAGAAAAGTTGTTTAGAATTAAAAGTTATGCATAGATTTAAAAACGTGACCTCCTAAAATAAAAAAAAATATTTTTTTAAATAAAATTAATAATTTCCCAAATTTTTTTTTTTATATTCCCCATAAAGACCTTTATAAATTAATCAAAATCAAATCAATTTCACATATGTGTGTTTAAATTCAAGCATATTTGTAAAATTTACTTGAATTTTTAATTTATTAAGGAATGACAAACTTCATGTATGCACTGTTAGAAATCCTGGACGTGAGAATCAAAAAAATTTATAATCAATTAAAATAAATCAAATTTAACCTAAAATGTATAGTTATTTTAACTATTTTGTGTTTAGTAAAAATCAGATTTTAAGAACTAACTTTTCTGGAAGTCGTTTTAACATAACAGCTAACTAAAATTAACATGCAATTCTTTTACGGTTCAAATAAATCAAATACTAGTAACTTTGATAAAGTTTATAATCATTATCAATATCGTTTTTAGTTAAAATTTTAAAAGAAGTTAATACTAACATAAAAAATGTGTCAAATTAACTAATTAAGTTGTAATTTTTATTGCACAATAAAATCAGATTAATGTCAAAATAGTAATAACATATTTTATGAGTTACTGATTGACTGAAGCGGTTTTAGTTAAATTGACAAAAAAACGGGAGTGGACTTTCTGGGACATAAAAAAAAAGTTAAATTTGATTCTTTTCTTTTAACAGTGTGTTGCAACGATATTAAACAGAACTTTAAAATATCCTAAAAGTTCTTTTTAACAAGATAAAACATTAGTAATGATAATATGCTAATTAAAAAACTATAATTTAACGTGCAAAATTTGTATTTTAAATGTTTATTAAAAAACTTTTTTCATGTGCAAGTTTTATATTTTTTGGCCTACCCTGTCCGCTATTTGACTTGCAACCATTCCATGTGCACCTAATATGATTATCGAGCATGCACCAACTTTTATCAAGAATAACATTTTCTAAGAAATCAGTAATAAAAAAAATGCCCATATGTTGCACACTTAAACAACCACACTGTATTATGTAATATAATAAAACAATAGGAAAGAAAGAAAAAACTAAAAGTCTTCCTCCACAAAATTTAATAGAATATAGAAAATCTTTAGGGGTCTCTACATGTTTCGAACGTAGAAACGGGTTGAGGAGAGTTAAAGCATGCTGAGCACGTGAAGAAAGTTAGTAAAAGTAGTCCAAACAACCAAATAAAATGAGGAAGAAGAAAAAGGCCTTCCAAAGAAAAAGGTATCGAGGATTTTTTAAAATTTTTATATAAAATTTTTTTATATCTCTAAAGGGGCCCACTCACACTCCGGAAATCCTCAGAGGAAAAACTGTACAGGCCTGGCCTTAAGGACACCTTAAAGATACAAACTACGTTTTCAAAAATACTTATTTTATGACGTTACCTTATACAAGATCAAAAACAAATAAACTTTGCATCACATGCGACCACATTTTAATAGCCCAATTTGGATTTTGTAGAAAAACACACATTTAATATGGCGCTACTTTAAAGAAAATGTATCTGAAATAAAGCCTTGTCAAAACTAAGAAGTTTTATGTAGGTTACGTTAAGTCTTATTTTGCAAAAGTGGTGCAGTTACAAAATATAAGTAGAAAATCAAAATTATCTTATGCAGCTGAAATTTTGGTTGTTGGCTAGAAACTGCATTTATTTTAAAAAACTTTTTCTAATAACTTTTTTCGATATTTTCAGAAATAACCCCACTTTTGAATTATTTTTTGGAAAAAATTAAAATTTGACAGATAATGCGAATCACGTGATTACTATTCTTTGCTTAATTTTCATCTCGATCGAAGCAGAACTTGATGCCAAAGTCAAATTTTGAATAAAGCTATTAATAAAAAAAAAACCATATGATGCGGACTTTACTGGCGACACTGTATAATTGAACACCTCTAATGAACATCTAAATCACTGCTAGGTACACTGTTAAAAATCCTGGACGTGAGAATCAAAAAAATGTATAATCAATTAAAATAAATCAAATTTAACTTAAAATGTATAGTTATTTTAACTCTTTTGTGTTTAGTAAAAATCAGATTTTAAGAACTAACTTTTCTGGAAGTCGTTTAAACATAACAGCTAACTAAAATTAACATGCAATTCTTTTACGGTTCAAATGAACCAAATACTAGTAACTTTGATAAAGTTTATAATCATTATCAATATCTCTTTTAGTTAAAATTTTAAAATAAGTTAATACTAACATAAAAAATGTGTCAAATTAACTAATTAAGTTGTAATTTTTACTGCACAATAAAATCAGATTAATGTCAAAATAGTAATAACATATTTTATGAGTTACTAATTGACTGAAGCGGTTTTAGTTAAATTGACAAAAAAATGGAAGTGGACTTTCTGGGACATAAAAAAAAAGTTGAATTTGATTTCTTTCTTTTAACAGTGTATGATAATACTCACTAACTATTTTATTTTATGGTTAAAACATCGTTAAAACCACTTTTTAGACATTTTATCCTCCTGCCTCTTCAGGCGTTGTAGCTCAAGAACCGTGTGGAGGACTATACATTGTTTAAGTTTTGTAGAAATCAAAGATTCCAGCGTTCACAATTTGTCTGGTTAGTTGTATGGCTGACGTATGGTCCACTATATTTACCACGTGCATCAAAAGAAGCTTTGTTAGCAAACTTACTGTTAAGTCAAATGTTAGATTTATAAAACTAATAAAATATACGTTTTACATGTACCTATAATTTACATAAATTATAAACGTTAATAAGATACTATACCGGGTGTTTCAGGAGATACGCTCGCCCCTATAACTTTTTTATTAATTAAATTACAGATTTAAAATTGTGTGTGTTTATATGTGATATTCTTTTGCTTTGATGACATAGCGGATGCAATTTTATAACTCCCGGTTTAACCGGAAATTATCTCAACCTTAGATTTTTAAATGGAACACCCTGTATATTTTTCGATATATCGATTCAGAACACCATTCCAAATTTAACGACACTCCATACGTCACTTTTTGCTCCTTAAAATTATTTTTAATTTTATTTTTATTTTTTCATTTAGATTGCTATGAACTCTCTAAAATTGTTTACTTCTAAACCAAAATCTTGATAAAAATGCAATTTTCAAGTTTTATTGTGTTTTAAATTTTTTACATACTTTTTAACTTTTTAAAAAGGCTTTTAACAAGAGAACTCAATTTTTCCAAATGGAAACATATTGGCTTACTCGGGCAAAAAGATAGAGCACTTTTTTTCCAACAATTTTATATCACACATCCTAATGTCAAGTTAAAAGAGCAGCGATAATTTATAAAAAATAATATTTTATGAGAAAAAATAAAACACGAAGCGCAAACGGCTTTGCATTTATCTAGGTACCCATGACGCCATAATGCTCATAAACAAATGAACATAATTACAAATTTTAAATCCGCCATCATTAAAATAAGTTTGACATGACAACAGTAGCTTGCTATTTTATCGTTTGATATTTCGGCCAGTGTGTATTAGTTCTAATTTTGTAATAAAATATTAAAATGGAAACCTATAACAGAAACGAAAAAATCGATATGGTACTAATTTATCGCGAATGTTTGCAAGACTGTTTTTATTGTTTCAATGATTATATTTAGTTTGTAATTATGTTCATTTGTTTATGAGCATTATGGCGTCATGGGTACCTAGATAAATGCAAAGCCGTTTGCGCTTCGTGTTTTATTTTTTCTCATAAAATGTTATTTTTTATAAATTATTGCTGCTCTTTTTACTTGACATTAGGATGTGTGATATAAAATTGTTGAAAAAAAAAATGCTTTATCGTTGTGCCCGAGTGAGCCAATATGTTTCCATTTGGAAAAATTGAGTTCTCTTGGAAAAAGCCTTTTAAAAAAGTTAAAAAGTATGTAAAAAATTTTAAACACAATAAAACTTGAAAATTGCATTTTTATCAAGATTTTGCTTTAGAAGTAAACAATTTTAGAGAGTTCATAGCAATCTAGACGAAAAAATAAAAATAAAATTAAAAATAATTTAAAGGAGCAAGTGACGTATGGAGTGTCGTTGAATTTGGAATGGTGTTCTGAATCGATATATCCAAAAATATACAGGGTATTCCATTTAAAAATCTAAGGTTGAGATCATTTCCGGTTAAACCGGAAGTGATAAAATTGCATCCGCTATGTCATCAAAGCAAAAGAATATCACATATAAACACAAAAAATTTTAAATCTGTAATTTAAACAATAGGGGCGAGCGTACCTCCTGAAACACCCGGTAGGTAGAATAAGTTTTTGTTTTGTTGGTATATAAATATAATTATTTCAGGTCTTTGTATTTAGTACATACATATTTTAGTTCCATGGTGACAAAATCCAGAATAATAGCGGCAACCTGGCTTTTCTTTTTCACGCGCCGGTCATTGACGGGTAGCAACAAAAACAGCTGTAGTAATCGAACAAACCCTTCTTTTTCTGTGAGTAATCGTAGTATTTGTTTTTGAGATGTCGTGGTTAGTCGCCGGAATAATTATATTTGTTAAAGTCCACGCGGAGTCGGAAATTTCACGCTATCTCTCTCTTCTGTCTTTGTTTCACATGTATAAGTGTTTGGTACAAACAACAGGCTATTCACGGCTTAGCCTATTCTATAATATAAGTATATGGTCCTGCCCCTTCAGACGTATAGAACTATATATTTAAACCTAATTTTCTATAAATTAAAGCTGGTAATGATCTCATTCATAAGTTCGTTACTGATATCTGCCCACATATATTTATTAATCATTTAAAATACCTACTTATAGCTATTATTTTCTGGGAAAATAATATATTTCTGTGCTAAGAATCCCAATACTCTATACTTTATATTTATAGAACTAACAAAAAATCAGTCAGTTTGTGACAGTGGCGATTAATATTTCTATCGGAATGGTTTTGCTACAACTTACGTATTTATGTTTTACGTATTACGGTTTTAGTATACGTAGTGCTATTTATGGAAAATTAATTTGTTTTTCAACAATGCGACAAACCTTTCTGGTTAGAGACACGCCTAAGATCGACAATTTAAAATTTTAATACAGCAATGAATTAACGAATGAAGTTTTTTAGTGGCTGAATTAAATGTTTAGCGACATGCAGATAACTTTTTTTTAAATCGAAAAAGCTTCACACCTCCGCTGGGATTTGATCTTTTTTGTTCTAGATTTAATACAGACGTTAAAAACCTCATTTGTAAATTATTTTGTTGATATTGAGCCCAATAAATAAAAATTAAGCGATTACTTAAAGCAATTACTTTAAAGTAAAAGTAATTGCTTGACTAGCAAATGCTATAAGTAAAAGCAATGGCTAGATCTGGATATAAATAAAATTTTGAAGCAATTGCTGTTTTTCTTACACCTCTGTAGCAAATGCTTATTCAACACAAGTTCAGACGTGGCTTATCCACTTGTTCAGATTATAGATTTCATGTTCAGTTTCAAGTTCAGTTTTTGTGGAAAATAGGAATCTTATATTTGTGATATGGCAGATTTCAGTGAAAATGAGGAAAGTGATAGTAGTGATGAAGAAATTAAAGACAAGCAAATGATATTCGTTCACAAATTGAAGGAACATAAATAAATCTCTCTGACCACAACCGTTTACCTTTCACAACAGCTTCAGCACTTGTAGAAAATTTATTAAAAATATTGGTCTTCTTCAAAACTGCATCCATTACAGAAGTGTATGTCTTTCGGACAGTAATTTGGTGAACACCGAGTTCTTCACCTACAGAATTTTGAAAACCCGGATCCGACAATTTCCGCAGAAAGACTTTAATCTTATTTAAAGGCGACAGTGCACCCCCTCGCTTTTTACCAGTATCAGTCAAAAAATAATTTGCCAACCACTCAACATTTTCGCAGTCAAATCAATATAACTTTCTGAAATCTTCATATCTGTAATTTTTACATACACTGTAGATTTTTCTTTTACGGACGTTTATATATTCAGCCATAATTGAAGACACAAATTTAGAGCAACGCACGTGTATGCCGCGGAGAACTAAAGGTGGTCGACCTACCTTGAAAAGTAGAAAGCGATTGCTAAACTAGAAAAAGCAATTCTTAAATTTATTCATCACATTTTAAGCAAACGATAGCGATCGCTTCTATTTTTTAAGAAAAAGCATTGACTAGAAGCAATTCCTGCACTTTTAAGCAATTGCTGGACACAAAAGCAATTACTTTAGTTTTTCTTCATTGGCTATCGAAAAATTACTTTGATTTTATACGAAAAAGCAATTGCTACATTTTATTCATTAGGCTCAATGTCAGGAATTTGGGTCTGGCGATCGACAATTCTTTTAGATATCGTTCGAATATTCTAAACTGTTTGAAAAAGGCTTATTTGCGTTTAAAACTTTTGTTTCCGCACAGGAAGGTATTATCTCGTAATGTCAGGACTATGCTTTGTGAATCTCTTGTATTGTCCTGCTTTAACTCCTGCTTCCCAGTATTCTTTCCATGTCTGGACAACGTATTTATGGTTACGATTCAAAAAATGCAGAATTCTTTCATACGGTATATATTTGGGATACGAAAGTTTTACCACGTTTCACACCGACTTAGAGATATGGAATGGCTTAGTATGAGGAATCGGTTTATTTTACTTAGTCTCTCTTTACATCATTCGGTTATTACTCATAAACAACCTAGATACTTAATGGAAAAAATAAAATTTAGAGCAGATGTCCTTAATGTCAATATTCGTAACAAAAAATCTTTGCTTAAAACACCACCTAAACACCGCACTGCGCTATTTTAGAGATCTTTTAGCTACCATATTTATAAGTCTTACAAATTCCATACCTAATGCGTTAAAAGGACTGACTCTCTTAAAATGTAAACGCGACCTGCGCAAACACCTATGAACTATGCCAAATGGTAATTAGTTTTTTCTTGTGTTAGGACTGACCATTAAGCATCTACTGGCAGATATATATATATATATATATGTGTAATATACCCGAGAACAACGGTTGCGGTCTTTCATCGCCAATTTTTAAGTCGGGAACATTTAATTAAAAGGAAAAGTTTAGGAAAAATATACATACGTGAAGTTTACGTGGTTAAACTTAAAGCCCGAATGGTTTATATTAAGATTATTTACTCGTCTTTTTTAATAATTTTGAAAATATGATAATTGTTCCTTTTTCGCGGTAATATTTACTTATAATCTCCCTAGCAGCTGAATTATTACCGATAATTTTTTTCCACGTCATGATTGTTTTTATTGATAGAAAATTATCCCGAGTCGAAGACGAGAACAACAAAAACATGAAAGAAACCGAGAAAAAAATTATCGGGAATTAATTCTGCTGCGTGGGAGATTCGGTAAGAAAATTTCATAAATTGGAGTTTTTCTTATTGTAATTTTTTTGATAAAATGCTAAAAAACATTTTTCCGGCGGCTTTAGTTAATTGTAACTAATAAGAGTTAATGAAGTTCATTTTAGCCGTTAGTAACTCATTTTTATTACTAAAATGTGAGAAACATTAAACAACAAATTTGTTAACTGACATCCAATGTCTTTATAGTTTTAAATTCAAATAAAAGTTTAAAAACATATTTCCGATGAGTTTAGTTTAATATGACGCACTAAATTTTTACAATAGAAGTTGATTTTACTTGTTAGTTAGTAACTAAGGTTTATTACTAAAATCTCAGGAACATTAAAAACATTAATTCGTTTTCAACCATAACATCTGAAATTCCATGTCTACATAGTTTCAAATGAAACTTAAAAAAAACATATTTCCCATGAGTTTAGTTAAATTTGTAATGTGTCTCTTTTATCCCCGCTGTTCGATATGCCTAGCAAATTGGTTAGTATCAATAAAAATTATAAGTTAGCAACAAAATGTATTTTGATTTTATTCTGAGTGATTTTTGCCAATTGACATAATGCACTTAATTTTTGACAGAAAAAATCACTACTTAATTTCATTAAGTTAATAGGAACCAACAAAATTATCGCGATAATCTCCCGTTGCTATAAGCAACGTAAACGTAAACAAAAAGGAGCCTTCTAATTGGTTAAAAATAAATTTATATAATTTTCCTCATGATTTCTTCACTGGTATTCGAAGCTACAATATTATGTCCGCTCTGTGATAACGTATGGTAATTTTAATATTTTGAAACAAACCCAAATGGTCGCATTGCGTATTGTTGCAGTTCGCTGTCATTCCCGTATTCATGGTAACCAGGTATACTTGTCACTGCACGGCCTACTATTTACACAAATTGTGCCTTGATTTATTTCTGACGTAAGAAATTTAAATTTATAAATTTTATAAAAAGGTTTACAGGAGTTTTATTCAATAAAAATTTGTATTAAAAATCATTATTTACCTTAATTAAAGGTATGTGATATAATTTTTTATAGATATAAACTAATTTAAGTATATAATTTCCATTTTAAAATCTGGAGAAATTTAATCGCGGTTGAAATGCTTGGTTATTTTAATTAGTATACATTTGTGATTGGCCAATATGTGCAAAATGCGGAAACCTGATTTATTGAATGACAGTCACGTGAGAAAGAAGTAAATAATCAGTCGGTATTGAATACAGACACTAAAAAACGTTATTTGCAAATTATTACTGCTAGATATCACTGACGAGACATGGATAAAAAATTAAAAAAGATCCTTTCGTAGTCTAAAATCGTAGGATATTCCAAAATTTATTTGACTTACATCAAAACTAAATAAGTTATATAGCCGAAGTTGGTGAGAGAATTTCATAGTCTCCTTAGAGCAATTGGTAGAGCGTTAGACTGGCAATCGAGAAGTTCTAGGTTCAATTCTTAGCAAAGACGTAATCGTTTATAGCACAAATCAAATAAATATATTCGATAAATCTAGCTATTTTGCAAAAAATGCTAGGCGTGAGTGGTAAATATACCTAACAGCAAGACTGTTTGTAGTCCATCTAACTATCTATCAAGATGTCCTAGTTAGAAACCACATGGTAGCCCAAAATATAAAATATCTCTTTTACCGTTATACCTTTCTAAATAACTAATAACTACAGAGCATTTTTCTTAATTTAAAAAAGAGTCAGTGGACTCTCCAGACACATATTAAATTTCACTGAATAAACCCTGGATTAGCTTAATGGCTTCTCGATAGAACCTTTTTCAACAGTTTTTCCCACTTTTAAAGCAAAATCGCTTACTTAACACATATAACTTGTGCCTTCGACGGTTACAGTAAATATTATTGTGGAGAAAAATCGTTTTCTTATCTAGAAAACCTAAAACAGAAACGGAAAAGCTCTGAAACTGACAGACGATTTATATGATAATGCCATGATTAAAGGGAAACCGATAGATAACATCTTTACTTTTATTTTCTTTTTTTCCCTTAGCAATCCATAATGGTTGCCGAAAAAGCTTTCACAAAAGTACACTAAAAAAGTGCCTATAAAAATGATGAAAAAAAGGCAATTTATGTAGATGTCATATTTATTTATTCATGTTCAGTTAAAAGAGTAACAAAAGTAGAGCCCGAAAAAAATTATTGTAAATGGGTAGGTATGAAAGCGGCTGCAAATTTCAATTTTTTTCAGGTGCTTTTTGTATATAAAGATGCAAAAAGAAGCAGAGAGAAGAGAAATACCTTATTTAAAGTTCGAGTTATATACAGGGTACGCCAAACTCGATGGCCCCTTAGAAGTATCTAGATAATGAAACAAGTTAGGAATTTGAAATTTAGGATTTGTCCATAGGAGGTCATGATCTCCAATTTGAAAATAGTTTTAACATTGCGGCGTTGCCAGATCTACTCTTACTACATACCAACTTTGTTATTTCAAATGTAATGCCCTGTATATTTTCACATTTTTGGATACCGCTGGACATTTTAAAACTTTTCTGTATAACCGATAGTATACCTATCTAGAGCCGTTTGACAAATAAAAATTATTTATTAAGAAATTTAACAACACGCATCCCTCAATAAAAAAATAAGATTTTTCGCAACGGACAAAGACAACCGACTGAGATTTTGGCTGTTGTTCCTTAATAGGTTGTTTTGTCATAATATGTCAGGCAAATTAAATTATCTCATACAGGGTGTCTACAACATCATATTCATTTCGTGCAACATAAAAATTGTAGTTATGCAGTAATTTTAAATGGAACACCCTATATTTTAGAGTGGTAACTAAAAGATCCATTAATTCTCTATCTAAAAGTATTATGTGATGTCATACCTAATTTTAGCCGTTTTGGACTTATAAGCAAAAAAACAAAATAATGTAATTAATGTAAATATAATTTCTTATTAGCAGAAGAAGTAGGCTATGACTTCAATCAAAAACGTTTGTCAAAATGTCACTGCCTATTTGGCAAGTAAACGCTGTACTTACGTTCGTAATCTATTATCTGAATATGGCGAATTCTTATACAAACGAGGAAATTTTAAAACTTTTCTACATTCATGGCGAGTGCAACAGAATTATTAATAGAACATGCAGAACATTTAACGAACACTATCCGCACTTAGTCCCAATGAACAAAAAGAAATTTAATAGGATAAAAAATAACTTTAAGAACAATGGTCAAATAAAGCAGGAAAGAACCCAAATTAAACCTGTAACAGGTAACGAAGACAATGAAATAAATGTTCTTGCACATTTTGTTGCATTTCCTCATGCATACCTGTTACAGGTTTAATTTGGGTTCTTTCCTGCTTTATTTGACCATTGTTCTTAAAGTTATTTTCTATCCTATTGAATTTCTTTTTGTTCATTGGGACTAAGTGTGGATAGTGTTCGTTAAATGTTCTGCATGTTCTATTAATAATTCTGTTGCACTCGCCATGAATGTAGAACAGTTTTAAAATTTCCTCGTTTGTATAAGAATTCGCCATATTCAGATAATAGATTACGAACGTAAGTACAGCGTTTACTTGCCAAATAGACAGTGACATTTTGACAAACGTTTTTGGTTGAAGTCATAGCCTACTTCTTCTGCTAATAAGAAATTATATTTACATTCATTACATTAGTTTGGTTTTTTGCTTATAAGTCCAAAACGGCTAAAATTAGGTATGACATCACATAATACTTTTAGATAGAGAATTAATGGATCTTTTAGTTACCACTCTAAAATATAGGGTGTTCCATTTAAAATTACTGCATAACTACAATTTTTATGTTGCACGAAATGAATATGATGTTGTAGACACCCTGTATGAGATAATTTAATTTGCCTGACATATTATGACAAAACAACATATTAAGGAACAACAGCCAAAATCTCAGTCGGTTGCCTTTGTCCGTTGCGAAAAATCTTATTTTTTTATTGAGGGATGCGTGTTGCTAAATTTCTTAATAAATAATTTTTATTTGTCAAACGGCTCTAGATAGGTATACTATCGGTTATACAGAAAAGTTTTAGAATGTCCAGCGGTATCCAAAAATGTGAAAATATACAGGGCATTCCATTTGAAATAACAAAGTTGGTATGTAGTAAGAGTAGATCTGGCAACGCCGCAATGTTAAAACTATTTTCAAATTGGAGATCATGACCTCCTATGGACAAATCCCAAATTTCAAATTCCTAACTTGTTTCATTGTCTAGATACTTCTAAGGGGCCATCGAGTTTGGCGTACCCTGTATTCCCTTGAGCTCTGAAATGTCATTTCAAAAGTTCCACATTGTTGGAACCTCTATATTTGTTTCAGAATTCTTAAATTGTTTAATATTATTATAGAGTGAAGGTAACGACTGGAAATGATTTAAATATTGATTATATATACATATATTTTTGTATCTACCGGAGCGGCAAAAAAAAAACAAATTCTTATAACTCAATTTACGCGACATTACAGTAAAGAAGTTTAAACTGATTAGATAGAGCTTTTTATTGCCAGCATGTTTATTATGAAAATAATTAGAGGAGTTTTTCCCTGGACGGTTCAAAGAATATTTGGCCCCTTGATGGTTTTTGAAAGCCGCTGTGTTCTGAAAATATAGGGCGAGAAAAATTTTCGACAGTAGCAACATTTTATTATGAAAAATTACATGTAAAGTTTCTTATTCTATGCGAACTGTTGAAACCGACTACCTCCAACTACGATGTAAGAATTCAATCTTCTCGGCATTATAACGGCCGAACTCTCTCAAAGACACCAGGGTCGTTTCTTATTGAGTTACACCCAGCAATTATCCGATTTCTGAAATCTTCGACATTTTCCACTGGAGTGCTATAAACTAATAACTTTATCCATACGATATAATCCAGGGGGGTTTAAGTCCAGGGATCGAGCAGGCTTTAAGTGAGGTCCAACTAAGCGATCTCCATATTATATTACTGTTAAAAACTCACTAGCAACCACACTCAAATGTGCTGGTGCACCATCGTGCATAAGCCACATTGCATTTCTTGTTGCCAAAGGTACATCCTCTAAAAACTCAGGTAGCGTTTGTTCCAAAACGTTTCAAAAAACCTCGTCGCGTAAGACTCGCTGGAAGAAATACCAGTCCAATTAGCTAGTCACTCACAATTCCAACTCTAACGTTTAACGAGAATTGATGTTAAAAACGATCTTCAACGACCTCATGTGGATTTTCTTTAGCTCACACATGGTTATTGTGAAAATTTCTTATTGCATTACTTGAGAAATTCGATATATCGGTAAAAAGAATCAGCGTCAATAATAATTGATGGATCAGAACCAATCAAAATCAGCAGGAATATTTGTCTGAACGCGTAATATGTGATATTATGCTTCAGCAAATAGTCCCTAAAACTTTTACCAATAGTCCCATTACTTAAATTCAAAGTATTTGCAGTTTTTCAAGTGGAAGTACGTGAATCCTCCTCTATCATGTCCAGCACATTATCTTCCACTTCTACCGTTCTTACTGTCATTGACCTTCCTGATCCTCCACTTCGTTGCAATGTACCTGTTTTATGAAGACGTTGATGAATGCTTTGGAATATTACGGTCAGGAAATCGCTCAATGTACAACCGCCTAGCTTGTTATGAATTGCCATTAGCAAGTCCGTAATAAAATGCGCGTCAGTCATGTTGACGTTCGTATAGCGACTCGTAATAGAGGACTTCACTAATAAAAGTTTAATTATAGAGAATACACGTCAAACAGACAAACGCTAATGGCACAATTAAAGTTATCACCTAATTATTGTTTAAAAACTTTTTGCCTCCCAAAAACAGGATAATTGTTATTAGATGCTTTTAAAAACAATTGCTATTGTAAAGTACATTTTAATATACAATATACGTATATTTTCTGTTTTACCAAAGTTGCCTGAATACAAGTTGTGACTTATCCAGTGTAAATCTAAATGAGTTTTTTTTTAGGTATAAAATCTATATCTTACGTTTAAATTTTACATTATTTTTTAAATTGTTATAATAATATATTAATTACCTATTATATTTTAAATAGCTTGTATGCCATTTGTTAATTGGTTTATTGTGAGCCTGAAATGGTGTTACATAAATAAATAAATAACTGTTAATAAAACTTAAGTTTTAAAATTAACTTCTATTTTGGTCCCTTTCAAGTTTGCACCACTAAATTAATATTTTGTGGCATTCCTGAGAATCTCACAAAGCGGCGCCTCTACAACTTCCCTTTCAATTATAATACACTCTTTGTTGTGGTCTTATGACTACTTGTCACCTTGTCACTTGATCTTCTTCTCCCCTATAATGTTTCTGACAAATGGAATTCTCTCTCTGTCTCTTTCTCGCTCACTATAGCCAAGTGTATCATCCTTTAATCTACCTTTCAGAGTAAATTATATTACATATTACCCAAATGTACTAAGGTTTTGTTATAAAAATAAAATGCAAGAACTAATTTTTACACGTTTATTTTATCTATTCCTGTGACTCTTATGAGTTAAAAACTTTTTATCCTACGTATTTTGGTTGAGGCAGAAGTTGAGTTAGAAGTAAGTAAGAAGTTATTTTAAAATATTTCCGTCATAAAAGTATAAATTGTGAACACGTTTTTTAATTATTATTGTGTTAAAATTAAAATTTAAAAAACCGCTAAATTAAAATTAAAATGCGCAGGTTCTTTAATAACACTTTTTATTGCATATTTAAAGGAATAAATTCTGTACACAAGATGCAATGTTATTATAATAAAGGACAATCATAAACAAAAGTATTGTGTAATTATTTAATTAAACGCACATCATGAAACAATAAGTTGTGATGGCAAATTTAGACTGTTTATTATCAACTTTTGAAAAAAGTTATTCTTTATAAAAGGTTTGGCTATAAAAAATATTAATGTTGTAAAAATGATTAATTTTTAAATTTCATGGGAGAAAAGTTTACCAAGTTGGTATTAGTAAGTACAGTTTAGCACAGAATGTAAATACAGGATATCAGAAAAAAATTAATACTATGTTTTTAGTTAAATTTAGTATTCTTGCTTATGTATACATTTATACAGGGTGGTCATTTAAGGCCGCTTATGCGGCAAAGTACAACAGCTAAGATATTATTAGACATACGTTCAAATGTCATTATAAAGATCAAAGGATAGCAAAAAAGCTGAAAAAAGAAATAATACTTTTTTAAATATTTTATTTTAATTTTAGAAATCAAACAAAACCCAACTTTACACTTTGACATCTGGCTGCTTATGCATAGTACCACTTGGTTTTTTGTTTATCTTTAGTTTTTTATTCGTTATTCAAAAAATCCAACTGTTAAGCCTAAACAGAAATACAGGTAGGTCATTTCAAGACAAGATAATATAATTTTTGTAGGTTTAATATGTAGGTAGTGGCGACGCTAGGGGGGGGAGGGCAGAGGTGGCCCAGGCCATACCAAAATTATTCCTGACCCCCTTAAAATAAGAAATAAGCAGCCAAATTATATGCCACAAACTTTTTTTCTTTTGCAAGCATTTATTGGTTTATTTAATAAAAAAGTGGTCTTAAATTCTTAAAAACGTATTTTTGTAAGATGTTACCAATGATCTGGTAGGATAGATGGTACATGTCACTTATAAACCCTATTAAAATATATTGACAACATCGTTTGTAGGAGAGAGGCGGTGAAGAGCAAGGTGGGGACAGTAGTAGGGATATCGGTTTTTTAACATTTAAATATGACCTTGCTACTATAGGGTAGACCTCACCCATGAAAAGTAACTGCAGAATTATTATTTCCAGATTCTTGCCTACTTGATACTTGCGATTCATCTTAATTAGCCTCAAAAAAACATCACAAAACACTAAAAACAGCAATTATTACACAAAACCGTTAAACTGAAGAAAATTTCAAACCGCTGTCAACGAAACACTAGACAGAACTTGAGATGTCCGATATACATCGATGCATCGAAAACATTGATATTTTCAATGCGATGCATCGGTTTTTGGCGATGCATCGATGTATTTTAATCAATGTATTATTAGAAAAATAATTATTTTGTTGTGGCCTCTCGATCTTGAGTATACCTTTTATGTTTGGTTTCAGTTAAGGTGTGAGCTTAGATTAATTCTAATTCTATTAAAATGTTTTTTTCGATGCATCGAAAACGTTGATGTTTTTTTGCAATATATTTTCAGTGGACATCCCTAAATGGAAATGAATGAAATAACGTTTTCACAGCCTCATAACAATGTCGTGGCGGTCACATCTTTGGAGGTGTAACTCTTACTGCTGCGTTATCATAATGCAGAATTTCTATAAGGTTTTAGACAAAAATTTAAATTTCCCACATCATGTTAATACTTTTAACAGCGTTGTTTTGTTTGGCAAACAAAGTGAAAGGGCGCAATTTGGATGTTGATTTACCTCTGAATGGAATACGATTTTGTCAATAGTTTCATCTGTTATTGTTTCATCTATATATACCAGATCATTGGATGTTACTAATACAGGTATTTTAATAGGAGTAGTAATATACACGGGCAATTTTTGTAATTTATATACAAACTTACTTAGGCCCCAAAAAATGTCTGGCCCCTTCTTGGACACCCTGGTCGCCTCTAAATGGTGGTTATTGCTTTATCCTTTATGTTTGGAAAAGTTATTTGATATAATATGATGAACAATTAAAAATTTATATTATTAGCGAGAAAATTTTACCGTGCGAGCAAAAATTATTTGCATCAAAGAGGACTTGGATTAAAAAACGTAGGGCTTGGTTTAGATCACAATGATATATGGACGATATATCTAACCAAATCTAGGTTAAAATTTTGTCAAATTCATATTATGACATGATATGCCAAACGAATGAGTAATAAAATAAGTAGACAAATACAAATTTATTTTTGTTGTTTACAAAATTAACAAAGTAAGAATATACAGAAAGAAAAAGAAAAATAATTACATAAATTGCTGAAATAGGCCACCGCCATGCTCCAAGCATAAATTCACAAGTCTCTTCATATTTTCGAGTAATTCCTGCGTCTTTCAAAATCTGCGGCTTGTATTTCTTGAAATACTTGCACTTTATAAAGAAATAAATTTAGCTGCTTCTTAAGAATAGTCCTGCATGTTCCATAAGATCTTCCCACTTCTTGGGACATGCGTCTTATACAATTTGTAGGCGTATTTTGCATTATTTCACGAACATTTGCAACAAGTTCTTCTGTTCTTATAGGTGGCCTTCCTGGTCCTTTTTTGTGTTGTATAGAATCTGTTTCCCTAAACACAGTCACGGTTCTTCTCAGGCAATGATAAAAATCCCCAGCAATAAAAGCAACGTTAGAAAAATGTTCGTGAAAATCGTCCATGCATAAACCCGGATTGTATTGCCACTTACTCTAACCCCGTTTCAAAAATACGCTTCAACCATGAATGTTTTGTGCTGTTCCATAAAGCCCATTGTGTGAATTGATCAAGAAATTGGAAAAATTAGCGATGAATCAAATTACTTGTTACGACTGTCAAAGATGACGGAATAACTGATTGATTGTTAGTTCAGGTAGTTGCTGATACCCAACAGGTATTAACTTCTACGGCTAAGCATTACGTCTTTAGACGCAAGGCCCTCTTTGATGCCAATAATTTGTGCTCGCACGGTATATTAATTGCAAGAACGATTTATATGAATTGCGAGAAAATTAACGGGTAAGGGTACCGACTTTTAATATATTGATAGGGAATTATAAACATACACTTACCACCCCATTATTAAATTTTCTAACCACACAAGGTAACTTTGCAGTTCCGCCCATTTGTGCGACCGCCATAGAAGAATTGGGCGTTAGAAACATTGCTCCTTGATTGGGCGATTTCAAAAGTGAGTTTGCTGAGGCATGGTCTTTGCTTCGCACCACGTAACTTCTTATGGGTCTTGGCTTCCCTTTACTCATTCTGGAATCTGAAAATAAAGAAATACGTAAAACTTATATACAGGGTGTTTCTTAAAAAGATGCAAATATTTAAGGAGCTTATTATAGGGCCCATTTTAAGAAAAAAACTTCATATTAACATATGTTCTAAAATTCTTAACTGTTGAACTACAGGGTGCTAAAGTTTTAAGAAAAAAACATTTTTTTTATGATAACTTTGGTATGACCCTGTATATTTTTGTGAAACGTGGTACGCATCCTTTATCAATCAAAAGGCGTTTACTGCTGTACAACATAATTTTTTATTCTTGCCAGTGGCGTTCGTGCGGGATTTGAACTGCATCATTTTAAAGAAAAAAGTGTTACTCCACTGCTTTTTCTTTACATAAAAATTATTTTTTAAATCCTTATTCCTTTCTGAGCAAATCTGGTCTCTTCATTTTGATTCATTTCACGTATGGTTTTTCTCAAAAAAAAATAAAATACATTGATTTGCATCCCGCAAGACCACTTACCAGAAAAAACAATTTATGTAACTTTAAACGGTAAAATTATGAAATTATAAGAACTTAAATACATTTTGGAATGTTAACACAAAATTACCCTGAACGCGCAAAGAAATAAATTATATCAGGTGTTGAAAATGACCACCTCCTGCAAATATGCATGCATCTGCTGATGCTGATATTTTACGTTAATAATCCTTAATAATACCCAATTTCATAACAATGTTCAAATCAATGTATTTTATTTTTTTATGCGAAAACCATACGTCAAATGAATCAAACTGAAGGGACCAGATTTGCTTAGTAAGGAATAAGGATTTAAAAAATAATTTTTATGTAAAGTAAAAGCAGTGGCGTAACACTTTTTTCTTTAAAATGATGCAGTTCAAATCCCGCACGAACGCCACTGGCAAGAATAAAAAACTATGTTGTACAGCAGTAAACGCCTTTTGATTGATAAAGGATGCGTACCACGTTTCACAAAAATATACAGGGTCATACCAAAGTTATCATAAAAAAAATGTTTTCTTCTTAAAACTTTAGCACCCTGTAGTTCAACAGTTAAGAATTTTAGAACATATGTTTATATGAAGTTTTTTTCTTAAAATGGGCCCTATAATAAGCTCCTTAAATATTTGCATCTTATTAAGAAACATCCTGTATATAGTAAAAAATATAAGCCTTATGATAATATTCTAAAAAAATTATTCATACATTTATAGTAAAAACTCCTAAAAGGGAATATTTTTCAGGATAACATTTTATAGATTTATTCTTTAGCTTCTCAGGAACTTCTACAGCTGCGAAGCACTAACCAGCAAGAAATTTAAAATCTGCGGAAATATTCAACCCGGCGACAACCTCCCGCATGACAAACTTGGCAGAAAACTATTGGACCTCGTAGAAGGAACAAACCTTTTCTAATAAGACGCACAAGAAACCAGAAGGCTGCAGTGTAAGAAGCTTGAGCCACACACTCAACCGCCACCTTTAACCAACCAACAACAATAGCCTACTGGAAAATTTGAATATTCTGCTTTTAGTTTAAGGCGAGGGGTAAACCGCTGCGGCAATTCGGTGTACAACGCTCTGGCATTTCATCGGCAATCCGAGTAATTCGGTGGTAATCATGGCATTTCCGTGGCAATCCAGGAAATTCGGAGGCAGTACTGGCATTCCGTGGCAATGCTGCAGGCATTTTACGGAAATATTGGCATTCCGTGGCAATACTTGTGGCATTCCAGTGGAAATATTTTTAATACTTTTGGATATGTGGCAGCGGTGTACCTTGTTGGTCATTCCGACATGAGCGCCCGCATCCAGCTCTCTAATTCAACAATGCAATTATTATGATATTACAAACGAATCTTTTAAAATATTCCCGCCAGTATCATTCGATAAAAAGGCTATCTGTTTTACCCATATTGTCACCTGCTCAGTTGGTAAAGTAAGTTTGCTATTGTATCGACGATACCGATAAAATTAATAATGCAGGTGCCTCATATAGATGGCCTATGATTCGACGAAAATGCATTGATGCGACATTTCTTAAACCCTTTATTTTTCTGTGCCATAAGTAGAAAGATAATTTTAAAATAGGTGAGCTCATGCGTACTCATTAAAATAATAATTATATTCCACTAGCAATCGATTGACAATCCTGGCAATCCAGTGGCATTCTACTGGAAATACTGGTAATTCAGTGGCATTTAACCGGCAATACAGGCAATCTACGGATGTTTCCGGCAATTCGTAAGAAAATGTGGCAAATTTTAAATTATTTACTGCGAAAATAAATAAAAAAACATACGCTCTTTAATAAAAACAGGGGAATAAACTCACTGACGTCACATCTGTCTCGACCCATGGCCCCCAGTGATTCAGCTGAAGGTCGAATGCCACGTCTTCCTAAATATCAAACGGGTTGTTTAGTTGGGTTGTTAAATTATTGCACGGGTAATGGGATGAGGTAATAAGGTGTTGATCTCTTGTTTTTAAACTTTCTGCCTTCGCGGCGTTTTTTAAATTGTCTCTAGGAAATGTTTGTGACCATCTGGGAAGATTTTTATTATTGGTATGTATTTTCCAAAGGTTATAATTCAGGATGTTAATGCTGAATATGATGAATTCGGTTCTAGTGAAAAGGCCCATTATTCATCTGCAATACGCAACAGGTACACCATACGTAATGAAGTACGTACATGACACAGCAAACATCTTTTTTACCACGCAACCACACAATCCAGTCCTAATACAAAATAGCACAGCCGCAAGACACTATCACAATTTAACACATAAATCTATACACGCCAGACTTCCAATTTATTATATCATATTACTTGGCAATTTTTGGCAGTAGTGTACAACATTTGGGTCAGCGGTTTACCCCTCGGTTTAAGGGCATCAGTGTTTTTTAAATTTTTTACTGAAAAACAATTTAAGATACGAAAAAGAAGCAATCATTTTTATTACAAAATGAAGTAGGTACTTGAAATAAAATATTTTTTGTTTAAAAAAAAAAGCCGGGCCCTAAATTTTTTTTATACTCAAAATAATAAATTAATTTAAATATTATTTGGAACTCCACTGAATAAAACTTCAATTTTTACTACACCTAGTTTATACCTATCAAGTTTAATAAAAATATCTAATGTATGGTCGGAGTTGACAAAAAGAAAAGTTTCAACTAAAACCTTGTTCACCTTGTATAATAAAAAGAAAGTGGAAACATATTTAAAATCAAGCATTCAAGATTATAAACCAGCCTATAATATGTAAAAACGTTTCTTTTTTTATTGTGACGCATATCTTCTTTGTCGGATTTTTCAATCTCTCTTACGCAAACAAGTAATTAAGCTTCAGAAATGTTTGCATAACGAAGATTAAATTTTAGAAAAAAGTTGTTTAATGCTTTACTTTGCAACCAGACCAAGAACGTATTTTAAATTATAAAAACATCGGATATTCCGTTACCAAGAAAATACATTTTTTTAACATCAAGGTAAACTTTCAACCCAAGTTGAAACTTGAAAGGTTAACGTTGACTAACATGTCAGAAACATTTATCTGACTTTTACCATAAATAAATAATATAACTGAAAAATGGTTAGCGTAGTATAGAGACCAAAAAAATTTAAATTGAAAATATTTAAAAGTCTACCATCGCTTTTACTCGCGACATGCATTTATACCATTTACTATGGTGTTTGGGTGTCACCAAATATCACTAGTAAAGTTTTATTAAACATAATCTGTACTCGGGAGGCATACGACACTATGTGCCATCAGCTTGATTTGTGGATATTTAGTAAAAACAATTAAGTTTAATATAATTTTGAGGTTAGTATTGATTTATAATTGTATTATCTTACTTTCATTACACAAAGTATTAATTATTTGGTGTTTCTTTGTTAATAATTTTTTAAATTATCATAATAATTATTAATACAATTATTTGTATTTTGATGGACATAGTGTTCTATACCTGTAAAAAATTATAAGCCATAATACTGTACTCGAAAGGCATACGACACTATGTCCAATTTTTACAAAAAATTAGTATATCAAATGGAAATGGTATGCATTTTGGTTAAAGGAAAAGTAATAATAGACCAAATAAAAACTTATTGCCGCCTAAATGCCGATAGTCAGCTGGCGTTTAACATTATGTGTAATCCCCACCTACTATTATATAGATCTAGTTAGAGGCATATAACATCAAGTGATTATATAGTGTTCTATGGCGCTAAATGTGTTGCTAAAGATATTACTAAATATCCGAGGCATACAGATATTATTACCTTGGTGTCTTAGGCCTCTGAATAAAAATGCACATAGTGTTAAAATTCTACCCTGTTTCTCAGCTACCTTAACTAATTGGACTTGGTGTTGTATGCCCCATAAAAGAAATTAATTTTCTGAATAAAACTACATAGTTACCTAATTTTTGTAAAAATTGGACATAGTGTCTTATGCCTCCGGAGTACAGATATATACATTTGGTGTCATGGGATAGATAAAAGTTCAAACGTTGTTTGTCTGTAACATATTTTTAATTTAGGCCTTTCTTTCGGATTAAATAACAAAAGTTGTAGTATATTTTGAAAATAAAAGGGTAATTGGAAAATCTACTACATGAGAAACAGAGTGTAAGAATAAGTCATTCAATATTTTTAAATTGAATCAAATCGTATGTGCGATTTCGGAGAAATTCGGTGACAGCGGAGGGCAAAGATTGGGATTATTTTAAATGCGATGATGGGCCTTTAACTTTAAAAAAATCATATTTACCTAATAAAACATAGAATAATTTTATTATTATTGTTTATTTTAATGCAATTGCGCTACCATTCAGATGTGTTGCTATTGTTGTCAAGAGAATTAAAACAGATTTAATCTTGATCCACCATGCCGTTTAAAATTTTAGGAATTATTCCACCCCTGCTCGCGGTGTTAACGTAAATAGCAGTGTCGCTCTCAATAATTTAGTTCCCGTTTCCAAGCATTTTTTTTAATAATCGGCCTAAACAATGCTGTTTCGTTTACGTTTTAAAGAAAACTGTGTATACCGGGTGTCCACGAAAGGTGGCTCGCCTCTCTAACTTTTTTGTTTTTTAATATAATGAAATAAAATTCGGGGGATTTGTATACGACATAAAACTGCATTTTTTGACAGATGACTAAACATTATGGAACTTCCGGTTTAACCGGAAGTGACATAAACTTTCAATTTTTAAATGGGACACCTGGTATATTTTTACTTTTTTTGACTCCATATGACATTTTAAAAACAACGATGTGTCACTTGTCACTTTTTGTCACCAAGAAAATATTTTTTTTCCAAATTTATTGTTTTATCTAGAGGGCTATGAATACCTTAAAATCACTTATTTCAGTTCTTTAATCTTGGGAAAAATACAATTTTACTATTTTTGGTCCAATGCTATGTGCTATGTAAAATTTAATCTTTAAAGTTGTACAACTCATTTTTTTTAAATAGCACATGGTGGCTCGTTGGGTTAAGAAAAAAGAGGATTTTATTACGATTATTTTGATACCATACACTATTAGGTTTTATAAAAGCTGCCATTAAAAAACTTTAAAAAGTTAACTTATAACTTTTCTAAAATGAAGCATCTTTTGAAAATAAATTTAGATTTAAATGCATCAAGTAGCCTGTGACCAGCAAAACTGATAAAACAAAATCATGCCTTGAAAAAAATTGAAATGCCAACAGCTTCTGCCAAAGTAAATTAGTTTGTTATTTAAAAAGCATGGAAAATAATAGTTTTACAAGGAGTGAAAAAGTTGATATTATGGTATTAGTGTTTGGAGAATGTAGAAATAATTCAACCGATGCTGCACAACTTTACGCATAAAGATATTTTAATCGGCGTCATCCAACACGGCACTATTAGGTACCCAAAATTGGTTCTGAAAATGCGAAATGAGCCTGACAATAATAACTTATCAACTTTTTCACTCCTTGTAAAACTATGATATTCCATGTTTTTTAAACAACAAACTAATTTGCTTTGGCAGAAGCTGTCGGCATATCAATTTTCTTCAAGGCATGATTTTGTTTTTGCCGAAAACAGATTAAAAAGTGGTAGTAAAATAAAATTCGAAAGGAATCAGTTTTCTTCCTCTACCCCTTCCTTATATATATTTCTTTCGAATTTTTTTTTACTACCACTTTTTAATCTGTTTTCGTCTAATCACTTAAAATGTCCTCGACTTATTCAAGGTTTTTAGTTTTTAATTTAAAAAAAAATTTTTACATGCGTTATATCAGGGGCACTTAGGCCCTTCGGTGCTGATGATGGTACTCCCTAGTACCGAAACATGTACACATTAATCTGACTCTTTTAATATAAGTATTTGTGGAGACGACTGTGGGTTTTTTTCCCTATATCTTTACAGCTCCACTTTGAGATAATGGATTACTTCCGCAAAACTAAATTTATTTATTAAGGTACTGGTATTGAAATAACTATAATTGCTTTTGTTCTGTTTTTTTTTGACGATATTTCTTTTTACTTGTTATTTACTTTGTATGTATATATTAATGTAATTTTGAAATAAAGATTATGATAATAAAAAAAAACCATATAGTTAGGTGGGTTTTAATGTTCCATATAGTCCACGCAAATAAAGTATAATACCCATCAATTGGCCAATTTCTTTAAATGCATGAGTGACCAAAAAACGCTATGTATTTTCATGGTGGACCGATGTACCGATGTAAATATTCCTATGCCAAAAAAGTTCAAATAACGCCCAAGGAAAACAGACTACCCGAAAACATATTAAATTTATTAAGATGTAGAAACGCAATACGCAAGAGATGGCAAAGACACAGGACAATGCAAGACTTAATTACACTAAGACAATTAAATTAGGAGATCAATAATAGAATAAAAGAATATAAAAATCAAACCTGGACGAATATTTTATCTAAATTAACTACAGACAATTCTTTATGGAACTTAATAAGACGGACAAAAAAGACAAAAGTACAAATTCCATCATTCACACAAACTCCACAAAATAACAAAGAAAAAGCTCAGACAATAGCGGACTACTATGGACAAATGTGTGCAGGGAAGCCCAATATAAGTGCAGAACAAAACGAAATAACTAATTTAGCAAATAAATTCACGAAAAATAAATATCCGATTCCTCCTACTATTTTACAAAAAATTTATACAAAACCAATTGAAATCATTAAAATCATTAAAGATCTTAAAAATAAAAAAACACCCGGTGAAGACGAAATCGCCCCTATCCTGATAAAAAATTTACCACAAAAAACAATAGTACAATTCACTTATATTGTAAATTCAATTTTTCTATTACAGCACTTTCCGAGCGCATGGAAGAGAGCAATAATAATACCAGTTTTAAAGCAAGGCAAACCAGCAAACCGGCCTGGATCTTACAGACCTATTGCTCTATTAAGTGTGCTCGGAAAAGTGGCTGAAAAAATAATACATAAAAGAATGATAATCAGTCCATTAGACCAGAAAATCCCGGAGGAGCAGTTTGGATTCCGAAATGGCAGGAGCGCTGTGCTTCTGGTAGCGCATGTTGCGCAACAAGCAATAAAAAAATGTAACCAGATGCAAAACATAGTGCTCCTGTCATTGGATATAAAACAGGCATTTGACAGCGTCTGGTATAATGGACTGATTTTCAAACTCAACACTTAAATATCCTACTACCATGGTATGAAAAATGGAAGCTGGAAATAAACCAAAATAAATGTGAATGCATGATAATGACCAAAAAACGAACAAATACACACATAAATCAAAATATTCAAATAAATAGAGAGCAAATACAACCAACAGACCAAATAAAATATTTAGGAGTGATTTTGGACAAAGGACTGACTTTTAAACAAAACACAAACAACATAGTAAGAAAGTTTTTAGCAGTTTCTAATTCATTAAATAAATTACTTAAAAATAATTCCCCGCTATTACCTCAAAATAAATTAATAATTTATAATCAAATAATTAAACCGACGATGACTTACGCAAGCCCAGTTTGGTGTAGTATGGCGGATAGACATTTTCGCATTTTACAAATTCAGCAAAATAAAATACTTAGACAGGTACTAAGAACAAACCGATACACGCCAATCCGCCACCTACACCAAGCTACACAGACACCACTATTTCATCAATACGTACAAGACCTTGCAATTAATTTCTATCAAAATCAAATACAACATTCAGAACTGACACAAAATATGACACAAACCAGACAAATTGACAATCCTACTCACAAACCATTTTATGCTAAACTACCGGTTTATTTCCAGTGAATCCATTACATAATTTAAATAAAATCAAAAACAAGTACATCGTACACAGAAATTGCAATGCAAACTTAACTCCACCCTAATGAGAGGGGACAGTACAGGCCCACCGCGCACGTTCTATCCGAGAGGCAAAAATTATGCTACCTTGTACCTGACAAAATTAAGCTTGTTTTTACCCTGTTTTTCCAGTATTCGCAAACCAGAAGCTTTCACATCCAGAATTATCAACCTTTTCAATTTTCAAATTTTAAAAACAAACTCTTTCATGGCGGTAGAGGGTTACGGAACCGTCCGAAACAAGCTTAGCTGAACGTCATTAAAGTCTACCACGTACCAACATCAACCCCACTGGCGATGTCAGTGCGTGTCCTGGGCAGTATCCAGAGATAAACCATACATAAATATATTATAAAATATTATGTAAATGTAGATTTTGTGTCATGTATATAATTATGAATAATAAAGATGTTTTGAAAGTGAAAAGTGTAAATATTAACCCGACGCCGCGACTCATCATAGTCAAGCGATCAGATCGAACCTCCACCAGCTTATTTGGGTATATTCACAGACCTGTAATATATACAGGGTTCCCGAAATTGATTCTGGCAGGATTAGATATATAGAACGACGGTTAAATGGGAAAAGTTTTGGGCAATTAGGTTAGCAGTTATTTGGGACCTACGGATCGATGCTGATTCTTTTGGCTTTTGAGATATTTTGAATAAACTAAAATGTTGCATTTTCTTAGATCGGTTGTAATTATGTTATTTCCCAATATTTTTTAAATCTGTAAACACATTTTCATGGTCAATTTTCACATAGAACGTGTCTACTTGGTAATATTTTAGTAACAACGTTTTGGTTTCCTGGAACCAACATCAATTTTCTTTTTTCTTATGACCGCTATATTGGATTTTTTATTTATCGAAAAGTACTTAATTTTTCCTATAATATGATACTTAACACTATTATAAATCAAAAATGTATAATCTCAAAAAAGATAAAAATTACATTTTTAGGGAAAATTCATATTTGGCAACATTAACATATCGGATGATCCTTTCACTTAAGAATAAAGTCCACTTAATAACAATGTCTGTTTATACTATTCTTAATTAAAGTAAAACTGTTACAACTATTTTACAAATGATCAATTTAATAACGAGTGGTTAGAATGTAATATCTGTCGGTGGCACCATGCGCTGACCTGCTAGGTCCCCGGATCTTACCCCATTAGATTTTTATTTATGCGGATTTGTCAAAAATAAGGTATACAAATTTAATCTCCCTAAAACCCGCCAAGTTCTTGAGCAACGAACTCGAGATAGTTTAGTCATATTAACGGTAATACCATTTATCTGTCGAAAAAAAATGTCAGCGATGTATAAAATGGTCGACATTTTGAACCCTATATAGTAATACTTTGTTATTAGTTATAACAGTTTCACCTTAATTAGGAATAGTATAAACAAATATTGTTATTTGGTAAACTTTATTCTTAAGTAAAAGGATCATCCGATTTGTTGCCAAATATGCCATTTAAAAAAACATCCCTTCCAAATGGTATGAAACTCAAATATTTATTTTCCATTATTTCATTTTTTCGTTAATTTTACCGCAAATAAAAATAAAAAACTAGTAATGGAATATTTTTTTTCGAATACGGAAATAGAAGAGATATCATTAGATCGTAGAGACAATTCTTATCAAAACATTGACTTTATGTGTTAATTAAATTAATGCATGAAAAATAAGTAAACATTTTTCAACCAATTCTTTTTTAGCTACTGTTCTTGTTAACATAAAATATTCTTGTAACGTACAAAGCTTTGTAAGTGTCACGAAATTTGATGATTTACTGGCAGAAAGTGAGATTAAGTTTTTGGTACAACCTAGTGTCCCCATGAATTTTGTATTTAACTGAATGTTTAGCGGTGTGCCACCAGAGTTTTTTTTATAATATATTGTCCGAAAAATAGGCGTACCTATTAAATTGCGGAGCTGCAAATAACATATACCAAAATATGATAAAATAAAGTTACATATCTAGATACATTACTACTCCTTACTTACTGAAAATACAAAATATCCGGAATTTTACCCCCATTTGGGCATATTAAAATTATACAACGGTTTTCACTAGCCTTTGTTTATATTTTAATCCGACTATCTGAGTCACTAAAAGCACAAAGAAAATTTACTAAATAAACTAAACAAAAACTAGAAATCCGTAAATATTAAACACTCACAATCCACAATAGCAAAGAAAACAACTAGGAATCCACAGAGAAAACTGAAAACACAACAACAAAAATGGCACCGAGCCGGTTCTAGAGTGTCAGTTTGATTAAATGAGGGAAACTCTTAATATCATTTTGTAGAGAAGAAAAAATACGAAGTTTTTATTTGAATTATTAACGAAACCAAATTTAGAGATTTCAACAAATAGCCCAGGAGTATTCGATTGACTGGTTTAGATCGATTCGTGTCTGACCTGTGTTCGATTGGCAAATGATTACTGTTAACCTACTACCGTCAAAGTGATCCCAAGTGACCCTGAGAAATTGTAGAATCCCCAAAAATCAGATCAGTTTCTTGTTTTGTTTACATTTATGGTTTTTAAATTTATAGTTCCATTCTGTCCCTGTTTTTAGATTTTCGTTGGGTGTGTGATTAGTATTATTTAATTATGTATTTTTTCGAAAAAATCAACTGTGATGTAGAAGTAGAAATGGATAAATTACGTCTTTTTGAAGCCATCTAGGTAAATAATATTTCCTGTACGGGAATAAGAAGAGTGGAAATAAAATATGTTAAAGTTGTTTTTATTTAGTGCCCCGCGCTATAAAATACTGCTACGCTACTCTCTGACTAATTTTCGAACATGAAATGAGGTCATGAAGTCAAAATTGAAACCCAAACGAACACTTGACATAAAAATCCGTGTTTCGCCTTGGATCACTGAATTGATTTTTAGGATTAGATCGATCCAAATCTATGTTACAATCGAATACGGCTCAAGTTAAACGTTTAATTGTGGTTCCTAGTATTTTTTTCTTTGGAGATCCATGGCCTTTTATTATCTACCAATGAAGGTTACGAAGAATTTTAAATTAAAATTTTGTTAAATTGAATATTGTAGAATTTGTTAATTAATATGACAACCATGACTTTTGCCACGTACTGGTACGTTTTTTCATAAAACATATATTTGTATAAGAAAAAACAATTGTAGGTACCCTCTATAACTGCTAAAAATATATAATTTTAACCAAAAATTAAATTGCTCTCTGATATTTTTAAATAATCCCATAAAATAATGATAAATGGGGTAAAAATGCGTATTATTTTATCGCTGCTCGAGTTATAAAGCATTTATATATCTCCCATGACAATCAAAAAAAGCTTTATGGTCAAAAATATAGTTCTCGCCTGTGTATTGATAAATCGTCGCGTCGGTCGATATATCACCGGTATATTTTCAAATATTATTACGACAAAAAAAATGCGTTGTAAATTAAAAATACCACTAAAAAATTGTACGTAATGGCTTAAAACAGATATTTTACGCAGTAAAAATTACATTGACTCCTTTTTTTTTTTTAGATACCAAATGTATATTCTCTGACTTCTTTACAATTTCCTGAATGGAAAAATAAGCTATTCCAGTGAACTGAACGGATATAATTTCATATCCTTATAACTCCGTAAAACAGGGCATAAATCAAACTCTTTATCACAGAGCATCTAACGCTTGCAACAATCCGGAAGACCTTAATATTGAAATTTCAAACATCAAAAAAGATTTAAAACAGAATGGTTATCCTAAAACCTTTGTAACTAATAGATACCATCTCAAAACCTAAAAATCGTAAAGTAAAAACTAATAGAGAAGCAAGCATTTCTTACAATACCTTATGTCAAGGGGATTTCTGAAAAGATTAGGATAACCAAAAACTATAATATCAGAACAGCATCCAAATTTGGAAACACGCTTAGAAGCTTTCTTGCAAAAGTAAAACCCCCCGTAATGAAAACACAAAAAATATAATTTATCAAATCCCTAGAGAGGGTGGCGAATAGTGCACTAGAGAAACAAAAATACCTCTTGCCGTACGCATTTTTGTATCGAGCGTCCAGTAAGCCGCATTCGTAATGTTCGACCTCGGCACGTATCGAGCGTTCGGTACTCCAACAACAGTCGGACTACCGTACGCTCGATTAGATTAAAATCTTGTTTTTTTTTTGTTTTTGAATTAAAAAAACATTCTCTGGGTAACAACGAACAAACCGGTTGCCAATATGCCTTTTAGACGGAATTTGTTCCTCTAGTTATCACCTTCTTATAATCCTCTACTTATAAGAAAAAAGCAATAAAATTGACGCTTATCAGTCAAAAGTTTACAGTTGTCGTATGGTAGCTTGACAATCGACGATAGACAGACCTCGGTTAATGCGAAATTACCCGAATGCGGTGTACTGGACGCTCGATACAAAAATGCTTCCCGCACGAGTTAAAGAACATCTGAAACATACTCAAAGATGTGAAACTTCGAGATCAGGTATAGCGGAACATGTATGGACCAACCATCATAATATACAATGGTCAGAAGCCAAGGTTTTGGACACGGAACAACACTGGAGAAAACGAAAATTCTAAGAAGCAGCTTTCATGAATCAAAACACCCATATATTTAGTAAACCAAGTATAGATATCCCCAATATCTGGAAACCTCTTTTTGTCCAAAACCAACAGCACATGGATAGTATTTAAGACAGTAGCCTGAGAATTATAATTTAGTTTACAGTTGAAAACGGTTATAGATACTAACTAACTGAAACGTTGTTATAAGTAACAAAATAAAGACAATGGATGTCCGACAAGATAATTTTTTTTGATATTACCTCATTGTCTACCACCTTCAAACAAACTCTAAACTGTTTCTTATGTAGTCGATTTTCCGATTACCCTTTCTTTTTAAAATTTACTATGATACGTGTTATAGTCCATAGGCCAACAATTTAATTGTTTTTATTTCGGAAACATTATAATCTGCCCTCGTAAAATATTTTCGCTCCTTATTTAATCTAATATATCTTTTCATATAATAGCCTCAGAAATATCTTTATAACAAAAAACCCCCAAACATATACTTCCTTTCCGATTTTACCGCTTGCTTCTCTTTCAATATTTATTTTCCTAAAAAATATACTTACTATTCAACAGATGGAAAAAATATGCTGAAAAAACATGGATAAAATCCGAGACATATTGGTAAAAATAAAACATTTTATTTCAAAACATGGATATTTGTTTAAAAGAATAATAACCTGTCTGAAAAAATTTCCACGTATACCTACTTACAATCAAGGGCGTCCATAGAGCGTTTTTCAGGGACGGGGGCAAAAACTTAAACAATACTTTTTATATACAGTGTCACTAGTAAAGTCCGCATCATATGGGATTTTTTTTTATTAATAGCTTTATTGGAAATTTGACTTTGGCATCAAGTTCTGCTTTGATCGAGATGAAAATTAAGCAAAAAAATAGTAGTAACGTGATTCGCATTATCTGTCAAATTTTAATTTTTTTCAAAAAATAATTCAAAAGTGGGGTTATTTCTGCAAATATCAAAAAAAAGTTATAGGGAAAAGTTTTTTTAAATGCAGTTTCTAGCCCACATGCAAAATTTCAGCTGGATAAGATAATTTTTATTATTTACCCATATTTTGTAAATTGCACCACTTTTGTAAAATAACACTCAACGTAACCTACATAAAACTTCTTAGTTTTGACAATGCTTTATTTCAGATACATTTTTTTTAAGTAGCTTTATATTAAATGAGTGTTTTTCTACGAAATCGAAATTGGGCTATTAAAATTTGGTCGCATGTGATGCAAAGTTCATTTGTTATTGACCCTGTATAAGGTCACTTCATAAAATAAGTATTTTTGAAAACATAGTTTGTGTCTGAAAGTAATACACCTTCATATTAAGACAAAAAAGAACACAGTGTCATCAGTAAAGTGTTCATTAAGTGGAAAATAAATTTTTGCTTTACCCAACGGAAACTTTATCTATTTTCAACGATTTAATTTAAAATCTCTTTATTTTATTTTTTATTTTTTTACTTTCAGTCACAAACTACGCTTTCAAAAATACGAATTATTTTTTGAAAAAAAATTAAAATTTGACAGATAATGCGAATCACGTGACTACTATTTGTTTGCCTAATTTTCATCTCGATCGATGCAGAACTTGATGCCAAAGTCAAATTTTGAATAAAGATATTAATAAAAAAATCCCATATGATGCGGACTTTACTGGTGACACTGTATAAGACTATTTCTTTAACTTATGCCTAATGTATTAATTTATTGATATGTTTTTATTATGTAATTGTTCAGTTTAGTGATTTGTTGGTCTACTAACTAACCACTGTACTATTCAATATTTATATTGAATTATGAAATAAAATAGTAATGTGGGCGCCTAGGGGGGGGGGGGGGATGGGCAAGTGCCCGTTTTGCCCCTGATAAATTCTACTTTAAATACCCCACCCAGAAAAGTAAATGACGATCGAAAATATTCCCAAAATTTTTTTTATAAATTTTTTTTATTTTTAGTAATTTTGTAATATCTTAAACAATTCTTTATTGGTCAAAAGCGAAATGACTTTCCCGGGTGTAAAATGATGTACCAAACAATTTTTCTTAAAGCCATTTTTCAATATCGGCCTTACTTTTTTCTCAAAAACGTTGGGCGCGTAAAGTGAATTTAAGCGTGTAAAGTGGATTTTAATTAATTTATTTTCTAAATACCAATTTTTATTTTTTCTTTTCGTTTCACCAGCAAAACGTTCGGCAATTTTCATTGTGGAAAAGGGGTTACTTCCTCTTAACAAATATCTAAATTCCTTGAATAAAATATTTATTAAGAAAATTGAAAGTAAATAATATTAGTAAACTGTAATTGATTGCATTAAACTTTTGTTAATTTAACCAATATATATTCCGATTCGATTTTTTAGTTGCCCGAATTATTCAAAAATATTTTACAAAATTATGTCAAGAGTAATTTAATGTAGTGAACTATAATCTTATTTATCCAATTAAAAAACCAATACTGGAAATGTTAAAAATCGCTTAATTGCCACCAGAAAGAACTTTTTCTCAGTGTAGGCATGTGATAATAACCTTTTCTACTTTATAATTTCTTGTTTCGTCTGGTGACATTAGCAGCTTGTACTTAGGTGAGCCTTAAAATTACAAAATAACATCCAATTACTTTTCAGGTTACCTTTTTCTATTTGTTCCCAATAAAAGATTAAATTTATTTGCTGTTTTACCCGGATTGCCGCCTGTTTCGCCTTAATTAAGTTACATAAAGAAAATGAAATAAAATTACTGGAAGTAAAAGCAACGAAGTGGCTTTTCTATAAAGCGGAAGGACCGTCTAAAGTCTAAACGAAGAACAACATTTTTAAAATAAAACTGAATTTTTCTGTAAATTAGATTGCCAAAAGTTATGAGTCGGTAGAGAGTTATAAACTCCTAAGTGTTTTATTGCTTTGATTAAGTTGCAAATATACATTTTTCTAGTCGTAAGATCTTATCATGTTTTATTAATTTACATTTTCCAGATTTAGGGCATATTTATGGAGTTTAGCTTTAACTAGTGGCTTCCTTCGATATAGCTACTTGGTCAACGATATCTCAAAAATATATGAAAATATATCAGGAAATAGGTACAGTAAAACCTCCCTTAACGGACACCTCTTAATAGCGGACACCTCACTTAATGGACACTTTCATTGGTGCAAAAAACATTTCTATTGTAAACCTGTATAAAAACACCTCCCAATAGCGGACACTCTATATAGCGGACGCGGACACTTTCTTAAAAACTTCCCTATCTAAAATACATGTATTTTTACCTCCCTATAACGGACACCCCGTAGAATGCTAAATTGTTTATCTCTATTTCTGGTAATTTAAAACGTCTATCGATAACCGACACGGTAATTACTTAATAGACCCTTTTATTAGGTAGGTATCTTTTTTTTCTGGGTTTTCCGTTTTTGTAAAATGGATTATACCCCGTAAATGGTGTCATAAACATTAATTATGATCTTACTGCGCTATTCAAAGAAAACATTAGCATAAAGGGGCTTTTTGAAATCCTTGTTTAGTTATTAGTAGTAGTAGTAAAAAGATCTTTATTTGTTTATAATAGTATTGTACATATCAGGTTATTGATTCTTACATGATACAATATAATATATATAATATAAGCACTGTTTATGTAGCATTGGTCGTCCGTTGGTTAGGTCAGTTTTGTGCAACTGTCACTACCTAGGACACGGCACTGGTGACGCCAGTGGGGTTGACGTTAGCCCTTAATCAATTTTCCTTGATTTACTTGATGCATTCGGATCGGACGGTTCCGTGGTTCTTTACCGCCATGAGGAAATTTAATTTTGTTCATAGAACTTAAAAATGTTTTGATTTGAATGAGAGTAATGAGAAAATCTTTGTATTATTGTTTTCTGGAAAAGCACTTTGAAAAAACCAGCTTAACTTTCAAACAGGTACTGTAGCGCGGAGAGTGTTGCCTTGCGGCTTGAAATAGTATAGGAGCTGACAAACATTGCGGTGAACGATATTTTTCAAAATTTTCACCTACATGGTCTAATTATACATGGTATAGACAAACTAAAATCGACCGTCTGCCGTTTCAAAGTGGTAGCTTTAACTTGGGGGATGCAGTTAAAAAAGGGTGGTTTTAAGATTTGGTGAACAATATTGATCAAAACCCACATTCACTCATTTGAAAAAACAGCTTAAGAATGTGTCGAAATCACGTGGGCAGACGATTTATTTGACAGCTTAACCCTAGCAGACGCCTGTCAAAGTGGCATATTTTATGGTAAAGTGAACGACAAGTAATACACATTAATTTTGGTGGGTGTATTCCCCTATTAGTACGTTAACTAAAAACAATATGGCAGACGAAATATTTGACAGCGTTTCTGTGGCAGACGCTGTCAAAGTGACAAGTTTACTCTTGGTAAACAATATTTATAATAGCTCAAATTGGTAAAATAACATAAAACTACACAGGTATTTATTAATTTTAAGAAAGCAGACTATTTATTTGACAGCTTAACCCTGGCAGACGCCTGTCAAAGTGGCATATTTTATGGTAAAGTGAACGACAAGTAATACACATTAATTTTGGTGGGTGTATTCCCCTATTAGTACGTTAACTAAAAACAATATGGCAGACGAAATATTTGACAGCGTTTCTGTGGCAGACGCTGTCAAAGTGACAAGTTTACTCTTGGTAAACAATATTTATAATAGCTCAAATTGGTAAAATAACATAAAACTACACAGGTATTTATTAATTTTAAGAAAGCAGACGATTTATTTGACAGCTTAACTTTGGCAGACGTCTGTCAAAGTGGCATATTTTACAATAAAGTGAACGACAAGCATTACACATTAATTTTAGTGGGTGTATTCCCCTATTAGTACGTTAACTAAAAACAATATGGCAGATGAAATATTTGACAGCGTTTCTGTGGCAGACGCTGTCAAAGTGACAAGTTTACTCTTGGTAAACAATATTTATAATAGCTCAAATTGGTAAAATAACATAAAACTACACAGGTATTTATTAATTTTAAGAAAGCAGACGATTTATTTGACAGCTTAACTTTGGCAGACGTCTGTCAAAGTGGCATATTTTACAATAAAGTGAACGACAAGCATTACACATTAATTTTAGTGGGTGTATTCCCCTATTAGTACGTTAACTAAAAACAATATGGCAGACGAAATATGTGGCAGAGCTCCTGTGGCAGACGCTCTCAAACTTACAAGTTCACCATTATTGATAAACAATGTAAATAGCTCAAATTGGTGAAATAAAATATTACTTTGGTAAATGGTATTCAAACATTTTTATTGCAAAATTGGTATAAAATAAAAATTATTCTTTAACAAATATAAAACAGGATTCTTAAAACATCATGAAATCAGTCTCTCATTTTTATTCGTCAACAAAACCTAAGAGTACTTCAACAAACCTAAAACTATTTATACATTATATTAAAAAAAAAAATAACAAAAAATATATTCTACAAAAAATGCAAATGAATCTAGTCAAGCATTGTTCCAACAAAAAAAAACACATTTCTTAAAACTATAAAATACTTTAAAACATCACAAAATTAGTCTCCCAGTTTTATTATTTTACAAATAAGTAACCTAAATAAGAGAGAGTACTTCAACAAATCAACAATCCAGCATCATTCTAAAAAAACACATTTATTTTCTTAAAACTATAAAACAGGATTTTAAATTATTACAAAATCAGCCTCCCATTTTTATTCTTTCACAAAAAAGTAACCTAAATAAGAGGGAGAGAACTTTAACAAATCTTAATGTATTTATCTAAGCAAAAATAAATCAAAAAAATATATCCGCTACAAATGAATCTAGTACCTTAAAACAGCATAAGTTATACCAAACACTAATAAGTTCCCAAAAACTTGCATAACAATTTCAAATTACAAAATCAGTCGTTATTTATTGCTGTAAAAAATCATCCTCGTCGTCACTTGATTCAACCAAAATTGCGTCGGCGTCGTCGTCACTTTCGTTACTTAAATCAGATTTATGCAAAATATCACCAAGTTGAATGGGCGTTTGAGGCCGGTCAAACCACAATATATTGAATTTATTTTCTCTCAGTATCCAACCATTAATTAGAGGATCGTAAAAATTTGGAGTAACTTTGGTTGCATTTGTCCAAATTGTTGCAATTTGGTTTGTCCTTCGAATTTTTTGCAGTAGTACTGATTTGCGAGGGGGAAAGTTTTGAGCATTACATTTTTTTAAAAATAAAAGTGGATCTTTTTCTGATGTGCACCCATAAGTTTTAATAAAACATTCCAATCTGGCCTTATCTATACCTTTAAATTTGGTTTTCCATATAATTTGCAAACATAGCCTTCCAGAGTATTGAGTGTTTCCTGAGGGATTTCTTTAAATGGCTTTGACCCCAATGACGCAAAAGCAGCTTGAGTTTGATTGCAATTTTTTAATATTGTAAAAGGTTTCTTTTTTCCTTTGCCATAAAACGAGGCTTCATAATCACAACCACTAAATGCATGGAATGCTGGTAGTGCTTGGCTAAGAGTTGATCCTAAATAATCGTGTATCTTTGTAAGATTAATATATCTTCACGAATTATTCGAAATTTGACCAGTTTCCATCCAGAGTGGGCAAATAACTGTTATTACCCAATAATTAATAATAAAACTATATATGTAACCATTGATAATCATTGCTATTAATTTTATCAGAAAAACGAACATGTTATAAAGTAAATAGCACAAGAATACTATTGTGAGCATGAAGAGGCCGATAGTAAAATATTCTTTCATATAACAAAAACTGTTTGCAAAAATATAGTTATACGAGCTGCAGATACAGATTTAAGGTACTAGATTCATTTGTAGATGATATATTTTTTTGATTTATTTTTGCTTAGATAAATACATTAAGACTTGTTAAAGTTCTCTCCCTCTTATTTAGGTTACTTTTTTGTGAAAGAATAAAAATTGGAGGCTGATTTTGTAATAATTTAAAATTCTGTTTTATAGTTTTAAGAAATGTGTTTTTTTAGAATGATGCTGGATTGTTGATTTGTTGAAGTACTCTCTCTTATTTAGGTTACTTATTTGTAAAATAATAAAACTGGGAGACTGATTTTGTGATGTTTTAAAATCCTAAATATTTTATAGTTTTAAGAAATGTGTTTTTTTTGTTGGAACAATGCTTGACTAGATTCATTTGCATTTTTTGTAGAATATATTTTTTGTTATATATATATATTTTTAATATATGTATAAATAGTTTTAGGTTTGTTGAAGTACTATTAGGTTTTGTTGACGAATAAAAACGAGAGACTGATTTCATGATGTTTTAAGAATCCTGTTTTATATTTGTTAAAGAATAATTTTTATTTTATACCAATTTTGCAATAAAAATGTTTGAATACCATTTACCAAAGTAATATTTTATTTCACCAATTTAAGCTATTTACATTGTTTATCAATAAGGGTGAACTTGTAAGTTTGAGAGCGTCTGCCACAGGAGCTGTGCCAAATATTTCGTCTGCCATATTGTTTTTAACTAATAGGGGAATACACCCACTAAAATTAATGTGTAATGCTTTTCGTTCACTTTTTTGTAAAATATGCCACTTTGACAGACGTCTGCCAAAGTTAAGCTGTCAAATAAATCGTCTGCTTTCTTAAAATTAATAAATACCTGTGTAGTTTTATGTTATTTTACCAATTTGAGCTATTATAAATATTGTTTACCAAGAGTAAACTTGTCACTTTGACAGCGTCTGCCACAGAAACGCTGTCAAATATTTCGTCTGCCATATTGTTTTTAGTTAACGTACTAATAGGGGAACACACCCACCAAAATTAATGTGTATTACTTGTCGTTCACTTTACCATAAAATATGCCACTTTGACAGGCGTCTGCCAGGATTAAGCTGTCAAATAAATAGTCTGCTTTCTTAAAATTAATAAATACCTGTGTAGTTTTATGTTATTTTACCAATTTGAGCTATTATAAATATTGTTTACCAAGAGTAAACTTGTCACTTTGACAGCGTCTGCCACAGAAACGCTGTCAAATATTTCGTCTGCCATATTGTTTTTAGTTAACGTACTAATAGGGGAATACACCCACCAAAATTAATGTGTATTACTTGTCGTTCACTTTACCATAAAATATGCCACTTTGACAGGCGTCTGCCAGGGTTAAGCTGTCAAATAAATAGTCTGCTTTCTTAAAATTAATAAATACCTGTGTAGTTTTATGTTATTTTACCAATTTGAGCTATTATAAATATTGTTTACCAAGAGTAAACTTGTCACTTTGACAGCGTCTGCCACAGAAGCGCTGTCAAAGATTTCGTCTGCCATATTGTTTTTAGTTAATGTACTAATAAGGGAATACACCCACCAAAATTAATGTGTTTTACTTGTCGTTCACTTTACCATAAAATATGCCACTTTGACAGGCGTCTGCTAGGGTTAAGCTGTCAAATAAATCGTCTGCCCACGTGATTTCGACACATTCTTAAGCTGTTTTTTCAAATGAGTGAATGTGGGTTTTGATCAATATTGTTCACCAAATCTTAAAACCACCCTTTTTTAACTGCATCCCCCAAGTTAAAGCTACCACTTTGAAACGGCAGACGGTCGATTTTAGTTTGTCTATACCATGTATAATTAGACCATGTAGGTGAAAATTTTGAAAAATATCGTTCACCGCAATGTTTGTCAGCTCCTATACTAAAAGTAGGTAGGTGTGTCTGTTGACTGTGAGCGGAGCTTAGTTTCTATGCCATTTCAGTGGACGCTGCTTTTTGTCTATGCTATGCAATTTGCTGCTTTTTATTGGAAATATAAGGGTAGTTTCGAATAAATTGGTTTGTGTATAACATTGTTATTGTGTCTTATTCTTGTCAAATTTTGTGTCATGTTTGTTTGTTGAGGTTGCTTCATATAAAACTTAGTTGATATTTCTTGAATATAGTCGAAGATGTAAGGAGTTTGTGTAGCCTGGTGTAGGTGGCGGATTGGTGCGTAACTTCTTTCTTTAAGTACTTGTCTTAATATTTTATTTTGAAGTCTTTGAATTTTCTTAAAGTGACACTCCGCCATGCTACACCAGACTGGTGCTGCATAAGTCAAAGTCGGTTTTATAATTTGATTGTACATTGTTAGTTTGTTGTAAGGAGATAGAGGTGAATTTTTATTTAATAATTTATTTAATGTATGATTTGTTATAATGAATTTTGAAGAAATTAAGTTTGTGTGTTGTTTAAAGCGAAGAGTTTTGTCGAAAACTACCCCTAAATATTTTAGTTTCTGCCCTGGTATAATTTCTTTTTCGTTTATTTTAATATTTTGATTTATTGTGTTGTTTGTGAATTTTCTGGTTAATATTATGCTTTCACATTTGTTTTCGTTTATTTCAAGTTTCCATTTATTATACCAGGGCAGTAAAATGCGTAGATGATTTGTAGCTAGTTGCCTTGCGGCGTTTGCATAGTAAGAACTAGCATACAGTAAAACATCGTCCACAAAAATGGCAAGATTCGAGTTTGGGAAGAACGGTATGTCAGATGTATATAAGTTGAACAGGGGAGCTGCCAATACAGTGCCTTGTTGTAGACCTGCATGTAGTGCTACCGGATCAGAGAGATCACCATTTACTTTGACTTTTAATGTACGATTTGTTATATAAGAATAAAGAAGGGTTATTAAATAAAGTGGAAAATTGTGTGTTTTAATTAATTTATAAACCAGCCCGTTGTACCAAACGCTATCAAAGGCTTGTTTTATGTCGAGTGACAGGAGTACTGTTGACTGCTGTTGGTTAAATTTTTCAATAGCATGTTGTGCAATGTGCGCCACCAACAGCACAGCACCCCTGCCAGTTCTAAAACAAAATTGTTGTTCGGGTATTTTTTGGTCCAACCGGCTGGTTTTTATTCTTTTGAAAATTATTTTTTCAGCGATTTTTCCAAGCGAACTTATGAGAGCTATCGGTCTGTAAGATCCTGGTGAATTTGCCGGTTTTCCGGGTTTTAAAATTGGTTTTATGATAGCTTTCTTCCATCCGCTTGGAAAATGCTGTAACAGAAAAATTGCGTTGATTATGTAAGTAAATTGAACAATGGTTTTTCGGGGTAGGTTTTTAATCAAAGTATTGGCGATCTCATCTTCTCCGGGAGCTTTATTGTTTTTCAGCTCCCCTATTACCCCCTTGACCTCAGTTGGATTTGTGAAAAGTTTTAATTTTATTGATGGTGGAATTGGAAATTTGTGTTTTGTGAATTTGTTAGCTAAATTTGTTATTTCATTTTGTTCTTGTGTAATGTTAGGTTTTCCAGCACACGTATGTCCATAATGTTCGGCTAAAGTTTGCGCTTTTTCCTTGTTGGTCTGTGGGTATTGTGTAAAATTAGGTATATTTGTCTCTGTCTTTTTAGTCCGTGCTATTAATCTCCATAATGAATTGTCTGTTGTTGTTAAATTAATTAAAATATTTGTCCAGGTTTTATTTTTGTGTTGTTGGATTTTAATTTTAATTTCATTCATTAATTGTCTCATGTCTAAATAGTCTTGTATAGCTCTTTGCCTCTGCCATCTTTTCCTGATTGCGTTTTTAAATTTTATTAGGTTGATGATATTCTGTGGAAGTTTGATTTCATTTTTGTAGTTTTTTGATTTCCTTGCTACTTTGCTCCTGGCTTTTTTGATATTGTTGGTCAGTTTTTCCACTTCGTTTTCTAGTTGTTGTATAGACGTTATTTCGTTGTTTATTTGTGTATCTTGGTTTAATATTCGTCTGTAGAGGTTCCAATTTACGTTGCTATAGATCCAGGCAGTTTGTTTAGTGTCTCTTTGAATATCAGTTTCCCAATTTAACATGACAGGTAGATGGTCAGAGGAAAGCTCATCAAGTACTATAGCGTCAGGTAGGTCAGGTATGTTTTTATACAAAAATATGTCTAGGTACGATGGTATGTAATTTAAATTATAGTATGTTGGTTTAGGTGGTAAAATAATTTGAACATCAAAATTATTTATATAGTTCATAATTGTCCGTCCGTGTCTGTTTGTTACGTGTGCTTTCATTAATGTGTGTGTTGCGTTTAAATCTCCTAATATGAGTGTTTTGTTTGCTTGGTTCATTATTAAATTTAAATCGTTGTCATTGTAGTATGAATTGGGGGGAGCATAGCAACTACTGATCACAGTTCCATTTTTTAGTTTAATAGATACATGTTCTATGCGCGAATTTGTGTTATTAAGTTTTGTATGCGGAATGGAATTTTTAATCAGTAGTGCTACGCCCCCCCCTCTAGCATTTCTATCACTTCTATAAACACTATAATTTTTAAATTTAATTTGGGTCAAGGGGGTTAGTTTGGTTTCAGTCACAGACATAATACCTATTTTATGTTTAGTCATGAAATATTTTAGTTCACCTAGTTTGAAAGTTAAGCTGTTTGCGTTCCAAGTTGCTATTTTTAGGGAGCTGAAGAAAGCTATATTTGATAATTATTAAGATTTCCCATAAGGGTCATCATTAGTGATATGCGTTCTTCAGGATTTCTAGCTTTCCTCAGCTCTCCAGAACAGTCGTTTAGGAAGCGGATAAATTCATTAATATTAATTAGACTATTAAATTCCCTCATAGCTGAAAATAAACCACTTGCCTGTGCGATTCCGGGTGTATCGTCGTTGTGGGCGGTTGAGGGGGCGTCTCCTTGTCGGCGGGGCCTAGGTAGTGTTGCAGTTTGTCTTGTTCTCGGTAATGTTGGGAAGGATTGCTCGTAATCGTCTGTTTCTTGTCCATTTTCTTCGTTTAGGGGATGATTTGCTGCGCTATTTGCCCTAGCGTAAATAGATGGGCCACTTGCCCTGGCCGTCCATGCGTTGTTGGTTGGAAGCGGTGCTGGCTTATACTTGCGAGTTTGGTTTGTCCTGTTATTAGTTATCTGCTTGGCTTTATAAATGTACACTTCGCAGACAGGAGATGTTGCTCTGTGACTTTTATTGCAATTAATGCATTTTTCGGGGTTACTTGGATCGCAATGTGATGTAGCGTGTAGTCCTGCGCACCGTAAACAGCGTTGTTTTCGAAAGCAGTTTGTGGTGGCATGCCCCCACTGGCCGCATTTTTTACACTGGATTATTAGTGTAGACTGCTTCCTTCTCTCCCATGAAATTCTCACATAGCTCAGGAATTTGATTTTATCTAACTGTTGCAATGTTGTATTATTGTCAGTTGTAACCATGAAAAGTGTTCGATACTGAGTTTTCATTATATATACATTTTTGACGTTAATTTTATGTTGTCGTATGAGTTCTTCCTTGATGTCCTGTGGATCGGGTACATGGTCCAGCCCTTTGATAACAAATGCATGGGTTCTGTCGTCCTGTAGTGAGTACGTATGCCATTGTAAGTCTTCCTCATTTTGTAGTAGTATTTTGTAATTATTGAATTCGTCTTTGTCTTCTATCTATATGATAGTATTGTTTTTCGTGAATTTAAGGGTGTATCCTTTTTTAATGTGTTTGTTAAGGTCAGTTGTCATTTCGTTGTAGGCTTCTTTGTTTTTGATAATCCCTTTTAATATTATAGGGGGTGGTTTTGTTACTTTCCTGGCTTGAGTGGGGTTTTTCGACGGTCGCGCTGCGTTTGTTGACTTTTTTGTTTGTTTGTTCGTAAAAGATTGTTTGGTTTTGTTCGAAATTATTGACTCGGTGGTTGATTTGGTTTCGTCGTCGACTTCCATTTCATCTGCGGACGATTCGTCTGAGAGGGTGGCGAAGCTATTTGACAGTCTTATGGTTCTGTCAAGTAATATGGTGCTGTATTTATTTTTAGCTGTATGTTTAGGTTTTATGAAGTTTTCGTCAATTTTTGTAATTTGGTTTATTTCTTGTTCCAGTGTTTGTTCTTCTGTTATGATTGGTTGTTGTTGTTGCTTTTTGATTTGTTCTAGGATTTGTTTTTGTGCTTGTAGAGTTTTTTCGTCTATTTTGGAGGGAAGTGGCGGCGTCAGTGGTATATTGTTTCTGACCGCATGTTTTCTTCGGAGGTGGACTATGACTTCTGCTCTATGTCGGTCTCTTTCAACTTTGATTTTACATTTTTTGTAATAATCGCTGCATGTGCCGCAGTATCCCTTGTGTGTTATGAGATATTTGATAAGGGTTTTTCCTGGTTTCTTTGTTTGTGTACTCAGGCTTGGATTACTCGGTGTACTACTGGCAATGCTTAGGTTATCGTCTTCTGTTTCATGGATTTCATTTTCTTGTTGTTGTTGGGTGCCGGAGGCACCCGCGTGTTCATCCATTGTTTGTTTCTGGAATGTTCTGAGAGTTTATGTTTTTTGTTATATACCGTAAACGAAATGTAAACAAAATTCACGAGAGCCGCGCAAAACAACGTGTTTACTCCACGACCTTCAGAACTGTACGTTGCAAATATACATTTTTCTAGTCGTAAGATCTTATCATGTTTTATTAATTTACATTTTCCAGATTTAGGGCATATTTATGGAGTTTAGCTTTAACTAGTGGCTTCCTTCGATATAGCTACTTGGTCAACGATATCTCAAAAATATATGAAAATATATCAGGAAATAGGTACAGTAAAACCTCCCTTAACGGACACCTCTTAATAGCGGACACCTCACTTAATGGACACTTTCATTGGTGCAAAAAACATTTCTATTGTAAACCTGTATAAAAACACCTCCCAATAGCGGACACTCTATATAGCGGACGCGGACACTTTCTTAAAAACTTCCCTATCTAAAATACATGTATTTTTACCTCCCTATAACGGACACCCCGTAGAATGCTAAATTGTTTATCTCTATTTCTGGTAATTTAAAACGTCTATCGATAACCGACACGGTAATTACTTAATAGACCCTTTTATTAGGTAGGTATCTTTTTTTTCTGGGTTTTCCGTTTTTGTAAAATGGATTATACCCCGTAAATGGTGTCATAAACATTAATTATGATCTTACTGCGCTATTCAAAGAAAACATTAGCATAAAGGGGCTTTTTGAAATCCTTGTTTAGTTATTGTTATTGTGATGTATTTTAAAAAGCTGTAGTATATTTTAAATTAAGTGTAGTCTGCTGTTATTGTACTACCATGTTTACTTTAAAATGTATTTTGTATTTCTAGATATGTAAACAAAAAAAGCACAAAAAAATTTATTAGTATATTATTTAGTATTAATATAGAGTTTATATAATATGCAAATAAATTGTTTTTTCGACCGACCCTCCCAATAGCGGACACCTCTCTATAGCGGACACTTTTCAAGATTTTTCTGGTGTCCGCTATAGAGAGGTTTTACTGTATTATGTGTTTTATTAAATTATTTTAGCCGTAAATATAATTAATTTAATAAAGAAAAAAGAAAAGCACAAAGTCTTTCTCCACAATTTTTATTAGAAAAACTAGGCGAACCTAGAATAATTCATAATAATACAAATCGACATGTTTCGAGTGTAGAAACACTCATCATCAGGAAAACAAAGTGAAAAGTATAATGCTGATGTTGTTAGCAATAGAAAAAATAACAGTGGGATTGAGCCGTAACGGAGCTTTTAATGGTGTACAAAAGGTGTAAAATTGAATAGTCAAAAGACCGACAATTAAGACTTCAGCATACTGAAAAGTCAAGGGTTAGTGCTAAGGCACTGTCCTGGGCAGAAAAATGAGGGGAGCAAAAGAAAAATTAGGGAGTTTTAAAAAGACTTATTTGTGAAAATTATTATTAAGTAGTGAAAAATCTTGAATTTTATTCAGCTCTGTCAGAGACATGTGAAAGTATTGAAGTAAGATGGAAAGGAAAAGAAAAAACAAGTTGTTTTTCATAAAAGTCCAAGCATCATTTTGCTTAAAGTGAAATACTGTTGGAGTACCAGGCTTTTTACGGCCCAGTTACCCCGGCAGGAGTCAAAACATACACATTTAGTGCAAAATTAATATTTTAAAAAAGTTTTAAAAAGTTTTTTGTGTTTTACTAGAACATCTTTGTTGGAGAAGTTCCACTGCAACCAGCACGTGTCAGATGGGAAATAAACTTGGGTATTTTACTTTAAGTGAAATGATGCTTCGACTTTTATGAAAAATAACTTTTTTTTTCTTTGTTTTTCCATCTTACTTCAATACTTTCACATGTCTCTGACAAAGCTGAATAAAATTCAAGATTTTTCACTACTTAATAATGATTTTCACAGATAAGTCTTTTTAAAACTCCCTAATTTTTCTTTTGCTCCTTTCATTTTTCTGCCCAGGACAGTGCCTTTGCACTAACCTTTGACTTTTCAGTATGCTGAAGTCTTGATTGTCGGTCTTTTGACTACTATTCAATTTTACACCTCTTGTACACCATTAGAAGCTCCACTACGGCTCAATCCCACTATTATTTTCTCTATTGCTTACAACATCAGCATTATACTTTTCACTTTGTTTTCCTGATGATGAGTGTTTCTACACTCGAAACATGTCGATTTGTATTATTATGAATTATTCTAGGTTCGCTTAGTTTTTCTAATAAAAATTATGGAGAAAGACCTTGTGCTTTTCTTTTTTCTATATCATTTAACTCCACTTTAAGTATGGACTACTTCTTAAAAATTAATTAATTTAACTTATAAAAATACCTTATATTATTTTAACCGTCCCACATAATCAAACCCGGGCATTGGGCTGGTGTCCGAATTAACCTCGTGGGTTTAGAGCTTGGCGGAATATGCTTGTCCGCCGGTTGGTTCGGATTTGTTCGGGTTCGTTCGAGTTTGCTCGCCCGTACAGAAAAATTTGCGACATTTTTCAAAGGGTTCGGCCTTTGTTATATTTTTTCAAATTTTTCGTCCAAAACATTTTCCAAAACAGTCATTTCACTATCAATTCGAGTATGAAAAGAACGAAAAAAACATTTATTTTGATCGCAGTCGTCGGGAACTTTTTTTTTCACATATTTTTAGACAAAATTTAAAACGGCCGTAAAAAAAGAACGTGGTATCGTAGCTGGTTCTAGTTTACGCAGATAAATAGCTAAAAGACCAGTCTATATATACATATCTATCTACATATTCTAAATTCAAATGGATAAAGAAAAATTTGCGACATTTCGGCCATGCTCGGGTTCTTTTCAGGTTTATTCGGGTTTGTTTGGGTTTATTCGGATTTGTCCGCGAGTTTGTCCGAGGTTTTGTCGACGGGTTTGTCCACAGGTTTATCCACAGGTTTGTCCACAGGTTTGTTCGGGTTTGTCCGCGGGTTTATCGGCGGTATCATGATAATGTAAAATGTTATTTAATTGTATTTATTCTCAGTAGCAACTTTTAATGCAGGTCCAATTGGCTTTTGTAAAAGTCGCAAAATGTTTTCTTGTAACAAATTTTGTTTAAAAAAAAGATCCAATAATCCAGTGTCCAGATATACCGGCCGAAACATTTACTTTTTGAGAGTATCGAGTCCTTGTTTATACAAATTTGTCTTCATTTCCTGTACTTCAATAGCTACAGTTTTAAAAATTGAGTTCTTTGATTAATATTAGGTGCATTCGTCGATAAAGCAAACATTGCGAAAAATTCCCAATCGTTATTTATCCTTTCCATAACTTTAAATCAAAAAATTGCTCTTCGTATTTGCACCTTTCCTCAATTCCTGGTGTTTTTGATATTTATACTTATGTAATTTGATCAGTTACAGTACTGTGGAGTGATGCTTTCATTATCTGAAGTGAAACAGTATGCTTGACGGCATAGGACAGGGTCATTGGCCATATTTCGACCGCCCTCTTAAATTTTTTAATATTAAAAATGGAAATTAAATTTTGTTACCAGGTTGTAGGTACTACAGAAGATTTTATTGTCCTTATTCAGAAATATCTCAGAAAGCCGTTTTAAACCAAAATTGTATTTTTTAATGGAATATATTTACGCCTTTGTAACATATGTAATGTTAACTATAAATTGAAGCTGAAATCTAAAAAAAAATTGCCAAGGAGCTACGTACCTATATTTATCGAATCAGTGGTGTTATTTTTTTTTTATTCAATAAAATAATATATTGTGTCATTAAAATGTAATAACATTGATGAAAGAATGTTAATGAAACAATTTCGTGAAAACAACCCACCTAGACAAGAACAGCTTAGAAACAGGAAACAAGCAGCTTGAGCACGGACAAGGAGTCAGAATGACTGATCGCCATTTGGTCACTTTATTAACGACCAGACTGTACTCTGGTTTATCAACGTTAATTAACTAAACGATTTTCGTTTACAACTAACATTTTCTTTTAGAAACACCTTTTCTGAAAAAACAGAGAAAAATTCTAAATAACAATTTTCTTAGATGCACTTTCTTTGCTCTTTATTTTTAGTTTCCTGACATGGAGTGCTATGTTATATTACAGTGTTGCCAAATTTCTATTTTATTACGGATATTTTTTTATAACAAACGTTGGAATTTCAATCCACATCCACATTATATTAGGAGTCTAACATCACTTTTACTTGCGACATGTATTTATACCATTTACTCGAAACCCTTTAAACCTATCAAATTTATGTCAAGATATGTTTGTTAATTTAGAAATAATAAATTAATTTTTGTACCGGGTGGTCAAATAAGCGAGGACGTCGGTTTTATCTCGGAAACCATTAATCGTACAACTATCGGAAAGATCTTTTTATGAGTAAAGTGGTCAAGAGAAATTGCTGGAAATTACTTTTAAGTTCCTCATTTCGCCGCAAGGGGGCACAATTAAAAATTGTTTTTTTAAATTCTAAATTTCTCCGAAAATTCCCATATTAATATAACTCTGATTACATCGTTGGAAAGCTTAGACAATTTTGCATCATTTTGGTTTAAGGCTCATTGGCGTATCGACCTTGATAAGAGTATGAGAAGCTATTGAAAGTGTAAACATTTAAATCGCTGTAACTTCTAAACGACTTATCCGATTTTACTAAATTTAAGTTTGTTTGGAAGGGAAAGGTAAGTATCTTCAAGCGCCGTATCCAACAGTACACGATAGTGTTTAATAAAATTGCTAGAGGGCGCAATTTGTAATAATAACAGTTTTTTCGATTTTATCCCGAAAATTCAAACCATACGGTATAACTATGACATCATAATCGAAAAGTAGATAAAATTTGCAAGAAAAGATGTAAAGACCGCAGTTCGATATCTTTGTTCGTTTCAGAGTTATTGCCAAAACAATAATTTTTAATACAAATTGCGCCCTCTAGCAATTTTATTAGAAACTATCTTGTACCATTCGATACGACAATTAAAGGTACTTACCTTATTCTTCCAAACAGGCTTAAATTTAGTAAAATCGGTTAAGTCGTTTAGAAGTTACAGCGATTTTAATGTTTACACTTTCACTTGATAAGAGTGGGAGAAGCTATTGGAAGTGTAAATATTAAAATCGCTGTAACTTCTAAACGACTTATCCGATTTTACTAAATTTAAGCTTGTTTGGAAGTACCTTCAATTGTCGTATCTAATAGTACACGATAGTTTCTAATAAAATTGCTAAAGGGCGCAATTTGTATTAAAAAATATTGTTTTGGCAATAACTGTGAAACGAACAAAGATATCGAACTGCGGTCTTCACATCTTTTCTTGCAAATTTCATCTACTTTTCGATTATGATGTCATAGTTATACCGTATGATTTGAATTTTCGGGATAAAATCGAAAAAACTGTTATTATTACAAATGGCGCCCTCTAGCAATTTTATTAAACACTATCGTGTACTGTTGGATACGGCAATTGAAGATGCTTATTTTCCCCTTCCAAACAAGCTTAAACTTAGTAAAATCGGATTAGTCGTTTAGAAGTTACAGCGATTTTAATGTTTACATTTTCAATAGCTTCTCCCACTATTATCAAGGTCGGTACGCCAATGAGCCTTAAACCAAAATGATGCAGAATTGTCTAAGCGTTCCAATGATGTAATCAGAGTTATACCCTAATATGGGAATTTTCGGAGAAATTTAGAATTTAAAAAAACAATTTTTAATTGTGCCCCCTTGCGGCGAAATGAGGACCTTAAAAGTAATTTTTAGCAATTTCTCTTGACCACTTTACTCATAAAAAAATCTTTCCGAAAGTTGTACGATTAATGGTTTCCGAGATAAAGCCGACGTCCTCGCTTATTTGACCACCCGGTAGATTTGACTTCTATACTATAACTATTAATTATCGCCACGATAAATATTCCAAAAACAATAATTGCAGGTGTTCGGCTGTCACCAAATATCACCAGTAAAATTTTATTAAACAGGTTTATATTTTATCACTAGATAGCTAAAAGCTCTATTTTTAATGTAAACCTTTTTTTTGAAGAAAATAATTTTTATTTATTATATAATCAGTATATTTGGAAACAAAATGGCGACGCGAAACTGCAGTTTTGTTCACTAGTTCAGCAAAAATCTACGTAATTACAATGACAATATATTTATGTGCAGTCGTGTCGCCATTAGCCAAAATATGAAAAAGGAAAAGGAATGGGCGAAAAAATGCCTTTAAAAGAAAAACCAGTTTTTCCATATCAACCTGTTAAACGAGCTGAAACTGGACCCGGGAGATTTAATTTTCGATAAACGCGGAAGCCGGCGATACGCTTCTTTAAAATGTAATAAATACTTTCTACTTATCAAACAAGTCAAAACTTGTTTCCCGAGTCTGTCTCGAATCTTGAAGTTAGCTAGGATTTGATAGACGGCTTTGGAAAAATTTGTTTTTTACTCGGTTTAAAATTAATTGAAATTAAATGTGCTATTAAAATTAGGCAAAATTGGTGTATTTTGTCTTCATTTTAAGTTTTACCATTTTGAACTTAAAATGGATTATTTATCAGACATTAAGTTTCTATTTCGACCAAAAAAAAAACAGGATAGTAGATAAAACAGAATAATACATACCGTGCGAGCAAAAGTTATTTGCATCAAAGATGGCCTTGCATCTAAGGACGTAATGCTTAGCCGTAGAGCTTAATACCTGTTGGGTGTCAGTATCTGCCTGAATTAACAATTAATCAGTTATTCCGTCATCTTTGACAGTCGTTACAAGTAATTTGATTCATCGCTAATTTTTCCAATTTCTTGAACGATTCACACAATGGGTTTTACGGAACAACACAAAACATTCATGGCTGAAGAGTATTTTCGAAACGGGGTTAGAGTAAATGGTGAGTGGCAATACAATCCGAGTTTGAGCATGGACGATTTTCACGAACATTTTCCTAACGTTGCTTTTATTGCTGGAGATTTTTTTATCATTGCCTGAAAAGAACCGTGGCTGTGTTTAGGGAAACAGGTTCTATAATACGAGCAGGAAGACTATCTGTAAGAACTGAAGAACTTGTTGCAAACGTTCGTGAAATAATGCAAAATACGCCAACAAATTGTATAAGACGTCTGTCTCAAGAAGTGGGAAGATCTTATGGAACATGCAGGACTATTCTTAAGAAGCAGCTAAATTTATTTCCTTATAAAGTGAAAGTATTCCAAGAAATATAAGCTGGTCAATACTTTCGAAAATATAAAGAGACGTGTGAATTTATGCTTGTAGCATGGCGGTGGCCAATTTCAGCAATTTATCTAATTTTTATTTTTTTTCTGTATATTCTTACTTTGTTAATTTTGTAAACTACAAAAATAAATTTGTATTTGTCTACTTATTTTATTACTCATTAGTTTGACATACCTATCATGTCATAATATGAATTTGACAAAATTTTAACCTAGATTTGGTTAGATATATCGTCCCCATATCATTGTGATCTAAACCAAGCCCTACGTTTTTTAATCCAAGCCCTCTTTGATGCAAATAGTTTTTGCTCGCACGGTATCTAACGTACACGGTTGATTTTTCAATTTTAAGTGGAATGTAATTTTCTAGCCTGTGACAATTTGTTAAAAGTTACGATACGACGTTTCCAATAGTGTAGGGCACAAAGCGACAGATGGAAATAATTAATTATTGTGTCTTGTGTGTCAAAATAAGGTAAAAATTGCGTTTTTCGTCGTAATCATTTCAATAATATCTTAGGGTTTCTTGTTTTGAAGTTGCATATTATATCGCGTAACATTGAAAACATCTACTTTCTAGTGTGGGACAATAAGCATTTATTAACAAATTCTTTTATTGTTGTTGTAAGTTGATGTCGTTTAATTTAAAAACGAAAAATAACATAAATATTTTCTGCTATATTTTGACAATTTGAGCCATATATTTCCTATTCACAGTACACAGGAATATGATACAAAAAAGATAAGAACTATTTGAAGTCTATTAGAAGAATCGGGTGCTACTTGTGATAATTACTTGTTTATACCTGAAGTATGTGTGCTACTACGCTAATGCTATTTAGTTTGAAACACTACAGGGTTTTTTGTTCGAATATAATGTCCGTCGACCAAAGCTGCCAACAAGTACGTAGTATGGCCCGTTGTACACTTACACGGCGACCGTCCTAACGGCACCGGTTAAACGGTTAAGGGATTAGGCAGCATATGTGACCTTTCAAACGCACCGGCACCGTGTATACGGTTCCGTTCCACCGCGATGTCACCGTAAGCCCCCACTATAATTCACGGCGACCGTTACCGTGTTGACGGAGAGACACGCTCAGTAGAGTTTAGGATTTAATTGGTGCTTGCACATGTACCGCGCTTACGATTCTTGGTTCATTGGCGGAAACATTATTTTATTTAGTATATTTTATCATAATCATATTTTGGCAATGGCAGTAGATATAGATATGGATATGCTTATATTTTTGGTGGAAGCAAGGCCGGGTATTTGGGACAAAACAAGTTCTATATATAAGGACATAAACTGCACAAGAAGTGCCTGGAATGAAATATGTTTGGAGGTCAACCCTGATTTTGATTGTAACACCCAACATTTCCATAGGCTGTATGCACTCTGTCATATATGTATCTTGACAAAGCGAATTTTTTAATCGTTCGTGTAGGTTATCAAAGCATGGACATCCTTAAATAGTTCGTCTTCCCTCAACTGACCAAATAGTACAAAAAATGCACCGAATTGTTTCCTTCCCATATTGATGGGATGAACCCACAAAATTCTGTTTCGTGCCTTTCTTCGTTTTTTGATATGCCTGTAAGATTTTAAAATCGCCACAGCACGTCTATGATCCATACTCGAATCAAAATAGAATCAAACTGACGACAACCGAGCATGTGTGCAAGGATAACACGAACGCGGTAAATCGCGTAAACGGTGCCGTTAGAACGGTCCCCGTGTAAGCGTGCAATAAGCCTTAGTGGTCTACTTAAGGATATGTTTACGTTTGTAAATTAAAATATATCGTATGTGTGATTTCTGAGAAAATTGATGACAGCGGAGGGTAAAAATTGGGTTCATTTTTCATGAATGATGACACTTGAAATTTGTATAATAAGAAATTTTGTATACAGTTCGCATAAAATGGCAAATAACGTATAATTAAAAAATATTTTTCCCAAAGTGTTAGCCAGAAAGAAAAAATATATACCTCTAAATATTTTATTGTAGTTTGAACCGCATATTATATCGCGTAAAATACAAAATTTCCTTACATTAGTTCGATATGCGACGCGCAGCAAAATTTATTATTTCCCTCATAAAAAGAGGCCATAAAAATCGTTTGATATTTATCGAAAAAATCTGGTTTAGCCGATTCCATCTCTGCGAAAGATAAAGGCGGGTTTGAATTTTATGTATTCAAGATTATGCCGTTTTCGAAGCATAAAATCAGAGCAGATACCGCACAAGTCGTTTTCCAGCCTGCTCGTATCGAGCAGATGTCTTGTGACAAACGATTTCATGGATACTATTCATAAGCACGCACCAATTCGCATCAAAATAGAAATAGCTTTTCAATAAAACATAGGCGTACCTATTGTCCCTTCGGTTTTTGTTAACCGAAATAGAACTTCCCTTTGCTGGTTTGCGTCCTGATAGCATTGTGTTGTCCCGTGTTAATTAATTCAGATGTCCAAAGCCTGCATCAACTCCAGCTCGGAACCTCCTTCAATTCAATTTTATTTTCTAATTTTGGGGTGATGTGCGACATACAGACTAATATACAGTAACAGCTATTGTCACTTTTAACTCGCTACAACGTCTAGTGAAAGACGATAGAATTTTGATTATGTAAATGTTTGGTAAATAATCATTTTTTGAACGTGGCGTTCCCAACAACGGCAGTGCAGGGGCGGCTCATACCAGTGGCGGCTCGTGGGGTAGAGCCACAGTGCCATGGCACTACCTGCCCTCCGGTCCAGCGTCCTGCCCTTTACAAATTACCAAAACCTATTAAAGTTAATATTCTCCTTTTTAAAGCAATTAGCAAAATAATTTAAAAATGGAACACAGTCGGGTGCAAATTTCCATCTATTGAGGAAGCGATTATGCGTAAAACGGTAACGTAGCTTTAGCGCCAAAGCGACGAGGCACACGGGAGGCCCGAAGTTATGACGTAATTGCCATAACACACCAATAAAAAACATAGGAAAATGACCTTGAATGCGAGCAGGAAAACATCTCCGTGTAGCCAGGCTCTTTGACCCCGTTTGACCTTTTGACGTTAGACGTTTCAAAGTCAAACAGTTGTTTGTCCGCGTCGTGTCGTGTAAGGTTGTTTGTAAACTAAATAAGTTTCGTTCGGCCGGCTGATGTAATAGAAATATTTATGGAAAAAATAGTTGGGTGTGCGGTTGTGATAAATCTAATAGACTATTTTGTTTTATGTGTGTTTTATTTGATGGGGGAGCAAACTTCCAAAAATGTACAGATGATTTGGTGCATATCTGGGAAAGAATGAAGACACATGAAAAATCGAAGGTACATTTAAACAATATATTTAATTTCAGTTTGCTTGGTAAAATTAACATTAAAACTCAATTAAATTCTGCATATCATAATGAAATAATGAAGAAAAACGAACAAATTGATAAAAACAGATACATATTAAACCAAATTATAAACTGCGTTCGGTTTGTGGTTCTTTCGGTCTATATAGTACACTCTACCTACAGTATTTTTTTTAAATTCAAGATATGATTGTAAATTCATAAATTAAATTAGGTGCCTTTTTGCTTATTTTTCCTACTTCAAAAGCAAGAACTATTAACAAAAAAGGGCGTGGCACCCAAAATTTTTTTGCCTGCGGCGCTAAGGGTTTACCTGGCCCTACTTCACTAAAATGGCACGAGCCGCCACTGGCTCATATAGTAGTGCCATGGACCTGCAAAAGCACCCTGACTCCCGAAAAATTCCATACGACTAGGCCTGGCTAGGCTAATAATAATCGCAGGAGTTAGAAATAGAGGGATAATAAATCCCAATTAATATATCATGCTCTCTTACTGGCTCAAAGGAATTTTGTGCCTTGACCAGATCCCTAAATCAGGTCGCGTGTAGAGGATTTTCACGTGCTTTATTTTGTCTAGCCTGCTAGACCGACTAGTACCAATCAGATTAGTCCTTCATCTTTGCTACCGCTACCAGATGGCTGCTGTTTTAAATAGTGTTTTTCCTGTCGAAATATTAGCTTCGTTAGTAATATGGAGAACTAGAGGGTAGGAGGCCGATCGACAATGGCAGAATTTTCAATTTCTGTCCCGGTTTTTTAGTTAGTTCGCTAGTTGGCCGATAGATGCTCTCGCTTCGCAGGTGGGCTGGTGTCGTCTTCTTCGTTTTTGGCTTTTACTTTTGACAAATGACATTTTATTTTTTGAAATAACAAATAACGTTTGAAGACAATACAAGACAAATAACGTTGTATTGTAATTGATTTCCATATTAATAATGAATAATGGTACAATTTATAAAAGTATAGTTTGCTTTGTGTCGGGGTGTAAGACAGGATCTTCTTCAGAGAGGAAATGCAGCCAAATAAGTCCCTTTCCAGCTCCAAAGGTAAGTTAAAATTGGTTTATAAACCATAATAATTAAGTAAAGTATAGCTTGTTGATATTCAAAGGTAAAGGCCCACAAACTCATGGAAATATTATGATGTCGATTTTATAGATATTATATTCCACTGGAAAATAATCAATGTCTAAACATAGTATGTTGACACATTTATTATTGTTGTAAAAGTTGCACGAAACATAACTTAAGAAAATATTTAAAATATAATTTGTATAAGCCTACCTATAATAATAGTATTCAGATGTACAATTTATTTATTTATGTATTCATATTCTAATAATAAAATAAGATTATATTAGTTGTTTAGTTGCTCACTTTAAAAAACCCTTCTGTAGCTAGAATGTTTAATACCCTGTATTTTAAAAACCAAGCATCGTTGGAACTTTATACAGGCCGAGTTTCTAATAAGTATAACAAAGTAAGTGTAAATTCATATAAAAGTCCTTATTGGTTCCTTAAAGAACTAATTTAAATAAAAATAGTTATCGCGTCCATAAGAAACCATTTATTTGATAGCCCACCTCAACCACGAGCGCAATCTTACGGCGACTCGTAAAGCTGAATTACCGATGCTAATTTGGGACCGAATCCAATGCCTTGCGATCGGCCTCCTACCTCAAGTCCTCCATAGTTAGTACAAGCAATTGTCAAGCTATTTCCAATTTTTCTCTGCGCATGCGTGGTTTTCAACTGGTTGCAAACTGGTTGGAATTTTTTTGCTGTGCGTTTACCTTACAATTTGGCTTCTCCGAACGCGGGATTTTCTGTCAGTGGTTTGGGATTTGAGATTTGTCATGTGCGAAAGCCTTTAAAACAATTGCGGCTTTCCTTGATAGAAAAATGTATATAAATGAATTAGGTAGCCCCTTGCCCGATTTGTTTATAACTATGGACGACAGGACGACTTGAGGTAGGGGACCGATCGACAACAAATTTTTGTCCCGGTTTTTTGGTTAGGTCGCTATCGCTAGGTAGCCGATAGATGCTGTCTCTTCGTTAGTGGGATAAAATGAGTTGTTTTTTTTTTAATCGTAGAAAGTGGACGTGTTGGACCAGATATATTCGGATTTACCAGCCAGAAAAAACACCAATTAAGAGATGACATAAAGAAGAAAATAAAAAAAAAACCCAACATAAAATGACAGAAATATATTCCTTTACCAGATCCGGTCACAAATACTGTTGTTACTTTAGTTGAAATTAAACCCCCAGAACATAGCTTAGTGAAACCTCCTGATAAGCTATTTTTTAATGTTAAGATAGATGAGACTACCATTATGTTTAAAAACTTAAAAAATAGTTTCAGTATAATTTACACTCCAAATAAGTACCTAGTGGTCAGGTAAATTATTTCCGGAAAAATATATTTTTTTATACTAATCATGTGTTTTTTTGTATATTAATATTCTAATAATAAAATAAGATTATATTAATAGTTGTAAAGTTGCTCATTCCTTGAAAAATACCTCTGTGGCTAAAATGTTTAATACTCTGTATTTTAAAAACCAAGTGTCGTTGGAACTTCATACAGGCCGACTGTACCAATAAGTATAACAAAGTAACTGTAAATTTGTAAAAAAAAGTTCTTATTTCTTCCTCAAAGAACTAATTTAATTAAAAATAGTTATCGCGCCCATAACAAACCATTTCTTTGAAATCCCACTTGAAACACTAGCGCCATCTTTCGACGAATTCGTAAAGTTGAATTACCGATGCTAATAATTTGAGATCGCATCCAAAGCATTTCGATCAGCCTTCTACCTTCAAGTCCTTCATATTTTTAACAAACACTCAAGACTCAAAGTGGGCAAAAATCACGACTTCGAAATTTAATAGGAGAGTCTATTTTATCTATATTTTTCTTTGGAATATACACTTTATTTTATGTATATGTGTAAGTCTTTATTATGCCGCATTTAATTATTTTGCGGTAAGTTTTTTTTTAGTTGTGTTTAAAGATTTTTTTTTTATTTGATATTTTGACCCTACCTGTTTCAATTATTACCCGCCGCCACTGCGGCAGTGTCTTGCAGTCCAGCCTATAACGTTTCCTAGTCTAAAAAGAGGTATATATTGGCTTAATTCTTCATGAATATTCTGTGTGAAGCATCACTTTTTTGTCTTTTAAATAGAGATATAAAAGTAAATAAATTGATGGTGTTATAAAGAATACAACACCAAAGCATATCGATGGACCTAAAAAGATAAATCATAAATAAATTAGTAAAGGAATAAAATCAGTTACATGCTTTTCATACATACATAGTAAGTAATTATAAGTGCGTGTACCTGACCGATCACTCAGAAGGCAGACAAAATTCCTGTACCCATGATCATGAAAATGAGCTAATCCTGTTTCTGAGAAAAGTACTCACAAATCGCGGACAATTCCCAAACCCAAAACTCAATATCCCAAGCGCCTATTAAACCTTAACACATCTAAATAAACCATGCAAAATGAATTTGAAACAGAAGGCCAAAATTAAAGGTAGGACAAAATAACTGTCGCATATTGTCCGGCCAAATCGAAAACCAAACTGAAGTAAATTCACACCACCAAGATAAAAATGAATAGGACATTGTCTTTTTTGTGTATGAGGAGGTAAAATAATCCCCCAAAAGACACCCAACGGTTCCTCTGTGGCTAGGTGTGTAGGATTTCTACCGAACAAAAAACTGCCTTCTTTGGTTCTCTAGTAGTACAGCGGAATCACCATTCATTATAATGGGGGTAAGGCAGAATATAACTAACACACTTAAAAAACCTCTACATAGTGATTGTGCGGACAGGAAGATGAGATAGTGGAACATATCCTGTGACTGTCCTGCTTTCTCATCCGTGTTTGGCCAGTATTGGCATATAGGCCGATATTCAGAAACCTCTACAAACACCTGCATTTAAAGCAAATTTATATAAAGCAAATAGAAAGGAAGGGCAAAAACTCAAAATCAAACTAAAGAGATATACACAATTATTCCCATTGAAACCCTTGCAGAAGGGATCCTGTTCAAGATGCCCGTAACGATACTTGCAAAGAAGACCATTCTATTTAGTACAAAATCTAATGAATACAAGAAAGGGTCCTTTGTGACTCCAGAATACCAACCAAATACAGTCATGCAAAAAAATTATTATTAATGGTTAATTCCATTTTAAGGCTACTATGCAGAATTCACCCAACACAAAAAACCCAACAAAATATACGTTAGTTACTTATCATACCAAACCAAATTGAATCCTTACACATGTACCGACTGTTTGATGGTTGTCTATTGCATGGTTAAGAAACGACTAACAAACGCGTTTTAAATCAAAATTTTCTGAGGAAATTTAGTTTGAAGTAAAAACAATGGTTTCAAGATACGGACCCGACGCCTGATCTAGAGATGTATTTTATTGGTTAATTTACTAGACAAATCAAGAACTAATGAGAAAGAAGTTGACCGATAGAAAGAGCTTCAGAGGCGACATTAAATTATAAGTGAAAATACCGTTAAGTTAAAATTGTAATTTTCAATTTTTCGGGAAAAAAGCGGTATTATCGGTAAGACACACTACAGACTGTATATTTATTATTATTATAACTATTCATGTAAGTAAAATTATCAACAGTAATATACCGGTAATACTACAATTTTTAATAAGAAACCAACACCAAACAAAGAAACGTAAATATCCATAAAATGCTGAATAGATACCAAAAAAGAAAGGACTTATTGTGTTTTAAGGAAACATTACATAAAAGGAATACCGTTCTGAATAAGTACGCCAGTGGCAGCTTGGTAAGAGTCTTGGTTTAATACAATTTTTTTCCTTTAAGGGCATTTTGTCCCTATAACGAAGACAGCTATAAAAAAAGTAGGAGGGTCTAGATTTTCTACAGGCATTAAGCCGGCCACTCACACTCCGGAAATCCTCAGAGGAAAACCTGCACAGTCCTGGCCTTAAGGATTACCGGAGCGTTTATGGTGCCGGGTGTATTCAGGCCAATATCAGTAAAATCCTCAAGGAAAAACTGTGCAGTTTTTTCTCTGAGGATTTCCGGAGTGTGAGTGGGCACCTGAGGCCTACGTTTTTTTGGACTGTACAGGTCGCCGGAATAAAAAAGAATCAAAATGATTTTTCTCACGTACCTCGGAACTAGTCAGATGTTTGATAACTGCACCAGCGGTTAATTACTACTGCATGTTAATACCTTGGTTAACTACAGAAAATGGCTCTAACACAGTTTAAATTATATATTTCTGCAATAGAAAAGTATAAAATAATTTAATTAATAAAAAAATGTATTTTAAATTGCTTTAAATGAACTTAATATTGACAAAAATAATGTTTCTCCTATTGTAAATTATTGGTGCAAATCTCTAAATTCGTTTGTCTACTACTTCCTGCCTTTCGTTTTTTTGGGGGCTAGATCAAAGAATATGACTGCTTTATTATTTACATTGTTTTCAATATAAATATCTACTGGATGCAAACATCCAATGTTTAGACAATTTTGTGGAGTTTTTACCGCCGTCCGGGCTTCTCAGCAGTAAAATCCTCAAGGAAAAACTGTGCAGTTTTTCCTCTGAGGATTTCCGGAGTGTGAGTGGCCGGCTTTAGATAGAAAATAAGTGTGTTAAAAATCACTATAAAGGATTATAAATAAAGGTAAGTGAATTTTAAATCGGAAAATAATTAAGCTTAAAACTCTAATGTGTTATTACATAATTCTTCTTTAGTTGTAAAATCTAGAACATTCCTATAGGCACTAACTTCTGTTTTTAATTAAAACATTAGTTAAAACTACGTTTTTAGAACTTTTTTCCGCCTCCACTTCAGAATTTTTAAATACAGGCAACGAATTTCAATAAGGCAAATTGTAGACATCTTTTAATGTACTTTTCTATCTAATTGGATGCGCAGGCCTTACAATGGAATACAGAGGCGTGTTCGATTGGCACAGAGGTTAGGATCGATCTGATTTTAAAAATCAGTTTAGTGATCCAAGTTGAAACGGATTCTTATGTCAGTTGTTCGTTTGGGTTTCGATTTTGACTTAACCTCATTTCATGTTCAAAAATTAGTCGAGAGTAGCATAGTAGTATTTTATAAAGTGGGAGACTAAAGGAAAACATCTTTAACATATTTTATTTTCACTCTTGTTACTCACGTACAGAAAATATTATTGACATAGATGGGTTCAAAATTCATTCATTTCTACTTCTACATCGCAATTAATTTTCTTGTAAAAAGACAGAATGGAACTATAACCTCCAAAACAATAAAGTAAACAAAACAAACAACTGATCTGATTTTGGTGATTTTGCAATTTCCCTGGTTCACTTGGGATCACTTTGACAGTAGTAGGGGAATAGTCAATTGAACACAGATCAGATCAGTTAGATCGATCCGGATCGATCTAAACGAGATAATCGAACACGCCTTAGAGTAAACATAAAATGGATACAGAATTTTGGGCTCTTAGTAATAAATACTTATCAATATAAAACTTAATCCGTACCTAAATACATTAATAAAATAGAAATTATTATTTTATACATACAAGTAAAATTAATTAAATAAAATAAACTGAAATTATTAAGATTTGATTCATTATTTAACACAAAGATAAAACCCAATAAACTCGTAAAATACTTTTCCTTATAAAAATATAACAAACAAAAAAACAAGAAATAAAATTATTATACCAGTATTCAGGGCCGGATTAGCGGTACAACAGACCCTAGGCTAAAAATTACTTAGGGCCCCATATTCAGAACATTCAGCAAATTTTATAGCGGACATTTTTTTTTTGATGAAATAAAATTTAAACCAAAAATAGCTAGTTTCTTAAAGGTTAAAATTTTTATTTAAAAAAAAAAGACATCTTTACTTTAAAACAAAGTACATCAAAATCAAAGAATATATAACTTTACCTATAAAAGGAGTATTTTCAATTTTACGGTAGAATTACGTACCACTGCGGTAGAGCGATAGATAGACTATCAAGACGGTAGATCTACCGTTGAAACGGTAACTCTGGCAGCGCTGCTTGGGCCTGGTATCCACGCCACGAATTGAAATTCGGAGATTCACAGACCAATTTTTTAGGTTTAGAAAAAAAAACTAAATCCTTTACAGAGGCTGCCTTGCTTATGTATTAGTGGTGCAGTAAGAAGAACTCTCACCGCAGCAATGAAAACCATACTAGAAGTAATACTCTTGGATATATACATGAGAATGGTGACCAAATGCAGCGCTTCTAGAAAATAGGGAATAGAAACAACACGCCGAGAAAAAAGGGCACGCAAGAGCCATGGACCTAATCAACGACGAGCTGTTGAAGATGAAAACGATCTATAACGCCATTTAAAATCAGCTGCGACTCTAATATATGGACAAGAGGAACACCTTCATCAATAGACAAAGGCCTAGTCTGGTACACTGATCGATCAAAAACGGCCAACGCTCAGGCACGTTTATAAGGGGGGGGGGGGGGGTTTGGGGGTTCAAACCCCCCCCATGGGAAAATACTTATCATACTGTATTACTTCGGCTTACAGGATTCGCGCTTATGAGTGTTCATCGAGATGTGGCAATAGAAATAGATTCCTCAACCATTGTAAATAAGTTAGTTGAAAGAAAAAAGAGATTAAATTTACTTCTGTAAGAATAATTTTTTCTTTTAATAAAATACTTCAAGCTTTGGTCATCTGTAATTTTTCGCGCGCGCCCCCCCATGTTTAGTCATCTGTAATTTTTCGCGCGCCCCCCCATCCAAAAAAAGACCATTGACAAATCAGTATACTTTCTATATTACAAAAAAACAAATTTAAATGTATAATTAATATTTATTTCAATAATAATCCACTATATACCTAGTTAGTTGTAACTTGATAATATTAACAAGACTTAGACTCGAGAGTCGAAAATTACCTAAGAGGTAAAAACCATCAATAAAAAAGGGTGTGGCACCCAAAAAAATTTCGCCTGCGGCGCTTTTTTTTAGGACTTTGACATACCCAAACCCCCCCATGTAAAAGCTATAGCTACGTCACTGCCAACGGTGTTGGTGTAAGTATATTTGGAGAAAGACCCAGAATGGACATCATCAACATCTTGGGAAACTACGCCACATTATACCAAGCAGAAGTTTTATGCAATACAAGCATGTGTACAAAAGAATCTTGAAAAGTGCTACCACAACTAAACATCCTATCAGACAGCTAAGCTGCGTTAAAGCTCTGAACTCAGCAGATTCACATAAAAAGTCATAATGCAGGGCCTTAACGACCTAAAAGAACTGGCAGTCAGGAACAACAAGGTTAAACACCTGTCTGTTCCTGATCGCTTATTTATAAAAGGCAATGAAAAAGCAGATGAACTATAGCTCAAAATTTCAGAAACCTTAAACCTGAGTATATGGAATATCCAAACAGACAACTAAAACAACGTTAGTCAGATGGGCGCAAAAACAACATATATCCCAATGAAACGGTACATCTGGTCAACACACGCACAGGCCGTAATTGGAAAACCCTGGAAGAACTATCCACTAGAATGCTACTTCTAACGTGTACCCAGTTAAAACAAGTTACTGACTTGTTAACAGGCCATTGTCACTTAAGGAAACACGTTCGTTCAACGAATAGGAATTTCTAATGGACCCATTGAATTCAGAAGAGGACATTTCTCATATCATATACACCTGCGAAGAACTGATCCGCAAACGATTCAAAATCTTCGGGAATATTCAACGACAACCCGACAACCTCCCTTATGACAAATTTGGTTTTTAGAAAACTATTAGACCTTATAGAAGGAGAAAATATTTTGGAATCAGATTGGGGCTCACAATAAGCCAAAATGCTGCAGTGTAAGAAGCTAGGATCCACACAAGCGATCCCCACCTTTAACCAACCAAATTTATTCGTACGTACAATAATGTATGAAAAAGATAACATGCCGATACCTATACTGATTATATTTATGGATATATTAGAAAAACCAAAAAGTAAACAAAAAACCTAATAAAATTAGAGTAACTTTGAAAATTTTTAATACAATTTTTTTAGCTAATGAGTTATTTTGATCTAACAAATATATCAATTCAACAACTACCCAATACATAAAAGTGGCAAATTGCTTCTTCATCTATTTCATTCTATTTTTTCAATAGTTTTACTTCTCAGTACTTAAAACGTTTTTTTTTTTCATTACCGTTAGTCCTAGGTACCTATTGTTAAACACATTTTTAACATTGTTTTGTGTCAGTATTTCAGTATGATGCAATAATTTTCTCAAGCTATCAATCATCAATCAAATTTACCTTTATTTAAACCTTATCAAAAATATTGAAATTGTAACTTTTTTTTGAAAAGTTGGATAATACTACAACAAATCCAAATATATAAAAAGTTGAAAAAATGTTTATGACATTTTCACTTATTATTCCTATATCAGTCCAAAAAGTCTCCTTCTAGTTAATGTAAAAAAAGCTTTTATTATAGATATAGGTTCCCATTAACAACAAATACTATATACAGGGTGTCTTACGGTCGATGGTACCTTAGACGTTTCTGGTGAACCAGTAAAGGAATCGTTCTGAAAATTTGGTCGCGTACATAAACGGACATGCTCTACCAACCTAAAATATTTTTAACAATACAGTGTTGCCGCTTCCACACAAATATTTTCGTTTTTTTGTCCGAAAACGTGACTTTTAAAAATGCTGATAATTTTGAACTCTAAAACACTGAAACCCTGAATAATAATAATTGGCGATTTGGCGATAGAGATCAAAAATATATAGAAGCTTGAAAAAATAAAGACAATTCCAATAATAATATCGGAGTGACGAAAAACTTTAACCCCAACTTAGAATAATTAAGTCTTTCAGGCTATTTGCATTAAAAACAAACAGCAACAATTCCGAAAAGCGTCATGCACCAAACCTACCAGTACGAAAATTTTTAAACAGCACAAGTTAAGATGAATTTCTTTCTCTGTACTGTAAAAAATATCAGTCAACAAAAAGCTGTGAAAAAAAAAGAAATAATAACACAAAATATGAGTTGACACCGGGTTATTTAACGGAATGGTAAATAACGATTCACCTAATTCATACCCGATTAGAAACGAAACTAACTGTTACGTGAAAACAGAAATTAAAAGTAAGTAAAGTAACTCGGAAAATTCAGTCAGTGTATCATACGGGCCTAATTAGTTTCAACTCCTTACCACTAGACATTAAGAATGCTGGAAACCTTAATTTATTTAAGAATAAATTATAGCAACACCTAAAGGGAGAATGATTTAATGGCGAAGTTAATGTAAAAAATGCACTGTTATTCTTTTTTCTTTCTTAAATATTGTCTTGTAGGATGTTCAACAAGACTAAATACTTATTCGAACAGAACTAGGAAATCCAGGATCCTTAATTGGGGATGATCAAATCTACAATGTAATTGTAACTGCCCATGAATTTATTATAATTTTTTTGACTAAATGTTTCTTTTGTAATCAGGTGATCGTTTTGTTCCAACATCAGTACCAGTTATCGACAAAGCGACTCGATGCAACTATCACTGTGTATGCTTCTTTTTACCATAAAATGAAAAGCTTCGTGCTGGTCTCGAAGCTCTTATGTAATCTCTACGCAATGAACTATCTGTTTAGATTACAGAGCCACAAAAAAATGTTGGCCTGACTATGTTAACTAGCGTGCGAGCTAAAATTATTTGCATCAAAGAGGGCCTTGCATCTAAGGACGTAATGCTTAGCCGTAGAGCTTAATACCTGTTGGGTGTCAGTAACTACCTGAGTTAACAATCAATCAGTTATTCCGTCATCTTTGACAGTCGTTACAAGTAATTTGATTCATCGCTAATTTTTCCAGTTTCTTGAACAATTCACACAATGGGCTTTACGGAACAGAACAAAACATTCATGGTTGAAGCGTATTTTCGAAACGGGGTTAGAGTAAATAGTGAGTGGCAATACAATCCGGGTTTGTGCATGGACGATTTTCACGAACATTTTCCTAACGTTGCTTTTATTGCTGGGGATTTTTATCATTGCCCGAAAAGTACCGTGGCTGTGTTTAGGGAAACAGGTTCTATTAAACACAAAAAAGGAGCAGAAAGACCATCTGTAAGAACAGGAGAACTTGTTGCAAACGTTCGTGAAATAATGCAAAATACGCCAACAAATTGTATAAGACGCCTGTCCCAAGAAGTGGGAAGATCTTATGGAACATGCAGGACTATTCTTAAGAAGCTGCTAAATTTATTTCCTTATAAAGTGCAAGTATTCCAAGAACTACAAGCCGCAGATTTTGAAAGACGAAGGAATTACTCTCAATGGTTTACCCAAAATTTATCTATTGGAAAGAAAAGAAGTATTAGACCTGACATTTTTTCGGATTAAGCCTGGTTCCACCTCTCCGGTTATGTGAATTCTTAGAATATACGCATGTGGAGTAGTGAAAATCCCACATTGCACCCTCAAAAAATTGGTGTCTGGTTAGCTGTTTCCGGAAGAAGAATAATTGTTGGTCCTATTTTTTTCCATGACACAGTTACAGCACAGTCGTATAGAGACAATATTTTGAATCCATTTGTGGAGCAATTACTTGACGACGAACTACGTTTTGGATATTTTCAACAGGACGGTGCAACCGCCCATACAGCCGCCGAAACTATTAACTATTTACGCAAATTTTTTTGACGACATATTGATCAGTTTTCGGTTATGGATTACTTTGTTTTTCCTCATTTAAAGAGCACTATTTTTATTTTATTACTCATTAGTTTGGCATGTCATCATATCATTGTGATCTAAACCAAGCTCTACGTTTTTTAATCCAAGCCCTCTTTGATGCAAATAATTTTTTCTCGCACGGTATATGTTTTCGGGACCGTGAATCCGAATCCGAAACTCTTCTCATTGAGATCAACACTTTGAGGTTATGGGTTATGAGGTTATAGGGTATAACAGATTCGGTTTTATGGAATTTATGCCACGAATTGTTTCTAACATGATTATGGGGTTTATGAGCTTATGAGGTTATAGGGTTATCAGGTTTAAAGGTGTAAAAATTCCTTAACCCCTGATGTGACATTGTCATAATGCAGTTTGCCTCTGATGATTAATTTTCTTTGGTTACGGATTCTGGGGTTATGGGGTCATAGGGTTATTAGGTTTAATGGTATGGGGCTAAGGATTCCTCAACCCATATGACATTGCTATAATGCAGTTTGCCTATGATCATTTGTTTTCTTTGGTTACTGGGTTCTGATGTCAGACGGGTTATGGGTTAATGAGGATTAACTGATTAGCTTTTTAGTTTAAGGTTTAACGACATTACAGCTTTCATAATGGGGGTTTTGGAAGTTATAGCGAAACACTGATGTGATGAAGTTAATTTGGCAAATTAAATTTATAATTTTTTGCCATTATATTTTATAGGGCCGTTGCTTTTTGACCTATATGCACACCACTGCACGAAGTATTCAGTAAATACGTAAGCGAACGTTGCATCGTTAATTGATAAATTGGCAAGGATGCCTGAGGTGCATTTCATTAGCAATAATTTGAAAACGGTGTTTATTATCTTTCGAACGATTTTCTGTTACAGCCTTTCATTTGGAGGAAATAAAAACGGAAGCGAATGCAGGTTTAAAACAGTCCATGACGGCACAGAATATAAATGTATCTAGCAATTAATTTATTTATTGCTAATAGGATGTTGCTGAAAATGAGCAAATGTAATTAACCATCAGTTTTAATTTTTTTTTTTTTTTTTTTAACCCTGCAGAAAGATCGTAAAAGAAGTATTATCGTACTTTGTACTCGTGTTAATGATTACTATTTAAACTTTGAATCGTTGAGGCCTTTACTTGATGGAAATTAATTATACCTCAATGAAAGACAATTTATTTTGTCAAATTTCCACTTTTATTGAAAAACTTTTCCTTTACAAGACGCGTTTCGCTACAGTGTAGCTTCTTCGGGTGTATATATGGGGCTAACTAATTTTATTTCAGTACAATAACAAAATGGTCTAGATACTTAATTACTCAATTCAGGTATACACATTTCAAGCTTAATTATTTAATTATATGTTCTTAACACTGCTTAGGTATTGTAAACTTAAATATTATTGTCGGTATAATATATCTTAATCTTATGGGAAATCCAAAGAACCCTATTTAGATTATTGACACAGATTTAGCAAAGAGGAACTATTTAGTTTTAATTGGTCGTTTAATAAGATTAAGATTAAGTTTTTGACCCTTGTTTTCAATATGTAAAATTTTAAATTTGTTATCAAAATTATGTTGTTCCTGTAAAATACGATTAGAATAAGTTGAATCGGTTTTATGACTGAGAAAACTTCTTCTCTGTTCCAAAATTCTCGTTCTAAATGATCGACCTTTTTGGCCTATATAAGTTTTGGGACAAGAGCCACAAGCTAATTGGTAAACCCCCGATTTAGTATCCTTGTTGCATTTTGATTTATATTTTTTTTTAAATTTTCCCAAAGAATTGTTAGTTTTATAAGCAAAGTTGATATTTCTTTGATTAAGGTTTTTTTTAATTTTATCCGATGGGTTTCCAAAATAAGTGATAGTTGTAAAGGGTCCTGGTTTTTCCTATATAAGAGGGTAGGTTTCAGAAATAGCCTTCTTTTTTGGTTTTTTCGATATTATGGTATCAATCATAGATGATGAATAGCCGTTATTAGTTGCCGTTTGTTTAGTTAAATTTAGTTCGTGGTTAAAATTTGTTAAAATTTTCTTTCATTGGATTACTATTTACTTGGATAATTTACTACACTCGCTTACAGCTCGTATTGAAAACTTCATACTCGTGAATATTTACTGTGTTTATTCCTTATCGTTTGTGATAAGACCAGATCCGTCGAAGTCGAATTTGTAATACCCTATATAGAAAATAAATGTCTAAAATTTAAGATAATTTTAAATTTATTTCAGAATATATAAAGATAGAATTGGAATTTATAAATTGACGTTTAACATGATTGTTACCAAGTTAATCAAAATACTCTGCGAATCTTGCCGAGAAACTTTGTGAACTGAACCCGTCGCGGCGCGTCACAACCAGACGTCAGAATTTAATTTCATGTCAGTTTGAATGACAGCGCCGGACATTAATCCCTTTATATCTCGAATGGAAAATTGCTCATAAAGAAACGGATTTACGATCCATTAACGTTTTTATTCAGTTGATTTTTATTTCAAGTTGGTTTCAATCAAACCTGCCGTACATATGAGATTGAATTGCTGTTTAAAAATGAATGGGTTTAATGCGAGTAATGATTTAAAACCGCTTCGCTTTATTTCTAGGTCATAGTTTTCAGATGAAGTGGTGCTTATATAGAAATGCGATTTTTGAGTCGCTTTTAATGTATGGGAATTTATTTATTAAATAGTTAATTTTAGACCTACATTTCTACAGAAAAAAGGTATCTTGATTTAAAGGCAAAATCTACATATACAGGGTTCTGCACCTCACCTCCCGTCTTCTATAGCTCACTTAGTAATTAAGTTAGAATTTTCATATTTTGCAGACCTTATCTGTATCTTGGGGCGCATTTCAGGAAAATATTTTTTTTCATACAGGGTGTTCCAAAAAAGTGTGACGTCATCAGGGTGTATTTTTTAAAATTACATGCCATATATTTTTTTACATTTTTGGGTGCCTCCTATAGTTACCTACATACGCCTAAAATTTTATTAAAATTGATTTAGTATTATAGACGAAAAATAAATAAAAACTAAAAAATATCAGTTTTGCGCCACTGGTATTAAAAATAAATAAAAATAAAAATAATGCCTCGTTAATAAATTTATACAAAGGTACTTATTAAATAAGGTATAACAATTTCGTTAACCAAGTTTGGTTAACACGAATTGTACAGGGTGTCCAAAGTTTAGTGTCAAACTTTGCAAACTTTAAAGCAATTTATTTTTCTTATATCAAATGGGAACCCCTGTTTATTTTTATGTGATTCGATGCAGAATTAAAAATCAAACTTTTTTCCTAATTACAACCCTATCGAAATTTTTAACGCATCAAGAGTTATTTGCAGAAAACTAATTTTATCGACTATTCCAACAGTCGTTAATTATTATGAATAAATATCGAAGGTGGCTTTGAAAAACAATTTATTGGTATTAAAGTTTACTAAAGTGACCAGAGACCATTTTGACTTTAGTAATCTAAAAGTTTTAAATACTATTAAATTGTTAGTAATTACTTAAGCTATTATAATTACTTTATATTGTTTTTTGTGATGGACTACAACCAAGAAGAGCTCGTAGATATGATTTTTATATTAGGAGCATGCGAAAAGAACTCTTTTTTGGCAAGACGAGTTTACGCACAGTGTTATCCGGAACGAGGACATCCAGACAAAAGGAGCCTGCAAAACGTATTCGAGAGGTTTGTACAAACGGGAAATGTAAACTACCCAAAACCAGTGAGAAATAAACCGGTCTGAACTGAACAAAATCAATTGGCTGTGCTATTATCTGTTATAGAAAATCCTTCAGTTACTCAACAAGCAGTCGCTGATGCCGTAGATGTAATCGAAAGAACAGTTCAACGAATTTTCAAAGATAACCACGATATTCACGATTATCATTTCCAGTTAATAATTACTAACAAATTTACAATATTTGAAACATTTAGATTACTAAAGTCAAAATGGTCTATGGTGACTTTAATAAACTTTATTACCAATAAATTGTTTTTCAAAGCCAACTTCGATATTTATTCCTAATAATGACTGTTGGAATAGTTGATAAAATTAGTTTTCTGCAAATAACTCTTGATGCGTTAAAAATTTCGATAGGGTTGCAATTAGGAAAAAAGTTTGATTTTTAATTCTGCATCGAATGACATAAAAATATACAGGGGTTTCCATTTGATATAAGAAAAATAAATTGCTTTAAAGTTTGCAAAGTTTGACACTAAACTTTGGACACCCTGTACAATTCGTGTTAACCAAACTTGGTTAACGAAATTGTTATACCTTATTTAATAAGTACCTTTGTATAAATTTATTAACGAGGCATTATTTTTATTTTTTATTTATTTTTAATACCAGTGGCGCAAAACTGATATTTTTTAGTTTTTATTTTTATTCGTCTATAATATTAAATCAATTTTAATAAAATTTTAGGGGTATGTAGGTAACTATAGGAGGCACCGAAAAATGTAAGAAAGTATATGGCATGTAATATAAAAACAAATACACCGTTATGACGTCACACTTTTATGGAACACCCTGTATGAAAAAAAATATTTTCCTGAAATGCGCCCTAAGATACAGATAAGGTCTGCAAAATATGAAAATTCTAACTTAATTACTAAGTGAGCTATAGAAGACGGGAGGTGAGGTGCAGGACCCTGTATACATTTTTTTTTTCTACAGTGTCACCAGTAAAGTCCGCATCATATGGGATTTTTTTTATTAATAGCTTTATTTAAAATTTGACTTTGGCATCAAGTTCTGCTTCGATCGAGATGAAAATTAAGCAAAAAAATAGTAGTCACGTGATTCGCATTATCTGTCAAATTTTAATTTTTTCCAAAAAATAATTCAGAAGTGGGGTTATTTCTTATAATATCGAAAAAAGTTATTAGAAAAAGTTTTTTTAAATGCAGTTTCTAGCTTACATGCAAAATTTCGACTGGATAAGATAATTATGATTTTTTACCTATATTTTGTGAATTGCACCACTTTTGCAAAATAAGACTCAACGCAACCTACATAAAACTTCTTAGTTTTGATAATGCTTTATTTCAGATACATTTTTTTTTAAGTAGCGCTATATTAAATATGTGTTTTTCTACAAAATCAAAATTGGGCTATTAAAATTTGGTCCATGTGATGCAAAGTTAATTTGTTTATGACCCTGTATAAGGTAACTTCATAAAGTAAGTATTTTTGAAAAAGTAGTTTGTGTCTGAAAGTAATACACCTTAATATTAAGACAAAAAGAACACAGTGTCATCAGTAAAGTGTTCATTAAGTGGAAAATAAATTTTAGTTTAACTTAACGTAAAGTTTATCTATTTTCAACGATTTAATTTAAAACCCCTTTATTCCATTTTTATTTTTTTACTTTCAGACAAAAACTACGTTTTCAAAAATACTTATTTTATGAAGTTACCTTATACAGGGTCAAAAACAAATAAACTTTGCATCACATGCGACCAAATTTTAATAGCCCAATTTTGATTTTGTAGAAAAACACACATTTAATATGGCGCTACTTTAAAGAAAATGTATCTGAAATAAAGCATTGTCAAAACTAAGAAGTTTTATGTAGGTTACGTTGAGTTTTATTTTGCAAAAGTGGTGCAATTTACAAAATATAGGTAAAAAATCAAAATTATCTTATCTAGCTGAAATTTTGCATGTAGGCTAGAAACTGCATTTTAAAAAACTTTTTCCAATAACTTTTTTCGATATTTTTAGAAATAACCCCACTTTTGAATTATTTTTTGGAAAAAATTAAAATTTGACAGATAATGCGAATCACGTGACTACTATTTTTTTGCTTAATTTTCATCTCGATCGAAGCAGAACTTGATGCCAAAGTCAAATTTCGAATCAAGCTATTATTAAAAAAAAATTCTACATGATGCGGACTTTACTGGTGACACTGTATATGGCGTTATTATCTCTGACTGGTAAAAAAACTAACGATCACTTGGGCCGTTTGCTCACATACCGCGAGAGCAAAACTTATTTGCATCAAAAAGGGCTTGGATTAAAAAACGTAGAGCTTGGTTTAGATCACAATAATATGGGAAAGATATATCTAACCAAATCTAGGTTAAAATTTTGTCAAATTCATATTATGACATGATACCTATGCCAAACTAATGAGTAATAAAATAAGTAGACAAATACAAATTTATTTTTGTTGTTTACAAAATTACCAAAGTAAGAATATACAGAAAGAAAAAGAAAAATAATTACATAAATTGTTGAAATTGGCCACCGCCATGCTCCAAGCTTAAATTCACACCTCTCTTCATATTTTCGAAAGTGTTAACCAGCATCTCTGGAGAAATGTTACCACATTCTTGGATAATCCTTTCTTGTAATTGTTGTTCTAAGTTTGCAACTGGTGTTTTAAAAATAATGTCTGATCGAAAACTGATCAATCTGTCGTCGAAAAAGTTGCATAAGTAGTTAATCGTTTCGGCGGCTGTATGGGCGGTTGCACTGTCCTGTTGAAAATATCCAAAACGTCGTTCGTCGTCAAGTAATTGCTCCACAAATGGATTTAAAATATTGTCTCTATACCGCTGTGTTGTAACTGTGTCATGGAAAAAAATAGGACCAACAATTCTTCTTCGCGAAACAGCTAACCAGACACCAATTTGAGGGTGCAATATGGACTCTACAAAAAAATGGGGATTTTCACTACTCCACATGCGTGTATTCTGAGAATTCACATAACTGGAAAGGGGGAACCAGGCTTCATCCAAAAAAAAATGTCAGGTCTAATAAATAATTTCATCATTTCTTTTCAATAAATTTTGGGTAAACCATTGGGAGTAATTCCTGCGTCTTTCAAAATTTGCGGCTTGTATTTCTTGGAATACTTGCACTTTATAAGGAAATAAATTTAGCTGCTTCTTAAGAAAAGTCCTGCATGTTTCCTAAGATCTTCCCACTTCTTGGGACAGGCGTCTTATACAATTTGTTGGCGTATTTTGCATTATTTCACGATCGTTTGCAACAAGTTCTTCTGTTCTTTCAGTTGGTCTTCCTGCTCCTTTTTTGTGTTGTATAAAACCTGTTTCCCTAAATACAGCCAGGGTTCTTTTCAGGCAATGATAAAAATCCCCAGCAATAAAAGCAACGTTAGGAAAATCTTCGTAAAAATCGTCCATGCACAAACCCGTATTGTATTGCCACTCACCATTTACTCTAACCCCGTTTCGAAAATATGCTTCTACCATGAATGTTTTATGCTGTTCCGTAAAGCCCATTGTGTGAATTGTTCAAGAAATTGGAATAATTAGCGATGAATCAAATTACTTGTAACGACTATCAAAGATGACGGAATAACTACTGATTGATTGTTAATTCAGGTAGTTACCAACACCCAACAGATATTAAGCTCTACGGCTAAGCATTACGTCCTTAGATGCAAGGCCCTCTTTGATGCAAATAATTTTTTCTCGCACGGTAGATGTCATGGACACTTGGATAATCATTGATAAGCAGGATTCTGCGCCATAGACTCGAATGTGTTCTTACAAAGATTTCTAATTGCTTGGAAACATGCGGTTAGTTGTTTATATAATGTATTTTATCTGCAAAAACTTTTTTCAGTTTTTTCTCATTACTGTATTAATATGCTGTATTAATTCCGTTAATTAATAAATAAATACATGCGGTAGGCCGCCTAGTCAGGTTATAATAAAATATAGAAAGCTATTTCACCCTTATAATTTAAAAATAATGGTAATCGGATTACCGGCTGTTAATAATATCCGACAGTTTCCATACATACATGAATAACCCCCATATACATAAGAATCCTCCAACATTAAATCCCGAAAAGTAATCAGCTACAAATCCCCAAATCTTTAAATGCCTCGTTGATGTATTGCTAGCCATTACCGACACAGAATAAGACGAAATCGATACGCGATCATTCATGATTTATTAGCCATTATTTAGCACTCATTCTGCAGATGAGGGCTGTAAAAGCCACATGGACCCCACAATTTGACACTATCGTGTTACAAACGTTCGGTCCCTATTTAAGCCCCGATTCACTTGTTATTAGTCAACGGTATATTCATTGACTTATATCTATGGACATTTACGGCAATATAATGATATTTCCGCTTATTGTTGGACTCACCACAGTGTCATAACTTTAAAAATTAAATTTAAAATACGTCGGGTATAGGGTTATATCGGATTGCTTTTTTTTTCTGACCCGGAATCTAATAAAGCTATAAAGAAGTTTGATGCATCGAAATCGAATTTTTATTTCTTGCCATTCATAAGATATTAAACAAACAAAAATTCATTTACCTGAAAAATAAAAAATAAAACTTCTACAGTGTCACCAGTAAAGTCCGCATCATATGGGATTATTTTTTATTAATAGCTTTATTCAAAATTTGACTTTGGCATCAAGTTCTGCTTCGATCGGAATGAAAATTAAGCAAAAAAAGTGTAGTCACTTGATTCGCATTATCTGTCAAATTTTAGTTTTTTTCAAAAAATAATTCAAAAGTTAGGTTATTTCTGAAAATATCGAAAAAAATATATGAAAAAGTTTTTTAAATGCATTTTCTAGCCCACATGCAAAATTATATTATATATTATATAAATTGTACCACTTTTACAAAATAAGACTCAACGCAACCTACATAAAACTTCTCAGTTTTGACAAGGCTTTATTTCAGATACATTTTCTTTAAAGTGGCGCCATATTAAATGTGTGTTTTTCTACAAAATCAAAATTGGGCTATTAAAATTTGGTCGCATGTGATGCAAAGTTTATTTGTTTTTGACTCTGTGTAAGGTAACTTTATAAAATAAGTATTTTTGAAAACGTAGTTTGTGTCTGAAAGTAATACACCTTAATATTAAGACAAAAAAGAACTTCTTCAGTAAAGTGTTTTTTAAGTGGAAAATAAATTTTATTTTAACATCGTAAAGTTTATCTATTTTCAACGATTTAATTTAAAACCCCTATATTATAATTTATTATTAAGCTTTGTTAACGTTAACGTGTATTACTTTCAGACACAAACTACGTTTTTAAAAACACTTATTTTAAGAAGTTACCTAATACAGGGACAAAAACAAATAAACTTTGCATCACATGCGACCAAATTTTAATAGCCCAAATTTGATTTTGTAGAAAAACACACATTTAATATGGCGCTACTTTAAAGAAAATGTATCTGAAATTAAGCCTTGTCAAAACTGAGAAGTTTTATGTAGGTTGCGTTGAGTCTTATTTTGCAAAAGTGGTGCAATTTACAAAATATAGGTAAAAATCAAAATTATCTTATGCAGCTGAAATTATGCATTTAAAAAAACCTTTTCTAATAACTTTTTTTTCGATATTTTGAGAAATAACCCACTCGTGAATTATTTTTTGGAAAAAATTAAAATTTGACAAATAATGCGAATCACGTGACTACTATTTTTTTGCTTAATTTTCATCTCGATCGAAGCAGAACTTGATGCCAAAGTCAAATTTCGAAAAAAGCTATTAATAAAAAAGAAATCCCATATGATGCGGACTTTACTGGTGACACTGTATCCATCGTCAATAAATTTTCGTTAATAAGTGCTCAAAATGTTGTCCATTCGGGGGAAAATATCCTACATTCTTATCACACTCGTGCTTTCAACTCCACAACATACCATATAAATGGCAAAGAGTAAAAATTTGAAATTGGTGCTTATGTATAACTTAATATGCACTTTAAAAATAGTCAATATAAAACTATGAATGGCATTTTAAAACATCGATATCTTCAAATCTCTAATTTGGGACGCACTGTGTCAATATATTTTTTTATAAAAAGACCACAACATAAAATGTTAATACCCGCGTCGAAGAATTTTTCCAAAATAAAAAACTAGGTATATTGGATTTATTCCAAGGTTCAAATTCGCTGTCTGTGTGTACCTTAAAAATTACTTAATATCATTATTATTTTTTACGATATCCAATATGTTTCTGGTAAAAGAATGTAGAAGAAAAAAATATTTTTAGGAAATACAAGATATTGCTTCATACCAGTAATAATAGCTGGTAATAATTAAAACTGGTTGGGCCAAAATATCAAATAAAAAAGAACTAGAAAAAAAAGTCACCGAATACATTCCTAAAACATTCATATTAAATTTCGACGACGTGATTTCTGTCAACTTTAAGTTTTTTTTCTAAACAAATTGGGCAAGAGACAAACTCAATTCTTCTACCTGCATTTTTTCTTCCAAGGAAAGCGCAGTAAGTCGCCAAGATTTTAATAAACTTATTGTATTTAGTTTAAAACGCGATAAAGGATTAAAACAAACTGATCAACATAACCCCGGATTAGGGCAGTTACAAAATATCCGCCACAGGTATTTAGTAATAGGTATGAGTGTGGAACAGTCAACAGCAGGTACAAGATTTAAAATTTACCTGTTACGCTGTTTCAACCTAGTATTTAACTTTACGAACCTGTTACCGGTATCGATTGTTAATAAAATATTTAACCTAATAAGAATATTATTACTTGCACCTCCATCTGTAGAACAGATTCTACGGGTATCCAACTGAAAATAAGTATGTATTAACGTTGCAGGTCTTTGTATTCAATCGCCTTTGCAAAGGGGACGTGTGGTGGTGGTTTGGTCAAACAATAAGTCGTTTCATTTGGAAGCGAAATTTCACGGATTTGGCATATTATGAGATGAGTCATATTGTTCGAGTTTGACTGATGATGAGTTTTTGTTTGATGTTTCGATGTCCCGAGCCTCTTTTGCTTTGTACAGTTGTAGAAATAACTGTATTCGATTATACTTAACTAATTACTAATGGAAATTTCGTTTATTACCAAGAAAATCTAGTTGAATCTTACTAATTATGAAAAGGTATTCACTCCGTTAAAAGTTAAATAGACAATCCTTCATCAAAATACATATTTTATTTTCTTGTCCATTTTATGATAAACTTTTGCCTTTCACACAACTAAAATAACTGACTCGAACTGAACCCTTAACCAAGGAGAACGTAACTAACACTAGTTTTTAAAAGCGATTAAATTAATAATCCTAATAATTATCGTCCAATATCTGTTTTGCCTGTTCTGTCAAAAATTTTGGAAAAAATTATAAATATAAAATTAACGAATTTTTTAGAAAGACAAAATTTACTTTTCGAGAATCAGTATGGGTTTCGCAAATCTAGAGCTACTGAAGTTGTAGCTATGGATGTTATTACTAACATTCAATTAAATCTAGATACCAAAAAAAAAATGCGGCATTTTATCACTAGCCTTTGATACTGTAAACCATAATATATTATTAGTTAAATTTTATTATTTGATATAGGCATAAGAGGAAAAATGTATCGTTGGTTTGAAAGTTATATAAAAAATAGAAAACAGTACGTTAAAATAGCGAATATCAGATTTGCGCTTACTATACATGGTTCGTCACAAACAACATTTTTAGTTTTTTGGATTTCTTAGCGCATAGTTCAACTTGACATCTGAATTCCCGATAACAGTTCCTAACTTGCTGTATTGGAATATTTGGAATAACTACGCTTATTTTTTTTTCAAGAGATCAAAGTAGTTATTATTGAAATTGGTTTTATACACATGTGGCTTCAGATATCCCCATAAATGAAAGTCGATAATTGTGAGATCGGGTTTGTTCGGACCATAGATACCATTTGTTCCCCAAATGATGATTTAGCCAATCATTAAAAGGAATTAAAAAAAAATCCAAAAAAATAAAACCTGTTGTTTCTGACGAACCCTGTATGGTAATCGCAAATCTTGAAATTGTGAATTCAGCACAAGCAAAATTTATTTAATAAAACAAGGAATTGAAAATTAGAATTGAAAATTAGAACTAAAAAAAAAAACCTAAGAAGTAAAAATGTTGTTTTTGAGGAATCGCAAATCTGATATTCGAAATTGTAGTTTTAGCATAAGCAGACGGTTTTATAAAGAATGACATTTCCTTATATAAGTACCTACTAATAAAAAAGTGTTTCCTCTTCCAAACTCTATCCGCGGACACACTGTATAAATAGGGTAGGGACACTTATTTTAAAATTACCTAATTCTCTGGTAAAAAAAAGTTTATTTCAAGAGCGAATGTTTTATTCCTAATTTTAAGAAAAATCTTATGAAAGTGGAGGAAATTAAATATTTTTTTTTTAATTTAAATATATCTAACTCGTTATGTGTTACTGGCCAATTAAATTGATTATTGGGTGGGAGAACGTCGCTCCCTTCCCTTACAGATGCCGTATATATTATTGTATAGGAACAATTAAATTGAGAATACTTCCGTCATAACTGGAAAAATCCGATTATTTATAGAAAAGCCTCACTGGCATCACTTGGGGTTCAGGGGGCAAGTGCGCTGTAACAGATTTTCACAAACTGAAATAGATTTTGTGCTCTTTAATATGGCACCACCACTTGTTGTTGTCGCACGCTCATCAATTATTTGCGCAAAACAAATGAAAAATATTTATTTAGGGCCGAGCTTTTGGGTCATTTTTTAAAATAAAATCAGGTCTCTTTGGTAAAAATAGACGATTTTATTTTTATCTCAATAAAATCCCTGTGAATAAATTTACATTGTCTAGGGGCCAGCCCCCCAACCCCCTCCTCCCAGAAAGTATTTTGGTTACAACAATAATGCCGTGCGAGCAAAAATTATTTGCATCAAAGTGGGCCTTGCATCTAAGGACGTAATGCTTAGCTGTAGAGCTTAATACCTGTTGGGTGTCAGTAACTACCTGAATTAACAATCAATTAGTTATTCCGTCATCTTTGACAGTCGTTACAAGTAATTTGATTCATCGCTAATTTTTCCAATTTCTTGAACAATGCATACAATGGGCGTTACGGAACAGCACAAAACATTCATGGTTGAAGCGTATTTTCGAAACGGAGTTAGAGTAAATATTGAGTGGCAATACAATCCAGGTTTGTGCATGGACGATTTTCGAAAACATTTTCCTAACGTTGCTTTTATTGCTGGGGATTTTTATCATTGCCTGAAAAGAACCGTGGCTGGGTTTAGGAAAACAGGTTCTATACAACACAAAAAAGGAGCAGGAAGACCATCTGTAAGAACAGAAGAACTTGTTGCAAACGTTCGTGAAATAATGCAAAATACGCCAACAAATTGTATAAGACGCCTGTCTCAAGAAGTTAAAGTTTAAAGTTAAAACACCAGTTGCAAATTTAGAACAATTACAAGAAAGGATTACCCAAGAATGTGGTAACATTTCCCCAGAGATGCTGGTCAACACTTTCGAAAATATGAAGAGACGTGTGGATTTATGTTTGGAGCATGGCGGTGGTCAATTTCAGCAATTTATGTAATTCTTTTTCTTTTTCTTTCTGTATATTCTTACTTTGTTAATTTAGTAAACAACAAAAATAAATTTTGAATCGTTGAGGCCTTTACTTGATGGAAATTCATTATAACTTAATAAAAGGCAATTTATTTTGTCAAATTTCCACTTTTATTGAAAACACTTTTTCTTTATTACACGACGCGTTTCGCTACATTGTAGCTTCTTCGGGTGTATGGTGCTAACTAATTTTATTTTAGTACAATAACAAAATGGTCTAGATACCTATAATTACTAAATTCAGGTGTATACACATTACAACTACAACAATACCTAGACAGTTTTAAGAACATATAATTAAATAATTAAGCTTGTAATGTGTATACACCTGAATTTAGTAATTCTAGGTATCTAAACCATTTTGTTATTGTACTCAAATAAAATTAGTTAGCACCATACACCCGATTAAGCTACAATGTAGCGAAACGCGTCGTGTAATAAAGAAAAAGTTTTTTCGATAAAAGTGGAAATTTGACAAAATAAATTGTCTTTCATTGAGAAAAATAAATTTGTATTTGTCTACTTATTTTATTACTCATTAGTTTGGCATATCATGTCATAATATGAATTTGACAAAATTTTAACCTAGATTTGGTTAGATATATATCGTCCCCATATCATTGTAATCTAAACCAAGCCCTGCATTTTTTAATGCAAATAATTTTTGTTCGCACGGTATATCTAATCTAATTTATTGGGTTGCTAGCTCTGAGAAGCTTAAAAGGAGTATAAGTGTTGGCCAGCTGTAAAGGAAGGATGCTATTGACGTCAAAAGGAGAACTTCCGTCAGTCTGGTTAAGGAGTGGTTGGTAACTCTGGCTATTTGAGTTGTTTTACTTGTACAAAGCAAAAATATTTATTGATTTCTTAAATCTGTGAATAACAAACAGGTTAATTGAATTTCTTCGCCTGCTCATAAAAATTATTTATAATTTTTCTCTGCTTGATGTTAATATTGTCACCAAATAAATTGTTTGGTCAAACGTTAAAATGTAACGATATTTACGAGATCTTAAATCGTATGAAATCAAATTTCATGAATTGCTTAAAGATTTTGGAATTTTTCCAATCACAACCTTCTTAAACTGGCTTAAATCCAGCTTACTAGAACTTGGGATGGTGTTTACATAAATAAAATAATATTACGTCTTGCGCAAGTACATACATACCTAAATTTATTCTTTTGAATTCAATGTCCACGAAACAAAAATTCTTGCAGTGTTTGACGACAGGAATAAAAAAAATTTTTGTAAAAACTATAATAATATACAGTGTCCGCAAGAAAGTCCGCATCAAATGGGATTTTTTTTTATTATTAGGTATAGGTAAAAATTGAAAAAGCAGTTAGTTTTTGCTTACCTAAAAACCAAAAATGACGTATTCTGAAGCGGCTGCACGACTTGCGTTACCTGTCAAATTTGACATTTTTAATAAGATAGGTTCAAAAATGCCCTTATTTGTCAAAATATCGAAAAACTTTATTCGAGAAAGTTGTTTATTTAGGCATTCTTAGTCTCTGTACGAAATTTTGACAGTCTAATACAATTTTTATTTTTTGCCAGGTTCTTGAAAATTTTGATCAACCCTCGTAGATTAACTTTTATACATCGATGTAAAACCATTTGCCTTTACTTCATTTGTAATCTTAATGCAATTTTATGTAAAATTTTTGTTTCCAATTATTTATTTTGCTTCAAAAACTGAAATTGTTATTGATTATTATGTAATGTTTGATGCAAAGTTTATCTAATTACATCAGTTTTGCCAAAACCGAAGTTTCTCATTTTTCTTAAGTTAGTAAATAGTATACAAAAAGAAAATATTAGGAAGATTTCGTTGAAATTTTACTTAATTAATATTGGATCAAAAAGAATAAATTAATCGCTCGAAACATTTTATTCAACAAAAATATAGTTTAATATAATTAATTTAATTTAATATTAATCAAGTAAAATTTCAACGAAAGCTTCCTAATATTTTCTTTTTGTACATCTGTTTACTAACTTAAGAAAAATGAGAAACGTCGGTTTTGGCAAAACTGATGTGATTAGATAAACTTTGCATCAAACATTACATAATGATCAATAACAATTTCAGTTTTTAACGCAAAATAAATAATTGGAAACAAAAATTTTACATAAAATTGCATTAAGATTACAAATGAAGTAAAGGCAAATGGTTTTACATCGATGTATAAAAGTTAATCTACGAGGGTTGATCAACATTTTCAAGAAACTGGCAAAAATTAAAAATTCTATTAGACTGTCAAAATTTCGTCCAGAGGCTGAAAATATCTAAATAAACAACTTTCTTGAATAAAGTTTTTCGATATTTTGATAAATAAGGGCATTTTTGAACCTATTTTATTAAAAATGTCAAATTTGACAGGTAACGCAAGTCGTGCAGCTGCTTCAGCATACGTCATTTTTGGTTTGTAGATAAGCAAAAACTAACTGCTTTTTCAATTTTTACCTATACCTAATAATTAAAAAAAAGCCCATTTTATGCGAACTTTCTTGCGGACACTGTATTGTGATTTATCCTTAATTAGGAAAAGAGTTTAAATATGATTTTCCTTGGAAATTAAAAAAAATCCTTACACTTATTTCTTTTACTTAAAAAACTACATTTAACGTCTGAATATAAAATGTACATATAAACTCAGTGCATTTTAAACCAGGCAACCTAAATGTTTAACTTGTATAACTAGAATGTATTATTAAAATGACGGTTAGTCGAGCTCGTGAAATACTGCAACCGCCGTTTCTCGTATTCTTCCTTGCCTGGTAAATATTAAAGCAAGCAGTGAGAATAACTTTCTGGTTTGTGCATTTCAGTGATGGATTAAAGATAAATTACAAGTGCATTAATGAATGTATGGGGTGATAGATTACCAAACAGAACAAGGAAGCTCTCATGCTACTCATGCAAATTCAAATGACTGGAAATATAGTGTAATACTTACATATATATATAATACTTAAAGATATGTATTGGTTCTTATAATATTTTTTTTTTAATTGTAATACTATAGTCCGGTTATTAGATAGTGAACGAACCTTTAACTCAGAGTCGGCATAAGGACTGATTTGACCATATTATTTATCATTAAACAGACTAAAATTTTACAGGCAATTATACCGTGCGAGCAAAAATTATTTGCATCTAAGGACGTAATGCTTAGCCGTAGAGATTAATACCTGTTGGGTGTCAGTAACTACCTGAATTAACAATCAATCAGTTATTCCGTCATATTTGACAGTCGTTACAAGTAATTTGATTCATCGCTAATTTTTCCAATATCTTGATCAATTCACACAATGGGCTTTACGGAACAGTGAGTGACAATACAATCCGGGTTTATGCATGGACGATTTTCACGAACATTTTTCTAACGTTGTTTTTATTGCTGGGGATTTTTATCATTGCCTGAAAAGGATCGTGACTGTGTTTAGGGAAACAGATTCTATACAACACAAAAAAGGAGCAGGAAGATCATCTGTAAGAACAGAACAACTTGTTGCAAACGTTCGTAAAATAATGCAAAATATGCCAACAAATTGTATAAGACGCCTGTCCCAAGAAGTGGAAAGATCAATGACAAAATTTTAACCTAGATTTGGTTAGATATATCGTCCCTATATCATTGTGATCTAAACCAAGCCCTACGTTTTTTAATCCAAGCCCACTTTCATGCAAATAATTTTTGCTCGCACGGTATATGCAATCTTTTTGTGTTTGCCTATTAACATACAAAGCAAGTATTAAAGGCAAAAAGTGATTAAATAGGAATTTTTTTAAAACTCTGGTTGAAATAAAGTATTTCACGTTATGCTAACGTATATACTAGTTTAGAAAGATAACGGTATCAATATTTAATATGATAGAGGACAATTCCTATAATCACCTTTTTTGGTTTTGTTCATAATGAGAGATCCATTGACAGAAAAAGTAAATCCCTCTGGTTCAATAGTTTTTAATATTATGTTAGCCGTTAGCCTACACACGAATTTGGAAAGGTCACCGTATCAATGTTCGACCAAATCCTATTGTAGGTATAGTCCTCTTTTTGGGTCTGTGTGGGAATAAGCCAAGGACTGATAAAATGGGGATTTCTTTGACCGTAAAAATTAATATAATATCTGACTGAATTCAAATAGCTTTCCTTATGTTCAACCGTATAGTGTATTTATTTATTTAATAATTTATATACCGAGACAAATGTTAATCAAAATACAGGTTGCAAAGTAGACATAACAAAATTTAACAATCAAGATATTTCAGTTTAGACATAGAGATGCAAAAATAATAAATATTTAGAACAGTAAGATAATTTTGAAAATTAGATTTAAAAGGGGGATTGTAATCAAAATTATTGGACCTATTTGTGTTTAAATGTCAAATTTTGCAGCACTTCCGGTTAAAGTGAAATAGCTGACTGAGTGACTCATTCATAGGGAGTACCTTAAATAAAGTTGAAAAAATATTTAATTTTTTACATATTCGTGTGTTTTTCTAAAAACAATTTCCCACGCCAATTTCTCGCAAGCTTACCTTAGCTTCCTTTTCAACGACTGTCAAATGATGTTTGTAAAATCATATAGTACACAAACAATAATGCAAAACATAGCCACCTAGCTTTTGATCCTTTAATGTCGGCTCTTCCTTTGATTGCGAAGCAGAATTTACACACACATATTAGAACCAAAATGTACTAATTTTGCTGTGCCCGACAATGTTTATCCTTTTTTATCTTAAAGTAAAACAAGAAATAAAAAAATGTTAATGTGCCAATTCAGTATTAAAATCAAAAATACGAGTAACCTTAAGATTAAAAGACACTAATTATCTTATTAATTCAACCGATCAGATTAAGTATTTGGTCCTAATTAGTGACGAAAATCTGAAATGGCAAAATCATTTAATTTATATTACCTACTTAGTAATAAAATCAGAAAATTGATAAATAAATTTTACGTGTTGAGGGATATACTGTCTACTCAGTCTGTTAGGTTGATGTTGGTATATGAATAATATGACTCTAGTAGAGTCACTAATTAGATATGCGATTGTAATCTGGAGAGGAGCATATGAAAATGCCCTAATTATCACACAAAACATATCTTTATTTTAACCCGTCTAGTAAAGGGTTTTCCAATAGTAGCGCTCGATGTTTAACAACAGCGCATGACGAAGTCGATAATCACACAGGTAAAGCATGTTTCACGAAAAATGGATACGACTTAATGACTGCAGTAAAAGTACCTGGGGCGATCCCATTATTTATGACCGTTTGGTATAATTATTTGAAAGGACCGGATTGTAGGAATTATAATTATTGTAAATATAGACACATTAGATAGGTTGGGTTGCTTAATTTATATTTAAATATCTTTTTGTGGTAAAATTTGTTAGTTTTTATTTCTTGCTGGAAGAGTTTAGTTGTATTACCGATATCATTTTGCCAAACGTATAAAAAAACAGTATGTGGCGTCCGTGGAAAAACATTGATGGTGCTTCTTCTAGTGTTGCAGCGAAGAAAATGCATTTATCTCTCGATGCTAGGGAAATTGTAAAAAGAGTATATACTTCTTTACTCAACAGAGGACTTAATGCTAGTGCTGCTGCGACTAAAACGTCTGATTTGACTAAGATACCTCTGACTACAGTGAAAAGAATCGCGTCAAATCCCATTAAATCTAGAAAGAAGCGTAAAGATGCCGGTTTCACCAAATGTTTCGACGAAAGCGACAAGGACTTGATAAGACGATAAATCTACACCATGTACGAAGAGCAAGGCGTACCTAGATTAGATTCTCTGAAGCAACGGCTTACACTGAAAAAAAAGGTACCCTTGAACCAAAGTAGTCAACTCTCTTGACAAGAAATGATTAGCAACAAGAGAAAATATTTCAGCATAAGAGAATATTTATTGCCTGAAGAAAAAAGTTCTTAGCTAAAGTAAGATGGTTCTCTTAAAGAAATGTTAAATATCTCTTGACTATTTTTCCCTTCAACCAAGTGTACCTTATTTTGCTTCAAGAGCTATGAAAATTATAAATATTAAGGCTTTTATTCAAGAGACATCCCAATTCTCCCAATACCATGGAAATCATCTTAATATCACCAGAATTGACCAGCGACAGGAGAAAAACAGTAATTCAGTAAATTCAGTGTCTCTGTGTCTGCCGGAGTGGTATGCTGTGTTCTCCTGTGACGGTTTAAGGTGCAAACAATAGTTAATTCGTAGTGGTCAGAGTGATTTATAAAATTTAGGTATATACAGTATGTCTCCGTAAGTTTGCATCATATGGAAAACTTTTTTATTATTCATTTTACGAAAAAAAGTTATTTTTTATAAAAAGCTCTGCATGGTCTAAAACCTAAAATGCAACCATCAAATATCGAAATTTTCCAGTCATATACGAGGTTTGTCAAAAAATGTGATTTTTTTCCAAGAATGTAAATTTTTCCCAAGAGTAAAGTACCTTTATTTTTGACATTATGAAAAATTGTTATACAAAAAAGTTGTTCAGAACTAAAAACCACGTCTAAATATGCAATTATACGCATTTATGTTGAAAAATAATTTTATTAATTTATTATTAATTATTTAATTTTTTAATTATTTAATTAATTTAATGCGTGTTATTGCATATTTAGACGTGGTTTTTAGTTCTGATCAACTTTTTTTAATAACAATTTTTGATAATGTCAAAAATAAAGGTACTTTATTCTTGGGAAAAATTTACATTCTTGGGAAAAATTCACATTTTTTGACAAACCTCGTATATGACTGGAAAATTTCGATATTTGATGGTTGCATTTTAGGTTTTAGACCATGCAGAGCTTTTTATGAAGAATAACTTTTTTTCGTAAAATGAATAATAAAAAAGTTTTCCATATGATGCAAACTTACAGAGACATACTGTATAATAATGTTCTTTCATGCATATTATACTTTTTAATCTAAAGTCAAAGTTCAAAGCAAGTTTTAAGGTTCTCATGTCAAGAAATTTTTTTTTTTTGTTAAAGTTCTATGGCCTTGCCACAAGAGGTGGATTCTTTAAAACAAAATATAAGTATCTTTCAAAAAGATATGTAGTGTTTTGTATCAAGTAATCTCTTACATATTAGTTTTGAGCTAAGACTGTAAGGCCTTTGAACGAATAGATTAAGTTCTTCCCTGAAGAAATTTTAGAAAACTTATAAAAATACAGTTAATCCTTTGGATCAAGAAACCGCGCTCTTGGACCTATTCAAAAGCGCCAATTCTTTGCGCCAAAGTTATAATCTTTCCTCTTAAGAGTTTCTTTTTTTCAGTGTACCAATGATGAAACCCAAATAAGTTGTAGCCGCACTAGCCTTTGGAGAGTTTTGTCGGAAATAGGCTTCAGATACCGCAAAATTGACAAAAGGCAAGTAGGTACTCATGGAATCCCACCGTTTACAAAAATGGCGTCATGAGTATATAACTTCGGTAAGGAAATACCATTCTGAAAACCGTCCAATAATTTACCTCGGCGAGACTTGGTTTGACACGCATGAAACACCATCCAAAGGCTGGTCTGATTCTTCCGATAAAATGTTATACAGAACTACCTATAGAATAACGTTATAAATGTAAATAAATATGACTAGTAATATTTAAAAAAAAATGTTATACAGAACTACCTATATAATGACATTATAAATGCAAATTAATTAGTAATATTTAAAAAAAATGTTATACAGAACTACCTATAGAATGACATTATAAATGTAAATAAATATGACTAGTAATATTTTTTAAAAAATGTTATTTCATTTGATTACATTAATATAATCATAACATTACTTGTTTTCCTTAGAAACTCATCCTTATTAAATTATATAAATTAAATATACAATTATCTACAGTCCGTCCCTTTATACTTCACTTGATTATTGCCAAGCTCTTGTCGACACAATGGGACCGATCCAGGTAGTTTTACTGCAGTCATTAAGTCGTATCCATTTTTCGTGAAACATGCTATACAGGTGCTATCTTTGGCAGCCGTATTCAATTAGTGTCTGCATGTCATTTTGGAGCGTTACACGACTTAGCAACGCGTCGAAATTGTTAAAAATTATTACCAAGACCTGATCCTGATTTTGGGCGAAAAATAACGTTTAGTGACGAGGCTCATTTCTGGCTAAGTGGCTTTGTTAACTAGCAAAATTGCCGATTTTGGAGCGACGAAAACCCACGGCAGAATCATGAGGTCCCTGAACTACATTTCGAAAAAGTTACTGCATGGTGTGCATTATGGTCCGGCGGAAAAATCGGTCCATATTTTTTCGAAAACGAAGAAAAAGTGGCACTTACTGTCAATGGTGAGCGATACAGGGCTATGATAAGAGATTTTTTTTTTGGCCTGCAGTGGATGGAATCGATCTAGCAAACATGTAGTTTCAGCAAGACGGTGCTACGTGCCATACAGCACGTGATACAGTCACATTGCCTGAGAAATTTGAAGGGTACGTTATATCGCGAAATGGTGACGTTAATTGGCCGCCCAGATCCTGCGACCTAACGCCACTGGATTACTTTTTCTGGGACTTTCTAAAATCTAAAGTCTATGCTAACAAATCGCGGACGGTTGCCGCCTTAGGCCGGATTTCACCAGAAGGATCGCAAACGACGTTCTCATAAACTCGGTTCTCGGTAAACTCAGATTTAAATGTTGATAAAACTCGATCGGGTTTCACCAACACAAACAAGCAAAAAGCAAAACGGAGCTTATCGAAACTTAATTTAAGGATGAACCAAAGCCGGCAACATTGTAAAAAGATGTACAATTTTGTATTTTGTGAGATGCCAGCACTTTTGTATAGAAGACAAAGTGTTAACTTAACAACTTAACCTAACAATTCAAAAATATCAAAAATTGTTTTGCTTCTGGGGTGGTGCTTCTGGTTGAAATTATAAATTTGATATAATAGTGCCCAAAATTTTGTTTTTAAACAAACCTATTAAAATAATGTCTAGCTCAGATTTGATAAAACACTGGTCCTACATGTAGAAAGTGCATGTGACAATGCGAAAATGCTTTAACTTACTTATCGGTGGGAAATTCTAAATAATTTTCAATCGCCTCCAAAACAGCAAGTACTGTTCGTTTAGTCAGCCGAAACCTGGTAACAAAATCTTTATCGTCTAAAGTATGAAAATGATCTTCTCTGTCTCTCACACAGCGAGGTCGACGAACGAGGTACTCATCTTAACTATCGCTGTCCTCGAAAGCTAATAAATACGCTCTTCTCATATTTACTAACCTCAAATTTCACAGAACTTATCAACACTAACCTAAAACGTCGTTTAACTTTCGTAAACTGGCCAAAATCAGCCGGTTTCAAGCAGAAACGCCGTTTAGAACTAAACTAGGTTTATAATTCCTGGTGAAAACCAATTTTACCACTCGAACACTAAATCTAAGTTTAAATTAAACAAACTTAGTTTTAAGAGTTTGGTGAAATCCGGCCTTAATGGCCAACATTAAACGCGTTATTGCTGAAGTTGAGTCACTTTTATGCGATAACGTCATCACAAATTGGGCATCTAGGATTCAACAAACCAGGCAAAGCCGCGGCGGACATTGACCTGATATAATTTTTAAAACATAATGTTCACACAGGTACATGATAAAAATAAAAAAATATCAATATCATGCTCACAATTTGTTTTATTGCGTTACAAAAATCGAGCGCTTCTGATGGAAACCCCTTTATAACTAGTAATATTTATTTGCGCATTCGTGGTGTTTCCAATTTCCATAATTGTCTCCGAACAAGCCCAAAAAAAGTAGAAACAAGCACAAACACCAAACAAAAAGTAAAAACAATATCAAAAACGCAAAGGTTATGTTTTAACGACTTTTATCAACTGCTTTTGGGTTTTTGTTAATGGACGACTACATTTCACCGACTTGTTGTTTGTTAACAACGGTCCAAATTTTACAAAATACCTTTTTTTTAATTTAGCGTTATTTTTACGACTGTCGTGCAGTAACGTAACGTTGTCGTTGAGGGTTAGTGAATAGTGGGAGTTATTTTTTTTTATTTATTTATTACAAATAGGGATACAACAGACACTGAGCCCAATAAAGCATCCACGTTGTGGTATTAGCTGGTGGGAATTAATAATATTTAAATTAAGTAAGTTCATTATTTATTTATGTTAACATAAAAATTGTAAAAAAAATCACAGCAGTGATTTTACATATTTTTTATATCTAATTATACACAATATCGGACAATTCCATGCCTAAAGACAGCCTATTACAGGCATGAGTCGCTCTACAGAGAGGAGAATTCTTTCCAGAATTAGTATTTCTAAGTGGAATATTAAAAGTATTATAAAGCCTTAAGTCCCTAATCGGTACGTTAAAGCTAAACTTTGATCTGAGTGTTGGTGAATCAACATGACAGTTCACCAATTTGTAAAAAAAAAGTACCCATTCACGTTCAGTCGGCCGGCCGTATTTTGCCGGAGAGATAATGGCCGGACGGCCGGTACTCACTACACATACGCAGTTAAATGACGAGCCGCGTTCTGCCGGCGGCCTGTCGACTGTTAAAACTTAACGCGTGTAGTAGTTTACCGGCCGGCATTGGACTGCAGGCCTAATTTTACTTCAAACTAAAATTTGACAGAACTGTCAGCTCCAGTTCACATTTAAAACTTTTTAAACTTTAATTTCTAATTAAGTAATGTCGAGAGTCAAGATTTTAAACTATTACTACTTCTAATCTTAAACAAAGGATGTCTACATAACACAATTTTTTTTTTCTATTTCACGTTCATAATAAGCTCAGTACGATACGCATTTGCGTATCGTAATGAAGCTATTTCGATACGCATTTTTTCTTTATTTGATGTTGGTAAGATTTAAATGTTTTATTTCATTGACTTGCGCGGCCTTTGTGATTTACGAGAAAACTCATTTTTCGCAGAGGAAAAATAGCTTGATAACTTACTTTGTTATTCTGTGTGGATAAGAGTCATGTGTGTTGGTTGCATAAATCTATAAATCAATCTTTTGTAGATGCTTCAAGCTATCATTTTCTGCCAAATCCTATCCAAAATTCAATCTACTAACCTTCTAATGTCGATTTTAACTTCAACTTTATTTGAATTTTACATCTTCCCTATACTAAATTGCAATGCCGTGACGTAAAATCACGTCTTTTGAAATTAAAAGAAAAGTAGCAAAATCACCAGAATTTCCGAACGCTCTGTATATGTACCGAATGTACAAGGATCACACAACGTATTCCGTCCAATTTCAAATCTCATATCGCTAAAATAACTTTAGAATCTCGTGGTGAAAATGGGTCAATAAATCAAAAAAATGACAGTTCGCAAAATAATGTTTGTTGTCCAGAGGCTCCTATGATAAAAAATAGTATTACCAACATAAAATTTAGACATAAAAATTTACAAAATTTGAAGGATTTATTTTCTTTTTAAAATGTATTTTTCTTGATTATAAAAGGTGAAATAGAAAAAAATGTATAAAGCACATGTTTCATAAGGCGTTTTAGCGCACGTGTCAATAAAAAACCTCGCCACTTTGTGGCTCGTTTTTTAAAATAGACGCGTGCGCTAATACCGCTTCTTATGAAACGTGTACTTTAATATACTATTATTACATCTACTGCTTTTCAAATTTTATATACAATTTTCTCTCCTCACACTTACGGTGCTATTTCACTATTATGTGATCTTACACAAAATTATTAGTCCCTTTAATTAGTCAATTGAATCGACCCTTCATTTTACTGTATTCTTTCTGTTCCTCCTTCACAACAAACAGCTTAGTTTCTGCTTATACTTTACGAATAGCCTGTCGTGAGGTCTATCATTATGTTTGAAGTTTCTCCAAATACCTAACTCTACCTTTCCATTATCTTGTAGCTTCGTTTGGACTGTTCGCACCTATTGTATTTCTTATATTCCTTATTCTATTCTCCTGATAATGAATTTATATACATTCGAAACATGTAGAGAATTTACCATTCATTAAAACTTTATTTTAATATAGACTGAAGAGGAAGACTTAAAGTGTCTTATTTCTCTCTTTTCTAAAATTTTATAGTTTTTATTCAGTAACGCCGAACCAAATGGCAAACCAACCTAACTTCATCAAGAATTTTATTGAGTTGTACCGCAAACATAAATGTTTGTGGAAAATAAAAGACACTTCATATGCTAATAGGGCTTTGCGAACTAAAGCATATGAAGAATTACTTTTACTATATAAAACAGTAGATGTCGAAGCTACTTTAGACTCGGTGAAACATTAAATAATATGAAAAGTGCGTTCAGAAAAGAACTGAAAAAGGCATTACAGTGTCCTTTCTTGTAATATACGGTTTTAATAAATTTAATAAATAATCGAAACAATGATCATTCATCCTAAAGGTACCTATTCACGTTCAGTCGGCCGTCAGTCCGTGGACTGTCCGTCCTGGCCGGCCGGCCGTTATCGAAAGTCAAACTACACGTACAGTTTTATTCACCGATTACGGCCTTAGGATTTCTGCCGGATTCGATAGCGGCCTTCAGTTTTTGTTATTTCACTATACACGCGCAGTTATTTCGACAGGTCAAACATGTCGCAAAAACAGTGCGCAGCGGCAATTGTTGTTATTACACACGAACAAAGAAAAAGGAAAAGAAAAACAATTTGAATGAAAGACTGGCTAAAAAGACGTTGCACTTTCTTCCACATGAAGCTTGTACGAGAACTGAGGCAATCGAGTGCAAGTGATTTAAAAACTTTATTAGGATGAATGATCATTGTTTCGAGTATTTATTGAAACCGTATATTACAAGAAAGGACACCGTAATGTATTTTTCAGTTCTTTTCTGAACGCACTTTTCATATTATTTATCTTATGTTTCACCGAGTCTAAAGTTGCTTCGACATCTACTGTTTTATATAGAAAAGTAATTCTTCATATTATGCTTTAATTGGCAAAGCCCTATTAGCATATTAAGAGTCTTTTATTTTCTACAAATATTTATGTTTGCGGTACAACTCAATAAAATTCTTGATGAGGTTAGGATGGTTTGCGATTTTGTTCGGCGTTACTGAATAAAAACTATAAAATTTTAGAAAGGAGAGAAATAAGACACTTGAAGTTTTCCTCTACTGGTATATTAAAATAAAGTTTTAATGAATGGTAAATTATCTACATGTTTCGAATGTATATACATTTGTAAATCTTGGCTCTCGACATTACTTAATTAGAATTTAAAGTTTAAAAAGTTTTAAATGTGAACTGGAGCTGACAGTTCTGAAAAGACAAGGTTAAATGGATGTCTACATGACATGGCCTGCAGTCCAATGTGGCCGGTAAACTACTACACACGTTAAGTTTTAACAGTCGACAGGCCGCCGGCAGAACGCGACTCGTCATTTAACTGCGTGTGTGTAGTGAGTACCGGCAGCCCGGCCATTATCTCTCCGGCAAAATACGGCCGGCCGACTGAACGTGAATGGGTGCCTTAATAAAGTTTTTTAAATCCCTTGCACTCGATTGCCTCAGTTCTCGTACAACCTCCATGTGTGAGAAAGTGTGAGTCTTTTCAGCCAGTCTTTCATCCAAATTGTTTTTCTTTTCCTTTTTCTTTGTTCGTGTGAAGTAACAACAATTGCCGCTGCGCACTGTCCTTGCGACATGTTTGACCTGTCAAATAACTGCGCGTGTATAGTGAAATAATAAAAACTGAAGGCCGCTATCGAATCCGGCAGTAATCCTCCGGCCGTAATCGGCAAATAAAACTGTAGGTGTAGTTTGACTTTCGATAACGGCCGGCCGGCCAGGACGGACAGTCCACGGACTGACGGCCGACTGAACGTGAATAGGTACCTTAATCATAATAACATCGGAAACCATCCTTCTTTCAGTAAGTGTCATTATTGAATATTTTCTCATAATAGGTTTATAATTATTGCTATTGACTATAGCTATGCTATGTCTGTCTTACGTGATAAGAACCGTAAAAATTTATTTTGAATACTTTCCTGCCTTCGCTGATAAACCACGTACTGAGGGTTCCAAACAACTAATGCAAAATTAAGTTTACTAAATAATATAAACGCGTAATACAAGTTTAGAACTGTTTGAGGATTATTAAAATTTAAACTATTTCTTATAATAAATCCTAAAAATCGATTACACTTATTGACAATCTGTTCGACGTGAGAGCTAAATATTAACTTACTCTCCATTATAACACCTAAATCACGTATTTCGTTAACCGATTTAATATCACTATTATTAATAGTATAACGAAAATTATGAACATTTTTGTTTCTGGTAAATGTTATCGATACACACTTGTCTAGATTGAGAAATAAACTCTGACCTTCACAGAATCTTACCAAGGCATTAAGATCGTCTTGCAGCCCATTGCAATCCCTGTACCCTGATTATTCGAAAATTTTTCAGGTCATCTGCGTACATCAAAAATTTAGAGAATTTAAAGCATTGTTGAATGTTGTTAATGTATATAATAAAAAAGAAGGGACCGAGGTGACTGCCCTGGGGTACACCAGACGGCACGTTAAAAGGCTTAGAGTAAAAACCACCAATGGAAACCATCTGTCGTCTATCACTGTGATAGGACCAAATCCATTTCAGTAAGCTGCCATGCACACCGACATCAGTAAGGCGCTCAATCAGTATAGAATGACAAATTTTGTCAAACGTCTTACTGAAGTCCGTGTACATAACGTCGACCTGCTTCCGATCATCCATGTTCCTTAAAATAAAATCTGTAAATTCCACCAAATTACTTTCAATGGACCTACGTGGAAAAAATCCATGTTGTTTTAAAAATGATATTTTTAACTTGCTCAAATATAATGTTATGAATAATTTTTTCAAAAATTTCCCCGAAAATGCATAGTTTACTTATTGGTCTATTGTTATATACGTTATGCTTGTCCCCCCCCCCCCCCCCCCCCGCCCCTTGGGTAAAGGAGTTATATGAGATATTTTCCACAAGATTGGTATGTTTTATGCTTTAAATTCTTCGTAGAATGCATATTTTTTAAAATGTACAGTTATTCTATTTGAAATAACAAAGTTGTGTCCACTTCCAGTTTAACTGGAAATACTGAAAATGTGCGCACAGTATAACCATATAACCTACCAAAATTTCATAATAATTTTGAATAAGTACTCCATGCTTAAAGTGGAGTTAAATGTATAGAAAAGAGAAAAGCACAAAGTCTTTCTCCACAAGTTTTTTAGGCGAACCTAGAATAATTCTTAATAATTCGACATGTTTCGAGTGTAGAAACACTCATCATTAGGAAAACAATGTAAATAGTACAATGCTGATGTTGTTAGCAATAGAGAAAATAATAAGTGGGATTGAGCCGTAATGGAGCTTTCAATGGTGTACACGAGGTGCAAAATATGAATAGTTAGAAGACCGACAAGAATTCAGCATATTGGAAAGTCAAGGGGTAGTGGTATCTTGGGCAGAACAATGAAGAGAGCAAAAGAAAATTAGAGATTTAATGGATTTAGTCAAAACCATTTAGGTATAAGTAGTGAATTGAGGGAAAGAAAAATCTTAAGTTTCAATAAACTTTGTCGGAGACATGTAAAAGTAGTGAAATGGGAGGATAAGATAAAAAAAAAGCGTTTTTCGTAAAAGTCAAAGGATTTGTAAAAGATAAAAAAAGGGATGTAGCAAATGAAATTTAATACAATGAGGTAGATTGGCTTATCATTTAGCTTAAAGTAAAAAAATGCTTTTGGGGCACCAGGCTTGTTACGGCCCAGTTATCCCGGCATTAGTCAAATTATACATCACATTGTGTGCAAAATTAATAAATTTAAAAGATTTTAAAAAACATTTTTAATGTTACTAGAACATCTCAGAAAAAGTAACTTTTACTTTGTTAAAGAAGTTCAACTGCAAGCAGCACGTGTCAGATGGGAAATGAACTTGACATTGTAAAAGGGAACAAGTCACAAGTGTTTTGGCGGTTAAATTAAAAAAACCTTCAAGTATGCTAAATAAATTAAATGTTATAAAGGAGAAAAGCTCAATCAAAATTGCTTAAAAAGCTAAAAATTACTAAAAATACAAGATAAAACCAATACAATCCTTACAAAATAAAAACAAAAGGGTTTTAATCAGAAATATGTTGCTCAAGGGTTAAGAATAGGTGTCTTAAATATTTGTGTGGCGACCTCTATTGGTAGGTTAACAAATGGTAAAAGTGTAACTCAGCATTTCGACAAAGTAACAGACATACGGTTAAGTAAAAAATAGTAACTATCTCAGTGCCATCTATGAGTAAGAAGTAGTAAATTATTAACAGCCTATTTTGTCGGTAAAATAGATTTAATTATGTAAAAATGTTAAAAAAGTGGTGATGGAAAATAATTAGTCATAGATGGTTCTGAAATAGTTATTTTCCTAACAAGTACGGAAAGTGGTACTTTTCTGCACGCGACGGCAGTTGCATGAACGACGCGAAGCGGAGTTCGGGCAAGCTGTCAAGGGCGGAAAAGACAGTTTCCGCATGTGTTAGGTACAAAAGTTTTCCTACGATCGATATAGTTCTCAGATAAACGTCAATTAGGTTCATAATAATATACTGTAATTACAAAAATTATTGAGCTTCTGACAAAAAATATTTATTTTGCAAGTATTTCACTTTATTGAGTTTTTTAGATAAGGTATTCATTAATTTAACAAATCGTGCGGAAAAGTTACTAGTGCGAGTAGTCTTAAAAAGTTACTTTTCCGCACGATTTAAATATAAACACTTATTTACATATAAATATTACAAAAATATTTATTTTAGACTAGGAGAATAGAGAACTGAAAACAAATTAGGCATATTATTAAAGTTAAACGTGCATTTCATATACTTTATAGGATAACAAAAAACAAGTAAAATCGTGCGAAAAAGTGGTACTTTCCGCGCGATAAATCGTACCGAAAAGTAACTTTTCCCCACGATCGTAGGAAAATAGATTAATTATTGGAAAGTCATTAAAAAAGAATATGGGATAAAACAGAAAAAGCATTCTTTTCATAATAATGTTTTATTGAATAAGTACGTGATAAGCTGGGTAATAATTTCGTTTCTATTTTGAGAGTATATAATAAAACCATAATATAAAACTCATGGTTCTTATTAGGTAGGTACCCTTAAAATAAAATATTTACAAAACAAAATTTTGAAAATGAATGTATAATTTTTAAGTCCTGTTCTGGAATTCATACCAACCTAGAAAAATTAAGTAGACCAGAATGAGCAGAGTGTCGTGACTTGGAATTCATCTCGCGAGATGATTTAAAAATTTTACTGTGGACTGATTTTAGATATTGTGACATAACTTTTTAGACGGTCAATCAAAAAAATATAGGACACTTAAGCAGTCACCCATTACACCCTGTATACAAAAAGACATTTTTCTATAACACTCATAATTACGCGGGAACGTGCTTACGCGTCTTGATTTTATTGATACAATAGGATGTCCAATTTAACTTAAGTAACAAATTCGGGTATATACGAGAAAGAATTCCACATTTTCTAAAAGTTTTTAATTAACATTATCGGAATTCTTGAGGAAGTTTAATGTAATTTTGTTACTTAATTCCTTTGCATTCTTTTAATTGCTAACGTAAATTAAGAAAGTTCCTGTTGCGATAATAGTAATTATCGATTATGGAGTTTTTCCATGACAATGGAAAATGCAGCCGTTTAAAGCCTAATTGTAAGAGAAGCAGCAGCAGAGCAAAAAGCAGAATAAGAAATTTAACATCGTAATTAGCGATCGTTGCGATAATTTTCTAATAAGAAAACTTCTAGGGGAAGAGGGGTATGATATAATATACTATGTTATCTTTGTTTCGATAACTCAAATAGAAAAGAACAGCTATGAAACAGGAAATAAGAGAAAACGAGTCGAGCTGAACGCCACTATCCCTCCTTGTTCCGGAGCCAGTGAACTAAGACATTATAAAAATGTAATACGGTGATAAAGCTTCTTGCATTTATCCACAAACTTTTATGCAAAAAACGTTTCGACGGCGCACTGTATAGTGACAGAAATGTATTGAAGCCATTAATGCAAGTCAAAGTATTTTATTGTTTAATTTAAACTTTTGGAATTCTATCAATACTGAGAAGATAAAAGAATTATTTTTGACAACTCGCTGGTCGCGGGAAACTAGTTAAATACAAAATCTAGGTTTTCGGAGGCATATTGTTCTATATGAATAAACCTTTGCTGGTATTGTGGTCGTTCTTTCAGTCTTAACTCAATATTATATTATTCCATCTGAATAATTTAAAAATCGAATATTAGTATACTGTTTTATCATCTTTAGCCAATATGAAGGAAGGTCATTTTGTTGTTAGCGCATTACAATATTAACAGAATTAACTGGCACTTTGTTTTTATCTCGCCTTAAAGTAAGGCAACTCCGAAGTTGATTTAGCTATTAATGATTACATTATAATAAATGGAAGTTTATGATGCAATGTAAGATTTACATTATTTCCATAGAGGAAATAATACACTGAGTTTTACATCATAATCGTTCTTACCTTTGGATATAATTGTTCGTTAAAAGAAACTCTTTAAATGTATGCCGCCAGTAGACTCCCAGTTTATATCTTTCTTTTTTAAGCAATACAATAATGCTAAAAACTTTGCCGTCGTATTATCTAAACAAAAGAAAAATGGACTCATCAACCAAAATTTTGATGTACCGTCGATGACCCACATGATGCCGTCCGTCGTCGTCATGTGGGTCATCGACATCACGTTGGAAATTCTTCCAGCATTTGGGAATTAGAACGATTTTGTTGAATTAAAAAAAAACACTTTTTTGTAAGTCGTTGTGTTTTATTAGCACTTTTAGATTTTATATAATACTCATTATTTAAATTACGTCAAAAAGTCTTTAGTACCGTGCGAGCAAAAATTATTTGCTTCAAAGAGGACCTTGCATCTAAGGACGTAATGCTTATCCGTAGAGCTTAATACCTGTTGGGTGTCAGTAACTAACTGAATTAACAATCAATCAGTTATTCCGTCATCTTTGACAGTCATTACAAATAATTTGATTCATCGCTAATTTTTCCAATTTCTTGAACAATTCACACAATGGGCTTTACATTCATTGTTGAAGCGTATTTTCGAAACGGGGTTAGAGTAAATGGTGAGTGGCAATATAATCCGGGTTTGTGCATGGACGATTTTCACGAACATTTTCCTAACGTTAATGTTATTGCAGGGGATTTTTATCATTGCCTGAAAAGAACCGTGACTGTGTTTAGGAAAACAGGTTCTATACAACACAAAAAAGGAGCAGGAAGACCAAACGTTCGTGAAATATTGCAAAATACGCCAACAATACGCCAATTTTAGCAATTTATGTAATTATTTTTCTTTTTCTTTCTGTATATTCTTACTTTGTTAATTTTGTAAACAACAAAAATAAATTTGTATTTGTCTACTTATTTTATTATTCATTAGTTTGGCATATCATGTCATAATATGAATTTGACAAAATTTTAACCTAGATTTGGTTAGATATATCGTCCCCATATCATTGTGATCCAAACCAAACCCTACGTTTTTTAATCCAAGCCCTCTTTGAGTCTTTGATGCAAATAATTTTTGCTCGCACGGTAGATATTAAAAATTAATCACCTACAGACTCTTTGTGTTTTAGAAAGAAAATACGGTGAACAGTTTTTTAAAATCGTTTTATGACAAATTGATACAAAATTATAACACTCGACCAGCGAACTGTAATTTTGACATTTTCTGAATTAGGTAGTTGCAATTTTTAACAAACTATTTATTATGGGCTTGACTTTATCTAACATAAATAGAAGGAATAAAAAATTTATAGTAGGTTTTACTGGCTCTTATTCTGACATTACCAAGGTTTATTTATTTCAATTATTAACGAACTGTTTATTGTTGGGTGTTGATTTTATGTAAAGGCCGATCCGTATCTATGCATTTTCATCCTGCATTTTTAACCCTGCATTAAAATTGCATGCAATTTGGGATTCACATTTATGCATTTCAGTGTCAGTAAAAGTTACAGCGTCTTGAATATATAATAAATAAAACAAGTTCTAATTATACTTGCACACCCCATGCGATTTTGTTAAAATTCCCTAGAAAGTTCTGTTGGTGAAATTAATTTATAAATATAACTTTGCTCATTTGAAAAAAAAATAACCAATACATCTGACAGTTTTCAGTTTTAACCATAATATGTGGTTTTAACAGCGTTTTTTTCTGCTTTCTTGGGACGACTTAGCTTGAGCAAAGACTCAGTCATTGCACTTACAGAACTGTATCAAAATCAACCGATATTAAAACAAAATTTCGCCAATATGAAAACAAAACATTACCAACAACCCAATTTCAAATTAAAAAATCATTAATGTGGATATTACGCATACGCATCAAAATATAGTGGAAATTTACAAGTTCAACTTTGTTTTACTGTATTCCATAATGCTATAATTATGGATTTCCACCAAGTATCGGCTGAATAAATTAATTAAGAAGTATTTTTGATATACTAAAATGGGTCTTTTGATTGAATCACACAAAATCGGAATTTTTTGATGGCGACGGATCGCGTACTCAACCAGTAGTAGCAGCTTTATTCCACGAAACCCACCAGATCTACCACCAATTTTCCAAGGCACCACTAGAAAAATTGAAAGACGTTATCGTGAAGTGGGCTACGTCAGGGACATACAAAGAAGCCTGGAGTAATGAATGTAGCCACGCAATTAAACGTTTTACTTACTCGTAAAGCAAATCCTATTACTGCAGTTCGGTAACTTGCAAGAGAAAATATTATAGGCCAAACGTCTGCATTTAAGTTAGTGAAATCATGTCAAATGCGTCCTTATAAAATGTTAATGGTACAAGAGTTACTGGAAGGTGATCGGGACCGCCGTCTTCAGTTTCGTGAGGTGATGATAAATTCACTTGATCAGCATTTAGAAGATCTGGACTGGATCCCTTTCACAGATTAGTGTACTTCTGTACCAAATAGTGAAGTCCATAAACAGAACTATCGATATTAGTTCGCAGAAAATCCTTACTGAAGGCGAGAAACCCAGCTTCCGCAAAAACTTAATGATTGGGCCGGCATAATTGGCGACCGCGCCATTAAGCTAATACTCCTTGAAGGTAACTTAAATAGCCATACGTATCTGGATTTTTTCTAAGGAAAACTTATTACAGCTTTGACTGCATAATTTCCTTACCATGCAGAAGCAGATCTTTATGATAATCGAATATGGTTACAGCAGGATGGTGCTCCACCTCATTACGCGATAAATGTTTGACAATATTTAAGTTAAGTTTTTACAAACCGCTCGGTAGAGAGAAAGAGTACCATTGAGTAGTCGCTTTTGGGATCACCTACAAACCAAAGTTTACGTAACAGAACCAGACAATGTAGAGGAACTTAGCCAACGACTTATGGACAAAATTCGCCAAATAATCCTGGATATGTTACATAATATCAAGAATGAATTTTACTTTAGAATATTGGTTTGTCAAAAAAAAACAATTTTTACAACAAAACAAATTGCGTTTACATTACCGATATATAAAAGTAAATAGTCGTATTTCCTTTTGTATGCCCTTTCCAACGGGCACAATAAAAATAATTGATAAGTTGTACATTTTTTTTTAAAGTTAAAAGGTTGTTCACTTCTACGTGTTGGGACAAAAGTGAATGAGAGATGAACTCAGTGACAGATATACTGACCTTTAAAATTAACCGCTTGCGGGGTTACTGGACTGCAATCCTCAGTACCCCACAAAACACTTTTTGCAATGTAACTTTATTGTGATATGACAATTTTATCCTTATAATCTCTTACTGACATAAACTTGAAAAGTTTTATAAAAAATTTTAAATAATCTTCGACACCTTCTTTTCAGGAAGGTTTTTTCTTCCCCAGTTTATTTGGTTGGTTTAAACCCCTTTAATAACTTTTTTAACATACTCAGTATGGTTTAACCTTTATCAATATTCTTCATATTATGTCTCTACTACACATCGATTTTTTAATTCCATGAAAGCTCCATTAAGGTTCTACACCATTTTCTCTTCTGCTAAAACCATTAGCATTAAATAAATTGTCTGTCTCCTGATGATGAACGTTTCTACGTTCGAAACATGTAGAGACCTCTAGAGATTTTTTTTATTCTATTAAATTTTGTGGAGGAAGATTTTAAGTTTTTTCTTTATTTCCCTTATTATGAATTATTTTCAAATAACGGATCAAAAGGTTTATAGTAATTTAAACACTACTTCAAAATATCAACAGTTGTACCTAGGAACTATTCAAAATAATGAGTCCAAATAAAATGAACAGTTTGATAACTTTCCTACTTGACGTTAATACTTAGAACTAAAATGAAATGACCAAAATGTAAACAAATGAAAGTTATTAGTTTAAAAAGATAAACTGTCAAATCTGAAATCACTTTTTGTAGACGAAATCCAAAAAAGCAATAGTTCTTATGAATAAGCAATAGCTAATTAATCATAAAAGTCTGTAGAGAATTAGTGTTTTTAGGTCTATAGAAGTTTGATTCCAGCAAAGATTAAAATGCAGAATAAATGCAAATTTTTTATTTGCGTTTTAAAAAGAGGAAAAATTATAAAATGTAAACATAATTCTGGTGTTGAACTAGTTTTTCAACAAAGGCCATTTCTGCAACCCGCTTTCAAAGCATCGCATTTATTTTCCAATAAAAACTCTTAAAATTGAAAGTATTCAAATTCTGGCGTTTTGGCTGTGCGTTAATAAGTCCGTGGGTTGTCGCTCCAGTATATTTGAATTTAATTTATCAAATATAAACCACCGACACCAAAGGTGAGAGTTTAATTATTTCGTAATTAATTTTCCTTGGCCCTTTTCCTCCGGTATTTTCAGTATTAATAAATTTTAACTATTCGTAAATACAGATAAACCAAAGCAAACCCGAAATACCTAAAATATGGAGAGTGATTTTTTGTTTAATTTACCCCAAGACAACCTTTTTCTTCTTGTGTGTCAAATTTCTAAGTCTTTAAATATTTACGAACGCTGTATAAATGGGAAATGGGGGGGGGGGGGCTCTATTGGCCAAATCGGTCACGGGGTCAGTAAATGCTTTTAAGAATAATTCCGTGGTCCCGGGGAAGAAAGAGATAAGTCCAAATTTAGCCATAATGGGATATCATGGGACAAATCGGTCACGGGGTCAGTAAATGCTTTTAAGAATAATTCCGTGGTCCCGGGGAAGAAAGAGATAAGTCCAAATTTAGCCATAATGGGATATCATGGGGTATACGTTATAAATAGTTACATCTACCTTCGTACCAAATGAGATAAGTTAATTCATGTCAATAAAGCTATGTTCCTTTGGAGGTATGTTATAAGTTGGCCCCGCAAAGTACTTAAAGGAATAAGTAAACTTATTCCCTTTCGCACAAATATAAACCCGTAATTAAAAATTGTTCATAAAGAAATAAGTTTACATACTTACCCCCTTAAATTCCTAACTTTATTTTTATTTACTTATACATATCCCTAACTGTAACTAGGTTGTACTTTTTACTCTTTAGTAAATTTAAATTAAAAAATACCAATTTCTAAGAAGAAAAAGGATAACCTAATGCAATTTCTTCCTTATATTTCGAATATATTTTGAGATTTTTACCAAAACCTTCCGACTCTAGAGGATGCTAAGGAGACACATCCTGACTTGGTTTCGTCAGATGAAGAATATTAGTTTTCAACTTCATTTATTACGCCTAATTATTTATATTTCTTATTAGAATATTAAAGTTTTAGTTTTGACTGGCTATTTTTATTTTTGCAATAGTAAATAAAAATGTTACAAATGAGATAAGTATATTTTTTCTTAGTTCATAAAGGAATAAGTGCATCTAACTTCTCAAATAACACAAAACCATAATTTTGTTATAGATATTATTAAATACAAGGTAGCAATAATTCTAGTACAAAAATTTCAATTTTCTAAACCCTTCCCTTAATTGGCACTACTAAGCTGAACTTTAACTCAATCTACTGAAAAACTATAAAAATGAACTTATCTCCTTCTTCCCTAGGACCACGGAATTAAAGAAGTAGGTAGTCATCAAATGGCAAAACAATTTAATCATGTTGTTTACAAAAAATTTGAAAATTTATATTTACTATTGCCAAAAATTAAAATATATTTAAATTAAGTGTTTTGACATTTCTACAAAATAAATAAGGCATTAGAGTTTTAATCCGTATTTTGTTCCTAATTTGTATACCAATTAAACAAACATTTTAAGACATATTTTCCTATTAACCATGTTTTGCTAAAACGTTGATTTTAATCCTATTTTCATTCAATTTTTTTTTTAAATACTGACTCTGTTCGGATTGTTTGGCCTTGAAAGGGATTTTTTCTTCCACAGTTTATAAGATGTTTGATATTTTCATCTTATTTCTTACCAGTTTTTTTTTTTAGAAAAAAATACATTATACATGTGGATGAACTCAGTACTGATTAAATCCAGGTCCGGAGACTTTGGTGGAAAGTACGTCTATACATACTTCTGATATCTGGATAAAAGGACGAAAAAATACCAAAGTTACGAATATTTTATACATTCTTTGGTTCTTTAAGGACTTATTGTTGAAATGATGTAATTTTAAAAATTTTGTGTGCGACGCTGTTAAAACCTTTTTTCATTTTGTGCCCTTCCGTTAACAAATTCCTGGATCCAAAAAGGAAGAAATTTCAATAAATTTGTATAATTTGATTTGCATTAAATCATTTCGTAAAATGGCACATTGCCGTATTTTGACCCTGAAACTGGATCGCAGTAAAGAATTCAAGTGATTAACAGGACAGGATGTCTAATTTACTTGGTTCGATTATATTTTTTCATTTAAATTTTACTCAATTTGTAAATCAATTGTATAATTTCTACTGTTATTTACACAAAATAATCATATTGGATAACTTTAAATCGATATTGATCAATTGTATCAAATATGTCAACCTTTTAAATCATGTTTGATTTGAGGGATTTGACGTATGCACAGCAACATTTTAATCAGTCGGGAGTGCTACCCTATAAGTTTCCTGCGGCACGTCAACAGGTGCCGGTTCATTTTGTTTTTGTATGTGACATAAACATATGGGTTGTTGTAAAAACATTAAAGGCAAGTTTTACAGAACTGCTACTGCAGAAAACACTCCAGATCTTCATCTTATAGTTATTAATGATACTAGTTCGATATGAACACTATAACGTTGCACACGTTTCATTAACAAAGTTCATATCGAACGTGTATCATTCAAAATTTAATCTACGACAGTGTAAATAGATTTTATTCGTCTAAATTTCATTGATATCAGATAACGCTTTCGTAATTTTTAAAATTTTAATGTGTCCATAATAGTCGATATCATGGTAACCGCATTTTTGATTGTTTCAATTTTGATTTTAACAGCGTCATTATTGCCATCTAATTTTCTATTGCATGCGAAGTGTTTGCCAAAAATAATTTAAATATGGGAGATTCTGAATCCGAAAGTGTCCCTTCGGATGTCGAAGATACCGCGCAAAGCGTAATAGATTCCCCACTTTCTAAGTAATAATAACAAATAAATAGTTTGCACCGACTTTCTTTTTGTTTTTGTATCTTAACATTTGGATGTTATTATGAATTAATAATGGCACTGAGTGCTATTATGAAGGTCATAATGACATCTAAATGATAACGCTAACTACGTCATCATGGCACTGTCGTAGATTAAAGTTGTATGTTTATGTGTTGCATTTGCCTTCCAGTGTTTTTAAAACTGCGTACCCTTTTTTTTAATAAAAGGATTTTTACAAAAAAAAATAATCTATAAGGTAAAGTTTCCTTTTTTTACAACCGATCAGCAACATACCCTTATCTTACAACAAAGTAAAAACCTTTTTGTTTCATATAATATTTTTTTCTTCCTAGCGTTCATCACAACTAACACCCTAATCAGAGGTTTTGTAGAGAAGCTATTTTGTGTGCTATGCAGATTAGTTCTTTCAAATTTGACAGCGCTTTTAAAACTAGTTGATGCTAGTTCAGCCTATACAAAAGTATAGGCACAGGATATATAGCTTTGCGTAGCTATTTATTCTGTGGTCTTAAAATATCTCAGAATATTGTCCATAAGCTTCTTAAAGAACTCCGCACTTCGCATTATATAAATAGTATAAACAAGCAAAGTCTCAATACAAAGAATTCATTTTATCCAAAAATAGATTACCGCCTGAAAACATAGAACATGATCTTCAGTAGATTACTAATATTTTTGAATGTTTGTTCTACGGGTGTTATAATAAAAGGTTTGTCAAAATTTTATTACTCTGTATATTAAGTTTTCTCAAGGCCTATTTAATATTTTTGGATAAAATTAATTCTTTGTATTAAGACTATTTATAATATATTTTTTATTTGCATAATACAGTGTTAGAATACCTTAATTATTCAAAACAACCTGTATAGAAATAAATATATTTATTTTTAACCATAAGATAAACGTATACAGTGTCACCATTAAAGTCCGCACCATATGGAACTTTTTTTTTATTAATGAGGTTAGTTAAAATTAAATATCAGCAATCGTTTTGCTTCAAATTAGACTAAAAATTATATATTCAATTGTCACCATCTGTCATTCGGTATCTGTCAAAAATTACATTTTTGTCAAAAAATGCTGAAAAATGGCATTGTTTTACCGAATTTTAAAAAATGTTATTGGAAAAAGTTGTTTTTAGTACAATTTTAGGCCTAAATACAAAGTTTCAGATGTCTAGCGCAAAGTTGAATTTTTTGCCACTTTTTCAAAGTAACTTTTTTTTTAAATAATGTCAGTTGGCTTAATAGATTTTAAACTATTTGTTTATACCGTACTTAATATTTTATTTAGTTTGTATGCTTATTGTTTCACTAGAATACCATTTTTTTTCGAAATATAGAATTAGAGGCAAAAAAATTTACACGGGTGGTGCAAAGTTACCATAATTTAAAAATTTTAACAGATAGACGTCATACGTTCTATTTTTTTGATAGTACATACACGTAAAAAGTTTAAAAAACTTATAATTAAATTCCGAAATATCAGATTAGTTCACAAATTTCAAATGACAAATTATATTATTTAATATTTCATAAAAAAGTATAATTTATTATAACTATCATTATTATAGGAGCCAGGAACAAAAAGGAACGTTAATAATAATTTTAAATAGGTAACATAAAAGCAATATAAATTTCGCATTTCAGTGTGACGTCCTCCTAATAATGATAGTTATAATAAATTATATTTAGTATAAAATAACATTTTTATGAAATATTAAATAACATAATTTGTCATTTGAAATTTGTGAACTAATCTGATATCTGGGAATTTAATTATAAGTTTTTACAACTTTTTATGTGTATGTAAAGTGTATACGATCTCAGTTGAGACAGATAAAAAAACTAAAAAAAAAATGATGACAGACTTGTCAAGACCACGTGGACTATCTTCAAACATCTGTATAGGGAGCAATCAATACAAATTTTGTTATATTTGTATTGTAGTTTCAGTGTGTGATGCAGTAAATTGATCGTACCCCCAATATTTACTTTGTCTCAACTGACTTCGTATGAAGTATACTATCAAAAAAATATAACATATTATTATGACGTCTATCTGTTAAAATTTTTAAATTATGATAACTTTGCACCACCCGTGTACATTTTTTTTTGCCTCTAATTCTATATTTCGAAACAAAAATGGTATTCTAGTGAAAAAATAAGCATACAAACTAAATAAAATATTAAGTATGGTATAAACAAATAGTTTAAAATTTATTAAGCCAACTTACATTATATAAAAAAAAAGTTACTTTGAAAAAATAGCAAAAAATTCAACTTTGCGCTAGACATCTGAAATTCTGTATTTAGGCCTAAAATTGTACTAGAAACAACTTTTTTCAATAACATTTTTTGAAATTCGGTAAAACAATGCCATTTTTCAGCATTTTTGACAAAAATGTAATTTTTGACAGATTCCGAATGACAGATGGTGACAATTGAATATATAATTTTTAATTTTGAAGAAGTAGTCCATACTCAAAGTGGAGTTGAATAGTATAGGGAAAAGAAAACCATAAAGTCTTTCTCCACAATTTTAATTCAATAGCTACGCTATAATCTACATGTTTCGAGTGTAGAAACACTCATCATCAGGATGTTGAAGTAAAAATTATGAACAGCTGATGTTGTTAGCAAAAGAGAAAATATAATTAAGTTAAAGGTGGAACTAATCCATAATGGAGCTTTCAATAGCACGTATAGGGAGTGAAAAAATTTAGCAGTCAAGAGGTGGAAAATCTATCAGCAAGCTGAAAGGTCAGGGACCAGTAAAAAGCCACTATGGGCGGGAAATGAAGAGAAAAACAGGACATATCAATACAAATCCATGTCAAATGAAGTGTTTTGTGGAAATCAGTTCAGAGTGTGTGTGATGAAAACATTAGTTTGATTTGATTTGAAAAATTCACCTATGTCGAGAAGGTGTGAAAGAATAAGTCAGAAATGAGGGGGGGAGAAAGAAAAAAATGTGTTTTTTATATTTGAGTATAGATGCTTTCATTTAGCTTGAAGAAAAATGCTGTTGGGGCACTAAGCTTGTTACGGCCCAGTTACCCCAGCAGGAGTCAAAACTGACACATATTGTAGAAAAGAAAATAAAAGTTTACCACATTTTAGAGGAACTTTTTGGTATTTTTTAAAAAAAATTTTTTAAAAAGAAATTTTATTCGTTTTTCATCAACATCCTAGACGGAAGTTCGCTGCGACCAGCACGTGTCTAACCCAAACGGGAAATAATATAATTGTTAGTCTATTTTGAAGCAAAAACGATTGATGATAGTTAGATTTAACTAACCTCATTAATAAAAAAAAGTTCCATATGGTGCGGACTTTAATGGTGACACTGTATAACAAATTTCATTGAAATTTAAAAAAAATGGTATTTTATAATATGCTTATTTTTTGAGTTTTAAGTCTGTTCGACGCTGTATATCTCCAGAACTGGTCATAGGAAAAGGGAAATCAATAGCAAACATGTAAGTAAGACACTTCAAGCAAAAAATATTAAAAAATAACGAAATTTAACCGATCCATTTTTAATTATATTGGGTGATTTATAAATACATGCATTTTTCTGTAATTTTCTATCGGTTATCATCGGAAACACCCCTTATATTATTGATAATTATATATATTTGTAACCATACGATAAGCGACAAGTAGTACATAAAGAAATATCTGCAAAATTTCTTTAAATACTAATAAAAGAAATATTAATTTTTTTGAGTTACCCTTTATAATTAAAAATAATATAAATTCTGATAGCTTGCTCCAAGCTAATGTCATACAGTATTACTTTGTTAACATTTAATTCAATGCCGAAAATACAACGAAACCTCTTTCAATTAATTTATTTTTACTTTTTATTTAAGTTTTTTTACTTTGCATGTCAGATAAAGCCATACAAGATTCTTATTTCGTTGTATAAAAGCGCACGCCCATGGACCGTTCGTCATTCCTGGCAAACTGTTGTCGAAGCGCTCTATAAAATAAGTAGTATCCCCTCCATTTCTCCAACTTCTCCTTGCGTCCTGATTGATCACTCCTTTTACTAGTGGGGGACTTGTATCGCTGCTATATTGCAATGTAACTTTCAATTTGTAAACACAACAACCTGTTATATGAATAAAATGCCTTGTCTATGTGTATTTGGTCTGAGAACCGAACTATGATCGAACGACCCAAATCGTTCAACTCAGATCGACAGTAAACGCGCCTTAATGAATGAAATGTTTTATTTTTATTCATTTTTTTCTTAAATAATACCGCTTCAAAAACGTTCTATGATTTTTTTTTTCCTACTTTGTGGAAAATACCACTTTACATCATTAATTTGAGCCCGGAAAGTGAAGTGTTACATTATTAGGCCGAAAAGTCTTGTGAAATGTTAAATCTACTAGATCTATTTAGTATTTTTTTGAGAAAAAAAACTTTGCTCTGTACGGGTTCATATCGAGTTCAGGAAAACTATTAGTTTTAAAAGTTACTTGGAAATATCCCTATTTTCGTTTACCATTAATGTTGATATTAACATGGAGATTGGAGATATTGGAACATAAATTTGCATAGTTTAACTTTTGAAATAAAAGTAAAAATGTATTATAACAATAAAATGAATCCTTTTATTATTAAAATGCTTTCTTACCGCATCTAAAAAGTTTCATTTTTTCAGAATAAAATTTTTCGACCGGTAGCAAAAAAATTGATATTTTTTTTGTATATCTTGTGGAGGACTTGCTTTGAATCAATTTTCCTATTGCTTCAGTGCTTTTTAACAGAATTTCTTTTTCTACGAGCGTGTAAAAAGTTAGACTTTTCTCACCCATTTCAGTGTGAAAAGTTTTACTTTAACGCACTAGTGTGAAAAGTAAATTACTTTTCACACGCCGGGTGAAAAGTCTAACTTTTCACACGCTCGTAGAAAAAATCTTGTATACTTTTCACACGCTCGTAGAAAAAATATTGTATGATATAGGTACGTAAGAAAATATCTCGCTTCGCTCGTTCCGCAAATTCTCATATGCGTGTCTTAACGACTTATTTTCACACTTATATCATAAATAGCTAGTATTGTACGCGTCTTTCAAAGAATATGCGACGTCCATTTTTTTACAGAAAAAAAAACAAACAAGAATGTGTCATTGTAACTATGAGCAACCTATTTAAAGGCAACATGACCAATATTATATAGATGCCATCAGTGGCGTGCGGTCCATGAAAGAGATGGAAGCACTGCTCCCCTGCTTGCCATGATTTAAAAAAAAATCTATATTAAAAAAATGAAGATTTATAATTTTAATAAAGCAGTATGATGAAATTTATACAAAACCATTATTACAATTTTCGTTTATATTGCTTGCTGCAATACACGACCTACCGGACCGGATTTGTAAAGTAAATTGCTATTAAGAATATTGTCAGTATCATTACTTAATTTGGTACTGTAAAGAAATTGCTATTACACAGATAATGTTTATTCAGGTTTGACTTATATTTCCGATTTGATCTAACATCCATTTTCAGATATCTTTTTACTCGTGGTCCAGTGTTATTTACCAAACATTTTCAATTTCGGCTCTGAAGCAATATTGCGGCATATCATTAATTTCCCTATAAAGAAACTACATGTTATTTAACTGATATCCCTACTTTAAATTTTGATTTGGGACTGTTTTGCAAAATTGTGAATCGTATCATTATAAGTTGTACTGAACTCAAACACCCGTATATCATAAATTATGAGATTATAAAAGTCAATGTATAAAATTGCTATATATATACATACATATTCACCTTATCCGTTAATCGTAAACCTCATTTTACAACAACAAATTTTCTTTACTTTGTTTTAATAAATTAAAATACTTTGTAATTACTGCACGATAATGCTTTTCAACATGTAGTCAAAGTCAAAGTCAAATTCAGCTTTATTATCACAAGAACATACTCTTATTGACAAAGCATGGTTTAAAAGTAAGGTTAAATTATAATTAATTCGGTACAAGCATTTTTAGATCAGAACACAACTACAGTTACAATTCTTTAATATAGCAGATGGAAGCTGGCCATTTAGTTTCAACCAGCGCCACAGAATATACACACAACAGTCGACGTAATCCAATTAAAACACCGCACAAATTCAACAGAACCTACCAGATATTTTTATTTATTTATTTATTTACTTATAAATACATTAAATACATACGATACATTAAATTTATATTCTAAACACTAGATTTATAAGTCAAATAGTTATCTTAATTATTAATTCAATTTAAATGCATATTATATGTAGCACCTAAGTGAGTAAATGTTGTGCTATACCTAAGTACGAAGGCAATTGTTTAACTAAATCTAAGAGTGAAAAAATAAACTAACTAAAAGAAAATTATAAAGATATTATTATATTATACATATCTAATAATTGAAACGGTCAATTTTCTATTATGTTAACAAATTCACGGTAATTTTCAAAGATAATTTTTTTTGACAGTCTTGAGAATACTTTTAGGTTATTTATCTGTTTAATATTTAATGATAAGATATTGCAGGATTTAGGTAAAGTGTAATTTATAAATCTATGGCTAATATTCCTGTTAAATCTAAGAGTAGGTAAAAGCCTAAGTTTATTACTACGTGTGTCGTATGAGGAAAGTGTATAATTTTGGAAACAATTGTTTTTAAAGGCGTATATCCAAATGCTATGAAAGTACAATGTTCTTATATTACAAATTTCTTCTGTATACAGTAGGTTAGTAGGGAACAGCCTAGTCTTTTTAAATATTATTTTTAATATGTAATTTTGAGTAATATTTAATTTTTGTAGTGAGTTCTTATACATTCCCCCCCATATTAGAATACCATAGCGGAAGAGTGATTCGGCTAGAGTTTTGTATATAGTTACTAATAATTTTCGAGACAGTGTTTCACGCAGTTGATAAAATTTGTAAATAAGTTTTCGTACTTTCTTTGTTAAATAATTTATATGATTACTCCATTTTAAGTTTTCGTCAATAATTACGCCTAGGTATTTTATTTCATTTGGTTCTTTGATTTCATCAACCATATTATTTATTTTAATACTAGAAAAGTTAGGTTTGTTAATTCCTGTTAAGGTAAAGGCTATATAATGAGTTTTATTTGCATTCAAGGAGAGCTGATACATATCTAGCCAATTTTTTATCTTTTCCATACCCTGTTCGCAGGCAATTTTTGTTTCATTCCAGGAGTTTTCGCAAAATATAGCTACTGTATCATCAGCATATTATGACACAATTTTCTCCCGGGCCTTTATAGATAAAAGTGAGTTTACATAAGTGTAATGTCCTGAGGTTTGACGAGTAAAACACTGGTTAGCTCCAAAACACTTTATTACACTATGTACAAAATATGGCTGATGTCGAATGATGTATGCTTGATGAAGTACGGCGTGAGAGAGGGATCCTCTCCCAGAGTACGGTCCCAGCTAAGCTTATCTTGCCCGCTGGACCTATTGCGCTTGCCCTATCAACACATATTACCAACCTAAGAAGAACCACAGAATAAGTAGTGTCGGTACACCACGCTTACCACAGAATAAGTAGTGTCGGTACACTACACTTTCCCCCCCTTAGAGAAAAAAAAAATATATATAAGTAATAAACTTATTCAAAAATAATTTAATCTTTTCAAATTCCTTTCGCTTCTTCTTGGTGTCAATATGTTTTGATCAGACGGTCCACACGTGTTTACATTTTCTTTAACATTTTCATTACTTTTAGAACACTGTGGACTTGAAACATTACCCTTATAATTTTCTTGTATGTCTACTGAAAAATTATACTCTATAATTTGATTAGAATGCCGTCTCCAAGTTTTATCTATACTAGGTATAAAAATAAAATAACTTCTAGTCCCTATTTTTTTCTTAATTATACCCCTAACCCATGAGGGTTTATTTACAATTCTATAATCTCTAACTGCTACCTGATCACCTACATTAAAAACCTTAGATCTACTACCTTTAAAATGTTTAACCTGATTTTCTTGACTTTTAACAATTTTATCATTTTGTTTCTTACTAACTACATTTCCTGTTATATTTACATTATTATTCAAAAAATCTAAAACTGTTCTTATGTTCCTGTTAAACATAAGATTTGCTGGGGATTCCCTTGTCGAGCAGTGGGGTGTAATTCGGTAAGACAGTAAAAAATTATTTAAATACAAATTTATATTTGCTAGAGAACTTTTATTTACCACTTTTATTAATGCATGTTTAACTGTTTTTACAGCATTTTCAGCTTGACCATTCGAAGCTGGATAGAAAGGTGCAATTTCCAAAAAATTAATATTATTTTTACTTAAAAACATCTGAAATTCATTTGACTTGAAATTTGTGGCATTGTCTGACACTAAAGAAAAAGGTAAACCAAATCTCGAAAAAATATCTCTTAGAGCATTTATGGTTGTACTTGATTTAGTGTTATTTGTGACAATAGCTTCCAGCCACTTAGTATGTGCATCTAATACAACTAAAATATATTTATTATCTAATAAGGGTCCTAAATAATCAATATGCAATCTCTCCCATGGTCGTTTAGGGTATTCCCAGCATTTAAGTGCTACCTTTGCAGGTTCACTCCTAACTTTTAAACAATTTTCGCAAGACTTAATTAAATTTTCAATATTATTGCCTAACTGAGGCCACCAAACATAGGAACGCGCCAAGCTTTTCGTTTTGACCATTCCCATGTGTGTGGAGTGTAGCTGTTTTAATACATTTTGCTGCAATGTTGCAGGAATAACCATCTTATGCCCTAACATTAAACAACCATTTACGATACTAAAGTTATGCTTATAATAACTGTAAGATTTTAATTCTGGTCTAACTTTAATTGGCCACCCTAAATTTACATATTTACAAATCTCTATTAAAATGTTATCTTTTTGTGTTTCATTTTTAATCTGCTCCCACATTATCGGCAAATCAGAATTTGACGCAATAAAATTCAAATACAAATCTTCGATATCGAACTCTTTTAACTCTTCCATTAACGGTAATCGTGAAAAATAATCCGCTGTATTTTTTTCCGATTTAACATATTCAATATCGAAAACGAAATTTGACAATATTAAAGCCCAACGCTGTAATCTATTCGTGGCAAGAGCAGGAATCCCTTTTTTATCCCCAAAAATTGTTACTAAACATTTTGCATCTGTTTTAATTGTAAATTTCCTACCATAGAGGTATTGGTAAAACTTTTTAACTCCAAAAATGATGGCTAATGCCTCTTTTTCCACCTGGGAATATTTTTGTTGACTTTTAGAGAGTGTAAGGGAAGCAAAACTTATAGGATGCTCCTCATTCTTGATAACATGAGAAATCACAGCTCCTACCCCATAATAATAACTGTCTACTGTTAATTTTACTGGTAAATTTGGGTTATAATGTTCTAAAACTGGTGCTGAACTAATAATATCTTTAACTTTTTTGTAAGCCCTTGTACAATCTTCTGACCAAACAAACCTAACATTTTTTTTTAATAAATTATACAAAGGATTTAGTACCGAAGATGCATTTGGTATAAATCTATTATAAAAATTTACAAAACCTAAAAATGATCGTAACTGATTAACATTTTGTGGAACCGGTGCTTCCACAATTGCCTTTACTTTTTCCTCACTCGTATGCAACCCTTTCCTATCAATTTTATATCCTAGATACTGCACTGAATTTGTCAGAAAAACACATTTATTTAATGCAATTGTAAAACCAGCTTTTTCTAACCTAAACAACACTTCTTTTAATTTTTCTAAATGAGAAATTCGATTTTCCCTCGTTATTAAAATGTCGTCTAGAAAACATGCTACCCCTTCTAACCCTGACAATACTTGTTCCATAACTCTCTGAAACAATGCCGGAGCACTAGCGATCCCAAATGGTAACCGATTATAACGAAATAACCCCTTATGAGTATTTATTGTAGTAAATTTTTTTGACTCGTCATCCAATTCAATTTGCTGATAAGCATGGGATAGATCAATTTTAGTAAATTCAACACCACCTTGTAACTTAGCAAAAAGCTCCTCGATACGAGGTAAAGGATACTTGTCAACTAACAAAATAGGGTTTAATGTAATCTTATAATCACCACAAATCCGTATGCTACCATCACTCTTGGCTACTGGGACAATCGGTGTTGCCCACTCGCTAAATGACACAGGGCTGAGGATATTCTCTGCAACAAGTCGATCAATTTCAGCTTCCACTCCCCTACACAATGCAAAAGGTACTGAACGTGCTTTACAGAACTTCGGCTTGGCTCCCTCCTGTGTTGATAGTTCCAGTTTTCCACCAGTAAAATGTCCTTTGTTATGACCAGGTTTCCCACAGACTTGGCATCTGACATTGTTGACGTTCCAACTTTCCCATTTGTCCGATTTCCGGGGCTGCCTCAGGTGACTGCCTGCCGGCCCATTGCTACCGCCAGCGCCCTCAACTGTTCTGTGGTATCCCTGTCTGCCATGTTGCTGCTTCTCTCTTTGCCTGTCGCCGTCTCTTCCTCCACTTCTCCTCTGCGCATGGCCCTGGTAGAAAATTTCTTCCTTTACCGCCATTTCTTTCGCCACGTTCCTTCCCACATGATTGTTGGCTAATTCGATCGCTTTTTCGAATGAGATTGTAATTTTCTCTTCGAAAAGTCGCCCCAATACATCGGAATTGTCCAAACCCATGATGAACTTATCACGCATCACTATTTCAAGCTCAGCTCCGAATTCACATTTTGCCGCCAAATTACGTATCCTTGCAGCCCATTCACTCACGGATTCTGCGCGATTCTTTGCGCTTCCGTAGAATTTATGTCTGGCTGCAAACGCACTGATCGTTGTCTGAAAATGCTTGTCGAAACACTTAATGAGGTCCTTGAAATCCTTTTTTTCTGGGCTTGTTGGCACACAGAGGCTGTAAATTAATCTGTAGGCATCTTCATCGCACGCATTCAATAATAGGGCTCGTTTTACCGTACCGTCCGTTATATTATTTGCGATGAAATATTGTTCCAGCCTGGCACTAAAAATTGACCAATCGGAGTCTTTTGCTGAAAATTCTCTGAGTTTTCCGATGGCTGTGTGTCCTGCTGCTTGAGTCATGATGGCTACCACGTGCTTTACTTTTTCGTTCCCGCGTTTCCTTATTTTTCCTTAATCGCCGGTTAATTTCCTTGCGTTTTTTTCGTCTTTATACTCGTCGCCAGCTGTAATGTCCTGAGGTTTGACGAGTAAAACACTGGTTAGCTCCAAAACACTTTATTACACTATGTACAAAATATGGCTGATGTCGAATGATGTATGCTTGATGAAGTACGGCGTAAGAGAGGGATCCTCTCCCAGAGTACGGTCCCAGCTAAGCTTATCTTGCCCGCTGGACCTATTGCGCTTGCCCTATCAACACATATTACCAACCTAAGAAGAACCACAGAATAAGTAGTGTCGGTACACCACGCTTACCACAGAATAAGTAGTGTCGGTACACTACAATAAGCTAGAAAAAGTATCGGCTCAAGGATAGTTCCCTGAGGAACCCCGATTTTTACTAATCTGGGTTCGCTGAGTGTACCATTGATTTTTACCCGTTGTTCCCTGTTTGCTAAGTAGCTTTCAAAGATATCTAAAACCCTACCACGAACTCCACACCGTTCCAAGACGGCAAGGAGCTTTTTGTGATTAACAGTGTCGAACGCCTTGGCAAGGTCTAAGAAAAATGCAAGGCATTTATTGTTTGAATCCAAGCCTTCCGTAATATTCTTAATTACTGTATATATGGCATCAGTTGTCGCCTTACCAGCCCGGAAACCAAATTGGTACTCGTGTAAAATGTTATTTTGATTAAAAAATTCTACTAGTCGAGTTTTTAGGCATTTTTCGAATATCTTTTCGAAGTTATTAATAACGCTGATTGGTCTATAATTGTGTATTTTTGATTTATCCCCAGCTTTATGAATTGGCGTGACAATGGACGTTTTAAACTGAGAAGGAATAAGTTTCTTTTCAAAAATTAAATTAATTATGTGCTTTAAAGGTTTTAGAAGGTGCAAGTGATTTTGTTTTATCATTTGGGCAGATATTCCGTCTATGCCGGGAGAACTATTATTTTTTAATGTAGATATGTGCTCTATCAATTCGTTTTCTATTACATCATTAATATACATAGAATTAGAATAAATAGGTATATTTTCACTAAATGGTACTGCGGTATTTATACCTTTAACTATATTTCATCCCACTTTAGTAAAGTAAGCGTTGCAAAAGTTAGACATTTCCTTATTATCATTAAATAGATTTCCTTCATCATCAGCAATCTTAAACTTGTCATTGAAATTGGTTTGTTCGTTGGTAGCTTCGGAGATTAACTAATATACCTTTTTTAAATTATTTTTGTTTTCTTCAATTTGCGTTAGATAGTGATTGTTTTTTGATTTATTTAATAATTTGTTAAGTCTATTTCTATAATTCTCGTTCATATTCTGGTGTAAAGTGTTTATTTAACCTTTTTTTACGTTTATCCCTATATTTTATTGATGTAATTAGACCTTGTGCTATCCAAGGGTTTATTTTTTGGACTTTTTCTATAATTGTTTTATATGTCTTCGATTTTTCCAGACAGCTGTTGAAAATATTCAAAAAAAGATCTGTGGCAGCCTGAGGATCGTCTAAATCTAAAACACAATCCCAGTATTGAGATTCAATGCAGTTTTTTAATTTTTTGAAATTGATTTTAGGAATAGTATGTTCAGCGATATTTGTGTTTCGGGATTTTTTAAAATTGTGATTGACAGTTAATAGAACAGGACAATGGTCTGTAATATGACAATTTAGGATATAAGAACTAAACTTAAAATTTTGATTGTTATTACATGATCTTTTCAAAAAAATATGATCAAGGCATGTCTCACTTTCCGCCGTAATACGGGTGGGATTAAGGATGTAAGGTATGTAGCCGTGTTTAGCTAGTACTGAAAGATATTTACTTACGTTTAGGTCGTTTTCGTTAATTATATTGATGTTGATGTCACCGATTAATAAACTAATCAAGCTATTTTGATAAGTATCGTCTAGATGTGCATCAAGCTCCTCTATGAATGCAACCAAGTTACTCGGGTTGGGTCTGTACAATGCTAATATTCTAAAGGAAACATTATTAATTTATAAATTTATTACACTTAAAGATACACCACAGATATTCAGTTTTTTGTTAGATGCGTTAAAATTAAGGTCCAATCGCATCTTAATTTTAAATTAATTAAGTTAATTCTAACGAAAATTAGAACACCATCATTTTTGTTAAAATCACCCTTATTATGAATAGTTTTATAACCTGGAATGTTAAGGTTATTGGTTAAAACATTTTGAAAACATTCACTTAAGATAAAAATGTCACAGGAGTTTAAAACATATGTTTCAATCAATGCCAAGAATTCGTCAAAGTTTTTGTTTGCACTTCGTATGTTAAGATGCATAACTGTTAAAATTTTATCATCTGTTGCACCTAGAAATTTATAATTGACCGGGTCTAGGTAGTCCCCACGGTGATTGTTTTCTAGTTGATTTAGATTTTCTAAGATACCTACTTTAAGTTAGCGATACCTCGAAATATTCAGTTATCGAATAGAATGCTTTCTCAATTAATAACTTTTTTAGCTCTCTCCAAAACTTCTTGTCGCAAATAATATTCCGTAAACGAAGGGGCAGATGATTAAATAATTTTTTGCTGTTATATAATAGAAAGTTTTTGATTAAAGTAGAAGAAGGAATGGGTAGACCTATGATATGCTTGCTTCTTGTAGCAGTTGCTGATGGAGTTTAAATTTCAGATTTAAACTTTCTGTACATAAGACATGCTGTTTCGAGAATAAAAAGAGAAGCCTAGGTTAAAATCTTTAAATTTATAAAATGAGGTATTCAGGACGTTCTGCGACCCACATGACAAATGCACCTTATTGTTCTTTTCTGCAAAATAAATACCGATCTGAAAAGGTGTTGAGAGCAAGATCTCCAGAAACACAACCCGTATCGAAGGTGGCTCTCTATAAGTGCAAAATACACATTCCTCGGAATAAACCCTTCCAACATCGAGATACAACACTTAAAGCGTAGCATCTACTAGCTATTCTGGAATTTGGGTTTATATGTGACGTTCAAACTTTAATTTATCGTCGATATAAAGCCTCAGAAATGTGCTTATTGATGAATTATCCACCGTATAAGACTCCGGTCCAACACTATGAATTTTGACACCTAAAAGAAAGTACGTTTGTCTTAGAAACATTGAGCGACAGAAAATTCGAGTCACAGCATTCTTTAATCTTTATGATGTCAAGATTAATAGTTTCCTCCAACTGAGTCATGCCAGAGTCCTAACAGAGAATCGTTGTATCATCCGCAAATATTATCAATCTACCAGATACATCCGGTTTCAGTAAATTATTAAATAACAAAAACAGTAATGGACCCAGAACATATGGTTATGATGAGAGAGGATATGTTTGTTTGTATACGAAAGTGTTTCTTTCTGTATATGGTCAGTTTCTTTTAGGAACTGGACGTCATTCCGATATATCCTTTTTATATCAAAACCAGGACAAACCATTACTTATTTTTTTGTGTATTTTTAGCATATTTAAAAAAAAATATAACCTACCATTCTACAAGTTAACCAACTTTAACGCAAAACATTGCGAGAAAATATTTCCGTAGTTTTCTTTTATTTATTTGTTCTTGTATTAATAATGTAAACATACAGCAAATATTTCCTTTTACTATTTTATAAAGATTCGTTCTACACAAAAGACTGTCGTCTAACCGTGACAAGTGACAGCAATATACGTAACGCTTAAATAAAAATATTTTATTATTTAATGTAGGTATAAAAGTATCTTAGTTAAAATAGTATATTAACGTACACGTTTTATAAAGCATCATTTTATATCACGCGTCCATGTTAAAAAACGAGCCGCTTGCGGCGTGTTTTATAACGGGACAAGTGCTTAAAACTGCTTTATATAACACGTACGTGGTATTATGAACAAAGTATTACATATTATTTTAAGAAGTTTTTAGCGTTTTAAAATTCGCCATACCATCAAACTTAGCTTTTATGACACACTCTAAAACCTAAAAACTAATAACTAGAGCAATGCGTCTCCTGTTTTCTTTTACAAGTCGGTATTAAAAAAAAAAATGTTTCTGTTGTAAGGCGAATTTGTTCCAGGACACTTTTGTCCAGGTCTTTATGCACACAAAATTAAGGTCATAAATAATTTGAAATGTTTATTTTCTGTCACACCAGTTCTGTTGGCCGGTAGCGGAGGCAGAGTTTTGATAAGGGGAAGGGGGACTCGGAAAACGCGTACCTACCAAATTTTATAGCGAATTTAAATCTCTCGTGGCTCCAGTCCTCGTGATTGAAACTCGATGCTCAGGCAATAATAGTAGCTGTCCAAACCTTGGTTAATAATATACTGTTAAATAGAACTGTTAGTTTTATGATCAATAAAATAAATGTTCCTAAATAATGTTATAGTATGGGGTCGTGGAAAAAACAGTGTATGAAACTCGCATTTAAATGCTATTAAGACACTCGTATTTATTACGACACTCGCCTGCAGCTTATATGGTACTTTTTATACTCGTGTCTTAATAGCAGTCATTAATTGAGGGGTATAGATTAATAATAATAATAATAATAAACAATCTTTATTCAGATAATCATTACAGTAAGTAGAAAAGATAATAATAGAAATAAAAATAAAAATCCTATTCAATGATATCTGAAAAGGCGAAGTTCATCCCTTGCTAGTAACAAGGGTTGGTCTTCCACTTAACCTCAAACAACAAAAATTACAATGTATATAGGTACACCTTTAAGTCATTCCAAATTAAATAACAAAATAAAGATCATGTTAATAACACTAAAATAAATTCTGTACTAATGCAAAAATATTAATAAGTAAAGACAGTGCAGGAGACGGATGAAGGAAAGAAAGAAAAGGCAAGAAAAAGAAAAAGCACGACCCGAAAGCAGAAAACCTTAAACACCCAGTAATATACTTTTATATATTTTTTTAAAAGTTAAAATAGATTTAGTTTTAAGGTCTAGACCAATAGAATTATAGATAGCGGATATGTTATAAGAAAAACTACGTTCAAACAGAGCAGTTTTATGGATAGGTGGTGTAATGGTGCCCTTAAATCTAACGTTAAGGTTGTGTACATCTGTACGGAAAACTATTTTTTTGTGCAAATATGACGGATTTCTAAGCAGTATTATTTTGTGAAAAAGCACAGCCGAATGAAAATGTATTCGCTGTTTCATACTTAACCACCCAGCATCTCTCAACTTGTGCCTGACAGAATGACGCTTCCGGACACCGTAAGCAAATCTTAAACAATAATTTTGTATCTTTTGAATTCTTTGAGAAGTCACAGCAGTCAAGCATGGACCATACACAACATTACAGTGATCAAATGTGGACAAGACTAGCGATTCGCATAACATAAGCTTAACGTTTGAATCTAATACAGTGCGAGAATTGTATAGCAGCTTAAGCTTAAACATACATTTTCTGATACACTCAGAAATATGCTTATGAAATCTCAAATCTGTGTCCAGCCAAAGTCCAAGGCTTTTTGCCACCTCAGAGAAGGAAATTGGCACCTCGTTAATCTTTATCTGTATATTATTTTGGACCGATGTTCGATCTTTGTTTTTGCCAAATAGAAGTGCAATAGTTTTAGATGGATTAAGAGATAATGAGTGGTCTTTAGATGCAGTGTAAATGGCATTTAGATCCTTATTAATTAAGTCACATGCTTGGTTTACATCAGCCGGGTCAAAAGAATAAAACATCTGAATATCATCAGCGTATATTTGTCTTGAACAACTGACAATAACATTTATAAGAAACGCCGTATATATTATATATAATATAGGTCCTAATATGGAACCCTGCGGAACACCATTGGAGATACTCCTGGAATCAGAAACCCGTCCACCCAAGATCACTCTTTGCTGTCTGTCTGCGAGGTAACTGTCAAAAAATGCAACCGAGGGCGCAGACAAACCAATATATTTCAAAATTAACTTAAGTGAACTATGATTTAGCGTATCAAATGCCTTCGAATAATCTAAAAGTACCAAGATAGTTAACTTACCGGAATCAGTGGCCCGAAGAATGTGATCGGTAAAATTCAACATAGCAGTCGAGCAGCTATGACCCTGTCGAAAGCCTGACTGGTTGTCCGGAAGCACTTGATTGCACTCGATGTGCTCTAAAAGTTGTTTTTTTATACACCTTTCTAAAATTTTAGATACAACAGGCAGAATACTTATCGGTCTCAGGTCTTTGTGCTCCCGGACTTCGTCAGCCTTAGGAAGAGGAACAACGTGTGATACCTTCCAGGAAGAAGGATAGACAGATTGAGTAATACAACAATTTACTATATGACAGATATATGTTATAAGAAATGGACAACAAAGCAAGATAAAAGTAATGCTTATACCATCAGATCCGATTGCCTTTGTTTTAATTGATGATATATACGACATGATTTCTACTTCATCAACGATTTTAAAATCTAAATTGGACTTTAAATTAGGAATATTATCCTGATAATACTGATTTAAATCTGAAGTGGGCAAAATTCTAGGAACTGAATTTATAAAATAATCGTTAATTTCGTTAACATCGCTAAGCGCTTCAGGAATTTGAGGTTTAGGTTTTTTATTGTAGATATTTAGTTTATGTACAGTTCTCCAGAGGGCTTTACCACCACTTCTTACCTGTTGTCTTATATATGCTTTCTTTTCTCTCTCTAGAAATTTGTTAGTTAAATTTCTCAATGATATATATTCCTGGAAAATTACAGGATTTTTAGTTTGTTTGAACCTAGAAAAAAGCTTGTCCCTTTGCTTCATTAATAGCCTAATGTTGTCCGTTACCGATTCAAAGTATACAATCGCCATGTTTTATTAAAAATGAGAAAGATGTCGTTTTACATAGTAATTGTAGCCCTGAATCAAAATAACTCATAATTTGCTGTCAAAACAGGCAAGCTCCAAAGGATTTTGCTGGCAGATAACTGGGATTAAATTCAAATTGTACAAGCTCCATTGACATTTAAGTTTCGAACCGTACAACCTCCTGTTCAATTTTAAAAATCAAAGTGTACAATCTCCAATGGGTTGTTTTGCCGTTAGTTTCGAGTTATTTCAAAGCGTGCAAAATTCTGCACAGACTTGTTGATAATAATTCGCGCCAAAGCCATTCCGAGTTTACTTTTTTAAGTTAGTTGCATGTGATGCGTGAAGCATTAAACAGTGGTTGTTTGTTGTTTACTATTCTTTTTGTATTTTTCACGAGTTTTTTAAAATAATAATGGAAGTAAACGTAACTCCGGTAACCGGTAATACAGCAAGAAAAAGACAACGTATTACGGCGTCGTGGAAAAGAGCCCAGCAAAAAAAATTGCGGTATAGTCTGCATTCGCTTCTAATTTATCCAAAATGTGGACACAAAAGTGATGCCCTTCAATGTACCTTCTTAACAATGGGCGAAATTGAAATTTTGTGAAACATGATCCTTAAATTATTTTTAAAGTGAGCAAACTCCATATTTGCTATTTTCAAAATGGACAAACTCCAATTGTTATTTCCAGAACGTACAATCTCCATCTCCTTTTTCCAAATAACTTTGATATTTTTTAAAAATGTTAAGGAAAAAAATTGTTTTTTTATTCTAAGATGTACCATAAATATATTAAAAAAGAAAATCGATCGTAATTGTTTGTATTTAATGAATTAGTTTAGAAAAGTTTTTTCGTCTACTGATAATTTAGGAAACATGGAGATTGTACACTTTGAATCTGTACCCCTTAATTGTTCGTGGCATGATATGCTATTAGGAGAATGGTATAACGAAAAATATCGGGTTAATTTTTTTTAACCTTATTATGTAATTTATTTATTTTTGTAATATGTCAGATATAACCTAAATAATGTACAAACGATATTGATTTATCTAAATGTAAGTTAATAAAATAATAAACTAAAAAAAAATCAACGCGAAATAGGTTATAGGGTGGCGATGGATTAAAAGATCGAAAATTCCACCTTAATAAATTTCTTACCCCAAAATCGTGAAATAAATGGTTTTTAAGATATAGCCTCTTCGTACCCTTAATGAATCACACAATATAGACACTGCGTGTCTAAATTAATGTAAATGTTTAGATATGTTTGATGCTGAAAAAACTTCACCCTCAAAGAATTTCTCAACTAATTTCAAACCCATCAATAGGGCTAATCACGAAAAGGGCCCTGGCGAATAAATAAACTGTCAAAAAAGCTTTTATAACTGCTCGTTGAATATGCAAATAAGGAGGTATTAAAAAGTTACCTTAAAGTATAATAATAAGGGGCTAAGAGAAAATTTAAATTTTAGAGCGAGCTTAAGCGATAAAAAATAAAATAAAATTCAAGATGTCTGTATTCCGATAATATTAGTCCGACTCAAAAATTTTTATAAATAAAATACTCTAATGAAATAATTGTAATGATATTTGAATAGATTTTTAATAGTAATAATAATACATAATAAGTTGGTTGGTTGATTCACTGGCGCTGACACGCGCCGCGTCTAGGGGGCGCCCAAAGTTAAACATAAAATAATGTACTCTTTACAACGATTATTACGTAGTATTAAGTACTGTTGCGGTGGTCAAAATTAGTTTTATTTATTGTTTGTTGATTTTGCTAATAGTGTATTTATTGAAATACATTTTTTTTTTTAATTTAGATTGGTTGAATGTCAGAAATTTAATTTTTATTTAGTATGTATCTTTATACATGAAATTAAAAATAATTTATTGCCTGATTTTAAAATTTTTTTTGTTCTTTTAATTATGGCCATCATAATGATAAAACAAGAATTATTGAAAATTTTTATGTAGATAGAGTGTCTAAAACATTAGCCTATTTTTCATAAAGACTTGATAGAATATAATAATTTGGAAAATTCTATTAAATCTTAAATATTATTAAAACTATTTTAAAAAACTTTAAAATTACCTTTAATTAAAAAACAAGATGATACGTAATGTTTGATACAATTTGCAAAATGTTTAACTTTTCTGTATGTTTTTGTTAAAAGAAGGTTGCGTTCTAAAATTTAAAAATAAATCTATAAAAATTTGTAAAAAAAATGTGTTAAAAAATATTTAATTGTAGCTTTTTGCTAAATAAAACATGTTACTACTACTACTACTACTACTATTTACGTTACGTTATAATAAAATGTTAAGGTTTTATGGTTATTTTTTTCTAATATATTCTTCATCGTGTTGATTTGTTAGTTTTAAGGGATGATGGGGGAGGACGCCAAATTACCCTCTCGCTCAGGTGAAAATTTTATCTTGAGCCGGCCCTGGGTTGGTCGGTTAAGGCTCCTTTTATACTGGGAGTCTGAATCTAGGATTCCAGAATCTCGGCTTCACATTTAACGAAGCGTTTAGACGGGCGTCTTCTCGGAAACAGAATCGCGATTCTAAATTTCGGAATCGCACTAATTTTAGCCGCCCGGCTACGGGATTCGAATCGGCGACAGTTCTAGCATTGGTTTATATGTAAGCATTTTCACTGCAATTCTCTTTCAGTAGCCTCTTGCCAGCTCCTTATTAAGGGTAGTTTCTGTTAGGTTTACGAATAAAAAATTTAATATGGATGTTTTAAAAACTCTCTTCGACACTGACAAGTTCATATCGTCAATACAGGCACGTCCAAGCTTATGGGATACTTCGGCAGAAGAGTATTCGAATAAAACAATAAAACAGGCACACTGGGTGGAACTGGCTAAAGAAATGTTGTCTTTTAAGATATTGTGTAGCTCGTCAAAAGACCGAATTAGTATTCTGAAACAGTTAAAAAAATTCTCAGAGTGTTCGCTTAAATTTTTATACAGTAAAACGTATCCTCTTGCTGTATTACGTTCGCTGATTATTGGATGAACCCACATTCTACGTTTCCTCCGTTTTTCTTTTTTTTACACACGATCTGATAATAATATAGCAACAGCGCTTCTTCTACTGCATTCATTTTAACACTGAACAGAAGCGTGCGGCCCTGGAATTAATCGCCTCTCCACAAAATTGCCGAAACCGCGCAAGATTAGATAACATGCATTTCGAATCTCGTTAGAATTCACGTGAGATTCTGAATCCCAGATACTGAATCTTGCATTCAGAATCCCAGTATAAAAGAAGCCTAAAGGCGGGGATCGGGTGTGTTAGCCAAAATTTTTGCACTGCAGCCTTCTGGCTTATTGTACACCCCAGTCTTGTTCTTCTATAAGATCCAATTGCTTCCTTCCAAGTTTGTCAAGTACGAGGTGATCGCCGCGTTGAATATTACCGAAGATTCTGAATATTTCGCAGCTATATTTGATATCAGAGGCGTTTTTATCCTCTTCACCACAAAGTTTGCATTTACTTGATCCATTGTAAATTCCTACTCGTTAAAGGTGTTTTCTTAAGTGTAAATTGCCTGTTAATAAACCAGTCACTTCCCTTAACTGGGTACTCGTTAGAAGCAGCATTCCAGTTGATAGTTTCTCCGAGGGTTTACCAATTACATCCCGTGTGTATGTTTGGCCAGTTGTACCGAGCCATGTTAGAAAGATGTTATTTTTGCGCCCATCTGTCTAATGTTATTTTAGTTACCTCTTTTGATATTCCTAGGGCGGGTTCAAGTCCCCTAAAAATTTTAACAGGTCTGGCTCTCGCTAGATTATCTGATTTTATCCTTGAGTGACCAGGAACCTAAAGGAATTCGACCTTGTTGTTCTTGGCTGCTAGTTTTTCAAGCCATTAAGGCACTCCATTGTGATTTTTGATGTGATTTGGTTGGAGTTCAGAACCTTAAGGGCAGCTTGGCTGTCTGGCAGGATATCAAGATTCTTTTGTATACATGCATGTATTGCCTGAACTTCTACTTGGTATACTGAGGCGTAGTTTTCCACGAGGATGATTATGTCAATTCTGAGTCTTTGTTTAAATATACCTGCGCCTACACCGTTGACGGTTTTTTGATCCATCAGTTTACTAGACTAAGCCTTTCTCTAATGACGCAGCTGATATTAAATGTTTCGTAAACGGATAGATCGCTTTCATGCTATCGGTTTGCATTTCCAAGAGGACGTCGTTGACTAGATCGGTCACTGTTGTGTGCCCTATTTTCTGGGGGTGTTGGTTCCATCACCCATTTATTTAATCCTAAAAGAGCTGCAGGTGGCCTTCATTTTGATGTGTATGTCTAGTGGTGTTAGCCCTAGTATATATATATATATATATATATACGTAAGTTACTAGTTTTTTTATGTCAGGGCAGCAAAGCAATTATGTTTCCAGTTAATTGTATAACTGATAATGCTTGCCCCTAGACAATGTAAAAGTATTGACAGGTATTTGACTGCAATAAAAGTAACCTTCATTTTAATTCTGCAAGTTCTAGCTACCTCCGAATAAAAATACCTTTAACATCCTTTAAGTATGTTTTCCTTAAGTGATTGATAGGCGGCGTGCGCCGGCTATGTAAATATTATGTATTTAGCTTGTATTGAATAAATAAATGCCGTAAGTTTAATAACAATAATACTTTCTTATAAATGTATTAGCGACTTTCCCAGAAACTTTAATCATTTTAATTAAATCAATAATACTCGCTGGCAGGGCATCGTATTTCGTTAGAAATAATGATACGTCTTTCACTTTTTTAAGTTTCTATTAGACAAAAATGGGAAAAAGACTTAATTTCATCGTTATATAGAATAACAGTAATTTTCAATTGGCACCATAAATAGTTAATGTTAAGAAAGCAAATAACGAATTTCCTAAAAGCTACCAGGATAATGAGGTTTTGTTATAAAAAAAAATACGCGTTATGGTGAGTTATCACGAGAGAAAGAGAGAGAGATATCCACAATATTTTAAAAAGCACGCCCAGTGGCGTATTTACGATCTTCATCCAGGGGGGCCCAACGTAACAATAAAAACAAATAAAATAAATTATCCCAAAATAAGTTTATATTAGTTATAGGCTAAGCAAAGTTAACATGTTTTGTATACTTATAACTACATTTTGCATCACAAAGACACAGATCAGTGTTCAACTGCACAATTACTAAATTACTTAAAAAATCACCAATATTATACAGTGACCGGCAGAAAGTGTGCAGCATATGGGAAAGTTTTTATCTTTAAGTTTAGAAAATTAATTTTATTTTAGATAGGTTCTGCATGTTCTCAAACCAAAATAACACCCATTAAATCCGGTAAAAGTCCTATGGTATACGAGGTTGGATCAAAAATTTGAAATTTCGCTAAGAATAAAGTACCGCCATCTTTCATTTGAGAATATTTTTTTACTAAGAATTATTGTTTTAATTTCAAAGTTATGCCAAAATTACAAATTTCGCTTATTTTGGACAAAAAAATGGATTTAATTTGGTTTTCTGAATAACCCTGTATAAAAAATAAATGGCAACCGAACAGTACGAAAATAAGATTTTCTACAGACTTTGTTAGAGATAACCGTCGATCATAAGTCCGATTAGTTTGTTTTCATAATATTATGGCTTTTTAGAATAAAAACATAAAAATATTAAATATTTTTGCTGCACACCGTATTTTATTTTCTGAGGGAACAAGTTAATTTTATCTAACTGATATTTTTTAGTTTACATTGACTTAAAGCATCTCCTAAATAGTTTTTTTCTACATTGAAGTATGCATGGAAAGTTTCCTTACAACGAATTTTATTCGTCACGCAAAATAAGGATCAATAATATATTTTTAATTAAAATTTTTTTCTTTACAAATCAAAAGGAAACTTTCTATGCATAGGTACTTCAATGTATAAAAAAACCATTTAGGAGATGCTTTAAGTCAATGTAAATTAAAAAATATCAGTTAGATGAAATTAACTTGTTCCCTCAGAAAATAAAATACGGTGTGCAGCAAAAATATTTAATATTTTTATGTGTTTATTTTAAAAAGCCATAATATTATGAAAACAAACTAATCGGACTTATGATCGACGGTTATCTTTAACAAAGTCTGTAGAAAATCTTATTTTCGTACTGTTCGGTTGATATTTATTTTTTATATAGGGTTATTCAGAAAACAAAATTTAATCCATTTTTTTGTCCAAAATAAGCGAAATTTGGAATTTGGGTATAACTTTGAAATTAAAACAATAATTCTTAGTAAAAAAATATTCTAAAATGAAAGATGGAGGTACTTTATTCTTAGCGGAATTTCAAATTTTTGATCCTACCTCGTATACCATAAGACTTTTGCCGGATTTAATGGGTGTTATTTTGGTTTGAGAACATGCAGAACCTATCTAAAATAAAATTAATTTTCCAAACTTAAAGATAAAAAACTTTCCCATATGTTGCGCACTTTCTGCCGGTCACTGTATACATAAAAGCACATTACTAGAGCCTCAAATACAGATTGCGGCCTAGTTGCCACGTTTATTTGATTTATCCCAAATAAAACGAGACTTTTTTTTAAATTAATATATTCGATACAAAACAAATATTGTTTGTTTGAAGGTTGTAGACAATGATGTATCTTGAGTAATAGATGTGTTTTGGACTTCCATTGCTTTTAGTTTTTTCATCACAACGTTTCAACTGAAGACGACTGGAGATACTTACCGATTGAAACGTTGTGATATGAAAAAACTAAAGGCAATGGAAGTCCAAAACACATCTATTACTCAACAACAAATATTTTAATAAATGTAAGGTGCTTATTCAGTAGGTACCTAAAAATTAAAAATAGATATCTGGGGGGGGCGGGCCCCCTGAGCCCCCTCCCCCTAAATTCGCCACTGAGCACGCCAGACGCCATATGACGTAGCCCTATCGCGAGACGTTTAGATAGGTTATAGCATTGCATGAGACAACTTTAGTAGTTTATAGATCTTGTAGCTGTCCAACTTCCAGTAGCTTAAGGGCGTAATAAAATTGCGGTTGTAAGGGCCGCATCATATAATACTTTGTCTGCAACTTGTTTGTATAATTCCTGCCTTCATTGTTAAAGATTGTTGTCCTGTATTTCTGCATACGTTGAAGATTATACTTAATAAAATTCTATCGACATTCTGTTACCGGATCCTTGGAAAATTTCTCGTATTACTCCAGTATTTAAAAACTATTTCCGAAATGATTTTAGCAATAACTATTATCGACTATTAGGTATATGCAACTTCGGCAAGTTGTTTAAAACTATTTCGCATGACTATGTTTATGGGCATGTCTCGGGTATGATATCAGACCGACAGCATGGATTTTTGCGTGGAAATTAACTATAACTAATATTGTATGTATTTGTCAATATACAGTGTGTATCAGCCAAATGGAATAAATTCGATAATAAACAAACAGGGGCGTGTCCGAAAAAACGCTCGGACACGTCGATTGGTATTTCTAGTTGCGCATTGTTTTCAAGAAAAACTTTTTATACAGGGTGTGTCATGTAACAGTGGCCAATACCAACTTCCTTCTTTTAAATGCAAAAATAAGATGAAGAAGATGCAAGAAATAAAAAAAAAGTATAAATAGTTTTGTTTTGGCTGAGCGGCTTGATAGGCACAGTCAAGTGGACATTATCTATACTGACTTCTCCGAAGCTTTCGACAAACTTGTTCACAGAATCCGCATCCCCGCTTTGTGTCTTTGTATATTATAGCATTCATTAGATCTAAACTTGAGTATGCCTCTACTGGGTGGAGTCCAATTTACTTGACCAATATTTTAAGTTTGGAGAAAGTGCTTCTGGATGGAATGTGGCCTGGTGTTGGATATCCGCATAACGCGCTGCTTAGCAGATTTAATGTTACCGAATTAGCTTCCAGACGCTCTTGTTTTTCAGTTATTTTCTTGTTTAAACTATTGCATTATGAGATTAATTGTATTGATCTCACTAACTATATAGACCTGAGGGTTCCTCGAGTTGAAGCTAGAAGGTCCAACCTATTTTTACTGCCGACGCCACAGATAAACATTCTGATACCACTCAATTAAGTGTTTAAATATTACAGCCTTATTACACTAAATATTATGCGAGAAAATATTTTTCTTACCACCTGAAAAATCCTTATACAATAAGGTTGCATTTCATCCAACACAGTTAGATATTAAAATGCAGATTCAGATTCCAAAGTACCTAGGTACTACTAAGAAATTGAAAGTCAATCATCACAATAGGATGTCACCACCTGCAGAACCGGTTTCGAACTCTTTTGTTCTCGTCAATACAGGGTAGGTGTTCATACCTTCGATCAGACAACTATCCAGTGGCGGCTCGTGGGGTAGAGCCACAGTGCCATGGCACTACCTGCCCTCCTGCCCAGCGTCCTGCCCTTTACAAATTACCAAAACCTATTAAAGTTAATATTCTCCTTTTTAAAGCAATTAGCAAAATAATTTAAAAATGGAACACAGTCGGGTGCAAATTTCCATCTATTGAGGAAGCGATTATGCGTAAAACGGTAACGTAGCTTTAGCGCCAAAGCGACGAGGCACACGGGAGGCCCGAAGTTATGACGTAATTGCCATAACACACCAATAAAAAACATAGGAAAATGACCTTGAATGCGAGCAGGAAAACATCTCCGTGTAGCCAGGCTCTTTGACCCCGTTTGACCGTTTGACGTTAGACGTTTCAAATTCAAACAGTTGTTTGTCCGCGTCGTGTCGTGTAAGGTTGTTTGTAAACTAAATAATTTTCGTTCGGCCGGCTGATGTAATAGAAATATTTATGGAAAAAATACTTGGGTGTGCGGTTGTGATAAATCTAATAGACTATTTTGTTTTATGTGTGTTTTATTTGATGGGGGAGCAAACTTGGTCCCAAAAAGGTACAGATGATTTGGTCCATATCTGGGAAAAAATGAAGACACATGAAAAATCGAAGGTACATTTAAACAATATATTTAATTTCAGTATGCTTGGTAAAATTAACATTAAAACTCAATTAAATTCTGCATATCACAATGAAATAATGAAGAAAAACGAACAAATTGATAAAAACAGATACATATTAAACCAAATTATAAACTGCGTTCGGTTTATGGTTCTTTCGGTCTATATAGTACACTCTACCTACAGTATTTTTTCAAAATTCAAGATATGATTGTAAATTCATAAATTAAATTAGGTGCCGTTTTGCTTATTTTTCCTACTTCAAAAGCAAGAACAATTAACAAAAAAGGGCGTGGCACCCAACATTTTTTTGCCTGCGGCGCTAAGGGTTTACCTGGCCCTACTTCACTAAAATGGCACGAGCCGCCACTGCAACTATCGTACTAAAAACTATCATATCAACCTTTGTTGGTTGTATATAGCCTTTAGCGTTTTTAGTAGTAGCCTTATTTAACATACCATTGATATACTACACAGTAACATTTCGCAATTAAAAATAATGTTTGTCTAACTTGGCTAGTCTATTACCAACTTATTTGTTATTATTTTTATTTGGTTATATTATTCTATTTTTACATTAAGGAGTAGGTTATAATATATTCTTATTTAATTAAAACTATATTGTATTTTGTCTCCTTATCCTATAATTGCCTATTGTAAAAAAATTGTAAAAAGTGTTAGAAATTTAATCCATAAATTTTACTTATTGAGAGAATTCATGAGAGAAAAATTGTTGATTATGATTTACAGGTCATTAGTGGGGCCTATCATATGCTATGGAATCGTAGTTTGGGGGGCATTATATAAGGCAACATTAAAACCACTAAACGCTGTTCAAGACTGTATACTAAAAGTAATTTATAAAAAATCTAGACTATATCACACCGGTTTTCTTTACTCATCTAAAATGTTAAATGTAAGATGTCTTTATGTTTTAAATGTATGTAAGTTTATGAAAAGACAAAGAAATGTGGATAGAATGTCTCACAAATATCAAACCAGAGCTAAAGTGCAAGAAAATCTCAAGTGTTTAAAAAATAACAAAACCTTGAATTTGAATTCAGTTGTCTACATGGGACCCAAACTGTTTAACCTCTTACCGCTTGAAATACGTCATATTATTATTAAAGTAACTAATATTTTTGGTACAGAATGTGCTCGATACATATTTAATAATTTTCATTTGATATTTGGGAGATTGTTTTGAGTGTTTGTATTGGAGGGTTTTCGGTCTTTGAGTTGACTCTTGTGCTATGTTGCAGACTAGTTTTCTATTGTTATTAAATGGGCCTTAATAGGTCCTGTTTATGCAAATGTATTAGGTAGTAAGTAAAAGTCTAAGAACTAAGAACCTACAATATTCGCTACAATACTTATGAATGACATCACAGAAACACATACAGATATTATATATATAGGTGTTTTTGTTAGTAATAGGTGTACTTTTGTTTTAATAACTTTATAGAGTTTATTGATTTGTAATTTATAAATTGTAAAATTTTGTTAAAGTCGATTCAGCCAGTAAACCTGTAAGATGGCGGCGGATAATCCATATCAGCGCTCTCCAATCACAAATAAATTAAGGCAAAAAATTACTATGATTTCACACCAGAAATTATTAAAATTCAATTCCAAACATAAGTAAAAGCAACTATTATTAAGTCCCTAAATCATATATCTTTCTCGTTTTTTTTCGTATCGAGTTAAATGCATGATAGAGAGAGACACATACCGGTGGTAACCAACACGAACCGTTATATGATCACAGGGCAGGCCAGGCATTGCTTTTGTAAAGCGCAACGTAGATACCGTTTCCGGGGTTTCCAGGAGTAGCAACACGCAATACGTCTTGAACGGAATATAACGTGTTAGACAGAGACAGAGTATTGCTGCCAATATTAGTCTTACTAAAAATTAAATAGCTGGAATATGACTTTTGTCATATGACATGTCGACCATCTTGCAGGTTTACTGGCTGAGTCGACTTTAGTAATAAGTTTACTTTTATTTTAATGACTTTATAAAGTTTATTGATTTGTAATTTATAGATTGTAATAAATAAATACAAAAAAATTATTAAAAAAATAAATAATTATTTTTATTTATTCCAAAAAATTACAACTATACATTAACATTAATGTTGGTGATAAACAAAGCAACTAAGTAAGTGACTTATCATACAGGAAACACCTTTATTTTGACTTTATAAATTTCATGTTCGAAACGCTGCTTTCGCAAAGACACGTGCTTCCCAACATTAAGTCCACTATAAGACGCAAGTTGCGGTAATGTTAGTTACGTCAGTGTGAAACGTTCAAAAGAAATAAATTAGTATTACAGGTAATAAATACAAATACCATCTGATCGATCGCTATAAAATAATGCGCTAAATTTTTTACCGCTTTACGATTCAATTATCATTGCATCGAAATTGAACTGATGATAGTTTTACCACTTAAGGCATTGTGCAGAGTAAGAAACGTTTTAAACGAAATTTTTGCACTCACCAACTCGACCCCAGCTGCCATTTAAAAGATTTAATCAAGATAATACTCTGCTGGCTTTGTCCCAGACGCGTTCTCTTTTTTAAATCTAGAATCAAATAGGAAAGAAATCAATCCTTTTTTATTATTTTTATAAAAAAATTATTTTTCTGAACCTTTTTCGAACAAACCCAGAGTTTATTGACTCGGAGATTTATTTCTGGTATACATTGTGACCATATTGTTAATAAAATTTGTCTTATAGATAGTGCCTCAAATTTGACTACCGTGCGAGCAAAAAAATTTTGCATCAAAGAGGGCTTGGATTAAAAAACGTAGGGCTTGGTTTAGATCACAATGATATGGGGACGATATATCTAACCAAATCTAGGTTAAAATTTTGTCAAATTCATATTATGACATGATATGCCAAACTAATAAGTAATAAAATAAGTAGACAAATACAAATTTATTTTGGTTGTTTACAAAATTAACAAGGTGGAACCAGGCTTTATCCGAAAAAAATGTCAGGTCTAATAAATCATTTCTTTCCAATAAATTTTGGGTAAACCATTGAGAGTAATTCCTGCGTCTTTCAAAATCTGCTGCTTGTATTTCTAGGAATATTTGCACTTTATAAGGAAAGAAATTTAGCTGCTTCTTAAGAATAGTCCTGCATGTTCCATAAGATCTTCCCACTTCTTGGGACAGGCGTCATATACAATTTGTTGGCATACTTTGGAATATTTTACGAACGTTTGCAACAAGTTCTGCTATTCTTACAGATGGTCTTCCTTCTCCTTTTTTGTGTTGTATAGAACATGTTTCCCTAAACACAGTCACGGTTCTTTTCAGGCAATGATAAAAATCCCCAGCAATAAAAGCAGCGTTAGGAAAATGTTCGTGAAAATCGTCCATGCACAAACCCGGATTGTATTGCCACTCACCATTTACTCTAACTCCGTTTCGAAAATACGCTTCAACCATGAATGTTTTGTGCTGTTCCGCAAAGCCCATTGTGTGAATTGTTCAAGAAATTGGAAAAATTAGCGATGAATCAAATTACTTGTAACGACTGTCAAAGATGACGGAATAACTGACTGATTGTTAATTCAGGTAGTTACTGACACCCAACAGGTATTAAGCTCTACGGCTAAGCATTACGCTCGAACGGTATAATAGGTATGGAGTTTATATTGCAATACGTGCAGGTGACACAAAAAGTAAGTACAAGCAAAATAAGCAATCTTGCTGATTTTGACGAAAAAACTAAACTTGAAACAAATCCTGCATGCAAAATAATAAAGTACTTTTCCTTTTTTTTTCTTTTAACTCTTTTTACGAACTGGTCTTACCGAGCGTCTAATCCACTTTCATATACAAATAACCATGTTTCATTTACGTTAGGTTAGAGTGGCAGACGTCTGGCACCGTCCAAGCAGTCTCACGTATAGTTATATGAGGACCGCTGTGATAACACACGTGTTCTTCGGAACCTATCCGCATTAGCTTCCTGATGGTTTACACGACGTAAAACGTAGAAGAATCTTGGCAGCTCATTTAAACCAGCCACTACTGTCAATAAACTTAATGACTCGATCCAGATGTAAGCTGCTTACTTTTTACTGATCATTAAAGAATAGTTCGCCCAAGGCATTGACCCTTCTTCTCGTGAGGCCAGGATATTTATACAAGAAATGCTTAATACTTTCCTCCTCGTCTTCACCTCTGCAATTTCTGCAAAAGTAATTAGCTGGTATTTGTATACGATCGGCGTTTCTACCAAAAATACAATGTCCGGTGACTACGGCAGTGATATTTCTTAGGTCTTTCCGACTGTGCTGTAATAACGCTGCGGTTTTCCTGTTATCAAGTAGGGACCATAATTGTTGCAGATGCTATAGGTTGATAACTATGTCTATCTGCTTTATGCAAGTTCTTTAGGCCCAATTGTATAGGTGTCGGTAAAACTTAGGTTTAACCTTTAGTTTAACTTTAGGTTTAACAGCAAGTTTAAACCAAACATCATTAAAATACCGATTGTATACCTTTTGGTTATTTATATCTACGGCTAACTTCTGGCGAGTTGAAAAGTCAATACTTATTTGTTTATTATTATAATGGAAACGAATTAAAAAGTAGTTCAGAATCTCCAGTATGTATTCCCATCTCTCTTGTCTAGGAGTCCAGAGAAAGAGAAATGCTAAACGTGTGCCAAACCTAGGTTTGTATATTTTGTAAACAAAAAAGTTAACCTTACTTAATTTTCAAATGTTCATTAGTTCGATTTGTTGTATTATTGTTAAAATTTTGAAATAGTATAGTATCAGCCAGCCTATCACCATAATAAATGGAGGCTATAATAGAGAACAAGCGTTCTGTGAACTTTAATACAGAAGAAATTAAATTGCTCATTGAGCTTGTTAAAAAATATAAAATGGTGATAGAATCAAAGAAGAGCGATGCTGTGACCTGGCGCGAAAAGGAGGCAGCGGGGACAACTTGCAGTGGAATTCTTGGTATTTTGTAACTCTTCATTTGTCGTTGGCATTTTTATGTAAATGCGTGACGAAGAAGCAATAGCTTGGGATACATTTCAAACCACACGACTTGCTGTTCCTGTATTAATGCCTCCAAAATCCCCAACAACCACAAGCATACTTCCACAGGCATAAAAACGAAGAGTTACAAGTAACTGTGTCAGTGGAATTAAAGCATTATTCCTAAAATAAAAACAGGTTGTAGCAGGTCTACCACACAAATGCTGAGTGAGGGTAGGTATGTACCTAATATAATAGGTACCCCAAATGAAACTGACCGAAACTAATTATTATTCATAAGTTCCATAAAATAAATTTAAATTGTTGAAAAAATTACCTACCTATATTTAACACTTAAATATTTGACAAAAAAAACTTACAAGTGTTAAAAAACTTTAAGTGGCACTAGTTTAATTACAGGCAATTAATGATATAAAACTAAAGAGATATAACCATGCATGAATAAGTAGGTACCTAAAGTCGCCACAGTGGATCTTTTCCCGTGCGTCATCAATCAACGATCAGGAGTCAACGTGGTTAATAACTCTGCATCCTTATTTATTACAGTAACAAGTTTGAATAAAAGCATAAAAGAACGTCTCCAAGATTCCGCAATAATATAACGTGCTAGACAAGAATAAAACTATAAACGTCAATTAATTACTTTTTTTATTTGTTTAGTTGACTACCGTTGTATTTTAGAACGTCATTGTCAACCTTACTTTGATCTGCCAATCTAATTCGTATTTTGTAAATTTGTGTGCCTTAAAACTGTTCCTTTTTCTAAAAATAGTTCTTTTTAGAGCTAATTATACCCACCATCTGTTTTGGCGGTAAGTATTTATTGATTTTTATAATACCCAATTTATTTATTTTAAATATTCTAACCGTGAAAGTTTTTTGAAAAGTTTACGGCAGTGGCTAAATTCCCTTTAATGAAAGGATGTCAAAAATTTGACTTTTGCGATTTTAATAGTCAATAAAACACCAAACTTTTCTAGATTTTAAGCTTTAAAAATAGTATTAAATGTAATAACATTTGTTTGTCAATTTCTTTTAGATAATAGAGAATGCCGGGCAAAACTTAAAATAAATAATAATTTTTCGGGATATTATGTAGTTACTTCAAACGGTAGGCAGGCACGTCCATTTTATGAACTTAGACTTAGTTTTGACTTTTTTCGTCTCGTAATTTTGATTTGATTCATACGATTTTGATGACGTGAAAGTGATGACGCACGGGAAAAGAACCACTGTGGCGACTTTATACCTACATTTCTGGGGGGGGTAGTTCCCCTCTATAATATAAAGCACCTGAACAACAATCATCTACTTACTGCTTCGTGTTTCTTTGTAATCTTGCTTCGATTTGTGTAAGTATAGTCTCGACAGATCGTTTTGATATTATAAAATGTTGGATAAATTCTTTATCTCTCCACCGATCCATATTGGTTATTCGCGGTCTGAATATGCGGGGCCGCCTTGGATTTTCAATAATGTTAATAATATTATTTAAGTCCTCATCATCATCTGAGAACAAATCCTCAAATAAATCAAAAATATCCATTTTCTCTACACAATTCTACAATCCCAACCTCGATAGTTATTTTGAATTTCGGATTTTTTGTGGTTATGTCGGTTTCAGTTAAATTGACATTTTGCATGCATTTAACCATCAGTTGAAGTTTAACTGGTGCCTCCTCCACCAGTTGATAGTTAAACTGTAGTTTGATCGTCAACGTAACCTATATAAACGGTTTTTTGAATAAACTCTAGTTTAAACCCAGCGTTCCAGTTAAACCGAACCTATACAATTGGGCCTTAGCTATTCAATCTATCTCCTCTTTTACCGATCAGTGGTCTAGCCAGAGTTTTCTCTGCTAGTTCGGCAGGAATACCTGCGCCTTCCCTAGCGAGCGCATCAGCAGCCTCGTTAACATCTATATTCCAATGGCCAGAATCTCAACACACCAAACAACACGTTTCGTTCAAAATACTACCTTTCAAAATTTCTAACTGTAATTTATTTTATATATTTTCAAATCTCAACATGTTGACTTACTATACAGCGGAAACCTGTGTTTCTTATTAATTTTAATAGCGAACCAAGTTCTATTTCCAGAATACCTAGCTACTTTAGGGTCAAATTCATTTTTATTCTGTATAAATCATAATTCACCTTTTATACTTCAATTTTCACAGTTCCCTGAAATATTTATCCTTTGGCTTTCTTTGTTTAAAACCTTTTTGTATATTTTCTGGTAGATACATTTCAGCACTCTCCTTAAGCTGACTTCCAGCGTTTTCGCCACAGTTTCCTGATTTTTTGTGTGTTGGTTTGATTTACGTTGACATAAGAAGTTTCAACTAAAAAAATTGAAAGAATAATCATTTCATGGACCGTTTAACGGCATTTGAATACCCCAATCGTGACACCTCTCTGGAAAGATTATCAAAAATGTTTTTCATACCAAAATTAACGATTTAAGTAGCAAATTTTTGAGGAAATATTTCAAAATGGGCTGTTGCACAATTTGCCAGCAAAAATTAGAAAATAAACGTAGGTAAATGATGTAAAATTATCCTAAGCCTAAATTAAAATACTAAAACTCTATTTTTTTATGATGTATTCAAGCGGTAGTGTACCGGAAAATACCGCCGGCGCATCAACCTGCAAGACTTCGATTTTCTCTGTGAATTTCCTAGTAAAAAGCCAAAGTGAAATAGGTGACGTTATAAGGGATTTGGAACTGCCCAATTTGCGAGTCCCTATACAGTAGGAAACTTTTCGAAGATGCGCAATTCGATTTCATACTTGAAGGCAAGGAAAAAGATGCGTGGAATGCCTTTAGAATGGTTGCAACAAATTTTTTAAGAAACATAAAAGCAGAAAACTATAATGACCTGATTGCCCAACTCTTTTTGTGTTACTAAAACCTATAGGGTGTAATAATATGTCGTTGAAAGTTTATTTCCTAGATTCTCGTCCGGATTACTTTCTGGAAAATTGTGGTGCTATGACGAGCACTATTATGAGAGATCCAGAGGCTGCTTTCAAAAGGCAAGCTAATAAGAGCAAAATGAGTGGATACACGTTAGATTCAATGATAAAAATGTGTTATTTAATTGCTTTTCTTAAAACAACAATACCTATATTGTTATCTGTATCTTGAATGTTTTCTTAATAAATTATTAATAATTCCCATAAATTAAAATTTTGCAATAAATAATTCTGATTTTTTTTAACGAGCATACTAAAATCTTTAATAGGTATTTTTTTAGTTATTGGGTGTAGTCGAATACAAAAAATAAGTTATGTTAAAGAAACAAAAAAAAATTATATAGTGTGTCCACGGATAGAGTTTGGAAGGGAAAAACTTTTTTATTAGTAGGTATAGAAGAAAAAGTCATATTACCACACAGGGTTCTTCAAAAACAACATTTTTACTTTTTACGATTTTTTGATTTATTAAAAGAATTTTGCTTGTGCGGAAACTACAATTTCAAATATAACATTTTTTCGATTACTATACAGGGTTCGCCAGAAACAACATTTTTAGTTAGCGGTGAACAGTTACAAACTAGAAATACTAATCGACGTATCCGAGCATTTTATCGGACATGCCCCCATATATTAATTATCAAATTTATTCCATTTGGCTGATACACACTGTATATATAAAACAAAAATAAAATTGAAATTTGTTCCCCAGTGAGTCAACGAACATCGCCTTATACCCAAAAAAACTAAATTAAAATAAACACTTTACTAATAAGGTACTAAATTAAGCCACATGCTTACATTTTACTAGAACAGGTAGAGTAATTTTGTCTATATTATACTTTGTAAACAAAACCTGACTTTATAAACAAGTATAAAACGTAAAAAGTTAAGAAAGCAATATGATATTAAACTGATGGGAGTGATGTTGTCGAGTTGGATACAAGTGGCAATGGCGTAGGTAGTTTTGCCCATGGCTGGGTAATTTAAAAAAAATTGCCTTCCATTGCTCCTATACGAATTAAGTTGGGAAATTAAATATACTATTTCATGGGGCGTATTTAAGAAAAATATTTTCGCATATAAAGCAATTATAACTCTCGTTTAAAAGGAAAAAAAATCATATGAATACAGGCTTAGTTTGCTTAGGTATCTACATTTAAATTTATATGTTAAAAACTACCTGCTTGTCAAAAAAATAGCATAATTCCAGCCCTAGGAGTTTAAGTAAACAAAAATTGCCAAAACCGTCTTGAGAGATCGACTGAAGCATAAGAACGATGTTTTTACGAAAAGGTATTAACCTTTTTAGCTTCTTAGTTTCAACTTTTTAAATTGAATAACTCAATTTTCCTAATTTTATCATACTTTTTGTAATTTCGGACACGCGGTACATATCTTAGGGTCATTTATTATTTTTATTTTTTAAGAAATAAACTAAATGAGTGCATTAAATAGAAAGAAACTGAGGAAACAGCCACCAAATGTCTTCATTTATGTCCAAAACCACTGTTCTGTTATATAAAAAAAAAAATAGGATAACTTTTGCCCGTCGGCATATAATAAAAAAAAAACCGAAATTGTCCCGACATATTAACTTATAACGATGTTAAAATATAAATCGAAAAAATACTACTAACAAAATATGGCTTACTTGAAATTTTAAATTTTTTGCACGGCTTTCTTTTCTACCCTGTACAATATTAAACTGCACTGATTACGTTATAGCCGTACCATACTATTAATATGCAAGAAACAATCTTTCAAACAAAAGTATAAGTTAAAAGCCATTTAGGGGCATCTTAAAACATCTCTAAATATTGTCCATAGCTTCTTAAATTTAAACAAAAATTATTTAAGATTAAGTAAAAAATGATTAAATTATTACACATTGAAGCCAATTTTATCATTATTTAGTAAAATATTTGATATAAATTGATCAAAATATAATCAGTAATAATTCTCACATTAATCAGTCTTGAATAAGACAGCTTAATCACGGATTCTTTGATTTAATCAGTAGGCAGTGTCCATTTTTTTAATCAATCTGATGTGGACCGGGATTGTTATCAGTAGGTACTAAGTTCATTTTTATTTAAAATTTTATCATATTTTTAAAGGTGTTCCAAATCGCCGAGAAATATTCAAGCGAGGCATAGTTTCCAATGAAGAAATCTAGACTAATGAAAAACAGTGACAAAATTGCTATCAGTATTTTACCCTGTCATTTTTAATTAGTATGCAGCAGGGTAGACCCTTTATTCAATTCGGTATTATCAATTAACTTTAGGAAAATAAAGCAAAACCGGGTTGCAATAATTACAAAATGTAGTTTAAAAATCAATGAGGACAAAACAATTTTAAATGCAGACGGTTTGTCATTAACAAAAAAAAGACCGAACTCGTTCCACGAAAATGGATTAATCAGAGCTTATGCTCGAGATAATAAAGTAATTATTACTAGTCATCAAGTTTGAACCGTACATTCCAGGGACGGATTTGGTTAACCGACAAAAGGTCGCAATGTATTATCATAAAAATATTTTCTGAAGCTTCTGCAGTTTTGGTGTAAGATAAAAGTATGTAGCTGATGGGTTGTCAAAAAAATTACGATATATAAAGTTTATCTTATAGAGTATTTTTTTATCAAAATCCTTTTATTAAACAAAATGGGTAAGCGATTAGTTTTAATAAATATAGTGCAAAAAAACTAAAAAACACGCTTTAAATTAATCAAAGTAAAAAGCGGAAAATAAATATAGTTTAAAATAATTCTTGAAATTCTTAATATGGGTAGAAAATAATAATGAACGATAAACATTAGCATTATTATGAAAAAAGGGGTGCTCAGGTGCTTGATATACAAAAAATATAGCACAAAGCGCCTCACGCTTTTTTTTTCACTATAATACTAATGTTTATCGTTCATTATTATTTTCTGTCTATATTAAGAATTTCAAGAATTATTTTAAACTATATTTATTTTTCGCTTTTTAGTTTGATTAATTATTAAAGCGTGTTTTTTTAGTTTTTTCAAACTATATTTATTTTTCATTTTTGAGTTTAAGTTATTGTTAAGAAAAAAAAAAATTTTTTAGTAGATTAAGCTAGATTAGTAGATTATTGTATTGTCAGCGGTTCTTAATAAGTCTACAAAATTTAAATTAAATCTGACCGTTTCAAGTGGGTCAATCGGGTTCAAAGAAGTCGGTTACAAACAAACATACATACAAACCCGAACAAACGACAAAAAATTTCAAAATTTTATTTTGACGGGTACTTAGAATTTTTTTTTTAGTTTTTCTCTATTCTTAGCGACAATATTTATACGACCCCACGTTTATTTCATTACTATCGGTTATTGTAATAATTCTGGCATATTGACAGGTGTCAAATTTTGATAAGAAAACTTTTTGCGTATTTTTTTCAACTTTCCACCGTCAATATACATACGACCTAATAGTTTTTTATTAATATCATTTTTTTTAAACGATTTGACATATTGACAACTGTCAAATTTTGACAGGAGAACTTTTTGCTTATTTTTTCCGAAGTTTCCGCATCGAATACTATACGACACCATAATTTGTTTCATCAAAATCGCTTCTTCGTTTTATACCTGACAGCTGTCAAAATTTGACAGGAGAATTTTTTGCGTGTAGATTATTCTATTGTCAGCGGTTCTTGATAAGTCTAGAAAATTTTAATTTAAATCTGACCGTTTAAAGTGGGTCAAAATCGGGTTTAAAGAAGTCGGTAACAAACATACTTACAAACATACAGGTGAAGCTAATAAAAGCGCGTTAAAAAGAATGGCAGGCAAAGGTATAGTGTTTCTTAGGTCAATTTAATGACATTAAACTGTGGGAATTTCCTAACCATAGGCGTTCCACACAAATAATTAATATGCGTATACACACTTATAAGTTTGTTTTACATTAGGTGTTTGTACATACTACACTTTATAAACCCACTGTATATATAATAATATTATATTAAAATAATAAATATAAGGTAACTCAAAAATTCTATATACAAAACTATAATCAGAAAAATAAACCTGACACGGCACGACACTGCTCAGAAAATGCTTTAATTTTTTTACCAGAACTTCATTCTCGTCAACCAGACTCCGGCCGCCCGTTCATCAAGGCATAACCACGTATATTTTATCTCCGTCTCTTCCACGCCATCGGCGGTCACTGGCCTATCTCTGTCTGGCAGAATCGATCGTCAGACGGGCCGGGTACCGGTTGAGCTTATATCCTGGCGCTTGCAATCGCAACAAATTACATGCTGTTGCCAATTCTTCAAAATTTTCGGATTTGTAAGCACAATGTAAGTATATACGAGAAACAAGGGTTTGTTAATTAGTTGTTTTTAAACACTGAAAACACTTTTTGTCTTGATTTCAGTTATATTGTTTCTTAAGGACTAAAGAATGTATTATTATAACAATGAATGGCTTGTTATTTTTTTCTGTCACACTCAAAACTCCTCGGTTTAAAGTATATTTGCAAACTAGCTTTCAAAGAAAGTTACTGACTAACAATTGAATACTGATATAAATGAAATATCTTTAATAAAAAAAACTTAAATAATTGAAGAAGACAGATCTGACAACCCTGGTTGTGCGGTCGGTCTCTTTGAGACTGTTTACCACCGTATGGAATGATTGGAATGTCCTCAAACTGAGATTGGATAAATAATAATACCTAAATTTCAGCTTAAGATCTGGAAGCTTTTCTGCAGTAGCAGTACTGTAAAACTCGCCTTTAGTGTTTTTACAACCACGGACTTGCTCACGCATAAAAACAAAATGAACCGGCACCGTGCGAACGACATATTATAACGTTCAAAGCCAACGACTGAGGGCCACCTGATGAGCAACCACAGGAAAATTATGGGGTGATATTTCCGACTGATTAAACTATTGCGTGTTACGCATGCGTCAGCAGCTTCCAAGGCATTTTAAATTGCCTCAAAAACATAATAAAAAAGGTTGGCATATTTTATACAATTGACCAGTTAATCGATTGATTTTTTTACTGTGTACGTTTAGAGGATTTCGAGTAAATTGTATAAATATATGCGCGAGTAAGAGCAGGATAGGCTACACAGTAAAAAATTTAATTGATTAACAGGAAGAGATGTCTGATTTAATTTACTTGATAACCTATATTTTTTGATTTAAATTATAGATAATCAATTTGTAAATCTGTTGTGTGATTTATACTGTTATTTACACAAAATAATGATATCGGATTACTTTAAAAAGATACTGATTTAGTGTATAATATATGCCAACCTTTTAAATTATGTTTGATTTCAGGGATTTGACGAATGCATAACATGCAACATTTTAATCAGTCGGGAGTACCACCCCACAATTTTCCTGTGGCACTTTAGCAGGTTAGAGTTAGTCGTTGGTTTTGAACGTTACCTATCGTTCAGACGTGCCTGTTCGTGTGTGTTTTGTTTTTGTGTGTGACATAAGCAAGTAGGTGTTTGTAAAAATACTAAAAGCCGCGGCACTGCTACTGCAGAAAAGCTTCCAGATCTTTATCTTAAATTTGTATGTTTATATTTTGCATTTGCCTTCCAGTGTTGTTAAAACCACCTGCTTACCAATTTTTTTTAATAAAAGGATTTTGTCAAAAAAAAAGGTAAAGTTTATTTTTTTTACAACCTATCGGCAACACACTTTTATTGTACAAACAAATTAAAACCTTTTTGTTTCTATAATGTTGTTTTCTTCCCAGCGTTTATCAAAACTGAGCATACATTTTGGAGAGAAATTATTTTGTGTGCTATGCAGATAAGTTCTTTCAAATTTGACAGATAGGGTAGTTCAGCCTATACAATATATACAATGGGGGCGTCCTAAATTATCTATGAATATTGGCCATATGTTCTTAAATTTAATCAAAAATGATTTAAGATTAAATAAAATATGATTTAAGTTTAAATACAAAAAATTATTAAATTATTACACATCGAAGGCAATCTTATTACTATTGATTAAAATATTTAATATAAACTCATTAAAATATAATCAGTACTGATTCTAATATTAATCCGCTTTGAATAAGACGGCTTAATCACTGACTTTTGAATGAATGAAAGAATCAGTTAGCAGAGTTAATTTTTTAAATCAATCTGGTGTGGACCTGAATTTAATCAGTACGGAATTTTAATTTAAAATTTATTTATTTTTTTTTTAATGTATATGAATGTTTTTTGTAAATAACAGTAAGCCATGCAACTGGTTTGAAACTTAATTAAAATTGAAATCAAAAATATAATTAAATAAAATATTAAATCCGACATATATGTTGCTGCCAATCAATTGAATTTTTTACTGAGTAGGTTTAGAGGACTCCAGTAAATGGTATAAATATATGCGGTAGTATAGACTATAAGTATTTTGCAAGCAAAATAATAGTATATTAACGTACACGTTTTATAAAGCATCATTTTATAGCACGCGTCCATTTTAGACGGGACAAGTGCTTAAAACTACATAACACGTACGTTATACTATTTTTTCTAATTTGTAGATTTTGCAACTTTTTTTCGAATTTCAAAAGACGTGATTTTACGTCACGGCATTGCAATTTAGTATAGTGAAGATGGAAAATTCAAATAAAGTTGAAGGTAAAATCGACATTGGAAGGTTAGTAGATTGAATTTTGGATAGGATTGGGCAGAAAATAATAGCTTAAAGCATCTACAAAAGATTGATTTATGGATTTATGCAACCAACATATACATGTATGTTATCCACACAGAATAAAAAAGTAGGTTATCAAGCTATTTTTCCTCTGCGAAAAATTGGTTTTCTCGTAAATCACAAAGGCCGCGCAAGTCAATGAAATAAAACATTTAAATGTTACCAACATCAAATAAAGAAAAAACGCGTATCGAAATAGCTTCATTACGATACGCAAATGCGTATCGTAATAGATTTGTTATAATACAAAGTTAGAAAAAATTATTTATAATATCGATTTAAACAAACAAACTGCATTCTGACACTTCAACTATGACGCCATGTGGGCGGTTCATCAGATGTTAAACAATTTGATGTACAAGCCACCGCTTGGGGTACATTTTTTGCTATAAGCTATATACAAAATAAGCATCACTTTAGAAAGTCAACAAAATTAAACATGAAGGGTGGTTACCATTTAGATTTTACACCTACACAATAAATAACACGACTAACGGTTTCAGTGGCGAAATAACAAGCGCTGTTGGAGCCATATTTGCTTAATATATAGGAACCTCGGTATATTATGTCGAATATTCTTACAAACAATATTTTAAAAAATTCAAAAACTATTTACTATTTTTATGTTAGAATATTCTAGGTGGTAAAGCTAGGAAAATATATTATTATGACTTCTAAGTCACCTTAGCTACTCCACTTATGCCCGGTTTCTGAAGCACCAGATATCTGTTAAATAAAGTTATTGATCCGATAACCTGCTTCTAATCACAATATTGGATTTCTCAATCACTGGACAAGGCTTATTTATTACATAAGTTATCTAATGTATATCTTATGAAAAATGGGCAGATATCTGTCCCATAAAATTAACGCAAGCGTCGTAGATTATGGTTTCCTACCAAACTTTTTTGTGTTAATGAAAATTTGCTGCTTTCTTTTAATTTTACAACAATACAGAATACATATAGTTTTTCACAGACATAAAATGGAATATTCCAGTTCATCAGAGTCATCAGATGAAGAATATTTCAATATAGTTAAGATATATTGAACGACCAAGAATTTATCGTCAAAGAGAAGATCAATATTTAAAATATAATGATAAAGAATTTCGGGACAGATTTCGTTTAAGCAAAGAAAGTGTAAACTTCTTGATGGAATTAATAGGAAATAATATAGTAACAATTAGTAATAGAAATAACTCATTATCAGTGCTAGACCAAGTGCTGATTACTCTTCGCTTTTACGCAACAGGTTAGTATTTTTAGTTTTACATAACTATGATAAAAAAAAATCTTTCTTCTTTTGCAGGGTGGTACAAAAAGTTACTCGAGAGCTAGCAAGACTTCGCTTACAATTTGTGAATATGCCCCAAATGATTCAATGAATAAGTAACTAGCTTCACGACCTATGTGGAATCCCGATTTACCCAAGCTCCATCTATGTATTTATTCCTGAATTAACCCTATTTCGAATAAAGAAACCGTTTTTACAGTTTCTGTTTATAGTTTGTCGAAAGAACTGAGATATCTATTTCATTATTATCTACAGTTATTTCGACATGGGATTTATGTTTGAAAACCCGTATAAAGTTGTTGGTCCGATAACTTTAATTTCTAAATTGTTATCGATTCAATAACGTAAAATGTTAAGAAATCGGGCATTAGTGCCGTAGAGTTGCATTAGGTTCTGCAGAACCTTTATATCGTTATGCGATGCACATGAAGTCGTCATTTTCAACGCTTAACCGGATATAATTCACATTCAATGGCGCAAGAAAGAATAAATTGTTTAATCATTCATTTTTTTTTCATTTTAAAATATCCTTATTAATTAATACCGTGCGAGCAAAAATTATTCGCTTCAAAGAGGGCTTCGATTAAAAACGTGGGGCTTGGTTTAGATCACAATGATATGGGAACGATATATCTAACCTAGGTTAAATTTTGTCAAATTCATTGTAACGGTTCAAATTCATAGTGCCTTTATAAGTTGTTCTGTCTATTAATTATGTAAATATTTTGTGTATTATCAGGGAGTTTGCCATTAATTAATAGAATATTTTATTGAATTACAATATTTAAAATTAGCATGGGAAATTAGCCAGTTCATATAGGCTGCATCTGAGCGCAGTTTTAAAAATACGATTTACGCGGTACCGGCTTCCGCTGCACTCTAGGACGGCGTTCCGCCGGAAGATGGGTAGACGACTGAATCCGAGAACCGAGATCCTTTGGTCGGTATGCAGGTACCACCTGATAAGAGTCCTGCGTCTCAGGTTTTTGGTTTCGAAACGAAAAGTAGTTCCCGGTCTAGTTAAAGATTTGTTGTTAATTTCATGTTTTAAGGTCAAAATAATTTTTCGTTGAATGTGAAATTTGGGATTTTGCGGGTTGTAGTTTCGTTAAAATGGTGAAATAGGTTTAGTGTTGGATTCTTTTACGAGTAGAAAATGTGTCTTCCTACGCCTACGCCATTCGGCTGTCAAAGGAAAAATTGACAGGTGTGCGGGGTTTTCGCTCCCTTTTTCTTGTGATCCCTTGAAGAAGTCGGTCGTTTCCAACTCGTGGCAAGTTTTGTAGTCATATAGACTTTCCCTAACCGTTAGGGGATGTAATTTGCCTTCGGGGTTAAAAATAATTGTCGCCTGTTTTGGTTGTGCCGTATTTGGTTGATACACAGGGTCAAGCAGCAACTTTGAAGTTGGATTGGTAATGGAACGTACCGAAGCTTAGTCGAGCTAATAGAAAAGTAAGTTTTATCCAATCATTTCTTTCATTTTGTAACAGAATTGTTCAATTAATAGTATTCTCGTTCTTTTGTGAGTAATTTATGAAACCAATTAATGGAGGATGTTCCTCTATTCCAGATTTTATTGGGAATTGTCCTAGTCAAACCCTCAAAGAGACGGCTAAAGGTTTATTGAAGTTACCTGGCCATTGTACATCATAATATGCCACATTCCACCACATAAGTGTAAGTAGTTCTTTACTTAAGCCCATTTTATACAGTAAGCTAGAGAGAAAACTGATCAGTCCCATTAATTTATTTACAGACAACTTAATTTAGTATTTTTTTTTCACATTTATGAAAGTGAATTATTTTTTTTGTCATGCTCATAAGATTTCCTATAACTCTACTTTCAAAATAGCTTAAACCTGTCTAGTATCGTTTTGTCAAGAGCTCAATGATTTTCCATTGCCGTAGAGCAGGGTAATATATTAAGGTTTCCTAAATAAATGAATTAAAATTAAACACTCGGTATATTAAAATTGAAATGCCGATAAAACTAACATTTTCTTTTAACTACAAAATTAAGCCTACTCTGAGAAAATTAATTTCTTTATAGGGCAAGTCCCTGCAGGCAGGTTTCCACGGACGCCTCAGTGACGTCATAGTTCGACTGGATCACGGTTAAAAGCCCTGCAGTTTTAAGGACTCATATTTGGACAATAATTTGGGATAACAGGTCTACCCCACAGGGTAACCTATCAAGTAGCACGTTTAAAGTTTAAATTTATTTGTTCTTGGACTAATTATATTAGTAACGGTGACTAATTTTGACGTCATCTTTATATTTTTTTTTGCTTTTCTTACCTTTCACTTTGATAATTTTCTTTGCATTAAGATTAGTGCCTAACATATGTGCCCGGACGTATCTAGTTAAACATATTTAAAAGACCAGTGATATTTAGTTACACATGCAAACCCATTGTAAACCCATTGTGATCACAAGCGGTAATGAGTCTTTTTTTTATTGTGTACGATACAGGTAAAAATTAAATAGATATTTAAAATAAAATATTATATTATTTTTTTAATAAACCGTGGCATTTTATGTTGGATTATTTTCTTATTTTTTTCTTGCATTACTCACATCTAAATAAAATAATGATTCCATTTTGCTGAAGCTCTTGTGGTAAGTTTTGATATTTTGTAGCCGAATATTAAATACTGTCTGAGGAACAAAAGGCGTAACAAAAGGTTACTGGCGCCCTTATAATTTTGCTCATTTTAATAAAAACCGCACGACCACTCCCGACTGCAGCTGCCGAGTGTTCCTTACTTCCATCTCTTACCCTATATATAGAGCGTGGCAAGTAAATATGGCGCCCAACGTGGGGCACCCTATCATTTATTAGTAAAAATTTTTAAATTTAGAAATTTATTTTCTATTAAGGTAAAGTTTACTGTAAAGAAAATTTTTCTTGTTTTCTTGGTCATTTGTGGAGTTTGCCACTACTCTTTAATGCAGCGTTGCATTTTTCAAATTTCCCTAATTTCCAGGATTTTTTGAGAAAATTTTTTAAGAAATTTTTTTAAGAATTTTTTTTATTTATTTAAACTACTATTGAAAGGATCAAAAACAAAATTTTTGGTTGTGAAGTGTTGTGAATATAGTGAAAACATAGTGTTCTTTTCTTATTAAGTACATTATTAGTGTTAGAGTGGTGCTAGTTTTAGGTGAACTCGTTGTTAAGTGTCACGTATAGTGTGTCCATTTATAAAGTTGTGATTAAAGTAAAAAAAAAAAAAAAAAAAAAAAAAATTTAAAATTTAAAATTATTTTGTAAAATTGTTTGCCTCAATATGGCTATGAAAATGGAAGTTAATCGCCTGGAGCGAGAAGAATTCATATATGAATTGAAATTTAGAGGAATAAATGTAGAAGATGACACCACTGTGGAGGAAATGCGAAAGACTCTGCGCCGACTTCTAAAGTTGGAAAAAGCAGGAACTCCATTATCATATCCTACGTATCCTTTTGATTTTAAAACGGATCATGATGCAGTCAAGAATGCAAGTACTGAACTAGAAGGACTTGTCTCCACCTTTTCTGATAGTGCTGACAGTGGCTTGTTTATGAAAATATCTTCGAAGCTGTGGCATGTTTATGGGCGTGTAAATCGATCTTGTCCCAAGGGAGATATCCAAACAGGACAGAAATCCAAACTCATTGTAACTCTTCTGGACATACACTCACTTTTGCAACGTAAAGCCAGGAAGCATCGTCAACTGTCTCAAACGCATGGTGCGCTAGAGATAGCGGAGCTTCTTTCCTCAACCAATATTGGTAGCAGTAGTAGCTCAACATCTGAGACTGACGATTCCACCGACGATGACGTACCTCCTAACTTAGGTGTAAGACCACGCCCCCTAAATGACAGACCAAAAACAGTACCAGTTTATCAGTGGAATATTGCTTATGATGGAGAATCAATATCACTGAATGCATTTTTGGAGACCGTCCATGAACTTAGCATTTCCAGAAATGTCTCTAAAACCCAGCTTTGTGCCTCTGCTTCAGATTTATTTAAGGGCAAGGCCAAGATCTGGTATAATTCGATAAGGAGAAATGTTTCATGTTGGGATGATTTAGTATCAAAGCTACGACAACAATTTCTGCCTAGTGACTATAATGATCGTTTGTTGGACGAGATCAAGCAACGTACTCAAGGACCTAAGGAGTCAATTGGTCTTTACATTGCAACTATCAAAAATATGTTTGAGAGACTAACTTTTTCCGTCTCTGAAGCCCTTAAATTGAAGATAATTTTAAAGAATATATCCCCTTTCTATCAAAGTCAACTTGGACTTGTTAAAGTTACATCAATTGACGAACTCATTGAATTAGGTCGTCAGCTAGAAGAAAGAAAGGAGTCCATTGAATCCTTTTTGCCTCCTCCTCGAAATAAGAAGTTTATGGAACCAGACTTAGCATATATTTATTCAGAAGCGGGATCATCAACCACTAGTTGTGCCGAGTTGAATATTACTTGTTGGAACTGCAAGGGCGTTGGACATCGTGCTGCTCAGTGTCCCAAACCCAAGGAAAGCACTTACTGCTTCAAATGTGGAAACCCCGGATTTACAGTAAGAAACTGTCCAAAATGTTCTAGGTCGGGAAACGGATCAGGAAGACACTAGATGACCGTATAGAGTCTTCGTGCAACGCGGTCAATAACACTCAGCTTCTGTCTCCGAACCAGCGAGTTGTTTTGGACTTTATCCTTGCCCATGCTCAGGGAGATGAACGTCCATATTTGACTGTAAACATTTTAGGAATTACTATTCAGGGATTACTCGATAGCGGAGCTTCTTCGACAATAATTGGAGGACCAGGCTGGTCAAAATTGATCCATTTGGGATTACCGCTCAATTCCACACAAAAGACTACTTGTACCGTAGCTAATGGGAATACATGCGAGAGCATAGGATCCTTATCCGTCCCTTTTAATATTGAAGGTGCTGTAAGAGTTATGGATGTGTTAGTTATTCCATCCCTGCATCATGCCTTGATACTTGGCGCTGATTTCTGGAAGCGAATGGGCATTGTTCCAGATTTAAGACATGGGAGTTGGCATTTTTCATCGCCAGTACAGTTATTAGGTGCTACGGCTGATTCTGTAGCCTTGAAGTCACCATCGGAACTAACTACGGAACAAAAAAAGCAGTTGGATGACTTGGTTGCGCAAGCTTTTAAGGAAATGGGTGAGAAGCTAGGATGCACCAAACTCGTAGAACATTATATTGAGACTTCTTCTGCTCCTATAAAGCAAAGATATTACCCCGTCTCTCCATACATGCAGAGCCATATCAATAAAGAGCTGGACAAACTTTTAGAAGACGATATTGTTGAGCCTAGTAACAGTCCTTGGTCGTCACCTATACTTTTAATTAAAAAGTCGGATGGCATTTCTTGGCGCTTTGTAGTAGACTACCGAAAATTAAACGCTACCACGAAGAAAGACGCATACCCTCTACCTTTTGTATCTAGTACCTTGGATAAATTGCGAAATGCTCAGTATCTTTCATCGTTAGATATAAAATCAGCATATTTTCAAGTTCCGCTCTCGGAATCATCAAGACCGTTGACTGCCTTTACTATACCTGGACGAGGATTATTTCAATTCAAACGTTTACCCATGGGATTATCCAATGCACCGGCCACGTGGCAGCGATTGATTGACCGAGTATTATCCGTGGATTTGGAAGAGTATGTCTTCGTTTATTTGGATGATATAATCATCTGTACACCGACTTACGAAAAACACCTAGAAGTCTTAAAAGAGGTTTTTAAAAGGTTGAAAGCTGCGAACTTGACTGTTTCGAAGGAAAAATGTAAGTTTTGTCGGCCAGAACTTCGATATTTAGGATATATTGTGGATTGCAATGGACTACACGTAGATCCAGAAAAGGTTAGTGCAATTATCAAGATTCCTACTCCGACCAATGCCGCCGAAGTTCGTAGAATAATCGGAATAGCTTCATGGTATCGACGATTTGTTCCTCAGTTTTCCTCACTGATAGCCCCTCTCTCCAATCTTACGAGAAAGAATCAACCCTTCAGATGGACTTCAGCGTGTGGGACTGCTTTTCAGACCATAAAGGACTATTTAGTTAGCGCTCCTGTTTTAACATGTCCTGATTTCAGTCGTCCATTTGTAGTCCAAACGGATGCCTCCGGATTTGGCATCGGTGCCGTTCTTAGCCAAGATTATCCAGAAGGAGAAAAGGTCATTGCATACATTTCCCGCTCTCTTACTAGAAATGAGAGAAATTATACGGTAACTGAACGCGAGTGTTTAGCTGTAATATGGGCCATAGAAAAATTGCGTGCTTATCTGGAAGGAAGTCAATTTACAGTGATAACTGATCATCACAGTTTGGTTTGGCTAGATAATCTTAAAAATCCCACTGGTCGCTTGGCGCGATGGGCCCTGAGGATGCAGCAATTTGACTATAAAATAATACATCGGAAAGGAAAAGATCACGTAGTCCCAGACACTCTATCAAGGACCGTTCCTGTTTTGGATGCTCTTACTATGAGCAATGCGAGCCAGAGTAATGAGCCTAAAGATTCATGGTATCATAATCTCTATGAAAAAGTTAACAAATTTCCACAGAAATATTCTTCATTTCGTTCCTTTAACAATAAACTTTTTAAATATGTAGAATCGAAATACCCCGAATTAGCATCTGAAGAAGACTACTGGAAAGAAGTAGTTCCTAAAGAGAGACGTAAAGACCTTATTTTTGATGCGCACAATTACCTCTGCCATTCGGGTATTTTTAAAACCAGTCAAGATCTACAAAAGAAATATTATTGGCCTAAGCTGAAGTCAGATGTAACCAAATATATTAAAAGATGTAGGGTATGCATCGCTACGAAATCTGAACAACGAAAACCTGCAGGACTTATGTTAAGTTCCCAAACCTCAATATCCAAACCCTTCGAGTTACTCTGTGCTGATTTAGTAGGTCCGTTACCTCGTTCAAGTTCTGGTTATACTTTCATACTAGTTGTCGCAGATTGTTTTAGTAAATTTCCCCTTTTGTTTCCGCTACGTGCCGCTACCGCTTCTGCAATTTGCCGACACTTGGAACAAGGCGTCCTATTGCTATTTGGAAGCCCTAGAGCAATTATTGTTGATAATGGAGTCCAGTTTCGATCAGGTGAATTTACAAACCTTATGAAGAAATACAATATTTACATAAAGTATACTGCCTACTATCATCCTCAAGCGAATCCTTGTGAAAGAATTAATAAAGTTGTTAAAACTATGCTGAAGGCATATGTGACCGAAAACCACAGAAATTGGGATAAACATTTAGGTAGAGTTGGACATGCAATCCGGTCTGCAGTTCATGAAGTCACCGGTCACTCTCCAAATTTCATAGTTTTTGGTCGTGAAGCACCAGCAGAAAATACTTCCGATGATATTGAGCAGCCTATCTCAATTAAGCGTAATACTACCGATTGTACAAACCGATCAATTGGCCTCTCCAGAGTTTATGCTGATATAAAAACAAAATTGCTGAAGGCTTATGAAGCTAATAAAAAGATTTATGATCTTCGTCGCCGTCCCGAACAATTCCTTCCAAACCAACAAGTCTGGCGAAAAAATTATGTTTTGTCTGACGCTTCAAAATATTTTACTGCCAAGCTAGCACCTACGTTTATAGGTCCTCTTGTCATTGCAAGGCGACTATCGCCCTGGACTTACGAGTTAAAGAATGAAGTTGGAAAATCTGCCGGAGTCTGGCATATCAAGGATTTAAAAGCTCATCCACCAGACGACGACGAAGCCTAAAGAATTTTGGGTAAAATTCTTTAAAGTTGGGGGGGATTTGTAACGGTTCAAATTCATAGTGCCTTTATAAGTTGTTCTGTCTATTAATTATGTAAATATTTTGTGTATTATCAGGGAGTTTGCCATTAATTAATAGAATATTTTATTGAATTACAATATTTAAAATTAGCATGGGAAATTAGCCAGTTCATATAGGCTGCATCTGAGCGCAGTTTTAAAAATACGATTTACGCGGTACCGGCTTCCGCTGCACTCTAGGACGGCGTTCCGCCGGAAGATGGGTAGACGACTGAATCCGAGAACCGAGATCCTTTGGTCGGTATGCAGGTACCACCTGATAAGAGTCCTGCGTCTCAGGTTTTTGGTTTCGAAACGAAAAGTAGTTCCCGGTCTAGTTAAAGATTTGTTGTTAATTTCATGTTTTAAGGTCAAAATAATTTTTCGTTGAATGTGAAATTTGGGATTTTGCGGGTTGTAGTTTCGTTAAAATGGTGAAATAGGTTTAGTGTTGGATTCTTTTACGAGTAGAAAATGTGTCTTCCTACGCCTACGCCATTCGGCTGTCAAAGGAAAAATTGACAGGTGTGCGGGGTTTTCGCTCCCTTTTTCTTGTGATCCCTTGAAGAAGTCGGTCGTTTCCAACTCGTGGCAAGTTTTGTAGTCATATAGACTTTCCCTAACCGTTAGGGGATGTAATTTGCCTTCGGGGTTAAAAATAATTGTCGCCTGTTTTGGTTGTGCCGTATTTGGTTGATACACAGGGTCAAGCAGCAACTTTGAAGTTGGATTGGTAATGGAACGTACCGAAGCTTAGTCGAGCTAATAGAAAAGTAAGTTTTATCCAATCATTTCTTTCATTTTGTAACAGAATTGTTCAATTAATAGTATTCTCGTTCTTTTGTGAGTAATTTATGAAACCAATTAATGGAGGATGTTCCTCTATTCCAGATTTTATTGGGAATTGTCCTAGTCAAACCCTCAAAGAGACGGCTAAAGGTTTATTGAAGTTACCTGGCCATTGTACATCATAATATGCCACATTCCACCACATAAGTGTAAGTAGTTCTTTACTTAAGCCCATTTTATACAGTAAGCTAGAGAGAAAACTGATCAGTCCCATTAATTTATTTACAGACAACTTAATTTAGTATTTTTTTTTCACATTTATGAAAGTGAATTATTTTTTTTGTCATGCTCATAAGATTTCCTATAACTCTACTTTCAAAATAGCTTAAACCTGTCTAGTATCGTTTTGTCAAGAGCTCAATGATTTTCCATTGCCGTAGAGCAGGGTAATATATTAAGGTTTCCTAAATAAATGAATTAAAATTTAACACTCGGTATATTAAAATTGAAATGCCGATAAAACTAACATTTTCTTTTAACTACAAAATTAAGCCTACTCTGAGAAAATTAATTTCTTTATAGGGCAAGTCCCTGCAGGCAGGTTTCCACGGACGCCTCAGTGACGTCATAGTTCGACTGGATCACGGTTAAAAGCCCTGCAGTTTTAAGGACTCATATTTGGACAATAATTTGGGATAACAGGTCTACCCCACAGGGTAACCTATCAAGTAACACGTTTAAAGTTTAAATTTATTTGTTCTTGGACTAATTATATTAGTAACGGTGACTAATTTTGACGTCATCTTTATATTTTTTTTTGCTTTTCTTACCTTTCACTTTGATAATTTTCTTTGCATTAAGATTAGTGCCTAACATATGTGCCCGGACGTATCTAGTTAAACATATTTAAAAGACCAGTGATATTTAGTTACACATGCAAACCCATTGTAAACCCATTGTGATCACAAGCGGTAATGAGTCTTTTTTTTATTGTGTACGATACAGGTAAAAATTAAATAGATATTTAAAATAAAATATTATATTATTTTTTTAATAAACCGTGGCATTTTATGTTGGATTATTTTCTTATTTTTTTCTTGCATTACTCACATCTAAATAAAATAATGATTCCATTTTGCTGAAGCTCTTGTGGTAAGTTTTGATATTTTGTAGCCGAATATTAAATACTGTCTGAGGAACAAAAGGCGTAACAAAAGGTTACTGGCGCCCTTATAATTTTGCTCATTTTAATAAAAACCGCACGACCACTCCCGACTGCAGCTGCCGAGTGTTCCTTACTTCCATCTCTTACCCTATATATAGAGCGTGGCATCATATTATGACATGATATGCCAAACTAATGAGTAATAAAATAACTAGACAAATAGAAATTTATTTTTGTTGTTTACAAAATTAACAAAGTAAGAATATACAGAAAGAAAAAGAAAAATAATTACATAAATTGCTGAAATTGGAAAAATTAGCGATGAATCAAATTACTTGTAACGACTGTCAAAGATGACGGACAGTGGCGGCTCGTGACTAGTGAGTCAGGGGGGCGCTGGCTTTAAATTAAAAAAAAATTAAAATGTCTATTATTTTCGAAAGTACGTGTCTGTTTTTTCTAACTTTCTCGTTGTGAATTTTAATTTCATCAGCATAAGCACTACTTAAACAAGTTAAAATATTAGTTTGTCCTAACATCTCAAAACTTACCACATTCCCAGGTAGCAGAATGACGTCTTTATGACGTCGAATATTGGTGATTTTTAGTCACTTGACGTCTTTTGGTCGCAAGATGACGTCAAAATAACGTAGTTTTTAACACGTGTATTATACGTCATAATTTTACGTAATAAAAACGTCCATTTTTAGTCATTTTATTGAATTATACGTATCATTAAAAAGTATCTAAGTGACCAAGTTTTTTGAAAATATAGTGGGACAGACCTTTAAATAAGTAAAACGCCTGAGAATAGCTTTTTCTTATAGTTAAAGGCACGTACGTATCATAAAACTTTTAAAATATTACCATTTCAAATTAACCATTCATGTATGTAAAATTTGCAAAAGCGAATATTTTGTCATTAAAAGTCTGCGAATATCAAATTTAAATTACCCGCGCTTCGTTTTATGACATTGGCAGTCTGACAGAACGCATTGGTATTCTGTTTTGGCGCTAGCAGTCAGGCAGTCGACAGTTCGGCAAAAGTGAAAGTAAAAAGTTTATGGTGATTTTGATTTAGTTTCTATCATGGTTTCTATATATTTTGTGTTATAAACGAATATAAATGTATGGTTATCGAGTTCGAGGCTATTGACGGCGGGGGAGTAGCCGTTGTGCCCTCATACTGGGTGACGCCCCAAAAAAAGAAGTGTTTTGGCCGCCATTAAAGGATTCCTTAGCATTTTTCCAATTCTGCGTACTCATGAAAGTTGTAATAGTTAATTTATTATCATTAAAAGGATTTTTTACATAAAATATTTATATGTATTTTTTTACCCCTATTATGTATTATTTTAGGAAGTTTTTCGTTTTTCGTAAATTATGACGTTTATTGACGTTTTCTACACCTAAAAAGACGTCTTAAAAGACGTCTTAAAATGACGTATTTTTCACGTCAAAAAAGACGTCATTGGTCTGTGACTTACGCACGTCTTTTAAACGTTTCATTTACGTAATTTATGACGTCGCTGATGACCAATATTCGACGTCTTAAAGACGTCATCCTGCTACCTGGGTTATAACAATGTTTTGCACTATTTTCATGTTTTTTATTTTCTCTGAAAGATGTTTTAAGTCCTGCACCCCATTTTTAGTCCAATTATCATCCCCGCCAAAAAGAAGACACACGAAACAAAAAAAATAATTTTTGTCCTCACAACCGCATATCCAGAATATTTTATTATATATTTCTTTGTCAAACTTACGCGTAAACTGTGCCTTACTTTTACATTTTGATTGCCCTTGTACAATGTTCAATATTGGTAGTGGCCGCCCTGCATTTTTTAAATCAAGTTTTTCACTTAAGCTCAGAGAACTAAACACAACCTTCTGTTAATCACTGACCTTTATATTAGACGAAATCTTCCAATTTTATAACAACTAATAAATAACTCAAAACAAATAAACAAAACGTCAGCGAGTCAGCGGCATCGACAGACGACAGGTCGCATCGCGAACAGTGGGCACGGAAAATTGGAGCTCTCCGTGGCCGCTCGTTGTGCGATGTGTAGGTAACGTCAGGCCTCCGTCGTCATGACAACCCATCGAGAAGGCGCGTTGAATCGGGACGGATAATCGGTCGCCCGCCGCCGCCCGCGCTTAGTACAACCTTGAGAGCGCGCAACTCGCATGTCTATGAGTATAGCCTGCCCGTTAGAATAGGGCTACGTTTGGTTTGAATTATTTTAATTGATTGCTTACATACCTACATTGCGTTATTGGTTTTTTAAGTAAAGTATTTTTGGATTCTATTTAAAATAATTGCAGGGAGGGCGGCGCCTTAGAGCCCTTCATTAACCAGCCGCCACTGATGAGGGAATAACTGATTGATTGTTAATTCAGGTAGTTACTGACACCCAACAGGTATTAAGCTCTACGACTAAGCATTACGTCCTTAGATGCAAGGCCCTCTTTGATGCAAATAATTTTTGCTCGCACGGTATTTTAACATGTTATGTTAAGTCCTTATACAGTTGTTAATTCACGTAGATATAATGTTATCTAGGATACGCCCGAGCAAAGATGGGTGGGCTGTTGTATAATTCTTTAGCCTTTATAATATCATCATAATCAGATATTTTAACAGCCATAGACACCATCAGTGGCGGCTCTGCAATATGGTCATTGGGTCAATGAGCTTCCTCAATTATTTTCTTCTTATGTATCTTTATCAAGTTTAAAATTCGAAACTTCGTTTGCTTTGTTATTATTACTATTACCTCTAAAATATCTCTTGTATTTTACGAGAATTATATAGAATACTTATCGTACATCCCCGCAGTATATTCGGGCCAAGCGAGCCTTGAACACGGTCTACAGCTCACTGTTGCCTTTACCAGGCAAATTTTAATGCGCAAGCGTGCCAGAATGAAATAAACGCATGCTACTACTGAAAGGAAAGATGAAGAAAAATAATCTGTTGGGCTAGAAGTCAAATAAACGTTCGATGAGGTTCCGATAATCTTTGCCATTTTGCAGAAACGTGTGGGAAGAAGAGCAAAGTTATATTGCGAGAGCAGCTCTAAACTGTATAGCCGAGAGGCAAACCATAATAGTAATTGATATTTAATTTGACGTTTCCGTCAAGTCGCGATTTAATAAAAATAATTTACAGTATTTTTTATTCCAAAGCAACGACAAGACAACAAAAAGTAAGTAATGTTTTTAGAAATATTTCGCTCTTGCTAATAATTGATAACAGTTTACTGAACTGCTTCGTATTTCCTGACCTCTCGGCAAACCGCTTCCTCTTACAAGGGACAAGGGAAAATGGTCTTGACTACCCGATATAAAGACTCCGGCATCGGCTTATTTTGGCCCCAATCAGCGTCGTCCCGACTCATAAAGCGAAGAGGAAGACCTTGACCACCACAACATCCTAACCTGTTCGCTTTCCTACACTTTTACGACTTACCAAAATTTATAGAATAATTGTGTAAAACTCTGCCCCCACTATAAACGGTGTTGAAAGTGCTCAAATCCAAGTTAAACAGTATTTTTTGTTGAGAAGCCCGGGGGAAATATGTGGAAACTGGAACTATGTTGGAAAACTACTGTCAATTATGAAACTTTTATTTGAATTTTTGGCGAAAAAAGTGATCCGTCCAATGATTTAATTCTTTTTTTCTATAGCTGATGTTAAAATGTTGTTATAGCAACTCTTTTGAGTAGATAAATAAATATATATATATATATATATATATATATATATATATATATATATATCACTTTAACAGCAAGGGTAGACAAAATGTTTTAACTTTTTTTATTTAATTAAATTTACAAATTCAAACACATAATCCGAAGGATTAACAACAAGTGCAATTTTACAATTAACATTATTAAAAACATCTATCTTCCTTCTTCTTGTGTTAATTCTTTCCCGTACATTTCGTATTCACTTTGTATACAAAACGCAAAAATACTGAACACTCCACAAAAACCAAAATGTACAATTTGTTTGACAACTGTTGACAGAGTAATTCATATCCCTAATAACGAGCAGCACAGTTGCGATTTTTGTGCCAAAAATTACAATTTTCACTTATAATCTCCCTATACTCAAAACCCAATATTATAGGCAGTAACGTATTATTCGAAACCATGGAAACTAATGCAAACCGCCAATGACCATACAGTATTTTGGTCGTTTCCATGGTTATGAGATCTACGTCACTGTCTATGTTTTTGGTAATAGACTATAGCAGCAGAATAATTATTACCGATAATATTTTTAACGTCACGAATGGTTTTGTTGATAAAAAAATTATCCCGAGTCGAAGACGAGGGAAATTTTCTAACAACAAAAACTGAGTGAAACCGGAAAAAAAATTATCGGGAATTAATTCTGCTGCGTGGGAGATTCGGTAAGAAAATTTCATAAATGGGAGTTTCTTTTAATGTTCCTGAAATTTTAGTAATAAACCTTAGTTACTAACAAGTAAAATCAACTTCTATTGTAAAAATATAGTGCGTCATATTAAACTAAACTCATCGGAAATATGTTTTTTAAAGTAATATTTGAATTTAAAACTATAAAGACATTGGATTACAGATAACAAATTTGTTATTTAATGTTTCTCACATTTTAGTAATAAAAATTAGTTACTAACTGCTCAATTGCTGATTTATTACCAAAACGAATCATTTTTTATAAAATAGTATTTTAACAATAAATATCACGGGTACGACTAAAAAACTGATTGTTTTGTTACTTGCTGGTTTGTCTCACCTGTCACTTCGAAATGACTTGACATTTGAATTAAAATTAAGTCGTAGTAGTATAACTAAGAAAAATTATCACTTATTAATTTCATTAGGTTAATAGGCTATAGACTATCGCGATAGTCTCCCATTGCTATAAGCAACGTAAACAAAAAGGAGCCTTCTAATTGGTTGAAAACACATTTATGAAATTTTCTTTAAAATTTTATTTTTCACCTGAATTTGAAGTCTTGCTATAGAAAAAAATGTTGTATTGCACACGACGAGAAAATCGCAATATCTTCTCGAGCGTAATTAGCAAAAAAATACTCTCAAAGATAAAGTTCAATTTTATCGTATTGTACAGGGTGGCCCATTAATAAGGGCTATATCTCGGAAACCATTAATCGTACAGCTTTCGGAAAAAAAAATTTATGAGTAAAGCGGCCATGAGAAAATTCTGGAAATTACTTTCAAGTTCCTCATTTCACCGCAAGGGGGCACACTTGAAAATTAGTTTTTTAAATTTTAAATTTCTCCGAAAATTCCCATATTAAGGTATAACTCTGATTATATCATTGGAAAGCTTAGACAATTCTGCATCATTTTGGTTTAAGGCTTGTTGGCGTACCGACCTTGATAAGAGTGGGGGAAGCTATTGAATGTGTAAACATTAAAATCGCCGTAACTTCTAAACGACTTATCCGATTTTACTAAATTTAAGCTTGTTTGGAAGAGAAAGGTAAGTACCTTCAATCGTCGTCCAACGGTACACGATAGTTTCTAATAAAATTGCTAGAGTGCGCAATTTGTAATAATAACAGTTTTTTTGATTTTATCCCGAAAATTCAAATCATACTTGATGGTACTTCCAAGCAAGCCTAAATTTAGTAAAATCGCTTCTCCCACTCTTATCAAGTGAAAGTGTAAACATTAAAATCGCTGTAACTTCTAAACAACTTATCCGATTTTACTATATTTAAGCATTTTTGGAAGGAAAAGGTAAGTACCTTTAATTGTCATATCCAATGGTACACAATAGTTTCTAATAAAATTGCTAGAGGGCGCAATTGGAATTAAAAGTTATTGTTTTGGCAATAATTCTGAAACGAACAACAATATCGAACTGCGGTATTTACATTTTTTCTTGCAAATTTAATCTACTTTCCGAATATGATGTCATAGTTATACCGTATGATTTAAATTTTCTGGATAAAATCAAAAAAACTGTTATTATTACAAATTGCGCCCTCTAACAATTTTATTAAACACTATCGTGTACTGCTGGATACGACGATTGAAGGTACTTACCTTTCCCTTCCAAACAAGCTTAAATTTAGTAAAATCGGATAAGTCGTTTAGAAGTTACAGCGATTTTAATGTTTACACATTCAATAGCTTCCGCCACTCTTATCAAGGTCGGTACGCCAACAAGCCTTAAACCAAAATGATGCAAAATTATCTATGCTTTCCAATGATATCATCAGAGTTATACCTTAATTTTCGGAGAAATTTAAAATTTAAAAAACTAATTTTCAATTGTGCCCCCTTGCGGCGAAATAAGGAACTTTCTCATGACCGCTTTACTCATAAATTTTTTTTTCCGAAAGCTGTACGATTAATGGTTTCCGAGATAAAGCCGGCCTCCCTTATTAATGGGCCACCCTGTACAATAAATAACTATTAATCTATGCTATATACTCCCAGCTCTCGATTAAAATTTCAAAAATTGTTGAAATAAAGCAGACCTATGTACAAGACCCCATGATTATCATATTAAAAAGTAAGGGTATATTCTCAATTCCACAAAAGGACCCCTTGTGCATATGGGGGTCCATCGGCAATGAATAAGCTTAATTATGCAATAATTTTAGTTGCGCCACTGATCTGTTTCAGAGCTTCCAGATGTGTGTGAAGGTGTAAGTTAAACCCATTATTTTCCCATTTTTCGAAACCCTTTAAAGTTTTAATTGTATATAAACATTCTTTAAAAAGGGAGCCGGTGCTACGAAAGTGTTACAAAAATAAAATTTCTGAAAGGTTTAACGTCAAAATATCCTTATCCCTTTTGCCCTGTTTGTAAAACGTCGGTTAATTGGCAAATTTATGAATTCCTAACAAGCCCTTTTATCTGATAATAAGCCGATCAATATAATTATAAAATTAAACCAAGCAAAGCAAATTCTCTCATTTTTTTCTATAAAAAAAATGAAAAAAAAACAGAAAATTTGCCTTTATGTCTCTTTTATATTTTTAATACCAATTAGAAAATAAAATTTTATTTCAGTAATAAGAGCATTGTGATTATGAAAAAAATGTATTTCAAACTAGGTAACTAAAAACCAAACACAAAGCAAAAATAAAACCAAGTTGTTAAAAATTACACCTGGTTTTTACGGTATCATATTTCCCCTTATCTCTCTCTCTCTCCTCTTATTATTTCTAAATTACTATGTCCAGCTAAATTAATTTTAAGCAAAAGAAAATTTTACTAAATTTTTCACATACAGGGTCCGCAAGAAAGTTCGCATCAAATGGGATTTTTTTTTATTATGACGTATACTGAAGCAGCTGCACGACTTGCGTTACCTGTCAAATTTGACATTTTTAATAAAATAGGTTCAAAAATGCTATTATTTATCAAAATATCGAAAAACTTTATTTGAGAAAGTTGTTTATTTAGGCATTTTTAGTCTCTTTACGAAATTTTGACAGTCTAATACAATTTTTATTTTTTGCCAGGTTTTTGAAAATTTTGATCAACCCTCGTAGATTAACTTTTATACATCGATGTAAAATCATTTGCATTTACTTCATTTATAATCTTAATGCAATTTTGTGTAAAATTTTTGATTCCTATTATTTATTTTGCTTCAAAAACTGAAATTGTTATTGATCAGTATGTAATGTTTGATGCAAAGTTTATCTAATTACATCAGTTTTGCCAAAACCGATGTTTCTCATTTCTCTTAAGTTAGTAAACAGATGTACAAAAAGAAAATATTGGAAGCTTTCGTTGAAATTTTACTTAATTAATATTAAATTAAATTAATTATATTAAACTATATTTTTGCTGAATAAAATGTTTCGAGCGATTAATATACATATATTCTTTTTAATCCAATATTAATTAAGTAAAATTTCAACGAAAGCTTCCTAATATTTTCTTTTTGTACATCTGTTTACTAACTTAAGAAAAATAGGGAACGTCGGTTTTGGCAAAACTGATGTAATTAGATAAACTTTGCATCAAACATTACATACTAATCAATAACAATTTCAGTTTCTGAAGCAAAACAAATAATAGGAAACAAAAATTTTACACAAAATTGCATTAAGATTACAAATGAAGTAAAGGCAAATGGTTTTACATCGATGTATAAAAGTTAATCTACGAGGGTTGATCAAAATTTTCAAGAACCTGGCAAAAAATAAAAATTGTATTAGACAGTCAAAATTTCGGACAGAGACTAAAAATGCCTAAATAAACAACTTTTTCGAATAAAGTTTTTCGATATTTTGTTAAATAAGGGCATTTTTGAACCTATTTTATTAAAAATGTCAAATTTGACAGGTAACGCAAGTCGTGCAGCTGCTTCAGTATACGTCATTTTTGGTTTTTAGGTAAGCAAAAACTAACTGCCTTTTCAATTTTTACCTATACCTAATAATTTAAAAAAATCCAATTTGATGCGGACTTTCTTGCGGACACTGTATAGTGTCTAAGTCTACATCACTTAAAATCAGTGGCGGACTGGCTAGGTCGGCAGGTCGGCAAATGCCGACCGGGCCCTAGTCCTTTCGGGCCCTAACACGGGCCCCTGCTGAATAAGTACCTATACACACTAACTACACATTGAAAAAAAAGCATAATTATCCTTTACAAATAGTCGGTACGTGTGCGTTTTTGTTTTGAAGCCAGAATATTACTACAAAAATTGACACAATTTGAGTCAATTTTAACTGCCTTTATGTTTCTACAATATATTTAGTAAAGCCACGCCAGTTTCTAAATATCTTCAAACAAAAGGATTAGACTATATAGCAGCATGGAATCATATAGCATCACTAAAAGAATCGTTTCAATATATATCAGACAATTTTGATAAAATTTATAAACAAACAGAACAATTCACTGAAATTGTGCAAAAAAAGGTTGATCATTTGCCAAACATAAACGTTGAAACGTCACTCCCAGAAAAAATTAAGCGTAAGAAAAAGAAAATGCCCGGTGAACTAGCAAACGATGAACTTTCTACGAATTCTACGCTTGATCCCATAAAGAAATTCCGAGTCACTGTTTTTCGTCCAACCTTTGACAAATTAGCATCTGTAATGGAAAGTAGATTTTTTAAAAATCAAAACATATTTCGAAGTCTAGCATTTTTTTATCCCAACCGATTCGATGAAATAAAGAATGGAATTTTAAGTTTCGAAGGCGAAAATGAGCAGTTAATTAATACCTTTTGTACAAAAGCGGGAAATGATCCCTCCTACATAAAAGAAGAGTTGCTAAGTTTTGTATCTTGTTTTAATTCGCTTGCTAACTCTTTGGATGGTGAATTTTTAACTGTTGACGGAGAAGATCTAGACTTATGCGAGTCAGAACAATCAGAAGACGAACATGTAGGGAGCAGTGATTTTTCAGAAAAGCATTCATCCAACCCTAAAAAGAATTTACAATGTAAAAAATGCCTTGCTCGAGTACTGAGAGTGTTGTTCATATACAATTTACATACAAGTGCTTATACAAAATTATATATGCTGTATAAATATATTCTGATTAGCGTGTACCCAAGTGCAATGCGAGCGTATTTTTTCAAAACTGAAATTTATTAAAAACAGATTACGAGCATCTTTGTCTCAAGAACTATTAGAAGCCCTAATATTAATAAACTGAGCGTGATATGATTCCAACGACAGAAGAAATCCTGGAAGAATTTGCAATGAGTTGAAAGGAACTGCAAAAATATTTGATTGTTTAACGTTTTTCTCAATAGATTTTACTTTTTAACCGACGTCAAAAAAAGGAAGAGGTTCTCAATTCGGTATTCGGTTGTATGTTGAAGTCGGAACTCGTTATTTTGTTACAAGCCGTGTTATCTTTTGATTATAGAAATAAATCTGATTTTAAAAATTATTTATTATTTTATTATTACCATTACCCTGTTAATATGAATAAAAGATAAATGTTGATTTCTTTCATTATTGGGCAATTTCTATTATAGGCTAAGCACCACTTCTATCTACCTTTAATCCGAGCTGTAAGTTTTTACAATTTTTTATGATGCAGAATGTGTTATTTTTTTGCATTAGAAAAGATATAGACCGTATTGCCGGGCCCCCCAAGGTGTGTGTAGCCGACTTAATTCTACTGTGCCAGTCCGGCACTGCTTAAAATATATTAGGGATATTACTGATTGCTAGTTATTTATCTTATGAATGATTTAATTAAAAGAAAAAATTTAAGCTCGAATCAAGACAAAAAGGAAAAGTTTTAAGCAAAATCGGCACAATTTGAACCTATCCCTTGACTTTTTAATATTGTTTTTATAAAGTTTAATGATATTGGAAAACATAAAAACAAATAAATGACTTTACCTGGATCCTATATTGATTTATAAAATGATTTTTATAAAAAACTTAAAAGTTTCATTCGTCAACATATTTTTCTGTGAAATTATTTTCTTCAACACAAACACAAACTCTTCGATTGGAATTTATTCCACTTTTACCCCAAGGTATATAAAATCCAATTATTGGATATATAGCAAAATTAATACAATTTAAAATATTGAGTTTTATTCCAAACGTTTTTTGTTAACTGTAGGATTCGGGACTCAAATGTCCCAATAATTATTGTTTTAATTGGTATTTAAGAACTATTATTATACTTATTATGTATTAGATAAAATTAACAAAAGAAACTTAACCTAGGTACTTAACAGCATTAGGTACCGGAATTTGCCAAAAGAGCATAATAAAAAAATTAATGAATAAAAATAGAAAACTATTTTCTTTTAGGTACTTATATCCTCCCAGAAAGGAAACCTAATTTCATACCCACATCTTACAAAATTAAGTATAGTCCTTTTAATGACTCTTTGAATGTACGTCACATCATTTGACACCAGTTTCAATTCAAGTGATGACGTATACTAAGTTATATAATATATTATTTTTACAGAATCGGAATCAGTCACAAGATTTACATAAAATGCGATTTATATTTCAACCGAATAAAATATTTACGATATTTTAAGAGTATCAGGTTTGATAAGTTCTGTTTTATTTAAGAAATATAAAAATATTATTCGATAAGCTTTGGATAGTTTAATAACGATAAGAAAACAAATTTAATTTTATGCACCTTTTTAGCACAATTTTCTTTATCATCAATTGATTCCAAACCTTTTTTTAGTTTATTTCTACAGACATCTTAACTAATAAAAAATATATAGTTGTACGGGGGTGTACAGGGTTTGCAAAAACTTCAAAAACATGATTTTTCTCCAAAATAACCTAAACTACCTTTATTTTTTGACCAAAATGCCAATTAGAAAACTTAGTTAGAATAACGTTTGTAATTTAAATCCGAGATTTAAAATAAATCTTCGATTTTTTTAGTTTTTCTAATTTTTAGAGGTAAAAGAATTTTTTTTCAGCATTAGCGGTCGAAATACATACCTACATTATCAATGATGATTCATCGGAGAACATGATAAATTAACGAAAATTCCAATTTTCACTTAAAAATTTTTTTCTTTCCGACCCAAAGACAAAAATCCAAAGTTTGGGTTTGTCTCCTATCTCCTTCTTCCAACGTTTGATTAAAAGTTGGCTTAAATGGAAATATTTTGTTTGCCTTTAAAATATACTGAATATGAGTTTTTTTGACTAGGTACGTCAAGTTCTTGAGCTCGGTTTCTTAATGAAAGGGTAGGATTGTCATTTGTCAGCAACAGACTGCAATACGATTAGGAAAGCTGCGTCATTCTGATCATAGTTTTTTTTTTAATTGGAACCTGAACCAGTTCGCTGACATTTTCTTAATAATTTATGCAGTCCCATTTTTGAGACGTAAACGTTAGGGTATATTTAATTAAATTTTTCTATCACAAAGTTTTAATAACTTTTTCCCGCATTGAAACACTGAGCTAAATAAACCCTTTGTTCTAAGGTCAACATTTTCGAAACACATCAAATTCTATTTGACAACTTGAAATTTGCCCCATACGTAAAGCAAAGTAAAAAAAATCCCTGTTTTTACAAAAGATAGTTGAAATGCATTTAAAATTTGAAAATAAGATACACACCACCCATTATGAAAATAGATTCTAATAAAATTGTATATTAATATTTTTATTGAGCAGCAAAATTTCCATTTACCTCTAAAAATTGAAAAACTAAAAAAATCGAAGATTAATTTAATATCTCGGATTTAAATTACAAACGTTATTCTAAATTAGTTTTCTAATTGGCATTTTGGTCAAAAATTAATAATAAAGGTAGTTTACTCTTGGATAAAAATCATGTTTTTTAGTTCAAAAGAATCAAAATTTTCTCTTCGTGAATTGCATTTTTTTCACAAGCAAAACTTTTTATCAAGAATGACTTTTTTCCGAAAAATTTAATTTTTCATCCATTTGTGCTATTGTAAACCCTATCCGCGGACAGTCTGTATATATTGACAGTCTACTTGTCAGGTAGTGGTAAAATAAATATTCTGCGAGAAACTATTTTTCTAACCACCTGAAAAATCCTTATACAATAAGGTTGCATTTACACTGTTAGATAATAAATAATAAATAAAAATGCAGATTCAGATTGCAGTACTACTAAGAAATTGAAAGTCGGTCATCTCAATAGGATGTCACCACCTGGAGACCGGTTTCCTACCCTGTACTGACGAGAACAAGAGTTCGAAACCGGTCTGCAGGTGGTGACATCCTATTGCGATGATTGATTTTCAATTTCTTAGTAGTACTTTGCAATCTGAATCTGCATTTTAAATATCTAACTGTGTCAGATGAAATGCAACCTTATTGTATAAGTTTTGAAGAAGTAGTCCATACTCAAAGTGGAGTTAAATGATACAGAAAAAGAAAAGCACGAAGTCTTTCTCCACAATCTTTATTAATCGAAAAACTAGGCGAACCTAGTATCACATCATCGACATGTTTCGAGTGTAGAAACACTCATCATCAGGAAACAAAGTGAAAATTAAAATGCTGATGTTTTTAGCAAGAGAAAATAATGGTGAGATTGAGCCGTAATGGAGCTTTTAATGGTGTACAAGAGATGTAAAATTGAAAAATCAGAAGGTCAAAAATCAAGACTCCAGCATACTGAAGAGTCGAGGGTTAAGTGTAGAAGCACACTGTCGTGCAGAAAAAGATAGGGTAGTAAAAATTAGGGAGTTTTGAAAAACATATCTGTTAAAAGTATTAATAAATTACTGAAACATCCTGAGTTTTATTGAGCCCAGTCAGAAACATTTGAAAATGTTGGGGTGAGATGTAAAGAAAAGAAGAGAAAAAGAAAAAATTGTTTTTTGGTCAAAGCATCTTTTATTGTAAAAGTAAAAACAGTTGGGGTACCAGGCTTTTTACGGCCCAGTTACCCCGCCAGAGTCAAAGCAGACACATTGTGTGGAAAAATTTCTTAAAAACTTTTTCCACACAATGTGTCTGCTTTGACTCTGGCGGGGTAACTGGGCCGTAAAAAGCCTGGTACCCCAACTGTTTTTACTTTTACAATAAAAGATGCTTTGACCAAAAAACAATTTTTTCTTTTTCTCTTCTTTTCTTTACATCTCACCCCAACATTTTCAAATGTTTCTGACTGGGCTCAATAAAACTCAGGATGTTTCAGTAATTTATTAATACTTTTAACAGATATGTTTTTCAAAACTCCCTAATTTTTACTACCCTATCTTTTTCTGCACGACAGTGTGCTTCTACACTTAACCCTCGACTCTTCAGTATGCTGGAGTCTTGATTTTTGACCTTCTGATTTTTCAATTTTACATCTCTTGTACACCATTAAAAGCTCCATTACGGCTCAATCTCACCATTATTTTCTCTTGCTAAAAACATCAGCATTTTAATTTTCACTTTGTTTCCTGATGATGAGTGTTTCTACACTCGAAACATGTCGATGATGTGATACTAGGTTCGCCTAGTTTTTCGATTAATAAAGATTGTGGAGAAAGACTTCGTGCTTTTCTTTTATTGTATAAGGATTTTTCAGGTGGTTAGAGAAATATTTTCTCGCATAATATTTAAAATTTATGGCGTTGTTCATTGGTAAAACATAGATATACACCTGACACACTGCATTTTTAATCCACCATGTATATCGTAATTAAGATTTGGGTGTAAGGTTTGAAAGCCCCCTGGTAATATTTAACTGTCCACCGAATTTCAGGGTCTTAATAGGTATATCAGGGTTAAAAAATATCAACATTTTTTAAACTTAACGTTTTGCGTCAAAAAAATTTGAATTCAATTATTATTTTAGAAACGGTAAGAGATAGGTATAGGATAATATTAAAGAAAATTGTAAAGAAATTAATATGGGTTTTGAAAATAAAATACATTTAAAATATCAAAGTTGCTACTAATTTTTGGTGCAAAAGTGGCTGTATTATCAAAAATATTTTATGCAAATAAAGCATATCCGTTTATGTAAATAACAAAATTTTCAGAATGACTCGTTATCTGGTTCGTCATATACGTCTAACGCACCATCTACCGTGAATCACTCTGTATATATTTTTTCATAAGAACCTAATACTACATATTATTTAAATCAAAACTATATCGATTTTTTAGTAAACCATCCACCCTATTTAACAAAATTGGCTCAGTTGAACTTCCACTTGATCCCAAAGCTTAAGCGCCGTTATCATTTGTCAAGTAGCTGAAATTCAAGTGGCTTATTGAATTCAAGCAACTTGCATTTAAGTTGGTGTTTCAATATATTCAAGTTAATAAAGTCAACTACAGTTTTAAAATGGCGTCAAATGATGTTGAACGTATTGGAAATAGGATACTTTTCGTAAATTTTAAGAAAGTTATTAAATTTTTCATTACTTTACTTCATATTTTTGATGTAATCTGCTGGTTATAGTAATAGCCAATGATCTGCTAGCAATAGATGCCATTCATAAACGCTATTGAAATCTGCTGACAAAATCGTTTGTAGGAGAGAGGAGGTGAAGAGCTTGGTGTGACCGGGAGTGGGGATTACGTTGGTCCCGTTAGAATTTTACCTTGTTACTATGCGCTATCTATCATATGGTCACAGCGGCGTCGCGTTTCAGGCTTCACAATAAAATATAATAATTATCCAATCTGAAATCAAATATTTTTTAACGTTTGTGAAAAAAAGGGTAAAACAGCAAAGTTTAATGTATGATTGAAAAAAGGGTCCGCGGAGCAGTAAAATTCAATGTAAGTTAATTACTGCTTGTAATAATTATTATAAGGGAAACTTCGGATAGCTATAAATTTAACATTTGGTGAACTGAACTGACCTAAAAAATAATTACACTACTTAAAACACGGTTCTTAAGGTTTTATTGAGATTTAAAAGAAATAGGTTTACAAAAGCCAAGTTCCTTTTACGTTACTTTTAAGTAGCGAAGCAAAGCGATTTTTTCTTCCCCCTTGAGGCGGTCAAGAATGCCCCTCTCTATTTCTTATACGAACTATACGAAGTGGTTCGCGAAGTTCCTTTAACAACTTAGCTCAGCAAAGATATTTGCTTTTCTTAGCTGTTTAAAAGGAGCAAATGGAAAGCATTTATTGACTTGCAATGATTGACTATGGGTATGGCCCGAAAATGGTATTGATAACAGAAAAAATGGTCAATTTCGGACCACGGTTTTCTGAAATGAGATCATTCAAGTGGCAAAATGCTCATTGGCCTTACAAGCCTGGTTACTAGTTTCCCTGTCACTCGTCATTATGTCTGCATCAAAATTACTTGGATTTATCATAAGAAACTGCAGAGCATTTGAAAACCAAAAAGCACTAAAAGTTTTATTTAATTCGTTTGTCAGGTCGAAGTTGGAATATGCCGTTATTATATGGCACCCAATTTATCAAACTTACATTCAGTCTTTAGAGTCTGTACAAAGAAGATTTGTAAAGTATTTGGCATTTAAGCAAGATGGCTTTTATCCAATACAAGGAGTCTCACAAATACTTCTACTGAACAGATTTGGTATGATTAGTCTGAGCAAGCGCAGGGAAATAATAGCGATATTCTTGTTATACAAGCTATTACACTTTAAGATCGACTGTACTAGCCTACTCAATCAACTAACCTTAAACATTCCTAGACAAAATTCAAGAAGACCGCTTTTATTTCACTGCGAGCGCCCTAATAGTAGCATACTAACCAGATCTCCTATATACTACATTTGTAAAATATTTAACACAGTTGACTGTAATATAGATATATTCTTTGACTCACTAGAATCCATACAATGTAAATTGTCACATTCGCAACATTAACAATATTTAATTATTATATTAACAATATTTGCTTGTTTGCTTTTGGTAGGTGCAGTAATAATCTGCATGTTTTCTTTTTTTATTGATTTATTTTTTTCTATTTTTCTTTTTAACTTAAAAATTAGGCATACTATGTTTTCTTTTGGTAGGTGCAGTAATAATCTGCATGTTTTCTTTTTTTACTGATTTATTTTTTTCTATTTTTCTTTTTAACTTAAAAATTAGGCATACTATGTTTTCTTTTGGTAGGTGCAGTAATAATCTGCATGTTTTCTTTTTTTACTGATTTATTTTTTTCTATTTTTCTTTTTAACTTAAAAATTAGGCATACTATGTTTTCTTTTGGTAGGTGCAGTAATAATCTGCATGTTTTCTTTTTTTATTGATTTATTTTTTTCTATTTTTCTTTTTAACTTAAAAATTAGGCATACTATGTTTTCTTTTGGTAGGTGCAGTAATAATCTGCATGTTTTCTTTTTTTACTGATTTATTTTTTTCTATTTTTCTTTTTAACTTAAAAATTAGGCATACTATGTTTTCTTTTGGTAGGTGCAGTAATAATCTGCATGTTTTCTTTTTTATTGATTTATTTTTTTCTATTTTTCTTTTTAACTTAAAAATTAGGCATATTATGTTTTCTTTTGGTAGGTGCAGTAATAATCTGCATGTTTTCTTTTTTTATTGATTTATTTTTTTCTATTTTTCTTTTTAACTTAAAAATTAGGCATACTATGTTTTCTTTTGGTAGGTGCAGTAATAATCTGCATGTTTTCTTTTTTTACTGATTTATTTTTTTCTATTTTTCTTTTTAACTTAAAAATTAGGCATACTATGTTTTCTTTTGGTAGGTGCAGTAATAATCTGCATGTTTTCTTTTTTTACTGATTTATTTTTTTCTATTTTTCTTTTTAACTTAAAAATTAGGCATACTATGTTTTCTTTTGGTAGGTGCAGTAATAATCTGCATGTTTTCTTTTTTTATTGATTTATTTTTTTCTATTTTTCTTTTTAACTTGAAAATTAGGCATACTATGTTTTCTTTTGGTAGGTGCAGTAATAATCTGCATGTTTTCTTTTTTTACTGATTTATTTTTTTCTATTTTTCTTTTTAACTTACAAATTAGGCATAATTTTTTTTTGTATTTCCTGTAAGTGGGTGACTGTTGGAAATAAAGAGCTATTAATTTATTTATGAATTTTTTTTTGTTAAGAATTTGTTTTCAAAATGTGACTGGAAATTTATTATTTTTATGCAGAAACAATCTTAAAATAATGATAAGTAACTGTATTAGCATTCCTGTAAATAATCAATCTATTAAAAATTAAAGGTTATGTTTTCAACCAACACGGTGATTTGTTAAAAATGTTGGTCTAATATTAAAAGCTATAAAATTAATATTTACACACTACCAATACGGTTACATATTCCTATAAAAGTAACGCATCGAAATAAAACCAGCATATTTATAAAAATAATAATAATAATAATCGTATAAATCTTTATTCTCAAGTAACTAAGTATAGTTTATTACAGGAGTTAACTTACATTATCCAAATAAAGGACTTGCAGGAATGCTTATAATAAAAATATATTTCATGGATTATTTTTTACACATGCAGAAAAGAAACATGGCCATGGAGAGAATTTGTGAATTGAAATTATTTATGATAGATTATTTAAAAATTATGTTGCAAAAAATGTTTGCATGCATTCAATAATTTTTTACATTTATACGTTACATATCACAATTTTATGCCAAAAATGTAAAGTATTAATTATTTTTGCCACCTACCCACGCCTCTGAATAGTTAATCCCAACCTACAAATGACCCAACTTTTTATGTACTCACCTATGAAAAGTAACTGGAAAATTATTATATTCCGCATTCTTACACACTTCACACCTGCAACCCATCTTAATTAGTCTTAAAAAAAAAGACAAAACACTAAAGACACAGCAATTATTACACAAAACCGATACAAATTTCAAACAACTTTCTAAGAACGACCAAACTAAACCCTTTATTTCTCTGTGTACCAAACGTCAATGAAATTAGGAATGAAAATCTTCACACTCTACTCTACTCTCTTTTGCGTTGCCAAACTGCATAATTTTTAAGGAAATGTCTATGGATTTTAGACAAAGATTTAAATTTACCACATAACGCCATATTTTTTCTCTTTTGGAAAAAGGTAAAACCTATAGATTTATGGCTTTAGGGATGAATATGGTTATGGGTATTATGAACTATTATTTCTATTTTCGAAATTGTAGATTATTTGTTCTCAATAAAAGACGTTTAGTATTATTACTATCATTATTGTGTTAGTACCTACTTTTAAGAGCATACGTTTGGCAAATAAACCGGAGGGGCGCAATTGGGAACAGGAGTTACTTCAGGAAAGAATACAATTTTGTCAATACTTTCGTTTGTTATTGCTTCCTCTATAGCTAGCAGATCATTGGTAATAGCACCAAAAATCATTAAATCGACTACACGACACTACACTATAACTGCACTTGTCACCTTTAAGCTAGCTTTAGACGGTGCCTTTTTTCGTGAATTAGCGCGTACGACATTTTTTCGTGCATTTGGGAATAATCTGGTTTTACATACTGCATCAGTTCCGACTGGCAGTTGTAATGGAACTTGACATTAATAATAATATTTGCTTGCTACGGTTAATAAAGCTAACTTACCACTAAAAATCAGTACTGTTAGTTCTTAAAAAATTAGATAGCATCTAGTGTGATATTGTTCTTGTCGTTTAACATTACACATGATTATCTATTATACAACATGGTTTACTGAGATGGTATATTCCTCTCATAGAATATAAAGTCCGATACTAATGATGGGTTGTGCGAAATAAGAATCTGCTATTGCTTTATCTGACATGCAAAGTTAAATAAAACGTAAATACAAAGTAACAACAAATTAATGGAAATAGGTACCTATATAGGTATTGGTACGATTAATAAAATTCAAATTTAGACAGGACAGCTAGAAGACTCCGAGCAACGATGTGACCTGCGCAGCAAATACGTTAAAACGAGTACTAAGTCGCGCGGCGATTGCCGATCGCTACGAACCCCCACCAACGTCGTGTGAATTATAGGTACTAACGAATACAATTCGTTTTTGGGGACGCTGTTCTGCTTTCTTAATTGTAGAGAAAGCGCTTTACTGGGAACAAAATGCGTCGCATTGAGAAGAAACGATTTATTTCTTAACAACATTGCTGTATTAAAAGTAGTTCATTTTTCAACAAGACTGTCCTGCTAATGGAACTGATTACTACTAATAAAAACACTGTTCTGGCAAATCTGGAATCGATATAACACTTTATAACAATTTATATAAAATGAGTTAATAAAACAGAAGCTATCAATACAAACTATACGTCAAACCTGTTGTATTAGATCATTTTCCTTAGTGTATTAACTAGAAACAACTTTGGTACCAATAATTATCTTAAGGAGTTGAAGTTTGAGGTGATGTCAAAAATAAATTATAATATAAGTTAGATTTAATTTGTTTTAATTCCAAACACTGTTTAATCTGCCTCGTATACCTAATAGTTCTTTACTTAGAAGCATATCCCATAACGTGCTTTATGGATATAGAGTGATTGCATAGTTAATATTCCTAATCTCCAGCTATTTGCAGTATGTGATGCGTACAATGACATGTTTGCATTGAGATACTGTTTGAATTGACCTTATTAAACTTGCTAAATTGCCTTGTTCCCAAACAATGATGTAAACAAGTCAAACAGTCAGCTTAAGAAGTAAGACAAACGTCAGTAGCAGTAGCTCTATTATTTGTAAACATCAAAGTGAATATTTGGTGTGAAAAGAGATTTCAGTTGGTTTTTATGTAATAAAAATAATTGTATATTTTTTTTAACTTAACACAATATTATTTGGACACCTTGTAGCATTCTGCTTCAGACTAAAAAAAAATTATGTAGTAGGTATTCATATTAAGTAGGTAATCCAGGACCCGAATCACCTCTTGGCAAGGCGCTGCTGGTGTAAACTTCTGTTAATAGCGATCTTGCTTCCTTTGAAAATATAATTCGGCTTGTCACTTTGAGGTTTATAAATTTGACTTACCTTTAAATGGTTCTTCCGGGTTAGCAAGTACACTTTTTATTAAAATTAATGAAATCAAGTAACATCCACATTTTCGTACAATACGTCTCATTGTTTGTGACTTCATAACTTTTATTTTATACTGTTTTACATTAGTTTTAACGGATAGCACTATAGTGGGGTTTATTTTAAATCACTTCTATTTGCATGGGTTGTGTTATATAATAGTATGCAGATAATAACTAAACAAAGCACTTAAGAAATTTTTAAAAAGTTTAACAACAATAACTATTGTTTGGAAATTCCGCGCACATATAATACGAACGCCCGAACAGCGCCAAGCCACAATCATCGAGACACATTGCCATAATAATAGCTGTGTTTAGCGGCAGTTTTCAGTATTCCCGCGTTTTGCCGACATTGTTTCATAATTTGCTAATAGGGATGCGAGCCATGCCGAAATCTCCTGCCGTGGATCCTTTCAGGATGGATCGCCATTGTGCCAGACTATTCCAAAGCTGAAACAACAAAATTACATTAGACGGGTTGCAGAGTTGGGTCCGGGGTTGTAAATCTTCATGACATTGCGCAGTTTTTAAACTCCACTTAAACGATAAGTATTATATCATACGTTAAAAATATTAAGGGCCCATATACAGGGTTTCCCAAAAGCTGTTAACAATTTGGGATTGAGTTAAAAATAAAGTAAGAACTGTATGTAAAATTGTGTTCTATGTCCACTTACCACGAAGCTACGGCCCCCTAAATGGGGTACCCTAAAGGTGTTTTTTTTCTAAATATTTTCAAAACCTTTGCAGATACAAATTTAAAATTTAGATATTTGGATAAACTTTGTACGCTGAATAGAACAGTGGTCTTAAAAATGTCGATATTTAAGAAATCTGGCCCGAAATAGGGGACAGTGGAGTAAAAATAGTCATAACTTTTTTACGCTAACATTTCTATTTTTTTATGGTAAATTAAAAAAACCTGATATATTTTACGAAAAAATGGTACTCTGGTAAGACATGATTGGATACGCTGTTGTCTAGATAATAGTTATTTATGCAACTAGTGCAAACGGTGTATGTTTATTGCACACGGCATAGAAGTTATTTACGGAGACGTAGTCGAGGTGAATAATATGCCATGTGCAATAAACACACTTTTTGCACATGTTACATACACTATTTTTTCTACGATCGTTTTTTTATTTAACAAAAAAGTTTAAAATCGCTCTGTATTACCTCTCCTTTGTGTGCGAAAAATGTAATTCACATTTGACAATGGATCATAGATACCTTTGACTTCAACATAATAAATTTATGGCGCTCTGTCAACGTAAATTCTATTTCAATAGGGTATCGACGGTGTGCAACACACAATACACATACTATAAAGAAATTGTTCGTTTCCTAGGTAATTTACTTTATTGTACTGGGGCAATAGAGTCATTAGAAATTCATACACAAAATGACATTTTTTGAACGATCGTAGAAAATAGTTATTTATGCAACTAGTGCAAAAAGTGTATGTTTATTGCACACGGCATAGAAGTTATTCACCGAGACGTAGTCGAGGTGAATAATATGCCATGTGCAATCAACACACTTTTTGCACATGTTACATACACTATTTTTTCTACGATCGTTTTTTTATTTAACAAAAAAGTTTAAAACCGCTCTGTATTACCTCTCCTTTGTGTGCGAAAAATGTAATTCAAATTTGACAATGGATCATAGATACCTTTGACTTCAACATAATAAATTTATGGCGCTCTGTCAACGTAAATTCTATTTCGATAGGGTATCGACGGTCTGCAACACACAATACACAATAATACACATACTATAAAGAAATTGTTCGTTTCCTAGGTAATTTACTTTATTGTACTGGGGCAATAGAGTCATTAGAAATTAATACACAAAATGACATTTTTTGAACGATCGTAGAAAATAGTTATTTATGCAACTAGTGCAAAAAGTGTATGTTTATTGCACACGGCATAGAAGTTATTCACCGAGACGTAGTCGAGGTAAACAATATGCCATGTGCAATAAACACACTTTTTGCACATGTTACATACACTATTTTTTCTACGATCGTTTTTTTATTTAACAAAAAAGTTTAAAATCGCTCTGTATTACCTCTCCTTTGTGTGCGAAAAATGTAATTCCAATTTGACAATGGATCATAGATACCTTTGACTTCAACATAATAAAATGATGGCACCCTGTCAACGTGAATTATATTTCGATATGGTATCGACGGTGTGCAACACACAATACACATACTATAAACAAATTGTTCGTTTCCTAGGTAATTTACTTTATTGCACTAGGACAAAAAGTACTTTATTGCATAGTATGCAATAAAGACCTACTTTTGTCATTAGAAATGCATACATAAAATGACATTTTTTGAACGATCGTAGAAAAATTTATTTAAAAATCACTTAGCATCCGAAAAACATACGTTAATTGGTTATTAATAATTTACTTCATGGTAGTGTTTCACGAGACGAGATATTTTCCAAATCTCGCTTCGCTAACATCTCGCAAGATGTTTTCTCGTCTGGTCTCGCGAGAGTCTCGCAATTTCTCGTTCTCGCAATATGACGTCATAATAAAAATTCTACAAAATTTGGGTATAAACGCGTTTGGTTATATTTTGGTTACAGGCTTGCCAGATTTAACAATTTGTTGCCATTTTGATGGTTTTACCTAATGAACGCCAACTATTGGCAACACTAATAAATTGTGGATCCTCCTTTTCATAGAGTTCCACTGTAAACTTAAACAATCTTTTAAGATCTATTTTTGACAGTATTGTCAGTAAGTTTAAAACCGGTTTAGGCCGCCCGATATTTTTCACAATTTTTATTAGTAGACAGGGTAGGATACTTTCAAAAGATTTCCTTAAAAATATGACCCCAAGCCCGATAATGCTACCGTAGACATTTCGATAAATATGTTGTAACCTTGGTCAAAATTTAAAAACAAACAAATTTCAACGATTTTTCAGATCAATAACGACATATATAGCTAATTTTTTATTAGGTCGATGATAATGATGAGACGATAATTTTCACGGGTGCACTACGCACGTGCCATTGATTAATAATAAACCGTTTAGCCGTTTGAGATCTATTCGAAGGTAAAAAAAAAAGTCCAAGATCACCTACCGGTTAATCAGCACCTGAAATAGAAAAGGAGCTAATTTTAGACCCAATCAGGTAAAAAGAGAAGAACCTAGTAAGCGTCTTCGAAAGCACAGTTTAGTAAAACAATTAAATGGCTTTATAGCTTGGGCTAATTGACGCTGGTGGAAGTCGAGTGACAATTTATTAAAAATTCATAGTCAGGCTTAGTAAAAACCTCAGCGATTCAGCGTTGCCATGGTGATTTCTTTGAAACATTATGATTTGATATCATTAGAAAACTATAAATAATTTAACTAGTGGAAATTTTAAAAAACACATATATATTTGGTATAATATTTTTACTTAATAGGTACACAGGCCAAAACACAGGGGGTAGATTTAGGGCAATCAGCAGAAATTTGTCTACATTGATTTCTGTTAAAACGATTTCGGATCGGGTCAAAATGTAAACAATGGAGTCTCCTTACATATTACATGTCTGTGGTTTTTACCATAAAAAAAGGAATGTGAAAATTAGTTAGTATTTTTCATCAACATTTATTTTTAACTAAAAAAAAGGAGGGTCGACCGTATGACCTAAATATGGCGAATTTGATTTAACTCCTGTACCTACCTACTCATATTTTCTTTTTCTTTTTTTTCTTAAAATCATCTAGAATAATCGCGGATTTTCCATTAACAAATTTATGCGAACCGACGTCGACGTCGACGTCAACATCCCTATGGTTAAAATAAAACTGACAAAATAAGGCCAAAGAACGCTCGTCCAAGGATATCGTTATAGAAATTGATTTTCCAGGAATTGGCACATTCTGTATTTAAATATTATATACGCTACTGTCAAACTCCTAGTTACCGTGCAGTTTTACGTGAGAATAAGATAATAACTAATATAGAAAAAAGAATAGCACAAAGTCTTTCTCCACAAGTTTATTAGAATAACTAGGCGAACCTAGAATAATTGTTAATAATTCGACATGTGTCGAGTGTAGAATCACTCATCATCAGGAAAAAGTAAATAGTACAATGCTGATGTTGTTAGCAAGAGAGAAAATAATAAGTGGGATTGAGCCGTAATGGAGCTGTCAATGGTGTAACCGAGATGTAAAATATGAATAGTCAGAAGACCAGCAAGAAATCAGCATACGGGAAAGTCAAGGGGTATAGTGAAAAGGCCCTGTCTTGGGCAGAACAATGAAGAGAGCAAAAGAAAATCAGAGAGTTTTAAGAGACTTTGTCAAAATCATTTAGGTATAAGTAGTGAATTGAGGGAAAGAAAAATCTTAAGTTTCAATAAACTTAGTCGGAGACAGGTAAAAGTAGTGAAATGAGAGGGAAAGAAAAAAATTGGTTTTCGTAAAAGTCAACGCATCATTTAGCTTAAAGAGAAATGCTGTTGGGGTACCAGGCTTGTTACGGCCCAGTAGGGGTCAAATTATACATCACATTGTGGGCAAAATTAATAAATTTAAAAGATTGTTTTTAAAATCATTGAATTTTGACAAAGTCTGTTAAAACTCTTCTGCTCTCTTCATTGTTCTTCAAGACAGGGACTTTTCACTACCCCTTGACTTTCCAGTATGCTGAATTCTTGTCGTTCTTCTAACTATTCGTATTTGACACCTCGTGAACACCATTGGAAGCTCCATTACGGCTCAATCCCACTTATTATTTTCTCTATTGCTAACAACATCAGCCTTGTACTTTTTACTTTGTTTTCCTGATAATGAGTGTTTCTACACTCGAAACATGTCGAATTATTAGGAACTATTCTAGGTTCGCCTAGTTATTCTAATAAACTTGTGGAGAAAGACTTTGTGCTTTTCTTTTTTCTATACATTTAACTCTACTTTGAGTATGGACTACTTCTTCAAAATTATTAACTTATATGTTTAGATACCCGCAATAGGGACAACAGATAAATCAGTGTTGCCGGCGTGCGGGTGCCCCTCATGGCGAGGCCAGAGAGGGGATCATTTATTTTCTGCTACAGAAATGCAGGAGGTACTTATTTCAGTAATTCAGTAATATTTTGGAAATTCGTGTTTCATCGTTAACTAATTGATTATTGCATTTAAAAATGCTTCAATTATTTTAAATGTTTGTTTTATTAGCTAATGGTGAAAAATAAAATCGAGCTACAAAAATGCAAAACACCAAACAACTTTCTATGTACTCTTCGCTTTCGCGTTACATAAAATATTTTTTTCTAATTTGGTATCATAACAAGTCTATTACGATACGCATTTGCGTATCGTAATGAAGCTATTTCGATACGCGTTTTTTCTTTATTTGATGTTGGTAACATTTAAATGTTTCACTTCATTGACTTGCGCGGCCTTTGTGATTTACGAGAAAACCCATTTTTCGCAGAGGAAAAATAGCTTGATAACCTACTTTTTTATTCTGTGTGGATAACAGTCATGTATGTTGGTTGCATAAATCTATAAATCAATCTTTTGTAGATGCTTCAAGCTATCATTTTCTGCCAAATCCTATCAAAATTTCAATCTACTAACCTTCCAATGTCGATTTTAACTCCAACTTTATTTGAATTTTCCATCTTCCCTATACTAAATTGCAATACCGTGAGTCTTTTGAAATTCGAAAAAAAGTAGCAAAATCGCCCGAATTTCCGGACGCTCTGTATATGTACCGAATGTACAAGGATCACACAACGTATTCCGTCCAATTTCAAATCTCATATCGCTAAAATAACTTTAGAATCTCGTAGTGAAAATGGGTCAATAAATCAAAAAATGACAGTTCGCAAAATAATTTTTGTTGTCCAGAAGCTACTATGATAAAAAATAGTATTACCAACATAAAATTTAGACATAAAAATTTACAAAATTTGAAGGATTTATTTTCTTTTTAAATATGTGTTTTTTATTGAAAAAACTACAAATTGGAAAAAATAGTATAACGTATGTGTTATATAAAGCAGTTTTAAGCACTTGTCCCGTTATAAAACTCGCCGCAAGCGGCTCGTATTTTAACATAGACGCGTGCTATAAAATTATGCTTTATAAAACGTGTACGTTAATATACTATTAAGTTTTTCTTCTTGCGAATAAACCATTTTAATCTACCAGCAGAATTTCGCCGTTTATACGCTTACCTGAAAAGTTCTGCCAAGATAGAAAACGAACACGTATTTGCTGCTACGGAGGACGAATGCAGCGAGAGTGGAATTGGAATTGATCGATCTCTTTTTAACTTACGCCAAGTCCATTTTGTATTCATTTTTTATATTAAAAGCCCGCGTCTGTAATTTCAGGCTTGTCAATACGATATAATTCAATTTCTATAAAATATCGTATTAGTTATATTTGTCATTGTTATTTAATAAACTTAACAGCAAGATAAAAAAAAAACGTTGTGTTTCCCATTATGTTTTTAGTACGAAAAACTTCATTTCGGCTTATCTTATTATGCTGGTAGCGACGCGACGGCCGATATTTTAAAGGCTTTACCTTAGAAAATTAAGATTAAAGAAATAAATGTAGCAAAAAGCTTAGGCTTATAGAATTGTTTTGCTAATATTTGACGAGGTGTAAGAAGATTTTGAAAGCAGTAGTCTAGACATTACTTTTTATATTGATGTTTTTTACATTAGCGTTTAAATTAAACTTTTGCGGCCACCACCAAAGGTACCTCTACTTACAAAGTTAAAGTTTTTAACTTATTAATTGGCTTTCAAGCAGTAGCGTATTCAGGATCTAGACATATTAAGGTGGGAGTATCAACATGCTTGCCAACCTATAACCTATTTCGCGTAGATTTATTTATTTTTCTAACTTCTACACAAAATTTAAATAAAATCAATATCGTCTTTATATTCTATAGGTAATAATTAACATGTTAAATAAATATCAAGGAATTTCAAAAGTTATTTAAGGAGAATTGTATATCGAAAAATATCGGTTAAGATTTTTTTTAACATTATTATGTCATTGTTCTTTCACTATACAATTCTCCCAAAATAAGCAATGAAATGAATTGATATTTTTGTAATATATCAGATATTACCTAAATAATGTGCAGAAGATATTGATTTTATTTAAAGCTTAGTCAATAAAATAATAAACTAAGAAAAACAAGGCGAAATAGGTTATAGGTTGGCAATAAATTGAATGACGTTGAGAACTCCACCTTAAGAGTGCATTCCCGCATATAAAAGAAACCCAATTTGTGGGTGTTTTAACGAGAGATCGAGAGGTCATCCTTATTTATGTCGTTGTCGGAGTAAGTAAACGCATTTTTAACACGCTTTTATTAGCTTCACCTGTATGTTTGTAGGTATGTTTGTAACCGACTTCTTTGAACCCGATTTTGACCCACTTTAAACGGTCAGATTTAATTTAAATTTTATAAACTTATCAAGAACCGCTGACAATACAATAATGTATACGCAATAAATTCTCCTGTCAAATTTTGACAGCTGTCAAGTATAAAACGAAGATGCTATTTTGACAAAACAAATTATGGGGTCGTACTGTATTCGATGCGGAGACGGTGGAAAGTTAAAAAAAATACGCAAAAAATTATCTTGTCAAAATTTGACACCACTGTCAATATGTCAGAATTATTACAATTACCGATAGTAATGAAACAAACGTGGGGTCGTATAGATATTGTCGCTAAGAATAGAGAAAAATTATAAAAAAAAATTCTACCCGTCAAAATAAAATTTTGACAAATTTTTTTTTTTAATTTTTAAAATTTTTGTCCGTTTTTTATTTCTTGCGAATAACTCCGTTATTGTAGGTTTGAGAGAGAAATGTTATATAACTATATTTATGGAACGTTCGAAGATGCGTCTTTTTTGTTTTAAAAATTTTAGTCTAAGTATTTTCAATTTCGAGATGAGGCATAGAAATCATATTTTAAGAGATACGAAAAAATAATAACATGAGATGTAGATTTCTTCGAGATACAACTTATAAGCTATATTATATTCTTTTGCCTAAAGTTTATACTTTCTAAGAAAAATGGCAATTTATGAATATTAGGAAATTTTCCTGAAATATGTACTTATGGAAAATGTCGGAAAATTAAAATTTTTAGAAAATTTGTAAATATCGTTCTTTTCTTATAATTCGGCATAGACTATCGGGTTTGTTCGGGTTTGTATGTATGTTTGTTTGTAACCGACTTCTTTGAACCCGATTTTGACCCACTCTAAACGGTCAGATTTAATTTAAATTTTGTAGACTTATTAAAAACTGCTGACGATACAATAATCTACTAATCTAGCTTAATCTACTAAAAAAAAAATGTTTCTTAACAATAACTCAAACTAAAAAATGAAAAATAAATATAGTTTAAAAAAACTAAAAAACACGCTTTAAATTAATCAAACTAAAAAGCGGAAAATAAATATAGTTTAAAATAATTCTTGAAATTCTTAATATAGGCAGAAAATAATAATGAACGATAAACATTAGTTATTGTGAAAAAAGCGTGGGGTGCTCGATATACGAAAAATATAGCACAAAGCGCCCCACGTTTTTTGTTACCATACCTACCATAAAAAATTAAAAAACAAGAACAGCGGGAAAGAAACCAATCCAAATATAAATCATAATATTTTTCAACTAATCCTTATGCCGGCTCTGGTTTAAAGGTCCTTTCACTACCTTTTCTAATTATACATAAATAAATATGTAAAAAAGTAATGTAAGTAAATAATATGAGGTTATTTAACTGGAGTTTTAATTTTAACTACATGTGGCAGTCGTGTATAAGCCTAACTTCTCGAAGGAATCATAGACATTTACCTTTAGATAAGCAAACAATAATCACGAAAGTGGCCGAACAAACCCTTCTTTTAATAATATACTTTCTGTATGCAAAGGCAGGATATTAGTCTAATTTTTTAACGAGATTTTTTTTTCTAATAAAACTTTTCTTTAATATACTATTTTTATCTTTCTTCCATCTTATTTAAACAAAGACAATGTTGGAGCCTTTCTGTTTAAACCTTTACCTAAGACATTTTAAGAATTGTATAGAGAATAATGTATAAAGCTAAAATGAGTCAACGAAGATAAAACTGACTAAATTAATTTCAAAGTTTAACGTTGTGCCAGATGAAACAATACAACAATTTATCAAATTTACGGTGGGAACCTTAAACAAAGTGTCTAAACAAGTTTTTGAACTTTGAAGTTAACTTGATAATAAATTAAAATACGTAGGTAAGTTAATATATTAATTTTAATATTGTCTCACATAAAAAAAAAATTATAAAATTTCTAATTATTGCAAATAAATTCAACGTCAAAAAAAGGCAAAAAGACTTGATGAATTTCCCGGCAAAACGAAAAAGCAAACAATTAGTATAATGCTTTATAGTTTTTATGATCCTTTTACCGTTTCGTAAATGATTTCATTATGAAAATACTAATATGTTTTATTAATAAACGTCAAAGACTTTTTAAGAAAAAAGTTAGTCTCATTTTATTTTAATTAGATAAGCTTTAAACAGGGTTTCATTAAAGATTGGCCACCGGCCATATCTCGGAAACTACCAAGCATTGAAACTTGGGAAAAAAATTATGATTAAAGTGATCATGAGAAAATTCTGGAAAGTTCCGCATTTCGCCACAAGGGGGCACAATTGAATTAATTTTTAAAATTCTAAATTTCTTCGAAAATTCCTATATTATGGATTATGATATACCTCTGGTTACATCATTAAAAAGAATAGGTAATTTTGCATCATTTTGATTTAAGGCTCATTGGCGTACCGACCTTGATAAGAGTGGGGGAAGCTATTGAAGGTGTAATCATTAAAATCGCTATAACTTTTAAATGACTTATCCGATTTTACTAAATTTCAGCTTGTTTGCAAGAGAAAGGTAAGTATTTTTAATTGCCGTATCCAACGATACACGATAGTTTCTAATAAAATGGGTATAGAGGGCGCAATTTGTAATAATAACAGTTTTTTCGATTTCATCCCGAAAATTCAAATCATACGGTATAACTATGACATCATAATCGAAAAGTAGATTAAATTTGCAAGAAAAAATGTGAAGACTGCAGTTGAAACAAAATCAGTAGATTTAATTTTGATAGGTGTTGACAAACGTTTCTCCTTGATTCGTTTTTGAATTGCTTCTTACCTAATCAAAGTATAGGCTTGTCGTATATTTTGAATGTTTTCAATGTATAATGTATATTTAATAATATAATGTACCTAAATTTAAATGTAAAGTTGCGTTTCAGTTAATTTAATATATCTACTTTGACACTTTATTTTTAAGCCATATCAAATCTCATGTTTATTACCTACTAGCGTGTACCCGGCCTGCGTTGCAGCGCTTTCTCTGAGATAATAAGGCGAGTTCACCATCACGTCAAGATTAATAAATACAAACCCGAACAAACCTCTAAATTTATCAGTGTTTCTCTACAATATTATGCATGTATTATACATAAAACCCTTCCTCTTGAATCACTCTACCTATTAAAAAAAAACGCTTCAAAATCCGTTGCGTAGTTTTAAAGATTTAAGCACATATGAAAGGGGACAGACGGGCGACAGCGACTTTGTTTTATACTATGTTAAGATTACCTACCTTAAATTATAATATTTATAAAACAAAACTTTCAAACGAAATTATTATTATTATTATTTAGCAATATTATAGCGGTAGAACCGATAAGACTATTGCATCAATTGTTTTAGAAGGTATCACATGTATAATTTTCAAGTCCGGTCCTGGAATTCATACCAACCTATCATAATTACATATACCAAAATTGACAGAGTGTCACGTGACTTTGCCTCCATCTTGCGAGAGTATTCAAAATTTTTACTATAAATAGCTATTTCCAATATAAACTTTTATACCTTCTTTTCATCCCTTTATAGGGACCGAGAAATAATAGTGTTTTATTATTTGTATTGATTATTTATGCTGTTTCAAAAAAATCGTAAAAATAATATTTTTTTAAATATAATCATTTTTTGTACACCCCTTTAGGGATATATTTTCAAAAAAAAAATAAGGTTTAAGTGTTTTATTAAAAATCTACTCTATTATTGTAATAAAAACAATTTCGGTATAAAAGAAAGTAACATAAACATATTCCCATCCTTTTTTGCTTTCTAATTTCCAAAATCTTCTGATGGGCCGCTCACCGTGGATCATCCTGAATACCGTTGTATAAGGCATAAAGCTTCGTTTGGAAATATAACCAGAAACCGTGTATAATAAATTTACAAGCTGAAAGCATTTTCTAAACAGGTTCCTGAAATTGCTTCCACACGAGACAGCGCGGCAGCGTTGAAACTTAACTGGGGTAAAGCTACTGAACTTATCCCACAATTTAAAGCAAATCGAGATATTTCGATTTCGCTCTAAGCTAAGCTTAGCTACGCCAAGGATTTAATTTAAATTTATAGAATTTATGTGTGTACTAATAAATCTTTGCAATAACATAGTTATTTTGTTCTATCTGATGCGAGTATAAAAATCGTTTCTGTAAATAGGTATTGAAAAATTACATATTTTAGGCTAAGTTCCTTTTTATTAGCTGAAGAAACAGAGTGCCATATAATTCTGTCCTGCATTGGCAAAAAGCCGTAAATGAAATTTTATAGTTTTGAGAAAACTCCACTTAAAGTTGAAGTTAGTGTACTTTTGCACCATTTTTGTGTTTTGGCAACGGAACAATTTTAAACTCTCCGGTAAAGGATATAGATAGTAAGTTTTATTTTTTTAGGTAGGTACTTGTTTTTTTTTGTAGTTTTAAGCAAAATCTGTTGCTTACGTCTATTATCCATTTTTTTTAAATAATGGTTTAGTTCTCATACTAACAAAAAAAGACTTAAGTGCGTTTAAGTCTATTTGCCATTGTTAAAAGTTTCAATTTTTAAAGCAGAAATTAATGGCTGACCAATGTAAAGTACTTATACGTTTTTTTTCCAATGTAGTTTATTGCTCAAAAGCTTTATGGTGCTATGAATTTAAATACAATAATTAATAACATTTATTAATTAAAATAAACAAATTAGAAAGTAATATAATTTTTATCATTTAAATCTTCAGACGTTTAACTTTCTGGTAAATTCATCCAAAATCTTCTACGGCTTTCTGGCATTTTTGTTACCAATTTTTTAATAATGTCTTCCTTCTTCTTTGACAATACACCTCGATGAACCGATCGCTTCTCAGGTAAAACTCCGACATCAACTTTTCTTTTAATTATGTTATAATGTATTGTATACTTGTACACTTGTACAGTGGTAAACGAACGTATACGATTTATACGTTATATTGCAATTGCATAAAGAAAACCATACCACAAACACGTATGACTTTTATAAGGTTTTTTGCCTTTTTTGTAAACTTTAGAAATTAAGAAAAGGAGAAATGGTATAAAATGGTATAAAAGCATACATTCTTTTGACAATGTATAAATATTTCTATTTTGCTTGAGAAAAACCTTATAAATTGTATAAGTCTTTTTGACACAGGAATTGTATTCAAAACATGTCGGATAAGGTTTTTTGACATTGTAAATTTAAATTTTTTAGCGCTTACATCATTTGGCCAATGTATGTAGACAAGAAACTACAAGGGCTATTCAAAATGTAATTATAGAGATCGAAAGAGAATAAAAAGTTACTGGGGAAAATTGAAAAAACCCAAAACGTAAAATTTGCATATACGGCTTTTTACCATTGTAGGGCAGAATTTCATGTACCAAAATAAACTGTTACAGTACTTTTACTACCTATAAAATTACTAACACCCGAACAAGCAAATTTTGCGGATTAGTTAGGCAAGCCAGGATTAGGTTAAATGTTGACATGCACCGCAAGAAAAATGTGGTTTAAGCTTCAGATTATCTAATCGGTCAACGAAGCGTGGATTAGCGATCGACGTCTAACCTCAAAGTCAAATTTTGGCACTATTTTTTTTGCAATTTTTTTATTATTTTGGGATAAAATAGAGTTTATAGAGGACGAAATATTTATTGATAATGACCTAGATATCCCCAACATCATCAACTTTGGTTTTCCTCGCAGAATTTACGAAATAAGTGATTATTTTGACTCAATGGACAATGGACTAGATGTACTTTTGGTGACTACTCCTGGATCTACTATAATCTTATTTGTTTTAGAAATAATAGTATAACCCCGATGAACCAGTTCCTGGCCACATTGCGTCTGTACTCTTGTGGGGGCAGTGCCAACTCCTGGAAAATTTCCCGATTCGTGAGAAATCATAAGGTCCAAAGGGAAAAGGAAAATTTTTACTTGAAGTTCAATATTCGTGGGATATTCCATATAGCCTGCTAAATAGGAATTTGATTAATTAATACAATTAATGTTGAGATAATAACCACAATATCGTACTGGCTGGGCGATCTTCTGTTAACAACACAGGCTTAATCGTGAGAATTGCGATTTCCATTGGTAGATGTAGTGCGCACTGAGTGTATTAGCACATCAGAACTTGCAATTTTGCATATCTGCAAATATGGCGGACTTGTAGAGGCAAAATAACTTTGACATTCCAAAAACTATTTTTAAATCCGCCATTTTTACCGTAGTTCAAAATTTTTACTCTTCCAACCTTCTCTGGTTTATCGAGATCAACTGCCAAATATGTGAAATATTCCCAAATTTATGGCAATATTAAATTAATTAATCTTAAATCTCAACGTTCCCTTGTTTTTTTTAATGTATAAAAACGGATACAAAATTATAAATACTCACCATCCATCAAATCCACAAAATATAGGTTAGTTTTTAACAAATTTTATACGTTCTACAATCTGCAAGTTTGTAGAACCTTCCAACCTTCGGCAAATTTGCAGACGAAAACTATGATAAACATTTTCTGGAATTCCAATTTTGTCTTTTGCGTCTGCAAACTGCTACTTGCAGCTGCAGACGTCTAATGTAGAGCTGGAATCTCACCCTAAAGGATATTTTGCTATCGTTTTACCAATTAAAGTTGCCATTACTTTAGAAATTTGCATTTGGGGATTTACCCTATTACTAGAGGTGACATTTTCTTTTATAATTTACGCTAATATTTATTATTTGGAAACGTCTGACCATTCGTGGGATTTTTCTTTAAAAAAGGGAAATTTTCATCCTTCTCATGGAAAATGTCATTTTTAAAGGTTGGCAACACTGTAGTGGGGGGCATCAGACTACAATTGGAGATTTTCTTGGCTGCCATCAGAGTACGATTTCAATAAATCGGGTTACAACGGCCATTGCAAGAACAATTACAAACAAAAAGAATTCTTCGTGTACTCGCTTGCAAGATTCAGATTTATCACCATTCAAAACTTTGTTTGTTTTTTTGTCTTCGATGAAATTGGCATGTTTTAGCAATATCCTCATGAGACTCCTGGGGAAAAATTGGTTATTCTTTTTGCGCTTTCACTCATTTTTGGAAATTAAACCAAAAAAAACTGACAAATTTTTGACGTTTATTCCTCAACTGTCGAAAAACCTTGCGATTCCGACGTTGTCAGATTTCTAATCCGGATTAGATAATCTACTGACGGTGCATAGCTACAGACAGAAGATTACAAAAACTGGATCGGGGAACTGGGATTACAATCCACAAATGGTGCATTCTGGTGTAAATTTTGGAGACAATGATTTTTCTTGAATGATGGAGTCAATTTTTCTAAAAACGAAGCGTTTCGACAATTGACACCCACATGTGACATTAACTGATACTAGTTTCTTCCTAAAAGTGCCCAGTTCAATAGTGAACCGTAGCAAGCTCACGGGTCACGTTTTTGAGACTAAATTTTCTTGGTGTTTATTATTTAAATTGACCGATGAGTAGAATAAACCGCTTTAGGTTTAACTCTCCTATTTCCAATAACAAACATTTCATTTATCGTTATTTGCTATTATAAATTTAATAATATTAGTTTATCTATTTTAATTATGGTACAATAGGTTGCCAAACCCTGCGCTCACTGAGAACTAATCCAGCTCTTTGGATTTTAAAACAAATGGCATTTTGGTGGCTTTGTACCACTCCGCGAACGTAAATTATAATATGACAACGCAGCATTGAACGTGAAGCATGCGCAGGCGCACCGCTTGCCGTTTGTTTGGCTCGTAGCTACAATATTTTGGTGGTGAAACTCTTGTATATTGTCAGTGTTGTTCGTAGCGTTGTCCATTGGTAAATCTAGTGCATGTGAAATTTATTTCCAAGTTTTACCAATGAATACCACCATAACTTTTAATCTATTGCACGCCGAGTTCGATGTTTCAACTGTAAATAAAATTAACGCTATATTTTTACACGCCATTATGCTAAAAAAATCATTAAGGTCACCGTCCAAGTTTAAAATAGGGTGAATGTAATGGTAAAAGAACTTAGCCCAGTCGTGTCTCTGTAGCCAAGGTCTTAACGTAAAATAGAACAGACTTCAACAGGGTGCCATAAATGACAGGTGACTAAGCCACGATACGGCGTATACATAGAGAAATTTGACATTAAAAGAGTCTTGGACTTGCATTGTGTGTAAGTATCTCGGGTAGTATTCAGGTGAATACTAAATAAGCAAAGCTTTCTACGGTAGGACTTACACTAGCTAGGTGCATGACTGCGATGGATGCAGTTTAATTCGTTTGTGGTATTGTTCCAAGCTTACATCCCCTTAACAAACGTTTCCAGATATTTTCTATTTCTAATGATGGCTTATTAAAACAACCTGGGTTCTGGTGTATAGTAGCAGCTTTCTTGAATTTCCCTTTCCTCCAGTGTGGTTCTTTATACGGGAATTAGGGTTCTGACCACATGACATAATGACCATGTGTACAGGCATAATCAGCTGCATCTGACTTTTCGGTCATTCTTTTTAGCGTATTATTTCTGTTCTTTTTAATCCACCCTTGTTTCGAGTAGTCTTATTTCACCAATAAAGGATTGGCCGCACTCACAGGGGATCCGGTAGACATAGTTTTTCCTTTCTTTTTGACTTGGTTTTGTCTTCGTCAGGTGGCTTCTTGAACTGAATACTGTGTTGATGTTGTATCGTTGTCCTAGTCTTCTTATTCTCTAATATACTCTTTTGACGTATTAAATGTTAAGTGTTGATTGGGTCTCATTTTCTGCTTTTTGCGCGTTTGGCCGATTCTTACGATTTTCCAATGCATGCGTCGGCAGCTTCAAAGGCATTTTAAAATCCCTCACATCAAACATGATTTGAAAGGTTGGCATATTTCATGTAATCGATCAGTATCGATTTACAGTAATCCAATATGATTATTTTGTGTAAATAACAGTACAAATCATACATCTGCCTTACGAGTCGATTAAAATTGAAAGCAAAATATGTAATCAAATAAATTAAATCAGACATCCCTCGCTGTTAATCAATTGAATTTTTGTCTGTGTAACTTATTAGGAAAAATTAGTTTTAATTAGAAGGCAATATAGTGTCCGCGAAAATAATTAATAGCTAATAACACAGGTATATCTACCCTATGTATTCCAATATAAAAAACAGTTACACACTTGTCCGATATGCCACAATGATTCGCTTTTAATTATTTTCGCGGACACTATATTATCTTCAAAACATTTTTGTGGCTTTTCTTAAACGGATTGCGCGCATTCTAGAGGGTGCCAGAGTTGATATGTTTCTAATCTGCAAAACGGCAGACTGTTTCGTTGAAAACGCAAATATCGTTCCCTATATACTGGATTGGGTGCACTTCGTGGTTTATTTAGTTGTCTACCTTTCGATTAATACCAGTCTGACTGCCTTTTATATTGGAGTTATTGATGGCCGCTTTACTTTAGTAAAAGACTTTTAATGCATCTTACCGCTGTTGTTGGGATTGTTTAGATATGGCTGCCCGTAGAGTCCTAACAAGAACAAAACGGCCGTCGTGGTCTACCCGCCCTTGGGTATCCATTGTACTCGGATCCCCGTGTATTCCAATATAAAAAACAGTTACACACTTGTCCAATATGCCACAATTATTTGCTTTGAATAATTTTCGCGGACACTATATTATCTTCAAAACATTTTTATGGCTTTTCTTAAACGAATTGCGCGCATTCTAGTGGGTTCCAGCGTTGATCTGTTTCTAATCTGCAAAACGGCAGATGTTTCGGTGAAAATGCAAATAGGGTTCCCCATACTGGATTGTGATGCATTTCGGGGTTTATTTAGTTGTTTACCTTTCGGTTATTACCAGTGTGACTGCCTTTTATATTGGAGTTAATTCCGCTGGGATGGCGCTACGGTGTATTGATGGTCGCTTTGCTTTTGTAAAAGGATTTTAATGCATCTTACCGCTGTTGTCGGGATTGCTTGGGTTATGGCTGCTCTTCGAGTCCTAACAAGGACGAACCAGCCGTCGTGGTCTACCCACCCCAGGGTATCCATTACGCTTGGATCCCTGTGTATTCCAATATAAAAAACAGTTACACACTTGTCCGATATGCCACAACTATTCGCCTTTAATTATGATCGCGGACACTATATTATCTTCAAACCATTTTTATGGCTTTTCTTAAAAGGATTGCGCGCGTTCTAGTGGGTGCCAGCGTTGATCTGTTTCTAATCTGCAAAACAGCAGAATATGTTTCGGTGAAAATGCAAATAGCGTTCCCTATACTGGATTGTGATGCACTTCGTGGTTTGTTTAGTTGTCTACCATTAGATAAGTATCAGTGTGACTGCTTTTATATTGGAGTTAATTCCGCTGGGATGGCGCTACGGTGTATCGATGGCCGCTTTACTTTTGTAAAACGATTTTAATACATTGCTTGGGTTATGGCTGCCCGTAGAGTCCTAACAAAGACGAAACAGCCGTTGTGGTCTACCCGCCCCAGGGTATCCATTGTGCTTGGATCCCTGTGTATTCCAATATATACAATTATTCCCTTTTAATTAATTTTAATATTATATTACTGACAGTAAATGATTGTTCTTAATTTGGGGTACAATATTTAATGTTGCTGGATCACTTTACAATATGGAAACCTTTTAGAGAAATTTAAAGTTAAAACAACAACTAGGTAGGTACCTAACTTTAATGGCTTTTTATGAGATCTTCCTCGCCCAATTTGCCAAATGAGGGGATAACTTTTAAAGGAAATTGATTAAGGGCGAAAAACTTTTTAATCGGCTTTTATAAGTGATGATCACCCTCATTATATAAATTAGATAAGTTTGTGTAAAAATGAGTAACGGATGGTAAAATAAGTCGGTAATTAATTACGTTATACGAGTTTGTTAAATATGATCATCCGTTAGAAAAATAACATTGCACACCAGCATCCAACGTTTTATAATGCTTGTATTCCATTGTCATGTATGGGCGACATAAGCAAAAACCCTTTACAAATTCTTTAACAAGAAATTGTGCTTGGAAATGTTGTTTTACACGTACCCAAGTTTTTAGCAAATTGTTAATATCAATACAATGTTATCAACTAATATTTGACTTGAGGTTAGGTAAGCGATAACATCGAAGATTGCTGTTTTTTCGTTGTCGATTTGATATTGCTGACGACAAATCAATCAACCAATTATTTCAATTTTATTATTATATTAAATTTATAAATTACGGCGTAGATATGAGAAGGAATATGGGCTCTTCATGGACTGGTGTTCATCAAAGAAAGTTAAAGCAATTAGTGAAGATGTCTAATGCCACATATCCTTAAAGTTTTTCTGAGAATAATCCACACTCGAATATACAAGAAATGCGAAGAACAAATAAGCGACACTCAATTTGGATTCCAGAATGGACTAGGTACTCGGGAAGCCCTCTTTTCCTTAAATGTTTTAGCACAGAGGTGCAGAAATATGAACATAGTTGTCTACGCTTGCTTTATTGACTATCGAAAGGCATTCGACCGTGTCAAGCATCAAAAGATGGTAGAAATATTATCCGTAACCGGGATTGACAAAAGTGATATTACACTGATAGCCATTCTCTACTGGAACCAGATTGCCGAAGTAAGAATAGACGGAGGAACATGTGACACTGTGTCAATCCGAAGAGGCCTACGACAGGGCTGTATATTGTCACCACTCCTATTCAACATCTATTCGGGGGCAATTTTCAAAGAAGTTTTAGCGGAATACATGGGAGGTATCAAAATAAATGGAGTCTGTATCACCAATATCAGATACGCAGACGACACCGTAGTCCTTGCCGATAACATATCAGACCTACAAAATATGATGAATAGAATAACTGAATATAGTGAGCATCATGGATTGGACATCAATATATCAAAAACCAAACTGCTAATCTTCTCCAAGACACCTACTGCTGAAACAAATCAGATTGAACAAGTCTCGTGTTTTAAATATCTATGGGTATCCTATTCAACGCGTGGTGCGATCCGAAACGAGAGATCTGCTCTAGAATCGATCAAGCCAGGAAAACGTTCATAAACATGAAAAGATTTTTTAATAGTCCTGATCTGAGTTTGGAGCTCAGTGTTCGCATGATCAGATGTTTTGTCTTCAGTGTGTTGCTGTACGGATGTGAATGCTGGACCCTGGACCCTGCAACTGAAAAGAAAATTGAGGCGTTTGAAATGTACTTATACCGCCGTATGCTTCGCATCTCATGGGTCCAGCGAATTAGGAACGAAGAAGTGCTTAGACGAATGAAGAAGCCAAATAAACTAATGGCCCTCATTAAAGAAAGAAAAACTAAATACATAGGCCACATTATGAGTATGAACTGCTGAGACTAATAATTGAAGGAAAGATTCAAGGGAAAAGATCTATTGGTAGACGTCAGAACTCCTGGTTAAAGGACCTCAGACGATGGTTTGGGTGCACCTTCATTGAAATCTTTCGAGCTGCTGTGTCCAGAACAATGTTAGCTGTGTGGATCGCTAACCTTCGAAAGGAGAGGGCGTCATAAGAAGAAGAAGATGTGATGAAGATTGCTTATTTTGTGGATAAATTTAAGGACAGTAAATCATCCTCTTTATGAACTTATTACTCAATGCTCAGATTTACTATATGTATCAAAAATAATGTCGACATAAGCAGGTATGCAAAACTGATGGCATATTTAAAAAGGAAGTATGTGGGATACAAAGCTAAGAAATCAAAGGCAAAATAAAATAGGAATTGCAAAGCAAATACATGGTGTAGAAGAATATGCAGAGAGAACCTCCTATTTTACTAAATCTGTAACTTTAAATTCTTGTGTCTCATCGGATAGTAAAACACTTCCTTCATCGATATCGTTTGGAAATGTTACAAATTCTACAATAATTATTACTTATTAATATTTCTTAATTTATAAGTTTGGATTAGTTTAGAAATTTAAATATGTAAGTATTTGTTACATATATAATGTTTAATAGAGTTTCTTACCGCACGCTTGTAGATAAACATACTAAATAGGCACCGTCCTAACGATATGTCGTACTGTTCAAAGCCAACAACTGACTGCCACCTGTTGACTTGACATGCCACAGGAAAATTATGGAGTGGTACTCTCGACTGATGAACTTGTTGCGTGTTACGCATGTGTCAAATCTTACAAATCAATTATAATTTTAAAGGTTGGCATATTTTATACAATTAATTAGTATTGATTTAAATCCTATATGATTTTATATAATTATATTTAGTGTAAATAACAGTATAAATCCTACGACTGATTTACAAATTGATTAAAATTTAAATCAAAAAATATAATCAAATAAACTTAATCAGACATCCCTTTCTGTTAATTAATTAAATTTTTAAGTGTGTATAATGAAGCTGGAACATCAGCCATATATCACAATCCGCCATGACGATATTACTTATTAAAATATAACTAGGGCTTTCGAATTATTACTTATTCATTCATATTCGGTGTTTTATAAGAGATTATAACTGTCGCATGTATATCCTCTTATACTATCGAGATTTTAGGCGCCTATAATATTAACTGGTTGTCGATTAAAATATTCAGATACCGATCAATGTAACGATTTTATTTTATACGTCCATGCTCAGTTCGAACACTATGCCTAACTACAAACTTTATACATCCCTTGTTTTGTACTTTGCGCTTTGACTGAGAGACTTCATGAAGATGAAAAGCTGTTCGGATAGCTGTCAGTTTACTAAGTTAGCAGTAAGTTTTGCTGAGTTGGGATATTATGTGATCTTGTAGCTCCCAAATTTAACAGCTGTGATGTTTTATATTTGTAATACCACTCATATTATGGGTAAAAACGATTTTTTTTACTAATCTAGCATATTAAATTGTTAGATTGTAAAACCTCATAAGTCGATTGATTTATTATTTTTTTGTATTCTTACTTTAATATGTCAAGGATTTTCAAAAAGGAATTTCAACTGATCTAGTCTAGGAAAAATATGGTATTGTATAATTAATTTAAATTTTAATTGCTCGTCGTCCAGAAAAGGATTCTTATCAAAAACAGCAAAAATTCGTGAACCCAGTAAACAAACATACGTTTTTTCAGCGTAATAATAACGTGTCAATGGTTGATAAACCATGTAGGTACGTTAGATATGTAAACATTAATTATTCGTTTTAAGAATACACGTTATTAATAACGTGAAAAATATGTACTGTTTATACTAAATATGTAGATATATAGAACGTTTTCAACGTTATATTAACTGTATTTAAATTATTTATAAAACAAGAATATTCAACGTTAAAAAAATGGTATCTTCATTTTTAATGGCTGCTTTACTGCAACGTGTAGCGGTTTGAAGGGGAGCGCAACGTCTAGAGCGAAGCTTCCCTTCACAAATGCATAATGTTGAACCGCAACACAAAAGACAATCGCGGCCGACAAGTTGATTTAGTGATGGTGGTTGTACTGGTTGTCTACTCTTGAATCCTTGTAATAGAAAGTAGAATGTGTAGCTGGTAACGCGGTTTGGAGTGAAGTGGAGCGAAGCTTTAGGAACTTGCATTGGTGTATCGAATTGCAACGTGAAACTACGAATAATGTCTTGCGTTACAGCTTGAATTTAAAGTAAACCGTTATTGTAATTATCTTTAGGTTAGTAGTTTTGGAGAATTATTACTATTAATTAATAAAACTACAAAAAAACTGGAAATTCGTAAAATATAAGCCAATGAGAAAACAATTTCTTTATATTAAATAACATTTATTAAATATTAAGAAATTTCATGTTTAAATATCAGCCAACAAATATTTCTTTATTCCCAAGAAATAATTTGTTATGGATTGGTGAATAAAAATAACTTTAATAATAACAAATAATTGTTTACCATCCTAAAATGAAGGTAACAGTTATATATAGCATTAATTAATTATTAATAATATTTATTATTTGGTAAGATATATTGCTTTACTGTCATAATGATAAAGTTTAGATAAACCAGTTGTTTGTTAATTGTTAAGACACGCATATTTCACTTAAATATACTCCCGTAACGTTAAATTTATATCATTTTAACCAATAAAAAATATGTAGGTATAGCAAGCAGGCTTACGAAATTAGCAATAAATAAATCATAGTTACCAATAAATTTGTTGTGTCTTGGGGTAAAAAGGCGATATAAAATTAAAGAAATATTTTTTTAATATTAAGAAAATCAATTTAGTTAGATTTAGATAGAAAGGGGGAAAAATAAAACTCTTAAACTTATATTAAAATAAATACTTTAATAAACTGAATGCTGATATATTGTTCTAGCTAAATATAAAAATATTTTCAAAAAAAAATTGGTAAAGAACAGAACAATTACACCTTATTAAATATGTTTACCTAGTGAAAATTTTACTGTAAAAATTGGCATTTGACATTTGAAGTAATAATATTAAAACTTTGTTGTAAAATTGTAACGAAAATCGTTTGTTAAAAAATGTTGTCCCAAACCAGAATATATTTGTAACATTACTTTTAACTCGCTCAGAAGATCTAGCGTGGCGGCTGCAGCTGCTGGAGAGAACAACACAATTTTTTCTGCAGTGCTGGTTGAACAAGTTTGGTCCAAATTAGCACTGAAATATCAAATAAACAAAAAATAATAAAATGTTTTACTTCAGGGCTCATACTACATAAAAATTTTACATAATACGATTTACTAGATTACCTTAATATGCAATTATGTATATGTGGTATTCTGCCGTGCATGCAGGATATCAATTCTAATTGCATTAGCAGTATTATGAGACGAGTAAAAAAAAATCTAATTTTTTTATATAAAAAATACCAAACTAATAACTCACCTGACAATCACAGCCTTTTTTGATAATAAGCACAAGGCGACAATTTTTTTTTAATATTAAGAACAATCATTTAATGATTAGATATTAATTTATTAACTTTATTCCAAAGGAATCTTGCCCAAATAAATCCGTTTGATAATCAGACTTTTTCCTCAGTGATGCACCCACAATTCACAACAGCAAAGAATACAACAAGAAATCCACAGAGAAAAGCTAAACGGTTTATACAAATTATTATTCCATGTACCTACTAATATTAACATTAGCATTAAACTCGTATCCAAAATCTACAAACGCCTGCATTATTATTTTATCCTAAATTTTGATAAATGTATTAATATGCTTATTTTTTTTAGTTACTAAACCATACGATAATCTTGCCCATTCTTGCTTGTCCACTTATTACATGTATACATACCACCTAATTTCTTGATAATATAATATTTTTTAGGCTTTTGTCGAATACTGATCTCGAGTAGAAATAATTTTAACTCAATCTGAAGGTTTTTTTAAAATTGTGGTATTTTTGTTATACATTAGCTGTTCCTTCTTATGTGTAAGAATAGAATTATATCGTTGTCTTCACGTAGATCGTATGGATGTATTTAATATTAGACGATTTGACCAAAACTATTTTTATAAAAATTGCCTATTTATCAAAATAGTTCATTATTATTAATTATTAAATGCGGATTTTGCTTGTTACGAAAGACAAATATTACCATCAGTCAACTGACAAGGGGATGTGTAAAAAGCTCAAACACTTAATGGCCTACAAGCACGCAATATACACTGTCCAGCCTTTTTACCGTACCCAGAGTAATTTTTAGCTCATTATAAGTAGGCCAGTCAAGTTTTAAAATACGTTTTTTAGTTTTATAAAATTAAATGCGACGGGTTACGAAAATGTCATGAAACGCTAAAAACTAAATAAACGCTTAATACAGCGGCGAATCGTACAGTATAGGGCCATAGTGCCATTGGCCTACGTAAGGCTTGCCAAGCATTCTCTATTCAAGAGGGCAGTCCTCTTTTTTCTAACGTGTTGAAAACATCCTATTTTATTACCTACCAAACTCGAAATATAAAATTAGCAAAATTTTTCGTAAAGAGAGAAATAAGACAATTTAAGTCTTCTTCCACTGGTATATTAAAATAAAGTTTTATTGAAAGGTAAATTCTCTACATGTTTCAAATGTATATACATTCATCATCAGGAGAATAGAATAAGGAATATAAGAAATACAATAGGTGCGAATAGTTCAAACGGAGCTACAAGATGATGGAAAGGTAGAGTTAGGTATTTGGAGAAACTTCAAACATAATGATTGACCTAACGAGAGGCCATTCGCCAACTATAAGCAGAAACCAAGTCAGAAAGTTATCACAGCAATAAGTTATGTGCAGTGGAGTATTTAGAATATTGCCACGGGGGGGGGTCTATACCTTTCGTTTTATCTTTGTTTCTTTTTTTCGTTAAAAAAGCGCCGCAGGCGAAAACATTTTCGGTGCCACGCCCTATTTTGAACTATCAAAATTTATAATTTCTATGTTTTGATAGCTGAACCCAAAAAAGGAAGAAATTAAGAAATTTTTAAATATAAACGCAATAATGTGAATATATATTTTTCTTAATATTCATGTTTAAAAATATATATTTCTACATAATATGACCGATTCCGAAAATGATTGCTTTTCAAGTTATTTTTGCCATTTTTTTTTGCCAAGTTTGGTCATGTTGTTTTGTTATCTGTGACACAGTTACTTAATTACTTGTAAAAACAAAGTATTGCTAATAGTTCTAGTTTGCAAAAAAATTACAAAACTAAGTGAACATCATTTCAATTTTTTTAAATTAAATAAATTAGACACGCAGGTAAAAAACAAGAAAAAAATTGAAATAACTCGAAAACCAAGCATTTTCGGAATAGGTCATATTTAAGAAAAAATCACAAATTACCTCCTGCGAGGAATTAATCGAATTATCAATCACCATGTATATATTATTTTACTCGCTTAAATTAGAAATTAAATGCAACAAGGCATCTGATCTGTTCTGAGTTTTTTTTAATGTTGAGCCCACGGGGGGGGGTCCAGACCCCTCGGACCCCCCCCTAAACACGCCACTGGTTATGTGTCAACGTAGAAGTATTTGTCATTAAGAGAAAAAGAAGGTGATTGTTGTGAAGGAGGAACAGAAAAAATTGAGTAAAATGAAGGGTCGATACAATTGACTAATTAAAGGGACTAATAAAGAAATAATTTTGTGTGAGGTCACATATTAGTGAAACAACACCGGAAACCGTAAGTAATTTTATATAATATATAATTTTCTCTCCTGACACTTTACCCATAATATTTTAAAAAGAAATCTTTTTTATACATTATTTCTTTGTCTTTCTCCTAGTCCAGTTTAGTTCATGAAAATAATACAAAAATATAGATTCATTATCATTAAAAAATATATCTATTTCATTACAGATCATTAATAACACTTACAGAACCTTTATAACCTTATAACCTTATATAAAAAAAATAAGAAACAATGATTTCATTAGATTTAATAGTGCAGGCGCCAAAGGTAGTTGAGTATGCAAAATGTGAGGACCGGCAACTATGGTCAAATTCTTTCATCTGAGACACCAATAAAAAAAAAACCAATGTTGCCAGCAGCTGTGTTGGTCCCTTTCGTTTTTCCCCGCGCCCTCGCCCGAAATAGTCAGTAGAAAGTAATTCTTAGTGCGTATCGGTTAATTTTTTAGTTTTCACGTAATATTATTTAAGTTTTCCTGTAGTTACGTGTTTTATTTAAACAAAAACGTGGACAATGTCGATACAAGTGATAAATGTAAAGAGGCGAACACTAAACGAAATGTCGTGTTTGTTTTGTGATAAAACGTTTATAAATATTCATAGCGCCGCAGATCGGAGAAAAGATAACATTAGTGAGAAAATAACGCATAGTACAGACTTTACTGAACATAATTATTCATCATGGCATCGAACTTGTATGACAAGTTACATTAGCGAACAAAAAATTAAAATAGACAACGTTGTACCTACTTCTGAAAAATCAAGCAAAAGTACTTCTAATAAAAAGTTGCAAGATGCAACAGATGTAAGTCTCTTTCAAAAAACATATATGCTGGCTAATTAACGTGAATTTGACACACAAATTTTAACATCTTACAAAATTTTGAATTACTGCAAGTACCTTTTTGACGCAGAAGGATTTTACAGGAAATCTCCAAAATCGGAACACGCTCTTGAAATTGTAAACAATTATAAGTGTGATACAAAACACGCAACAGGACGCTTTAAATTTATATCTTCCAAAAATGTATATTGTTGATGGTACGGCACTTGTTGATGGTACGGCACTTGTTCATCGAATCCAATTAAAAAATGTCAGCACCTTTGCCGATTTTGCTGAGGCATTCTTCAAAATAATCCATAATCTTTTCTTGTCGCCAAATTTTAATGTAAAACGAATAGATATTGTATATGACAGATATGATGATATTTCGATAAAATATTTGGAGTTAACTTTACGGAGTAAAGGTCAATTGATGAGAAGTTTTATAATTTCAAATGATCACACAAAAATTCCAGCTAATAGTAAAAATTTCTTTTCAAGCAAAGAAAATAAGTTACAGCTCGTTCGATTTCTCTGTACTGCTGCTTCTAGATATGTACAAGTAAAAGAAGAGAAGATTGTGAGTTATAATATGTGGAGGATTTGATGATCCAACAAAATGTTTTAAATTACAAGGCTCTTCATTTTTTAAAGTACTTGACTTAAATTTGAACCATTTAGAAGCCGATTCAAGGATGTTTTGTCACATGTTTCACGCAGTAAGAATCCAATCTGCCCATATCATTATCCTTTGCACCGATACAGATGTTTTCATCCTGGGAATTTTTTTCTGGAATAAGCTAGCACGTCTAGGTTGTTTAGGTGTATGGTTCGACGCTTCTCATAAGAAGAAATACATTTCAGGAGGTTATTTGGTTGCTTAATCCCTTGGAGAAAATATTTGTCGTATTTTGCCAGCATTACACTCTCTAAGTGGTTGCGATTCGACCAGCAGATTGGGATCGAAAAAAATGCTTTAAAAGCTGCATCGTTGGATTTTGTTCAAAAAGCTTTGAGGCATTTAGGAAATCCATACCTAAGTATCGAACAGTTAACAGAATTTGAAACCATTTGCGCCTATTTTTTCTCAAAAAAAAACTTCGGTATAAATTATTTTTTTTAAATATCAGCTTCGGCTTAAATTTATTAAAAGTAATTTGCACATCAGATGCTCTACATTTGCATTTTTTGTTAAGAGCTTCAGCACAAACATATATATGGATAAATGCTGACCAAACACTACTATTTAATTACACTTTATTAGGGTATGAAAAAAAAATTATAAATTGTTCCCATGACAACTGATGAAGCGAAGGCTTGTTTTACAACTAGATTGTATTTCGTTGTGCAAATGTATCAAAAATGAGTGTCAAAATAAATAAGATTGATTATTTGTTTTTTTTACTTATGTTCAAATTTGCATTAAATAATTTTTTATCAACAATTCTTGTTTTTATTTTCAACTTTTTTTTTTTTTTTCAATTGACTAGCTAGCTATCATGAATCACAATCACAATCACAATCTTTAATATAAGAAACAATTGGATATTATCACTAAAACAATCATTAAAATGGTTCCAAAACATTTGGTCAGTCTATTTACTTTATATCTAAGGGGATGGGGTGTAAAAAATAAATGGACCAATAATCCCCATGGCAACATCCAGAATCATAATCTGCAAGCTTTTCTGAGTACAAAATCATGCACAGAATGCGGTCCTCATATTTTGCACACTCAACTCCATCCAGCGCCCGCACTTTAAAGTATTTATTATTTATTTAACCAGCAATAGTGGTTAATTAAATAGTGACTCTGTGTATAAAAAAAATATCCTCCCATCCTCCCATCTTCTATAGCTCACTTAGTAACTAAGTTAGATTTTAATATTTTGCAGACCTTACCTGTATCTTGGGGCGCATTTTAGGAACATATTTTTTTTCATACAGGGTATTCCAAAAAAGTGTGACGTCATAAGGATGTATTTTTAGATTTAGATTAGATTACATGCCGTATAATTTCTTTTGGGTGCCTCCTATAGTTACCTACATACTCGTAAAATTTTATTGAAATCGATTCAGTATAAAAGGCGAAAAAAAATAAGAACTAAAAAATATCACCATATCCACGATTATCATTTCCAGTAACTTACTAACAATTTAACAATATTTAAAACTTTTAAATTGCTAAAGTGAAAATGGTCTCTTGTCACTTTAATAAACTTTAATACCAATAAATTGTTTTTCAAAGCCACCTTCGATATTTATTCATAAAAGTTACTGTTGGAATCACTACATAGTATAAAACAAAGTCGCTGTCGCTGTCTGTCCGTCCCTATGTATGCTTAAATCTTTAAAACTACGCAACGGATTTTGAAGCGGTTTTCTTTAAGACTATCCGACCGATATTTCTGAAATCTTATTCCAAGGTCGCCATGCGAGCCGCGACGGGGCGGGGCGAACTGTCGGAGCGGTACTACATAACGTGATATATTACGCTTAGTATTTTCAAAGCAAATTACCCTCTTGATCGTTTTCGTGTTTTAATATTACTTTAAATATGTGTGCAAACAAAAGAGTATTCCTTAATATATCGATATAAAGATTATTCTGAGACCGAAAAGTATGGCCATTATGTAGCTAATATTTTAAATAAAAATATTAAGTTCAAGCTTATATTGGTATTTTCTTTAAATCGAGGGCTTATAAAATTCGTTCTTAAATTTTGTCGTAAATGTTAACCTATATTTAAAAAAAACTTATGTTGCCCTTCAACGCCTTCGTAGATACCAGCTCGAGCCGCAAAGCTATAAGAAAATGTGCGAAATAATATTCCTCCGCTTACTACATATCGTGGTTTAACCAAACAAATGAACGCAAACGATGACCGATTACTAAAGATCGCAAGAAACCAGTCAGCGGCGCGGCGCGGTGTTCTGGGTTTCACAGAAATCAAAGACGCCGACATTTGCAGGTAGCAAATCATTTGTGTAAAAAATATTCGTTCATTCGTTAGTGCATCAGTCAATTAACATCAGTGTATTTGTCAGCTTGAGTTAACTAACGATTTTCTAACAATGGGTTCTAATACGCGAAGGGTGAAAAAAAAAAATAAAAAAAAAATAGAAAATTGGCCTTAAAAAGGAATGTAAAATTATTTTTGTAAATTACAAAATTTTTATAAATTTTGTTAAATGGTAAAATCTGCAGTAACATTCTTAACAAAAATATTTTTAAAATTCTGGGTAGATTTCAATTTATGCAGGTAATAAATTAAAATATTTGAAAATGCACATTTAATGAAAAAGTACAATCATGATGCATGTCATCAGTTACATATTTAAAGGGATCTGAACCCCCACCCGAAAGCCTTTTTTTCGTATTAAAATTAAATACATGTAAAATTTTCAAGTTCTGCATGTTAAATTTTACTAGAATATTTAGTACCATACGGTAAAAACAGGTGACTGGCTTGCTAACAGGCCACGGTCGCTTAAGAAAACATCTTCAGAAAATGGGAGTCTACAACGGACCCATAGAAGGTAGACTTTGCGGCGAGGAGGATGAGACCGCCTCTCACATCATTTACAGCTGCGAAGCACTAACCCAACGAAGATTTAAAATCTTCGGGAATATTTAACGCGGGGATAACCTCCCGCATGACGAACTTGGTAGGAAACTATTGGACCTCTTAGAAGGAACAAACCTTTTCTAGCAAGACTGGGGAGTACAATATGCCAATTTAGCCAATAGGCTGCAGTGCAAGAAGCTCGGGCTATTATACGCCTGACCCCCACCTTAAACCAACCAACCAACCATACGGTACCATTAAATGTACATTTAAAAGGTAAAATGCTCGTTTCCGTTAATTAATTTTGCTTTTAACAACTTCATTTTAAGATGTCCTATATTTTTTCTGTGTTGGTTTTTATAAATAAAATAAATTTTATATCTTACAGAAAAAAAAGTTGGCAACACCAGCTGTATTTCATGTTTTTGTTTTCTTTAAAACCAAAAAAAATTGTTACTTACTAGCTTTTTACCGCAAAAGGTTTTTAAAGAAATATTTAAGGTAGGTACTAATATAGTACTTAAAAAGCATTAAAAATAAGTTCTTGTGGACAAGTTCCACAGGTTTTAGTTCAGAATTTTAAATTTAAGATTTTGCCTGAATTTTAAAAAAATTTAAATAGGTACTATCTTCGGTTTTTTTTTATTTTTCATATATTTTTATACGTACTTTCATATTTTTTGGTCATCTGAGAGAAAATGACTAGATGTAAATTTTATTTCTTTATAGCTTATTAATATATTTTGCGAAAAGTGAAAAATTAAAAGCTTTTTCGCTTGTTACCATCAATTCGCAGACATCCTCTACATAATAAAATTTAGAAATACGACAGTTCATTACCATAGTAGGCCTATCCAAACGAGACAATACAAAGATCATCTATTATATTTGCCTACTATGTATTATACCCGCACAGATTGTGTTATGGATTCCTAATTATTGATTTAAAATAAACATAAAATTGAAAATAGATGTTTTTATATTATTTTTGTTATATTAGACTGTATAAATAGATTAAATTAGAATTAGAAAACTACTAAAAATATTTTTTTCAAACATTGCAAATTCATATTTTTTGATGTACCCTCTTTACCTAAAACTTTGTTTCTATTACTTCCGGTTATACCGGAGAAGATATTTATTTTATATAATAGGATATTATATAATGATATTATTACCCAACAAACATTTAGAGCCTTGGCGACCTCTAATTTGGAGAAAATAACCTATTTAAGTAAAAAATAGTCTATTTTTTACCTCCAAATCGGCTTCTTGGACAAAACGGTCAAACAGACTAACTGTTTGGTGAAAATAAAGTGATTCGAACTTATTAATACGTCTTCAAAGTAGGAAAAGATAAGAGGCCCAAGAGATGGTCCAAGAGAGTAGTTTTAAATTGACTTGATAGTTAGGTCTAAGGAAAGTCAGTAAAAACGCCCAACCAGGTTATTTTTGGCCTTAGCCAAGCCCAAAAATCTTTTAGGCCCATAAATAAAGAACAAATTACTTCGTTTTTTCTTTAATATATCTTCATGGCCAGGCTGTAATTAATATAATGTTAATATTTTCTGAGGTGAAGTATACCCTATATTAGTATTACATTTTGTACTTAAAGCCCAGAAGGTTTGAAAGTATAAAATAGGTTATAGTTACTACTAAAATAATTTTTTATAGCCAAATACTCCTCTTATCTTGTCCTCAAAGTGACTTTAACCAGATATAAAGCTGTATCTTCCAAAAATTAGATTTTAAAGAGATTCTGCCTTAGAAATCTTTACTGATGATTGTAATGTTCATTGCACTGTGGTAATCTTCCCGGTTGTGGGGAACATAAAAATAATCCAAGGAGGAGCTTGACCCTCTCGTTTTTAAAACCGCCACTATTTTAAAATAATCAGTTTCCACTTTTTCAGCGAAATAAAAGGAGTCGCGTAGGAGCTATACCAAACGGCGGAACAACGAAATAGCGTTATACGTTTATATTCGAACTCGGCCAAAAAATTAGGTTAGCTAGATTATAATGATAGTGCGAGACATTTCAGCGACCCCGATAGAAACATTTTATGAAGTAACATACATAAGCCCTGCAGTATTCTTTAAAACCTCAAATTATGCTTCGTATACACTTACACTTATTATAAATTTATGCCATATAAACGAATATTTCTCCTAATTTAGACTTATCTAGACAGAAGGTCCAAAATAGGAAATTTTCTCCTAACATAACCTAATACGGGGCTGACTTATAGGTCAATTTTTTTTATGACCCAAACACAGGAAATCATGACCTTTAGAAAAAATATTTTGCTGACGCCATATTTTTTTAACATGGTGTATTATTTTCAATTAATTTTGTTAAATTACTTGTAACACTAAAACAATAACAAATATATTACAAAAACCCAGCACATAACCGAGATAACTTATTCGTCCAAACACAAAATATGGTCCATATTTTAAATTTCTTGTATTTTCAATTTTAATTTACCTTGTTTTTTTTTAATTGAATGCCTTCTTTTTGGGGCGCGGTTAGTTTTTCAAGGTAAAATTGAAATCTATAGGAAAAATTTTTACGCGCACCTAATTTTTCACCTCACATCGATGAAATAATTATTTTTATAAGTACCTATATATTATATACTACCACTCCATTTTAAAAATCAATAGCGGCTGACATTATATGTTCTGATTTAAGTAAACTCCTGCCTCCTGCGCTTTGATAAAAATAAAAACAACATACTATTTTCATCTTTTTCTAAACTTGTGGTTATGGTTTTCTATAAACCTCATAGCCCATAACAGGCCCAACATAGGCCCACAAAGGTTAAATACAGGTAAATACACCTCTTTACTACCACGAAGAAGACTACTTATCCTTGTCTATGAAGCCCAATTCTCCTAATGACAGGTGTTTTTTACCAGTTTATTACCTTGCTTTTATTCCCCACTAGGTGATAAAGTGGTATAAATTACTAACCTTTGACTATGTAAAGCAGCCTGTCGGGCTTTATAGTAAAAAACTTAGGTAAAAGTCACCTTTTTTAGACTATAATTGTTATTACTATTATTATTATTATTATTTTTTTAGGGAAAAAATTAACTTTTTAAATGCTAATTTCTTAAAAACTATTCCGTTTAGACATTTATTACAAAACTCGACTTGTTCCTGAGACTTCTGAAAACAACACTCTTTAAAAAACGATTTTGTACCCGTACTTATGTACACGACTAAGTTGGTTACATTTTAATAAATACTTTAAAATATGTTTAGCTGGGTCACAGAAAATATAGCTACGCTATATTTTCTGTGGCTGGGTCCATTATATTCACAATAAAATTTTTCTATAAATCGCCCGATAATTGAAAAATCTGCTCGACTCGATTTTTGAATTATAGAGGGGCGGAGACGTTTTGTGCCAGGCGAAAATAAGGCTTTTCCCGGGCTATTTCCTTGTCGTTCTTCTTTCTTATTTTACACACTGTTTTTTGGCTAACCCCAGTATACAAAGCAGCCCTAGCAGTACTTGAAGTAACTGGCAATTTAAAACATTTATTTTTAGCCTCCTTATCGCAAACACTTAAAACACTTGCCACTATTCGCTTGCTTTACATATAATTATTTTTTCGCCTTTACTTGCTATCGTGTACCACTACTGATGTCGCGTTGTCCCTGAGAATTGGACGAAATGCAGCGAGTCGCCGATGTTTTTAACAATGATAATATATTGATTTACACCGATCATTTGCGCTGGTCCACTGTTCGGCTCGGCAGATTACGCGTTGTTGCGCGATCGTCAAGCGATCTGACTTGTGAGACATTATTATTATATTGCAATTCCTGAACAAATACGCCATTGATAAAAAGTTATTGCAGAGGGGTAATATATAGCGCAACAGTGTAAATACCTGCCCACATTCTTTAAGGATGCATTCTTTTAATGGTAGGGGTAGGACCCTAAGAACTAAACTTTATAATACCAAAATAAAATTTAGTTGGTCATTTTAAAAAGAAATAAACCCATTTTAGTTGCTGATTTACATAATTTGGGTAGATACACTATATATATTTTTTAAGATTACAAAGCCCTCAAAAAACCAAAATTCAAGTTAATAACTATATAAGAACGCCAATGTGAAAGGTCATATAATGATGTAATTATATCAACTTTTTATTATAAGATTTTGTTTCCAATAAGAGATTATTATTAATTAACTGTGAGGAATTATGTTATATTATTTCTAAATCTAAAATTAATTATTTATAAAATAAATGCAAATTAAAACTTTAAAAAAAAATTTTTGAACACCCTATAGAAATATCCACAAATTTAAAATCATCATAATAATATATGAGTAAACTTTTACCACGTTAGCATAACACTGATGCGAGCTGAAAACTGTTATAAGTTAAATATATTCGAAACGTCGAACACCCTACTTGCTGAATTTTTCATAATCAACGCAAGCGAAGCGTAGGATATAGTCTACTAGTGCTTAGAAAATAATGTTTTTATCTTTAGACGTACATGTACACAACGTGTAGCAAAAACCAAATGTCGATTTTCAACAAAGACAAATTCTTTTCATTTGATTTCAGAGACCAAAAACATTGCGTTCTCTTGACCTGAATCCTGGCCATGTTTATTATTGGATTTTTAAAAACTTTTTAAATTTGGACTCTACAGATATTGGAGAATGTGCGAAAGTTGTTTTCATTAAAAAAAAAATATTTTCAATATTTTTAACAATCCAATGAACTTAAGTATTTATTTTCCGGTTTTTCATTGGCTAATATCTTTTTCTTCGAATTTTTTTTCTGCATGAAAATAACTTTCGCACACCCACATAGATCCTACCTTTCCATTGGTAACTTTTTTTTTCTAATAATTTTCTTAGTTTTTTTGTAATTCGGGTCAAAAAGAACAGCAATTTAACATGGCAAATTTTAGCGCGGTCGGATCCACTTAATAGATAAAGTGATGCAAGAGAAAGGTTTATATGTATAATACATACATAATATTGTAGAGAAACACTGATATATTTAGAGCTTTCTAATGTAATGTCGTAAATAAAATCTTTTTTTTTGCGCTTACTGTGCGCATTCTGTAGTAGGTAGGTATATTTAGTATCAGCATTGCACCCGTGCGAAGCCGGGGCGGGTCGCTAGTAGTTGATAAAATGAATTTTCTGCAAATAACTCTTGATGCGTTAAAAATTGCGATAGGGTTGTAATTAGGACAAATATGTGATTTTTAATTCTGCATCGAATGACATAAAAAGATACAGGGGTTCCCATTTGAAATAAAAAAAAATAAATTGCTTTAAAGTTTGCCACTAAACTTTGGACACGCTGTACAATTCGTATTAATCAAACTTGGTTAACGAGACTATTATACCTTATTTAATAAGTACATTTCTATAATTTTATTAACGAGACATAATTCTTTTTTTAATAATTTTTAAAACCAGTGACGTCTTAGGGGGCGGGGCGCCTTAACAAATAATAAGACGCCACTGTGTTTAAGCAACTAAAATATCCTTTTCCTGTCTGGTAAATTGTTTTCATATCTTGCTTCGTTTTCGAGAAATAAAAATAAAAACAATTTTGTTGCATATCTCATATGTTTTTTGTTGTTTAAAAGCAAAGTTAAAACATTAAAGCATAATAAAATTAAATTAAAAGATGTTTTAAATTTTATGAAAGAACTGATGAGAAATTATACAAAATTATTAATGAAAATTAGAACAATACCAAAAACTAACTAATGGGGTCGAATGAGGTGTTCAAAATTATTGCCGTTTTCATACACACCTCAATACACATACATAGCAAATCGATATAATAATTCGATTCAGCAAACTCTCAATCGTGTATTTCGATTAATAGCAAAAAATACAACATATAAAATAATTTTTTAATGATTTTTGTTTTCCAGAGATATGCAATAAAATTGATTTTATTTTTAGTTCTCCAAAACGACGCAAGATATAAAAACAATTTAACAGACAAGAAAAGGATATTTTTAGTTGCTTAATCCGAAAAAAATATAAAAATTACAAAAAACTCAGTAGCGTCTTATTTTTTGCCAATATGATTTGTAAAGGCGCCCCCTGGAGACGTCACTGGACGTAATAATTCAACGCTACACGAACCTTTTATCACTAAAATTATCATTACCAAAATTAAATTAAAATCTGCTAAAGGATAATAAAAATATTTATATTTAAAATACTCCTTAAAATTATTTAAAATAAAAACTTAACCACAAATATCTCCATTCATGTTGGATTTATCAAAAAATTTTATGGAACATAATTTAATCAAAAATTAATTATCTTTAAGAACCACAAAATTTAGAAGTTCCTGTCATGGAAAAAATTCTTTGCACCGTGGCGCCACCTACCTCTTGTATTATTTAAACACATTTTTTACACAGTTGTGAAGCCAATCATAGAGGCTAAAAACTGGCGTTTACAGAATTTACATGTCACTTTTAGTTTTCGAATAATTGACCTGGGAGTTTTTATTGAAACACCCTGTATATATAATATATAATATTTTTTAGGCTTTTGTGGATTACTAATCTCGAGTAGAAATAATGTTAACCCAATCTGAAACTTTTTTCTACATTGTGGTATTTTTGTTTTACATTAGCTGTTCCTTCTTATGTGTCAGATAGGTCCATTTTTAACAACGTTGCTTTTAAGGGATGCTATCTTATATTTTAATGAGCATAAAGGTCAAAGTGGAGCCTTATTAGAGCCTTTAATAGAGTAAATCATGACTATCTATGGAAAGTAATGGAAACTATGGGATTTGGTAACATTTTTATCAACGTTTAAAAAAAGCTATGCAAAGGGTCGGAGTCTCAGATATTATTAAACGGGTTTTTGTCAGATTCCTTTAAAATTGAAACCTCAATTAGACAGGGTTGCCCACTCTCAATGATTCCATTTGGTATAAGCATAGAACCCTTTATAGAGCTTGTTAAGTTTGTGGTTGAGGGTGTAACTCTGCATAATCAATCGTATAAAGTTTTGGCCTACGCTGATGATGTATCCATTTTTCTAAAGGATCAAATGGATATAACAAAACTTAAGAAAGTGATTGAAATCTTTGCTTTGGGCTCAAATGCAAAAATAAATACGGAAAAGTAAGAAATTTTCTTACTGGGTAAATGGGTAAGTTCCGAAAGTTACTTATACGATTTTCCGATAAAAGAAAATATTAAAATTCTAGGTATGTATATATAACAAAAAATTTTAAAGACAAGATAACTCTCAACTGGAACAAAATAACAAAAACTATTCAGACCAACAACATCACAAATAATTTAAGAAACTTAGATTTAATCAGGAAAAATTGGTTTATAAATATTTATATAATGGCAAAAGTCTGGTATTTAGCGCAGGTACTGCCGATAACTAACTAATTATGTCAAAAAATTGATTCAATAACAGGTAAGTATATCTGAAGTGGGTGTCTTTATAGGGTAAAACGGCAGCAATTAGAAGTAAGTATTAAAAAAGGAGGTCAAAATTTAATAAACCTTGAAAACAAGGCCTTGGCTCTGTTATTAAAAACGCAATTTCTGTCATGGACGAACATTCAAAACAAACTCTGGTTTAAGTCTGACATAAATTGCGTTTTTGAAGACTCTCCCCAAATCAACAATCCCTTTTTTAAAAGGGTTTATTCTAAAATAAAGGAATACCCTGATTAAAACTAAAATAGCTATTTACCTAACAAGTGCGGAACATGAATTTTTCCGCACGAGTCTGCCGTCCGCTACGCGTCGTTCGGTGAAGCAGCCGAGTGCAGGGAAAACATTTTCCGCACGTGTCAGGTAAAATAGTTTTTCTACAGACGTATGGAAATAAGTAACACATATTTCAAAGAAATTAAATAATTTTTAATTAACTATAACAATCACATACATATGTAACAGTAACTAATTCTGAGAAAAAAAGTAATAACTACAAGTTATAATTGATATATTATTGATTTTGACATTATCGTGCCGAAAAATATTTCCGGACTAGTGTGAAAAAACCAATTTTCCGCACGGATTTTTGACACAATCGTGCCGCAAAATTTTTCCGTACTAGTGAGGAAAATATATATACAGCATTAATGGAAAAAAAAATTCAAAAACCGGAAATTGAAAACAAATATCAGCAATTTAAATGGAAAAAAGTCTGGCTATCCTTGTCAAACTTGGAAATACCCACAAAATGGCGTTCGGCTGTATATAAAATAATTAATGATATTGCCCCGGTTGCGCAAAAGTTATTTCGCCACGGCATAGAGGTAACTCTGACAAATGCCAAAAATGTAACGCGGTCGAAGATATCATGCACCAAATTAAAGATTGTTTTCATGCAAAGGTGATCTGGAATTGGCTAAATAGCATCATAACTAGATAATTTGGAAAAAATCTAAATAATTTTGGGAATTGTATAGGTTTGTTCGAGGTAGATTTTCGAGATACCAGAGATACAGGGTGTGGTTATTTTACATTATTACAATAGTGAAGTAAAAAAAGATAACCTAGAGGAATTTCAAAGTATATTACGAAATAAAAGATTAGATAAAATTAGATTTGGAAAAACTAAGAACTACTCCAGAAAAATATTTTCATTTTAGCAAATTAATAAGGGTTGTTGTATTTCTGGAAAGTCAAGAAAAGACTATTGACATCTTCCACGGCTCAAACACCCAAATATTTTAAATACAAACGATAGTTAGATAACGTTCAAAATGTCTTATGTCATTTATATATTATACAGGGTGTTAGTAAATAAGTGCGACAAACTTCAGGGGGTGCTTCTTTAAGTGATTTTAAGAAAAATAGTTCATATAAACATGGGTCCGAAAATGCATAGTTTTTACGATACAGGGTGTCAAACTTTTAAAAAAAAATCGGATGTTCGTAAATATCTCGATATTCTTTTATTCGATTTTGTTGAAATTTGGTAATTTTATTTATAATAACAAGAGGATAATTTAGCCTCAATTAGATTAAAATTTTTAAGTCCAGTGGCGTTCCGGAAGACAGTCCAACTAATATTTTTGACAACAAAACTGCGCGCCACTGGCTTTTTTAAAAATTATGTATTTTTTTCGAATTAAGCAACTACAAATACAAATATGTTATTTTTTGAGTTTTTTCATATCTTGCTTTGTTTTTGAGAAAAAAAATAGAAACCACTTTATTGCATGTCCCCGGGACAATAAGAGTAAAAAATTTAAACTACTTACTATGCTATTAAGCAATTAATTACACGAAAGTCCTCTTTTGAATTTTAATATTTTAAAATCTATGCGAAAAATTCGAAAGAGAACTTTTGTGTAATTTTAATTGGTTAATAGCATAGTAAGTGGTTTAAATTTTTACTGTTATTGTCCCGGGGACATACAATAAAGTGGTTTTTATTTTTTTTTCTCAAATACAAAGCAAGATATGAAAAAAACTCAAAAAATAAAATATTTGTATTTGTAGTTGCTTAATTCGAAAAAAATACATAATTTTTAAAAAAGCCAGTGGCGCGCATTTTTTTTGTCAAAAATATTAGTTGGACTGTCTTCCGGGACGCCACTGGACTTAAAAATTTTAATCTAATTGAGGCTAAATTATCGTCTTGTTATTACAAATAGAATTACCAAATTTCAACAGAATTGAGTACAAGAGTATCGAGATATTTACGAACATCCGATTTTTTTTTTAAAGTTTGACACCCTGTATCGTAAAAACTATGCATTTTCGGACCCATGTTTATATGAACTTTTCTTCTTAAAATCACTTAAAGAAGCACCCCCTGAAGTTTGTCGCACTTATTCACTAACACCCTGTATAACGTATGTAGCAAATGTAAAATTATGTTTTAATAAACGATTTTAAGAAAAAAAAATGTGTAAGAATAGAAATCTATCATTGTCTTCACGTAGATCGTATATCGCCACTGTATTTTATTACCAATAAAGGATATGGTAAGTTTACATTTAATTTTTTTACTGTGTACTCTCCAACAGTGGCGCAACCAGAAATTTAGTTCGGGGGGGCTTAAACTTCTTGCGTGCCACGCCCTTTTTTGGGTAAAATACGTATGATTGACGAGAGCGACAGCCCCCTAAAACTTCTGCAATAATACGCCGCTGGCCCTAACTAAATATTTATGAAAAAAAAATTAGAGATTTCATTTTAATTAGTAAAAATGTATTTAAAATAAGTAACGCATATATTAATCATACTTATACTAAAACAAAACAAAAACCTTATACAATAAGTTGTAAGTAATCACTAATAATACTAATATTAAAGTAAAATTCTTCGTTTTGTTTTTGCCTTTTCATCCAGAATTTCTGCCACGGTAATATCAATATCGTGGTTCGCATAAAGAACTGCCAAACCATTTAATCTGTCCTCTTCCGTGGTGCTACGTAGATATGTCTTTAAATATTTTAAATTTGAAAAGGACCTTTCAGATGTCGCGGTTGTAATAGGCAAAGTTAAAAAAATTTGTAAAAGCATTTTTATATTAGGAAATATATTAGTATCACATTCGGAATACACTTTGTCCAAATCTTTCTTCAGTTTTTGTTTTTGCATTTTTTATACCACAGCTCAAGTTCAGCTTTTAACATCGTTTTAATGGAAAACTCTTCAAGGAACTCATTCTTGTAGAAGCTGTGAAGTTTCAAAAAACATTTAAATTGACTATCAAAATCTTGATTATCATATGGAAAGAGGCATTCAAAATTTTGAAGGGTTTTTCGATGTTTTAAAAACCGATCCTCGAGATTTGCTATGAGGCTATCTAAAAACGAAATAAAAATTGTTATTTTAAAATACTCAGCAGCGTATTCTGAAAGTAGATCTTGAGCTTCCTTAAAAATATTTTGAAAATTATCATCTGCCAGGCCTCTTATTTCTTTAACTTGATCTGTTACGTCATTAGCTAACTGTAATGCTTAAAAAAGGTTTAAATCGACTGTTTGTAGAATCTTGCGGCATATATTCTTTCTGAACACATTAGTGCGATCACAAATTTGGGACTTATATAATGCTGGCCAGTAATCCAGATGCCTCAGTGGAAGTATTTCGGTCGGTCCATTCAGTCAGACGTAGTATAATTTCACTATTGATAACATGATTGATGTAAATTATGTGGCTGAATATAAAATATTAGTAAAAGGCGTGACATGAAAAATTGGTTTGCAATTAAACGAATAGGCTAAGTTTCTAAGCTCGGGGGGGGGGGCTGCAGCCCGGCAGCCCCCCCCCCCTGGTTGCGCCACTGCTCTCCAATTAATATTTTAATTAGACAACTTGTTGCGATACCAAAAATAAATTTTTGACAATACCTTTCTATACTATCGTTGTATGTTTCCTGTTTTTCCAATCTTATTGCCAATCGGGCCCTGCAATAAAAACAATATTCCAATATGTCCACAAAGTGAAAAACTTTCCAAACGGCTCGACTCCGTAAAATTGTTTCCACACGAGACAGCGCGTCGAGTACGAAATAAAACGAGCTCGTGTTACGCGCGTGAACACCACCGTAATTCGACTGACGACGACGGGCGTAAAACTACTAAACTTTTGCCCTGACTTCAATAGCTATTTATAAGATTTTATTCCCCCAATTTGCCAAATTAAGGGGTGAGTTTTATGAAAGAAATTGATTAGCAACAAGGAACTTTTCTAATTTGTTTTTTTCGGTAGAAGTTTATACCGTACCTTAAGATACAGTCAGTCGGTACCTAATACAGTTTTAACCAATGATCTGCTACCTATATAGTGTGACCAGTAAAGTTCGCATCATTTGGGATTTTTTTTTATTAATAACTTTATTTGACATTTGACCATGGTATCAAGTTCTGCTTCGGAGTGCTTCGATCGAGATGAAAATTAAGCAAAAAAATAGTAGTCACGTGATTCGCATTATCTGTTAAATTAATAATTTAAAAGTGAGGTTATTTCTGAAAATATCGAAAAAAGTTATTAGAAAAAGTTTTTTTTTAATGCATTTTCTAGCTTACATGCAAAATTTTAGCTACATAAGATAATTTTAATTTTTTTACCCACCACTAAAATTTATTTTCCACTTAATTAACACTTTTTTGATGACACTGTGTTCTTTTTTGTATTATTATTAAGGCGTATTACTTTCAGACAAAAACTACGTTTTCAAAAATACTTATTTTATGAAGTTACCTTATACAGGGTCAAAAACAGGTAAACTTTGCATCTCATGCGACCAAATTTTAATAGCCCGATTTTGATTTTGTAGAAAAGCACACATTTAATATGGCGCTACTTTAAAGAAAATGTATCTGAAATAAAGCCTTGTCAAAACTGAGAAGTTTTATGTAGGTTGCGTTGTGTCTTATTTTGCAAAAGTGGTGCAATGTACAAAATATGGGTAAATAATCAAAATTATCTTATGCAGCTAAAATTTTCCATGTGGGCTAGAAACTGCATTTAAAAAAAAACTTTTTCCAATAACCTTTTTCGATCCTTTCAGAAATAACCCTACTTTTAAATTATTTTTTGGAAAAAATTTAAATTTGACAGAAAATGCGAATCACGTGACTACTATTTTTTTTGCTTAATTTTCATCTCGATCGAAGCAGAACTTGATGCTTAATAAAAAAAAATCCCATATATGATGCGGACTTTACTGGTCACACTTGTAGATGAAGCAATAACAAATCAATCTATTGACAAAATCGTTTTCCATTCTGAAATAAATCAATATACAAATCTCACTACTCCACTTTGTTTTCCAAACTTACGCTGTTAAAAGTATTGACATGAAGTGGGAAATTTGAATATTTGTCTAACACTTTATAAAAAGTCTGCAGTATGGCAACGCAGCAGTAGGAGATCCGCGCCCAAAGATGTGATCGCCACGACATTGGTCTGAAGCCATAATGACGTTGTTTCATACGTTTCCGTTAGGGGATGTTTACAGAAAATGTATCGCAGAAAAACATCGATATTTGCGAAGCATCGACAATTTTTTTTTAATAAAATTAGAATTACAAATCTAATTACTCCATCAAGCTCACACCTTAACTAGAACCGAAGGTAAAAGGTATAATCAAAATCGAGAGGCAATTGCAAAATATTTATTTTACGAATAAAATTAAGGTCTAATACATCGATGCATCGACAAATATCAGATGGCCTCGATGCATCTCTTAAAAACGATATATATCGCCATGGACGCCATGAAAATATCGATATTTTCGATGCGTCGCTGTATATCGAACATCCTTATTTCCGTCTGGTATTCTTTGACAGCGTTCTGAAATGTTCTTCAGTTTATCGGTTTTATGCAATAATTGCTGTGATTTTAGTGGTTTGTGATATTTTTTGGAGACTAATTAAGATGAGTCGCATCAAGTGTCAAATATAAGAGGATTCTGAAAATAATAATTCTGCAGTTACTTTCCCCTTTTGACTCTCTCTCTCTCTCTCAATCAATTTAATAATACTAAAACAAGGTATTTTGGAAAAACAAACTTGGAAAAGAGAAAATGAAAGTAAAAGGTAATTAAAATTATTAATAAAAGATACGTTCCTTAATGTTTACTCTAAATTTTTTTAGGATCACGCCCAATATCTACTAAATCTGGTTATTAATTTATTGCAAACACTAGTCAATTGTTCCTTGAACAAAAGATCCTAATTAATTGTGGTTGCTATATACTATTGGCAAACTCGAATCTAAGGTGCCGATATAAACGCATCAAACGGAGATTATTCTTTTCGGCGCCTATTTACTAATACTATACTACTAATAGATTTCTAGCTACGGCTAATAGAGTTTTCTGTCAGTGTAATACCTTAAAATTAATTTTAATATAATTGTTAAAAAAATCCACTTATCTTATAAGAAATGGGTGATCAATCTTAGACTATAAATGGGGTGAGATTGATCATGCAGGGTTATATTGCTTACATTGTACTGTGTTGTGTTATCGTTTATTTATATGAAAACTAAGTTTTCGAGAACTCAAAATGTACTTAATACATATTTAATAAAATAAAAAAAATGGGTTTGTTTAAAATAAATATTTAATTAATGATGATATTCCTTTGAGTTTGTATCCGTAAAAGCAAATTTTAAAAGTTCTTTTTTAATTCTTCCGTAATTAATTATTTCTTTGATAAAATACCCCTTAATTTGATAAATTGGGAAAATAAAACCTTATAAATAGCCATCGGAGTATAAGAGCAAAAGTTTAGTATAGTTTAAGCCGCGTTCCCAAGTGGAAACAAGAGTTCTTTTTATTACCAAACTTTGTTTTACAATAAATTAAGTAGGGCACACCGTTATCGGATAGTGTATAGTTATTGGGCATTAGGAGTCTACCATGGCTTTTACTCGCGACATGCATTTATACCATTTACTAGAAACTCTATGCTCTAGTAGAATAAGGTATAGATAATTAAATAATGTAGAAAACATCAAATTTATGCCACATAACTTAACAGTACTATCACAGATAACCCGTGGTACTATAGAAAAGAAAAATAATACAATCCTGTATTGTAAAAAATAATACTGGTCAGTGTGGGCACTTTATTTTGGTAAGTCATAAGCAGTGTAAATTGCATTATTTTTACCTTCCCTGTGCCCTACTAAAACAAGGTTTAAATAATAATTTAAAGTAAATATTATTCTTTAAACGTTCCATAATTGTATACTACTAGAAACAAGGGAAAAGTAATAAAATAATTAAAGAATAACTCATACAAAGTAAGCAGGGTTAAGGTGAATTCTGAAAAAATTAGGTTGTTGTCATAGCAACATGTCAAGATGCAAGGATCTGAGCAAAAAATTACAGATATAAAATTTTAATTGGCTTGTTAGAATATAATTTGGTGTACGAGTCCATCAGGCGCAGATCCAGGATTTTCTTCAGCAAGAAGGGCGCAAAAAAAGCAATTAAAACTGTATTTATTTTTTATTTTATTACATTCCTTGTTGCGAGATGTGCTTATTTTTCCTATTATTTATGGAAAGTTTTCGTTTTGACAATTTTTATAATCTCAGGAAGAGGCGCACGTCCCTGCGCCCCCTCTGTCTGAATCCGCCACTGAAGTCCATCATATTAGAACCTTCAAAAAAAACCTTACACTTTTATTGTTAAATTAATCCATGGGATTATATTCGAGTATTCAATAATTGAAATTTTCTTTCATGTGGATACTGGAATAACTGACAATAATTCGAAACTATACGAATTTATAGCACACGAGTAAATGTCACATTACGAGGTGAATTACAGGCTTTAAAGTATGAGGTCTTGTCGTATGCAGATTATACCAACCGAAAATTTAGATTGACAAACTGAATTTCATATATGGAGCGGAACTGTTATTATGGAATTAATATTCAGGTGAGTGAAAGTGCTAATCGATGGCTTAGCGCTAAGATGTCGTATCCCACACTTTTTAGGAATTTGGGTTTACAACATATTTGAACAATTTACTACGTTCCTCAACTAATTCTAAAAGCACGTATGCCACCGACCAATAGAAATATTTTATTTTATACATTTCAATTCTGGCGTATCATTGGCTATATTCTTAAATCTAACAAGTCGTAACCCTTTGGTGCACGTATTAGTGGAATGTGTTTATTTAGCATCGTTCACCGAAAGTTTTAAAATGTTTTTAACTCCTCCTGTAAAATTTGTCATTATTGGCATACGATATCTTAGAACTAAGGCATCGTTATGCTACCTTACAGTGGAGCTGAAACAATTTTTCTTCATGAGGCATGATGGAGTCTAAAAAATTTTCTGGGAGGTTGAAATTATTTTTTATTACTCATGACTGAGAAGTTAAACTTTTCACACTAACTTGAGTGTGGAAACTTTCACTTTAAAGCGCTATAGTGCGAAAATAATAACTAAAATTAAGAGCAGGCGTTTTTATTAAATTTTTCAACAGTTTCCTTTATTAAACAATACAAAACTTTTTGAAGTTTATTGTTTAAATTATTAAAAACTTTGAAAATAAATTTGTTTACTACTTGTTATTAGTATATTACATACCAAGTGTTGAAAATCGTACCCTCCAAACGAGGAGGTATGTAGCACGAGGCGCAAGCCGAGTGTGGAAAATCTTCGAGTTTGAGACAATTATTTTAACGCGAATAATGTACACGATTTTTCTTACGACCATAAAGAATTATCAAAAATAGTTTAATTTATTTTTATTATTTTGTAGGTATATCACCATTGTGTTTTAAATTATTTCAACTAGAGTTGAAAAATGTTAAAAAATGTTATGCCCGATTCCAACAGAAGCGTATAAATTAAAACAAAAAAAAACAATGCCCATTTTATAAATTTTAACATCCCTAGTTCATAGAGGTAATAAATAGACTTTTATAAGGTCTATGCTTTGTTTTAAATAATAAAAAAGAATAACTTAACCTGCCTTATACGACACCTACAAATTAAAATTGACAAAATTATCATTGTCGCCTCTCGCATTTTTTCTGCCTTTCGTCAATAATCGGAAATTAATTCGACCAATCGGCAATAGATAGTTTAACAAAAAACAGCTCAAAGGGGTACGCAATAAAAAAAATACTGAAGCTTTTTCCATTAGAGTGGTAGACTTGTGGCAATGTCAAAACAGTTTTAGGTAGTCCTATGAGGACCGTCGTGATACCACACGTATTTCGCGGAATCTATCATCACCTTCCTGATGGTTAACTCGACGTAGAACATAGAATAATCTTGGCAGCTCATTTAAACCAGCCACTACTGTTCATAAATTTAGTGAGTCGACCCAGTTGTAAGTTGCTTACTTCCTCCAGATCATAAAAGAATGGTTCGCCCAATGCATTGAACCTTCTTCTTGCGAGGCCGGGGCATTCACACAAGAAATGCTGAATACTTTCCTCCTCTTTTTCATCTCTGCAACTTCTGCAGAAGTCGTTAGCTCGTATTTGCATACGTTCGGCGTATCTACCGAAAAGGCAATGTAGGAGCCACAATTGCTGGAGATGCTACAGGTTGTCAGCCCTGTCCATCTGCTTTGCGCAAGTTGTTTAGCTATCCGATCTATCTCCTCTTCGACTGATCCCAGTGGTCTAGCGACACTTAGCCACAGTATTCTCTGACCGTAGTCAGGTTAGCGACGGCTTTTGGCGAACGCATCGAAGGCAGACTCCAAGCGGTGATCGACCGACCGCGTCTATTGCATGGCCTAAACAATCTGCACCGCGCATAATTTGTTCTAGAAATTACTTATGTTTTATTGTAATATGGTTAAGAAAACGAAGATTTTTATTATAAAAAATAGAAAAAAATTGTGAAAATCATTTATTTGTTTATTTAAACTTAATTATTTCCAATTATTTTTGTAACATGGAAAACTAAAATTAATTTTATTATCTTGTCAAAATAATCAAGGGAACGCGTCCATTACCAAAGTATGTATTAGTACCTAAATCAGGACCGACCTTTAATCAAACCAATAAGGGTTTATTATTTACTTTTTAATATTTTTCCATTTGCCGCCGCTGCTGGGGGTTTGTTCGGGTTTGGTAGCTTTTTTAGCTAAAAAGCGGTCGGCCTAAGATCAGTCACCCAGGGATGATAACTAAAGAAAAGTAATTGTTAAATCTATTTTTGCTTATATACATATCAAAAAGTTAATTTAATCTTCATTCATTTCCCATTTGCCCCCGAAAACCCACCGTTGCTGGGGGTTTTATTGTACTAAAATGTAGGTACTACTTTACCAAGTATGGTTCCAATTCGATATTGAAAAGGCCGGCGTAAATTTTTCTGCAAAATTAGGACAAAATTGAAAAATCATAACAAAACAATAAAATTAAGATAAGAACCTGTTTTTTATCGAAAAAACGATCTGCCAAAGACCTCCCAGTGGTCACAATCAAAGAAAAGTTATAGTACAATCTAGTTTGGCTTGCATAAGACATAAGCCGACGGAAACTATCCCACAAACTAGGACAGAACTTCAAAAAAACAAAAAAATTAATTTAATCTTTAATAATTTCACAACAAACCCGAACAAACCCGAACTAACCCCCAGCAACTTATTAAAGATTAAATTTATTTTTTTAAAGTTCGGTCCTAGTTTGTGAGATAGTTTCCGTTGGCTTATCTCTTATGCAAGCAAAACTAGATTGTACTATAACTTTTCTTTAATTGTGAGCACTGGGAGGTCTTCGGCAGATCGCTTTTTCGATAAAAAAACATGTTCTTATCTTAATTTTATTTTGCAGAAAAATTTACGCCGACCTTTTCAATATCGAATTGGAACCATACTTGGTAAAGTAGTACCTACATTTTAGTACAATAAAACCCCCAGCAACGGTGGGTTTTCAGTGGCAAATAATGGGAAATTAATAAAGATTAAATTAACTTTTTGTGTATTTTTGGGAAAGTTTCCGTCTGCCTTTTTCATATGTATATAAGCAAAAATAGATTTAACAATTACTTTTCTTTAGTTATCATCCCTGGGTGATCTTAGGCCGACCGCTTTTTAGCTAAAAAAACTACCAAACCCGAACAAACCCCCAGCAGCGGCGGCAAATGGAAGAATATTAAAAATTAAATAATAAACCCTTGATTTGATTAAAGGTCGGTCCTGATTTACTAATACATGCTTTGGTAATGGACGCGTTCCCTTGATTATTTTGACAAGATAATAAAATTATTTTTAGTCTTCCATGTTACAAAAATAATTGGAAATAATTAAGTTTAAATAAACAAATAAATAATTTTCACAATTTTTTTCCATTTTTTATAATAAAAATCTTCGTTTCCTTAACCATATTGCAATAAAACATAAGTAATTTCTAGAACATATTATGCGCGGTGCAGATTGTTTAGGCCATGCAATAGACGCGGTCAGTCGATCGCCGCTTGGATTCTGCCTTCGATGCGTCATCAAAAGCCGTTGCTAACCTGACTACAGTTATTCTACTGACTCTGCTAGTTCGACAGATAGGAGCGGCGTTAGGGTAGGGCCTGGTTGGGCGATCGGTCAGGGCGCCAGATAAAAGGGGCCCAATCCGACCCAAAGCCCATCGCTCATAGTTCGAGCTCTACTTACTCGTAAATTCTCTAAATTAAGCGAAAAAAATCTTTATGTTGGCAACACTTAAATGGAACGCAGGTTACTCCTATTTTTGTTTTAAATTTCATCAAAGATCGCAACTTACAAGAACTGTATCCAAATGTATGGATAGCATTGCCATTGCGAATATTATTGACTATACCTGTAACGGTTGCTAGTGGGGAGAGGAGTTTTTCGAAGCTGAAGCTGATAAAAACCTATCTTCGGTCAACAATATCTCAATCTAGATTGACAAACTTAGCAACTTTGTCAATTGAAAACGAAATTGCTGAAAACATCTACTTTAATAATCTCATAAAAGAGTTCGCTGATAGAAAGGCCAGAAAAGTAAAATTTTATTAGTTTTTTTCTAATAAACGATTATTTTTTATAATAAATAATTATTTCTTTTAATAAATGGTTATTTCATTATATCCTTTCCCTTTTTTCGTATGGGTTTGAATTGCAGTTGGGGGGCAATGGTAGGGCGCTGTAGTGTAAAAACCGGCACTGTCTACAGACATGTTTGCGCCCTCAGTGACGAGCGCAACAGCGGCCCGTTGCCGTCTATATTGCAATGGCCGGGAACCCAACACATAAGGTAGGCGTCTAAAACCAGAAAACACACAGCCAACAGCCAACGAGAAGCGACAGCTCGGCGTTTTGCGGGTCCTGTTTTGGTAAGCGCATGTCGCAAAGATGTTGTGTATCGCTAAAAAACATGTGCTCGTCTAAATTGTCTTTAGTCCGCGAGCTGACGTTGCGCCTAGCTAATTGTGATATTATTTTGTTTTCGTTCTGTGTTGTAAAAGGTCTGGATATTATTGTGCCTACCCGTATTGTTCAGTCAAAACCGGCCAAGGATTAAGTTTATTTAGTTTTCCAAAGGAGTACGAACGGTAATTATTATGATAATCAATTAATTATAATATGGATAATAGATTTAAAACTTTTAATCTTAAAGTTTTTTGGGATGTAGGTACATATTTTTAACATACTTGATAAATAAAGATGGAGCTTATTAGTTTCCTTATGTTTTTATGTTTAATCGCGAATAATTGTTGATATGATAAAATAAAATAATAAGATATAAGTTGTAAAGGTCTGGTTAAAATAGTTTTTGGGTAGATTTATTTTAAAAGGGGTAGAAATAATGGATATTATGTTGCTTTAAATACAATATTTTGTTATAGTGCAAAATTGTGGATAGGCGACTGCAGTAAGCAAGATTTATTGCCAAAAATTATAAATGCACACAAAAACTATCGGCTTTGTGAAAACCATTTCGAAGAAAAATATTTTTCAAGAAGTGCAACCATTAAAAAAACCTTATTTCCGCAAGCACCCACAAAGTTTTCTAACCTTTCGCCAACATTTGAAGAAATGCCTGAAGAAATTATTCCTTCATTAGGAGAGCCTCCCAAAAAAATTATTATATTGTCAGGTTTGTATGCTTTATACAGTGACCGGCAGAAAGTTCGCACCAAAGGGATTTTTTTTATTTAAAAACTTACCAAATTTTTTTGGCGGTTGAAAAGTTCTGCAAGTCCTTAAGCAAAAAAGAGCATAGACAAAACTAGTAAATATTGCGCCGTATACGAGGAAGAGGTGAAAACGTTAAATTCACTCAAGAATAAATTGCCCTTATTTTTCACTGTGGAATTTTTGTTTTATTAGGAAATGTTGTTTGCACTTAAAACTTATTCAAATACACCAAATTTTAGCTCGGTAGCACAAATAGAAATATTTTTCATGGCTACTAGATTTAAATAAAAACGAATTTTATTGTAAGGGTTTAAACACCAGAAAAGTTGAATTATTTTTGACGTTATTTTATTTAACGTCCAGTTCTCGCGTATTTAAACAAATTTAAGTTATGTGTCTAATTGCCCAAGAGGTGTTAAAAAATTGAATTTATAGGTTGCATAGCTTCTATCGATTCGTTATACGGGGCGTAAAAAAAAGTAAAAACACTTTTTTTGTGGTACCGAGCTGAAATTTGGTATTTATGGATAACTTTTAAGTGCAAACAACATTTCCTTATAACAAAATTTTTTACAGTGAAAAATAAGGGCACTTTATTCTTGAGTGAATTTAACTTTTTCACCTCTCCCTCGTGTACAGCGCAATATTTACTAGTTTTGCCTATGCTCTTTTTTATTTAGGGACATGCAGAACTTAAAAAGTGATACGAAAGCTACGAATTTTATCACATATATAAGTTTTTTTTAAATAGGCAAATGTAAAACAATATGTAATTATTATTCCTCTAGTAATTTCAGAATTAACATGTATTTCTGAATAAAATTTTTGTTTTTTTACAACAGCTTTTTACTTATTCAGGGTGAATTAACTTTTTTTTAATCCCCGAAGGACCACATTTTTTTTTATCCATGGGTAAGTAAGTATGACACTAAAGCAATTGTCAAAAACGTCACTGTAGTTTTTAAAGCGCAAAAAACTGTGTAACAAATTACTGACGTTTTAATAAAATGATATTTATCTCACGCCACCCCATATCTACGTATACCTAGTCACGGTATATTTTGACGTACCTAATAGTGTTCTATAATTTATGTTATAACATGTTTATAAAATATAAGTACATATTTTTGCCCGTCACAAATCAAAGGAAACTCAAACAAATCTGTAAAAGCGTTAGAAATTTAAAAGTTTTTTAATATAATAATTTTTTTCATTTTCTACTTCAATAATATTCTTAATTCCCAAGACTAACAAATTTACAACTTTTTTTAAGTTTTTATGTTTGAAAAATAAATCAAGTTATAACATTTGCACCTGTACTAAAAAGTAATGTCGTTCAGTGTAGAAAATAAGCAAGTTTTCTCGGAGTATTAAGTTGTGGATCGACCGTTATCTTTGTGTGAAGGTCACTGAAAAACGACCGATATCATAGGTACCGACAGGTATTGTCGCTTCTGCTTGCTGTTAATATTCTGTTAATATTCTGTGTCTAAAACCGCCAGTGCCTACTGATCTATAATATAATTTTTGAATATACCTCTGTGCCACGAATTTCTCGGAACTGTTATACCCCCCAAGCTAAATCAGCTTTTAATGCACTGATAATCTTCAAAGCGATATGACAATAATGCAAATGTAGCTCTATCTTCTTGCGGCAGATTTATCATGAAATACAAATTTATCTATACAAAATAGAGAAACGATTTAAGTTATGGATGTAATGCCGTTCAGCGGTGCATTGGAGCCCAATAAATTTTAATGCATCTAAATGCATTAACATTATTTCAACAGGGGCAAGTCAATCACATTCTCGTTAATTTGAAATTGCCATTTTCTCTCTCTGCAAAATGTAAATGTAAATTTTCGCCATTATAATATGATAATTAACCATAAATTTATTGCAGTCTCGTTAAAAGTTATTTAGTGCTGTTACACTAACCTATAACCTTAGGTAGGTGATTAGTTTTATATCCACGCTGTTATAAAATTATTACCTTAAAATATGGCGCCAGTGACATAATTTTAAAAAGTTCCAGAAAAGAGGCAAAAAAATTATCAGATTTTATGTTCATAAGATTAGGTTTTGCACCTACGTGAAATCTCTCTATTATATGAGTTCCACAATGGGATTTTTCTCTATAACCGAATTCATCATGAATGATGAAAGAGTTTTGGACTTCCATTGTCTTTATTTGTTTTAAATCACAACGTTTCAATTGATAAGTATCTCCAGTCGTCTTCAGGTGAATACTAAATAAGTAAAGTAACAACAACTTATACTAGCTGGGTGCACTGAAGCATAACTGAGGTGGGCATGCGTTTAGTTGGCACGCGATCTTATCCTAAGATTACATCTATCTAACAAAGGTTTCCATCAGATATTTCTTATGATTTCTAATGATGCTTTACTAAAGCAGCCTGGGTTCTGGTGAATAGCAGCAGCTTCTTTAAACTTTCGTTTCCTCCAGTTTGATTCCTTATGTAGGAGTTCAGCTTCTGACCACATGATATGGTGACCATGTTTCCAGGCATGGTCAGCAGCACCTGATTTGTTCGGTCTCTTTTTTTAACGTATTGTTTTTGTGTTCTTTAATCCTTGTCTCGAGTGGTCTCACCTATATAAGATTGGCCGCACTCGCAGGGGATCTGGTAGACGCAGTTTTTCCTATCTTTTTGACTTGTATGCTTTGTCTTCGTCAGGTGGCTTCTTAGGGTGTCCCTCGAGTCGAATACGGTGTTGATGTTATATGGTTGTCCTAGTCTTCTTATTTTCTCAGATACTCCTTTGACATACGGTATATTGAGTGTTGGTTGTGCCTATCTGTTTGCTTTTTGCGCCTTGGGGCGATTCTTACGATTTACTGATAATTGCTTGGAAATGCTATAGGTAGTTAGATCTGGCCATCTGCTTTGTGTAAGTTGTTTAGCTATTCAATCTATCTCCTCTTTGAACGATCCCAGTGGTCTAGCCACAGTATTCTCTGCTAGTTCGGAAGACATGCCTGCGCCTTCCCTGGCGAGCGCATCCGCATTAGCAACCTCGTTGCCATCTAAATTGCAATGGCAAGGAACCCAGCACAAGGAAACTCGATGCTGAAAACCAAGTTAGATACTATGTAACGTCATCCCATTATCCGCGCAATTATTTTATTTGCTAGTCGCCTCCGATTATAATGGTATCCTTTTTTCGATAAGTTAAATAGAATAGAAGAGGACACAGACTCAAGATATCATTCAGGTATATGCCGGAGGGTCAACCTTCAGCCTTAATCCCTGCTATTGTTTGAGTTGTGTTGTGACATAGATCGCTAGGTTCGCGAGTGTTTATTAGCGTATTTTGTTTAATTATTTTCTCAGTAAATATTTCAAAATTTTAAGAATTAAAACGTTAGAAAATTTTATTTTTTCTTCCTTTATGTGATCTGATGAAATCAAGATTTGGTGAAAAAGCCCATTGCTTAAGAATCTACATATTATATCAATGCTGAATAACGTGGTGGTGCACCATCCTATTGGAACATCAACCTATTCGCAATGTACCGCCGATCATTCTGATTTTCAATTATGGCTGTTAATGCAGGATCTATGGCGCCTTGCAGTAATTCCAAATACATTTCACCCGTCAAATTTCTAGGTAGGAAAAAAGGACTAACTAAATGATCGCTAAAAATACTAGCCCAAACATTTAATTTTTGTGGCTGCTGTGTGTGTACCTCATGATAAATTCTGGGATTAGAATCGGACCAATATCGGCAGTTATGACGATTTACTACGCCATTTAAAAAAACATTCGTCGGAAAAGCAAGTGTTGAATAGATAATAAATAAATATAAATAAATAAATAAATTTTATTTCAAGAGACCAAAATTTACATTGGTATAGAAAAAGTCAAAAACGACACACAGAGAACTGTGGAGAAGCGACTATTACTTATAAGTACAAAATATATATACCTACTAAATTACAGTTAGGATGACAAATCACAATCCATAAATTCACGAATATTGTAAAAAACATGAGAAACCAATATACTAAAAACAGTATTTTTTTAAATGGCTTTGCTTGGTATATTTTTGATCTCCCTAGGTAACTTATTATACAGTCTGGTTCCCATGTAAAATGGACTCCTTTCAAATAATGTCATGTTGTGCGCCGGTACAACAAAGTTCATATTGTTACGCGTTTCATAATTATGAACGTTTTCCATGGAGAAGAAACTATGTAGGTTGTTTTTTACATACATAAGAACTTCTAAAATGTATAAACTCGGCAAAGTGAGCAATTTAAGTGATCTAAATAGCCCTCGACATGAATGACGACAAGACACTCCCATCATACTTCTAACAGCCTTCTTCTGGATTAAAAACACTCTATTTAAATTTGATGGAGAAATGTTCATCGTTTATTATTCGTTCACTCATATCTTCACAAAATTGTAATCGCCGATCAATATCGTCTTCATTAAGTTCTTGTAAAAGGTGAATTTTATACGGATGAAAACTATGGGCCCTTGGAATCCGTTGGATACTACGTCGATGAACACCACACACAGTATCCAATTTGCGGGTACTTAACGTAGGATCCACATAAACTTGCCCAAAAACCCCGACCTTTATTGTTTCGTTTCCTACGGGATTTTCAATGTTGCGTTTTTTATTGGCGACTGATCCAGTTTCCCAAAATTTAGCTACAAGTTCTTGAACATATTTTCGATGCACGTTACTGTTCTCATGTCGCTCATTAAATATTTGTGCTGTTCTATTAGCGCAGTGATTATTTCCGAAAAATATTTCGATAATTTCAACCCTTTCTGCCGTGGAATATACCCTGGTTAATTTATGTATAAAGCGTTAATAGGTATTTTAACAACAAAGTTTGGTCAAATCAAATCGCAAACTATGTAGTAAATTCCTATTTAAAATAAGTACGTGACATTTCCTTCTTATCTTTCTTCAAGCAACAACTTTTTTTGTCACAAAAAATGGTCCAATCGCTATTTTCAACACCGAAATGATAAACCAGCCATAGGCGTAGTGAAGAAAAGCATTTAGTTATTAAGTAAATGATTTTACTCAAATTTCTTCTGAAAGTTCTGATGTAGGTACCTATAAAGTCTACGTTAAGCTTTAAATCAATAAATCTCCAAAACTACTGAACTGAAGTACATAAATTTTACATCATTATAAAGGGAATTGAAAGACCTTTAAAATAAGGAATCAGTCGACCCCCCTTTCTATTTAAGATTTTAGGGGTGGTGTCACCCCCGCCCAGGGGGCTGCACGTGTTAACGTGATTTCTTGCCAATTTTGTGTCCCCCTCGAAAATAAAATCGACGGGTCTGAGCGTTTTTCCAAAAAAAAAACTGAGCTGCCAGTAAATGCCTTTTTCGTGCCGTAAATGCCGTTTCGTTTTCGATGCGCCACCCTGTATTATCATCTATTTTGCAAAATCGCACAAGCGTCCATACGAAGCCACTTTTACTACAGGCCGATAACGATGGTATTTTTGACACTGCGATAGCAACGATCACTGATCATCGTAAGCAAAACCTTATAAAATCTCCAGTTTGTTCAAAAGTTAAATATTTTTTTTTCCAAAGCAAATAACATGAAAACGAGGAAAAAAGGAAACTTTAGTTATTCCCGGTTGCCTAATTAGCATAAAATAATGTATCCAAAACTCGAAAAAAGTATCCTAATATATCTTTAAGCCAAGAAGGTTAAAGAACAAGATAAGGGCAGACTTACAAAAGCTATTTTTAGACTGTTATTATTACCTTATGTCAAGGTGAAAACTGAAATTGTCCACTAGCATTTTTTGATTAATAAAGTGAGCGAACAAGTATTTTTTTTATTTAAAACTTTCTGTTCAAAAGTACCTATCCTACATAATAAAGAAACCGATTAGCCATTTATATACCGTGCGAGCAAAAATTATTTGCATCAAAGAGGGTTTGGATTAAAAAACGTATAGCTAAATTATTAAACAAACCCTTCGCGAACAAAATCGTATGATCGTATGAGAAATATAGAGGCGCATACTTAACTGCGGAAAAGTGAGAGGAAAAAATTTTGCTGTGCTAAGTTAAATTTTGAAAAGGAACGCTTAACGTAGCCGTTGGTTTTGCTTTGCTGTTTAAAAGTAACTAAAAGGACCTCAGCGAATGTTCAATATTAGAGACTTTTTGCACCTCTTAAATTAATATCAGTTTTTAGCTCCGTTATGGTTAACGTTATTAAACATAACGAGTAGCGTCACTGTTAAAACCAGAGATTTTGCAGCGCCTATACGTTCTGTCTGTAGTTATTAATTTGGCGCCGGCGCACCCAAACAAAATAAAATACCTAACCTAACAATAATTTGATTAAGTTGTATATTTTAATGTAAAGCTACTATTGCTTTGGATTTTAATGAATTGCTTATTACAATTTTAATTCATAGCAATGATGCTTCATAACTTTTGTATGTTCCGGCAACCATGCAGTTTAAGCATAACCATAAGGATAACGATAAGCTCTTCCTTATCCTTCCGTAACTAACGGAGTCCATTATGGTTATTAACCATAGCGGATCACCTTTCTGACATTGCGCATGCTCAGAATAACGATAACCACAAAAGAATGACGAATTAAGAGGTGCAAAAAGTCTCTATTATTACAGAAAATAATGTTCTCTCACCATAATCGGCTTCTTAAACGTTGTTTACCTACTACTCTTTAATGTTTACATTTACCTTGCACAGATTATTCTTTTTATAGCATTTGTTATGTTTTAATATATTTTTGGAGAGTTCTTTTTACACTCTATTACCTTCTTGTTTATGCAAGTGGAGTTTTTAGCCTGCAGAGTTAAAGCTGAAACAAAACTTGAAGCTTGAATGTAACGAAGTACGGTGAATTACGGTAAATTCGTTGCTCAACATTGGAATATTGGTTCTTATTAACAGATGGAACGATGGGTATTGGATATGTTAAAAATATTTTTTTTTTTTTAATTTTAAGATGTTCGAGAAAGGTCGTTTTTGTTTTCATTATTTGTCAGCAATAAGAAAAATTCACAGATCTTGCACCTTACGCAAGCATCCTATGTATTGAAAATACCTGACACAGCTTTAAAATTTTAATGACCTATGTCATGTAATTAAAGCCCACATTCTAATTTGGATTTTGTAAAAGTTTAAAAAATGTTCTTTAATTTTACAGGGTCCGCCCAAATTTGGTTTTAACAAATGGGATAATTTTTTATTATTGATTTCTCAGAAAATTTTATTCTACATAAAAGTTTTGCATCTTGAGTAAATCGTTTTGACGTATTCAAATCTTCTGTGGCATAGACAGGGTGAATATAAAATAGAAAAATATGACGTCAGTGACTCAAAAAATTTTAAAAATTTAAAAACTGAAACAGCCATATTAACAGTTAATGTGGAAAGTTAATATGAAAAGTGTAAAAATTCAATAAGGGCAAAAATTTGATTTTTAACTTGACTTTTCTTGAAACCCCAAAATCCTTAATTTCGTGCTGCTACCTATGTCATTTCGTTAGGAAATAATCCCAAAAAAACGAAAACAAAAATAAAACTTTGACACCCTGTATCTTGGTTGTTATCAATTTTGGGATAATGCAAGTTTAAATAAACCGCATTATTTCGCCTTAAGAAGCCTACTGTTGCTCTGTGTCCCATTACGTTTGGGACACCCTGTATATTAATTAAAACATATTATAAATAATCCCAAAAAAACGAAAACAAAAATAAAAGTTTGACACCCTTTATCTTGGTTGTTATCAATTTTGGGATAATGCAAGTTTAAATAAATCGCATTATTTCGCCTTAAGGAGCCTGCTGTTGCTCTGTGTCCCATTACGTTTGGGACACCCTGTATATTAACTAAAACATATTATATTAAATGTATGGTTTTATTTCTAAGAATAATTAATATTAATTTGTTTATAAACAATAATATTCACATAGCAGACCAACCAAGGTGAACAATTGCCTTATATTCAATCGGTCATATTGTCTAAGCCTACTTATGCTATGTTTTTAAATTATACTTATTTACCCAAGCGTTCAAAATAGACCATGAAGATTTTCATGAGATAGGTAGGGGTGCAAAATATAACCAATCACCCGGTACAATAACATTTTCTGAGAAATCAATAATAAAAAAATTATCCCATTTGTTAACCAAATTTGGGCGGACCCTGTAATATGCAATTATTGTGCTCCAACTTTTTGCCTCCCGCTTTTTTTTTCGATATAATATTCCGATTTAAATAACGTGAACTTACCTTAGTTATAACTTATCTCAATAAAACACTTTTTAACAAAGTTACTATGGCGTTCTTTAAAACACAAACTAAACTAAACATTATTCATTATTTACTTGCCGACTTTACGCTGATTCATATTTATATTTCTACCAAGTATTATCAGAGTATTATGTTACAAGACCGATCTAGATATTGCGCTGTTGGCCGCGACAGACGGCAGAGCGACATCGACATGAGCGACATCGACATGCAATGCAAAGTTTGCGTAAACACGATCCTAATAGTATTTTCAATACTAAAATCAGTTGATAGTTATATTGACAATTATTATTGAAAATACAAATTTTAAAGAAGCATTTATGGTGCAAGAAGTTGGAATAAATGAAAATTCAGTATAAAGGATCTGAAAAATATCATTTCCATCCGTGTCACATTTAACTGCAGGCTCTGAATGTAAATAATTTTTTTTTAAATATTTTTGAACAAGAAATTAACTCTAAGTAAACTTAAGGCTCCTTTTATACTGGGATTCATACTTTTCTAATTTTGCGCGGTTTCGGCAATTTTGTGGAGAGGCGATTAATTCCAGGGCCGCACGCTTCTGTTCAGTGTTAAAATGAATGCAGTAAAAGAAGCGCTGTTGCTATATTATTATCAGATGGTGTGTAAAAAAAAAACTTAGGAAACGTAGAATGTGGATTCATCCAATAATCAGCGAACGTAATACAGCAAGAGGATACGTTTTACTGTATAAAAATTTAAGAGAACACTCTGAGAAATTTTTTAACTGTTTCAGAATGTCAATTCGGTCTTTTGACGAGCTACACAATATCTTAACAGACAAAATTTCTTTAGCCACTTCCACCCAGTGTGCCTGTTTTATTGTTGTATTCGAATACTCTTCTGCCGAAGTATCCCACAAGCTTGGACGTGTCTGTATTGACGATATGAACTTGTCAGTGTCGAAAAGAGTTTTTAAAACATCCATATTGAATTCATTATTCATAAACCTAAAGCTTCGGTTTCCTGCAAAGCGGCACTCGCCTTAAAATTACGGGCGCTCTTTTGGGGTGCCGCTTTGTAGGAAACCGAAGCTTAAGAGAAACGACCGACCTGTCGCCGATTCGAATCCCGTACCCGGGCGGCTGAAATTAGTGCGATTCCGAAATTTAGAATCGCGATTCTGTTTCCGAGAATACGCCCGTCTAAACCAGAGAACTCACAGCCAACGAGAAGCGACAGCTTGGCGTTTTGCGGGTCCTGTTTTGGTACGCGCATGTCGCAAAGATGTTGTGTATCGCTAAAAAACATGTGCTCGTCTAAATTGTGTTTAGTCCGCGAGCTGACGTTGCGCCTAGCTAATTGTGATATTATTTTGTTTTCGTTCTGTGTTGTAAAAGGTCTGGATATTATTGTGCCTACCCGTATTGTTCAGTCAAAACCGGCCAAGGATTAAGTTTATTTAGTTTTCCAAAGGAGTACGAACGGTAATTATTATGATAATCAATTAATTATAATATGGATAATAGATTTAAGAATTTTTTAATCTTAAAGTCTTTTGGGATGTAGGTACATATTTTTAACAGGCTTGATAAATAAAGATGGAGCTTATTAGTTTCCTTATGTTTTTATGTTTAATCGCGAAAGATATAAGTTGTAAAGGTCTGGTTAAAATAGTTTTTGGGTAGATTTATTTCAAAAGGGGTAGAAATAATGGATATTATGTTGCTTTAAATACAATATTTTGTTATAGTGCAAAATTGTGCATAGGCGCCTGCAGTAGGCCAGATTTATTGCCAAAGATTATAAATGCACACAAAAACTATCGGCTTTGTGAAAACCATTTCGAAGAAAAATATTTTTCAAGAAGTGCAACCATTAAAAAAACCTTATTTCCGCAAGCAGTACCCACAAAGTTTTCTAACCTTTCGCCAACATGTGAAGAAATGCCTGAAGAAATTATTCCTTCATTAGGAGAGCCTCCCAAAAAATTATTATATTGTCAGGTTTGTATGCTTTATACAGTGACCGGCAGAAAGTTCGCACCAAAGGGTTTTTTTTATTTAAAAACCTACCAAATTTTTTTGGCGGTTGAAAAGTTCTGCAAGTCCTTAAGCAAAAAAGAGCATAGACAAAACTAGTAAATATTGCGCCGTATACGAGGTGGGTGAAAACGTTAAATACACTCATGAATAAATTGCCCTTATTTTTCACTGTGGAAATTTTTTTTTATTAGGAAATGTTGTTTGCACTTAAAACTTATCCAAATATACCAAATTTTAGCTCGGTAGCACAAATATAAATATTTTTCATGACTACTAGATTTAAATGAAAACGAATTTTATTGTAAGGGTTTAAACACCAGAAAAGTTGAATTATTTTTGACGTTATTTTATTAAACGTCCAGATCTCGCGTATTTAAACAAATTTAAGTAAGTCATGTGTCTAATTGCCCGAGAGGTGTTAAAAAATTGAATTTATAAGTTGCATAGCTTCTATCGATTCGTTATACGAGGGGGCGTAAAAAAAAGTAAAAACACTTTTTTTGTGGTATCGAGCTAAAATTTGGTATTTATGGATAACTTTTAAGTGCAAACAACATTTCCTTATAACAAAATTTTCTACAGTGAAAAGTAAGGGCACTTTATTCTTGAGTGAATTTAACGTTTTCACCTCTCCCTCGTGTACAGCGAAATATTTACTAGTTTTGCCTATGCTCTTTTTTGTTTAGGGACATGCAGAACTTAAAAAGTTATACGAAAGCTACGAATTTTATCACATATATAAGTTTTTTTAAATAGGCAAATGTAAAACAATATGTAATTATTATTCCTCTAGTAATTTCAGAATTAACATGTATTTCTGAATAAAATTTTTGTTTTTTTACAACAGCTTTTTACTTATTCAGCGTGAATTAACTTTTTTTTAATCCCCGAAGGACCACATTTTTTTTATCCATGGGTAAGTAACTATGACACTAAAGCAATTGCCAAAAACGTCACTGTAGTTTTTAAAGCGCAAAAAACTGTGTAACAAATTACTGACGTTTTAATAAAATGATATTTATCTCACGCCACCCCATATCTACGTATACCTAGTCACGATATATTTTGACGTACCTAATAATGTTCTATAATTTATGTTATAACATGTTTATAAAATATAACTACATATTTTTGCCCGTCACAAATCGAAGGAAACTCAAACAAATATATGTAAAAGCGTTAGAAATTTAAAAGTTTTTTAATATAAGTTTTTTCATTTTCTACTTCAATAATATTCTTAATTCTAAGACTAACAAATTTACAACTTTTTTAAAGTTTTTATGTTTGAAAAATAAATCAAGTTATAACATTTGCACCTGTACTAAAAAGTAATGTCGTTCAGTGTAAAAAATAAGCAAGTTTTCTCGGAGTATTAAGTTGTGGATCGACCGTTATCGTTGTGTGAAGGTCACTGAAAAACGACCAGTCGATATCAAAGGTACCGACAGGTTTTGTCGCTTCTGCTTGCTGTTAATATTCTGTGGTCTAAACGCTTTGCTTAAGCGCTAAGTTAAATGTGAAGCCGAGATTCCGGAATCCGAGATTCAGAACCCCAGTATAAAAGGAGTCTAAGTCTAAGTCCTTATTTCTGGCAAATATTGGCAAAATTCAACACTATTATAGGCAATTATAAAGAAAGCTAATGCAAACCCAAAAACGAAAAAAAAATTGGGTGCCATTTAAAAAATTTAACTTGTTTGACTTGTTATATCACACTTTTGTGGGTCACCCTGTATAAAGTATTTTCCTGAAATACATAACGTGTTACGGTAAAAGTTAGCATATTATAAAAGCCTGACGCACTGTTGCAGAACCCTGTAAGTATACTTATTTAAATTTATTTTACTAAAAAATCTTACCCATATAAACTAACCGACCAATAAATGGGGTGCAGAGACAAAAGCTATTACCGTTATATTATAATATCTTATACAAGATCTTTCATATGTTGTCTAAACATAATTTTCAATTGTTATCTATAAATCTGATGATGTGTTAATTAACTGTAAATTTATAATCATTTCATTCGGCATAATATAAACTTGGTTTGGAAACTAATAACCGGGCCTACAATTTATCAATGGGATCAATTATCATTTAGCCAAATGTAGTGAATTTAGCTAAATTCTGTAATATTCGGAATAATTTCGGCAAATAATAGGACAAAAAAAGTACTTATTAAATTTAATATTAATTTTTCAAGTGAAATTTTACCTCAAAAAAGTTTATTACATATTTTGTAGACTAGAAATACTTATACAGTAGACTCCCGATTATCCGAAATGATGTGGACCAGACCCGATTTGGGATAATCGAAATTTCGGATAATGCGGAGATTGAGGAAAATCTAAAAAGATGTACATACATACATATTAAATTCTAATACGTATGTATGTACATTAGTATGTATTCATATTCATAAATTCAAGAAAGAGGTAATTGGTACTTGTTTTAATTGTAAGGTCTGTCGATTTTTGGCCGCAACAACAAAACCAACAAAATATTTCTTAGAAATTTCGGATTATGCGGAGGAATAGCAAGAATCATTTCGGATAATCCGGTTCATGGGTCGTTTCGGATAATGCGGAGTTCGCATAATCGGGTTCTAACTTTATTGTTTTTTAAGATAGTGAAATAAAATTAGGGGGATTTGTATACGACATAAAACTGCATTTTTGACAGGTGACTCAACATTATGGAACTTTCGGTTTAACCGGAAGTGACATAAACTTTATATTTTTAAATGGGACACCTGGTATATTTTTCCTTTTTTTGACTCCATATGACATTCTAAATACAACGATGTATCACTTGTCACTTTTTGTCACCAAGAAAATATTTTTTTCCAAATTTATTGTTTTTTCTAGAGGGCTATGAATACCAAAAAATTGCTTATTTCAGTTCTTTAATCTTGGGAAAAATACAATTTTACTATTTATTTTTGGTCCAATGCTATGTGCTATGTAAAATTTAATTTTTAAAGTTGTATAACTCATTTTTTTTAAATAGCAACATGGTGGCTAGTCGGGTTAAGAAAAAAGAGGATTTTATTACGATTATTTTGATACTATACACTATTAGGTTTTAGAAAAGCTACCATTAAAAAACTTTTTAAAGTTAACTTGGAACTTTCTTAAGATGAAGCATCTTTTGAGAATAAATTTAGATTAAAATGCATCAAGTAACCTGTCGCCAGCAAAACTGATAAAACAAAATCATGCCTTGAAGAAAATTTTCATGCCAACAGCATCTGCCAAAGTAAATTAGTTTTTTGTTTAAAAAACATGAAAAATAATAGTTTTACAAGGAGTGAAAAAGTTGATATGTTGTTATTGTCAGGCTCAGTGGCACAATATTAATATTATTTGTGTGTTAAGCAACGTTCGTTTTACTGGTAAAATTACATAACTTGATGTTATATTAAAATTTCATATTTTAAGTCATTTCCATAATGGAAAAATATTGGTAAAATACTAGTAGGGAAAATAACAGTTTTCACTAAAAGAAACTGCGTTTAAATATGGAACAAGAATCCTATATGTTCCTATAGTGCAGTAAGTGTAGTACATATTCAGTGCATAATATGGGAAAAAATTACTATAACGTTACAAGACAATTCTAGTGTCATTATCAGGGAAAACCCAAAAAGAAGTTTCTAAATACATATTTTAAAAAATAAACTAATTGTACTACTAAAAACCTTAAACACAAATAAACGACACAGAATATTTTCAAAGGGCTACAATTGTGTCTATAACAATCTTTCTGATATAAATCCGCCATTATAATATTACACAATATTGACGTCCATATTTATACATTTATTTTCCTTATTACCCATACCAAAATACAAATCACTGCCATAATAGCTTTATAATTAACTAATAAGTTTATTATAACTAACACACGATCTGATAATAATATAGCAACAGCGCTTCTTCTACTGCATTCATTTTAACACTGAACAGAAGCGTGCGGCCCTGGAATTAATCGCCTCTCCACAAAATTGCCGAAACCGCTCAAGATTCTGAATCCCAGATACTGAATATTGCATTCAGAATCCCAGTATAAAAGGAGCCTAAGGGTTTATTCCTTAGACTAGTAGGTAATAGCCTTAACCGATTTCTCGGTTTCAAATTTAAAAAGCACAATTTTGGCATTTTGGTATAAACATTCCATCGTTGAATTCCGATATTAAAGTATAGCGTTGTATAGCTATTAGATTTTCTGGTTTTGTCTAAAATGCAGCGTTGCACGATCGCATACACATTTAGTTACCTGCGTTCCATTGCGCTGAACAGAGGCTAATGAAGAACGATCGGTCTATGATAAAATAATTTTTTTTTATTTGGCTTACGGCTCCTTTTATACTGGGATTCTGAATCTCGGATTCCAGAATCTCGGCTTCACATTTAACGTAGCGCCTAAGCAAAGCGTTTAGACGGGCGTCTTCTCGGAAAAAGAATCGCGTTTCTAAATTTCGGAATCGCACTAATTTCAGCCGCCCGGCTACGGGATTCGAATCGGCGACAGGTCTAGCATTGGTTTATATGTAAGTATTTTCACTGCGATTCTCGTTCAGTATCCTCTAGCCAGCTCCGTATTAAGGGTCGTTTCTGTTAGGTTTACGAATAAAGAATTCAATATGGATGTTTTAAAAACTCTTTTCGACACTGACAAGTTCATATCATCAATACAGACACGTCCAAGCTTATGGGATACTTCGGCAGAAGAGTATTCGAATTAAACAATAAAACAGGCACACTGGGTGGAAGTGGCTAAAGAAATTTTGTCTGTTAAGATATTGTGTAGCTCGTCAAAAGACCGAATTGACATTCTGAAACAGTTAAAAAAATTCTCAGAGTGTTCTGTTAAATTTTTATACAGTAAAACGTACCCTCTTGCTGTATTATGTTCGCTGATTTATCGGATGAACCCACATTCTACGTTTCCTAATTTTTTTCTTTTTTTTTACACACGATCTGATAATAATATAGCAACAGCGCTTCTTCTACGGCATTCATTTCAACACTGAACAGAAGCGTGCGGCCCTGAAATTAATCGCCTCTCCACAAAATTGCCGATACCGCGCAAGATTAGAAAAGTATGCATTCCGAATCTCGTTAGAATTCACGTGAGATTCTGAATCCCAGATACTGAATCTCGCATTCAGAATCCCAGTATAAACGAGCCTAAGGGTTTATTCCTTAGTCTAGTAGGTAATAGCCTTAACCGATTTCTCGGTTTCAAACTTAAAAAGCCCAATTTTGCCATTTTGCGCGCAGCAAAATCAGCTGCGCGTGCTGATGAAAAACTGGCCTTGTTAATACAAATAAAAGGGGTCATATCGTGCCTTATGTTGCTACCTTTCTCGGTGCAGGCTGGACGCCACTGTCTCCCTATACACGTGACTGTTGGATTGCTTGTTGCAAAGATATATATATAATTTATCCAAAGTCAGTGTGATGACATTCCAATCATTCCATACGGCATACAAACGGCGGTAAACAGTCTTAAAGAGACCGACCTCACAACTAGGGTTGTCAGATCTTTCTTCTTCAATTCTTTAAGTTTTTTTATTAAAAATGTTTCTTTTATATCAGTATTCAATTGTTAGTCAGTAACTTTCTTTAAAAGCTAGTTTGCAAATATACTTTAAATCGAGGAGTTTTGAGTGTGACAGAAAAAAATAACAAGCCATTCATTGTTATAATAATACATTCTTTAGTCCTTAAGAAACAATATAACTGAAATCAAGACAAAAAGTGTTTTCAGTGTTTAAAAAAAACTAATTAACAAACCCTTGTTTTTCGTATATACTTACATTGTTCTTACAAATCCGAAAATTTTGAAGAATTGGCAACAGCATATAATTAGTTGCGCTTGCAAGCGCCATTTAAAGCGGCTGGTGTAAGCTGAAGCGGTACGCAGCCCGTCTAACGATCGATTCTGTCAGACAGAGATAGGCCAGTGTCCGCCGATGGCGTGGAAGAGACGAAGATAAAATATACGTAATTTGGAATTTGTGGACGGGCTGGACAATGGTCCCAGAATGGAGTCCTGGTAAAAAAATTAAAGCATTTTCTGAGCAATGTCGTGCCGTGTCAGGTTTATTTTTCTGATTTTAGTTTTGTGTATAGAATTTTTGAGTTACCTTATATTTATTATTTTAATATAATAATATTATATAATATACAGTGGGTTTATAAACTGTACAAGCACCTAATGTAAAACAAACTTATAAGTGTGTATACGCATTTTAATTATTTGTTTGGGACGCCTATGGTTAGGAGTTTCATACTGTTCTATGTCATTAAATTGACCTAAGAAACACTATATCAACTAAATAGGATTTCATCCGAATACATCAAATAGCGCTATAATTTAATAAATTTATTAGGTACCGTGCGAGCAAAAAATATTTGCATCAAAGAGGGCCTTGCATCTAAGGACGTAATGCTTAGTCGTTGAGCTTAATACCTGTTGGGTGTCAGTAACTTCCTGAATTAACAATCAATCAGTTATTCCGTCATCTTTGACAGTCGTTACAAGTAATTTGATTCATCGCTAATTTTTCCAATTTCTTGAACAATTCACACAATGGGCTTTACGGAACAGCACAAAACATTCATGGTTGAAGCATATTTTCGGGGTTAGAGTAAATGGTGAGTGGAAATACAATCCGGGTTTGTGCATGGACGATTTTCACGAACATTTTCTTAACGTTGCTTTTATTGCTGGGGATTTTTATCATTGCCTAAAAAGAACCGTGGCTGTGTTTAGGGAAACAGGTTCTATACAACACAAAAAAGGAGCAGGAAGACCATCTCTAAGAACAGAAGAACTTGTTGCAAACGTTCGTGAAATAATGCAAAATACGCCAACAAATTGTATAAGACGCCTGTCCCAAAAAGTGGGAAGATCTTATGGAATATGCAGGACTATTCTTAAGAAGCAGCTAAATTTATTTCCTTATAAAGTGCAAATATTCCAAGAAATACAAGCGGCAGATTTTAAAAGAGGCAGGAATTACTATTATTATTAGGAATTTATGCTTGAAGCATGGCGGTGGCCAATTTCAGCAATTTATGTAATTATTTTTCTTTCTGTATATTCTTACTTTGTTAATTTTGTAGACAACAAAAATAAATTTGTATTTGTCTACTTATTTTATTACCCATTAGTTTGGCATATCATGTCATAATATAAATTTGACAAAATTTTAACCTAGATTTGGTTAGATATATCGTCTCCATATCATTGTGATCTAAACCAAGCCCTACGTTTTTTAATCCAAGCCCTCTTTGATGCAAATAATTTAAAACAAACAGTAAATTCTACTAATGAAAATATAAAAATATAAACAGACGAAGAACAAATCTAAGCATACAATCAAACTGAGAGAGTAGTTACATTTTCATTGCAATATTTAACACAGTGATTAAACACGCACGACCTGGTATATATCATACATTTAACAAGCTTTTTGCCTTGACAATGTTATTATTTATACAAAAAAAGAATTTTCAACATCTCTAAAACATACTTTTTAAAACTACTTTTGTGTTGCGTATTTAGAAGATTTTAATAACATAGTATTACAATTGTTATCTTTAAAAAAAGTGTAATGGTAAATAAAGAAACAAAATAAGAAAAAGCAACTTTATTTGAGCACTTATTGTTAGAATACGGAACATTTTTATTGTTTCCCATTTAGGAATATTACTATTTCATTTCTTTCTGCGGTTTAGGTATACTTTTATTTTTATAGCAACATTAAGCTAATTTGATTTTTGAAGTATTGCCCATTTTACCAACAAAGTAAAACAAAAGCATTCTCTAATATACACTTTTTAACATTTAAATGGCATCATTGCTAGTAGCAACTAGGGCGCAACTAGAAGGGGACTGAGGGCGACCGCCTCGGGCACCATGGATAAGGGGGCGCCCCTTTTAATTGGAAATAAATACTAAAACAAATATAATTAAAACGTAAAGAAAGTAAACCAGACTAAAACAAAATTGGGTTTTAATAACTATAAAATACTTTTTTTAATTTGTGTGTTTATATACCGGGTGTCCGCGAAAGGTGGTTCGCCCCTATAACTTTTTTGGCTTTGAAGATATTGGAATGAAATTTGGAGAATGTGTATACGACATAAAATTACATTTTTTGACGGGTAACTCAATTCTATGGCACTTCCGGTTTAACCGGAAGTGACATAAACTTTCGATTTTTAAATGGGACGCCTGGTATATTTTTACTTATTTTATCTCCACATGACATTCTAAACACAATCATGTGTCACTTGTCACTTTGTGTCACCAAAAAAAAATTTTTTTTTTCATTTTTTTTTTAAATCTAGAGGGCTATGAATTCGTTTAAATTACTAATTTTGTCTTATAATCTTGAGTAAAATACCAATTTACTCTTTTTTGTCAAAAACCAATCTGCTGTGTAAAATTCAATTTTTAAATTTGTATAAGTCATTTTTTTCAAATGGCAACATAGTGGTTCACCCGGTTAACAAAAGAGAGCATTTTCCTACGATTAATTTGATACCAAACACTTATGGGTTTTAAACAAACTTTCGTTTAAAATACTGGTAAAATATAACGCTAACATTTTTCTAAAATGAACGGTCTTCAGAGAATGAAATATTATTTAAATGAATCGAGTAGGCCTGTGAAATAAAAACATGAAGCTGTCATGAAAAAAAATTACGGCCTGTCAATATCTTATTGCATATCGCTTCGGCAACAGTACGTTATTGTTTAAAAACATGGAGAATAATAATATTTATACAAGTAGTGAAAAAGTTGATATGTTATTAGTTTTCGGAGAGTGTAGGCAAATCTCAACTAATGCTGCACGTCTTTACGCACAGAGATATCCAGATCGGCATCACCCAACCCGGCACTATTTCCCAAAAGTGGTTCAGCAAATGCGAAATGGACCTAATAATAATGAAAACATTAAATTTGTTGTGAGCGAAGAAAAAGAAATAGACGTTCTGGCATACGTACAAGTACATATCAACGCGTCCGTCAGAGAGATCGCGCTAGAATGTGATATTTCTAAGTCTTCTGCAGGTAAAATTTTAAATAAACATGGATATCACTCATATAAATACCAACTACACCAGCACCTGTACGGAAACGACAATGAAAGGAGACTTAGCTATTGTAATTGGTTTTTAGAAAAATATTTAGAGGATAACACATTTCCCAATAAAATTCTTTATACTGACGAAAGCCGTTTCACTAATTTGGGACATTTTAACAGAAATAACAAGCGATATTGGTCTCAAGAAAATTTACACTTGATGCAGGAAGGAAATTTTCAAGAACGGTTTGGTTTCAATTGTTGGGTTGGGATTTTAGGGGACAGAATATTAGGTCCTATAATTTTTGACGGTTCGCTAACAGGGGCAAGATATCTAGATTTTCTTACGCAAGAAATTGAGCAGTTCTTGGATGAGATACCGTTAATAAATCGAGAAGGACTATTTTATCAACAAGATGGTGCCCCCCCACACAACTTGAGGGCAGTAACGGAATATTTAAATGAATTATACAACGAAAATTGGATTGGAAACAGGGGCCCAGTTAGTTGGCCGGCAAGGTAAAACGGAATTGTTCTTAATTTATACCTTTATTTCATTTTAAAACTTTTTAGGTCGCCCGACCTTACGCCACTAGATTTTTTTTTATGGGGTACTATTAAAAATGAGATATATGATGTACCCCCTGCCACACGAAATGAATTAGAAAACAAAGTAAGGGCAGTTATTCATCGAATTTCACCACGACATTTAAGAAACGTTGTAAGAGCAACAAAAGAGAAAGTACGACTTTGTCAGCAACAAGATGGAGGTCATTTTGAACATCTTCAAAATTAAAGTTAAAAATAAATAGATATTATGTAGATAGTTATAATTGTTTGGTTATTTAATTAGTAGGTATAATGCATACTATAATTTTTAATAAATTTAAAAAAAAAAATTAAAATGAAAAAAAAAATTTTTTTTTGGTGACACAAAGTGACAAGTGACACATGATTGTGTTTAGAATGTCATGTGGAGATAAAATAAGTAAAAATATACCAGGCGTCCCATTTAAAAATCGAAAGTTTATGTCACTTCCGGTTAAACCGGAAGTGCCATAGAATTAAGTTACCCGTCAAAAAATGTAATTTTATGTCGTATACACATTCTCCAAATTTCATTCCAATATCTTCAAAGCCAAAAAAGTTATAGGGGCGAACCACCTTTCGCGGACACCCGGTATACCTCATATACATGGATCCGATTGCTTACATTTTAAATCTATTAAAGATCCCAGGGTTCACAGTTTGTTGGTTAGCTGTATGGTCTAACCCATGCATCCAAAGAATAGTTGTTGCCAAACTTACTGTAAAGTCACATATCTTTAGATTCATGAAATTAATAAAATACATGTTTTCCCATTATAATTACAAATAAGCTTCAAAAGTTAATAGGATGATCTGGGTAGAACAAGTTTTTGTTTTGTTAGTAAATAAATATGTGGTATTTAACAGATCATTGAATTTAGTTCCTAATTATTTTAGTTTCATGGTGACAAAATCTAGAATGATAGCAGCAACGTCGCTTTTCTTTTTTACGCTTCGGCCATTCTCGGATAGCAACTGATGAACTGCTGAAAACGCTTACTTGCGCAGTATATAATATATTATGTTGTTTGTGACAGTGTGGTTAGTGGTAGGAATACTCGAAACTTGATCGAGGGTAATTAAAGACGCGGCACAACCCCAACGAAGTTCCAAATATTACTGAAACTGAATTTCTGTCGACGAAGCGCAAGATGTGATTCCGTTAAACTTGTCGTCCCCTCTCTTTAGCCGAGGGATCGCCTCGCCATGCGTTTGTCACGTCGGCTACACAGATTGATATATTGTCCTTATTGCAGGCATCTAAACATATTATTTAATTTTATTCTTTTATACCCACATAAGATGCCACTGTAAGGTGGAACTTGCCAATACGATTTGGGTATCTATCCGGTTGGACTTTTTTTTTTAAGTCCGTCACAACTAAGTTTTAGACCGAATCCTCATGGGAGTAAATTTGATAGCGTAGGCGTGACAATTCTTTAAGATTTAAAATATCCACCAATCACGTTACACTTACGCTGTTACATTTACGCTCATGGGGACTTTACCTTGATCTTATTTTCTTTCTTCTCAAAATATCTACAATGTAATAGTCTAATGAAACTTGCTTTTATATCGAACAGACATTGTATAAATTTATGATAAATATGCAACCATTTTATTCAAGTCTATCACGATTTGGCAAATTAAGGGTTGAGATTTTGCATTTCACTAAATAGCCTACAAAAACGTCAGTATTGATGGTAATCAGTATTGCGTGACTTGCCTTATTTACACAGTGGTTTATCAGCATTATACTTAATCATTTAACCACCTATATACATATATTTATTTTGAGATTAAATTTGATATATTACTGTTCATGTTAATACTAAATATGTCCATTGAAAATAAAATGTTTTGTAACATAATATTTTTTTTTTAAACAAGAAACTTTGAAACTGAATTTTCGTCAACGAAGAGAAGTGATTTCATCAAACATAGTTAGCACAAATGATCCCTTCTCTTTAACCAAAAGATCGCGTCGCCATGCATTGATTGATCGGTTTCGGTTATCTATCTGTTATTAACATATCGCAGAACACTGCGATATGTTATACATCCTACACATGTCCAATTTCGACCCCTGATCGCCTCTTACAAATTTTCGTCTTATATAGCTGCTACATTTAAAATATGTATGCATGTTGTCGTCGCGTCGTCGTCAGTTTGGACATTTTCACATTTGCGATTTTTTTTTCGGAAACGGTTAGAGTAGGATGATTGAAACTTTTTGGTTTTAAAGAGGAGTAGTGGGGGTACGTTGTGTAAAAATTTCGAATATACAGGGTGTATCGGAAAAAAGTTATTAAACCTCAAAGTCGAAAAATATTGGATTCTCGTTGGCACTCGATATAGGCCGCAAAAATTATTTTAATTATTTTTTTTGATTTTTTCCAAGTCGAATTTGATCGTTAATAAGTCGAATTGGGTGCATCCGATCGATATTCGGTTTGGATAATGATGTATGCCATCTGAAATACTACCTTTTTCCAATATATCGTTCTATACCTAACTGGAATGAAAATTGTCGGAAATTGTAAGAAAGGGAAAGCTATGATTTTAGACCCGATTTTTTTACGGTTTTTATTTTTTTTCGTACCGAAAACGACTTTCGATCGAAATGTTGTATACTTTAGCGGATAGAGCTCGTCAAGTTGTATTAAGGAGATATTTTTCGTTTCTTTATCTTTAATACGGAAAAAACGGCAAGCTTTTGAATTTCCATTTTCTTATTTTCTGTTGGCGTCGCACTGGTTCGCTTAAACACGTCAGCAAGTGTCTGTAAATAACTTTTTAAATTTTTTTCTGGTCTACTATATCAACGGATAAACAAGCTTTAGATTGCATAGTAAGCGCACTCTGTGAAAACATATTTTGTGGCTCAAAAAAATTAATTTATGATTTATTAAGAGATATTTTCAGCTGACGTTTTACTATATCGACTGTAGCTTATTCAATTTTTTTTCAACCGATTTATTTTTTTCCCAAAACACGCGCTGATATCTTTTCAACACTCCTGCATATCCAAACTTTGTCTTTGGTTTTCATGTAATTTAATTCTAAAAATCCGGCTGTCAGAAATGGTTGAAAAATTGGATTTTCAAGTTGACTTTCTAGAATAATAAGAACATTTCGAGACTATTTATTCCATGGAATACCTACATTCAGTGGCGGATTTAGAGGGGGGGCACAGGGGCACGTGCCCCCCCTGTCATAATAATTTTGCACGAACCAACCTAAGCGTAACACCCAAAATTTCAAACACAGTGACAAAGCATTGTATTGGCCTTTTTTTATTTTTTTTATCTTATTTCATTTTCAATAAAATAAGTAGGTAATCATACATTTTTAAAATATTTACTAAAAATTATTGACCAAATTTGGGCGTGGTCCTAACAAATTTTCGCCTGCGGCGCGTTTTGTCCGCAGCGGGCTTTTCGTGCACCCCAAGATAACAAGTAAGTGCCCCCCCTGTAATTTTTTCTGAATCTGTCACTGCCTACATTGAACCTTCTTCTAATTTTATTGACCAAAATTTTTGCCCAAAATGTTTCAGAAATAGTTGTAATCTCGATTTTAAAGATGGTGTTACGGCATTGATAATCCGTCGCCACGCGGTCAGAGGCTGTTCGACATTTCGATATTCCCGATTTTTTGTTCAAAAACGGTTAGAGAAAAACGATTAAAATTTTCTGGATGTAGAGAGGAATAGTAGGGGCACGTTCTGGGAAAACTTCCAATATACAGGGTGTATCGGAAAAAAGTTATTAAATGCATAGTCGAAAAATATTGTTTTTTTGTTGTTGCGCGATACAGGTGGCAAAAATCATTTTAATCGATTTAAACTTCTTCGACGTGTAGACGACGTTGGGCTTCAAAACACTGTTGTTTGCGAACGCGATCGGCAGTTGGGAAGTCAATTTTTTGATTTTTTTAAAATCAATGTAGCGTCATGTTTGATCGTTAATAAATCGAATTGGGTGCGTCCGACATACTTTTCGTTTAGGCCATCTCAAATACTACTTTTTCAAATATATTGTTCTACACCTATAACGGTAATAGGAATGGTCGTAAATTGTAAAGGAGTGAAATAAACAGACAATTTCAGACAAGATTTTTTTACAGTTTTTATTGTTTTTTGTACGGAAAACAACTTTTGATTGAAATGTTATATACCTTAGCGGAAAGAGCTCGTCAAACTAAAATGAAAAGTAAGTTTTTTAATTTTTCATCTTTAATACGGCAATAATATTCTATTATAATTTACTTTCAAAGTGGTCGGTGGCCTAGTGGTATATAATAGGTTACGACTTGTGATCACGATGATCCCGGGTTCAATTCCAGGCGCGTCTTTTTATTTTTTTAATATTTTGTTATTTAGGTACTGAAAGTTTTTTAAATTTCGGATTCTTACAGCGACAATCCTCGGTACGAAAAAAACGAACTTGCGTTGTGAAGAAACTAAATTTTTTTTTATCCCGAATTAAATTGCTTTACAATTAGAGGTTGCTAACAAATGGTTTTGTCAAAAGTATGAAATTAAATGAACGAACTCGAACAGTGCCGTGCCGGAAGGGCTCGGCACAATAACATTTTCACCAATTTATCAGCTATCAAGAATAGTTTATTTTCCTTATGTTTAAATTGATTGAATACATATTTTTATAGGACAAACTTGGAAAGTATATCCCACATTGCACACCTTTGCTGTGCGATTTTAAAGAGCCGGCGTCCACATTCCGCAGGAATGGGAATGTGAGGCAAAAAAAAGTAATATAAAATATAAGAAAATGAAAGAAATTAAATTGTTTTTTAATACAAATGTTTAGTACTAATATTAAATGCACTATCGGCTGACGATTAGCGATATGTACCCAGTCTAGTTCTCTTAGACCCACATAAAATGCACCTGTAAGTTCGGTAATAGTAATTATGGCCTACTAATCTGGGGATATTATTTTGTCCCAATATCAACTGATCGATGACAAATCCTTGGTGTCATCTGTTGGAAAACGAGAGAATTCGTGGCGTTTTGTATACCTTTAGATCCAAGAGCGTCCATAGGGGGGGGGGCAAAACGGGCACTTGCCCCCCCCCCTAGGCGCCCACATTACTATTTTATTTCATAATTCAGTATAAATATTGAATAGTACAGTGGTTAGTTAGAAGACCAACAAATCACTAAACTGAACAATTACATAATAAAAACATATCAATAAATTAATACATTAGGCATGAGTTAAATAAATAGTCTTATACAGTGTCACCAGTAAAGTCCGCATCATATGGGATTTTTTATTAATATCTTTATTCAAAATTTGACTTTGGCATCAAGTTCTGCATCGATCGAGATGAAAATTAGGCAAATAAATAGTAGTCACGTGATTCGCATTATCTGTCAAATTTAAATTTTTTTTCAAAAAATAATTCAAAAGTTATTTCTAAAAATATCGAAAAAAGTTATAATTTTTTTTAAATGCAGTTTTTAGCTTACATGCAAAATTTCAGCTGGATAAGATAATTTTGATTTTTTACCTATATTTTGTAAATTGCACCACTTTTGCAAAATAAGACTCATCGCAACCTATACATAAAATTGCTTAGTTTTGACAATGCTTTATTTCAGATACATTTTCTTTAAACTAGCGTCATATTAAATGTGTGTTTTTCTACAAAATCAAAATTGGGCTATTAAAATTTGGTCGCATGTGATGCAAAGTTCATTTGTTTTTGACCCTGTATAAGGTAACTTCATAAAATACGTATTTTTGAAAACGTAGTTTTTGACTGAAAGTAAAAAAATAAAAAATAAAATAAAGAGATTTTAAATTAAATCGTTGAAAATAGATAAACTTTCCGTTGGGTTAAGCAAAAATTTATTTTCCACTTAATGAACACTTTACTGATGACACTGTGTTCTTTTTTGTCTTAATATTAAGGTGTATTACTTTTAGACACAAAATATGTTTTCAAAAATACTTATTTTATGAAGTTACCTTATACAGGGTCAATAACAAATGAACTTTGCCTCACATGCGACCAAATTTTAATAGCCCAATTTTGATTTCGTAGAAAAACACACATTTAATATAAAGCTACTTTAAAAAAAAATTATCTGAAATAAAGCATTGTCAAAACTAAGAAGTTTTATGTAGGTTACGTTGAGTGTTATTTTGTAAAAGTGGTGCAATTTACAAAATATGGGTAAAAAATAAAAATTATTTTATTCAGCTGAAATTTTGCATGTGGGCTAGAAACTGCATTTAAAAAAACTTTTCCCTATAACTTTTTTTTGATATTTTCAGAAAGAACCCCACTTTTGAATTATTTTTTGAAAAAAATTAAAATTTGACAGATAATGCGAATCACGATACTACTATTTTTTTGCTAAATTTTCATCTCGATCGAAGCAGAACTTGATGCCAAAGTCAAATTTCCAATAAAGCTATTAATAAAAAAAAAATCCCATATGATGCGGACTTTACTGGTGCACTGTATATAAAAAATATTGTTTAAGTTTTTGCCCCCTCCCCTGAAAACGCTCTATGGACGCCCTTGTTTAGATCTGTACAGCTTATCTGGTGTGCAAACAAAAGTTAGATTTTATGGGTGAAAAAATACGCACGGCTCGGTCAGATCCCTTGGAGCCCAACATGGATGAGCATGCGCACAGCCCTCTTGTTATTAGGTTTTCCTTCTTTATCAACATTATATAAATACACTCCACAACCGGCTCGGCGCCATTTACATTGTAATGTTTTCTTTGTGGATTTTTGTATTCTTTGTTATTAGGTACGTTCCTCCTTTCTTTTAAAAAGCATAGCAAATTAAACATATTTGCTTAGCTAAGTTGTTAAAGAAACGCTTTGCAAACAAATTATATAATCGTATGAGAAAAATAGATAGACACAATTCTTCGACGGCTTGTTAGACATGTCCAAATTACACAAATTTATCCTAAGTTAACCTTCGATATATCTCTTGCCGTTTACGAGATCCCAGTTATTGTTGCCGACGAGACGAGAGATTCGCGTCTCTCGTCTCGTCTGGCCCTCTCTCCACGAGACGAGAGAGATATTTTTCTCGAATAAAGCTCCGAGACGAGATGAGCGTTACTTTTTTAGCTTTTTTTAAATCTTCTTAAATACCTCTTTGTAAAAATATACATAATGTCTATATTTGGACCAGCGGTTTTCGAGTTATTTAACTGCAAATAGTTTCATCTAGTTAGCCGTGTCTGGCCATTCAGAATAACATATTATTATGACGTTTTATCGCTGGTCCAAATATGGACATTATAAATATATTTTTGATAAGAGGAATTTAAGATGATTTTAAAAATCTCATAATAGACAGGGTGTCCCAAAAAAAATATTTGTTAAATTGGCTGATTCTACATAAATTTATAATTACTTTTATTAAATGCATTAATAGTCTAAAGTTAATAGTTTCCAAGATATTGACTTTTGAAAAATTATATTTTTAAGTTTCGACAGCCTATAGCTTTCTAACAGTACATCTTAGAGCAAAACGGCCCATATGTCTATATTTTCCATTTCCACTATCTTCCCAAATCAATCAAACTTCCGACTAAACCGGATGTAACTCGAAAGCAGGAAATATAGTTCTTCCGGTTTAACCGGAAGGTGATTTTTTTGGGAAGATAATAAAAATGGAAGATAGGGACATGTGAGCCGTTTCCCTCTAAGACGTACTGTTAGATCTGTCGAAACTCAAAAATGACATTTTTTAAAAGTCAATATCTTGGAAATGGAAATTTCTTACCGTGCTGGTGTTTTGGAGCACCCTGTATAGACAAAAATAATTTTATAAGAGGCACCTCTTAACCCTTAATAAGCTTCGTCAAAAGTTTTCCGCTATCTTAGTGGTACTGTGGTACAGGAGATATTGACCTTTGTCGCACTAATGGGAAGCGAGACGTCTCGCCCTCTCTCGACGAGACGAGAGACCCATTTTATCTCGTCTCGCGGCAATACTAATCCCAATGGCGAGCATCAAATTTACACCGTGTATAGGACTTCCCAAAAGTACGGCATAAAATTCATATTCAATTTAAAGGAAAAAAAATGTAATTGTGTATTTTATGACATAAAAAAAAATGAAGCGGGTATTGTATCTTTGACAGTTTAAATGAAATAACACATTTATTATTAAGTAGCCGACAGACTACGGCTTGCGAACAAACCCGAATAAACCCGAACAAAATGGCGAACGCGAGACTGTAGTTTTGCAATTCCACAAAAAACTACGTAATTATGAAGACAATATATTATTGGGCAGTAGCGGCAAAATCAAAAAGAAAAGTGTTACTGGACCTTGGTTTAATTATTTGCTAATGGATAATTTATTTTCCATAAACATGGAAGACAGCGATAGCTTTTTTAAAATCTAATAAATGCTTTCTATTTATCTGGCGAACATCCGCCATATTTAACTAATTTGTTGAGGAATACAAAGTCCAACTAGTCAAAACTTGTTCCCCGAGTCTGCCTCGAATCATAAAGGTAGCTAGAAACTGAATATCCATCCGTATATTCAGTTGCTAATTTGTTTTTCTTGTCTCGATTGAAATTAGTCAGTCAAAAATAGGCAAAATTGGTATATTTCGTCTTCAAGTAAAATATTATTTTTAAGACCATAAATTTCTATTTTGACCATAAAAACCAGATAATAGGTTTATCCGATATACAGGGTGTCCCGAAATTAGCTGACAATATTTTAGGGAGATAAAGTACATCCAAAAATAAGACTAATACCCTCTACTAATACACCTTCAAAAACGCTTTGTTATGGGGCTAAAACAAACCCCCCGAATTGGAGCTATGATAAGCAGTTTTTTCACAATATCTCAAAAACCGATTAGGGTATCGAAACAAATTTTGATACATGTTTTACCCATGACAAGACGCAATAAACGATTTAATTAGCTTAACTTTATTTCTTCCAGTGGCGTCCCACTGGGTAGGTAGTTGAGAGAATATTGCCCTAAGTTTTTTATTTTTAGGATTTTTTAACTTTAGGTACAATTTTTAGAAGCCTTGAAGTCTTTTGTTGAAAAAAGGTACTCTTGTTTCATTGACTTAGGATTTACCATTTTCCAGTAAAATCGATTTTTAAATTTTCGGTTTTTTGACAGTTGGTGGAAAGGCTAAGGTTTTTTTTGCATATCTCAGCGAACACTTAATATTAAAACAAAAAATTTATTAGAAGTTCTACTAGCGACATGGCATCTGTATTAAAGGAAGTTACTTTAAAATATTTTTCCAATGACGTCGCACGGGGTGGAGCATTAAGTAAATATTACTATTATGTTTTTTTTAATTTCATAGTTTTAATGTAATTTTTTTTTAATTTTAAATTTTCTGTTAATAAAACCTTCTATTATTGTAATTTGACAAAATGTAACGTTTTTAAATTAAACATATTTTTGGATTCCTTTGTTTTGTAAATATTTATTTTCATGGAGATTTTAAGAGAGTTTTAAAATAAAACAAAAAATAATAACAAATTGCAAATCAAATTTGATTGTGAACCACACGGGAAACTGATTTTTAAGCAAGTACCAGTCATGTGTCCCCAAAAATAATAATCAACGGGATTTAAATCAGGTGCACTTGGTGGCCAGGCTATGGCTACCAATCCACCTGGTAATTTTCTTCAAGCCAATTCCTCACTTGACATCCGTAGTGAGCTGGTGCCCCATCATGTTGAAAGAAGTGCCCTAATATTATTATTATTATTATTATTATTATTATTATTATTATTATTATTATTATTATTATTATTATTATTATTATTATTATTATTATTATTATTATTATTATTATTATTATTATTATTATTATTATTATTATTATTATTATTATTTGTCGCTAGTAGAACTTCTAATAAATTTCATGTTTTAATATTAAGTGTTTGCTGAGATATGCAAAAAAAAACCTTAGCCTTTTCACCGGATTTCAAAAAAATCGAAAATTTTAAAATCGATTTTACTGGAAAATGGTGAATCCTACCGCAATGAAACAAGAGTACCTTTTTTCAACAAAAGACTTCAAGGCTTCTAAAAATTTCACCTAAAGTTAAAAAATCTTACAAATAAAAATTTTAGGGCAATATTCTCCCAACTACCTACCCAGTGGGACGCCACTGGAAGAAATACAGTTAAGCTAATAAAACCATTTATTGCGTCTAGCTATGGGTAAAACATGTGTCAAATTTTGTTTTAATACCCTAATCAGTTTCTGAGATATTGTAAAAAAACAGCTTGTCATAGCTCCAATTCGGGGGGCTCTAGCCCCATAGCGAAGCGTTTTTGAAGGTATAATAATAGAGGATTTTAGTCTTATTTTTGAATGTATTTTATCCCCTTAAAATTTTGTCAGCTAATTTCGGGACACCCTGTATATTTGAATTTTTAATTTTAAGTGGTATGCAATTTTCTCACCTGACAATTTGTTGAAAGTTACGACGCGACGTTTTAAATAGCGTGACGTGCAGAAAGCGGCAGATGGAAATAATTTCTTATTATGATATGATAATATAAGGTAAAAATAGCGTTTTTCGTCGTAGTAATTTTAATGGGATTCTAGTGTTCCGTGCTTTGTAGTCGGTCATTATTGAAAATTGGGAACTTCTACTTTCTAGTGAGATACATATTATAATGACATAATAATTCTTTTGTTTTATTTCGTTATTGTCCACGGCCGCTTTGGCAATAAATGTAACATTTGGAATATTATTGCATTTTTAGATAAATTACGAAATATCCTAATTTATTATAATAATATATAAATAAAACGCCTAAAAATAATAAATCTAGTCAAAAAAAATTGAATGAAAGGAAATAATATGCAAAACCCGAAATATAATTACACTGTCCCACTATTTTTGCCGTAATTTTTAAAAGACAAGAGGAAACGACTTCTGATTTTCGCCGTTCGCTTTACTAACTATGTAGTTAGCTATGGTGTTTTCCTTTTTCGGGCATTCCCATTTCGGGCAATTATTCAAAACTACCTGAAACCTTGCATTTGGTGCAAAGCAAAATATCTAGCAATAATAATTAGTTCCCATTTCGGGCATAATTTCTAATAATCTTAATTACGATATTTTTACTGGTCACAAATGGTTTAATATTGTTAACAATTATATTTGTGTGCCTAATATTTTTGACCAACGTACCTGATTTTTCCTCAGTTAAAAGTGCGTTATACAGAACACGCAATAAAGCTTTAGGAATACAAGAACTTCCTAGTAACCGAGGGTATTCCTGCCGACATTCAATAGTTGCTTGTAATCGATGATGGTGCAGACCAAGAGCGAATGTTAGTATTTGGTAGCAAAAATTGTTATTTACTTACAAAAGGATATAGATTTTTGTCGCTGCTGCTGCCCTCTGTTTGAGCAGTTATATACCATTTATGTGGACATTGGCAGCACAGATCAGACCACTTCTGTCATTCCAGCAGTTTACGGTCTTTTGCCCAACAGAAAGAAGAGTACATATTATAAGAGATTATTTGGGATTATTAAGGAAAAGACAAAGTTTAAGCCAGAAAAGATACATATCGATTTTAAAAATGGAGCAATTAATGCTTTACAGAGTTAATTTCCGGAAGCAAAAGTAGTTGGCTGCAATTTTTATTTCAACCAAGCCGTATGGAGAAAAGTACAAGAACTTGGTTTAGTTCCATTCTACCAGTGGCGGTTGCTCTATAAGGCCGCGTGGCCGCGCGCCCCTTCTAGGAATTTGAACATAACACACAAATTAAATGTTTATTTAAATATTTATTTTTACTTTTCATTTTAATACTAACATTTCTAAATTTTAAAAAACCATAGCAACTCACCAATTCTGAACTAATCTCTAATTGTCCGTTTTCGTTGACCAACGATAAGCAAGCCTCCACGTGTGAATTTTAGATAATTGAATTCCGTCGTTGAAACGCTGCGACGCACGGTGAATCTCGCCTGGCGTATATTAATTTCGCCGAACGAACCCGAACGTCACCCGGTTATATCCGATTTATTTAGGGACTCTAAGGCCGCGGTATTTTAGCGCCTGCATTGCTTTATACATTTCAGACTTTGTTGTGGCGTAAGCGCGCGTCGAGTTCGAACTAATAAAAATGAATTTCGCCAATAAAATAATGTGAACCACGCGACGGGCGGAAAACCGATCTTTTACGCGTCGGTTTTTAAAAGACAATTATAAATGTGTGTATTAATTTACCTAAAAATTTTTTATAAATAGATACTTTTTCGAGCAATTTGCTTATATGTCATTTGGTATTGGATTTCTATTGCGCCCCTCCAAACACAAACCCCACGACACGCCACCTCATTCTACAGAGAAAGCACGGAAATAAGGCAACACATAAGAATGTGCGCTGCTCTGGCGCATTTACCAGAGCACTTTCATTTCGACGTTTGGTTGGAAATCATGTCAACTGCTCCACAAGGATAAACTGGTAAATAAATTTAATGATTATTTTGTTAAACAGTAGATGGAAGCCGATCCCATGTGGATATGCCACGGCGAGCTTCAATGCACTACAAACATAGTAGGGGGATGGCACAACCGCTTTAACAAAAAAATTGGGACACCAAACCCTAATATCTTTGTGATGATAAATGCTTTAAAGGAGGAAATTAACTATTATGATATTCTGTATAAAAAATTTGAGAATTATATACAGACTCCAAAACGGGAAAAAAGTACACTAATTTAGATTATAGAATAAAACAAATTGTAAATGATTTATTAGAAAATAAATGTACAATTAGAGAAACATTAGATTAGATACACAAATTTTTAAGTTTGCAAGTCAAATTAGACAAGCATTTAATGTTTTTTTGTTACGAATTTGTAAAATGTATTACCACTTTAATAAATGAAACATATTGCTAATTTTTTTTTCTTATTAATTAAAAAATCCCAGATCAAAAACTAAGAAGAATTGTACTAACGTTTTATAATGTTGCCCAAAACGGGAAAAAAACCTTCCAATATTTATTTCATAACACCTGCGTTGCCCGAAACGATACTATTCTGCAATTTCGCACGAATCGGGAATGCCCGAAACGGACCTGAATCGTTAGCTATAGAATAGAGTTACAATGGTTGAATGATTGATTTTAAATTTTTTAAAAAATCAGGGCTAGAAATATATTTTTTTAAAAGTGCCCTCTCTTGTTAACCGCACGAACTATTTGTAATATTATTTATAAAAATTTGTAATCAAGATAAAACATTTTTTAAAATAAACCATAGTTTGTTAAATTTGGTTAGCGCAGACCGAAGTTACAGCCTTTTAAGTATTAATTGGTTGCCCTTTCATGCCGTTACCATGATGGTAACTACAAAAAAAATGTTGTTACAAAATTTATAGAGGATAGTACTGAGATTATGAAAACTTAATTTCTGACCTACGTTGTATTGAAATTATTAGTAGAAATTAAGGACTTTGTATCATAGTATAGCGACTACGTGCTTAAAAATTATTTCCAGTGATTTTTTTTGTCATATTTAACAATAAAAATTTTACCCCAAACTTGTAGCATGTATAGTTTTGGAGATACGCAGCCGCTCGCTACCCTTCGTGGATCAACCTGGATATATCGTCACTGGACTTGACTGTAAACAAGTCATCTATTCAAGACACAAAAATAAAAACCACAAATTTCCCATTCCATTCACATTCGGTCGTGTGCGTTCCCAAGGGCACAGCTGACTGTCTATAAGTTATGTTTTCAAAGAAAGTATTTTCTAGCAAGTCGTAAATAAATAAAAAATAAATTGATATATGGCGAAGGCTGACAAGTTGTTTAGGATTTACCAGCTTAAAATAGAATTTATGAAAGTTTTCAACACCACAGAGAGAGCTTTTGCCGAGCGTAGAGGTGTTAACAAGATTTTCAATAAGTACAATTAATTCCTTAAGACTTAAAATAGATAAGGTACTTCTGTACAAATTTATGAGAGACAGGGTGTCTGTGTACTAGATACAGAAAGGGTATAATAAAAACTATTTTCATGTTTTATAATTAAAAATAAGATAATTAAGTACCGTAATATGAGGCAGCTTTGGCCATTGGGGTAATATTGGACAAATTTCGAAATTAATCCTTTTTAAAAGGGTAGCACCACTGGCGTAATTTTTTTAAACCAAATAGCTTTACTGTGGTTTTATAATGGAAATATTATTTTTGGTAATTTAAATGGGAAGTTTTTACGTTACTCTATTGGCGATGGCGATATTACACAGAAAAATATACTGAAAAAATGCATTATAGCCCATAAGAATTTTTATGACCATAAAATATTATTTAATACTATTTGGGACAGCAGTATGTGCTAATAGCAGTTCTACACCAGATTCTGATATAGTTAGGACCAGTGCATAAGAATAAATTAATTATGTTATATTATGTATATAACATGGATTGTAAACATGAAGGGTTGTTCCATAGCGCCTATAAAACGTACTTCTACCGGTATACACATTAGTTGAAAATGAATATACTTAATCCAGTTTTATTATAATAATAATGAAGATATGTATATTTATTTCTGCCAAAATATAAAAATTATAAAATATAACAACCAACAATAATTATTGGTGACAGTAACATACTAGTTGGCACAAGAAGGTAGGATTTTAATTAACATTTAATCAGTCTTTCATTCCGACCTATAATGTTTTTTTAAAAGCCGAATAGTTAAATTTTTTATATCAGATTATGATCGGTATAAAATTGTTTACTAGCTACAACATAACGTTTTTATACTATTCAATTCAATTCAATTTATTCATACAAAACATAACAATTAACAACTACAATTTACTAATTAAAATCACAACAGTCTTAATAAAGCACAAATATTAATTATTGCACCTAGATCACGAGCAATCTGTAAGTATGTGCAAAAAATCATTAAATGTTTCAATTATATATATTTTAATTTAATTTTAATTTGAGCAAAAAGTCAAAAGCTGAACAATTCCATGTCCAATTCGATTGAAGAAAAAGAAAGTAAAAATGTTGCAACTTGTTAGAGCAGTTTAAGGAATGTTCGATAATAAGCAAAAATAACTGACTTACACCTTTGAGCAAACTTTTTTAAATTACTAATATTTTTTAAGTTTGTTGGTAGAGAGTTATATATTTTTGGAGCTAGACTTTTTGTAAATCTTTGGTTACCATCCCTTCTGTAAAAGGGAACAACCAAATCCTGATTAGTAGTTTATCTAGTTTGATGTGTGTGAAGCAGTTTTATTTGTAAGTTTTTATTATTATGTAAGAAAAGGCAGCTGTTATAAAAGGATAGCATTCTAATATTCAATATATTTACATTATAAAGTTGAATTATTAGTATACAGACCACCCCATACAATTATAGCATATTGTAATATAGATTCAACTAGTGCTTTATATATTAATTGTTAGAAGTTAGAAGAAGCTTTTGATTCATAAATCTTCTTAGTTCATAAAATTTGTTCAAAAGTCGCCTTATTTTCACACACAAATTGTAAACGTGATTTGTTCACTTAAAATTTTTGTCAACTATAATGCCTAGATTGAGTTAACTTTTTTTTAAAACAAAGCGTTTCGACAGACGACAGCGATATTTGACATTAACGACTGATCTGGTTTCGTCGTTAAAATTCCCAGATCAGCAGTGGGCTGTAGCAAACCCACGCGTCAGGTTGCGTCATATTATTTTCTTCCGATTTTGGTGTTTTTTAAGTGTTTCTGTGACTGTTTTTTGTGCAGTGTGTGTTTTAAACATTTTACTTTTGGATTTTATATGTTTCAGAGACATATTTTCTTGGTGTTTATTATTTAAGTTTAATGGTGAGTACAAACACCACTTTGGTTAACTCATCTATTATCAAATCAATAACGTTCAGCAACAGGAGATAGTAGACTTCAAAATATGTCATTTACGCACGGTTAATTTTCAATAAATGTGTTTCGTTAAGAAAGGTGTTTATTTAAATGTTTCTTGTCATCTAGCATTTAAACGCAATTATCTCATAAACTAATTACAATATCGAGATTAATAAGGTACAACTTTTTTACGTATAAAAGATCTCAGAAATGTGACTAAAAATATATGCAAGAATTTATCAAACACATATTGTGTAGCTAGCGTTCTCTAGGATTAAATTCATTATGGAATCTTCCTTCTTGCCCTCAAAAATATAACGCCAACTTTGATTCACTCATATCCACTTAACATCAAATCGTCGCCAATTTTATAAAGTAAATATTTACTTGGATCACACTGTATCTCTTTAACCGTATAAGAAATGAAATTAAATGAGATAATTTCAAAAAATGTATTACTTTTTTCCTTGTATAATAAATAGATATTTTGCTTTTTATAAATAAATACTAAAAGAAATAAATGTTGTTTTCTTCTTTTCATTTAATATTATAATGTTTTTACATATTTATTTTGGTAAGTACGGGTCTGTCAATATTTTATTTTATAAATAATAAAATTAGTATCTACGCTATATCTTTACAAAATATTAAGACTCCCTTACAAAATTTAATAGATGGCGAAGGCGAGGGTAAAAGAACTTAGTCCGGTTCTTTTTCTGTAGCCAACCGCTTAACGTAAAATATACCAGACTTCAATAGGGTGCCATTAATGACAGGTGATGCGGAGAGTTCTTACATCAATTTGACATTATTTGATGTTATTACTAGTCCATCGGCCACTTGGTATTACGCTTGCGCATTCCCAATAGTAATTTTTCTATACGACTTAATTTATTATATTTAAGCATTTTCAGACGAAACGACAAAAATTAATTAAAGTTATTTTTTAAATAATTCTGCTTGCATATGTATCTACACATTTCGTTTTGGGTATCATGGAACTGTTGAAAAGCGTAAAAATTGACCTGTTTTTTTAATAAACGAGGTTCTGAAGCCCAATCTCTACATTATACATTTCGTAAAAGCATCTGGCTAAGCCATCACGCTACTTATCCCAGAGGAACACATAGCGTGCTCAACATAACGAATGGGGGGTGAAAAGATTAGAGACTTTTTGCAAACCTAAAAATATTTTTTCAACTAAAATAAAGGGTAGCTGTGAGTGAAGAATGAGGGATGTCCATCATTGACCTAAGATGAGATAACCATATCATTTAACAGGGTATTTTGAAAAGCTTAAATTGCGGTAATGAAGTAAAATCAACAACAGCGGTGGATGTTTTGGGTTTATTCGGGTATTTCGTATGTAAATCTCCGAAATCTAGGATTTCTTAAATTCCCTATTTTTAATAATAAAATCAACAATATATAATTATTTCGAAAAATATATCTTACGCATCCTTCAACTGTATTACTCTTATGTAATGGATTTTTAATCTTAATTCTCATACTTTAATTAAATATAATTTTTATTAGTAAATTCCTATTTACGATAAAACTCATCTTTTTGATTTTTAACAGTTAACAACCAAAGATCCCCTCACAGACCACTCAGTGAATAACTTTGTGAAAGGAAATGAGATTACAACAATTAGTTATGTTAATTACAATTATAAATTATTGTTAATGGTACCTATAAACATTTACCTTTAGCATTGAATATCAAACTATAAGAATGGCGGATATCCGAGAAAAGTTGACAACCCAGTTTTAGACGTATTGGAGGTGGTTTGGCCGCCATTGTGGAGTTGATCGTAACTCTAACCCTAAATCTGTCGTTATAATGCAGCGCCTCGGCAAAAGATGTCTCAAATTCACTGATGTGATGTCGTGGTGTTGCCGCCTATCGTATTTTATTGGAATTTTTAATGATAAGGTAATTCCGGGAGAGCTGCCCCACCGGGATAGACGCCCCACTATGTAGAAGTTGGTCAAAACGTCGGTAGACAGCGTGAGTGCCTGGATTTAAATATTGTTTACAAGCCGTAGCATCGAGTGCGTGCCACATTTTAATCGCCATAAACGTATTTTTGCTTGCAAATAAGACAAAAGGTAAGATATCTTATTTTTAAGTGTCTGTATAATATAAACGGATGTGATTGAGCTGTTATTTAGCATTGGCATAAATTTGTAACGTGATTACGTTGTAATACGGGTCAAACTAGTTCTAAATTGAGGTTATGAGTATGAACACTAATTTCGGTTAGGCTGTTCCAAGCAAACAGGTGGGGCATCTATACCGGAGAAAAAGGAGAGATGCCGTAGGGCCTCTAACCCGGACAAAAGTATAGTTGCCCCACAACATACATAACAAAATATTATATAATGGTTAGAAGATGATAGATAGATAATGGTTTTTTGCAGTTGTTCAATGCCTACAAGATATACCCGGCAGATTACTGCTCCACCAAGGCGGCAATGGACGCAGGAAAATTTGGAAATGCACTTAGAAGATTAAATAAAGGAGTTATAGGAGTGAATAAAGCTTCACGCGTTTATGGGATCCCATCTCGAACTTTGCGGCGAAGAAGGCGTACAGGGGCACTTGCAGAGTTGCCCTTAGGTCCACAAGGGTTATTGGGAGTCGAAAACCAATTTGAGTTACACTTTTTAAACATAGGGCGTCTCGCCCGTTTTGGCAAGGCAACTCACCCGGACGTTCCGGGTGAGATGGCCATATGCAGAGTTTCAAGTTTTGTTTTTTTTTACTGATTTATGAATAACATTTATGTTTGATGTCAGAGTTTATGTTAGTTTATTGTATATTCAATATGATGTGTATTTTTTCAGAATAAAAAAAAGATAGTTTGAGTCTATGTTTCAATTTTTACCTTAAGTATGGCATCTCTCCCGGAATTACCTTATAAGCATTTTTAACAGACAATAAAATAGGAGGTTCTCAATTCCATCCGAATGTATGTTTTTGATAATAATATGAACGCTAATTACTCCGGGGTAATTGGACAGATTTTCACAATGATTTTACCGTTGCATTAGGTGTTAAATGTTAAACAAATAAAAGAATATAAAAAGCGCCAGCAAGTATAACTAAAATAGGTTTTATTTCGTTGAAAAATAGCAAAATACTTAATACACTAATACAAACAAACTGGATGTTTCTTAAGTAAGAAAGTAAAACCTACTTATTTTAACCATTTTGAAAAGTAGTAATAATTGCAAATAAAAACCAAGTTATACAAACCGCACATCATTCATATTTTACCCAACATATACGTTGTAGCCTAGTAGTAGTAGTAGTAGTAGTAGTAGTAGTAAAGGGGAGGCTTAGCGCCAAGCAAGTAGGCCAGTGCGACCCTTTTTGCCAACCCCATTTTACGTCTGGGTAATGTCAGCCAGACGGGACCTACAGTTTTACGTGGGTTCCGAACCACAATTTTTAACCGGCAGATGTTATTCTCGGCACAGTTTTTACGGTCCTGTTGTAACACCTCTTGTCCACCACAGACCTCGACGGGGGAAACCTATTACGTCTCCGTGGTGCGACTTGAAGGATGTTACCGCAGAGCCCCCTAATCCATCGGGATCCAGTATTACTCCACGGGACACACCGTACACCGTCCGTATTACCAAATCCTCTGATTCTGGGCGTCCCCCAATCCGTCTGGATCGCTAACAGACATGCGTCCCTTTTTGTGGGTCATTAGATCCGTTACTTGGTTCAGGAGTAGCTCACTTCTCGACAACATGCCGAAAGAACACCCGAATGATACCGGAGGCAGCCCGAGAGCTCCACCAGCCTAGGTATGCATTGAATAGTGAGAGTCGTCGTTTAATTCTGTTAGAAATAGAATACATGGCAGTCAATATGTTTTCATGTAATTAACGTTGGGACGTCAAAAGGTTGAAAATAATTTATGCTACAAAGCAATTAAGAATATGGACATTTTTAAGTCTAGACTATACTATAGGTAGGAAAATAAATGTAAGCTACTTAAATCTAGGATAGGTGTAGGTACTTACATGAAATCAAGTTTTACGATAAGCTATAAAAATAAATTTAAAAAAACTCATGCAGCAAGTCAAACAGACAGTCAGCAACAACAGAATGTCATTTTGTTTTGTTATCCAAGAAACCTAACCTATTTTTTTCCCTTTTTGTAATAAAGTTACTAAAAATGAGTATTCCTATTGTTGTAATGGCACTAATTAAAGGAGGCTATCAACTAATGTTTGAAGACGATAATGAGGAAGACGTCAAGATTTTGAAAAAAGTAGACGGTTTTGCCGAAGAAACGGTACCCCGATTTGCACATCACCAGTTCAGACAGCACTTTAGATTGTCCCCAACTACCTTTGAAGCCTTGCCTAATAAATTAAATGCAGTTTCAGAGGGGAGATTGGTAGCTGTAGGTGCTGGCCATCCGGAAATGTTACTGGATAAACAGACCGTAATAGCAATCCGGTTTATTAAATACGGAAAGTTTTAGGTAAAACCCTGCATTAAACGAAAAGCAGCTATAAAATTTTCTTCTTGTTTGGTTTCCTTTTGATGCCTTTTAAACAAAGTGCTGGCAAGAGCTAAGTCTATAAAATAAACATGATTGAAATTACTTAACCAAGTTAATCCACCTACTTTCATTGTCTATAATTTCTTTATAATTTTCTTCCGTCACCAATCTCGTAAAGCGTTTTTGTTCTTCAACATCATACAGTTCTACTTCCTTCATATTTTCAGTCAAATTACCAAAATTTTATACATAAACATCAAACTTAACCTCACAAATTCAGCTGATATTTATCGCTTTCGTCGGTCAAAATTCTTCTAGCAAAAAGATTATCCTCGGAGCGCTCCGATTTTAATTGCCGAACTGTTGAGATTTATTTCCACTCCATTGAGATGTCATAAACGAACGATTTAGATCAATCCAAGCGGTCTGAGGTAATTGCCGAACGCGGCTAATCAATGTCTTTAGATGCGTACAGCTTATATCCTGCGCAAACAAAAGTTACGTTTTATGGGTGAAAAAATACGCACGGGCGCACAGCACGCCGGTCAGCTGCCTTCTCTCCCAGCAGCATCGGGCATGCGCACAAGCCTTTTGTTATCAGCCTGTTCTTCTTAAGCGAAAAATACACTCCGGCTCGGCGCCATTTTTGTTGTTGTTTAAGGTTTAAGGTTTCTCTGTGGATTAATTGTAGTTTTCTTTGGTATTGTCGATTGTGGGTGTTTAATATTTACGGATTTCTAGTTTTTGTGCAGTTTAGTTACTTAATTGTGTTTGTGCTTTTAGTGACTCCGATACTCGGATTGGAATATAAACAATGACTAGTAACAGACGTTGTATGATTTTATTATGCCCATATACAGTGTGGTTGTTTAAGTGTGCAACATATGGTCATTTTTTTTATTACCGATTTCTCAGAAAGTTTTATTCTTGATGTAAGTTGGTGCATGTTCGATAATCATATTAGGTGCACTTGGAATGGTTGCAAGTCAAACGGCGTACAGGGTAGGCCAAAAAATATAAAACTTGTACAAGAATATCGTAAGAAATATAGTACTTCCGGTTTGACCGGAAGTTGACACTATTGGAAAGATAATAAAAATCGAAGATAGGGACATGTAAGCCGTTTTGCTCTAAGACGTACAGTTAGAAAGCTAGACGGTGTCAAAGTTTAAAAATGTCATTTTTCAATAGTCAATATCTCGGAATCTGTTAAGTATAGACTAATAATGCTTTTAAAATGTTCAGAATTTTATGCAGAATCCAAAAAAATTATATAAAATAGGGGTAACCATTTAAGATTTAGATCTTACCCCCTTCTCCCTCCTAGGGGCTTGAAGTAACAAGATTGACAATATACGCAAAAGATGTCCCCCTCGAAATAAAAATCAACGGGTCCGAGCGATTTTTCAAATTTTCATTTTAAAGCAGGAAAATCGAGGTGTTAAGTTTTCGTTGGACCACCCTGTATATAAATTGAGACAATTCCTGATGAGTGAGACCTGTGAGTCGTAACCTAAGGACATTAGTTTATTCTAAACAGTTATTTTTTGTTATGGTTGTCAATGCAGTTTTTATTTATAAATAAACGTAGAAAAAAATTTTACGATGAAGTGCTTCCATCTTTATTATTCAAATCTTTGTTAATATAAAAACGTGCCATTATTCCATCAACGAAATACTTTTGTTCGTCTTTTTATTGATTTAATTTGTGATTTCATAATATTTATATTGAATCACAAATGTAATCAATAAAAACTCGTTCAAAAGGTAATAATAAAATTGAAAAGTTCTAAAACCGCTGTTCAAATTTCCCGTCATTGCGCCTCTGATGGCCAGCAGGCCCACTAAAACCGCTCTCTCTCTCGCTCTCACTCTCTCTTCTTTCTCTCTCCACTGTGTTGCGATTTTTTAACAAGGAGTTAGCATTTCTAACCTTATAAATTTTCTTTTCTAAATACTAAAACAGGATTTCTATCGACCGACGAAGCCAAGTGATTTCGTTAAACGTAACCAGCACAAATGATCCCCTGTCTTAAACAGAGTGATCGCCTTGCCATGCGCATCTCTAAGAATTATATTCATACATTTTTTTTATCATACCACATTGTAATGTTTCCTAGAGATTCCAATTTTAACAAGATGGAAATTGCTCAAAAAGTGCTTTAAATTAAAAATAACTTTCATATGGGATGACGCAAAAAACCATTTAATATATTTGTTCAAACAGAAATGCCATGAATTTCCGTAATGGACGAATATTGTTATTTTTGCCTGTCCCTACTGCGGGCATCTTAACATAATTCTCTGGCCCCCGCGAATAAGCAAACAAGTCACCAAATTTGCAAAAATGAGATATTTACATTTGATTGTAAAACAAACCATTACCTTTTTTGTGAATAAGCAAATAAGTCGGATATCACTTATCTTACGTATTCTGTGAACATGTAATTTTTCGCATATAACAAAAATGTATGCTTTAAATATGATAAATTTGAGTTATTCTACTTCTTGCTAATATTAGTTTTAGTAGTAAGCAGATAAGTAAACTTATCGTGTTGTTCACGGCGGCGGTGTTACAATTATGTTCAAATAATATATAGAGTTATTTTCTGGTACACGGAAAAATACCTCCGCCACGCTAAAAACTTGTTGAGTTATCTGTTTGTTTTCTCAGCAGGTGGTTGTTTTTGAGGTTATAATAATTTTCCAGTAAATAGAATATTATATCGATAAGTTTGTATTATTATTTAAAATTGGGAGGAAGACAAGCAGCAGCAGTAAGACTGTCAAAGCTACATAATGGACCCATTGCAGTTAACAAAAACAAGAAAAAGAAGCTTATGGAACTTTTGCGCCTTTGTGACATGGATCCAGATTTAGTGGAGATCGATCCCGACGAGCAATAGTAGCCCAATATTATTAGTATTATTTTTTTGGTCGTGTTGTTGTGCATAATACGTTTTTACGTTTTTACTATTGCAAAATAAATAGTGATAAATGAATATTACATTTAATATAATATTAAATACGTCTTCCTAAGTATGTATTTTAAAACACACAGTTAAGATACCTATCTCGAGTTATCCTAAAACTTATACATTACCCATTTTAGTTGTAAAAATCAGTGAAAGGTTCCCATAATAACTTTTAGGCAACTTACCTCAACTAAATTAATATTGAAAGGGAAAAGAAAAACTCTAAGTCTTCTTTCTTTTCCCTTTCAATCTTTTACTCCACTTAAAGTATGGACTACTTCTTCAATTTAAGTTAATATTGTTTTGTCTCTCCTGAAAAATTTTATAAAGTCGCCTTATCTGTTTATTTTTGGGGGCCAGCGAATTATTTATTCTCTCATACCCGCATGAAATACTACTTAAAGTTCGAGCTTTCGCTTGCCATGCGCCAGTGTAAAATTCCCGACAGCGATAATTGACCCTTAAAAGATCACTTAACGGTGGTGCAAACAGTCCCTATTAATTACTTCTCCTCTGTTTCTTTTTAAAAATAGCTCATTACCCCGCCAATCAGATATCTCATCCGCACACTGTCGTTTAGTATTCTGGGTGTTACGTAGACTGTTCTCTATTAATCAGAGATAGATATCTCGTACGCAGATCCATCCCGTTGGCGACGGCGAATTATGCCCCGAGTTAATTAAACAGGAGTTTGCCTTCCTTTATTGACGTTATTACCATTTATATACACAATATACAGTACTGGTAAGCCTGAACTTACAGGGCAGCTTTTGATATAAAGAAATGATACAAAAAAATTCCAGAGCAATGAAATTCGCGGCCCAACCTTAACGACGTTCCAAATATTACTGAATACTGAAACTGAATTTCTTTCACTTTTCTTAAGTTCCAAGTTTCTATAATTTGCAGCTTTCAATATATTTCGTTAAAATGCTCTCTACGTACCTTTTATACCACATTTGGTTTTTTAGAAACGATTTTTAAAGCTTTTTAATACAAAAAAAAACACACAAAAGGTGATTGCTAACCCTGAAAAGTTACCCCATTACTATTACCTGCTATTTTTACTTAATTTTCATTTATTATTTACCATTTCTCGCATTCTAGTGGGTTCCAGCGTTGATCTGTTTTCTGGTCTGCAAAATGGCAGATGTTTTTGGTGAAAACGCAAATAGCGTTCCCTATACTGGATTGTGATGCACTTCGTGGATTATTTAGTTGTCTACCTTTCTCTACCCGTAGAGTCCGAATAAGGACGAAACGGCCGTCGTAGTCTACCCGTCCCAGGGTATCCATTAAACTGGAATCCCTGTGTATTCCAATGTAAAAAATAGTTACACACTTGTCAGATATGCCACAATATTTTCTTTTAATTAAAAATATCATTGATATAATAATAATTAATATTATTTAATTTTACCATAAAGTATAATGCTCGATATTTAGACATCGTGGAAAAATATTTAATAATACACCCACTTTTGTAAAAGCAAAAATTTAAGAAAATCGCTTTTTTGTTCATAGAATTAAATTCTAAAGATGATTTTTATTTAATCGGTAGATACACTTTCCGGAATATTTTTTTAAACTAAAAAATTTGAATCAGCTATTAATTATGAAACATATTTTGTTACCAAATAAATATTCAATAGGCAGTGTTTTTAATGTGTATACCAACAGGATAACGGGCCTAAATCTAATAATACCTGGATCGATAGGAAGCTTATTGGGAATAGTGATCCAATCACATTAACAACCAAGTTGATAAAGGAGAACAAGCTCCTAGGTACCTTTACCCCTTGATTGGAAGAAAAAGCAAAAGTAATATTAAAAAAATTAAGAAAGAAAATTTTATCAAAACTCATTCCCAGTTTCACCACGACCACGACATAGAAACCTCAGAACACCAATTCTTTCACTTTTTCTTTCCTGCTCTAACCTCTCTCTTTCTCTCTTACAAAATTCCTATTTTCTTTATTTTTTTTTTTTTTGACTGGGTGCCTGTGTGCAATTTTAAGAATTTAAGACTTTTTAAAAGCACTGACAATAAATAAATCCTATTAGGCCAAAAGTTCCCTTTTTTGGGCTTAACTAAAAATTAAAAAAATGCAGACATTATGTTCAATCTGTATATTGCACTTGACCGATCTGTTGAATTTTCTTGTATATTTTTCTTTATCGTTTTTTGCTGGAGTCGCATTGAAATGATACCAAATTTAAGCAAACAGACTTTACTGTCTATTATTAATGACTTTAGGAAAATGTATCAATTCTCCGTACAACTTTTGCTTGATTTATGAATAATTTATGTTAAACACACAACAACACATAATTTTCTGACAAAGTTTGATTTGCCGTGAAACTTTAAATGATAATAGTTATAATTAATATGAAATCTATTTATAACGATACGATATTTACAAAATGAAATGTGGATTACAATGAAAAAAAAAAGGCATCAGACATTATTATCCCTAGTTTTAAATTTAGGCCTGGCATAGTTTGTCAACGAATTACTGGGGTTTAAATTCACTATGCATGGTAGTAGAAGTAGTACAGGTGTTGTAACACCTCCTGTCCACCACAGACCTCTACGGGGTCAGCCTATTACGTCTCCGTGGTGCGACTTGAAGGATGTTGCCGCAGAGCCCCCTAATTCATCGGGATCCAGTATCAGGAGTGTATTTGATATAATTTTTTGACAACTGTTCAATATGTGGGGACCATTTCAAGAATTCGTCGATGACAACATCTAGAAACTTTGACTTGTAGTTTTAATATATTTTTTATTAATAGAAAGTATTGATGGTTTCTCTCTAGTTACTCTATCTGAACTAAAAAGCGATTATGTTAGTTTTTTCATCATTTATAACTAGTTGACTGTCAAACCACTCTTTTGCTTTTAAATATCGATTATTGCTATCCTCGACTAGTTTTTAAATATTTTGTTTACCTAATAAGTTTGTGTCATCCGCGAAACTTGTAAGTGCATTATCTTCTTTCTCTATTATTAAATTTAGATCATTCATATATATTAAAAATAAAATCGGACCTATTATACTTCCTTGGAGTATACCTACAACATTTTTATTGAGTCGGATTTAAAATCGTGACCTTTCCTATCGACCAATACCTTTTGATGGCGATCTGATATGTATGATTCAATCCAGTTCAAAGCATTTCCACGAACTCCGTAACATTCAAGTTTTTTAAGAAGGTACTCACGATTTAGGCAGTCGTATGCTTTTGATAAGTCTATAAATATTCCAGTGGCAAGTTTCTACAATTAAGTGTCATATCACAACCACCTTGAAAGGAAGCCATGAAATGACATCGGGCAACGCCGCATCAGCTGGGAGTTGCGGATCCACAAGCTATTATTATGACGCGCAACAACGGGCGAGTTTTTTATTCTTTCTGATATTTTTTGTGTTTTTTTGGCTCTGTTGATATTGAAAAATATAAAAAAAAATAATAAATAGTTTTGGATAACAAGAACAACTTACCTAATTATTAAATAATAGTAATATTGCGTTGAGAAGCTGTTTTTGTTTCACTATAAGTAGATTTATTTGATCGATTAAAAGTAATATTATATTATACAAATTATTATCTTCTGCGTTTAAATTACAGGATTGATTATCGACTTCCCAAGGCTCAAAATTTAGTAAGCTTAGGCTTTGTTTAAGAAATTTACGCTTGTCTTAAAAAGTCACCTACTATCTGGGTAACTTCGTTAACATAAGTTTTCAAGCTGAGACCACCTGCTTAGTTTCATTTCAAAGGGTAAAATCCATTTCAAATCATTGTAAGCCAATTCTTTACCTTTTAAAAAAACCTTTACCTTCATATCAATGTCCACTGAAGACTGATTAATAATATTTATACAGTCATTGGTCAAATCTAACTATAAAAATATATTACACTGCTTCTAAATCTATTTATATATATCTAGAGGTATCCTACCTACTTATGAACTATATCTACTAGCGATATTTTTAAACTAATTCACATATACCTTCAAGTTAAATAAACACTTCAATATTTAATAAATTAACTGTACCCACAAAACCATTAAGTTTATCCCAAATAGTTAACACAACTTTTAAATTAAAACAAATAAAATTCTGCCGCCATTTATAAGACCCGTAAAAAAACCGCCAGGCCGGCCAGGCTGTTGAATTTGTCACTTTATTAATGCTATTAGAGCGAACCCGCACCAAAAATTTTCATCAGTATTTTGTAGAGGTTCTAAGCAATCATGTCACTTAAATTTTCAATTAGATATCAATCGAAAACCGGATAAAAATACAAATTAATACGACACCTACACCTAGTTCGTAATACTAAACCATGGCTAACTTCAAAAAAGTCACGTGACACATGGATCTTCAAGCAATGTTGTCGATGTTTCTGTTTCACGGCTTCTTTCAAGGTGGTTGTGGTCATACTATAGAATGTCCTCTATAAATAGTGAGATGTCAGCTCGGCGCAAAAAATACGTTTTTCTAATTTGGTATCATAACAAATCTATTACGATACGCATTTGCGTATCGTAATGAAGCTATTTCGATACGCGTTTTTTCTTTATTTGGTGTTGGTAACATTTAAATGTTTTATTTCATTGACTTGCGCGGTGATTTACGAGAAAACCCATTTTTCGCAGAGGAAAAATAGCTTGATAACCTACTTTTTTATTCTGTGTGGATAACAGTCATGTATGTTGGTTGCATAAATCTATAAATCAATCTTTTGTAGATGCTTCAAGCTATCATTTTCTGCCAAATCCTATCCAGAATTCAATCTACTAACCTTCCAATGTCGATTTTAACTTTAATTTTATTTGAATTTTCCATCTTCCCTATACTAAACTGCAATGCCGTGACGTAAAATCACGTCGTTTGAAATTCGAAAAAAAGTAGCAAAGTCGCCCGAATTTCCGAACGCTCTGTACCTATATGTACCGAATGCCGAATGTACAAGGATCACATACAAGGATCACACAACGTATTCCGTCCAATTTCAAATCTCATATGCTAAAATAACTTTAGAATCTCGTGGTGAAAATGGGTCAATAAATCAAAAAATTACAGTTCGCAAAATAATTTTTGTTGTCCAGAGGCTACTATGATAAAAAATAATATTACCAACAAAACATTTAGACATAAAAATTTACAAAATTTAAAGGATTTATTTTCTTTTTAAATATGTGTTTTTTATTGAAAAAACTACAAATTAGAAAAAATAGTATAACGTACGTGTTATATAAAGCAGTTTTAAGCACTTGTCCCGTTATAAAACTTGCCGCAAGCGGCTCGTTTTTTGACATGGACGCGTGCTATAAAATGATGCTTTATAAAACGTGTACGTTAATATACTATTATAAATGGAATGGTTTGTCTCCCTTAGCTTGACTATCGTTGATTTGACAAAGTTATTGAAATTATTTTTGACATTTAATGATATTTTTACTATGCTATTAATAAATATGTACCCAGTATAATATTAATTTAAAATACACTTACTGCAAGTTAATAAACGACACTACCGGCACGGCGTACCAAATGGCGAAGGAATGGATTTATCAGAGCCAAGGGTTGTTTATTGTTTCGGTATATTTTGCGTGGGAATATTGTTATTTTAGTATAATCTGTTAATCTTATATAGAAACGTCAGAGACTAACACAGGTGTAAATTAAATTGGTCGTGATAGTTAATCCTTAAATGGAGAATAATCATAATGTTCAAAGATAATCAACAGCATGTTCAAAGATATAATCAACAGCATGTGTGCATTGTTCTGGATATGGATATCATTTATCTGTCTTTCAGTATTTCACGCACGATATAATAATCCTGCGCTTGATATTAAATTAAATATTTTATTAATTACGTTTTTAATGTATGTATTAAACATAACACTGAAAAATGTTTAGCGACACTAAAAACCATCTTGTATAAATTGTTTTCGACTAGATATCACTGTTCAGAGATCTCATATCGATTCCTGCAGATGTCCCTATATGTTGACGAGGCATGGATAAGAGATAAAAATAGATCTTAATGATCAGTGGTCAAGATCAAAGCTGTAGGTAATTAAATTAAAATAATTGAAAAATCGTGTTCAATTACTTTTTAGTAATTGAATTACCTACTGTAATTGAATTACTTTTTGAAAATAGTAATTGTAATTGATTTTCCAATTATTTTGATAAAGTAATTGTAATTGATAATTGGTTTAAAGAAATCTGAGGTAATTGAATTACTTAAAAGTAATTCAATTATTTTAAAAAGTAATTGAATTACTACCAAATAATTCAGTTACATAAAAAGTAATTTAATTACTCGCAAATAATTCAATTAGAATAAAGCTAATTGCATTACTCCCAAATAATTCAATTACATAAAAAGTAATTTAATTACTCCCGAATAATTCAATTAGATTAAAAGTAATTGAATTCCTTTAAAAATTTCTCGTTTCTTTGTACCTATCTGTATATTAAAGTACTATTAGTAGTAGTAGGTATTAGTACCTACCTAGTTTTTTTTCAATTATTTTTTATTTTCCCTAATATTACGTTTTTTTTATTTCACCAAATAAATTATATTATATAAAAAAGACAGTTGCTATTATTGGTCAATTTGTTAAAGGTAAGTAGGTACTTATCAAAATTAGGAGATGAAGTTTAACAATAAATTTCGAAATTTTTTAAATTTCTTTCTATAATAAAGTGTGATAGTAGGACCTACTGCTAATAAAGAAAATAATACCTTACCTATATGTACAACTCTTTTTTTGTAAAATGTAAAAAAAGTAATTCCATTGCTCATATACTAATTCAATTACCAAACTCTAATTCAATTACCAGAATGTAATTCAAATATTAAAATGTAATTAAATTACCAAAATGTAATTCAATTACTTACCAAAATGTAATTAAATTACTCAGAGTAATTTATTTGCCAAAAAAGTGCCTTTAATTTATAGATTCAGAGTAATTCAATTACTTTTAGGGTAGTTCCATTACTATAAAGTAATTGAATTAGTATAAAAGTAATTGAATTAAACTCAGTAATTTGAATGCGATAATCGATCAAGGAATCAATTACTTTTAGTAGGTAATTGGTAATTGTAATTGATGCCCTTTTCGGAGGGTAATGGGCAATTGTAATTGAATTACTTTTTAAGAGTAATTGCGAGAGCTCTGGTCGAGATTAATAATCATCTCACCCAGATTGAAATCGCTGGAGATTTCAAACCGTATACTACTAACATAAAATTAAATAAATTATATGACCAAAATTTGGTGAGAGAATGGGCTTTTTCACTAAATTTTTATTTTTATCCTGTCGCATAGAATAAAATTTCTACGGTTTCAGTTTTTAAAATTTTCAATTATTTACTGAGAAAATAAATAAACAAGATACTGTCTTTAATAACAACAGGGAAATAAACTCAATGACGTCACATCTGCCTCGATCTAGGGGTCCCAGTTATTCAGCTGATGGTCGAACGCTGCCGCCGTCTACCTGAATATCGGGCGGGTTGTTTTCTGTTTTTAAGCTGTTCTGGTCTATTTAGTTTATTAAAACAAAGCTAGCAATATAATCCATCGACGCTGATGAATAAAAGAATTGCGCGGATAATGGGATGACGTAATAAGGTTGTGATCTAATGTTTTCAAACTTTCGGCTTTCGCGTCTTTTCAATTATCTCTAGGAAAGGTTTATGACCCTCTAGGAAGGTATTTATTATTGGGAAGTATTTTCAATAGGATCTAATTTAGGATGTCAATGATAAATATGATAAATTCGATTATAGTGAAAGGGCCCATTTTAGAGCCTCCGGGGCGAAATTGGTGATCGAGAAGTTCTGGGTTCAAATCCCAGTGGAGAAGTAAGCTTTTTTCAATTAAAGAAAATAAATTTCTCTGTACACAGCTAAACATTTTTTACTTTTAAATATTTTATAGTTTCCAAAAAAATATATATTTTTGCATTTCAATTCTTCATGTTTTATATGTCAAAATTAACATTTTTCAAATATTTTATCTACCACCATGAGAAGTCCACTGTGGATTTTACTACTCTCAAATATTGACTCCTGTATGAAAATTACATCAAAATTCTATCGACTTTTTTAAAGGAAGTTAAGTATATGATGGATTTTTTTTATTTTCTAATAATTAAAAGTTAAAAAGAACATTTTTTTGTAATATTCTAGGAAAAACTTAGTCAATAGCCTTTATGTAAGTTTTCTTTTTTAGGATTTGGTCAATTAGGTTTGAGTTATATCCGTTATTCGCTGTAATTTGTTTTATAATAATAATAATTTTTTAAACCCTCTGTTGGATTTTCCCGCTATTGTAACCCTTCCACTGCTTTATTTACATCTTCAATAATTTAATTTTAAGGCTCCCTTTTTTTTCAAATTTTAATAAATCATTGTCATTTGACGAAGCTACAGTGTTAGTGAAACATGTCATTTTCTTGTTAATATAGTGGAAATTTATAAGTTCAACTTTGTTTTACTGTATCCCATAATACTATAATTAGGGATTTCCACCTAGTATCAGCCAGTGGCGCACCCAGGGGGGGGGGGGGCAAGGGGGCCTCCTTGGCCCCCCCCAAAACCCCCAATGAAATTGACTTTAACTATACCCACTAACCCGCTAAAAAAAACTTTAATTTCCAGGCGCGATACAAAGAACGATAGAATTTTTATTACTTTTGTACAGTATACCTTAGATTCACTTATTACCAACCTAGACGATCGATTCATTAATCACATGGAAATTATTTTGCTATTTAACTGTTTATTGCCCTGTCCCAATAAACAAGTAGAAAATTTGCAAAGCTTTCTCAGCATTCATTCTTTTTATGCAAATTATTAATTTTTTGAAAATTTTTATAATGAAAGCATTCTAATATGCGAATTTAAATTATGGAACGACAAGTTTACAGATAGCAAAGAAATACCCTCCGATATGTTTAAGCTATATATTCAATATGTATGTATATGTATGTATGATATTTCCCAATATAAAAAACTTTTGCAAATTTTTGTTACCCTTCACCATCAGTACCTCTCAAAGGTCATTTTCCACATTAAAGTACTTAAAATCGCATTTTTAAGAAATTCCACCGGGAAAGTAAGACTTAATGGTTTGGCAAATTTATTTATTCATAAGAATGTTCCTGTTTCTTGTGAAGAAATTTTAAATAAACTTTCTAAGGGTCGAAGAAAATTAGATTTACATATTTAACAAATGCAAAGGTGTTATAAAAAAGTTTTGGTTTCTATTATTTATAAAATATTGTTCATTGTTGTGCTTTGTACTAATTTATATTTTTAAATAAATATATTTGTATAGGGAAAAGAAAACCATAAAGTCTTTCTCCACAATTTTAATTCAATAGCTACGCTATAATCTACATGTTTCGAGTGTAGAAACACTCATCATCAGGATGTTGAAGTAAAAATTATGAACAGCTGATGTTGTTAGCAAAAGAGAAAATATAATTAAGTTAAAGGTGGAACTAATCCATAATGGAGCTTTCAATAGCACGTATAGGGAGTGAAAAAATTTAGCAGTCAAGAGGTGGAAAATCTATCAGCAAGCTGAAAGGTCAGGAACCAGTAAAAAGCCACTATGGGCGGGAAATGAAGAGAAAAACAGGACATATCAATACAAATCCATGTCAAATGAAGTGTTTTGTGGAAATCAGTTCAGAGTGTGTGTGATGAAAACATTAGTTTGATTTGATTTGAAAAATTCACCTAAGTCGAGGAGGTGTGCAAGAATAAGTCAGAAATGAGGGGGGGAGAAAGAAAAAATGTGTTTTTTAAATTTGAGTATAGATGCTTTTATTTACCTTGAAGAAAAATGCTGTTGGGGCACTAAGCTTGTTACGGCCCAGTTACCCCAGCAGGAGTCAAAACTGACACATATTGTAGAGAAGAAAATAAAAGTTTACCACATTTTAGAGGAACTTTTTGGTATTTAAAAAAAAAAAATTTTATAAAGAAATTTTTTCTCTTCCTAACAACATCAGCTGTTCATAATTTTTACTTCAACATCCTGATGATGAGTGTTTCTACACTCGAAACATGTAGATTATAGCGTAGCTATTGAATTAAAATTGTGGAGAAAGACTTTATGGTTTTCTTTTCCCTATACTATTCAACTCCACTTTGAGTATGGACTACTTCTTCAAAATATATTTGTGTTATGGATATGTCGTCATTACTATTACCTATATTTTATTTGGTAAAAAGAGTGGTATGTTTTGTCCGGAATAATTATTAAAGTGGATATTGTAAAGTCAATTTTATTAGATATTTACCTCGATTGAACTAGGCTATTGCGATCTTCCAAGAGTACCTGTTAAAAAAGCTCCAAAGTTCTAGAAAAATGCGTAACTTAAAAGTTTATTAAAAAATTTGCTTCCGGCACTGGTTAGCGGGCCCCCCCCTAACATAAAATCCTGGGTGCGCCGCTGGTATCAGCTGAATCAATTAATTTAAATATACAGTTGGTTGTATGTATGGTATTTGGTTGCTTGTTTAAAAAATGACTTATACTTATAGACTTTTTTGCCAAAATATTTTAGATAAGAGGCAGTCTGTTAAAAGGTGGAAAAAATGGAGAACTATTTTTGTTATAATAAAGAACAGAATATTATTTATTGCCTTATATCGTACTTTTTCGGTTTCCACAATACTATTTATTATCCAAAATCCATAAATCGCAAAAGAAATATTATTATCTTGTCCGAGAACGCATCATCGATTCGCAATAAATTTTAAAATCGCTGGCTCACAACCAGCCGATTTGGCACGTGCTCGTGGTAATTCTTTTTGACATTATAAATACGGTTAAGATAAACCTAATAAACCGTTAGGAGGACGTTTAAAAACATGTTCTAAATTTATTGCCCAGTAGGATGCTGATGACATTTATGATGGAACTGATAGGTTTTATATATCAGGTTTAAAACGGCGCCACATGTCACAATCTATTAGAGTTGATGCTGTACTGTAAAACAGAAATAAATATAAAAAAAAACTATAATTCTATAAGCTATTAATTAGGGAATCCAAACCACGTGACTTTAAATGACAGTGGAGGGCAACTAGGGATGCGCCATACGATACGATATTTTTGAGTATCGATATTTTACCTTCCGATATTTTGTATCGATATTTTTTATTCGATATATAATGAGTATCGAAATATTTTACTCAGTATCGTTCAGATAGTATCGATAGATCCCAAAATTCCAAAAACCACGCCTCGTTCGTGCTGCATTTGCTGCTCTTCTCCCTCAATCCGCGCGCACACAAAGCTTTGGCTATCCTTTCTTGGTATACTGAATGCCAGTATTGCCTATATTCTATATACCTATATATATTTGTATCGATCTGGACCGATACAAAAGATCGATACTTTCAGCGTATCGGAACATCCTTAAGGGCAAAAAGCATTAAGCCACTTGCACCAATTATAAAGCAGTATTTGCCAACCACTGTCATTTTTGACACATCGTTGGATTGCCTAATTGTTGTATCATAAAAACATAAAAAATTTGTGAAAATTTTTTATGCAGGTTCTGCAATTAATCATTCCATAGCTCCTATACGAATTTAGTGAGGAATTTGATTGATATGCTGACTGGCACGGGATGTACTTCAGAACAATATTTTCACATATTATACAGGGTGGCCCAAAAAAGTGTGCTAACAAAGTTTTTTTATGGGACACTCTGTATTTGTTTGAATTTTTGGGTTTGTATAAGTCTCCTTTATAATTATTTATAATTGTATTGAATTTGCTTTGGTAGTTAAGGAGTAATAAATTAAAAACTAAAATAAAAGTTTTGCAGCCATGTAAAAAAAAATCAAATAAACAATCTAAAAGATTTTTTTTAATTATGGCATTATTTGACATTAGTGGTAAGGAATAAAAAAAGAGATACTTTACATTAAATAGATTTTATCTATTTTCTACAGGGTGCATAAAATCAGATTTATAAAATGGAACACCCTGTATATTATTTTACTATTTGATGATTTTAAAACAATCAATTTTGCATTTAAAATTTATTTAAAATTACAAACCGTTTTGAAAATATTTAATAAAAACCTGAATGTCGCTTCGGAAGTTCTTACCAAATGGGAAACTTTTTAATTATTAACTCTACGAAAAAAAAGTGCCTCTTCCTAAAAACTCCTGCTTGGTGAGAAAATAAATTTGCACAAGAATATTTATACAGGGTGTTTCATTAAGGGTAGCCACCGGCCATATCTCGGAAACTACTAAGCATAGAAACTTGGGGGAAAAAAATTATGATTAAAGCGGTCATGAGAAAATTCTGGAAATTATTTTTAAGTTCCTCATTTCGCCGCAAATCAAAAAACTATTATTACAAATTGCGCCCTCTGGCAATTTTATTAGAAACTATCGTGTACCATTGGATACGGCAATTGAAAAACTTACCTTTCTCTTCCAAACAAGCTTAAATTTACTAAAATCGTATAAGGCGTTTAGAAGTTACAGCGATTTTAATGTTTACACTTTCCAAATATCTTTCCCCACTCTTAGCAAGGTCGGTACGCCAATGAGCCTTAAACCAAAATGATGCAGAATTGTCTGCGCTTTCTAATGATGTAATCAGAGTTATACCTTAATATGGGAATTTTCGGAGAAATTTAGAATTAAAAAAAAATATTTTCAATTGTGCCCCCCTGCCGCGAAATGAGGAACTTAAAAATAATTTTCAGAATTTTCTCATGACCGCTTTAATCATAATTTTTTTCCCCAAGTTTCTATGCTTAGTAGTTTCCGAGATATGGCCGGTGGCCACCCTTAATGAAACACCCTGTATAAATATTCGTGTGCAAATTTATTTTTTCACCAAGCAGGACTTTTTAGGAAGAGGCACTTTTTTTCGCAGAGTTAATAATTAGAAAGTTTCCCATTTGGTAAGAACTGTACACGCTGTATATACATAATAAAGGTTTATAAACAAAATAGCAAAGCGGCCATGGAACAACAATCAGATTTAACAGTTAAATACATTCTGACATTAGTTGTCAGGAATAAGTACTTAATAGGTACTTATATGGGTAATTTTCTTGTCCAAACAAATAATTTTTTAATGAAACTATTTTAACTCAGAGCCTGGTGCAATTAAATGTGGCACACGTGAAAATGATTTTTTTAGAATTCTTTGTGGACTAACTTTCCACTTTTTCCTTCTTGCACTACAGATGATTCATTAATATTTGGCTTTTCAATGACTGTTAATAAAACTACTAATTGATTGTCTTTATTTAATGTAATCTTTGTTCTTTCTTTTTTTGTGTTATGCATACGATTCCTGATTCAACAAAGCGCTTAAGACTCTAAACTCTAAAAAGCTTCTTGTAGTCGCATGAATTCTACTAGCGAGAAATACATTTTTTTGCTCTCGCCTTATATAACAATCATATCAATGAGCTCAACGCTCAAAAGCAAATCCATATGCGAAAATATTATCCTCAAGTACATCCCGTGCTGCACTATAAGTCTGCATATAAATGAAATTCCTAACTTGATTCATATGGGAACCTGAGGCACTATTGCAGGACCCTGTATAGATAGAATTGCCCTGTATAATACCACAAGTGAAAACATGTTGTTGGCAAAATTTTCGATTTGTATAAAAGTTTGTAGCTTGACAAATATCATTATTAACAAAATCACGACCTGTTAGGCAGGTAATTTTGTGAAAAAAAAATCATGTGCGAGATTGCCAAAACGCAATGAGCTTAAATAAATGATCCTAACAGAACAATTTAGGTCTGTTAAAACACAAGAGGAAGAATAATTACAGCAACATCCGAATTAAAAACAAAAATTTGCTTCAGTGGTGAGTGTCCTTTTTTCCTAAATGGTCATATAAATAAACAGAACTATCGCTACTGAAGTTACGTTAATCTAAATCTTTTTACAGAGGAGCACACTTAATATAACCAAAACATCCAAATTTTGGGCGGGATTACGGGCGACAATACTCGGGTCATTTTTTTTTTTAAGGAAATTTAACCGGCCAAGTTTATACTGAAATGATCAACCGAACCAATTGAGTCATCGATGTCAACGGATGGCCGCCAAGATCACCCGATCTTAACCCTATGGACTTCTTTTTATGGAGTTACATTAAATTACTAGTTTACAAAACCCAGCCGGCTTCTCTGGATGAATAACGTCAGTCGATGATTGATGCTTGTCCAGGTATTCCATGAGACACACACGAATACTTAGGAAGGAATTGGAAAATCGACCTTAATTCTATTTACAACAAAAAGGAAATCATTTTGAACACTTAATAAAATAGGAAAAAACAAGAGCAAAACACAAGGATTTGCGTTTTAGCACTACAATAGTGTTTTAATTTACGTTTATTTTCTAATTTTTTTGTCAAATTTTGCAAAAGCCAGTTTTAACACATTTTCTTAATATTTTGCCAACATTCCGTACTTAAATCTCGTTAATTTTGGAATCGCTAAAAAGCATTTTTGATAAGCTTTTCAGGGAGATATCCCAAGTGGGGTAGTGCCCTTTAAGATTTTAAAGTGGATGAAGGTAGTGCTTCAGAGGTGGTCCGCAAAATTTCTCATTTTTATTCCGCCGCATTTTTGTAGAAATATTTTTTTTGGTTGTTAAAAATCTTTTTTAGTGTAGAAAATATAGACAAGTTTCAAATAAGTCACCCTGTATGGATTAGGTTGGGTTAGAGTGATAGACTTCTGCCACTGTCCAAACAGTCTCACGTAGTCCTATGAGGACCGTTGTGATACCACACGTGTTCCGCGGAACCTATCTGCATTAACTTCCTGATGGTTAACGCGACGTAAAACTAGAAGAATCTTGGCAGCTCATTTAAACCAGCCACTACTGTTAATAAACTTAGTAAGTCGACCCAATTGTAAGTTGCTTACTTCCTCCAGATCATTACACTCATTACAGAGTGGTTCACTCAAGGCAGTGCACCTTCTTCTTGCGAGGCCAGGGCATTCACACAAGAAATGCTGAATACTTTGCTCCTCTTTTTCATCTCAGCAACTTCTACAGAAGCCGTTAGCTGGTATTTGCATACGTTTGGCGTGTCTACCGAAAAGACAATAATGTCCCGTGACTACGGTAGTGATATTCCTTAGGTCTTTCCGACTTTGTGCTGTAATAACGCTGCAGGTTTCCTGTTATTAAGTAGGGGCAATCACTTGTTAGTTCTGTCCATCTGCTTTGCGCAAGTTGCTTAGCTATCCGATATAATTATCTCCTTTTTAACTTACAATGGCTGCATGGATTAAGGGGTAATTTAGAAAAATGCAAATTTGAAATAATAAAAAAATAAAAATGGTGAATTTAAAAAATACGGTTCCTAAATTTTATAATAAAAGCACCACAGTAAATATCAATAACTGACATGAAGGATTTTTACGACATTGCATAACGGACAAACCCGTACATAATATTAAAGCTTGTTAAATAACTGCAAATGTCCCCACAAGAATGTTTAAAAAGTAGTTTGGTATCGCTGCATCCTAACATTTAAACACTATGTCACAAACAACAATAAAAAGCAGCGACAGCAACTTGACAGAGCCTTGACAGTTGCCATCCGAGCATTCCGAGCCTAATTTAATTGGAATCTTAAAAAGTTTTACAAAATGTCTACCGTTAAAAATTATTATTATATTTTTCACTGGTTTGATCTCCAAGCCACCTGCTTAATGTCCAGTTCATCAATTTAAGATCTTCATGAATAATCTCACTTAAGTGTAAGTAATTAAAGAAACAGACAAAACTCTTTTGAATTAATTTAAAAAACTTATTGTTAGCACATGTTGCATAGCACTTTTCTTAATTGTAGTATCCCTGAGGATGGAAATAAACATTTCCGAAAGCTTGGATTAACTTTAAAGAGTACTTTTTCATTTGCTGCTAAACGCAATGTCTCCCTAGCTTATTCCTAAGTAGTCAGCAAAGACTACCCTATCACTTATATAATATATATTTAACACTCAGCGTTGCCAGAGCTGGTACAATTGTACGAATCTGATACATTTTGAATCCGTCTGTACAGAAGTACATTTACATCATTTCTGATACATTTTCATCCTTGTGCCGCCCTCTATCATTTAAAAGGCAAAATTCACAGAAAACGTCAGTTTTGCAATACATTTTTAATATTTCATCCACCTATCGCCCTCTGTATATTAAAGACAAAACTCAAAGATTAATTTAGCAGATGATAATAACTTAAAATTATTAAATAAATTAATTAAAAATATTTTTAATACTGTTTTTCGTCGGAGGTTAAAAAAAAAAGTAATTTCTGATGTCTGTCCAAAAGTTTAAAATCTGGTACATTTTCAGTTTGTGATTTGTACACTTTCTTGATACCCTCTGGCAACACTATTAACACTGGCAAAATGATAATAAATGAACTTGGTTTTGAATGATATCCCAAAAAATAAAAACAACATAAATCTGCTTAAGCTCCAGCAGATCCAATGCTTTGTTTGTTTTGTTTTTAAAAGCTCGTTTAAGTCCTAAGGACAGCCGCATCTGTCACACGCCATTAAATATGTTTTAATTGGCTATACACAATAAGACAAGTTTTCAAAATTTACTTTAATTTAATTCAGTGGTTTTTCGATCTGAACGACGATTTGAACGAATACTGTCTTTAAATAAGTTTATATCACTCTAATATTAAAATTCTATAAATATATATTTGACCGCCTTAACATAAGCAAAGTAAAAGGGGAAGCAAATTTTAAGGTTCAAACCTACCAATTCGTTAATGGAAAAGGCAAGTACAAAAAGCTTTTATGAAAGGAAACTGAGAATTGACGTCCTTTTTAAATTTAGAGTCCCTAATTTAAAATAAACGAAGCAAAAACCTAAAAAACAAACCTCTTTCATGAGACTGCTGCGTATCGTCAATTCATAAAGGAAAACCAGTATTATCGTTGTCAATACTTCTTAAGTTAAGGTAGTTCAGTGCCGTCTCTAGGGAACAGTGAATAAACCGCGTCCCTAGTGGCAGAGTTATCAAGGCGAACAAAAAAATTTGGATCACCCCCAAATTTGCTAAATTTGGTCAATAATAAATTAATATAGGTAGGAGTAAATCTTTAAAAAATACTGTAAATCATCGTTATTCCGCACCGGCTAGAATGAATAATGATGTAATAATTCCAGTATATAACAATAATATTCATTTGAAGATGGTGGCCTATCTGGGTCTTAAAATATACAGGGTGATATTTAAGTAAGTTGAGTATTTAAGAAAGTTTGTACGACTACAAAATAATTTTATTAATAATAAAAAATCTTGAACCTTTTTACAATATGTCTTTGTTTTGTATTGTTATGTGCAATTTCATTGGGTTCATTATATTTTTTATTATTAATAAAATTATTTTGTAATCGTACAAACTTTCTCTTGTTGATTGGTTGTTGATCGGGAAACAATTTATTGAACCTTCTGCAATTCTGCATGTTCTTGCTATAATTTGGACACATTGTCCATGAAGAATAAACAATTTCATTAAAAATTCAAATGGATAGTCATCTCCTTCCATTTTAATTATTTTCAGGTCACTTTCTCTAAAAAACTTTAAAAACGCGCAATTTTTTTATTATTAATGTATACCAATTGTCAAATTGTCATAATGACATATTTATCTTTGTATTTCATCGCTATCTGAGACAAATATGCTATTTAAAAAAAAAATTTACTTTTCACCATTTTTATATCAAGCAGTAAAATGATGAATTTTGAAAGACCCTGTATAACACAGAACAAAGTCCCTTACACCTAACTAATACACAAGACATTAATAAACTATATCCTAAATTTCAGCTTTCTACGAGTCCAAATACCGCAGTAATAAACATTTTTTTGGAGTTATGTTTTGAACAAAAAATATGGAAATTAATTAATTTTTCGAAAACCTCTAAATATAGGTATAGAAAAGTATTATACAAAAATAATCAGAAACTACTAGCGTAGCGGAAAAGGGTGTCTCATTTAAAATATCAAAGCTGATGCTACTTTTTGTATAAGCGGCAACGTTGCGCTGTTGAAAATATTTTTAATCGATAGAGCAATGCCAATTACCCATGTTGCCAAATTTTTAGAAAATTCCTATGTCCCTTTTTCCGTAAACGTCTAAGGTACCATCGACCGTGAGACACCCTGTATAATAATAATATTCATTTGAAAAGTGTGGCCTATCTGAGTCTTAAAATATACAGGGTGATATTTAAGTACACGAAGACAATCTAGGATATGATTTCTGACATCATTTTAAGACGTAAAGTTGCTATGGACATATGCCCTAAAATGCTTACCCTCTAAGATACAGGGTGTTAAAATAACTTTAATAAATAATTCTTTTTTTAAAACGTCGAAAGTCCTTGAAGATACGTTTTTGAAAATTGTTGTCAACTGATTTGGCATTAAACTGCACTTTTTCGTTAAAAAAGGGTTCGATTACTTTCGCCAGTGGCGTGCGTGAAGATACCATTACTATTTTATTTGTACAAGTATTTGATACGCCACTGATTCTTTTTAACTCTAATGCATTTTAATGCACTATTTATACAAGCTGAACAAAAGTTATCTCTACTATGTTTTTGAAAGAAACAGTAGTTTTAAAGATAACTCTGATGCAGTATGAATATAAACTAAACAAGATTAATTTACTAATTAAATAAGTAACTACACAACATGTTAGGAATTATTTATACTACCTACAAGCAATGTATTTAGATATTTTTATAATATTAAACTTATTTGTTAATCTAAATTTAAACACAAAACAAACTGGATTTAGAAAAACTGTTGAAAGTGACCACTTTCTGCTAAAATACAAGCACCTAGCAGTTTTGTCATTAAATTCCTAACATGTTCAAAAATTCCTGGGGTGTTTTTAACACCCAGTCATTATTATCCGATTTCTAGGATCTTCCTGGTTTTCAACTGGAGTTTTGTTAACTAAGATTTTAAATAACCAGAGAAATAAAAATCAAGTACATTTAAATCTGGGGACCTTGGCGACCAAGGTTGATTAGGTAGTGCAATGCCTCTACCGATCCATCGAGTTCCGTATACAGCATTTAGATAATTCTCTGGCTGTGGCACTAAAATAGGCAAGAACTCCGTCACGCATAAAAAGCAACTGGTTTCGCTGAGCTAATGACAAGTCTTCCAATAATATTGCCAGCTCGTTTACTAGAAAATTGTAGGTTTGGCCATCTAACCGCTGGGGAAGAAAGACCGAACCTAATTTACCAACTATTCCTGTCCATATACATTTAACGAAAATTGCTTGTGGATTTACGTGACTCCAAACGTAATTGTGAAAGAAGCGACAAAATTGATTTTTTGAGATTTTTACATTTTTTAGAATTTTGTAGGTGTATTATCTCTGCCCGCCTATCTATGTGTTAGCTTCGGAACTCAACAATTACTTGACTGGAACGGGTAAAATTTTGTTCATTAGGAATTAACCTTATTCGTTCCCAAATATACTTCCGGTTCGATATTCATATAGCTGGAGCTGTTTTGAAACCTGTAAGTGGATTATGGCCAACACCATAAATTTTTATTTAGCTCTTTAAATGGTGCATATGCAAATTCTGTATTTTGATCATATTCATTGTTTATGCATACGAGTTACGTAAACCAAAACAACTTCAGCAAAAAAGCGTTAATCTGCTTTCAGTTACCCATTGGCGCTTTTATTAGGATTAGCGACTACATAAAATTGTTTTTGCATATTGCATATCGTTCCAACTGTTTTTGTCAACGCATATTTATAAAATTCAATTTTCTCTCTGAATGTAACGAATCGGGAAAAATAAAATTATTGTAATATATCGTAGTTATTTAGGGTGCTACCGATTTGTGTGCGTAAATGGGGATCTTGAAAACAGTAAGAGATATATACGAAAACTATTAATATTATGAATATCGGAGACATCCGCACAATCCGAAAAGTTCAGTTTTGATTTTTAATGATGAAAATATATCTAATGTGTGCTCCCCTGTCGATTTTTCTCGATCCGCCACTGCTTGTACACCTCCAGAAATTGTGCAACTTGCTGCAGCAACAACATCTACTTTAATACCGGAAACATCGAAATATGTTTATAATAAAACCTGTTTTTCTAGATGAAACCTGGATATACAGTAAAGGGGCTTTTAGGCGAAGTGGGCAAAATGATACTCATATACAGTTTAAAAAAATCGTCACAGAGTCTACATGCTGGTTCAGAAAATGGATATGTGAATAATGGAAGTTTCACATTCAAGTCTGGCCTGAAATCTGATGATTATCATGATTCAATGAATAGTGAAAACTTAGAGAAATGGTATGAAGAAAAATTATTGTTACCAAACTTGGAAGAACCGTCGCTTATTATCATGGATAACGCCACCTACGCACGCACCATTTGCAATGAAGGATCAAATCTAGATGATAGTGAAGCAGCATCTCCCAAACGTCACAAGTAATTTCGAAAGCGCTATTTATTTTATTGTTTAATGATTTTTATTTTGTTTTAATAGGTTGGACGAACTAGCATTCCAACATGGACATCGAGTTTTAAGAGTTCCTCCATATCATTGCCACTTTAATTCTATTGAAATGGTTTGGTCGGAATGTAAGCGCTATTAAGATACAATAATAAGTTCTATGCATCCTGTAACAAATACGTCGTTTTGAGTCTGTGAAATGAAGCCATAAAAAATGTAACAGTGAAAAAATGAGCTGAGCTGAAATAAACTACTTATTTCTAACTTCATTATCAGTACAAAAATAATAATTACAAATTTGAAAAACAGGCTTGTATTTTACTTGTTCACATGCATCCGTCTTTATGTTGATTAAGCCTAAGAAAAATCATAACCTTTACCACCGGTAGGTAAGTTAACTTGATTGCATTTATTTACGACGTACCGCAAATATGGAGAATATGACGTAACGGTCAGCGGTCATTGAACAGATTTTTCTTGTTTTATTTACTTTCCGCAAATATACAAAAAGCGCGTGAATTTTCCGGCTCCAGTTAATATTTTACAATGTGTTTTAATATTCTAACAAAACACTGGTGAAATTATACTCGGTTTTTATACCGAAATATTTGCCTCGTAAATTTTTAAGTATTCAGCTCGTAAAAATTTAGCTTATTAATCAAGAACATTTTTTCGGTTTTCCGGTTTTTTTAAGCTTACAAAAGAAATAAAAATTGTTCCTTTTTGTTTAAGAGCAACAAAGCGCTGTGGTATCTTTGCTTTGGAGAAAAACATAATGTTTAGAAAAAGTTTAGCAGATTTCCGCCTGAAATAATCCTTATACAACCCCACCCCCAAGTTTCCCTTCCTGTTATTTTTATTTCAGTTTGGGCTGCCGATGCCGTGCCACTTCGAAATAGAGCTATTGCAAACCCACAAAATACTTTTTAATAAAAAGGAGAAATAACTAAAATTATAGGTATGTTTCAAAAACAAAATAAATGGTTATCGATAATAATCTAAATTGTCCGAAGCAGTGCTGGATTTAGAGTCTGTGGGCCCTTAGGCTGCACCTGTGGTGCGGGCCCTACAGGGAAAAATATTTTTTTAGACCCTACACAACGCATTTTCAGCAATTCAGCAATTATCTTATCTAAAACTTAAAAATAATTTTTTTAAATTTTTTTTTATAGAAAATTTACATACGACTTACCTATAGACATCATTTAGAATTTAATAAATTCATGAAATGTTAAAAATGAAATGAACTGAACATTACTAAATATTTGACATGATTTATTAACATTTCTATAGAAAAGTATATACAAAGTTGAGATTAAAGCCTACGTTTCTAAATATGCAAATATGATCAATGCGATTTTAAAAATAACATATCGTAAAGTAAAAAAATTTAAAAACAAAACTCACTTTTTATATTATATTGATGTCGCTCTGCCGTCTGTCGCGGCCAACAGCGCAATATCTAGATCGGTCTTGTAACATAATACTCTGATAATACTTGGTAGAAATATAAATATGAATCAGCGTAAAGTCGGCAAGTAAATAATGAATAATGTTTAGTTTAGTTTGTGTTTTAAAGAACGCCATAGTAACTTTGTTAAAAAGTGTTTTATTGAGATAAGTTATAACTAAGGTAAGTTCACGTTATTTAAATCGGAATATTATATCGAAAAAAAAAAGCGGGAGGCAAAAAGTTGGAGCACAATAATTACATATTACAGGGTCCGCCCAAATTTGGTTAACAAATGGGATAATTTTTTTATTATTGATTTCTCAGATAATGTTATTGTACCGGGTGATTGGTTATATTTTGCACCCCTACCTATCTCATGAAAATCTTCATGGCCTATTTTGAACGCTTGGGTAAATAAGTATAATAATTTAAAAACATAGCATAAGTAGGCTTAGACAATATGACCGATTGAATATAAGGCAATTGTTCACCTTGGTTGGTCTGCTATGTGAATATTATTGTTTATAAACAAATTAATATTAATTATTCTTAGAAATAAAACCATACATTTAATATAATATGTTTTAGTTAATATACAGGGTGTCCCAAACGTAATGGGACACAGAGCAATAGCAGGCTCCTTAAGGCGAAATAATGTGATTTATTTAAACTTGCATTATCCCAAAATTGATAACAACCAAGATAAAGGGTGTCAAACTTTTATTTTTGTTTTCGTTTTTTTGGGATTATTTATAGTTCACCTTGGTTGGTCTGCTATGTGAATATTATTGTTTATAAACAAATTTATATTAATTATTCTTAGAAATAAAACCATACATTTAATATAATATGTTTTAGTGAATATACAGGGTGTCCCAAACGTAATGGGACACAGAGCAACAGCAGGCTCCTTAAGGCGAAATAACGCGATTTATTTAAACTTGCATTATCCCAAAATTGATAACAACCAAGATAAAGGGTGTCAAACTTTTATTTTTGTTTTCGTTTTTTTGGGATTATTTATAATATGTTTTAATTAATATACAGGGTGTCCCAAACGTAATGAATGTGGGCTTTAATTACATGACATAGGTCATTAAAATTTTAAAGCTGTGTCAGGTATTTTCAATACATAGGATGCTTGCGTAAGGTGCAAGATCTGTGAATTTTTTACAATTTTTATGTTAACATAAATTAATGAACTTACTTAATTTAAATATTATTAATTCCCACAAACTAATGCCACAACGTAGATGCTATATGTAATGTGTATCCCTATTTGTAATAAATAAATAAAAATAAATAAATAAATAAATAAATTACCGCTTGAGTCCCTTTTTGCAGGGACTAAAGTACGGACAGGGCCGTTTCTGAGTGGTGTGCTGGGAGTGCCCCCGCACAAGGGCGGCGAAAATTATAGGGCGGCGAAAGCCGCCTGCAGTTTCACAGAAAAAAAATTTAGACATAAAAAAAATTCTAGTTTTCAAAAATATGAAGGCGGCCGGCGGCCGCCCTTCTCCAAATAAGAATGGTAAATTCAGTACTCAAAAAAAATGTATGCAGTAGCTGTCAAGAATGAGGCAGCCGCCCTTTGTGTTAATTAGAGATTTCTTTTTAGATAGGTAAGTATTGGAAAAATACAAAGAATTTTCAACGGAGGCGGCCGCCCTGCAACCCGCGTCATTTACATTTTGTCTTAGGTTTACTCAAAAAAATTAAAACTAATTGATATTATTTGAATAATTATGTAGGTAGGTCTTATTAATTTGGTAGTAGGGTAGGTGGGGGCAAAAACACTCACAGGGCAAAAGAACGCACCCTATTTAAATTTGCCGCCAGTTTTCAAATGCTGTTACAAATAACTTTTCCGACGTCGAAAAAAAGGACCCATACATATTGATTACGAATCAAAAGATGACTCCATCATCGAGGCAAAACAGAGTTTGTTTCAATGTGGATTTTTATATTTCGATTTAATTTATAATTAAGGAGAGATTCGTTTCACTTAATAAGTGTAATGAAACTTTTGGGTTTTTGTCGAACTTCTATGAAGCTAATGCCATAAATGACGAGAAATTGTTAAAATCCTGCAAAGATCTCGATATAGCGCTTCAAGATCAAGGAAGTCCCACAAACAAAGATATTGATGGCTCAGAGCTCTACCAGGAAATTTTCTCGTTCCGGGAAATTTTTCCAATAAAACATTCAATTGTATAGATACGCTAAAATTCATCGGTGAAAAAGATTTAATCTCATTATTTCCAAACCTTTGTGTTGCGCTGAGAGTTTTTATTACTCTACCGGTTACTGTTGCATCTGGCGAACGCAGTTTTTCAAAGTTTAAGTTAATTAAAAATTACTTGCGGTCAACTATGTCCCAAGAAAGCATTAGTGGCTTGGCCCTTATCGCCATTGAAAGCCAAATTTGGGAAGAGTTAAAGGTAGACCAGGTGATTGATGAGTTTGCGTCAATAAAGGCTAGAAGAGTAATTCTTAAATTTTTTTACTGTTTTATTTACTACTAGCGTGTACCCAGCCTGCGTTGCAGCCCGGCATTATACGACGTGAGATAATAAGGCGAACAAACCTCAAACTCAACCGTTTGCCGGCCCGTCCACAATTCACATCCATGCATAAAACATAGTCTGTCTTCGTCTATTCCGGCTTCGGTGCTTCGGATCGATCGTTGAACGGGCCGGGGACCGGTTAGGTTGGGTCGTTCGTTCTCCCTACTCTAATTTATCAGTGTTTATCAGTGTTTCTCTATAATATTATGCATGTATTATACATAAAAACCTTCCTCTTGAATCACTCTATCTATTAAAAAAAACCGCTTCAAAATCCGTTGCGTAGTTTTAAAGATTTAAGCACATATAGGGACAGGACGGGCGATAGCGAGTTTGTTTTATACTATGTTAAGATATAGGTTTATTTTAATTACCAAAAATTAGTTTTTAGTTTCTTGTTTTTGTTTTCTTTCCAGATTTTAGCACGTGTTTGCAGAATGTTATGTTTTAAAGTTTTGTGATAGTATCCTATAATTAAATAAGTATTTATACAACTTTATTTAAATTGACTTGACTACAATTATTAGGTAGGTAATCAAATCATCACTGTTTGCAATACCTGTACAAAATCTCTACAATACTTCTACAATACTTCCGCAATATACTGCATTAGGTACTCTGTCTGCAATACACTGCAATATCCTGCAATACAGTCTGCGATTCTCTGCAATACCTAGAATATTGCTGCAACACTTGTAGAAATATTAAGGAGTGCTGAGCCCCTCTGTAGGTAAGTATGAATAAAAGAAAAATATTAAAAATAGACACATATTGAAGCTATTTTTGTGACAATTGCTTTGCGTAAAATAGTAACTGATTTGATTTAAAGGGCAGCCAGTTCATATGTCGCACAAGGGCGGCCAATAGGCCAGAAACGGCCCTGAGTACGGACTTGAGCTAGGAAAGCTTACTAATATTATAATAGCTCGGAATTACCTATTTCGCTGTCAATAGCCTAGTAATACAATTACAAACCTTTTGTACTATCAGCGATAGAATTTGATCGAAAATTATTATCGCATAGTACCTACCTAAGGCCATTGTAAATTTAAATCTATTTGATACCCATTTGTGTATACAAACTTTTCACATTTCAAACATCGGCATCGCTTTGGTTTTCAATTTAGATTACTTCCCCTAAAGGTGTCTTTTCTATCCAATACAAACAGCAAATATAAAACGTAAATTGCCGGTTTTACATACCCAATGTCTGCACTGCGACATAATAATTTTGTGAGGACCTAACAAACATTCATTATATAATAATTATTATTGGATGTTATAATATACAGGGTGCTACAAATTCGTATGCGTACATGTGTATCTCAAAAACAGTATGAGGTACAAGATAGTTATAAATTAAGGCAAAGAAGCCGAGAATGCCACCTGCTTATATTGCACAGGACTGTATGTAGGAAAAATGTTGAATACTCTCGCAAGATGGAGGCAAAGTCACGTGACACTCTGTCAATTTTGGTCTATTAAATTTTTGTAAGTTGGCATGAATTCCAGGACTGGACTTGAAAATTATACATGTGATACCTACCTTCTAAAACAATTGATGCAATAGTCTCATCGGTTCTACCGCTTAAATAATGCCAAATAATAATAATAATTTCTTTTGAAAGTTTTGTTTTATAAATATTATAATTTAAGGTAGGTAGGTAATAATAAACATGAGTTTTTATATGGTTAAAAGGTAAAGTGTCAAAATAGATTTAAAAACTATTTAATATTATATAATTATCCAAACCTTGAAAATTCTGAATTAACTGAAACGCAACTTTAAATAGGATTATGTCACTCATATTTACAAAAGAATTTTCTTTTTGTTTTATTTGTTCGGATTATACCTATAGGTAAAATACTATACCTACAGTTCAACATAAACTAATTGAATTCAGTCAGATATTACATTTACTGTGAAGGAAATCCCCATAAATGACTTACATAAGGTACGTAGACCCAAATATGGTTTTTATAGAATTTGTTGGCTATATGATACGGTTACATTTCTAGACTTGTATGTGGGCTAATATCAAGTTATAATCTTCAATTTAGCCAGGGATTTAATTTTTCCGTTAATGGAAACCCTAATTTAACAGTTTTTGAGTTACGTAAGGCACGAAGACCCAAATAAGGTTTTTATAGAATTTGTTGGTTATGATACAGTTACATTTCTAAACTTGTATGTGGGCTAACATAAAGTTAAAAGCTTCAATTTAGCCAGGGATTAAATTTTTCTGTCAGTGAAAACCCTACTTTAACAGTTTTTGAAATACGAAAGGTACGTAGACCCAAAAGTGGTTTTTATGGAATTTGTTCGTAAAAATGCAATTAATTGATACAGTTACATTTCTAAACTTGTGTGTAGGCTAACTTAATGTTAAAAACTTTATTTTATTGCCATACAAACAATAATAATAGCAATATCTAATAATAATTTCACTTCTGTAAGAAGGTACGTACACCCAGAAAATAGAATTATTTATTTGTTCGCTATCCTATTACATATTAATATGATTACCTTTTACAACTACTATATAGGCTAACATAATGTTAAATAGTTTATTTAAACCTTACTATTGTCAAACAAGAATAATAATAGAATAACAATATCAATATCTAATAAAAATAGTTTCTTTGAAATCAAATAGCTAATTTTTATAGGTTAATAATATTGAAAGCTGTTTTGGCATTTGGCAGAACTACCGGTTTTATCAACCTACCCGACTTTGTCCAACTCTCTCCTACCTACCTAAGTCAGAGAAATAATTTCTACTTATTTTTCTTGGAACAGAAAAGGATACCTACCTAGATAATGCAAAATGCAAAAATTATACATTAGAAACCTAACCTTTACGAGCAAACGTTTTAAGATCAATAAATTTCACAAACTAACTTTTCGACAAAAACCGCGTTTAGATGAAATGAAACTTATTACTTATCGATGAAATCAACTAACGAGCAAGGCACACATTAATAATTATGATCCCTAATGAAAAATAATTAAAAAATTTTAACCTGTAAATTTTTGGTCAAATGAATAATAATTCTAGGTACTTACCGGCCACATAAACATAATTAAAATCAATGAAAGTAAAAATAAAAGGTACCATAACGACAAAATATTTTGAAAACGTAATTAAATGTAACAAGAAGGACAAAAACTCAATTCACAACTCATTACGGTCCAGTATTAAACTGGGGATATTACTATCTCCCAATATCAGCTGATCGATGACATCTGTTTTAAAACGAGACTATTCGTGCCGTTTTCTAGGTAAATTTATTAATAGTTTATTTAATGTGCTGTAAAATGGTGAAAACAAATATTTTCGACACTTTCTGGTAAAGAACTGATGTATATGTACCGTGCGAGCAAAAATTATTTGCATCAAAGAGGGCCTTGCATCTAAGGACGTAATGCTTAGCCGTAGAGCTTAATACCTGTTGGGTGTCAGTAACTACCTGAATTAACAATCAATCAGTTATTCCGTCATCTTTGACAGTCGTTACAAGTAATTTGATTCATCGATAATTTTTCCAATTTCTTGAACAATACACACAATGGGCTTTACGGAGCACAAAACATTCATGGCTGAAGCGTATTTTCAAAACGGGGTTAGAGTAAATTGTGAGTGGCAATACAATCCGGGTTTGTGCATTGACGATTTTCACGAACATTTTCCTAACGTTGCTTTTATTGCTGGGAATTTTTATCATTGCCTGAAAAGAACCGTGGCTGTGTTTAGGGAAACAGGTTCTATATAACACAAAAAAGGAGCAGGAAGACCATCTGTAAGAAGAGAAAAACTTGTTGCAAACGTTCATAAAATAATGCAAAATACGCCAACAATTTGTATAAGACGCCTGTCCCAAGAAGTTGGAAGATCTTATGGAACATGCAGGACTATTCTTATTATTAGTATTATTATATTCTTACTTTGTTAATTTTGTAAACAACAAAAATAAATTTGTATTTGTATTCTTATTTTATTACTCATTAGTTTGGCATAAAATGTAATAATATGAATTTGACAAAATTTTAACCTAGATTTGGTTAGATATATCGTTCCCATATCATTGTGATCTAAACCAAGCCCTTCGTTTTTAAATACAAGCCCTCTTTGATGCAAATAATTTTTGCTCGCGCGGTAGTTATGGTCAATAAAGTAATGATACCACTATTTTTTTCCCTAATGGACGATAGTATAAATTCGTCAGTGTACGTGGGAATCTCGAAAACGATATGACATAGGACCGAGGATGGATTTACGGGAGGGGTAACGGGGTAATTACCCCTCCCCCCATGAACTGTAATTTTAGTGGTTATAGCGATATAACCGCTAAATATATAATTAATAATTGCGAATAATTGTTTCCAATACTTTTTGGCAATTCCAGCTTGTGGGTACGGTATTTTATTTTATGTTTCTTTATATCAACAATTAGTACAATTATTTTTGAACGGCAAGCAGTGCTAATATTTATAGTTAACATAATAATAAAATTCAGTTTTTCCCAAAAAATAATTTTCAGTCGTAGTTGTATAAGAACCACTTATTCAAAACGTTAACGATTTATTTTAAATAATACCGTCATCTTGTAAAATGTGAAAAATGTCTCTCAAATTTTTATAAATTCAAAAATAAAAGCGAAAATATTTTAGTTAATCGCTTATTTTAAACACTATTTGTAATAATCAGATCCCAAACTCGTCATTTTAAGTTTGAGCTGTTTGTTTTGGACAAGGAGAGGCTTCCGGATATTGGGGATATCTACTTGGTTTACTAAATATATGGATATTTTGATTTATGAAAGCTGCTTCTTTGAATTTACATTTTCGCCAGTGCTGTTCCGTGTCCAAAACCTTAGTTTCTGACTACATCGTATCAACTATTCGTTACTATGTCCAGATAATAAATCTCTATGTTGAAGCATTGGGTTAAGTAACAAAATAAAGACAATGGAAGTTCGACAAGGTAATTTTTTTGATAATCCTTCATTGTCTACCACCTTCAAAAAATATTTAGATTCTTATACATTTCAAATAGATTTAAATATTTTTTTTTAAATAGGAAAGTAACATATTATTACACTGATCTTTTTGACGAAGAGTTTATTTAAATATACATCAAGGCTCAGGTTAGGATTAAAGGCGGTAAACGGAAAATTTACTTTTTTTAATTGCCAATTTATGTAATCTTCCGTTTGCCGACAAGCAAAGAATTCTTGTCAGGTGCATAGTATATAGAGTAATTTAAACTCCATTTATTCTGCATTAGCCATGCATAAAACGTACACAAGACGTCATAATATATCATAATAATTATGCTTTTATCTTTTATATCGCATTAAAACGGGTTTATTGGCGAAAGCATGAGCATAAGCATAAAAAAATCAAAGCTAAAAAGAACTGTAGAGCAGCATTTTAAAGCCATGAAGTACATAGTAATTATAAAAGTTTCTGGACGCTAGAAGTTAAAATTTTTCATATTGTTATGATGTTTCTTTGATATGATTTAAACCTAAATAATAGTAGGTACATTATTAAACGAGCGTGTAATGTAGGCCATATTAAGCCAGGGTGATTGTGTTGCATAATAAACAATTAAATAAAAAAAATATATTTTCATCTAAGTCTATTATGGTTCATTATACGCAATTTAAGTACCATATGTTGTCTATCACTCTATCGTCTTCCAACTTATAAAATTAATTATTAACTTATTATACATACAAGGCGAAACTTTGATGTTTAAATCAAGATACCTAGTTATATTGGCCATTTCTCGTTTCCCTAATAACGGCAATGCGGTGCGACGTCAATGACATTAGATAGTACGAGAGTCTGTGAGTCGTAGTCGTAGCATTTGTGAAGCTATAATGTTTTTAATTTTCTGTAATTATGATGTTATAATGAATGTGGAACAGTCGCGGTAGATTGGATTACAACTGCTCAGGCCCGATGCAGGTCGTATTTATGGAGGGTGGGGGGAGGGGGTTGATGGCGGTTGGCCTCGAGTTTAAAGCACGAGACAGAGTGACGAGGGATTTAAGACGCGAGGGCTATAAGCTGTCTAAACCGTGGTTAATTATATTTTTTCTTAATTATAATAATTATAAAAATTTTATATGCAAATATCATTCAAAAAGATTTCATTGCTTTCCAAACATAGAAGATAAAGCATACAAGGCGTTGGACCTCGTATACGGTTTAAGTGCAGCAATCTCTAAGGTCAAGCGAAGTCGGGCGGGACTATGATTTGGATCGGTGACCGCTTGGGAATAGCAGGCGTCCCCGAGAAAAATAGCAAAAAAAAGAAATAATCACCTTTCATGTTATTGTTGCAAAGTTAAAAAGCAAGTTAGCTGCTTTCAAATAGATTGTTGGTAAATATTAATTTGCAAGGAGAAACGCAATTTCTAATGCTTATATTTGGTCAATAATGGCCGTTATATCGGTTAGCAGTTGAAAGATAGTTTTATCAAAAAAAAAGGAAAAAATAAATCGTTTTACTCTACCTTGCTAATTATTATTGACCATGGTTAATAATGAAAACAACATATTTAAAAAAGGTAGCCTTTTTTTGATTTTGCACAATAACACGGAAGATGAATATTTTACTAGTATACTCCAGGACGCCTTATCTATTCTAACACCCGCTATTCTAGTGGTTCTAGTGGAAAAAACGGTTTCACGTCTGCAGCGTTCCAATCGCGAACGCTCCGAAAAAATACCGCTCCAAAACAACGTTACTTTGCAGCGACCAAAATTTTCCAACCGCGTGCTTATAGGCTACAATATGAAACGAACTGTTAAAATCCTAAACAACCCATTGCAATTTTATGTAAGGGTCGCCGTGACGTGTGCAATATGATGATTTACATGATTCATGATTTTTATTATAGTATTTATAGGATAACTTTCATTACGATTCATTTGCACAACTAGGTATATTTCTTTAGAAATATAAAAATCGACGTTACAAAAGTGTTTTTACTGTTTGTTTATTTATTCTTAAACTTAAAGAATATAAAAATGTTGGTATTATATTTCATTTTTACTATTCTTATTTTATTAACAGTGAAATTCGGTAAATCTAATAATCTAAAAGTAATTATAATAGCATCAGTCTTCTTTCAAATTCAAACCGCACCGCAAGACATTTTTTATAGTTCCACGTTGCAGCGCGATTTACTATTGTTCGTAACTGAAGTTTTGCTCGCTCCAGCCGGAACGTAGGTTCCGACGAGTGAAGCGTCGCTTCGACCGGAGTGACGCTCCAGTCCACTCCAAATCGCCTGATACCTTGTTTTATTATGCGTATTCAAGGGTATACAACCAGTCCTAACGATTTATTTTATGTTGCGGTCCAACAGTAGAATATAGCACGTGGGCTTGCCGGCCAGAAGTGGAACCACAGACAATCGTAATCGACAATTTCCCCTTACGTCTTTCCCCGTCTCGCCTTGGCTCAAGGTCAATCTACATAAATAGCTACCACAGACGATCGCTTTATCCAACTTAACGATTTTATCGCATCGAAAGAAGTCGACTGACAAGTGGACGCCGCTAAAGCTTGTCGACAAACAACCTAACCTCAGAAATCGGGTTTGTTTACTTTGTTTTGAGTTTTAAATGGTTTTTCGCATTTGGGTGGTTTAATAATAATATATCTTTATAATTATAATACTAATATTATTATATATCTTTATTCTTTCAACCAACTTAAAAAGTTTATTACAGAGAATATAACACCAAATATATAATATTATAAAATCACAAATAATCATGTTTAGTACCTAACTGTTAATAACTCCATCGAAATTATTTAAAAAATATATATATAATAACCATATACGAAATAATAATACGTTAAAGTTAGTTTAGTTTTAAAAATTTTTGATATTTTTAGTTTTTGTTTAAAAATCCATAATTTCGATATTTCTTAAATTTTTTTCGGTAAACTGTTGCAAATTGTTATTACTTTATATAATACTGAGCATTGGCTAAAAGTACTCTTTACCATTGGTGTATGAATATCATTGTTTTTGTCTCGTGATGTAAATAATGTTGGTCGAAGGAAATATTATATTCGATTGTTTTTCTTTAATAATAATAGTGTATTAGAATACATAGTTTTAACTTATATAGCTTTCTAAAATTAAATATCCGTTTAGTTCATACAAATTTATAGGTTTTTCGGAGAAAGCGAAAAACACAGTAAGTATGTACCTACATGAAGTTTTCTGTTTTTAGACAATGGAGTCTGCAGTAATGCCTGTTTTATACCTCCCATTTAACATTTAATTTAATTTAAGATTTAAACTAAACTAAGAATTTAAAAGTTAAAAGTTCATTTTCTTATGCATGCGTTTATACCTCTCATTTAAACTAATTTATCATTTAATTTAATTTAAGAGTTGACCAACTTTCAACTTAAGGTAAAAGATCGTGCCAGATCGTGCTAAATCGCGTTAAATCGTTCTCCACAACTGTCCGTGATTGGCCAGGAAGAAAGATGAATAATTAAATCGGTGACAATAACCTAAAATTATTGTTGGAACTTTTATTTTTATCAACAAATAAAGGGCTTTTTCTCTATTATTTTGACTGATCTAAATTCTTGTGATTTGTAATGGAAAACTACGATTTGTTTTTTACTACTTGCTTTAATTGTTGTAACAACAGCTGGAAAAATCTTCTTTTTTTTGCACTTCATTTAATTTAATGTAGTGGCACGTTTTTGAGGTATAAATTAACAAAATTATTTCTTAGCTTAGTTTAAATGATAAATTAAATCTTAAATTAACTTAAATCTTAAATGAGAGGTATAAAGCAAGCATAAAAAGAATGAGAGTAAATTCCAGGCATTGGGATTTACTCCTAGATATCTTAGAGGTGCATCCTGAAATGATTACAGGCAAATTTGTGTGCCAAAATGCTAAACAAAAATCTCTGGAGTTGTGGAAGTATGCAGCCACAAAATAAAATGCGTTGCGCCTAGGGGAAAAAACCCTGATAAATGAAAGCTTGCTGTGCAAAACTGAAAATATAAAACAAAAATGAAGGTGGCGGAAATAAAAACATTTTATTAGATAATATACAAGTAAAATTATTAAAAACTTAAAATTTAGAGACTACAATAAACAGTAAACAAACACAAATACCAAAACAATTTAAAAATATAACCTATATTCTTCTTCTTTTTATTGTTAATTACTGGCTTTTAATCATAAACGGGGAATTATAGGAAATATTTTTAAAATGAATAATAATTGTAAGAAGAGAAAAACTTGTTGCAAACGTTCATAAAATAATGCAAAATACGCCAACAATTTGTATAAGACGCCTGTCCCAAGAAGTTGGAAGATCTTATGGAACATGCAGGACTATTCTTATTATTAGTATTATTATATTCTTACTTTGTTAATTTTGTAAACAACAAAAATAAATTTGTATTTGTATTCTTATTTTATTACTCATTAGTTTGGCATAAAATGTAATAATATGAATTTGACAAAATTTTAACCTAGATTTGGTTAGATATATCGTTCCCATATCATTGTGATCTAAACCAAGCCCTTCGTTTTTAAATACAAGCCCTCTTTGATGCAAATAATTTTTGCTCGCGCGGTAGTTATGGTCAATAAAGTAATGATACCACTATTTTTTTCCCTAATGGACGATAGTATAAATTCGTCAGTGTACGTGGGAATCTCGAAAACGATATGACATAGGACCGAGGATGGATTTACGGGAGGGGTAACGGGGTAATTACCCCTCCCCCCATGAACTGTAATTTTAGTGGTTATAGCGATATAACCGCTAAATATATAATTAATAATTGCGAATAATTGTTTCCAATACTTTTTGGCAATTCCAGCTTGTGGGTACGGTATTTTATTTTATGTTTCTTTATATCAACAATTAGTACAATTATTTTTGAACGGCAAGCAGTGCTAATATTTATAGTTAACATAATAATAAAATTCAGTTTTTCCCAAAAAATAATTTTCAGTCGTAGTTGTATAAGAACCACTTATTCAAAACGTTAACGATTTATTTTAAATAATACCGTCATCTTGTAAAATGTGAAAAATGTCTCTCAAATTTTTATAAATTCAAAAATAAAAGCGAAAATATTTTAGTTAATCGCTTATTTTAAACACTATTTGTAATAATCAGATCCCAAACTCGTCATTTTAAGTTTGAGCTGTTTGTTTTGGACAAGGAGAGGCTTCCGGATATTGGGGATATCTACTTGGTTTACTAAATATATGGATATTTTGATTTATGAAAGCTGCTTCTTTGAATTTACATTTTCGCCAGTGCTGTTCCGTGTCCAAAACCTTAGTTTCTGACTACATCGTATCAACTATTCGTTACTATGTCCAGATAATAAATCTCTATGTTGAAGCATTGGGTTAAGTAACAAAATAAAGACAATGGAAGTTCGACAAGGTAATTTTTTTGATAATCCTTCATTGTCTACCACCTTCAAAAAATATTTAGATTCTTATACATTTCAAATAGATTTAAATATTTTTTTTTAAATAGGAAAGTAACATATTATTACACTGATCTTTTTGACGAAGAGTTTATTTAAATATACATCAAGGCTCAGGTTAGGATTAAAGGCGGTAAACGGAAAATTTACTTTTTTTAATTGCCAATTTATGTAATCTTCCGTTTGCCGACAAGCAAAGAATTCTTGTCAGGTGCATAGTATATAGAGTAATTTAAACTCCATTTATTCTGCATTAGCCATGCATAAAACGTACACAAGACGTCATAATATATCATAATAATTATGCTTTTATCTTTTATATCGCATTAAAACGGGTTTATTGGCGAAAGCATGAGCATAAGCATAAAAAAATCAAAGCTAAAAAGAACTGTAGAGCAGCATTTTAAAGCCATGAAGTACATAGTAATTATAAAAGTTTCTGGACGCTAGAAGTTAAAATTTTTCATATTGTTATGATGTTTCTTTGATATGATTTAAACCTAAATAATAGTAGGTACATTATTAAACGAGCGTGTAATGTAGGCCATATTAAGCCAGGGTGATTGTGTTGCATAATAAACAATAAAATAAAAAAAATATATTTTCATCTAAGTCTATTATGGTTCATTATACGCAATTTAAGTACCATATGTTGTCTATCACTCTATCGTCTTCCAACTTTCAAAATTAATTATTAACTTATTATACATACAAGGCGAAACTTTGATGTTTAAATCAAGATACCTAGTTATATTGGCCATTTCTCGTTTCCCTAATAACGGCAATGCGGTGCGACGTCAATGACATTAGATAGTACGAGAGTCTGTGAGTCGTAGTCGTAGCATTTGTGAAGCTATAATGTTTTTAATTTTCTGTAATTATGATGTTATAATGAATGTGGAACAGTCGCGGTAGATTGGATTACAACTGCTCAGGCCCGATGCAGGTCGTATTTATGGAGGGTGGGGGGAGGGGGTTGATGGCGGTTGGCCTCGAGTTTAAAGCACGAGACAGAGTGACGAGGGATTTAAGACGCGAGGGCTATAAGCTGTCTAAACCGTGGTTAATTATATTTTTTCTTAATTATAATAATTATAAAAATTTTATATGCAAATATCATTCAAAAAGATTTCATTGCTTTCCAAACATAGAAGATAAAGCATACAAGGCGTTGGACCTCGTATACGGTTTAAGTGCAGCAATCTCTAAGGTCAAGCGAAGTCGGGCGGGACTATGATTTGGATCGGTGACCGCTTGGGAATAGCAGGCGTCCCCGAGAAAAATAGCAAAAAAAAGAAATAATCACCTTTCATGTTATTGTTGCAAAGTTAAAAAGCAAGTTAGCTGCTTTCAAATAGATTGTTGGTAAATATTAATTTGCAAGGAGAAACGCAATTTCTAATGCTTATATTTGGTCAATAATGGCCGTTATATCGGTTAGCAGTTGAAAGATAGTTTTATCAAAAAAAAAGGAAAAAATAAATCGTTTTACTCTACCTTGCTAATTATTATTGACCATGGTTAATAATGAAAACAACATATTTAAAAAAGGTAGCCTTTTTTTGATTTTGCACAATAACACGGAAGATGAATATTTTACTAGTATACTCCAGGACGCCTTATCTATTCTAACACCCGCTATTCTAGTGGTTCTAGTGGAAAAAACGGTTTCACGTCTGCAGCGTTCCAATCGCGAACGCTCCGAAAAAATACCGCTCCAAAACAACGTTACTTTGCAGCGACCAAAATTTTCCAACCGCGTGCTTATAGGCTACAATATGAAACGAACTGTTAAAATCCTAAACAACCCATTGCAATTTTATGTAAGGGTCGCCGTGACGTGTGCAATATGATGATTTACATGATTCATGATTTTTATTATAGTATTTATAGGATAACTTTCATTACGATTCATTTGCACAACTAGGTATATTTCTTTAGAAATATAAAAATCGACGTTACAAAAGTGTTTTTACTGTTTGTTTATTTATTCTTAAACTTAAAGAATATAAAAATGTTGGTATTATATTTCATTTTTACTATTCTTATTTTTATTAACAGTGAAATTCGGTAAATCTAATAATCTAAAAGTAATTATAATAGCATCAGTCTTCTTTCAAATTCAAACCGCACCGCAAGACATTTTTTATAGTTCCACGTTGCAGCGCGATTTACTATTGTTCGTAACTGAAGTTTTGCTCGCTCCAGCCGGAACGTAGGTTCCGACGAGTGAAGCGTCGCTTCGACCGGAGTGACGCTCCAGTCCACTCCAAATCGCCTGATACCTTGTTTTATTATGCGTATTCAAGGGTATACAACCAGTCCTAACGATTTATTTTATGTTGCGGTCCAACAGTAGAATATAGCACGTGGGCTTGCCGGCCAGAAGTGGAACCACAGACAATCGTAATCGACAATTTCCCCTTACGTCTTTCCCCGTCTCGCCTTGGCTCAAGGTCAATCTACATAAATAGCTACCACAGACGATCGCTTTATCCAACTTAACGATTTTATCGCATCGAAAGAAGTCGACTGACAAGTGGACGCCGCTAAAGCTTGTCGACAAACAACCTAACCTCAGAAATCGGGTTTGTTTACTTTGTTTTGAGTTTTAAATGGTTTTTCGCATTTGGGTGGTTTAATAATAATATATCTTTATAATTATAATACTAATATTATTATATATCTTTATTCTTTCAACCAACTTAAAAAGTTTATTACAGAGAATATAACACCAAATATATAATATTATAAAATCACAAATAATCATGTTTAGTACCTAACTGTTAATAACTCCATCGAAATTATTTAAAAAATATATATATAATAACCATATACGAAATAATAATACGTTAAAGTTAGTTTAGTTTTAAAAATTTTTGATATTTTTAGTTTTTGTTTAAAAATCCATAATTTCGATATTTCTTAAATTTTTTTCGGTAAACTGTTGCAAATTGTTATTACTTTATATAATACTGAGCATTGGCTAAAAGTACTCTTTACCATTGGTGTATGAATATCATTGTTTTTGTCTCGTGATGTAAATAATGTTGGTCGAAGGAAATATTATATTCGATTGTTTTTCTTTAATAATAATAGTGTATTAGAATACATAGTTTTAACTTATATAGCTTTCTAAAATTAAATATCCGTTTAGTTCATACAAATTTATAGGTTTTTCGGAGAAAGCGAAAAACACAGTAAGTATGTACCTACATGAAGTTTTCTGTTTTTAGACAATGGAGTCTGCAGTAATGCCTGTTTTATACCTCCCATTTAACATTTAATTTAATTTAAGATTTAAACTAAACTAAGAATTTAAAAGTTAAAAGTTCATTTTCTTATGCATGCGTTTATACCTCTCATTTAAACTAATTTATCATTTAATTTAATTTAAGAGTTGACCAACTTTCAACTTAAGGTAAAAGATCGTGCCAGATCGTGCTAAATCGCGTTAAATCGTTCTCCACAACTGTCCGTGATTGGCCAGGAAGAAAGATGAATAATTAAATCGGTGACAATAACCTAAAATTATTGTTGGAACTTTTATTTTTATCAACAAATAAAGGGCTTTTTCTCTATTATTTTGACTGATCTAAATTCTTGTGATTTGTAATGGAAAACTACGATTTGTTTTTTACTACTTGCTTTAATTGTTGTAACAACAGCTGGAAAAATCTTCTTTTTTTTGCACTTCATTTAATTTAATGTAGTGGCACGTTTTTGAGGTATAAATTAACAAAATTATTTCTTAGCTTAGTTTAAATGATAAATTAAATCTTAAATTAACTTAAATCTTAAATGAGAGGTATAAAGCAAGCATAAAAAGAATGAGAGTAAATTCCAGGCATTGGGATTTACTCCTAGATATCTTAGAGGTGCATCCTGAAATGATTACAGGCAAATTTGTGTGCCAAAATGCTAAACAAAAATCTCTGGAGTTGTGGAAGTATGCAGCCACAAAATAAAATGCGTTGCGCCTAGGGGAAAAAACCCTGATAAATGAAAGCTTGCTGTGCAAAACTGAAAATATAAAACAAAAATGAAGGTGGCGGAAATAAAAACATTTTATTAGATAATATACAAGTAAAATTATTAAAAACTTAAAATTTAGAGACTACAATAAACAGTAAACAAACACAAATACCAAAACAATTTAAAAATATAACCTATATTCTTCTTCTTTTTATTGTTAATTACTGGCTTTTAATCATAAACGGGGAATTATAGGAAATATTTTTAAAATGGATAATAAGTCTTTATCGACAAAACGGAAACGCCCGAACAGAAGACGATTTCGATAAATAGATTAACCGTGGTACGAAATCTCGATCGCTTCGACAAGAAGGCGATCGACTTCTCCTTGTCGATCGATATAAAAGCGATTGTTCGTGGTTCGCCTTCTGATCTTACGCTCCGCTCCAAACCGTGAAACGTTGCTGCAAAGCGGCATTGAAATTTAACGCGTCGCGTCGCGTCCTCTATGAGCGGTCTCGACCGTTTCGTTCTGTAAACTGCGGCTGACGTTGCCGGTGTCGCTCCACGGTAACTAGTTACTTAGTCGTTGTTATCAAAATATACCGCTCCAAAATCGCATTATCTAAATATCGACCCACCTCTACGCTATTCCCAAGCGGTCACCCATCCACATCATTAGTCACGTCTGACGTTGTTTAACTTTAGAGATTGTTATACTACAACCACATGCGACGATCCAGCGCCCTGTATACTTTATCTTAGGTGTTTGGAACCCATGAAATATTTATGAATGGTATTTGGAAATAAAAAAATTTAAAATTACCTACTGTAAAAATTATTGTGTTGTAAATGTGTTAGTAGAGGAAAAATATATTACCCACGGTTTAGACCAGTGGTTCCCAAAGTGGGCGATAACGCCCCCTTGTGGGCGCTGCAGGCCTAAAGGGGGGCGGTAAGAGACCCACAAAAAAATGGGGGCGTTGTGTAGAGGCTTGGGGGGCGATTAAATTTGTAATTTCATCTAGCTATGAAGACTCTTAGACACCGACTGAGCTCTCGACACTCGACTACAACTTGTGAACATCAACTAATATTAATTAAGAGATTGCTTAAACTCGGGTCGATTTTTCTCTCCGCGTAGTTCATATATCTGTCCAGTTTTATTGAATAAATAAAATAAAAATCATGTCAATCGGTCGCTCCGTTTCGAAATGAAAGTAGACACAAACAAACAAATAAAAAGGCAACAGACACACTTTCGCATTTTACTAGTTATTAGTATTCGTAGATAATAGACCGCGAGCAATCATGTTTTAACAAGTTTTTGTTAAATAACCCGATTTGTGCATTCCTGTATCAATCGGCTGGTTCATAGAATACTTGTTCTTACTTGTTGAGTACGATTGAGCGTCGAATGAGATAAACGAGTTTATGCATGTTTAGCTTATTCCTGTTGGTGCGTGCTGCTTATGCAATCCTATATAAACAACGTAATATTTATTTTATTTTCATTTGCGGTTTTGCGCGTAGCTCTTGCGGGTTATAGTAAAAGTCTCGTTTAGAATGAATGTTTAATCTCCGCTAATATAGCTCACAATAATTAATTAATTTAATTTGAAGTTATAGTGGTTTTTATAAGTAGGTGAAAAAATGGGGGCGCTAAAAAATAATTTATTCTCAAAGTGGGCAGTAGACAAAATAAGTTTGGGAACCACTGGTTTAGACAGACAATTATTACGTTATTATTAATTTATTACTAAGCCTGTAATATTTCGTCTGCAGATTCTATGGACTCAACGACCTGTAGACGTAATAAAGTTAATGCCATTTTTCTGAAGACATTTAACACAGGTAAACTTTATATTTTAAAATAATGGGTTACTTTTATGTTTGTGAAGCAAACGATGTTGCTATACAAAAATATTATTCGAATTTTCTAATTTATAATTCTATTTGTTTAATTTCCTAAACTAACCATAAAACTTTTATTGAGTAGATTATTTCCGCCAATGTTATCATTTGTCATTGATTTTATAATTAGTAGATAATGCACAATGCTAAATTTCTCTTTACGATTAAACTAGCTTAAATAATTCAAAATTTAATAAACTGGATGTTTTGCAGTTTTAAAGTAACAAAGGCACACTCTGCTCCATTCATTCAACAACTCTTAGTTCTGCATTTAAAATTACTTAAAAGTATCTTTCTTCTTTCGGCTTGCTATTATTTCAGCATCGCATTGTGCTCGTTGTATTGTCTGTTGTTTTTAATTTAATTTATAAATATAAGTTTTCCAGTAACAGTCATTGTCGCACTGGGACACGTTGGCGTTGCGGTACCTTTAGCAATACAAATGGGCTCCTCCTTTATTGTTAATACCAAAGACCTCATATCGTATTGTTACATTACATAGTTTTGGATTTATAAAATTATTAAAACACATGCTTTAGCTTTCTACAAGTATAATAATAATTTTAGATAAGCTACAAAAATTAACATGTTTTATTTTTTGGAAAATAAAATAAATTTGTAATATTTAGTAACAGGTATTTGTATTTAGTTCCTATTTATTTTAGTTCCATGATGACAAAATAGAATGATAGCGGCAACGTCGCTTTTCTTTTTCACACGTCGGCCATTCTTAGGTATCAACTGAAACCGCTGTAGTGCGCCTAGGTAGTATTTGTTTTTGCGGCAATGTTGTTAGTAGTCGAAATACTAGCAATTTGTTATTTGTAGGTGTTAAGTTTTGTATTTATTTTAAAGAAGTTACAGTGGCGTACCATCAGCGGCAATTAGGGTGTTAAGAAGTTGATAAAAATTGCAAGGGACAGTATTCAAAGCGCGAAAAAAAATATCGACCTTTTAGAATCCCTATATAGATCACAAAAAAACACGTTTATCTATTTCCATCGGTCCGTCGGATTGTTTGTCTGTCGGAATGTCTGTTATCTCGAAAGTTTAAAAACTCCTTTACGGGGAATGACGAAATGTGTGTGGATAAGGCATTAATAATGCTCAAAACTGGGTATAGTTTGGGTTTGCTCTTCAGGGTCATTATTAGGTATATGACCGTAAACGGTATAGAAATGTTTGGTCTGTGGTCTGGTGGTCGAGGCCTTTTTTTCGTGATTCTGTGTAATTATGCGTATCAAAACTGGACCTAAATATTGGGTATATACGGATCAGTGCACAAATAAGAGCCATAGGCCTTGTACTCAAATCATTTTGAAATATTAACGAGAAGCCACTAAAAAACCATCCCGTGACAAAAAATTGTTTTTTTTAAATTTGTATTAAAGTGCCATTACCGTGTAATAAAAGCTCAAACTCAACATCCAAAAATATGAATGCGTCCCAGACATATCTTACTATCCATCCAAGTTAAAGGCAAAGTTTTCAGCAAGTTGTTTTTTTCCTCGATCATTAATTTTATATGTAGGAAGTTTACAGAGGGCTTTAGGCCATTCAATTTATTACTGAAAAGGTCTTTGCACTTTTATGTTCCCAAATTTAGAATTAATGAAACCCTCAGACCGGAAAAACTTGGGAAATTCTATCGCTACCCCACACATAGGTCCCAAGCACAAATCTACCTGGACAAAATTGTCAATGTAAAGACATAATTTTTGTAAGAAACTTTTACGGTTGGTAATTTTTTTACGTTAACGAAGAGAACAAACGTAAGGATTATTAGAGTTACGTTCAAAAAGCTCTAAATAGTTTAAACTCTTCTATAAAAAATGACTTTATATTATATTTATTCTATATAACTTCAACATCAACTACACATTTTAAACATATTATATAGGGAAAACTAAAAATATTGTAGTTCTTCAACATTTCTCTCATTTAAAAGTTTGAATAAACCCATAGATCTTCATAGACTTTATAACCTGGGCTTGAACAATGCATGGTTTTGTCCATGTATCAGCTACCTGAAATGTAGTTTCTCAATATCTATCTCTTCTAAGACCAACACTAGAATTTTTTAGTGTTCTTGAGGCAACGCCAATTGCATAGGCTATGTCAGGTCTGGTTCCTGTCATCAAATTAAAGAGTGCTCCTATAGCCTCTCGCAGGGGAAAATTTTCTGTTGCTGTATCTTTTTCATTCATTTCTTCTTTCTCTACTGCTACCAGTTGGCGGTGAAGATAAATAGAATAAATAGTTATTATATAGAGTTTTAAATTTAGTCCATTAAAATATTGACATCTTCTAGTCTACCAGTTGTGTTTTCACCGTCTCATTGTTTCAGCACGCCATAATATCATAATAATATAACGTTTTCGTTTTAATTTGAATTTTTGCAATTAAATCGTTTTACCAATAAATACTTTTACCGGGACGTCATTACTAAAATAGCTTTAGTTCTACTAAAGGAAACAGTACCCATCAAAATCGATTTTCTTTGAGAGTTTAAAGACAAACCAAAAAAATATTTACAAAACCATACGGTGCAATGGTTTTTAATAATAATTAACTAACCAGCACTTTTGACGGTGATATAAGTGACATTGGCAGGTATTATCTACTTACAATCAAAACGCCCCGGTTAGCGTAATTTTTGACTTGCTAATCAGGCGTTTTGATTGTGAGTAAATAATGCCGGCCAATGTCACTTATGTCACCGCCAAAGTTGCTGGTTAGTTAATTTTTATTAAAAACCTTTGTGCAACCCAACATTAGTTCTAAACTTATTCTGACACTTGTCATTTCAAACCTAAAACGGTCAATTTAAGATGGTGTTTAAATTTGGATCCCTTTAGTAAATACAGTTTTAACTGTCGTTGATCTTAGAAGAGTTTAAACTATTTAGAGCTTCTTGAACGTAATTCTAACAAGGATGAAACGGCCGGCGTTGTCTACCCACCCCAGGGTATCCATTATGCTTGGATCCATGTGTATTCTAATACAAAAGACAGTTGCACAATTGTCCGATAGGCCACTACTTTGTTGCTTTTAATCAATTTCACGGACGTTAATTCTCTATCTTTTAATGTAAACATGAAACTTTATCATAATTCTTTATACCGTGCGAGCAAAAATTATTTGCATCAAAGAGGGCCTTGTATCTAAGGACGTAATGCTTAGCTGTAGAGCTTAATACCTGTTGGGTGTCAGTAACTATCTGAATTAACAATCAATCAGTTATTACGTCATCTTTGACAGTCGTTACAAGTAATTTGATTCATCGCTAATTTTTCCAATATCTTGAACAATTCACACAATGGGCTTTACGGAACAGCACAAAACATTTATGGTTGAAGCGTATTTTCGAAACGGGGTTAGAGTAAATGGTGAGTGGCAATGCCTGAAAAGAACCGTGGCTGTGTTTAGGGAAACAGGTTCTATACAACACAAAAAAGGAGCAGGAAAGCCATCTGTAAGAACAAAAGAACTTGTTGCAAACGTTCGTGAAATAATGCAAAATACGCCAACAAATTGTATCGCCTGTCCCAAGAAGTAGGAAGATCTTATGGAACATGCAGGACTATTCTTAAGAAGCAGCTAAATTAATTTCCTTCTAAAGTGCAAGTATTCCAAGAAATACAATCCGCAGATTTTGAAAGACGCAGGAATTACTCTCAATGGTTTACCCAAAATTTATTGGAATGAAATGATTTATTAGACCTGACATTTTTTTCGGAAGAAGCCTGAGTCCACCTTTCCGGTTATGTGAATTTTCAGAATACATGCATGTGGAGTAGTGAAAATCCCCATTTTTTTGTAGAGTCCACATTGCACCCTCAAAAAATTGGTGTCTGGTTAGCTGTTTCCTGAAAAAGAATTGTTGGTTCTATTTTTTCCATGACACAGTTACAGCACAGCGGTATAGATACAATATTTTGAATCCATTTGTAGAGCAATTACTTGACGACGAACTAAATTTTGGATATTTTCAACAGGACGGTGCAACCGCCCATACAGCCGCCGAAACTATTGACCTCTTACGCAATTTTTTTGACGACAGATTTCGATCAAACATTGAATTCCCACCTAGATCACCTTGTTTAATGATAATGGATTACTTCGTTTCTCCTCATTTAAAGAACACTATTTTTAAAACACCAGTTGCAAATTTAGAACAATTACAAGAAAGGATTATCCAAAAATGTAGTAACATTTCTCCAGAGATGCTGGTCAACACTTTCGAAAATATGAAGAGACGTGTGAATTTATGCTTGGAGCATTGCGGTGGCCAATTTCAGCAATTTATGTAATTATTTTTTCTTTTTTTTTCTGTATATTCTTACTTTGTTAATTTTGTAAATAATAAAAATAAATTTGTATTTGTCTACTTATTTTATTACTCATTAGTTTGGCATATCATGTCATAATATGAATTTGACAAAATTTTAACCTAGATTTGGTTAGATAATATATTGTCCCCATATCATTCTGATCTAAACCAAGCTCTACGTTTTTTAATCCAAGCCCTCTTTGATGCAATTAATTTTTGCTCGCACGGTATCTTCAAAGTGTTTTTCACAGGTAAAAAAAAATGAAAAATCATTTAACTAGTAAAAATTTGAATATAATAATTTTATTTTTAATTCATGTATATCATTGTGATCATATAAATTGGCAATATTCTGCTGCTTTCCTTTTAGCTTTAAATTTAATTCGTCAGTGACGTAACATGTAGGTATGTATTATTTTATTTCATCGTTGGTGTAGGAATGACTCTTGTATATATTATCGTTTTAAGGCATATATATTTTTGACCCACTCCACGGGCCGCAATTACAGACAATAATAGTACTAGTACTAGACAATAATACTCAAAAAACTGAAGAGAAAAGTATCGCAGGCCAGCAGTGAAAACTGACTCGTCGATGACTCTTTTTTTCCCGGATTTCCAATTTTATTTCACTTTTATTAAATTATTATATAAATTTTTTTGAGTATTTTAATAAAAGCTAGTGCCAGCTGGCTCTTCTAGTAATTAATGCCGTTTAACTTAGAAATTTATTATAATATGCAAATAAAAAAATTGAAAATAAAATTCTTTGTTATAGGGTGTATGTTTTACAGTGGAGTGCGGTGCTCTTCAAAAAATTATACTTTAGTGTGGCTTTTTGTTTGTTCTCTCGCATTAAGAAGTAAACAAGACCATCAAAGGAGTTTTACTAATGAGCCATTCGTATTTACCATAAAGGTTTTGATTATAGTGTCAAAAAACCTTTTCTGCTAATTTTTCGACTTTAAATTCCAAATCTATCAATGGCATGTGCTGATCTGATGAAATATAATCTAATATTTTAGGCCAAAACTGCAAATACAAAATCATTTTTGTTATTTATTACATATCACGCACCCATTTTAGTACCTTACCGCTCAACTTAAACGTTCTTTTTATTTTTAAAGAAGTAGTCCATACTCAATGTGGGTTAAATGTATAGAAAAAAGAAAAGCACACTAGACGAACCTAGAATAATTCATAATAATTCGACATATTCGACTCATCATCAGGAAAACAAAGTGGGTAGTACATTGCTGATGTTGTTAGCAATATAGAACATAATAAGTGGGATTGAGCCGTAATCGAGCTTTCAACGGTATATAATTTTTTTTTAAATCTTTTAAATCTATTAATTTTGCACACAATGTGTATGTTTTGACTCCTACAGGGGTAACTGGGCCGTAACAAGTCTGGTACCCCAACAGCATTTTACTTCAAGCTAAATGATGCTTTCACTTTTACGAAAACCAATTTTTTCTTTTTTTCCCCTCTCATTTCACTACTTTTACATACTCTCTTTACAAACTTAAGATTTTTCACTACTTATACCTAAATGATTTTTACAAAGTCTGTTAAAACTCTCTAATTTTTCTTTTGCCCTCTTCATTTTTCTGCCCAAAGAGGACCTTTGCACTAGCCCTTGACTTTCCAGTATGCTGAAGTCTTGTCGGTCTTCTGACTTTGATCTCTCTCTGATTTTTTACACCTCGTGTACACCATTGAAAGCTCTATTACGGCTCAATCCCATTTATTATTCTCTCTATTGGTAACAACATCAGCATTGTACTATTTACTTTGTTTTCCTGATGATGAATGTTTCCATATTCGAAACATGTCGAATTATTATAAATTATTCTAAGTTCGCCTAGTTATTCTAATAAACTTTTTTTTAAACGTTCTTGTTAGAAAATGTAGTTAAAGTAGGTAATTAATTGAATTTAATTTATTTTTCAGCAATAGTAAACAAACTGAACCGCTAGACACAGGGGTTCAGTTTGATATCTCCCGCCCCATTTAAATTTATATACCCTCTTACGCGACACACAGTACCATGAAACCAGAAGAGGCAGAATATGGTAAATGAGAAAAAAACATACCAGGCAGGGGAGGGAAACCGGTACCTTCATCACTCCCAGGGACCGCACGCCATTGTTCACACAAGGTTATATTATTATCTTAGTCCAAACAGTGACGTAAACAAAAGGACCCCGAGGAAGGGGGCACCCCCCTTCAACGACAGTAGTATAGGTGAAAGCAGGCAAAAACATTTTTGGATCACGCCCCAGTATTGTTAAATTTAGTCAATAATTTATAGTAAATATACAAGTACACAAGTACTTAGTACGTACAAGTGCTTAGTACGTACGTAAGTAATACCACAGAATATAATAATATAGTTGTGTATAGGTGTATATTCTGTGGTAATATTTTAATACGATAAATATGAAGACGAATCAATCATTGACTCAAATTAATGGCCTGACGACCTGATCATACACACCTTTAGATACACCTGCGGCCTCGTCAGGTTTGACAGATGAACGAACGTATTTTTGAATTTCGTCCGGTCGCCTGAACAGTTCTAACTAGGGTTGCCAACCGTACTATAATATATAGTATTTTACTATATTTTAAATAGGCATACTATATACTGTTGAAGAAATATATAGTACTCAAAAATACTATATTTCCGTCAAAAGATTTTTTTGGTATTTCGCAACACAATAAATTTAGGAACGCACCTTTTACACTTTACTGATACAAATCCGAACGTACTACTTTACCTGTGCTTGACTGTCAAATATTATCAAATCGATAATCGTCACCCGTCAATCTCCTGTTAAGTTTTACTTTTAGGTTAGGTACGTTCTTTTGTTGTTTGGCCAGTTTCGACGGTTCCTAATTTTGTTTCGAAAAGGTGAAGTTATTTTATCAATCAGTTATGGAAACTAGTATACTACTAGTAGTAGTGGCAGTGATAGTAATAACGAAAGTCTTCTTTCCTTGTATCATGAGTAACACCCACTAAAAAGCGCAAGGTTCTACGTAAGAGACTCCAAAAATATAAACCTGAATGGGAAAAGGTGTATGACTGGATTAATAAAGATCCCCAAAGATGTTTATAGTGCAAAATGTTCCTTTATTAAAAAATAAACGGTTTAAAAATATACTTTTGCTTTTATTTTCTTGTTTAACAAAAAATACTATATATTTTTGACGTGTACTATTTATTTTTTTTTGCTTATTTTGAAATATACTATGTTTAACCAAAAAAGAGTTGGCAACCCTAGTTCTAACTGACAATCGACAGTTATTCAATCGGCTTGTTCAACAGGCCTGCCGTATCGTGTGTGGCCACCTTACTTGCATAGTAGTTAGCACAGCCAAAAACATTTTTAATTAAGAATTTGAATCCAGATAAAAACTTTTATAATTTCGAAGAAACATATTATTATATTTAATAATATTGTTTTATTTTCCATTAAATATTAATCGTGTTTACAAGAAAACCACGCGAACATAGTATAAAACCTGCTGAAAAAATTCCTTCCGCGAAATTTGTTGGTTTAATAAGCTTCCCATTATATTTCCCGGCAGCAATCATTCTCTGCAAACCCCTTATAGGGGAATGTCTGTAGCTTTCAAGTTGAATATTTTATTAATCCAGAAAGTGGGATAACCGGGACAAACGCCGAAATAGGTGCGAGACCCGTAAGCCATCAGATTAAAGTTCCTTTTGATCCAACACACCGGCGTGCACCGGTGTGATTTGTGGCCTTTTTAATGATTAGCTTGCTTTGATGAGGATTAAAAACAGAGCCATTAGTATAGATGTGACGATTTATTGCGTGTTTTTAGTAAATAAAATCGGATGATACGAGTGTTATAAATCGTTGTTTTAATCATATGCACATGACGGGAAACGCCTGTCGTGTCGTAAACGATACGTAAAATAAATGGATAATCACCTGGTTTAATGATGTTTAACATAAAAGCTGTATTTTTTTATAGTTTTTTACTGTTTAATGGGTTAGCTGATCCCCGCGACTTGGTCTACGTGAATTAATATAGTCCGAGTCACGAGCCTTGGGTCCATAGACATTTAGGTACCTACTATGGAGAACTAGAGGGTAGGAGGCCGATCGACAATGGCAGCATTTTCAAATTATGTCCCCGTTTTTTGGTTAGTTCGCTATTGGCCGATAGATGCTCTCGCGTCGCAAGTGGGCTGGTGTCGTCTTCTTCTTCTTCGTTTTTTACTTTTACTTTTGACAAATTGACATTTCATTTTCGAAATAACAAATAACGTTTGAAGTATGGAGGACTTTTGAAGACACGACGAGACAAATAACGTTGTATTGCAATTAATTTCCATATTTATAATGAATAATGGTACAATTTATAAAAGTAGAGTTTGCTTTGTGTCGGGGTGTAAGACAGGAATATTTTTCAGAGAGGAAACGCAGCCAAATATGTCTCTTTCTAGCTCCAAAGGTATAGCTAGAATGTTTAATATCCTGTATTTTAAAAACCAAGCATCGTTGGAACTTTATACAGGCCGAGTTTACTAATAAGTATAACATAGTAAGTGTAAATTCATATTAAAGTCCTTATTTGTTCCTTAAAGAACTAATTTAAATAAAAATAGTTATCGCGTCCATAAGAAACCATTTATTTGATAGCCCACTTCGAACACGAGCGCCATCTTACGGCGACTCGTAAAGCTGAATTACCGATGCTAATTTGGGACCGAATCCAATGCATTGCGATCGGCCTCCTACCTCAAGTCCTCCATAGTACCTACCTTTAGATATAGTAAAAATGTTGAATACTCTCGCAAGATGGAGGCAAAGTCACGTGACACTCTGTCAATTTTGGTATATTTAATTTTGATAGGTTGGTATGAATTCCAGGACCGGACTTGAAAATTATACATGTGATACCTTCTAAAACAATTGATGCAATAGTCTCATCGGTTCTACCGCTTTAATATTGCCAAATAATCGAGCAAATAATAATAATAATAATTTATTTTAAAAGTTTTCTTTTATAAATATTATAATTTAAGGTAGGTAATAACAAACATGAGTTTTTATATGGTTTAAAGATAAAGTGTCGAAATAGATTTAAAAATACTATATAATTATTCAAACCTTGAAAATACTAAATTAACGGAAACGCAACTTTAAATAGGACTCTGTCACTCATATACTCATATTTACAACAGATATTTTTTTGTTTTATTTGTTCAGATTATACCTATAGGTAAAATACAATATTATACATACAGTTCAATATAAACTAATTGAATTCAGTCAGATATTACATTTACTGTCAAGGAAATCCCCATATATGACTTTTTTGTCTAACTCTCCACTATCTACCTAAGTCAGAAATAATTTCTACTTATTTTTCTTGAAACAGAAAATGATACCTAGATAATGCAAAATGCAAAAATTATACATTAGAAACCTAACCTTTAATACAAACAAACATTTTAAGAACAAAACTTTCACAAACTAACTTTTCGACAAAAACGGCGTTCAGATGAAATGAATAAAATGACTTTTCGGGGGTAAGTGCACAAGTGCATCAAAATTACCGATAATTTTTGAATGAAATGTGCTTTTTTTATAATTGCAAGAGTTTGTTTTCATATTTTCGCGAAAAAGCCCGACTCCGTAGGAGGAGGGCATTTTCGTAAAATATGAAAACAAACGATTGCAATTTGTAAAAAAAACACATTGAATAAAAAAATTATCTGGTTATTTTTATGCACGAGTGTAATTTATTTGAATATTTCCCAAATTAATTAAGAACTCGAATCAAGTAAATTTAAATATTTTATTTAACAGAAAATACTAACAATAAAATTAAAATGCTTAAAAATTACAAGAATTGCAATGAAAAGTACAATTATTGTAATTAACAATATTTTGCTTTGAATTCGTAGATATGGTGGTTGATACAGTCAACGAGCGAGAGCTTATTTCGGCGGGGGACTCTCTTGAGCTTGACGGTTGGTCATTGTCCCCCATTTTTTCAATCAAAAGCATATGGTGTTTCTCATCCATCTGAATGTAAGGCGTCAGTGACTTGGTATTTGAGTGTCCACTTAGTTTAATTAACTGTTGTTCTCCAACACCTTTTTTGGCAAGTTTTGATACGGCAGTTGCTCGTAACCTATGATTCGTCAGTTTGATATTTTTATTGGTGAGGCCTGACTTTTCCGCTTGTGTAGAGGTCCATTTATTCATCAAATTTCTTCCAACCGGTATGCTTTTGTACCATTTTCCTGATTGCCAGAAAGGATTCACGGTGAGAAAAAGTCGTTTGCATTTTATTGCTTGCCTTTTCTGCATGGATTTCTTATATAGTCGGATAGGGCAGATGTTCGGGTTTACTTTATTCCTGACCAACCATTTCAAGGATGCGCAGGACTTATCTCCTCCTTGAGTAGTCTTGGTAAAAAGCGGATTGTACTCTATTCGTCCCGTCTTCTGACCCGCGTGATCCAATTATTCTTTAAGATAGTTTGTTAAACACCTTGGGCCTTCTCCTCCACGCCAGACCAGCTCGTTGTAGATAGTTATTAACAATTCTTGACAAAATGAAAGGAAAACATTCGTTGACATTGACTTTTTTCTCTGCTGTCACTCAATAAGATGACGTTAATTGTCAGAATATTACATTTTTTGACGTTTGTTCGGGTTTGTTTGGGTTTGTTCGTTTGTTGTTAACAATAAAATCCCGCTTTGACGTTTCGTCAACAATATAAACTTGCGATGCAATTTTCGATTTCTGGCAGTGCTGTTTTCGCTGTAATTTTGCGCAAATTGCATTTCTCTTATGGGAACTTTAACATATGAGGGAAATATTCGATGAAATCAACTAACGTGCAAGGCACACAATAATAATTATGATCCCTAATATAAAAGAATTTAAAAAATTTAACCTGTAAATCTTTGGTAAAATGAATTATAATTGTAGGTACTTACCGGCCACACAAAAGTACTTAAAATTCAATGAAAGTAAAAATAAAAGGCACCATAACCACTAAATATTTTAAAAACATAAATAAATGTAACAAAAAGCACAAAAATGCAATTCATAACTCGGTGTTTGGGCTCATTACGGTCCACTACCAATCTGGGGATATTAATATGTCCCAATATCAGCTGATCGATGACAAATTTCTGCTGTCATCTGTTTTAAAACAAGAGAATTCGTACCGTTTACTATACGTAGAGCTTTTCTTGTGCGCAAACAAAAAACAAAAATTAAGTTTTATCGGTAAAAAAATATGTCTGCATACGCCCAGCATGCTTAAAATACACTTCAGAACCGGCTCGGCGCCATTTTTGTTTTTGTGTTTTAAGTGTTTTCTCTGGATTTCTTATTGTTTTCTTTGCTATTATGGATGTGGATATGGTGTTTAATATTTACGGATTTCTAGTTTTTGTGTAGTTTATTGAATTGTGTTTGTGCTTTTAGTGACTTGGATACTCGGATTGGAACATAAAAAATAACTAGTAAAAACCGTTGTATGATTTTATTTTGCCCAAATAGGGATAAATTACCGGGTATTTGGTAGTTTCAGAAAGTATGGAGTAGTGATGTATCATGATATATAACTTTATTTCATTATTATTTATTAGGTATTACCCAAGTAGTATGGTATGGTATTGCTATTATTGGTACAAAATAACTTGCACAGAAGTATTTTACAGTTCTTGTATTTCAATTCTAAATCCAAAAACCTACTATGGATGTATACAAGCCTAATGCAATTGCACAAAGGTTTTTAACAATAGGTAACTGACCAAGCGACTTTGTAATATTGGCAAACATTTACACAATCGAAGTTTCCTGATTAGTAAATCTAAAATTAAGCTAACCGGACCACTCTGTTGTGAGAAAATCATTTCTGTCAAAGTTGCTGGTTAGTTAATTTTTTGGTTAAAATCTATGCACCCCGACATTAAGCTTTTAATAAAATCAGTATTCCACGGGTCAAGTTTTCGGGCACACACTTTTCAAATTCTTGAACAAGAACTGGTGCTTGAAAATGTTTTACACGTAGCCAAGTTTTTGCCAAATTATGAAAATCAATGCAAGTTATATACCAACTAATATTTGACTTGAGGTTTCTTACGCGAGAACATCGAAAATTGGTTATTTTGCTGGTTTTGTTTTTTTCCTTTTCGAACTAAAAACACGATGACGAATCATTTTTAAACAAATGTTAAAAACAAAACCTTAAAACAATGTTCTATCCTCAAAATCTGATAGGTTTGCAACTAATAAAATTACCATAAATAACTACCTTTTTCCAGAGCCAGAAGAAAGATTAAGAAGAAATTTCAATTTTTTGGTAAGAATTTGGGGCAAATTTTAGCTGTTTACACGTAAAAATAAATTGAAGGTGAAGTTTTACAATTTCTTGAGCAAGAACTTAAATTTTAAAGCCTGGACCTGTCTATTTTTCCATTCGTCAAATGATAAGGTTGCAGTGCGCATGCTTAATCCGGTGTAGCTTTGTTTACATGCGCGAGGCCATAAATTTGCCACTTTCATAATTATTGTTTGCTTACCTAAAGGTAAATGTCTATGATTGGGTCAGTTCTTAAGAGTTCATTACCGCATGTAAATTAAACTCAATTTTTGCTCTCCGCTCTCACCGAATTTCTCCGAATCCGCAGATAGAGTTAACTTTTTCTTAAAACATAGCGTTTCGACAGCAGACAATGATATTTGACATTAACAGCTGATCTGGTTTCGTCGTTAAAGTTCCCAGATCAGCAGGGGGGCGTAGCAAGCTCATGCGTCAGGTTGCGTCATATTATTTTCTTCCGATTTTGGTGTTTTTTAAGTGTTTCTGTGTCTGTTAGTGCCTAGTTAAACCATTTACTTATCGTTATATACAGGATGTCTCATAACTAATGAGCAAATACAGCAACAGGAGATAGTAGACTTGAAAATATATAATTTATGCTTAAGTACGCACAGTTAATTTTCAATAAATATGTTTCGTTATGAAAGGTGTTTATTTAAATGTTTCTTGCCATCTAGCATTTAAACGCAATTATTTCAAAAACTAATTGAAATATCGAGATTAATGAGGTACACATTTTTTACGTAGAAAAGATCCTTCGTTCATAATTTGAGGAGAAGCGGTCAGAAATGTGAGAGACAAAAAATATATGCGAGAATTTTTCAAACTCATATGGCGTAGCTGGCGTTTTCTTGGAGGTATCTTAAAACTCATTATGAAATCCTCCTTCTTTCCCTCAAAAATATAACTACACCAAATTTTATTCATATCCGCTTAACATTAAATCATCACAAATTTTATAAATATTTACTTGAATCACACTGTATCTCTTTAACCGCCGTATAAGAAATGAAATTAATTGACATATTTTTAAGTCCACTATCTCCTGTTGCTGTATAGCTCTTAAGTTATGGGACACCCTATAATATATCCATATATAAAATTCCCACAATAGTAAATACCAAAAGTGTTCCCAATATGGTGTTTTAATTAGACATACACCTGGCAAAAATGTATTAATTCTTATCTTGTATAATAAATACAGAAATAAATATTTTTGCTTTTTATAAATAAATACTAAAAGAAATAAATATTGTTTCCTTCTTTTACTTTAATTTTATAATGTTTCTACATACTTATTTTGGTAAGTTCGGGTCTGTCAATAATTTATTTTATAAATAATAAAATGAGTATCTACGCTATATCTTTACAAAATATCCCTCCCTTACCAAATTTAACAGATGGCGAATGCGAAGGTAAAAGAACTTAGTCCGGTTCTGTTTCGGTAACCAACCGCTTAACGTAAAATATACCAGACTTCAACAGAGTGCCATTAATCACAGATGATGCGGCCAGTTCTTACATTAATTTGACATTAATATACAGGGTGTCCCGAAATTAGCTGACAATATTTTAAGGAGATAAAGTACATCCAAAAATAAGACTAAAACATTCTATTAATATACCTTCAAAAACGCTTCGTTATGGGGCTAGAGCCCCCTGAACTATGACAAGTAGTTTTTTTACAATATCTCAAAAACCGATTAGGGTATCGAAACAAAATTTGATACATGTTTTACCCATGATAAGACGCAATAAACGGTTTTATTAGCTTAACTGTATTTCTTCCAGTGGTGTCCCACTGGGTAGGTAGTTGGGATAATATAGCCGTAAGTTATTTATTTGTAGGATTTTTTTCTTCAGATGCAATTTTTAGAAGCCTTGAAGTCTTTTGTTAAAAAAAGGTACTCTTGTTTCATTTCGGTAGGATTCACCATTTTCCAGTAAAATCGATTTTCAAATTTTCAGTTTTTTGAAATCCGTTGAAAAGGCTAAGGTTTTTTTTGCATATAATTTTCAGGTCTAGATTGTGCATCCAACAAAATGGAAATCATTTTGAACGCTTGCTTAAGAATTAGTTTCCCGTGTGGTTCACAATCAAATTTGATTTGCAATTTGTTATTCTTTTTTGTTTTATTTTAAAACTCTCTTAAAATCTCTATGAAAATAAATATTTAAAAAACAAGGTAATCTACAACTATGTTTAATTTAAAAACATTACATTCTGTCAAATAACAATAATAGAACGTCTTAACAAAAAATTTAAAATTAAAAAATAAATTACAGTAAAACTATGAAATTTAAAAAAAATAAAGGTAATATTTACTTAAGGCTCCACCCCGTGCGACGTTACTGGAAAAATATTTTAAAGTAACATCCTTTAATAAATATGCCTTGTCGCTAGTAGTACTTCTAATAAATTTCATGTTTTAATATTAGGTGTTTGCTGAGATATGCAAAAAAACCTTAGCTTTTCATCGGATTTCAAAAAACAGAAAATTTTAAAATCGATTTTACTGGAAAGTGGTAAATTCTACCGCAATGAAACAAGAGTATCTTTTTACAACAAAATACGTTAAGGCTTCTAAAAATTTTACCTGAAGTTAAAAAATCCTAGAAATAAAAAACTTAGGGCAACATTATCTCAACTACCTACCCAGTGGGACGCCACTGGAAGAAATACAGTTAAGCTAATTAAACCGTTTATTGCGTCTTATCAAGGGTAAAACATGTATCAAATTTTGTTTTGATACCTCAATCGGTTTCTGAGATATTGTAAAAAAACTGCTTGTCATAGCTCCAATTCGGGGGGCTCTAGCCCCATAGGAAGCGTTTTTGGAGGTCTATTAATAGAAGGTTTTAGTCTTATTTTTTCATATACTTTATCCCCTTAAAATATTGTCAGCTAATTTCGGGACACCCTGTATATACGATTCACTTCATTTTAGAAATATTAAAAAACCTATCCTTAAACTCTGTTTTTCCTATAGTAGATTTTCGGTTAACCCATTCGTTTTCAAAATATACCTACTATAATTTGTTTTAGTATATAGATAGGCCAACTTTAAAAATTATTTTCTCCCAAAGAAAGGCCTAAATTTAAAAAAATGTGACAAGAGAAATAACTTTTGAACCTTTCGCTAAAAACCCAGTGATACCAAATTTAGTTCTGTTTAATAAAATTTTACTGGTGCTATTTAGTGACAGCCAAACACCTGCAACCATTTTTGAAATATTTATCTTGCGAATCGTCGCAAAGAAATCAAATATACAAGAATAAATTACTTTATTATTTCTAAATAAATAAATATATCTTGAAATAAATTCGATAGATTTAGAGGGTTTCGAGTAAATGGTATAAATCCATGTTGGAAGTATAAAAGCGATGGTAGACTCTTAATCTTATCTCGAATCATAAAAACTATAGATGAAAGCGAATCCAACTATATCAATAAAATTGTATTAGGAGGCTCCAGCTAAATTCGTCGTAATGGCCTCATAAGATAGGAAATAAATGAGCAATAAATGTGTTTGAGACATTTTATTGCCCAAGTATCAGAATTTAAAAAAAACGAATCCAGGTTTGTGTTATACCGTACACTTCCGTCAATTATTATTAAGGTTTTTTATACAAACACAAGTTTTTTTAATTTTTATTAATTAAACAAAAAAATAAAAACCTATTTTGACATAGGTACATGCATGTGAATAAAGCATTAATGCAAAAAATATATTTTTAAAACAATTGCAAAACAGATTTTGAGATGGTCTTATACAGGAATAACAAAAATTAACAAAAAAAGATCTACCGAAAAGTAAGTTAAATGTAAAGCCGCGTTTACATTGGTATACTGAGAAAAAAGCCTTCTATTTCTTATAAGAATTCACATATTTTTATCCTGTTATTAATTATATTTATCTTTCTCTTTATTTATGCTGATAAGATTAATTATACAGTACTGGGTTGAGTGTAAAAGCGCTGCTCACTGTTCAAACAGATAAGTGCGAACTCTGCCCTTGTGGGAAAATTGTATAACTCTCTATTTTCTTTTTTGCCTTAATGGTTTATGGTTTATTGTAATTTACTCTTTTCCACATTAAAAACAATTATTATTATTATTATTATTATTATTATTATTATTATTATTATTATTATTATTATTATTTTTATTATTATTATTATTATTATTATTATTATTATTATTATTATTATTATTATTATTATTATTATTATTATTATTATTATTATTATTATTATTATTATTATAATATTCTTTATACAACTGTTTAATACTATATGTGACAGCAACGCGCTTTCCTACTGTAAGACAATGAAAGTTGCTAGACTGTTGTGCAGTGATAATATGACGGTAATTAGCTAATAGGAAATAGGAGTTAATGCTACCATAGAATGGTTTAGGTATAGCCATTATTGCTTGAATACTCATAGTAATTATCAAGTTCTATTGGAAGTGTAATCTGTTTTAATATTCTGTATTAGTTCCGACTGGCAGTTGTCATGAAACTTGACATTAATCATAATAATATTCGCTGGCTGCGGATAATAAAGCATGTACTTACCACTAAAACTGTAGTTTCAAAAATTTAAACAGCTTCTGTGATATTGTTTTTGTCGTTTAACAATGCATATCTATTATGCAACATGGTTTACTGAGATGGTAAAATTCGTCTTTAGACTATAAAGTCCAATACTAATGATGGATTGTGCGAAATAAGAATCTTTTTTCCACTACTAACCTATAACATCGCCATTATTGACCGATTAATTAACGCCAGAAATCGTTTTTCTCTCCCTTCTCAGTTGCTATTGACGACGGTCAATAATAATGCATTGAAATCCATTATTGACCGATCTATTTAAAACCCCGTAACTTGATTTGTTAATTCCCCAATAAATAACATGAAAGGTGACGCCAAGCCAACTGACAAGAGAACAAATTATCTTGCCAATATGCCAAAGCAGGTAACTTGATTAAAATATATATTTATACCTACCTAATATTTTTTATAATTTATTAATACTGTACAAAATAAAAGTGTTAGTAGTGGAAAAAAAATTATATTAACCACGGTTTAGACAGCCTATAGCCCTCGCGCCCTAAATCCCTCGTCGCTCCGCTCCTCGTGATTTAAACTTGACGCTCGGGCAATAATAATGGCTGTCTAAACCTTGGTTAATAATATACTATTATTGCTTTATTTGACATGCAAAGTTGAAAAAACTTATACCTACAATGTAGAAATAAATTAGAAAAGAGAGAAATAAGACACTTTAAGTCTTCCCCCACTGGAATATTAAAGTAAAGTTTTAATAAAGGGTAAATTCCCTGCATGTTTCGAAACATTCAGCATCAGGAGAATAGAATAAGAAATATAAGAAATACAATCGGTGTCAACAGTCCAAATGGAGCTACAAGATGATGGAAAGGTAGAGTTAGGTGTTTGGAGAAACTTCAAACAAAAAAATAATTTTATGTGAGGTCACATATTAGTGAAACAACACCGTAAGTGTGAGAAGGGCAAATTATATATATGTAGAATTTAAAAATTGTAGTTGTTATGGGACTGATAAAGAAATATTTGTGTGAGGTCACATATTAGTGATACAACAGTGGTTGTGAGAAGAGAAAATTATATAAAACTTGAAAATTGTAGAATATTAAAAAAAATTTATGTCATGTAGACATCCTTTGTTTGGGAATAGAAGTTGTAATAGTTTAGTTATTCCTAAACAAAGGATGTCTATATGACATAAATTTTTTATAATATCTACAATTTTCAAATTTTATATAATTTTCTCTCCTCACACTTACGTTGTTGTTTCACTAATATGTGACCTCACACAAATATTTCTTTATTAGTTTCAAATTTTATATATAATAACGTTCACAAATAATATAAAAATAGAGATCGTTATTTGATTTTTTTTAAATACAAAAATATGTCAAGCTTCTGTTTTCAATTACTATACTTTTGCAAAAGTGATTTTAATGGATTATTTAAACGAATTGTCGTGCCGCCTCGTTTGATAACGAGCATTGTTGCCAATGTTAATAGTATATTCTACTTTTTAAGGAGTTTTGAACTATTTGAAACGTTAGCTGATCTATATCGAATGACTTACTTATCCTTAAATATACCTATTTATTGTTGTGGCAAAATATTACATTAAAAAGTGTGGATTGATTGAATATTTGACGGGTGATGTTTATTTTCTACAGACTGAAATTTTAAAAAAATGATCTGTCGGTCAGCAGAATTTAAATGACGTAGTGCCCGCCCGATCTCAAAATTTAAGTTATTTATCAAACTTTGTTTGCTAGTAAGGGACACAACAATATAAACTGTTTCGTTTATGTTTTGCCTACCCTGTTTAAATGTCACTGTACGCCACTGGCTAACTTAATGCGCGTCCTACTCACTATTAAAAGGAAGTTTGCAAATTAAATCTTGTTTAACTTTTCTGTATTTAAAGACTCGCTATCGAATCGTCACCAGGAAGGAAGTTCTTATTTAAAATAAAAATATCCTTTAATTTTCAAGTAAATACCACAAACACGTAAAATTTGTACTTAATTTAAGCAAACATTCCCAAGACACTCCAGTCCTTTACAAATAGGGGTAAATTTACGTGAAATTTGTGCGACGAAATTAAGTCGCAAAATTTTATGCTTACTTTACTTCACACTTCCCGTTCCAGTAATAACATCGCCTTCCCCTATTCAAATTTAGTATTATCCTTTAAAATGAACCTTTCGCTACGGAAAAGGCGACAGCCCCTTGAATTCTCGTGGTAACACGCTAAATTATGTGTTTACTTTGTGTACGGGTTTTACACGATCTACCCTTATCTTGTCCACGTCAAACACACCATGGCGCGTCACTTATACCTTCTTTAATGTATAGGGCGCTTTAAACATTAAGTAAATGCACACAAAACATGGCCGACGATAATTCCCCAGGAAATTCCTTGTTTTCAATAAAGTGTTAGGCCCTGACCCAATTTAAAATAAATTATTTTCGGAAAATTTAAATTTGATTAATTATTTAATTAGGTACATTTAAATTTAACAAATATTCATATTTTATAGAGCGAATTTTAAGGAAATGAAACAATTTTCATGCATTGAAAGTTTGGATTATTTTACGAACCGGAAAAGCTTGTTTTATGATAAAGTTTACAAATATTTGAGCTTTAATGAGAAAATACAAGCAATGTACAGGGTTATTTTTTATATTTGCGTACCCACCTACAGGGCTTAATATAAGTGACAGAAAAAAACTTTTAATACAAAAGTTGCATAATGTTTCCCGTCATATCTTTTAGACTTATTAAAAAAACATCTGCACATCGGAAAGTTAAAAAACAAATGAAAGTATTCTTTTTTTTAAATGGAACACCCTATTTATTTTTTACCAGGGCGAAAGATCTCTTTCTCCTGATTTCAAAAATATATAACATGTTATCATTTAATCCAGTCGTTTGTGAAATATTTGAGTTTTTGATTAATTGAATTGACTATAATCTAGTCGGCGTTCCGCATACTTCAACGTGACATATTTGTCACTTTACTTTAAATTGAAAGAATCAGTAAGGAAAATGGGATATACACGTTAAAGTATGCGGAACGCCGATTAGATTATAGTCAATTCAATTAATCAAAAACTCAAATATTTCACAAACGACTGGATTAAATGATGACATGTTATATATTTTTGAAATCAGGAGAAAGAGATCTTTCGCCCTGGAAAAAAATATATAGGATGTTCCATTTAAAAAAGGAAGACTTTCATTTGTTTTTTAACTTTCCGATGTGCAGATGTTTTTTTTAATAAGTCTAAAAGATATGACGGGAAACATTATGCAACTTTTGTATTAAAAGTTTTTTTCTGGCACTTATATTAAGCCCTGTAGGTGGGTACGCAAATATAAAAAAATAACCCTGTACAGTGCGTGCAAATATTCACAACATTAAAATCATAAAATACTTAGATTAAACATTTCTACTAAGATAAGACGCAAAAAAGATACAACGACATAATATTATTATATTTATCATTATATTATCACTAAATAAAATGAAAAATGTTGTTTGCAATATGACTGGTTTTGATTGGATAAACTTCTCAAAAATAACTTTAACAGACCCGAAATGTTTTAATGTGCTAACGAGTTTTCCCGATCATCCTATTCCATGACCACATGTCATTTTAATGTCTTTATTTGTGTACTAACAATAGACAAAATATATTAACTAAGTTTTGTAAATAGATTGAATTGTGTCATTTGAAATAAATACAATTATAAATATATTTACAGTACCGTGGAAGAGGAAATACTTTTTTATTAGTATCTAGGTACTGAAGAAAAAGTCATTGTTTATAAAAACGTCTGCTTGTGATGAAATAGTAATTTACGTTACAAGACCGGAAAGTAGTGTTTTTCAGGTCGAGACAAGCATTTCCAGGGCGAGCCATAGGCGAGTCCTGGAAGCTTGGAGAGACCTGGAAAACACTAATTTTCGGTTGCGTGACGTACAATGTTTTTTTAAGACCGACACTTCGATATATTATTATTCGAATCTACTCGAAACAAGTTTGACATAAAGAACAAAATTAAAATCAACGAACTGTCACTCGACAATACATCGAAATGTTGTCATAATAACGAAATCAAGGTATCTTGTATTATCAAAGAGCGATTGAAAAAACAAAAAACAGGGTGACAGTGACATTAGAGACCGGAAAAGTGACATTAGAGTCCGGAAAATATTTTTCCGGTCTCTAATGTCACTTTTCCGGTCTTGCGATCGGAAAAACGTTATTTTCTAGACGAAAAATTGTCCAGAAAGTGTAAATTTTCTGGTCGGTTTTAAAAAAATATAATTTCGAATATCAGATTTGGGATTACTATGCAGGGTTCGTCACTAACAACTAGTTTAGGTTTTTGGATCTTTTTTTTCAATTCCTTGATTTATTAAATCAATTTTGCTAGTGTTGAAACTACAATTTAACTGTTAGATTTGCGATTATGATACAGGGTTCGTCAGAAACAACAGTTTAAGTGAAAGTGCTCTAGTATACCATAAATAAAACATGTACTTCTCATTTTTTTAAATTAAGTTGGGAAAAAGTGTTTAAAATTTTCTTTCGGAAAAATATTTTATGTCATTTTTCTTGAAACTTAGCAGAAATTCTCTGCAACACCGATAATGAAACATGTATTTCCTATTTTTTAAATCGTTCAGTTTATATTGGAAAATTTATTAATTGGCATAAATATATACTATGCAATACAAATAATTACTGAAACAAGTATTTCATATTTTTTTTGAAATTTGACCCTTAATATAATATGCTATAATAATATGTGACTCGCCAGTCAAATTTGGATGCTCAAAGATTCCCTAAATGTGATTATGAATCATTAAGGCTTTATTTTCAAATCTTTCGACTAAAAATTGCCAAGCCACAGTATAGTTAGCAACTGATACTTCTATTGATTGAATAACTTTTAGTACATTCTTGTCTAATGAAGATTGTAAATAGTAAAACGTTTGAATATTACTTAACGATTCATTCTTATCAACCAAGCTGATAAAACATCCTTAAATTCCAACCAAGAATAATATTTTCCGTTAAATGTCGGTAACGTTATGGGTGGTAACCCTACATTCAATTACGACCCATTAAAGCCTATATTGTTATGGCTTGCAACATTTATAAATAATTTACACAATAACCTGGCCCGACTTATCGATTTAAAATATTGATCTTAAAAATCTTCCTCCTCTGCGAGGATTGTCTTTTTATTAATGGTTTCCAAACTTAATAATTGTAGAACTAAATCATTAAACTGACCCAAAATAGGTTCTACTGCTTCTAATCTAGACTCTATCTGTACTACAATTTCATCAGTTAAATTATTTCTATCATATTTTACTAAAAAGTTGTTAAATTTTGTTAATTTACTTTTAAGCGTGCTCTTTTTTGTCTTTAACTGTGATTCCTCAGACATCCTGTTGGGGCAGACGGAACAATACCCTTTATCATATTAATTATCTCTTACCGTTTGTTTTCCGATTTCCAGCACTACTAGGTTAGGTTAGGTTAGAGTGGCAGACCTCTGGCATTGTCCAAACAGTCACACGTAGTCCTATAAGGACCGTTGTGGTACCACACATGTTCCGCGGAACCTATTAAATCAGCTTCCTGATGGTTAGCGCGATTGTAGAAGAATCTTGACAGCTCATTCCAACCAGCCACTGCTGTTAATAAACTAAGTAAGTCAACCAAGTTGCAGGCTGCTGACTTCCTCCAGATCATTAAAAAATGGTTCGCCCAGTATATTGAACCTTCTTCTAGCGAGGCCGGGGCATTCACACAAGAAATGCTGAATACTTTCCTCCTCTTCTTCATCTCTGCAACTTCTACAGAAGTCGTTAGTTGGTATTTGCATATGTTCAGCGTCTCTACCGAACAGGCAATGTCCGGTTACTCGGCAGTGATGTTTCTTAGGTCTTTTCGACTGTGCTGTAATAGCGCTGCGGTTTTCCTGTCAAGTAACTGCCACAATTGCCTTCCAGCACTACTAACCCCGTAACTCGCCAATTTTCATCCGGCTCGAAGGCCCAATGTTTTGGCCTTAGAAAATTAAACACCTTCTTTAAAGTGGACTGTGTATCTATTTTTATTTATTACATGATGGATATGTTCTGTCTCGTTTTGACATATATTAATTAGAGTTTGACATTACTGGTGTTTTATTATTGTCAGTTAACAAAGGGGTATAAAAGTTTATATTGGCAAAAATATTTTTTGACGGACTTTCTCGACATATTTCAATATTTCAATAAATTCTACCCCTAAGGTGTTTATAAACGTAAATTCCATGGAAAGGTTCTGTGAGCATTATTAATGACCTGTAATAAAATAGATTTAATCGCGGTTAAATGCTTGGTTCTTTTAATCAGTATTCGTGATTGGTCAATATGTGAAAATCGCGGAAACCTGATTTGTTGGATGACAGTCAAGTAATTAAGAAGTAAATAATAATTTTATAAAAAAAATGTCTCCTTTACATTTATACATAGCCTACCTTAATTCAACTTTTTTTTCTGATTTAGTTATCTTGTCCGTTATATGCACCTGTTGTATTTCTAATTTTTCTATATACTGCGGTGGATGATTGTTTATACATTTGAAACGTGTAGAGAATTTACCATCGTCTAATTCCTGGCCATGTGAGCGGTATGAACGATCTGTAATAAAATAGATATATTTATATAGGTAATGAATCTATAGAAGATAATATAGTGTCCGCGAAAATAATTAAAAGCAAGTTGTGGCATATCGGACAAGTGTGTAACTGTTTTTTATATTGGAACACACAGGGATCCAAGCACAATGGATACCCTGGGGCGGGTAGACCACTACGGCCGTTTCGTCCTTGTTAGGACTTTACGGGCAGCCATAACCCAAGCAATCCCGACACAGCGGTAAGATGCATTAAAAGCCTTTTTATTTCCGCTGGGATGGCGCTACGGTGTATTGATCGCCGCTTTGCTTTTGTAAAAAGGCTTTTAAAGCATCTTACCGCTGTATCGGGATTGCTTGGGTTATGACTGACCGTCCTAACAAGGACGAAACGGCCGTCGTGGTCTACCCGCCCCACGGTATCCATTGTGCTTGGATCCCTGTGTATTCCAATATAAAAAACAGTTACACACTTGTCCGATAGGTATGCCACAATACTCGCTTTTAATAATGAATCTGTATTTTTGATAACGTTTTCATGTACAAAACTGGCAGATAAAAGACATTTTTATTAAAAGAAAACGAAATAGTGTAAAAGAGCACCAATACAGACATTTATTTTTTAAAATAACATGAGTAGGGGAGAGTGGTCCACAGTGAGACATGTTCCACAGTAAGACAGTATATACAATTTCTGAGGCTCTGGAAACCCCGCTTTTGCGCAAGCTTGTTTTTACATGCCAGATCCATCAACAAGTTCTTGTTTCAGTTTGTTTTTATCTGTAGAGCGGCGTTTATGCAAATTTTGACCGCAAAAGTAATTTTTCGAAAAGCTGTTTTGATTGGTGTTTATTTGACGTGCTTTTAATTAGAACTTTAAAATTGGTGGTAAGTAAAGTTTAGGTATTTGTATGTTCATTTACGTTGCGATATTATTTTTATTTCGGGTTCATTACAAAATATTACATGATTTTTAAATATGGTGCTTGTGGGGAACACTGAGACAACACTAGGTGGGGCACACTGAGACATATCTCACCGTATCCCACCATGCGCAAGAAGGTTGGAGTACCTATCTTTTAAACTATTTTTTTTAGAGAATGGCAAGAAATAGAAAAGGAAAAACTACCATAGGGTCCTTTTCAGAAAACCAGATGAAAAGTGCAGTAAAACTGGTTATGGATGAAGGATTTTCATTGAGAAAGGCAGCAGAACTAAAAGGAGTGTCACATCAGACCTTAGCAAGGTAAATTGTGATTGGAAAGAGTCTGGAATTACATTAAAGATATTTACAGGATGGCCAATAAGACTGCCAACTGGATTTATCTAAAATGAGTTTTAGAGCCTCTATAACTAAGCTTTGGGAAAGCATACAAGACTTTTAATGAAAATGCCCCAATTGAATGAATGAGGAAATTGATAGAATTGTTGTCATTAACGACTACGTCCTAGTAAAATTTTCGGGGAAAAAATAATCAACCAAATATTTCATTGGAAAAATTTTAAACAATATCTCACATGAATCTGAATATGATATAAGTTATTTGCAAAGAAAAAATAGATCAAACAAATTCGTCTACCCAAATGTTCCAGAAGTGCTACTGTTTTGTTTGAAGACATCGTAATGATTCTGCCATTTCCAGCATTATTTGGTAAAACAAAAAGACAAAATCAATGTGTCCAATTTGAAGTTAATTTTGGTCAGCTAGATGTCCAATAAAGGGTTGTCTTCCTGTGGACCACGTTAAGTCTTACTCTAGACCACCATGGGGCACAGTGAGACCATTTGCAATGTCAAAAATAAATATTTCTAGAATTTAAGTTTTTAAGTTTTTGTCTATTTTCTTTATGCTATTTAGGAAAATAATGGTTACTTTACATTATAAACCTGTTTTCTTTAATAAATGTTTAACCAGTTTTTAAAAAATCTAGAGTAACCAAAAAACGTCCCACTGTGGACCACTCTCCCCTACCTATTAGAGGTTCTATCGGGTTGTATGTATCCATCCGCTGCTTTGTTTGAATAGATAATTTATTACAATTGAATTGTCGTATTTTCACAAATAATGACCCTACTTTTTCTAGGGTCGCCGCTTAGTCTATGTTTAATTTTAATATCTGGAGAATTCCCTGTAAATAGATAAGGCAACAAATTAAGTGACTTTTCCTGTTTCAAAGAAATAAAATTAATTTACAGAGTGCACTCAACCGAACATTTCAGTTCAAAATTATGTTTATCTGCCTTAATTTTATTGTGATTATTTTGAGTAAGCTTTAATGGGCACTTAGAGACGCATTTTCGTTTATGACAAGTTTATTAATAGTTTGAAAAATGTTTCCCTCTAGAAGTCACATATTGCTTGTTTATTACTTCATACGAAAGCTAATGAGTCTAAGGTGTTTAAAAGTAATTTGTGTTTTGAAAAGTAACACGTGATGAACCGTCTTAAGATTAACAGCGATGGTATCAGGTGTTTTGTCGCGATGTGTGGCATCTTTATTTCGAGCAACACATGTTTGTGAGAGTGTTGCAAATTAAATTGATGAAATCTGGAATGAATACAGGCTGAAAGGAAAGAAACGAGACACTTTAAGTCTCTCTATCCACTGTTATACAGTGTCACCAGTAAAGTCCGCATCATATGGGATTTTTTTTTATTAATAGCTTTATTCGAAATTTGGCATCAAGTTCTGCTTCGATCGAGATGAAAATTAAGCAAAAAATAGTAGTCACGTGATTCGCATTATCTGTCAAATTTTAATTGTTTCCAAAAAATAATTCAAAAGTGAGGTTATTTCTGAAAATATCGAAAAAAATTATTGGAAAAAGTTTTTAAAATGCAGTTTCTAGCCCACATGCAAAATTTCAGCTGGATAAGATAATTTTGATTTTTTACCTATATTTTGTAAATTGCACCACTTTTGCAAAATAAATATCAACGCAACCTACATAATACTTCTTAGTTTTGTCAATGCTTTATTTCAGAAACATTTTCTTTCAAGTAGCGCCATATTAAATGTGTGTTTTTCTACAAAATCAAAATTGGGCTATTAAAATTTGGTCGCATGTGATGCAAAGTTCATTTGTTTTTGACCCTGTATAAGGTAACTTTATAAAATAAGTATTTTTGAAAACGTAGTTTGTGTCTGAAAGTAAAAAATAAAAAATAAAATAAAGGGATTTTAAATGAAATCGTTGAAAATAGATAAACTTTACGTTAAGTTAAACTAAAATTTATTTTCCACTTAATGAACACTTTACTAATGACACTGTGTTCTTTTTTGTCTTAATATTAAGGTGTATTACTTTCAGACAAAAACTACTTTTTCAAAAATACTTATTTTATGAAGTTACCTTATACAGGGTCAAAAACAAATGAACTTTGCATCACATGCGACCAAATTTTAATAGCCCAATTTTGATTTTGTAGAAAAACACACATTTAATATAGCGCTACTTTAAAAAAATGTATCTGAAATAAAGCATTGTCAAAACTAAGAAGTTTTATGTAGGTTGCGTTGAGTCTTATTTTGCAAAAGTGTTGCAATTTACAAAATATAGGTAAAAAATCAAAATTATCTTATCCAGCCGAAATTTTGCATGTGGGCTAGAAACTGCATTAAAAAAACTTTTTCTGATAACTTTTTTCGATATTATAAGAAATAACCCCACTTTTGAATTATTTTTTGGAAAAAATTAAAATTTGACAGATAATGCGAATCACATGACTACTATTTTTTTGCTTAATTTTCATCGCGATCGAAGCAGAACTTGATGCTAAAGTCAAATTTTGAATAAAGCTATTAATAAAAAAAAAATCCCATATGATGCGGACTTTATACTGGTGACACTGTATATCCACTGTTATATGTATTTAAGTTAAAACATCTAAAATGTGGTAAATCGTCTGCTTATTTCGAGTGCATAAACATTTAGGGGAAAGTGACCTGTGATGGCCCTGCGCCTGTGTTGGCCCTGTTAACTTATTTCCTGTCATGTATGTCTCGTTGCCCATTTTGTTTACTGAAAGTCTACGATATTCGACGGTTAGTGTACAAACAAATTTTAAAGTTAAACCTGCGTTTAATGTGGCCGGTATAACAAAAAATGGATCCGGTAAGTAACTGATGTAAAAAATTACTATTTAAAAATGCATGTTGCGTTCGTATCTAAAGGGATAAACGAATACAATTTGGAGGGAGATATTTTAGTAGGGTGTTCGTTACATATTCGGTAGTAGTTTTAAGGTTATGTTTTCATATAAAAAGTTTTTAGTGTTTATGCATCACAATACATTTTGCCTATGATGGCCCCAGGCCAGTATTCCTATGATGGCCCGAGGGCCATCATAGGAATAGATGTAATAAAAATATTATATAATTTAATTTCAGAATAAGTCAAAAAAAATAGGCAGCAGTGGGACGAAAAAAAAACGTGGAAAGACTGGTGTTATTAACAGCACGCCAGATATAGAAGAAATTAAGGAATCCAAAAAAGAAGCATTAGAAAAAGAGAGAAGAAAAGCAGCAAAAGCTGCCAGAAGAGAAATTGTAAGACAAACAAAAGAAGATAGTGATGAGGAAGTTGTGTATGAACAGAGCGATAATGATGGGTCAGATGTAGCATGCCTGATGTACTGCAATGAGCTCTTTTCTTGGTCTTGTTCTAATGAATTCTGGCTAAAGTGCCAGAATTTCGACGGCTGGTGTCACTGCGAATGTGCTGGTGTTCCCAAGTCAACAAATACTTTTATTTGTGATATTTGTCAACCACAAAAGCATTTGTAACATTTAGATTTTAAAAAATTTAATTTGTATTAAAAACTTTACGTTTAATTTTTTTAGTTTTGTTTTTTAAAATGTTTTTTTAACGTTTGAATTTTTTTTTTTAATTATAAGTAGGTATATTAAATATATTTTCTTAATAAAAGGTTTTTAAGGTTTAACTGTCTTTTAATTAAGAAATACTAAGAAATTTTCTTTATAAAAATCGACTTTCTACGATTTTTATAATGGGGGCCATCATTAGATGACATATGCCTATGATGGCCCTATGATTTTTCTAAATATTTTAACGTTTTACTCCAAACTGGAAGTAAATAAAAAATTTATTATGTAGAAATGGCAACAACATATTATAACATAATTTTTCACCAAAGCCTGTTTCCATATTTCAATTAGTTATAAAGCTATAACAAAAAATAATAAGGGGGGCCATCACAGGTCACCTTCCCCTATCTTTAGGACATAAGAACTTTAAAAGATGCATACCTATCTTCTAACGGAGCCCTAGATAAAGGAGAGGTTACGAGGCTTCTTGAAGAAACTTTAACAGAACACACTATCAGATGTAATGTGCCTATATAAAGAGATATCATTCATAACGTAGAGGTTATTATACCGGTTGGTATAGGTATAGAGACCATATGCAGCTTTAGGAAAAAATATTGGTAGTAAACACTGCCAAGATAAATCGCTGGAAATTATTGTCAATTTCGCGAGATGTCCGCTAGGGGGCGTAACATCGTCAAATTGAAAACTAGGTTTTTTGACCATTATTAAGAGGTAACAAAAATATGCATATTTTGATCCTTAAGGCATGTCCAACATTCTACCCTTTCTTTTGAAACAAAATGGTGGGCGAATATGAAAATTTGTTTTGTATAAAAATGGGTTACCTACTTCGTTTGGGCTGAACGTATTTTAACAAATTTGGTCTAATCCGATAGACCTTTTCTTCCTCTAGCCACTAAGCTTCGGTTGATTCTCGCGAGAAGCTTACTTTTCACGCTAGAGGAAGTTTTCTGAAATATGAACAAATAAAGTGCTTAAAAAAATCAAATACGATTATTTTTAGAAACAAAAATAGATAATTAAAAGCTCTAAACCTTAGTCAAAACCATAGCTCTATAACGTGTTTCTAGCCAACGATATTAACGATAAAAGTATAAATAAGTGTGCCTAGGCGACTTTGATTATTATAATAATGATAACAATTTGCTTATTTTAACTATTACTCATAATTATTCTCCGTGTCCAAAGTGTCAATTTTTAAACCTTAGCATCTGAGTGATAAATTAAACAATAGAATTTAATAGTAACCTAGATGTTCGAACCGTCGCGTCGGCGTCGTCCGTCATTTTCGACCCCATAAAGAAAAATCTAGTCAAGTCTGGAGATCTTGGTGGCCATAGAAATTCACTTCCACGACTGATCCATCTGACATTCCCCGTCGTACTGCGAAAGGTATGCCTGGCAGCAACGGTAGCAATTCTTAAATATTCCAAATAGACCGCAATCAAATCAAATACCTATTAATTGGCAAAAAGCATTTTAACTATTTTTCAATAAACCTAAATAATGACTTTCCTAATATCATCGACAAAATTATAACATCAAGAAAAAACATTTATTTGACATCTCGTTTAAATAAAAATTCTGCTTTTCCAAAGCCTCCTTATCTTTGAAAGGCATTTTATGTTGCGTGATAGTAAATTTATTTTAAATTTACCTTTTTACATTTAATTTGCAATTTATGTGTTTAATTTAACACTTATGCCAAAGTCTAATACTGACACTTTGAATACGTAGAATAATTATAAGTTAATAGTTAAAATAAGCTAATTGTTATCATTAATATTTTAATAACCAAAGTCGCCTAGGCACGCTTCCAACTTTTGCCGTCAATATCTTTGGTTAGAAAAAGGTTAGAGAGCTACGGTTTTTTACTGAAGTTTAGAACTTTTAACTCTCTCTTTTCTAAAAATATTCATATCATTCTATTTGATTTAAAAAAAAAGCACTTTATTTGTTCATATTTCAGAAAACTCCCTCTAGCGTAAAAAGTAAGCTTTACGTAAGAATCAACCGGAGCTCAATGGATAAAGGAAGAAAAACTCTATGGAATAAGACCAAATTTGTTAAAATCGGTTCGGCCCAAACGAAGTAACCAATTTTTATACACAGCAAATTCAAATATTCGCCCACCATTTTGTTTTAGAAGATAGAGTAAAATGTGTTTAACAAACAAGATTCCGCCATGCCTGTTACGCCCCCTAGCGAACATCTCTCGAACTTGAAAATAGTTTTCAGCGATTACTCTTGGCCGTTATACAGCCTGTTCAAAATGAAGTCGGCACTATTGCTAACTTTCTTATTATAAGAGATACGACGACGGTTAAATTAACAAAACAGTAGCATTTTTTCTGCTAATAATTATAGCGATGACGAAAAAAAAATTGAATATCAGGATCACGTGATATTAACGAAAACGTATTTTTCTTTAATGGAATGGGGAATTTTTGCTTTAACTGCTTGGTACAGAGTGCAATTCTAATTGAAATTTATCTTTTACTACATATCGCTAAACTCAACAATAACAGAGATATTTACATTTTAATAAAATTTTCAATTTATAACCGCAGGCGGCCGTGCACCATATTAAAGGCCTATCTCGATAACTTATCGACAGGCTGTCATCACAAAAAAAATCGAAGGTAACCATGAAATGTAATTTTTTATTTTTATTATCGTAGGTGGCTATTTACCAGATTAACAAAAAAAAATCCTTTGACAGATCTTTTAATCTGTTGAACTAAGTTCAGTTTTATTTAAATAAAATGTTTTCACATTTAGAAAAATGCGATCTGCTAGAAACATACATAGTGTGCCAAAAAAATAGCGAACGTGCTTTGAAACGATATCGTGCAGTATTTCCTGAAAGAAATATGCCTGACCGGAGATATTTTTTGATATTATACCGAAAATTTCGATCCAATGAAAAAGTTTTTGACAAATCAATGCCAAAGAAGATATTTATTATAAACGAAGATACTGAAATAAATGTGTTGGCGTATTTTGAAGCATTCCGCGAAAACTCTACAAGAGATTGTGAGATTGTGTGAAAGATATTGGACAATGTTTGGGAACTATTCATAACATATTTAAAAAGTACAAGTACGTACCCTACAAGTATAGACCAACACAGACTTTATTACCAGGTGACCAAGAAAGACGTATGGAATTTTGCCGGTGGCTTATTAATACTGCAAATGAGAATCCAAATATTTTGCGCCTAATTTTGTGGAGTGATGAATCTAATTTCAGCATAAGGGCATGTTTAATAGAAAAAACCGGCATTGCTGGAGTCGCGAAAATCTTATGCGTTACCACCCTGGTAATCCGCAAAGGCGTTTTAGCATAAATGTATGGTGTGGTCTTATCGGTTCAAAAATAGTTGGACCTGTATTTTATGAAGGAACCCTGACAGGCGAACGCTATGTACAACTATTAAGAAACACAATGGAGGACTTTTTAGATGCTGTTAATTTAGCAGAACGGCAAGAAATATTTTTTCAGCAAGATGGTGCGCCGCCACATAATACCTATGTTGTTGCCAATCTGCTTGCCGAACTATTTGGACAACGTTGGTTAGCTACACGCGGACCAATTTTATGGCCACCGCGATCACCAGATATTACTCCCCTCGATTTTTATTTTTGGGGGTTTTTGAAAAACGAAATTTACAATAAAAGATATAATAATGTTAATGAACTGCAAGAATCCATTATTAACACTATTAATAATATTGATGGTCGAATCATTTTGAAGGCTACGAGAAAAGTTTTAAAATGTGCCCGAAAGTGTGTAGAAGTAGAAGGGGGTTTGTTCGAGCACTTAATGTAAAGTTATATTATTTAATTTCTATTAATGACAACTAAAATCTATTTTTTTTTAATTACATCAAAACTTTTATGTAATTTATTATTAGATATACCTACCTAAATAATAAAAAATAAATAAATAATAAATTATAAGTTTATAATCAAAACCACGTATTAATTTTGTTTTTGTGATAGTCGTCTGTCGATAAGTTATCGAGATAGGCCTTAAATATAGTGCACGGCCGCCTGCGGTTATAAATTGAAAATTTTATTAAAATGTAAATATCTCTGTTATTGTTGAGTTTAGCGATATGTAGTAAAAGATAAATTTTAATTAGAATTGCACTCTGTATCAAGCAGTTATAGCAAAAATACCCCATTCCATTAAAGAAAAATACGTTTTTGTTAATATCACGTGATCCTGATATTCAACTTTTTTTTCGTCATCGCCATAATTATCAGCAGAAAAAATGCTACTTCTTTGTTAATTTAACCGTCGTCGTATCTCTTATAATAAGAAAGTTAGCAATAGTGCCGACTTAATTTTGAACAGGCTGTATTTGACCACCCGTTAGATAAAAAAAGTATATCTATTAATATAACAGCGATTATTATTAAAAATGGGAGGAACAATATAAGAGAGAACATTGAAAGAACGAAGCGTAGAGGGGTACCCACTGAGTAACACCAGTAAAGTGACAGGTTCTATTGCTTGGGAATAATGTTTTTTTTATCCTTAAACATAAGTTTTTCAACATTTTCCTTCGTAAAATTTTCTTAGGCTGCAAATTATTATGTAGATTTATTTTATGTCTTCAGACAAGATGTACAAGCAGCGCTTCAAAAGTATTTATCGGCATATTTTTATATCAGCTATATCAGTTTTTAAAGTGTTTTTTTAGCTTCCTTAAAGCACATAAAGTATACGAGAAAGCTTTTCAATCATTTTTTAAACCGAAAAATATTTCGTTTTCGCTATTACCAATAAGTTTGCTAACGCGTGAAGAATAAATCCATTTTCGGCATCAACTGTCACAGAATTTCATCAAATTGGAACAAAGGAATTAATTTTAGTTCAAAGATTTGAGCGACGCATTCTGAAACTGTGTTTTTCATAAAACGAATTTTTACATTTAATTTTCATTTTTAAAATATACAGCAATTTATTGATAAAAATATTTTTTATTGCATCATTACACGATTTTCCTAGTTCCATCTCCAGACGCGTTTCGCCATATCATGGCTCATCAGTCAGTCAGATGATTTGACGAAAGAAAGGAACACAACACTTTTGTCTATGTCACTGTCAAATTTTTCCGTGTTTGTATGTTTAAAATTTTATTTAAATTTTAATATGAAAAAAAAAACGTTTTGCGTTTTTTAAATGCCCAGACAAACAAAATGGTGCTAAATTTAATAAGCTTGTATGAATAAGAGAAAAAAACAATCAACAAAAACCGACGACTTAATGAATCCGAAGTCTATCAAAAAAAAAGTTTCAAAACCACTTATTTTGGTCATCAGAACCCAGTGGATTGTTCAAGAAAATCGCAACAATATTCGTCCACAAAAATATCTAAAAAGAATAAGGGAAAACACAAAAACAATGGATTTGAAAGTGTCCGTAAACAGGGCCGGATTAACCACTAGGCCAAATAGGCCATGGCCTAAGGCGCCACGAACGAAATAGGCGCTGCGGCTTTTTAACGAATTTCAGTGTACCTATAATAATTATTATTTTATACATTTAAATCACTATTTAAACTATGGCATAATTGCTAATTATCATACCTATAAAGTATAAAGGACATTCCACATTCCAATCTAAACAAAAATATTCTAAATTAAAGTATTAAGACTATTTAGTTATCAGATCTTGTGAAATTAACTTCCTTCGACGACATTATTCAAAATTTCTCGAGTAAAAAATGTCGAAAAAAAAATTTCTATTTCTAGTATCTTAATACTGTTACAAATATGTCGTTAGTTTTAAAATTACCTTTAATAAAAGTTTTTGGGCATTGGGCCACGACAGTGCTGGATTTACCATTAGGCTGAGTAGGGTGGCAGGTTTTAGAGGGCGGCAAATTTGGCCCAAAAATTTTTTTTGTCTTACAGAAATAAATGGTACAATCTTTATTCATGGTCGACGGGTAGTATTTTTTTAAATAAACTTTATTGTTGGCCGTGTCTGTTAATGGGGATAAAAAAAAGGTAGTTGGAACTTTACTGGCTTTGCAGAAAGAAATTTAATTTTCAATAAAATAAGTAGGTAATCATAAATTTTTAAAATATTTACTAAAAATTATTGACCAAATTTGGGCGTGGTTTAAAAAAAATTTCGCCTGCGGCACATTTCGCCTGCAGCGGGCTTTTTCTTTCCCGAACACTTCACCTGTTTCACAACTCACGAGCCGTCACTAGTATAGGGGCGGCAAAAATTGAATAGCCTACTAGCGGCAAATTTGTAAATCCGCCACTGGGCCACGAAAACTGTTCCTTTATTACCTTTATATTTTTTGCTCAGAACATTTACATACCTATATTATTTTATTTGTTGATGTCATTGATCTCGTTAATAACGAGTCGTTATTGAAATGATGTTTTAGAAGTAATCCCTATACTTTAGTTTATATAATTTTGTGTATTTATAAGGAACCAATCTACCAATATCATTTGATTCTTAGCGCTGAATTTGTGTTTTTATGTGTTTTATATTTTTGTATCCTAATTAGCTGGATTAGTCGATTAGTTTTTTTGAACTTTGGAAACTACCAAACTCTTATTAAGTTATGATATTTTGAGTTAATTGTTTTATTCATTTCACATTTTGTAAACATTATTCATTAATGTTAAGTTGTTTGTTTATACTTCTATTTTTTGTTTTATAATTTTCCCTGAGTACTTACATGTATTATACGATTATTACAATTAAATTAATCTATGAGTTTTTTCTTCAACAAACCGTGCAAATTTCTGCTTAAAAAACATATTTTTACGAGATTACGTTTAGGCACAAATTTGATCATGACTCGATCAATTTTTTAAAATCCATTTCGAAATTGAAAAAAATAGGCGCCAAAATTTGTCTGGCCTAAGGCGTCAAACGACCTTAATTCGGCCCTCTCCGTAAAGATGGATATAAGAAATGTACCTAATCTACGATATGTACAAATCAATCAGGTACATAACTCTCTCGGTTTTAGAGATCGTGGGATTTGGAAAATTGCACTTAAATCTTAAAATTATAAAAGGCATCTATGACTTTCGTATAGAAAAGACTGCAATATTTGTGTGAACTTCCAAATATTGCAAGTAATTTTTTTAAGAAAATACATCGAAAATGTTTTGAAAAGTTGGTTTTTTACACGACACGTAGGTTTTTTTCAATGAAAGTGGGTCCAAATCCTGATGGCAAGATAATTCATCCGCTGGATTTGTACCGGCCACCGGGTGAGTCAACGATTGCGCGGAGTAATTTTATGCCTTAAAGCAGGGCCGATCCTAGCAGGTGTGCAGCGCGTGCACTGTACGCGGGCGGCCAAACCAAGGGGCGGCCGTAGGCCGCAGTTAATTCTGCCAATCAAGCAAAACTTTTTACGAATTTCTCGAAATAAAAATAAAGTGACATTTATCAAACTATTAAAAGTCTTGAAACATTTAAGTTTTTGTGTTCAATTTTAATTTGGCATGATTTATTATCAAGAATTGATGTATTGAGTAAAATGCTTCAAAATCCTAAATTAAACATCGCGGAATGCATTAAAGGCTTAGATAATCTTAAAAAAATATTTAGTTTCCAAAAGATCTGACGATAATTTTAAAATATTTGTCGATTCAGCAACAACACTTGCTAGAGATTTAGGTATTGATCCCGAATTTCCCATCTCGAAGCTCAGAAAAAAAGTTCATTTATTTGATTACGAGGGCAGTGATGAACCAGTTTTACATCCCTTCCTGCAATTCAAGATTGCTTTCTATTTTGCAGTTCTTGATTACGCGATCTCTTCGATAAATGAAAGATTTACCTTATTATCTGAGTGCTATTCAATATTCTGCTTTCTGTATGAATTTCACACCATTTCTAATGATGACCTCATGAAAGCCTGCATGGACTTAGATATTAAGTTACAGGTACAGGAGGAATGAACCATTGTGAAAGATATAGACGGTATACAACTCTTTAATGAAATAACTTCATTTAAAGATATTTTTCCAGGTGAAAAACAGCCAATTAAGATATTAGAAATCTTAGTCAAAAATGATCTCATTCCCTGTTTTCCAAATTTTGCTCTAGCAATAAGGATTTTTTTAACCTTACTTGTCACTGTGGCTTCGGGTGAAAGAAGTTTCAGTAAATTAAAAATTATTAAAAATTACTTGAGAAATAATATGACACAAGAAAGACTTTCAGATTTGGCCATCATCTCTATTGAATCCGAAATCTCTGAAAAAATTGATCTCACCGCAATTATTGAGAAATTTGCTTCTCAGAAAGCCAGAAAAATTATTTTATAGTTAATTATTAGGTAGTCTTCGAGGAAGAACTGATTTATATACTTTTCGTTTCGCAAGATTTATGCTTTAGTACTTTTTGTTATTTTGTATTTTCTGATAAATACTGTTGTTTTACATTTCCAATTATAAAATGTCTATTTTTGTTTCAAAAGTAATATTTCTGTTGGTTTATTATTTTGTTAAAGTAAAAAGAAAAAAGGTTTCGCTAATAATTATAACATATTAGCTGGCCCAAATATAAAGTATTTCCCGTAAAATTTTATTTGTAGTGTGCATTTTTATTAATGTTTAACTTTTTACTCTTATGTACTTGTAGATGAGTTTATAACGTGAACGTTAAGTATTACTCAAAATAGGAAAAATTCCTTAGAGGGGCGGCATAATAGGTCTTTGCACGCGGGCGGCCGACATCCTAGGATCGGCCTTGCCTTGAAGATAAGATTTGTCGATAATGAGCTTTTGTATGAAGCTACGGTTGGATATCTGGCACATTTTAAAAATATTTTAAATTATACAGGGTGCGCCCAAAAAGTAGGGTGTCATAAAGCTACATTTTATTAAATGGGACACCCTATATTTGAATACATTTATTAATTCTACGTGTTATTTCATAAATTTTTATTAATGGTTTAATATACGAAAAAGTTATAGTTTTCAAGATAATTCGACGTATAATGAAAATTTTGCATTTGCAAGCATTCGTTGTTGTAAAAATGCTACTTAAATTTGGACACTAAGCGATTCATAATTTTTATACATACTAAATAAAGTCAAAAACACATCTTCACTATCAAATATTTGACGTCTTATTTACAGGGTGTTTACTTTCAAGGACCAAAACTTTTAATAGAATAATATCACTTTTATTAAATGGAACATCCTATATATTTTTCTGCCATCTTATAGCTCGTCATAAACCCTTCAACTTTCGTGAAGAACGTCCTATCCCTATCTCTAATAGTTTTTAAAATACTTTGATATTTCGAGATTTAATGTCCTCGTTATAGTATTTTTTGTCAATGGATCACAGTAGCCATGGAAAATAAATAATAATAATAATGGCAGTGAATGACATTAAGAATCAGATCAATGTAATAATTAAGCCTTTTTACTGCAAAATTTATTGTCCAGTCGTTTTATAAGTTTGTACTCAAAATGAATTTTCCAAAACATGAAATAATCGGTATGATTTATGTTTTGGGCGAGGCGGATAAAAAGTGTCTTTTTGCTGAACAACTATACAGGATGAAATATCCCGAGCGGCGAACACCTAGTCCTCGAAGTTTTCAAAATTTAATGGAAATGCTTGATTCAACAGGTGTCATCCATTGACAAAAACTGCTATATGCAGCCCCCCCTCCCCCCTTAGTGAAGTTCTGGATCCACCACAGCAGGTAGGTAGGCCCTACTGCGCGAGCCGCCGCTGCATTAAACTGTCAGTAACATTCTAGGCCGCGTCAAAAAAATAAGCAACTAGTTGCGTGATATAAAATACAAAACCCGAAAAAACTCAACATAAAATATTAGGTATGTTCTATTATTTAAAATTATGACCCAAAGTACCAAAAATAGGTGTTTTAATGAAACAATTCTTATGAAATAATGTTGCTCTAATCCTAAATTACAGCGCTCCAAATTATGAAACACATTATTCGCAGTTGTAATTTTTCATAATGTATTCACTCCGTTTACGCCACCTCCTTATTACAATCCAAAATGAAAATAGAGCTCTGCGTGGGATATTTAAAGTATTAATTTAGGAGCTTACGGCTTAATTACGACTTCCACCTTGCGATGTAATAAGTCCGGTAAAAGCAAAACTAGAAATAATATTTTGATAAAAGAAAACATTTTATTTATAAGCTTATTGTCGTTTTAGCTGTATGTACTGGATATCACGGAGTAGAAAAACATTACTCAGATTAATACGGGACTCCACTTTTCAGTTTCACCGACTTATTATCATTGAATCAACCAAAACAAATAAGTAATCGGTGTGGCGGCTCGTAATTCGTTACTGCATAAAAAAATGCGCACGAATTTTTTGTTACGGCCACGCCCTAGAGTATTATTATTTTTTTTAACATATTTAAACTTAAATTTTGTTATCATATATCAGATGGGATAAAATATCACTTAAGTTGTTTCAACCAAATATTATACAAATTTAGAACACTCTCTATATTAAATTAACATTGTAGTAGCATTAATTAAGAAAAAAAAATTAAAAGATGGCGAAGGTCAAAAAACTTAGTCCGGTTATGTTTCTGTAGGCAACCACTTACCGTAAAATATACCGAGGGTGCCATTAATGACAGGTGATGAGGCGAGTTCTTAGATTAATTTGACTTTAAATAAAAATAATGCACTTTAGAGGTTACATTTACCTAACCTAATAAATTAATTCCTACCTGATCTGAAATGTATACGTATATTTTCTTAAATTGAAGAGCCTACTAGACACTTTATCCCTCTCGCTGCACTTTTCCATTATCTCAATAATTATCTGGCACAAGATAAACGTAACCAAACAAAAAAGTTCCTTAGTGAACACGAATCGCACATCGAGTTTCTCACGCTCAGTAAGAATAATTATTAAAACATTTAAAACTTACCGCCAAAATAAACATTCATTCGTATCGCAGCGCCGCCCTACGTTCGTATATTTGGTAGCGCAACCGTGCAAGTAGGAATGCTCGTCGCAAGCTGTAAGTAGGAATGCTCGTCGCAAGCTGTCGCTAACAGTACTTACAGGGTCTTTGGTAGCAGCACAGAATATATAGCTACGCGTAGCATTAAAAAGAGCAGGTGAAATGTTTTTGACGTTTAACTTGTGGACTACGTAGGTCACAGCTATGGAGGACTTGAGGTAGTAGGCCGATCGCAATGCATTGGATTCGGTCCCAAATTAGCATCGGTAATTTAGCTTTACGAGTCGCCGTAAGATGGCGCTCGTGTTCGAAATGGGCTATCAAATAAAAGCAAACTCTACTTTTACAAATTGTACCATTATCTTCCATCCATTTGACGTCTTATTTACAGAATGTTTACTTTCAAGGACCAAAGTCAGAAAACTTCTAATTGAATAATATCACTTTTATTAAATGAAACATCCTATATATTTTTCTGCCATCCAGTAGCTCGTCATTAACTCTTTAACTTTCTTGAAGAACCTCCTATCCCTATCTCTAATAGTTTTTAAAATACTTTGATATTTCGAGATTTAATGTCCTCGTTATAGCATTTTTTGTCAATGGATCACAGTAGCCATGGAAAATAAATGATAATAATGGCAGTGAATGACATTAAGAATCAGATCAATGTAATAATTAAGCCTTTTTACTGCAAAATTTATTGTCCAGTCGTTTTATAAGTTTGTACTCAAAATGAAATTTAAAAAAAATATCGATATGATTTATGTTTTGGGCAAGGCGGATAAAAAGTGTCTTTTTGCTGAACAACTATACAGGACGAAATATCCCGAGCGGCGAACACCTAGTCCTCGAAGTTTTCAAAATTTAATGGAAATGTTTGATTCAACAGGTGTCATCCATTGACAAAAACTGCTATATGCAGCCCCCCCCCCCCCCCCCTCCACCCTTAGTGAAGTTCTGGATCCGCCACAGCAGGTAGGTAGGCCCTACTGCGCGAGCCGCCGCTGCATTAAACTGTCAGTAACATTCTAGGCCGCGTCAAAAAAATAAGCAACTAGTTGCGTGATATAAAATACAAAACCCGAAAAAACTCAACATAAAATATTAGGTATGTTCTATTATTTAAAATTATGACCCAAAGTACCAAAAATAGGTGTTTTAATAAAACAATTCTTATGAAATAATGTTGCTCTAATCCTAAATTACAGCGCTCCAAATTATGAAACACATTATTCGCAGTTGTAATTTTTCATAATGTATTCACTCCGTTTACGCCACCTCCTTATTACAATCCAAAATGAAAATAGAGCTCTGCGTGGGATATTTAAAGTATTAATTTAGGAGCTTACGGCTTAATTACGACTTCCACCTTGCGATGTAATAAGTCCGGTAAAAGCAAAACTAGAAATAATATTTTAATAAAAGAAAACATTTTATTTATAAAGTATTGTCGTTTTAGCTGTATACACTGGATATCACGGAGTAGAAAAACATTACTCAGATAAATACGGGAATCCACTTTTCAGTTTCACCGACTTATTATCATTGAATCAACCACAACAAATAAGTAATCGGTGTGGCGGCTCGTAATTCGTTACTGCATAAAAAAATGCGCACGAATTTTTTGTTACGGCCACGCCCTAGAGTATTATTATTTTTTTTAACATATTTAAACTTAAATTTTGTTATCATATATCAGATGGGATAAAATATCACTTAAGTGGTTTCAACCAAATATTATACAAATTTAGAACACTCTCTATATTAAATTAACATTGTAGTATCATTAATTAAGAAAAAAAATTAAAAGATGGCGAAGGTTAAAAAACTTAGTCCGGTTCTGTTTCTGTAGGCAACCACTTACCGTAAAATATACCGAGGGTGCCATTAATGACAGGCGATAAGGCGAGTTCTTAGATTAATTTGACTTTAAATAAAAATAATGCACTTTAGAGGTTACATTTACCTAACCTAATAAATTAATTCCTACCTGATCTGAAATTTATACGTATATTTTCTTAAATTGAAGAGCGTACTAAACACTTTATCCCTCTCGCTGCACTTTTCCATTATCTCAATAATTATCTGGCACAAGATAAACGTAACCAAACAAAAAAGTTCCTTAGTGAACACAAATCGCACATCGAGTTTCTCACGCTCAGTAAGAATAATTATTAAAACATTTAAAACTTACCGCCAAAATAAACATTCATTCGTATCGCAGCGCCGCCCTACGTTCGTATATTTGGTAGCGCAACCGTGCAAGTAGGAATGCTCGTCGCAAGCTGTCGCCAATAGTACTTACAGTGTCTTTGGTAGCAGCACAGAATATATAGCTACGCGTAGCATTAAAAAGAGCAGGTGAAATGTTTTTGACGTTTAACTTGTGGACTACGTAGGTCACAGCTATGGAAGACTTGAGGTAGGAGGCCGATCGCAATGCATTGGATTCGGTCCCAAATTAGCATCGGTAATTCAGCTTTACGAGTCGCCGTAAGATGGCGCTCGTGTTCGAAATGGGCTATCAAATAAATGGTTTCTTATGGACGCGATAACTATTTTTATTTAAATTAGTTCTTTAAGGAACAAATAAGGACTTTTATATGAATTTACACTTACTTTGTTATACTTATTAGTAAACTCGGCCTGTATAAAGTTCCAACGATGCTTGGTTTTTAAAATACAGGGTATAAAAACATTCTAGCTATACCTTTGGAGCTAGAAAGAGACTTATTTGGCTGCGTTTCCTCTCTGAAAAAGATCCTGTCTTACACCCCGACACAAAGCAAACTCTACTTTTATAAATCGTACCATTATTCATTATAAATATGGAAATCAATTACAATACAACGTTATTTGTCTTGTCTTGTCTTCAAACGTTATTTTTATTTCGAAAATAAAATAATAATTTGATCAATTTCCAATTTGTCAAAAGTAAAAGTAAAAAACGAAGAAAAAGACGACACCAGCCCACTTGCGACGCGAGAGCATCTATCGGCCAATAGCGAACTAACCAAAAAACCCGGACAGAATTTGAAAATGCTGCCATTGTCGATCGGCCTCCTACCCTCTAGTTCTCCATAGTCACCGCCTTCTACTACTAGGCTAGTAAAAATTCAAACCAATTGTATAGTAGGTATGTATTTATAGCCGAGAAGCAAACCAAAATGGCAGTTGATTTTTTTAATATTATGACGTTATAATTTGACCAACAAAACTAACCTGAAAATTTCATAAATTTATTTTCAACCAATTAGAAGGCTCTTTTTGTTTACGTTGCTTATAGCAACGGGAGACTATCGCGATAGTCTATAGCCTATTAACCTAATGAAATTAATAAGTGATAATTTTTCTTAGGTATACTCTACTACGACTTAATTTTAATTCAAATGTCAAGTCATTTCGAAGTGACAGGTGAGACAAACCAGCAAGTAACAATCAGTTTTTTAGTTGTACCCGTGATATTTATTTTATTGTTACAATTAATATAGTGTAAAAAAGAATTCGTTTTGGTAATGAATCAGCAAGTTCGATTGCTAAAGAAATTGAGCAGTTAGTAACTCATTTTTATTACTAAAATGTGAGAAACATTAAATCACATATTTGTTATCTGAAATCCAATGTCTTTATAGTTTTAAATTCAAATATAACTTTAAAAAAACATATTTCCGATGAGTTTAGTTTAATATGACGCACTGCATTTTTACAATAGAAGTTGATTTTACTTGTTAGTAACTAAGGTTTTTTACTAAAATTTCAGGAACATTAAAAGAAACTCCAATTTATAAAATTTTCTTACCGAATCTCCCACGCAGCAGAATTAATTCCCTATAATTGTTTTATCGGTTTCACTCATGTTTTTGTTGATAGAAAATTTCCCTCGTCTTCGACTCGGGATAATTTTCTATCAACAAAACCAATCGTGACCTTAAAAAAATTATCGGTAATAATTCTGCTGCTAGGGAGATTATAAGTGAAAATATACTGATGTCAACGTTCTGTCATAAAACTGATCTCAAAATATTAAATAATTAAACAATCGGATGGTAACGTCTTGGCGTTATGTTATAATTTAACAAGCAAAACTAACGTCAAATTATTTAGTTAAACTCCGTGCCGCTGACTTTAAGGCGCCGCCTGTGCTGGACCTCACTCCTTGAGGACACCACCTGGATTCGTCAAAGGGCCTTTATGAAGAGGCTAGTATAATATTCTCAGTCACATGTTTAAAATTTAGACGGCCATGCTGCTACCTAATTCCTGTCATAAAATCATAACTGTCACTATGATTAAAAATTAATTCATGATAAGCGAAGGTATTTTCGGGGCTTACTTTGAGATCGATTTTTTTTTTGCGTTAAATATCATAACCTTAAATAGCCTGTGCAAAAAAGTAACATTTTTTTTTGCAAAACATGTTTTTATGACCCAGTTTCTTTTAAAATAAAACCCTCAAGCAGACAACGGGGGCCGTTCATCTTCATTTTAAGTTCCCGCGTTGGTTGGTGTTAATCAATAAGCAGTGGCAGGTCGCGGTAATAAATGATCGTAGCTACCTGTGGTGAAGGGAGTAAATAAATTTTACGTAGCAAACATAACATATTGATTTATAGTCGTTATTTTGTATTTCTAAATAAGATGTTTGAGGAGGAGAGATCGGAGCAAGACGAGATACAAGAGCACAATGATATGGCAATGATTACAATACAATAAAAAATGTCTTTATTTAATGTCAATGTAGAAAATAAAAATATTAATTCAATAATGGCTAACCTAAAGTATACTGGTATTATTTATCCAAAGTCAGTGTGATGACATTCCATACGGCGGTAAACAGTCTCAAAGAGTTACCGCCGTTTGTATGCGTATGGAATGATTGGAATGTCATCACACTGACTTTGGATAAATTATAACTAAAGTAATTAAGTAAACAGTTGGAAAACGGGAAATAAATTACCATAACAAGTTACGCAACTACATAGTTTAGTATATTACATAACAAGTGTTGAAAGTGGTACTATTCAAACGAGGTGGTATTTATCACGAGGCGTTAGCCGAGTGCGGAAATTCTCCGAGTGTAAGAAAATCACTTTTACACGAGTAATGTACACAATTTTTCCTATGACCATACAAAATAATCAAAAACAGTTTGATTTGTTTTTAATAGTTTGTACGTATCACCATTGTGTTATTAAAATTTTTTCAACACTAGAGTTGAAAAAAATAAAAACAATGCCCACTTACACATTTTAGCTTACCTGGATTTAAATAAAAAGAATAACTTTTTCTCCTATTTGCTTACTCACATCATTCCTACTATCGATGTGTACAGTGAATAAATTTCGTTTCTGATTTTTTAGCTGCTTGCATTCTTTCAATAAAACAATAATATACCTAAATACCGAGGGGTAATTCACTGAAGAAATTGGTGTACAACTTCTAGAAAATACAAAAGAAAATACAGAAAATACGAGGAAAATGAAGAAGATACAGAAAATACGAAGAAAATACAGAAAATACGAGAAAAATACAGGCCAACATAAGGAGAATAACCGACCTAAGATTTTGGAAAAAAAAAAGGTCGCCAGAACCCCGACCTTCTAAAAAAAAAGGAAATATTGTTGGCGAAAACTTCTAGAAAATACCAGGAAAATACAATGGTGTACAAATTTTTTTCAGTGAATTACCCCTCGCTAAAGACTAAATATACATACAAAAACAACAAAACACAAAACTAAAACATAACCTCAACATTATAGAAAGAATAGAAAGATAGAGATGGAGTTGAATATGGATAGCTTCTTAATTATAAAAGTTCTATCTATACTCGATTTGTTTTAAATAATACTAAAATAAATTTTAGGAAGTAGTCCATTATCTCAGAGTGGAGCCGTGAAGATACGGGGAAAAAACACACAGTCGTCTCCACAAATAATTTATAAGAAGTCAGTTTATACAGGTGGACATGTTTCGGCACTAGAAAGTGCCATCATCAGCATCGAAGGGCCCAAGTGCCACTTACACGAATGAATGTAAACAAATTTTAAAAACATGAAGGACAAGAACATGTTGTATAATTGGACGAAAACAAAGTTAAAATATTTAAAAAGTGTTAAAAAATTAAAAATCGATTTTAAAAACCGAAAGGAGTTTCCTCCTCGTTTCTTTCCCGTACATAGCAAAAAACATGTATGTTTGCTTCATGATTACAATGAAACTACTCACTCTATTACTAATTTTCACCCAGTTATGCTCGCCAGACCATAATGAGCTCCAACTATTTATTTTAACTACAGACATGTAATATACATGGTTCCCCATTTAAAACGAAACAGGCTAAATATCTGGTTCCAAGTTAATTAAAAAAAAAACGCTCGGACCCGTCGATTTTTATTTCGAGGGGGACATCTTTTGCGTATATTGTCAATCTTGTTACTTCAAGCCCCTAGGAGGGAGGGGGGGTAAGATAAGATCTAAATGGATACCCCTATTTTATATAATTTTTTTGGATTCTGCATAAAATTCTGAACATTTTTTAATAAAAGCATTATTAGTCTATACTAAACAGTTTCCGAGATATTGACTCTTGAAAAATGAGATATTTAAACTTTGACAGCGTCTAGCTTTCTAACTGTACGTCTTAGAGCAAAACAGCTTACATGTCCCTATCTTCGATTTTTATTATATTTCCAATGGTGTCAACTTTCGGTTAAACCGGTTGTAAGAAATATAGTACTTCCGGTTTAACCGGAAGTTGACACTATTGGAAAGATAATAAAAATCGAAGCTAGGGACATGTAAGCCGTTTTACTCTAAGACGTACAGTTAGAAAGCTAGACGCTGTCAAAGTTCAAAAATCTCATTTTTCAAGAGTCAATATCTCGGAAACTGTGTATTATAGACTAATAATGCTTTTATTAAAAAATGTTCAGAATTTTATGCAGAATCCAAAAAAAATATATAAAATAGGGGTATCTATTTAAGATTTAGATCTTACCCCCCCCCCCCCCCCCTCCCTCCTATGGGCTTGAAGTAACAAGATTGACAATATACGCAAAAGATGTCCCCCTCGAAATAAAAATCGACAGGTCCGAGCGTTTTTTTTTTTTAAATTAACGTGGAACGATATTAAGCCTGTTTCGTTTTAAATGGGAAACCCTGTATAAGGAGACCAAGATGTTTACATTTTGTCCCGGTCAGAGATCGTTTATAACAAAACCGTGTTGTTTATCCGACAGCTTACTCTTAACTTGGAAGTACAGATTTGCATGAAGAAACTTTTCCAAACATTTGGAAAAATTATTGATGATACTTATTGGTCTGTAGTTCTCGATTCTGGTTTTATCTCCTTTTTAGACACAGAAGTTATTTTGGAATTTTTCAAAGTATCAGGATAGCATGAGGTTTTTAGGGCCAAATTAAATATTTTACAAAGAGGTTTTGCAAAGACGTATGCACAATCACGTAAGAGGAAAGACAGGACCCACAGTTGCTTTAGGCTTCATCATTTTTAAGCAACGCAGAACATCATCCCCAGTAGCACTGTTAATTGAGAGAGAATCAGTGGAATTAAAAGTTACCCCATCGACGACCGGAGATGGTAAAACATATGAATTCCGAAAGAATTCGGCGAAAGCATTTGCAATTTCACTATGATCTTTAACGTTATTATCATCCAGTGTCATTACTTCTGGACGTTGTTTATTATGTTTCTTATTGTTTATTAATTGCCAAAAATTGGATGGGTCAGACGAGATACGATTTTCCACATTTTCGCAATATTTTTGATATGCATACGTTATATTATTATGTTTAATTTGTCGCCTTAGCTGCCTGAAATCTAACAAATCCGTACGGGCATTTGTTATAAAAAGTTACAAAAATTACTGTTTGTTTTATGCAGATTAGAAACAAACTAGTGAAAATTGCCAGTGCTATACAATATGAAATATATTTTTCCTGCAGAGGTTAATTTTGAACATTTACATTATTTTAGCGACATTACAAATTCATTACTTTCGTATAATGCAGAGAATGTACCGGCAAGAAACTTTTAATATTAAAGTATATTCGTGACAAGAACCTTTTAGAAATAACCCTAGATTAGGTCTATCGATCAATGCACGGGGTAATATTTCGCCATTATTGTATTAGACTTTTTGATACCTACGTCGTGAAAAGTTGGCACTAATGGAAGGTAATTGCAATTTTTGAGACATGAATTTTCGAACATAATTTCGTTAAAGGATTGCGCGTCAAACTCGTAGTATGTAGGTCAAACGATAACGAAACAGCGTTGTTTTTGGTCCCTTAGGCACATACCGTCCATTATTTTTTTTTAAATGCTCGCACGCTAATGCTCAATTGCTGAGGGGGACACTGGGTATACTAACAGCTATTTTCCACGGCTTTTTTAACGCCCTTTATGAAATGGAAATTTTAAATGGCAAGGGCAAGTGGCACCTTATTTTGAAGCTCTTTTAATTTCTTCTACAGCAACAGCAAAGATAAAAAAAAAGTAAGTACCTATTAGTAAACGCAGAAAATGGCGACCACCTGCATTGATATAGAAGTAAATGTTTTGTCCAAAATGCTGACGTATATTGTAAGTATTTCTGGAGTGATTTGACGACACTAATCAATCATACGTTGTTGTTAAACTGCCAGTGAGGTTCGTTAAGTGGCGTGGATTTTGTTTTTGATGTGACCCCATAAAAAAATCGAATGATGTTAAGTCAGGTGACCGTAGGAGCCACTTAATAGCGCCACTTCTTCCAATCCATTATCCTGGGAACCTTTGGTCCAAATACTGCCGAACAGGCCCGAGCATAGTGCGATGGCGCACTGTCCTGCTGTAATACCAAATGATTTTTTTGTAGTGCTCGTCATTTTTAATAATTTCTGTTAATGCTGGTTCAATGGCGTCTTCTAATAATTATAAATGCAGGTCAGCACCCCACTTGCCCGGTAAAAAAGTGGAACTATGCGATCACTAAACATGCCAGCCCACACATTCAATTGTTGAGGATGTTGTGTGACGTCATTAACTACCGGTTTCTCAATTATTCGTCCACAGATCCAGTCCCTCAAAATTTTTGAACTAATTTCAAAACGTATTTGCGATGGATCTGTTTATCCTAATGCTTATTTGAAAGTGGTAGACAATTAAGTATTATCAAAAATCCACAGATCTTGCATCTTACGCAAGTATCATAGGCGTATTGAAAATACCTACCACATGCAGTGGCGAGAAGGAAACCATTATGTCACAGCACAGATTACTCCTTCCTATCTGTAAGTATGTAACGTGTTGACACAATGGAGCCGCTATCACGCGTTATTATGACGGCATGGATGCTCGGATTTAGTTTGAAATAATAATTAAATTATTATACTTTGAAATGTGTAAATTTGACTGTTTTGTTAAAATAAAAAATATAGGATAATCTGTATATTAGTACATATTGAAGAGAGCTCAAAAACACTTTTTCAAAAATAGCGACAAAGTTATTTTTTTAGCTATACACAGCCATTAAACTGCTGGTCCTTGTACTCTTTGTTCATGAAATGTCTAAATCTTAAGTCAGCTATGAAATGTTTTGGATTGGTATATCCATTCTCCCCCGACTTTTTGTGTAATACGCAAGACCGCCGCGCTATTTCGCTTTGTTTCAGCGACATTTACTGTTTATTTTTTTCCAATTTTTTCAATTCTTTACCGCCAACTTCCTTTGTAATATTTTAAGACCGCCGCGCTATTGTTCCTAGTTCCAGGGATATGCATTTTTGAGTTTTTCCTGCTTTTTTGGAAACTTCGCCCCCGACTTTCTATGTAATACGTCAAGACCGCCGCGCTATTTCGCTTTGTTTAAGAGATATTCACTTTTTAGTTTTTTCCACTTTTTTTTTTCTTTACCGCCAACGTCCTTTCTAATATTTCAAGACCACCGCGCTCATGTTCTTAGTTCCAGAAATATTCACTTTTGAGTTTTTTCTGCTTTTTTGAAATCTTCATCCCTGACTTTCTGCGTAATACGCCAACACCGCCCCGCTATATCGCTTTATTTCAGAGACATTCGCGGTTTAGTTTTTTTCCACTTTTTTTAATTCTTTACCCCCAACTTTCTTTGTAATATTTCAAGACCACCGCGCTATTTTTCTTAGATCCACTTTTGACCACCGGTCTAAGTGACCCTTATGTCTAACTGACCTGTCAGTGTGACCTTTCATTACCGCTAATCACAATAAATTATTTATTATCAGAATTTACAATCTTGACTAATTATTCTTAATTGATTTATTGGTTTATTTTTTTAATTCCTACAATTATTTATCAGAGCTCCCGATCAATAAGAATTACTCTAGCCAGTTCAACGTTTGGCTTATTACAGATCCGCCGTGTTATTTATGTCCTTAATCTACGACAGTGCCATTATGACGTATTTAGCATTATCATTCAGATGTCATTATGACCTTCATAATAGCACTCAGTGCCATTATGAATTCATAATAACATCCAAATGTTCAGATACAAAAACAAAAAGAAAGTCGGTGCAAACTATTTATTTGTTATTATTACTTAGAAAAACGGATTGCATTTATTTATTGTAAACATCCGAAGGGACACTTTCGGATTCAGATTCAAGCTCACACATTTAAATTATTTTTGGCCAACACTTTGCATACAATAGAAAATTAGACGGCAATAATGACGCTGTCAAAATCGAAATTGAAACAATCAAAAATGTGGTTACCATGATATCGACTAATATGGACACCTGAAAATTTTAAAAATTACGAAAACGCTATCTAATATCAATGAAATTTTGACAAATAAAATCTATTTGCACTGTCGTAGATTAAATTTTGAATGATACACGTTCGATATGAACTTTGTTAATGAAACTTGTGCAATTAACGTTGCACACGTTTCATTATAGTGTTCATTTCGAACTAGTATCATTAATAACTATAATAAACATCCTTATAAAGCCGACGCCGCTTGTGTGCAGCTGTGGCTTTTGGGAGATCCCGTAACATAAAAGTAGGTACTGGCCGATTCAATACTAACTACTATAACTGTTCTCTCTCCCGGCCATATCTTAATATCAACAAATATAATAATAAATGCCGAAACCCAAAACAAAACAATATTAACGCTCAGCAGATGATGTCATCGATCCTGTGCTGCTCGGATCACCGCCGTGTTATTTTGCCGGTCGACTAGGCTCTACCGTGACGCGTCACGCGTGACGCTCGTTCATTTTTCATGAAATGGACCCCGTATATACGCAACCAGAAGTATTTGCAATACTAAAAATCAAAAATTATTGTCTTTATTTTGTTACTTAACACAGCATTTCGGTTAGTTAGTATCTCTAATCGTTTTCAGGGATAAGCTAAATTATAATTCTAAGACTGCTGTCTTAAATATTATCTAAGTATGTACAATGAAGCTAGATAACTCCACCTACGTGCTTATTGAAGTATGAAGTTCGAGCTGTTTGTTTTGGGCAAGGAGAGGCTTCCAGATATTGGGGATATTACACTCGGTTTACTAAATATACGGGTATTTTGATTCATAAACGCTGCTTCTTTAAATTTGCGTTTTTACTAGTGCTGTTCCGTGTCCAAAACCTTGGCTTCTGACCACATTATATTATGTTGGTTGGTTCATACACACTGTTGCCATTGCTGGGGAAATTTCCCTAAATCTGGGGAAAATCTGCAATCAGTAGGGAAAAAGGGAAATTTTCTATAATTTAGGGAATTTTTTTATTCTTTTTTGATTTTGTGATTAAAAAATATATTACCGAATTCAGTGTTGCCAATCGGCGGACTTTAGTCCGATTTTCGGACTTTTTTTAAGGCTATGGACTTTTGTCGGACTTTGAAACTATTTCGGACTTTTCGGACTTTTTGATACCTGACGAAAATATGCTAAATGCACAAATTTGGAAATAAAATCGGCAGGAAACTTATTGTTTATTTACCAAGTGTTGGGTTGTCTTATTACTTATTACATTAACTTTTTTATTATTGTTTTTTTTTTGTTATTAAAAAGTAAATGTTTATAGAGTTATCAGTCTTTTTCATTACATAATATACATCCAACAGTAAATAATAAATATCACTTATGGCGAATGCGCCAGACGAAGCATTTTTATTTCGACGCGGACTAAATCGGACTTTTTCGTGCCACTGGGCGGACCTTTTCACCTAATGTCATTGGTAACTCCGTTACCGATTTACTACTAGCAACTCAGAATCTTAGGCAGGTCGAATTTACTAGAAACCTTACTCTGAAGATATAAACAACAAGAAACTCGGTAAATCCCAGACCTCCGTTCGCTGGTATTTTAAGGGGAATCACACAAGAGGAACCACGCATTTTTTGAAACGAGCCGCATGGCATTCATAAATGACCAATCACTCATTGCGGCTACACAAACTAGTTGCTTTACGGAACTGGCGACCTTTTTTTTTTTTTTTAGAAGCGTAAAAAATATTGAAGTGAATAAGAAAGAAACCCCCGGTTTTTTACTCTTTGCCGAATTTTTTACTCAAATACTCAAATACTCGGAAGTCGATTATTAAAATAACCCGATTTTTCCCATCACTACTTTTTTCTTCAAATTAAAATATCTGGGGAAAATCTGGGCAATTCTGGGGAATTTTTAAGAAATTATCTAGGGAAAAAAAAATTTTGGACCTGGCAACACTGTTCATACATTTTCCACTATACCTAATCTCGAAGTTTCATCTCTTTGGGTATGTTTTGGATATTTTTTAACTCGTACGGAAAGGGGCTTTTTGTTTTTCAATGAACAAGTCTCTAGAATTTTCAGAAATCCCCTTAACGTATGGTATTGTAAAAAATGTCTGCTTCTCTTCTGTAGACGTTGCTGCCGCCTTTCATTATAAGTAAAGGCAGTTTTCAAATAATACATACCCTGAGCACTATAAGAAAAAATAATTTCTATTCGTTTTTCCATAAGATACACGATGTCTGAATTAAATTTAATTAGAAGTAAAAATACACAAACACAAATACACAAGTGATAGCAATAATACGTCGTTAAATTTTAAATGATTTTAAAGATGCAAATTGTATTGAAGAATTTATAAAATAGAACAAAAAACAAGTGCTCTATTGCAAAAAAAATTAGCACTACAACAGTGTTTTAATTTAGGCTTAATTATTCATCATTTACGTTTATTATCTAATTTTTTCTGCCAAATTTTTCAAAATTTCGTACTTAAATCTCATTAATTTTAGCTTCCGAGAGGGGTATCTCAAGTGGGGTAGTACCATTATAGATTTTAAAGTGGATGAGGGTAGTGCTTGAGGGGTGGGTGAGGTTGGTCCGCAAAATATACCATTTTTATTTCCTCGCGTTTTTGTGGAAATGTTATTTGTGGTTTTTTTATTTTTCCTTTAGTCAACAAAATATAGACATTATAAGTTTGCAAAAAGTATGTACAGGGTGTCCGGGAAAATGTGGGAAATCACCCGGATATGAAAAAAACACGTGAAAAGAATACTACAAGTTCATATAAACTTCTTTCGTATCGGCCTCCTTTTCGGAGATATGGGCTCCCAAAGGGCTCCCATGGAATAAAGTTTTTGACACATAATTATTAAACCAACAGGTATATTTCAATTTTTTTTTCATGTGATCTATACCAGGTAAGACCCTTCAAATTACTGTCCCAGAAAGTGTTGCGAATTACTCACAGCTGCAGGGAGGGACTAGCTGTGATACTAATGTGCCCATTTTTTTACGCCCTGTATGATAAAAACTTTGGACAACGTTTTTTACATACCTTTAACTTTAACTATTGACTAAAAATTAAGTACTCTTCATTATGTCGCTAATCCTAACTGTTTTCGGAAAAACGTCATTACATTACATAATGTAATTCAACATAATTTAAAAGTAATATTATTTTACTTATTTGAACACGGTCCGCTTGAATGACATTTACTATTGCCTTTCAAGTGAGCCTTAAAACGAAAACACTTATTTGTGTGGCACTGCGTTTTGCTTACTTTGCAGGAACATTTTTTAACTCCCTGCCATCCAAATTTAGAAAACTTTGTTAAAGCTTCTCTCAGAGAAATCATTTTTCCTTCCAAAACCTGAATTGGTTGGGGATATTCAATGCCAACGATTTCATCTCTTGAAAACCATCGATTCAAAATTCCATGTTTAGTACCAATTTGGTATAGGTACTCCACTTTTTATTTCTACGATAGTTCCCAATATATTTTTAGGGTCTAGTGGTCCCCTATCGAATGTAGGTACTTTAACCGCAATATTTTGACCCAGAAATAGAGGTTTCAACTTTTGGTTGGTATTTTGAAGCATTTCTTCAGCAACATATCCCATTCTTTGTGTAAGTATGATATCCTCTCTTTGGCATAAATCACATATCCATGCTGTTTCATTCAGCACTAAATCTGAAGAACTTATCTTTAAACATTTAACACAGCAAACCATTACATTCCGCTTCAGTTTACAAACTGTCAAACCACAGCATAAAGAAGTTATTTGTTTCAATCGGTGTTTTATAAAATACCTAAGTACTTTCCCGTCTTTTACAAAACGACTAGTTATAATCAGTCATATCCTAAAACAAACGAGATTGAAGAACCGTTTACAATAAGCCTGAGAGCAATTCAGCGTTTTATGAAACGCCTAAAAAGTTCAGTCGAATTGTAAAAATTCAGTATATATTCTTCATTTTAAAATATGCCTAGTCATTTATGAAACGACTAGGCGTTTTATAAAACGACTGAATTTGTAATTAGCCTACGACATATACATTCTAATTTTCGTATTATTCACGATCATTCCAATAACCATAAGTTTTGTTTTAGAAACATTTAATGTTTCTACGTGTCTTTAAAATAATTTCGTCAAGTACAAACTACACCCATTACAGATGTTTCAGGAAGGAAAAATGCAGTTAAAAAAGAAGTGTTTAGAAGTAACTTTAGATTGTTTCTATCGATCAAGAACATGCGAGACGCAACGAGTGGAACATGAATAATTTACACTTCATTTTTAAGAGGTATGCACGTCATGCAGTATTACATTGTGGTGCAACTTTGAAGAATATTATTGATTGAGATTTGTTCAAATCTTAAACGAGTCAATGTTAGTTCTCTAACTTATTAGGGCAAAAAAATTAATTTTCTGTGTGTATTATTGTAACAAATCTAAAGCAGTTTGTAAGATCCAGAAAACCTATTTCTCAAACACATAGAAATAAAAAGTGCACTTTTTTAAGGCTAATAAAAAATGAGCAAATATATATGCAGGGTTAGCGGAAATTACCAGAACGGTCGATTATTTCAAAAGATACAGGAGTTAGCAAAAAATATCTTATACAAAAGTTGTAAGGCTTTTAAAAATCTACATATCTGTAATAAATTGGAATATGCAAGTTCGCCCAAAAAGTTGTGCAACATATCAATGGTGTCTGGAAACCTTTGTTAGATAGATGTAATCTTAGGATAAGATTGTGTGCCAACTAAACGCATGACTGCACCCACCTCAGTTAGGTTTCAGTGCACCTAGCTAGTATAAATAGTCCTGTAGTTACTTTACTTATTTAGTATTCACCTGAAGACGACTGGAGATACTTACCAGTTAAAACGTTGTGATTTAAAACACATAAAGGCAATGGAAGTCCAAACCTCTTTCATAATTCAAGAAACATCATTGTCTCCAACCTTCAAACATTCATGTCAATGGTGCATACCAACATTAAAGTATCATAGATGAAGAGGAGGTCGCATGGACCAAGGAAGTTAATTACTTAGGAATAACCCTAAACTCCGGTCCTACATGGGAGAAGCACATCAAGAAAGTAATTTAGAAGACAAAGGCAGGTATGGACAGACTGTACCCACTGATAGGTCCAAAGACCACAATGGGGCTCAAAATCAAGCTGCAAATGATAAAAGCACTAGCTAGACCACAGCTGACCTACGGCTCAGCAGCGTGGGGCTACACAGCTAATACATATATAAAACGACTGGACGCCACAGTAAATAATTATGTAAGAAAAGCAGTAGCGGCATCATGGTTTGTAAGACATGTACAAATTCATAGAAATCTCTACATTCATGAAAAGAGAAGCAGCCAAAAGTTTTTGAAAAAGCAGGAACTCGTCCCATTGAAAAATAACTTACTAGCGGATTATGATCCAGTAGAGGACGAGGAAAAAATAAGGGTGTACTTTAAGCGCCCAAGGAATCAGCTATTGTAATAGCTTAAAGGAAATTCGCTGCTGGATCAAAGAAGAAAAAATGAAGAAAAAAGAAGAAGTAAACTAGAAGTAATATACCGTTTTAAGTTCTAACCAGAGCCAAGAAGTGGTTAAACTAGACGCCACCATACCTAGTTAGTAGTTAGTAAGTTCTTAGCAGCTTCTTACTGTAGTAAGCTGTAGCTTTAGATCAGCACTGCAAGTTCTCTCCCTGAAACAGTGGGCTACTCATAACTGTGAAGCATGGGCTATTTCCCCGCTGGAGGCGCACCGCCGGAGGCGAAAAATTTTTGGGGTGCCACGCCCTAAAATTTTGTTTTGAGCTCTCAAAAATGTAGCTTTAAAGTATCAATTCAACAAAGTTTTCCCTGTTATTTTGAAATGGATAGATTTTTTTAAAAATATACCCATTTCTTATACAGTGTCCGCAAGAAAGTCCGCATCAAATGGGATTTTTTTTTATTATTAGGTATAGGTAAAAATTGAAAAGGCAGTTCGTTTTTGCTTACCTAAAAACCAAAAATGACGTATACTGAAGCAGCTGCACGACTTGCGTTATTTGTCAAATTTTACATTTTTAATAAAATAGGTTCAAAAATGCCCTGATTTAACAAAATATCGAAAAACTTTATTCGAAAAAGTTGATTATTTAGGCATTAAGTAAAATTTCAACGAAAGCTTCCAATATTTTCTTTTTGTACATCTGTTTACTAACTTAAGAAAAATGAGAAACGTCTGTTTTGGCAAAACTGATGTAATTAGATAAACTTTGCATCAAGCAAACATTACATACTAATCAATAACAATCTCAGTTTTTGAAGCAAAACAAATAATAGGAAACAAAAACGATTACAAATTAAGTAAAGGCAAATGGTTTTACTTCGATGTATAAAAGTTAATCTACGAGGGTTGATCAAAATTTTCAAGAACCTGGCAAAAAATAAAAATTGTATTAGACTGTCAAAATTTCGTACAGAGACTAAAAATGCCTAAATAAACAACTTTCTCAAATAAAGTTTTTCGATATTTTGATAAATAATGGCATTTTTGAACCTATTTTATTAAAAATGTCATATTTGACAGGTAACGCAAGTCGTGCAGCTGCTTCAGTATACGTCATTTTTGGTTTTTAGGTAAGCAAAAACTAACTGCTTTTTCAATTTTTACCTATACCTAATAATAAAAAAAAATCCCATTTGATTCGAACTTTCTTGCGGACACTGTATAACGTAACGCGAGCGTTTTGGCGTTTTTATTTTGATAAGCACTAATGGAATTAAAAGGAGATAATTTTCTTTTTTTCAACAATCCTTTTTCTTTGTGGCTTTAAATATGTTGATTGTTAATTGTTTAACTTACGTATCGTGATATTGTCTTACTATCTCTGGGGGGGGTCCAGACCCCCTGGACCCCCCCCATATCTACGCCACTGGCAAGTACTCTTCCTGAAATAGCGGAGTCCCTATAGCCGTGAAGCATACGTAGGTACGTATTACCTCTTCTGAAGCACAAACACGTACCACACCAAAAGCCTTACTCCTACAGAAACACCTTCACAGTAAGCTGCAAACAAATAAACAAGTAATACGACAAAACCGAAACCTAGGTACACCGGTACCTAGAAAGAAAAAAAAGCGTTAATTAAAGTGTTATATTATTAATTCGTACACGGTTAAAGAGAGGCATATGGCATAATTTATGACAAATGTCTAAAATTTATTGTAGAATGTAAAAAAATACATTATATTTTATTAAAAAAATTAAAGTTTACACACGTATCATTTCTATGATCCATCCTGTATAATATTTTTTTTAAATGCGTTTCAAAAACAAATTTGAATATGATGGCTGATCCGTCTCTTTATCATAACGCTACTTACTAAGATAGGCTTTAAAAAAATTTAAAATTCGCTACAATACAAATTACATTTCTTGTTTAAAATTAGTGTTTTATAATATACTGTGCTACTCATAAAACCATAATTTTGCTGCTTAAATACAACAGCACCGACTGGAAAATTGAGACCATAAAGAAATATGCAAAAAGGTTAATGGTGCTCCAACACCTTTTCACACTTTAACGATGGGGACTTTTATATACTTAACATACTTTTTACTAGAGTGTAATATAAAAAAAAATGTTGTTTATACCACAAAAAACACAAAGGACAACAGGATTTATTTCATTTATTTACTTCTAAAAACCAATATACTATTCCAGCGAAAACAACGCACGGTGCATGTTTTGCGGTAAAAGTAACAGCAGCGTAGTCGACGACGATAGAGCACGATAGATATCTCATTCTCTTTATTATAACAATTCGACGAGACAGCAAATGCATAGATCCATCAGGTTCCTCAATAAAACCAAGTGAAAACATACACCAATTTTTACTCTACTCTAGCGTAATAGAGGAAGAAACCCAATTTTAAGATAGGCGCCTAATTTGAGATAGCTTCGCATATTAACGTATATGTAACGTCATCTAACAAAAGTGTCGTAAACTTACTCAAATAAACTAGATTGCAGTAGTAAAGAGTTCGTTGAGCGCGTCAGTTTGTTTATTTCTGCGCAGGTACGTTTTTCTTCCGATTTGAGTCGTAAAGTTTTTTGATAATAGAGAGTTTTCGTTGTATTGGCAAATTCAAACGGTTAACCATAACGAATACGAATACGAAGCCGCTATTTGACAGATCGTAAAAATAGTTTTCGTTTAATTCGCTTAACGTTAAGTCGAATTCGACTTTAAACATAACATATATAACATAACCTATCTTTAATGGGTTGTGTTCATATTTTCATACACGTTTTGTGCTACCTTTTTTGCTTGGTTTTAATTTCCTGGTACCCAAAATTCTAAAACATTATGATAGACGAAAGGTTGCTTTTATTGGACTCTTGGAGGTCCTTGATCGTCAGGACAATCAATATCGAGCACAGTTGTATGAAAATTTCAATTTAGAAAACTATAATAATGAATGCAAACTTTATTTCCGATTTGGTCATTGAAAATGGTCATTAAGCATGCGTTCCGTTTTCGCTATGGCTTTGTCTTCCGTCCGTTAGCTCCCGCCACTTATCCGTAACGATAACGATAAATGACAGGTGAAATGTCAAAGTTGTCAAATAGCGGCTATCGGAATCACTTTTAAAAGAGAACGAAAACTGTCTAGTGTAAATAAACCGGCATTTGCAGTTAACGTAAGTGAAAATAAAATATTTTTTCTACGATCGTTCAAAAAATGTCATTTTGTGCATGAATTCCTAATGACAAGAGTAGGTCTTTATTGCATACTATGCAATAAAGTACTTTTTGCCTTAGTGCAATAATAGTATATTAAAGTACACGTTTCATAAGAAGCGGTTTTAGCGCACGCGTCTATTTTAAAAAACGAGCCACAAAGTGGCGAGTTTTTTTATTGACACGTGCGCTAAAACGCCTTATGAAACTTGTGCTTTATACATTTTTTTCTATTTCACCTTTTATAATCAAGAAAAATACATTTTAAAAAGAAAATAAATCCTTCAAATTTTGTAAATTTTTATGTCTAAATTTTATGTTGGTAATACTATTTTTTATCATAGTAGCCTCTGGACAACAAAAATTAATTTGCAAACTGTCATTTTTTGATTGAGCGATATGAGATTTGAAATTGGACGGAATACGTTGTGTGATCCTTGTACATTCGGTACATATACAGAGCGTTCGGAAATTCAGGAGATTTTGCTCCTTTTTTTCGATATTCAAAAGACGTGATTTTACGTCACGGCATTGCAATTTAGTATAGGGAAGATGAAAAATTCAAATAAAGTTGAAGTTAAAATCGACATTGGAAGGTTAGTAGATTGAATTTTGGATAGGATTTGGCAGAAAATGATAGCTTGAAGCATCTACAAAAGATTGATTTACAGATTTATGCAACTAACATACATGACTGTTATCCACACAGAATAAAAAAGTAAGTTATCAAGCTATTTTTTCTCTGCGAAAAATGGGGTTTCTCGTAAATTACAAAGGCCGCGCAAGTCAATGAAATAAAACATTTAAATGTTACCAACATCAAATAAAGAAAAAACGCGTATCGAAATACCTTCATTACGATACGCAAATGCATATCGTACTGAGCTTATTATGAACGTGAAATAGAAAAAGTAAATTACCTAGGAAACGAACAATTTGTTTATAGTATGTGTATTGTGTGTTGCACACCGTCGATACCCTATCGAAATAGAATTAACGTTGGCAGGGCGCCATAATTTTATTATGTTGAAGTCGAAGGTATCTATGATCCATTGTCAAATTTGAATTACAACTTTTGCACACAAAGAAGAGGTAGAGTCAATTTACTCAGTAAACCTGCAAGATTACCGACATGTCATATTATTATGACAAAAGTCATATTCCAGCTAAATAAAATAAATTTTTGCATATTAATGTCGGCCATCTTGCAGGTTTACTGAGTCAATCGACTTTAATACAGAGCGATTTTAAACTTTTTTGTTAAATAAAAAAACGGTCGTAGAAAAAATAGTGTATGTAACATGTGCAAAAAGTGTGTTTATTGCACATGGCATATTATTCACCTCAACTACGTCTCGGTAAATAACTTCTATGCCGTGTGCAATAAACACACTTTACTATAACACATAACTATTATGTGTGGAAGTAGTTAGTTTAGGTGTTGCCTAATGATGTCTTATTAAAATTTGGCTGTATTCTTTCATAACTAACCTAAAATATTTTTGTCAATTTTTATAACGAGAATTCCTAATTTGAGATACTAAATGGTGATGTATTTAAGACTATCCCAAATTAGGCACCCAATACAATATTTTGACATTTTATTACAGATGCCTAAAAAGCACAAGAAATGGGACCCTCACGCTATAGTAAAAGCTGTGCGTAATAAAGAGATGGGATATCTAAAAGCCTCAAAAGTTTTAGGTGTAGTGTCTCAAATTAGGCAACCTTTTATTTTATGGGAAAATTGACATAAACACACTTTAAGTTCAATAACTTCTTTATATAGCTATTTTAATGTAGATTCTTTGTTGCGATGTTTTGTTAATACACCAAGCAAGCGATTTTGTACAATAATAATAAAAATTTGTTCAATGATGAATTTTATTTCGAATTTAGAAAAAAAGTGTCTCAAATTTGGGTCTCTTCCTCTACGCTGTTGCCGAAGGTTTCCCTTTCGATTCTTTTGGATTTTATTTGAGGCTTAAATTAACTCAATTTATAACTATTAGGGATTTACCAGTACATGGCGGAGCATAATGCGGTTTCAAGAAATGCTGTGGGCTGGCAGCCAATCAAAAATTTAACCCTACAGTCAGAACAGTAGATATATTATTCGGAATTTTCCACACTGGTGTAAAGTCGTGGTAATGTCTATCTTCTAGCAGTAGGAAGCGAAAATAGGAAATGAAGTAGACAGTTTTGACATGAGAATAATATAGTATATTATGTTACAAGGACGAAAATGTAGTATTTCGGACGTAATGCAGGAGATTACCGGACGAGGCAAAGCCGAGGCCGGTAACCCGCATAGTCCGAAATACATATTTTTCTACAGACGTGTGGAAAAACCAATTTTCCGCACGGATATCAGTGCGGAAAATTGATTTTTCCACACTAGTGCGGAAAATTGATTTTTCCATACTAGTGCGGAAAATTTTTTCCGCACGATTATGTCAAAAATCCGTGCGGAAAATTGGTTTTTCCACACTAGTGCGGAAAAAATTTTCGGCACGATTATGTCAAAATCAATAATATATCAATTATTACTTGTAGTTATTACTTTTTTCTCAGAATTAGTTACTGTTACATATGTATGTGATTGTTATAGTTAATTAAGAATTATTAAATTTTTTTTGAAATATGTGTTACTTATTTCCACACGTCTGTAGAAAAACTATTGTACCTGACACGTGCGGAAAATGTTTTCCCTGCACTCGGCTGCTTCATCGAACTGCGCTACGCGTCGTTCGGTGAACGGCAGACTTGTTAGGTAAATAGCTATTTCGTCCGTATGACATACGATATTTTTTATCCTACAAAAGATGCTGTCAACACATTTTAATAGCATTTGTGAATAACATCTGCCATCTATAGGTACCAAATATTGGCTAATACACTATACCTATACTATATGACACTGTGAGTATTTTTTGTTCGAACAAAATGTTCTTCAAGCGGCTCGTCGAGCAAAAAAGTCAGCAAAACCGCCGTCTGTGGGCTACATTAGAGAGCATAAGTTATAATATGGAAACCATTTTATGTTTATTAGGAACGAAAAATAGTCTGTAAAAGCCCAAAAAATTGTTCTAGATCGAAGTATAATCTTCGATGTTTTATGATTTTAAATAAGAAAGGTTCACGAAACAAGAATGAATCCTACACATTATATTTATTTTTAGAAATTTATTTATTTTTAAACGCCTTTTGAAGCGGCTCTCTTATTTGTATTTATGACTTTTGTAAGCAAGGAAAAACAATTTGGAAACATGCCTTTACCCTTTTTGACACATAATAATTAAAAAAGTCAATTAATTTCAGCGACAATGGAATACACGACAAAGGCCGCCAGAGGGTGTCTCGAGCAGACATTGTTGGCCGTGGATTACAGGTTCTTGTTAGCCGAGAACAAAAAAGGCTTTAACTGCTCTTAATGTCTCAGAGCGTCGATAAAACCATATACTGGTATATTGTGGAAATTAACATTGCATGGAACATTGAATTTAATAGTATACTAAAATAATGAACGTTTCATCGGGCAATATTTTAGAGCACGTATCTGTTACGAAACGAGTCGTGAAGCAGTAAATTTTAAAAAATACAAGTACGGAAAAAGCCTCTACATACGTATATATAACGTATATTTCAGACACTATTTTCCACTTTGGTCTTAAATAAATTATAAATTAAAAAAACGCAATATCTAGTTTTTTAAATTCAAAATATACTTTAGATTGCATTGGCAGGACACAGAAAAAAATTATCGTAGCGTCAAGCGCAGTAAGGTACCTGTATGAAATAAGGTTATATAAGCGTAGTAAGAACATACATATAAGTAAAAATTTTAAATCCTCTCGGAAGATGGATTCCAATTCACATGACACGCTGACAATTCTGGTCTATTAAATTTTTATAACTTGGCATGAATTCCAGGACCCGACTTGAAAATTATACATGTGACAACTTCTAAAACAATAATTGATGCAATAATCTCATCGGTTCTACCGCTTTAATATTGCCAAATAATAATAATAATAATAATAATAATAATAATAATAATAATAATAATAATAATAATAATAATAATAATAATAATAATAATAATAATAATAATAATAATAATAATAATAATAATAATAATAATAATAATAATAATAATAATAATAATAATAATAATAATAATAATAATAATAATAATAATAATAATAATAATAATAATTTCTTTTCAACGTTTTGTTCTATAAATATTATAATTTAAGGTAGGTAATAATAAACATGAGTTTTTATATGGTTTAAAGATAAAGTGTCAAAATAGATTTAAAAATTATAAAATATTATAATTATCCTTGAAAATACTAAATAAACTGAAACGCAACTTTAAATAGGACTCTGTCACTCATATTTACACCAGAATTTTTTTTGCTTTATTTGTTCAGATTACCTTTTTCTTCTTTGGATGCCTCACAGGATTCCTGCGTTGGCGACCGTCCCTTAGATGTTTCTATTTATTGCAGCTCTTTGCAGTTCTTGGATGCTCTGTATGCCTGTCCACTGTCGGATGTTTGGTAGCTAGGATAATTTTTTTCTACCTATTCCCCTTTTTCCACCTTCGACTTTTCCTTGAAGAAGGAGGCACTGAAAATGATAGCGCTCTCCGCGCAGGATGTGTCCCAGGTATGAAATTTTCCTTTTTTTATATATATGCGAAAAGTTCCCGGTCTTCTAGTTCAGCTCTTTGGAGTACTTCCTCATTTCTTATGTGTTCGGTCCAAGATATTTTAAGCATTCGCCGCAAGGTCCACATTTCAAAAGCTTCGATCTTATTTATTGTTGTTATTTTTAATGTCCATGTTTCCACCCCATATAGTAGGACTGACCACGCGTAGCATTTCAGCATTCTGTATCTAAGTTTAAAATTTAAATGTCTATCTACAAAGAAATTTTCGAACTTTTATAAAGACTTTTCTTGCTTGTTCTATCCTACTTCTTATTTCTTGTTCTGGGTCCCATTTTTCATTCAGCATACAACCCAGGTATCTGAACCTTGCGACTCTCTCAGATTATACCTATAGGTAAAATACTATACCTACAGTTAAACATAAACTAATTGAATTCAGTAAGATTTTACATTTACTGTCAAGGAAATCCCGATATAACTTACGTAAGGTACGTAGACCCAAATAGTTATGGTTTTTATGGAATTTGTTGCTTATGATACAGTTACATTCCTAAACTTGTATGTGGGCTAACATAAAGTTAAAAGCTTCAATCTAGCCAGGGATTTAATTTTTCTGTCAATGAAAACCCTACTTTAACAGTTTTTGACTTACTTAAAGGAAATCCCCATATATGACTTACGTAAGGTACCTACGTAGACCAAAAAATGGTTTTTATGGAATTTGTTGGTTTAATACAGTTACATTCCTAAACTTGTATGTGGGCTAACATAAAGTTAAAAGCTTCAATTTTGCTAGGGATTTAATTTTTATGTCAATGGAAACCCTACTTTAACAGTTTTTGACTTACGTAAGGTACGTAGACCCAAAAATGGTATTTATAGAATTTGTTCGTTAAAATGCAATTTATGGATACGGTTACATTTCCAAACTTCTATGTAGGCTAACTTAATGTTAAAAACTTTATACAGTGACCGGCAAAGAGTTCGCAACATATGGGAAAAATTTTTTATTAGCGGAATATTGAAAAATCTTTTTTGGGGGATTGGATGTGCATGTCCCATAACCTTAAAATCGATTTTGACATACGTCACGTGACCAATGGTATGGCGGAAAAGTTGAAAAACCCAATATGAAATCATCATAAATCAGAAGAGTTGATGAGATATCGAAAAAATTCCAAGAATAAAAAGTGTTTAGAATTCCATTAGAACCTTAAATACAATGTTTGGGATATCTACTTAAAAAAATATAAAATCAAATATTTTTGTAAATATTTTTTTACCGAATTAAAAATTTCCATATTTTTCCTTTCTTAAAGCTTCATTAAAGTAAAACTGACATCTGGTGACGACAACTAGAAATATTCTTTTGTTTTTCTGACAATTTGGAGCAATAATTCAAAAGATTCGTTTACACTTGGATACCAGCTGTTGCAAGAGTCTATTTCTAATAACCTTATCGATATTTTTTATATCGAAATATTCTGTTATGTTAAGAAATCCTTAAATTCATTAATCCAAAGCAAATTTTATTTATAACCGTAAAAAATATTTTAAGTTTTTATTAATTTTTAGATTTTTTTAAAGATTTCTGCGTTCCCCATTGTATTGAAGGTTCTAATGGAATTCTAAACACTTTTTATTCTTGGAATTTTTTCGATATCTCATCAACTTATCTGATTTATGATGATTTCATATTGGTTTTTTTAACTTTCCCGCCATACCATTGGTCACGTGACGTATGTCAAAATCGATTTTAAGGTTATGGGATATGCACATCGAATCCCCCAAAAAAGATTTTTCAATATTCCGCTAATAAAAATTTTTCCCATATGTTGCGAACTCTTTGCCGGTCACTGTATTATTGCCATACAAACAATAATAATAGTAATATCTAATAATAATTTTACTTATGTAAGGTACGTATAGATGGCAACAGACATTTGGCAGAACTAGGCGGTACCCGGTTTTATCAACCTACCCGGTTTTGTCCAACTCTCCCATACCTAAGTCAGAGAAGTAATTTCTACTTATTTTTCTTGAAACAGAAAAGGATACCTAGATAATGCAAAATGCAAAAAATATACATTAGAAACCTAATCTTTACGAACAAACATTTTAAGAACAAAAATACTTTTCGACAAAAACGGCGATCAGATGAAATGAAACTTATTACTTATCGATAAAATCAACTAATAGGCCAGTCATTGGAGCGTTTGAATTAACAGTAATGCAAACAATTAAAAATGTTGGATTAACGTTTTGCTTAATGAAAATATAAACTTTACAAATTTGCACGTGTCTATGACGTACGGAACATTGTTTAATCGACAGAAATAAATAATAAGGTAAAAACCGTCTGCCCAAAAATTGCAAAAAACGTGCAAATCGAGATTAAACACCACCAATGTCGAAGGAATAATTGTGCAAATTTGCACCTCCTAATCTCGTACGGAAATCAGTGATTTAACCGAATATGAAATTATGTATTGCAAATGGGTATCGAACAAATTGCAAACAATCCAAAAACTACGTGCAAATATCGAGATTGAGTGTCAATATCGAATGTGAGATTTGCACGCAAAAATTTTGAACGGAAAATATTTATTTATACATTTTTAATTTGTTGAAAATTTTTAGGGCTCGAACAAATTGCAAACATCGTGCAAATAAGGGATGTAGTTCGAATTAACATTTAAAGCGTTGCTACAAATTTGCACGCGTATACGGGGTACAAAAACCAATTTCCATATTATTTTTATTCTACTAAAAATTTATTGATTGTGAACAAATTGCAAACCGTGCACATACGCGAAGTGATTCGCAATATTTTTTTGAGTCTAACCGCTAGCTACTTTGCACGCGCATGCATGCGTTATACGGAACCGAATGTTGATGACTTTGTATATTAATGATAATTTATAGACATTGAACAATTTGCAAACACCGTGCGATAGCGAGCTCATGGAACCACGTGGCGGCGTCTTGCGTACGTCCTCATCGTCGTCGGAAGTATGAAAATATATCGAAATATTTTTGTTCCGGTCAAACCGGAAGTTGGCATATTTGAATAGGAGATGAAAAAGTAAAATAGGAACATGTAAGCCGTTTTTCTTTATGAGGTACCGTTATAACACGACAGGCTGTCAAACTTCAAAATTTTTTTAAATGTCAATATATGTATATCTCCTAAACCATTGAATTTAGAAATATAGATATAAATATAAAAAATGCTTAGAATTTTGGGTAGAATTTAAAAATAATATGAAAATTGGTTTTCCGTACCCCGTATACGCGTGCAAATTTGTAGCAACGCTTTAATGTTAATTCGAACTACATCCCTTATTTGCACGATGTTTGCAATTTGTTCGAACCCTAAAAATTTTCAACAAATTAAAAATGTATAAATAAATATTTTCCGTTCAAAATTTTTCCGTGCAAATCTCACATTCGATATTGACACTCAATCTTGATATTTGCACGTAGTTTTTGGATTGTTTGCAATTTGTTCGATACCCATTTGCAATACATAATTTCATATTCGGTTAAATCACTGATTTCCGTACGAGATTAAGAGGTGCAAATTTGCACAATTATTCCTTCGACATTGGTGGTGTTTAATCGCGATTTGCACGTTTTTTTGCAATTTTTGGGCAGACGGTTTTTACCTTATTATTTATTTCTGTCGATTAAACAATGTTCCGTACGTCATAGACACGTGCAAATTTGAAAAGTTTATATTTTCATCAAGCAAAACGTTAATCCAAAATTTTGAATTGTTTGCATTACTGTTAATTCAAATGCTCCAATGACTGGCCTATAACGTGCACGGCACACAATAATAATTATGATCCCTAATGAAAAAGAATTAAAAAATTTTAACCTGTAAATTTTTGGTTAAATGAATAATAATTGTAGGTACCTACTTACCGGCCACACAAAAGTAATTAAAATTCACTGAAAGTAAAAATATAAGGCACAATAACCACTAAATATTTTGAAAACGTAATTATATGTAACAAAAAGCACAAAAACGCAATTCATAATTCGGTGTTTGGGCTCATTTCGGTCCACTACTAATCCGGGGATATTATTATGTCCCAATATCAGCTGATCGATAACAAATTTCTGCTGTCATCTGTTTTAAAACGAGAGAATTCGTGCCGTTTACTATATCTTATTCAAAAATGCATCACTAAACAAAGAAATTTTAATACTATGATGTAACCTACAGCGGTATGATAAAGAAACAGATCAGCATTTTATAGTAATATAAAATACACCAACTTAATTAAGAATCGCTCCGACCAGTCAAATTTATTTTTTTAGAAAAAAGATGTTATTCAGGTTGGATTATAAAAATGCTACGTGTATCAAATTGAAATTTTTTAGTGAAACATTTGTATATTTTTACATTCTTCAATCAATTCTAGACATTTTTAATAGATTATGCTATTAAGGGCACAGTTCTCAAGGTCAATCATGTATAAGAGACCTATAAATGGCTTGAATGCAGGGGTAACTTCCGGAATCTTGCAATTAATAAAAAACATAATTAGTATCTAATTTTGGAAGGGCTGTTCAGGAAGGCATTGACGAATAGTATGCCGGTGTTTTATTTAAATAAATGCACAGAAACTTTAAAAAAGCAGTTTTTTGAAACCACTAAAATTGTCATAATTTACCTTAAAATCCTTATAAGTAAACACGTCGATTTTCAGAAATGAAGTAAAAACAACATTTTTACTGGTAACACGATATTTTATAGTCTATCTAGATGTCATGTATACTAAGAATTCTAGAGACTATGTGGTTGTTTTAACAGGAAAGGTTCCGTAATTGCAAAAAACACGAAAGTAAACAAAACAATGACCGACTGACTAATTTCTGCCTTGCTCTACCAGCTCCAGAATATGTCTGTCTTTCTTTTTCGTATGCCAAAAGCATAAAAATAACTACTCTGATCAACACAGCACTGCAGTGTGCATGCATGCGAATCGTCGATAGTTACGCAAATTCTTTGACAATTTGCTATTTACGATAAGACGTCAAAAAGTCCGTGAATTTTTCTCTGCTGATATTACATCCAAAAAGCGCCTCGCTGAAGATGAACGCATAGAAATTTTGAATTACGTTGGATTATTCAATGAAAAATATCCAAATCGCCCGCCTATTAGCCAATTGATAGTGTCTAGGGCAGCAATAAGTGGAGAACTTCCCGTGTTATTAAAGATAGTGTTAAAAGTGATCGTCCTGGTATATCCGAAGATGAAGAAATAACCATATTATTATCACTACAGGAAGATTTTCATGGCCCAAGCACACAACTTACAAACCAGTTATTGTACAAGAGTTATTGGACGATAATCCTGATAGGCGAGCGAAATTTTGTAAAATGATTGAGCCAACAGATAACCACGAACGAATTGTTCAAATTTTTTTTTTTACTGATGAAGCTGCGCTGGTCGGGTTAATAAACAAATCTACGGATACTGGGCACAGGAAAATCCTCACTAGTTCATAGAAAAGTGATTTTCTAGTCATAATAAAAAGGTTATTGTCTGAGCGGGCATTGCTAAAAATAGGGTAATCAGGCAATTTTTCTTTGATGGGAGCCTCACTGGAGAAAGGTATGTAAATTTCCTTTGAAATGGTCTGGTTCCAGCTCTTGCCACTCTATTATCGGATGATAATGATCCTGATTTGCCAACTTTAACCTTATGATTTCAGCAGGATGGTGCTCCCCCGCATTATGCTTCTCATGTAAGGTAGTACTGAAATACAATCGGTGGATATTTAGACGGGGGTCAATAGAGTGGCACCCCAGATCGCCGATCTTAACTCACTGGACTTTTTTACGTCAAATATTTAGTATATAAATCTAAATCCCACTGGATAGATGGGTTTAAGAAGTCCATTCGATGAGTAATACGAGATATTTCTCCAAATAGTACAAAATGTACAACAGGAATTTTTGAATCGATTGATCTACTTCAGAACAGTTGGTGAAAGACATTTTTAGCATCTTATAAAATAGTTTCTTTTCATACTTTGCCGTCGTTTTGTTTTAAAAGTTAATATTTCGTAAACGGTTGAACATAGCTATGATTTATGAACAATGTATACACACAACATATATATATCCCTTGGGCTAGCTGTAACTTAAAACAAGAATAAGCAATTTTGTTTGAGAATATCTTAGGATTGTATATCTGCAAGAAAATAAAAGTTCGAAATAAGAATATCATATTCTTTTTTAAATATTATTATAGATTTGGTTTAAGTCGATATTGGATCTAATAAATAATATAAGTCGTATTTTGAGATTTTCAAGAATTTTTTATGAGAATATCCTATTCTTACAAAAAATATATCCTACTTTAAATTAAGTAAATACGTTATTTACTTTAATTCCTATTTGCTTTACATCAAACTACTTTATTAATTTATTTTAATATTTTTATATTAAATATAAAAATATAATACACTCCTTATTAATATTTTTGTAGCTTAAAGGGAATATAATATTTATTTATTCGGAGGGTCATTTAAGCTCAGCTAAAATAGTTTATAGTTTTACTTTATGGCCCAGGTATTCCAGAAATAAACTTGAACTTCACTAGTACTGTAGGTATGTCGACAAATACATTTTGTTGCATTTTAAATAAGCAAGTCTATAAGTATTAGTAAATCAACTAAACAACGATTTAAACGTAATGGGCCCGAATAAAAGTAATTTTAACCACAGATAAAATAGAACAACAAAAAAAAATATATATAACAACTTTCTACACTAAAATAGGGGAGGGGTGGGCAAGTTGACATATCTAAGGTTTAAACAAAAATATCTTAGAAAAAACCAAGACTTATTTTTAATAAATGTAAGCAAAATAAAACAGTTGTTATATGTCTTTAACCTACATATATAACGAAACGAAATATAAACTCCTTGTACAAAAAATACCACTTTAACAAAAATAATACAAAAATCCATCTTGCCCTACCCTATAGGGCAAGTTGACATACGAAAATAAGTAGGTATAAATATAAAATATTAGTTAATATAAATCACAAATAAATTGTTTTGATTTTTTGGATAGGCCGGCACACTCAGCGTGAGCCCATTGGCGACACTTCTAGTCTAAAATCTTTTCAGTGCGGGCAAGATGACATACTCGGTTTGAAGGTATGCCATCCTGCCCGACAATGAACGTAAATTTAAAAAAATTAAAAAATGGGTTTTAAAATAAAATCTAAAAAAGATTGATCGCAAAATGAATAGTTGAAAACTAAATTTAATAAACAAAATTAAAAAATATAAGAAAAACAGTCAAGTAATTTTTTTATAATCTTTATCATAGTATACTTACATTAAATGTTTAAGCATGCTAAATGCTCGGATGACGGTGGAGTTTCCATGGAAGGGCTACTGTGTCATCTTCCCACCTATGTCAACTTGCCCATCTCTCCCCTATCTTTATTTTTTAAAACTGAAATAACAGAGCAAACAATAATATTATCCATATTAAAATAAGTTCAGTAACAGATTAAGTAGGGGTTACCTACGAGATAACTAGAGTATAGATAATGTAATACGTACAGGATGATCCCCTATAATGTCGCCCCCCTTTAACTTTATTATTTTCGGGCAGCTCCCACTCCCGCAACACACTTTCCATGTCTATTATAATATTATTATACAAAACAAACACAAGAAGACGTAGATGCAAATTGCAAATGGTTCACGTTAGTTCACCCCGGCTTAGTAGAGACCGCCAAGCGAGTGGTGGAACTGGAAGGGAGGATATATGAAGCAACTGAAGCTTGTTTTGAGAATATGTTGGTTCAAACTATGTACATGGTTTTCAATATAAAGCAGTAGACTATTTATATTGTAAATTCCATATTTAAAAACAAGAATGTATATCTTTTAATTAATGTAATTATGTGGTTAAACAAAATAATTTTAAAATTTAAACTGGAATATCATTAATAAATTTGCTACGAGAATATAATGACTTGAAATTATATTTTATAAGATTGATAAAACTGAAAGTGTTTATTTAAGAACAAATATATTTATATAAATATTACTAATATACTTAAATCGAAAATATATTCTTTATTTAAGCGAATATTTTAAATATTTTGTTATCTATTTTTAATTGTTTCAGATTTCTTCATTTAAACGTATTTATTCCGTCTGATAAAAAGTCATTCTTCGAAAAATGAGAAAAACTATTTACTTGATATAAGTAATCGTTTTTTTCTGTGTAGTAGAATGTAAAAATATACAATAATATGTTTAAAAAAAATCATCACATCTAAAAAATTAAAGTTGATAGACGTAGCATTTTTACGATCCATTCTTTTTTCTAAAAGAAAATGCATTTCATAAAGAAATTTGTTGAAGCGATTTCCGATTTCCTCCTCTAAGCCAGAAAGCCAAGTCAGCTCTTGTTGCAATGTTAAATCACGATATGAACTGTTATTGTTCGCAAAAATAGGTAATGGTTTAAAATAGGAAGTAAAAAATCGACGTCTAAGAGTAAGAAACTGTTTTTGACAGCTTTTATTCATTTTGAACCAACTTTTCGACCGGTCTTGAAAAGTTCTTAGGGCTCCGTAACAATAAAGACGAAGTTAGTTTGTTAAAGTTATTTTTGTAAAGGATCCCTTGGGCTAGCTGTTTATTCCGAAGTTTCTGCCCGCTATAAGTCATCTTTAGCTTTATAACGTACTTTTATTGGGATCGTTGATTAGTCTACACCAAAGGTGTAGTTTGTGTTATAATAATACCTGTTTAATTAAATATAGCTAAAATAGGAAATGTAATATTTTGTGACTCAATAAAAAAATTTGAAATTTGGGTTTGTTCGGGGACCTACACTACCTGTCTAAGCACATGGAGATCCCGGACACAGTAAAAAATACGAAGATTAAGGTAAAAGCTTGTTGCATACTTTGGGGCTTAATAATAAAAGGCAAAAAAAATTTAAAATATTTCAAATTAATTCTCTCGACATATATTCGAAAAAAACACGAAATTAATGGTTTCAAGGAAATAAGAAAAATAAATTGCTTTAAAGTTTGCAAAGTTTCACACTCAACTTTGGACACCCTGTACAATTTGTATTAATCAAACTTGGTTACCGAGACTGTTACTTTATTTAATAAGTAACTATGTATAATTTTATTAACGGGACATTATATTATTTATTTTTAAAACCAGTTGTGCAAAACTGATATTTTTTAGTTTTTATTTTTTTTTTGCCTATAATACTGAATCGACTTTAATAAAATTTTAGGCTATGTAGGTAACTGTAGGAGGCACCCAAATAAGTAAGAAAATATATGGCATGTAATCTAAAAAAAGACATCCTTATGACGTCACACTTTTTTGGAACACCCTGTATAAAAAAAATATTTCCTGAAATGTGCCCCAAGATACAGGTAAGGTATGCAAAATATCAAAATGTTAACTGAATTAATAAGTCAGCTATAAAAGACGGGGGGTGAGGTGCAGGACCCTATATAAGCAGCTGACGCATTATCTTTGCAGCTGACTTTTTTTTATTTATTGTCATTATATAAACATTTCCCAAACAGCACAGTACGTACATAATACGTATATTTTAGGTCCATATTAGGTCGTTACGTCCAGAGCCCTAAATTGTACGTCTTATGTACGTACATTGTAGTTTATCTTATGTACGTACTTTACTATACCTTTTTTATGTCTTATGTACGTACAGTTACCGTCACAAAAATCCGGGCACTAATCTGACAGCTAACATTTTTTTCCTGAATTTTGGTAATTCAGGCTTTTACCTTTACTACCATAGATTGGAAGGTAAAAGTAGTGGTAAAGAGATTTTGATAAAGTAAACTAGACAATAATAACTTGTTATTCAATACAGAAATAGCTTAAAAAGAGGGAAAGTAACTCGTACGTTGGGTTGACTACTTAAACACCTATTAACCCTTAAGGTTGAATTCTCAACGTCGTTCAATTTATTGCCAACCTATAACCTATTTCGCTTTGTTTTTTCAAGTTTATTATTTTTTAAACTAACATTTAAATAAAATCAGTATCGTCGGCACTTTACTTAGGTAATATCTGATATATTACAAGAATATCAATTTATTTCATTGCTAATTTTGGGAGAATTGTACAGTAAAAGAACAATGAGTGACAATGACATAATAATGTTTAAAAAAATCTTACCCGATATTTTTCGCTATACAATTCTCCTAAAATAAGTTATGAAATTCCTTGATATTTATAAAATATGTCACTTATTACCTATAGAATATCAAGTCGATACTGATTTTCTTTAAATTTTGTATAAAAGCTAGAAAACATAAATAAATCTACGCGAAATAGGTTATAGGTTGGCAAGCATATTGATACTCCCACCTTAATAAGCTTCGTCAACAGTTTTCCGCTATCTTAGTGGTACAAGGAGATATATATTGACCTTTGTCGCACTAATGGGCCACCCTGTAGTAAATACCAAGCAAAGTTTTAACGCATTTAGGTTAGGTTCTGTCATATTTGACATATATTGCACACAATTTATGTCAAATATGATAGAACCTAACCTAAACGCTAAACGTTCAAAAAAAATCATTTTTTAATTAAAAATAATTTGCATCAAAATTTTCAGGCAACCTTCACGAAATATATTTTATGACATATTAAATTTTATATAAAAACATGTTTCATCCCGTAACGCGATGGATGAAGGTCGTTCTATGGTCGGATGTTAGACAAGAATTACTTGTGATAAGAATTAGACGACCTGAAATGATATTGCCATTTGCAACGCTACATCCCGGGCTATAAAGGCAATAAGGGCATATAATATTACGACGCCTCTCGGATATCAAAAGATGATTGTGAGAACAGTAATACAGAATAGAATAATTTCAAAAAAAAAATATTCCAAAATTAAATCCGGCAACGAACCATTTTCACATTCAATAATCCAATTGGCTCTCTACCTGCGGAACAGTTGCAACAAATCGAGTAAAATAATGTTCGGGTTTTCTCTCAAACCAGATAAACTAATTTGGGACTAGCTATGTTCCGCTTTGTTTTAATTTAGTTTGAAACACTAGCGGATGCAGAATTATCGTTGGAATATTATGTGTTTTTTTAAGGACTACTAGCATTTCCTATTTAACCTCATTAAATTTTTTTTTTAATTTATAGCTTTAAGAAACGCTGAAATTCCTTTCGCTTACTATAGCAATAATGATTGATTTTGACTAATATTGCCTGTGGCGTGATTTTAAATGTAACTCTAAAATATGGCAATGTTAGTTTTTTATGAGTTACCCAGCATGGTTATTAATACCAATATAGCTATATTTAATTTGAAGAAGTGGTCCATGCTTAAAGTGGAGTTGAAAGTAGATGAAAAGAAAGAAAAAACTAAAAGTCTTCCTCCACAAAATTTAATAGAATATAGAAAATCTTTAGGGGTATCTACATGTTTCGAACGTAGAAACGTTCATCATCAGGAGACAGAAAATTTATATAGTGCTGATGGTATTAGTCAAAGAGAAAATGGCAAAATACCTTAATGGAGCTTTTCCATTAAGGTTTTATACCATACAACACAAATGGTTCAAAGCGGCTACGTTCAAGATTACTCTGTAGAGCTTGAATGAGTAATGGTAGAGCAATTCTACGTATCGGTGCCTACCCTTGAGAGGTAGAGCAAGTACGTGGTTTGATGTTTTGGGAAATTTGGCCCCTACACAGAAAAAAACGATTACTTATATCAAGTAAATAGTTTTTCTCGAAGAATGACGGAATAAATACGTTTAACTGAAGAAATCTGAAACAATGAAAAATAGATAACAAAATATTTAAAATATTCGCTTAACACATTCGCTGCCAAGCCAAATTTGTAAAAATGGACTCCCAGGCCAAGGTTGAATCCTATAAGATACGGCAATTCTAAGACTATTGGGTATAGCAGTTTTTTTTTATGTGTTTTTTGCGAGTTTTTTTTAAATAAAACCTAAACATACACCGGTGTCTGACGTGGCGTGGTGAAACCATTTTTCCATAACGCGCCACAGAAGACACTCTGAGAAGACATTTTTCTTACGTGGTTACGCCACAGCGGACACCTTAGCAGACACGACGTAGATAGTGGACACATCAAATCCGCCCATCGTATAGAGCTGCTATAGCCTTACTGTAAGAAGTGTAAGGAGACTTCAGTTGGAAGTAAGATAACGTTGTGTCTACTGTTAGTTCTCCGTTGCAAATTTAGGCCGATTTACGTGATTTATTTTATTACATTCTATTTTTATGCAAAAATGAATAACAGAACCGGAAGAACTATGTATTTTGTGACCAATGAAGAACCAGGGAGTTATTTCTTTATATCTGTTTATATAATACAACACCTGATATAATGTGTTAACATTTTGATTACCTTTTTTTAAAAGAAAATAAACAAATACAAAACGCGCTTTAAATTTTTATTAAAATATTGGGTGTCTGCCCTGGCGTGTATGGAAATTAATTTAAAAAATTAAGTCTGCTCGCCATAGCGGACACAATAGCAGACACGTGTTATAAAATCCATTTACAGTGTCCAATCAAAAAACCAAGATAAGTGGACTGTGCCGCAGCGCTAATACAGACACCTCATATGAAAACTTTTATAGAAAAGTGTGTCCGCTGGGCAGTGTCATTGAATAACTGTAGCGGACACGGGTGTCTGACGTGGCGTGGTAAAATCATAGCTGATCAGACACCGGTGTCCGCCATGGCAGCGAATGTGTTAAATAAAGAATATATTTTCGATTTAAGTATATTAGTAATATTTACATAAATATATTTGTTCTCAAATAAACACTTTCAGTTATATCAATTTGATCTTATAAAATATAATTTCAAGTCATTATATTCTCGTAGCAAATTTATTAATGATATTCCAGTTTAAATTTTAAAATTATTTTGTTTAACCACATAATTACATTAATTAAAAGATATACATTCTTGTTTTTAAACATGAAATTTACAATATAAATAGTCTACTGCTTTATATTGAAAACCATGTACATAGTTTCTATCATATTCTCAAAACAAGCTTAAGTTGCTTCATATATCCTTCCTTCCAGTTCCACCACTCGCTTGGCGGTATGTCTCGTGTGCAATAGACGCGTCTCTAGTCTCTACTAAGCCGGGGCAGTGTTGCCAACTTTTTGGATACGTAAATCCGTAGGAAGGCTTCGAAAAATCCGTAGAAATCCGTAGATTTTTTTTTTGCTAGAAAATAATTGGTTTTACATAAAATTAAAAAAAAAACAGATTAAAAATGTATGTGTTTGGCAATAAAACAATAATAAATATATATTAGGTAAGTACTTATTATATTACTTTTTTTAAAAACAACAGGACACGTTACGACAAAAACGCAGAACAAAATAAATGACAAATGACACACGTGCTTGTTTGTACTGTGTATGTACGACTTTAATGACTCAAACTCACAGAATCCCCGGTTTCGCAGGAAATCCCCAGCGATCCAACACCGCCTATACGTCGTCTTGAGCGATCGGCGATTCAACTTACCTGACGTTTAAAAGCTCGCCGCTAGATGGGCACAGTCGTCAGCAAATTCGAATTGTTGTGTGAAATACTATTTATTAAATAATTTCAAATACCTTTTATTAATGAAAATATGTTTTTCTTTTAATTTTTACTGAGCATGTTGTTGTTTATTTGTTTGTTTGTAAAAATCCTAAAAATCCGTAGATTTGGGTCCTATATCCGTATATCCGAGAACAGAGTACAAATTCCGTAGATCTACGGAAAAATCCGTAGGGTTGGCAACACTGAGCCGGGGTGAACCATTTGCAATTTGCATCTACGTTTTCTTGTGTTTGTTTTGTATAATAATATTATAATAGACATGGAAAGTGTGTTGCGGGAGTGGGAGCTGCCCGAAAATAATAAAGTTAAAAGGGGGCGACATTATAGGGGATCACCCTGTACGTATTACATTATCTATACTCTAGTTATCTCGTAGGTAACCCCTACTTAATCTGTTGCTGAACTTATTTTAATATGGATAATAATATTGTTTGCTGTGTTATTTCAGTTTAAAAAAATAAAGATATTTTAGTGTAAAAAGTTGTTATATATATTTTTTTTGTTGTTCTATTTTATCAGTGGTTAAAATTACTTTTATTCGGGTCCATTACGTTTAAATCGTTGTTTAGTTGAATTACTAGTACTTAGACTTGCTTATTTAAAATGCAACAAAATGTATTAGTCGACATACCTACAGTACTAGTGAAGTTCAAGTTTATTTCTGGAATACCTAGGCTATAAAGTAAAACTATAAACTATTTTAGCTGAGCTTAAATGACCCTCCAAATAAATAAATATTATATTCGCTTTAAGCTACAAAAATATTAATAAGGAGTGTATTATATTTTTATATTGAATATAAAAATATTAAAATAAATCAATAATAATTTTAAATTATTACTTTTAAATACCTACTTAGTTTAATTCACAAAGTGGTTCACAGCAAATATTGATATCTTTAAACCAAGTTTAAAGTTAACTTTAACTGATAATAAAATGCCCTTGATTTGTTAAAACAAATCTCAAAATAATATATTCATAACTTTATTGGAAATAAAAATGTTGCTTAAATTAAAAATATGATCTCAATATAAATCAATTAAGTAGTTTGATGTAAAGCAAATAGGAATTAAAGTAAATAATGTATTTACTTAATTGAAAGTAGGAGATAATTTTTGTAAGAATAGGATATTCTCATAAAAATTTCTTAAAAATCTCAAAATACGACTTATATTATTTATAAGATCCAATATCGACTTAAACCAAATCTATGATAATATTTAAAAAAGAATATGATATTCTTATTTCGGACTTTTATTTTCATGCGGATATAAAAATCCTAAGATATTCTCAAACAAAATTGCTTATTCTTGTTTTAAGTTTTTAATATTTTGTGTGTAGGGGATAGAAATAAAGGGTGTAAATTTTCAATATAAACTTTTATACCCCTACCCCTAGGAGCAAATTTTTACTTTGGAGAATTCTTGTAGTTATTTCCAATAATGAAAAATATCATGTGTAATGTGCTTTGTGACTTGCGTTATTTACCTGTCAAAATAGATTTATTTTGGAAAATTTTTGAGAAACTAAATAAAAAATTAATAAACTAGCTTTTTTTTGCCAAACAATATCTGTACATTTTTTCTTCATGTTAAAATTCCCCCAACATAATTTATTTTGGAAAAATATAATGGCCGCTACAAAGCTTATATAACTGATGCAAATTTAATTTAATTATGGACGTTTAATTAAAAACTTGATGATATATTTTTAGTGTTGCCGCCGAGACGAGAGATTCTCGTCTCGTCTGGCCCTCTTTCGACGAGACGAGAGAGATATTTTCTCTCGAATAAAGCTCCGAGACGAGACGAGAGAAGTACCCTATCTCGTCGAGAAATTCTCGTCTCTCTCGATCTCTCTCGAGCAAAAAATGTTACTTTTTTTTTGCTTTTTTAAATCTTCTTAAATTTCTCTTTGCAAAAATATACATACATAATGTCTATATTTGGACCAGCGGTTTTCGAGTTATTTAACTGCAAATAGTTGCATCTAGTTAGCCGTGCCTGGCCATTCAGAATAACATATTATTATGACGTTTTATCGCTGGATAAAATGATTTGCAGTCAAATAACTCGAAAACCGTCGGTCCAAATATGGACATTATATATTTTTGATAAGAGGAATTTAAGAAGAGAAAAGAAAAATCTCATAATAGACAGGGTGTCCAAAAAATTTTTTTTTAATTTGCTAATTTTACATAAATTTATAATTACTTTTATTAAATGCATTATTAGTCTATAGTTAATAGTTTCCAAGATATTGACTTTTGAAAAATTATATTTTTGATTTTCGACAGCCTATAGCTTTCTAACAGTACATCTTAGAGCAAAACGGCGCATATGTCTATATCTTCCATTTCCACTATCTTCCTAAATCAATCAAACTTCCGGCTAAACCGGATGTAACTCGAAAGCAGGAAATATAGTTCTTCCGGTTTAACCGGAAGGTGATTTTTTTGGGAAGATAATAAAAATGGAAGATAGGGACATGTGAGCCGTTTTGCTCTAAGACGTACTGTTAGATCTGTCGAAACTCAAAAATGACATTTTTTAAAAGTCAATATCTTGGAAATGGAAATTTCTTACCGTGCTGGTGTTTTGGAGTACCCTGTATAGACAAAAATAATTTTATAAGAGGCACCTCTTAACCCTTAATAAGCTTCGTCAAAAGTTGCACACAATTTATGTCAAATATGATAGAACCTAACCTAAACGCGTTAAAATTTTGCTTGGTTTTTACTATATTTGGTTTAAATCACGAGAGAAGCGACCCATTTTATCTCGTCTCGCGGCAACACTATATATTTTTTTTTTAAGTAACCGTCGATTTCTATCTTCAATCATTAAATTGAGAAAGTTATATGCTTCCGCTGGGATGTGAACCAACGAAGACAGGACAAGATGGACATGTGCATCTTTAACGTAACAAGCCGACAAGATGTCAAATGCAAAGATCCACGAGGTTTCTCACAAGTTCCACAATGAAACCACGTAAAAACATACACTAATTTTTACTCTAGAATAATATCGTTGCGAACTGCAGGTTGAGTGGGAGGTAGAAATGGGGAATAAAAGGCCTTACACTTCTGTCAAGTGGAGTGCTTCTACAAGTGGAGTTTTATAATTATTATAATAACCAGGCTTAATGCTGCATAATAAATACAAGTCTGTGACTGATTTCCATACTATGTTGTTTTGCAAACTGTTAAGTAGTTTCATCCCGAATTTACTACTACTTAGTCAAGTTCTACGAGTTCCTAGGGCACTTTCTGCCGCTTCTGATAGAAGTAGGTACATTAATAGAAGTCGTCTTTATCGTGTCCAAAAATTGTTGGAAAATTACAATATTTTTATTTTTTTTTAATACAATCAAAAGTTAATGAAGACAACTTAATTAATTCAAATGTTTTTAATATTTATTTTAACTCGGTTTTTGAAAATATAATTAAAAACATCCCAGCAAACTGAACTTAAGTTGTCAACAGTAAATCTTAAAATAATAATAATAATAATCGACTTTATTAAAGATAGTAAGGGATACAATAAATATTGTAGTATAGTAAGGCAAAGTTTAGCAGAGACTATGGGAATCTGCTATTCTTAAAAGATCTTGAGATGTATTCACTTTTTGTGTTAGCTGTATACAGAGAATGTGTTATTATGTGAAAGGAAATTACTCACGACTATCCCCAGTTTGAAATTGTAGAAAATTTTAAATTACCAATTTCTAATTTTACTAAGCTAGTTTACTGCATGCCAGAGAAGCTGAAACGAACTGCATAAAATGTATTCCGTGCATTTTGCTTTTTCAATTTTTCCGTTGACTCCAACGAAATGCAAACCACTATTTCTTTTAGAACATATTAGGCGATTATATAGACTCGACTGTGCATTTTGAGCCAATAAGAAAATCTATAAGAATAGATTCTACGAAAAATTAAGTTATAGAGAGTAACAAGAAATTAAATCAAATAGTTTAGTCGATTTTAGGGCTTTGTCATAAGTGTTATATTCATGTAGTGTCGTCAGTTTCAGCATAATTGTGTCAAGACCAGGCGCGCACGCAGGGGGGGGGGCAAAGGGGGCAATCGCCCCCCCCCCCCACAGGCCCAGGCGCGCGTTGCGGTTTTATTGAAATGCCAATTATTAACCCATTCTTGGACACTGTCCTAGCACAACTGAAAAATAGATTTATTAAACACAAAGAATTGTTAGCATCATTCGCACTATTTATTCCAAAGAAATTGGACAATATATTAGGACAGCAGCAGATTTTTAAACTTCTTGAATTGACGACATTTTACCACCAAGATATTTAATACAATAATCAGGCAGTTTTTAGAGCAGAACTTGAATTATGGTGGGAATATCTCCAAAAACTTGTTGAAGTTGAATATCCATCAAATGCGACTCAATTTTTAAAAATTTGCAACGAAAGAATATACCCCAATATATCACAACTTCTGAGAATATTCTACATACTTCCAGTGAGCACAGCAACGGCTGAGAGGAGCTTTTCCACACTGAGTTTGCTTAAGAGCTATCTTAGGAATACTATGGGTGAAGAGATTATGAATGGGCTGGCTCTTGTATGTTCACCCGAACATAAAAATTTCTGAGGAAGAAGTATTGAATGAACTTCAAAAAAAGAAAAAAATAAATGATATAATTTTGTAAATTAATTTATAGGATCTGTTGTTTATATGTAGCGTTTGAAAATTTTGGGATGGTGACAATAATTATTTCATATGTGGTTCTTATTCCAAATATTACTTAGATAAACTTCGTTTTTTTATGCATAATATACCAAAAATGTTAGGTTTTAAGTTCCACGACTGTGCTGTTTCTGTGTTTGTTTTTTTTTGATATTTTACATTACCTATGACTATGATGTTAATAAAATGTAAAAAAATCTTATTTAATTAACCTGACTTTGCCCCCCCCCCCCCCCCCCCCAGAACACATTCCTGCATACGCGCCTGGTCAAGACTACTCTGAACACTCTACGTTTGTCACTGTTGTTATTTAATTATATTTATTTACAATCACAGGGTGACCTTTTAAAAACTTACAAGGGCTATATTTTTTACAATAATTATTACTAAACTACCAAAGATACAATTTCTACGAAAACGCAAAGGATAAAAAAATAAGGTATTGGGTTGCGGACCAACCTTACCCACCCTTGAAACGCCTCATTCACTTTAAAATCCTCAATATCACTACCCTACTTGTGCTGGGCGATATAGCGAATATCGTTATTAAAAAATATATCGATAAATATCGATAATATCGATAAATATTTTTTAAATATCGTTATTCGATATATCGATAATATATCTTATCGATAAAACATAAAAATATTATATTATAAATATATCTGTTGTGTCCCTGCCTCTTTCTTTTTACGTTAGTTTTAGTCATAACTTGATAAGTACTTTTAAATATAAAATAATATTACCTTTGGTAATTTTTTAAGATTAAGATGTTTCTATTGCGAATAAATATACAGGGTGACAATTTAAAAACTTGAAATGGCCATATCTTAGAAACGAAAAACTAAAGAAAAAAACGCAAAAAACAGTTTCTATAAAACGAAGGGGGAACAAAAACAAGCGTATTATCCCACCATTATCTGCAACCCCTTGGACAGGGTGAGATACACCCCTAAAATCTTAAATAGAAAGGGGGGTCGAGTGATACATCATTTTGAAGCTCTTGAAAAATGCTTTCCAATGGTACCATAGAAAGCTACATTTCAGGAAATTCTTCTCTGTTTATTTAGGAAAACAATAAATAAAAGCACAATTTTAAAATTTTTTATTATTATTTAATTAAATGTTCAAAATGATTTCCGTTATTTTGAAGACAATAATAAAGCCTACTTTCAAATTCCTTACGTAAATTTGCAAATGTTTCTCTGGATATAGCACGGCATTCCTAAACTATTCTATGCTGAAGTTGCTCTAGTGACTCAGGTTGCGTTTTAAAAACCACAGATTTTTGGTGACCCCACAAAAAGAAGTCAAGAGGTGTTAGGTCCGGGGATCTAGGTGGCCATTTAACAGGACCTCTTCTTTCAATCCACTGGTTGGGATAATTATCATCCAACCACTGCCTAACGGGAACTACATAATGCGGAGGTGCTCCATCCTGTTGGAAATGTAGTAAGCGTTCTTCTAAAGATAAATTTCCGAGTATGTCCCTCTGATTTTCTAATTCTCGCACTATTAGTGGTTCGATAGACCTCTGTAGCATTTCAGCATACCTGTCGCCATTTCAATTTTCTTGTATAAATATTGGGCCGATAATACCATCTCCCAATATACCAGCCCAAACATTAATTTTCTGGGGGTACTGGGTATGCCCTTCTCTAAATACGTGGGGGTTTTCGTCATTCCAGTAACGACAGTTTTGCTTATTAACACGCCCATTTAAATAAAAGGTACACTCATCACTGAAGCAAATATTTTTAACTAGTCGAGGTTCTTCCGTAATTCTATCTGTCATTATTTCACAAAACTGAATTCTTCTGTCCGGGTCGTCGTCACCAAGTTCTTGCAGTATGTGCAGTTTATTGGGATAAAACTTGAAATAAAATTTAAGTACCTTTCTTATTGATTCACGAGATAATCCAGTTGCTACAGCTGCTTGACGAGTTGATAAAGTTGAATTCATTGCAAACTGCTCCAGAATTTCAATTTGCCCTGCTTCGTCGGCTAGTCTCGGTTAATTTCTCTTTTTATTCGCGACAGAACCAGTTTCTTCAAATTTGGCTACTATAGTTGGCGAACATACTCCGGGCTTACATTTTGACCTGGATGCCTTTCGTTAAAACGTTGAGCTGTCCTTAAGAAACATTGATCCTGGGAACCATATATGAAAATAATTTCTACACGTTCAGCTGTGCTGTACACCATTGTTAAAGATAAGAAGTGCTGCTTTTCGTTTAAACTGAACCGAAAGTCAACTGTTCTTAAAATAATAATACTAGTACAAGTTACTTTTGAAGTAAATTATGTGATAATAAAATGCGAATATTTATAAACAATTTTTTTTTTCGACAAAAAAACCATAGCAAATAAACCAAAACAAAATACCTAGGTTAAAATGTTTAGAATTCTTAAGAAATATTTCTTAATATGCCAGGATATTGGTAGCAATCATTTTGAACATTTAATTAAATAATAACAAAAAAATTCAAAATTGTGTTTTCATTTATTGTTTTCCTTAATAAACAGAGAAGAATTTCCTGAAATGTAGCTTTCTATGGTACCATTGAAAAGCATTTTTCAAGAGCTTCAAAATGATGTATCACTCGACCCCCCTTTCTATTTAAGATTTTAGGGGTGTATCTCACCCTGTCCAAGGGGTTGCAAATAAGGGTGGGATAATACGCTTGTTTTTGTTCCCCCTTCGTTTTATAGAAACTGTTTTTTGCGTTTTTTTCTTCAGTTTTTCGTTCCTAAGATATGGCCATTTCAAGTTTTTAAATTGTCACCCTGTATGCATTTAAAGGCTCGGGTTTATCGCACATTTGCATAACATTTAATACTTTTATATATACCTAATCATTATAACTCGATGAACCTAGATTCATTTTCCCTTTTTTCCATGATCCTATATACTTTACCTATTACCCTCGTAAAAGTAAAATTGGATCGCGATGCTCGCGTCGCGTACTACACAAAAAAGTTTCTACCTACGTATCAGACGAAGGAGTACGAGAGAGGAAAAGGGGAATCAAAAAATCAATCGTGGAAGTAACAAGGTACTTAGCGGTTCGTCACGGCCCATCGCCTAAAATCAGAAACCCAGTTTTCACCTGTTCCCATTTACCTTGATATGCAATAAGGTTAGTCGAGTTTTTCTTACTGTTCTTTATTGTTTCTTGCTTAATTTATTTCTGGCGTATTTATGCATTAGAAATTTGTAAACTAAAAAAAGTCAGAAGAGCGGCATCCGGGACATCCAGAAGTCTCTTCGGGACAAAGACAAAAGAATCTCGCGATCCCTAGAAATATACAGTCAACTTTTACCTCCTGATTGGATAAGCTTTGCATTATCCAAACAGGATACGATCAATATTTTCTTATGTGCGCTGTAAAACTCCGTACCTTCATTACAAGGGGAGACTCTAATTATAAAAACATGAAGAAAAAAGATTCAATTAAATATTGGTCCTTAAATGTGTTATAAGTAGGGCTGGGCGATATTGAAATTCCAATATCGAATATCGATATTTAAAAATATCGATATTGTCGATATATCGATAATATCGATACTATCGATAATATAGACATTATCGATAATACCGATATTATCGATATTTTATTTTTTAAATATCGTTATTCGATGTATTAAATCGATATCTTAAGTATCGATAAAAATATCGATGTATCGAATTTTTGCCCAGCCCTACTTGTGACCCCTCGCTCGAATGCTTGCTTATCTAAACTGCTTTTTAGCAATACCAAAAATTATTTAGGTTTAAGTAGATACGAAATGTTAGCAAAATTTTGAAAACGTGTTTTAAAATTTGTTTTTGCAAAATTTTGGCAATAAAAATTAGAAAATGAACGTAAATGATGAAAGATGATCCCAAGCCTAAATTAAAACATCATTGTAATGCTAAAGCTCCCTATTTTTCTTTGTAATAACGCAAATACTTGTTTTTGCTCTTTTTTGTAAAATTTTCACTGATAATATCACAAGAGCTTAAATTTCCAGGAATAATTTAAGCTCGCGTGGGATTCGGAAAGAAAATTTCGCACCACTTTACACCATAATTTGGAAAAAAAATTATTAATCAAACTTGACATTTTAAACTAATTTCACTGCTTGTCAAGTTGGCCAGGGTATTATGACATAATATGTTGAATTGTCATTTTTGTTTAACCGGTTCTGTCACAAAGCTTAATAATTACTAGGTATATAGTTTAAAACGTCTGTACGTTGAGTGTTGAGTTTAATAATAAAAAATACATTTCTACCACCTTTAGTAACCTAAAATTATGAAAGGGCGATAGACTGAACTAATACCCATCTGTGTTATAGCATTTGGTGTAACTAAAGTTGGTATTTTTTTTTTTATTTAACGAAATATGGTGCATATACCTATATGATTTTTTTAGAATTTATTTGATGGTTAACTAATATACTTTAACAAAAAATACATTTCTATCACCTTTAGTAACCTGAAATTATGAAAGGGCGATAGACTGAACTAATGCCCATCTGAGTTTTAGCATTTGGTGTAACTAAAGTTGGTAATTTTTTTTTATTTAACGAAATATAGTGGATATACCTATATCATTTTTTTAGAATTTATTTCATGGTGACCTAATATACTTTAACAAAAAATACATTTCTACCACCTTTAGTAACCTAAAATTATGAAAGGGCGATAGACTGAACTAATACCCATCTGGGTTTTAGCATTTGGTTTAACTAAAGTTGGTAATTTTTTTTTATTTAACGAAATATGATGGATATACCTATTATAAATATATATTTTAGAATTTATTTCATGTTGAACATCTTTATTGGCAATTCTCTAATGATATCCACTAATAAGCAAAATAATAACGAAATAAATTTAATTATTATAGGTTATAAATACATCTAATTAATTCGTCACCTTCCTATTCACCATTAAGAAGAGAGGATGGGTTAGAATTCAAACAACATTTTTTTTTAGGTTTAGGTTTAATTTTACTTTATTCCCAACCAACTTTACAAGTTTATTACAGGGATAAGTATATAAAAATAACTAACAATTATTACTCTAACTTAATAGGTAGATATATATATATAAAAAAAAAGGCAGTTAAAAAAAAAATTCGTTTTATATTATAAACGTATGATTAACACGTTAAGAAAAAAAAATTTATACTAGAAAATATTTTTTTAAATGAAATTTAAATAATGGTAGTTTTTTTAATGTTTTAATATTTTCCGGTAAAATATTATATAATATTAATCCATTATATAACAATGACCGTTTTCCAAAGTTACTGTTTATTTTAATAGTTTTTAAAAAATTAGTTCGTCTAGTATCATGTCTATGAATATCATGAACTTTTGTAAACGTTATGTTAGACATTTTTTGTTTTAAAAGTAAAGAATGAATAAATATGCAAATTTTTAAATTATATAAACTATTTATATCTAGGTATTTATTCGGTTTGTATAAATTTGTTGTTGGTTCTAAGTGCGGCAATCTATGAATACATTTAATAATTTTATTTTGTAATTTCTTTAAAGGGTTTAGTACTATTGAATTGGCTGAACCCCAAATAGAAATAAGATACTGAATTTTTGAATGTACTAATGCATGATAAATATTTTTTAAACAATTTAAAGATATACAGTGACGAATTTTAAAGAATATCCCAATTAACGGAGAAATGTAAGTTCGAATATGTTCTACGTGTTTTCTCCAGCTTAAATTTTGATCAATATATAATCCTAAAAATTTTATGTTATCTTTGTAATTAATATTTTCCCCATTAAATATTATTGGTTGCTTTTCCATATCTAGTCTTTGTTTATACATCCGACGTTTGTTGAAATATAAATTGTTAATGCATATTTGTGTTTTCTGTTTAAGGAAACGTTATAGCGAATAATAAATATTAATGTTACATAATTTAGATATTTTGCATTATTCACAGGTATACAACGTGTCCAAGATAAGGAGGGCCAGTACAGGGATCTCGGAAACCGTAAGAGTTACGAAGTCGGTTAAATAGAGGAAAAGTTGCGCATTTACGTGCCTTATAACATGCCGTTAAGAAAATTTTAAAATTCCGAGTAATGTAGGAGATATCCGAAAAAAAACGAAATTTCGTAAAATCGTTTTATTTTTTTCCTGGGTTTATTTGAGAACGAATTCTAAAGTAAATTGCACTTTTACTTTGCCACTTTCTTTGCTCTATCTAACAGCGTTAATTGTTTTGTAATCCGACGAGTCGTCTTCGAGGGGCCACTATCAACTTTATTTTTTTAAATACGTTCCTGTTTTCCTGATATCGGAATTTGAAAGCTATTTTTCTTCCGAATGCAACGATGTATCACACATTATGGTTTCATGACGTTCCGAGGGTTTTTTGATCAACATCGAGAGATTTTGGGATACGGTCCTGTATTTCTTCTAATTTTATAAATAATATCTCATAAGTAAACTCTAAATTTTTACGTATGTTGGACTAGTTCAATAAATAACAAATAATTTAATAATAAACCACAAATAAGTGAACAGTAAACAAAATATTCCAGAAACTTTATTTTAAACTAGGTACTGTACGTTGGTTCGGGATTTAAAAGAAAATTAGGCTTTGAACCGAAAAAAGATGGTGACGTATGATATTTGTTTCATTTGATATTTTCATTGTGATCGTTGTCAACATTTTTTTCTCGACACCAATTTTTAAATGCGTCGTATGACTTTTCGTAACGGGCTTTTGATTTTACTGGCAATATATCGTAAGTCGCTTTCCTTGCTGCTTCCAAAATTTCTTCTGGAATCTCATTTTCCGTGTCGGATAATATAATAATAAAATCTGAATTCATATTTTTAAATTTGCGCACTAGCGAAACAAGTTTGACATAAACAACAAATTAAAAATCAACGAACTGTCACTCGACAATACATCGAAATGCTTTTACTTATAATCTCCCTAGCAGCAGAATTATCGGGAATTAATTCATCTGTGTGGGAGATTCGGTAAGAAAATTTCATAAATTGGAGTTTCTTTTAATGTTCCTGAAATTTTAGTAATAAAACTTAGTTACTAACAAGTAAAATCAACTTCTATTGTAAAAATACAGTGTTAAACTAAACTCATCGGAAATATGTTTTTTAAAGTTATATTTGAATTTAAAACTATAAAGACATTGGATTTCAGATAACAAATTTGTTGTTTGTCTCGCCTGTCACTTCGAAATGACTTGACATTTGAATTAAAATTAAGTCGTAGTAGTCGTACCTAAGAAAAAGTATCACTTATTAATTTTATTAGGTTAATAAGCTATAGACTATCGCGATTGTCTCCCGTTGCTATAAGCAACGTAAACAAAAAGGAGCCTTCTAATTGGTTGAAAATAAATTTATGAAATTTTCATAGTAACAAAATCAACGTAGCTTGTATTATCAAAGAGCGATTGGAAAAATAAAAAAACAGGGACCGGAAAAATCTTTTGCCGGTCCCTCAAGTCCATTTTCCGGTCTCGATAAAACGTTATTTTTTGGACGAAAAATTGTCCAGAAAGTGTATATTTTCTGGTCGGTCTTAAAAAAAATAATTATAGTCTAGTTCAGAAAGGTGTAGAGTAATAAAATGGGAAATTCCGTCCAATTGTGGTGTCGGCCATAGGCGCAGGTAAACTTTGTGCATTAAAGTATTTATGATAACTAATTAAAAATGTCAGAAAAAAAATAGTATTGTTTGTAAAATTAAAATTTCAAGTAATTGCGTAAGAGGATTAGAAAAGGTTTCTGGCCTGAAGTGTCAAAATCGATATATTGTGTAGGGATTAGTTAATTAGTAGATTATAAAGTTACGTTTTGCGTTTAACAGATACCATTTAACAGGTACCGAGTTTGGCTTGGCCTCATTGGCTGATCATATAAATAGGTGGTAATTTGGAATAAACTTCATATATATCGTGTGTGTGTATGACCTTAATAAGTATATTTGTTTAGTTTTAACGCATCAGTATTTGCTGTTAAGCCGTATATAGTGTTCACAGTATTATAAGATTAGTAATCAAATGGCGACATTCACACCAAGAAAAAGATGTTCCAATAATTCTCCACTATCAGTAATTGAAAAAGTTATTATTTTAAATGTACATGATTGCATAAAATACGATTACCCGACTTTTACTGTACAATAAACTGTCGACCGATGTTTCCGAATGACTGGAGTTGGAAAGTCCACCATTTTAAAATTATTACGGGAAAGAAAGACAGCAGGTCAAGTATAACCTCCCAAGAAAATTCCAGGCAGACCAGTAAAAGAAATGATAACATATCTTCCAGCTGATTCAGTAGTAGTTATGGATAACGCAACCTATCATTCACGACGCACAGAGAAGACTCCAAATTCATCTTGGAGAAAACAACAAATTATCGACTGGTTAACCATCAAAAGTATTGAGTTTGAAGATAATTTGATAAAGAAGGAACTGTTAGCTATAGCAAATTTACACAAACATCGTTTTATGAAATATGCCGTGGAAGATATAGCAGAAAAACATATTGTAACTGTGCTGCGCATACCGCCATATCATTGCGACCTAAATCCTATAGAACTTATATGGGCGCAAGTAAAAGGATTTGTAGCAAGACACAACATGACATTCAAAATGAATAAGCTACTATTTGAGCAAGCCATTTAAGGAAGTGACACCAGAGAACTGGCGAAAAACAGTCCATCATGTCATTAAAGAAGAGGAGAAAATGTGGGATCTTGACCACCTGATCGATCGGACCGTCGCGTCGTCCCGTTAATTATAACGTCAAGAGGAGATGACAGTTCCTCAGAAGACGAAGAATATTATGATTTTTTATAATTTAATTTATGTATAATGTATTTTTTGTATTTGGTATTTTGTATTTTTTTTATAATTTTTAATAAAAAATAAGTGTAGCTAATACTATGTACATAATGCCTCATTTTTATTCTGTTAAAATAAAATTATTTCCTTTTTACGAATATCCTACCCGCGCGCCTTTGTCACAACATTTTCAGTGTTTGTGAATGGACAACAATAGGCAAAACCCATAAATTGACCCTAACCGGGGTGGAACTATCTGCACTTTATGAAAAGAAAGAATTTTGCAATGAAATCAATGCCAAATTATGAAAGTGGCTTAAATATTCGTTGGGTCACTCTGTAGTAGCTTTGCATACCTAATGAGCTTTTATTACTCTACACCTTTCTGAAATAGACTATAAAACCAAAAATGTAGTGGCATACTGTAAGTAATGTTGACATTTTTAAAGTTTGAATGTTTCACTTTTTGACAATTACTTTGGAAATTGCATACTTTCAACTGGTGGGAAATAAGTGACAAAGAAACTGTGAACGTGATGAGTTTTATTGACGACGCCATGTGCTAGTGTAAAATGTCATGTTTTACATGCAACTTTTTGAAAACGTCAAACAAAATTTGTAAACAACTAATTTTTTTGGATTTTTATCCTTAAAATTTATGGTTTTAAATAAAATAGTTTTTAAACCTCTCATAATATCATTCCTATGAAACACCTTCCACCTTGGTACATGATATTACAATGTTACCAAATTTTCTGATTGGGGTTTTTTAAATGTTAATCCGCATACTAGACCAGGGTCGATAATTTTTGAAACAAAAAAAAATAATAGTAGGATAAAACCCATTGGAAAAGGAAGAGAATAGAACAAAAATGAAAGGAAAAATAAATTACGGGTGATCCGAGGTCGGGAAGGGGGGGAGGGGGGTGGGGGTTTAAGGGTAGAAAATGATTTATCTCGATTTCCGGTAAAACTACAAGTCCTATGGAAAAACGTTAAATAGCAAAGTTGTAGGTAATAAAAAGACCTACAACTTTTGTATTTACACTTTTTTCATATAGCCTCAAAATGTATGTGAAAAATTCAAATAACCAAGTTTTTGGTTTTTTATTTTTATCTTTTACAAAAATTTTTTTTTATCCACGAAATTTGGTGAAAACTTACCTTTTCATGTCCTAAACACACTGTAATTTTTTTGATTTAAAATATTTATTTTTTAACCTTATTTTGACTTAATATCGAAAAAACACCCTAATTTTCAATCGAAAATTCTCACGTCAAAATATCTGCTTTTTTAAAAAAGTCTGTGGGCTTTTTGTTCGTTGAAATCTCTACTTTCTGATAGTGTTAAAAAAAAATATCATTACTATGGTAAATGTTCTCAAAAAAATGCAAAGAAACGAAAAAAACTCGAATCCGAAATTTTTTTTTTTAGATCAATATGTACAATTTTGAGCTATTTATTAAAATTTATACTTTTTTTTATCAATGTAACATGGAATCTTACGTTTTTCGAGTAATTAAAGTATAAATTTTAATAAATAGCTCAAAATTGTACATATTGATCTAGAAAAAAAATTTCGGATTCGAGTTTTTTTCGTTTCTTTGCATTTTTTTGAGAACATTTACCATAGTAATGTATATATTTTTTAACACTATCAGAAAGTAGAGATTTCAACGAACAAAAAGCCCACCGACTTTTTTAAAAAAGCAGATATTTTGACGTGAGAATTTTAGATTGAAAATTAGGGTGTTTTTTCGATATTAAGTCAAAATAAGGTTAAAAAATAAATATTTTAAATCAAAAAAATCACAGTGTGTTTAGGACATGAAAAGGTAAGTTTTCACCAAATTTCGTGGATAAAAAAAAAATTTTGTAAAAGATAAAAATAAAAAACCAAAAACTTGGTTATTTGAATTTTTCACATACATTTTGAGGTTATATAAAAAAAGTGTAAATACAAAAGTTGTAGATCTTTTTATTACCTACAACTTTGCAATTTAAAGTTTTTCCATAGGACTTGTAGTTTTACCGGCAATCGAGATAAATCATTTTCTACCCTTAAAACCCCCCTTCCCGACCTCGGATCGCCCGTAATTTATTTTTCCTTTCATTTTTGTTCTATTCTCTTCCTTTTCCAATGGGTTTTATCCTACTATTATTTTTTTTCACTTTTTACCATTAAAGGCTTCAGCACTGGTCTATACTCATCATAATCCATGAAAACTAAAATTTGCATGTAAATAAAGTACCTAGTCGTTGGACGAGCAGACACGAATAATCATGATTTTTTATTTATTTGATCTGGCAAACTCACCCATACAATGCCGTCTCCATAATATTTTTGTTTACATTAATAAATAATTGGTTATTAGATTGAACTTTTTTTTGAATTAATAAACTATCGACCAAATAACATTAAATTAAGGCACGAGACCTTCAAGTTGTGGTTTCAATATGCTAATTTACTTCAAACTGGTAAAGCGAAAATAAATTATAGTATAAAACGTTTTTCGAGTTTTCTCGTAAACCCGATAACTTTATTGCTAAGTAGTCTGAATTTGCTTTGATCAATTTTACTTTTAACCATGGCAAAAATGCAAATGACTATTTTCTATAGAAAATACTAACCTACTATATAAATTCGTCTGATAGTCGATAAGGACATTATTTATAAAATTAGAATATACCAAACAAGCGTTGCAGTAGCACTTTTTTATGCATAAACATTTGTGGGCGTGCGCACAACAACTTATCAAATTTTCATCGCAATCGGATGAATGGTATATGAAGTTTCATATAATGTAAATCCCATGAACATTTTCCTACCTTCAAATATTGGCTGGCTACCCTAATAATCCAAAATAATGGGCTGTTTCACTAAATTTTATCCTATCGCATAGAGAAAGAAAAAATAAAATTTCTCACGGTGTCAGTTTTTAAAATTTTGAATTATTTACTGAGAAAATAAATAAACAAGATGCGCTCTTTAATAAAAACACGGTAATAAACTCACTGACGTCACATTTGCCTCGACCTATGGGTCCCAGTTATTCAACTGAAGATCGAACGCCCCCGTCTACCTGAATATCGGGCGGGTTGTTTCTATTGTTAAGCTGTTCTTGTCTATTTAGTTTATCAAAACAAAGATAGCAATATAATCCGTTGAGGCTCGGATAATAGGATGACGTAATAAGGTTTGATCTCATGTTTTTAAACTTTCTGTTTTCGCGGCGTCTTTTTAATTGTCTCTAGGAAAGGTTTGTGACCTTCTAGGAAGATTTTTATTATTCGAATATATTTCCAATAGGTTCTCATTCCGGATATTAATGCTGAATATGATGAATTCGGTTATGATGCTGAAAAGGCCAATCGTATTAGACTCTTTATAGGCTTCTATGATGGGCTAGCACACCAAATTTTACTATTTTCTAATAATCCATTGAAAAAAAAAATTTCAAAAATGATCTTCGTAAAATTATTTAAATCAAATCAAAATATGCTTTATTGTTTTGAAAAATAATCATTCTTATTAACAAAGCTAAAAATAAATACAAGTAATATCTACGAATACACAAATTAAAAGAAATAAAGATTTTTTTTTTCTTAAGGTATACCTACATCGTCAACAATATATAGGTAAATAGAAAAACTACAATCATAGTAGACAGGACAAAGACAAACTTAACAAGACAAGATGACGAAATGCTTGCCGGAAAAGGCGTCGTTGTAATACTTGACCACCTCGTAATAGGCTCTTTCCACCAGTAGTTCCTTTATAGTTCTTTTAAAAAATGTTAGGCTAGGTATGTTTTTTGTTTGCTCAGGAAGATGGTTAAACAATTTACGGCTTTCGTAAATTATAGACTTTGTAATAAGGGCAGAATACGGTATATAAGCAGGTACAGGTTTTTTGATCTTCTAGTATCATGAGAGTGGTCAGGTACCGGCAAAGTATTCATATGCTTTTATATCATGCAGATAGTTTCAAGAATAAAAATTAAACAGGCATGGCAAAGTTCAAATTTTCTTAGATATAAATAACGGTCTGCATGACTCTCTGCCATACACACCACAAAGGCATCTTACAGCACGCTTTTGCAGAATAAACACTGAGTTCAGCAGGTAGTTACACGTAAGAACACAATTCCATATCGCAAGTAAGACTCCACAGACTCTCTTAGCCAAGGTGGCTCCAACCTCCATCGATGTTAATCGCACTGCGTAGCATCCCGAAGTCACTTTGCGAGCAAGTTCCAAGATACGAGAGTCAAACCTCAGACCGTAATCAATTAAAAGTCCCAAAAACTTGGTGTTAGCTTGTTTTGATAGTGGAGCTCCTCCAAGATATAAATCATCCATATCACATTGAAAACCCACAATGTTGGTCGTGTCAAAGTTTAGGGTCCATAGGTTAGCATCACACCATTGTCTAATTTTAGAACGAAACCTCAGATGAAACCTTGATCTTTAATATATTGGGATTTGAATCATGCCAGAGGACAGTGGTGTCGTCAGCAAAAATTGTAAACCGGCCCGCAATGTCTATAGAAGCAAGATCATTAATTATTATTAAATACGGCTGTGATACCTACGTCAATGAAACCAGCAGTAAAAATAATTATTATTGTGTCTAATTAATATAACTAGACGATTAATTTTTAAATAGTTTCAACATGTTTTATAGTATTCAAGAAAAAATAACAACTCTTATTAAGTGGTACAACATGGAAAATAGTTCTCGTAGAGTATTCGAAATGTTCTCTGCGACGTTTCCTGACAGTCCTGAATATTGTCCGTAATTTTGATAGTAAAGCTACTGTAATTAATAAATGCAACTGTTTACAGCAAAATAATGATGTACTAGACGATAAAGCACAAGAAAATAATGCAGATTTAGAACTTTTACCTGCTTAATACCTGTTGGCTGTCAGTAACTACCTGAATTAACAATCAATCAGTTATTCCGTCATCTTTGACAGTCGTTACAAGTAATTTGATTCATCGCTAATTTTTCCAATTTCTTGAACAATTCACACAATGGGCTTTACGGAACAGCACAAAACATTCATGGTTAAGGTGTATTTTCGAAACGGGGTTAGGGTAAATGGTGAGTGGCATCACAATCCGGGTTTGTGCATGGACGATTTTCACGAACGTTTTTAGGAAAACAGATTCTATACAACACAAAAAAGGAGCAGGAAGACCATCTGTAAGAACAGAAGAACTTGTTGCAAACGTTTGTGAAATAATGCAAAATACGCCCACAAATTTTACAAGACGCCTGTCCCAAGAAGTGGGAAGGTCTTATGGAACATGCAGGGCTATTCTTAAGAAGCAGCTAAATTTATTTCCTTATAAAGTGCAAGTTTTCCAAGAAATACAAGAAGCAGATTTTGAAAGACGCAGGAATTACTCTCGCTGGTTTACCCAAAATTTATTGGAAAGAAATGATTTATTAGACCTGCCATTTTTTTCAATTACAAGAAAGGATTATCCAAGAATGTGGTAACATTTCTCCAGAGATGCTGGTCAACACTTTCGAAAATATGAAGAGACGTGTGAATTTATGCTTGGAGCATGGCAGGTGGCCAATTTCAGCAATTTATGTAATTATTTTTCTTTTTCTTTCTGTATATTCTTATTTCTATTCATTGTTAATTTTGTAAACCACAAAAATTAATTTGTATTTGTCTACTTATTTTATTAGTCATTAGTTTGGCATATCATGTCATAATATGAATTTGACAAAATTTTAACATAGATTTGGTAAGATATATCGTCCCCATATCATTGTGATCTAAACCAGGCCCTACGTTTTTTCATCCAAGCCCCTTTGATGCAAATAATTTTTGCTCGCACGGTAGAAACTGATTAAATTTGGTGTACGAGTTCATCATACAAAGACCTTCAATAAAAACTTTACAATTTTACTGTCAAATTAATAGAGGAGCCAATATTTAAAGGTAGCAAAATTTACATGGGATTCCCCATGGCCAGTCTAACGGTGCAAAATCCGGTATACAAAAATTTCAGTTAAAAATTGCCTTTATGATGTTATTTTATTTTCCCTTAAAAATGTACATTAAACATTATTTCTCGTTAAAGAAAGATGATAATTGCATTTTACATTAAAAAATATTAAAAATGGATTTTAACACAGCTGTCTTAACGAACAATTATTTTAATGAGTTTATAAAAATGTCTACGTAAGTTATTTACAAACGCTATTCCAAATTAATGCAAAGAAAATAAAATGTCCCATTTTTAAATAATTGGTTCTTTCAGCTGACAAATTATAAAAAGCTATTTTCCATTCGTAAGCACTTATTAAGAGACAAAAATATTCAGAAAATATTTTTGTATTTCAAATTTAATATATTTATGATGCAAGGAAATCGTAAAGTGTTGTTGGTTCAATGGAATATATTTGTATTGCATCCCGATTTTAATCGGCATCAATTTTGTTTTATTATGACTATTTTACCATTTACAACACGTGACAAAGAACTAGAATAAAATCAGTACGCCATTATTTTTTGACGATATATCTGTTCTCAATTGCAAATTTAAAGTTCGGCCACCATCGATATCTGGGGTCATTGGTTATCCATCTTTGCAGAAAAAATGTTATCCCCGTAATAAAATGGGATTTTTCTATTCTATTTCTAGTTATAGAAGAGATGGAAAAAGGTTTTAACTATCTCCAAAGATTGACAACTCGTAGCCGCTAAGATTAAGCTATATAAGCTATATTGATTCCATTAGTAAACTGACTTGCATTGATTTTTCTAACTTAAGACGAAGTAACCCCTTTACCACAATGAAAATTGCTGAACGTTTTGCTGGTCAAACGAAAAGAAAAAATAAAAATTGGTATTTAGAAAATAAATTCTACTTTAAATACCCCATCCAGAAAAGTAAATGACGATCGAAAATATTCCCAAAATTTTTTTTAGAAATTTTTTTTATTTTTAGTAATTTTGTAATATTTTAAACAATTCTTTATTGGTCAAAAGCAAAATTACTTTCCCGGGTGTAGAATGTTGTACCAAACAATTTTTCTTGAAGCCATATTTCAATATCGGCCTTACTTTTTTTTGAAAAACTTTGGGCGCGTAAAGTGAATTTAAGCGTGTAAAGTGGGTTTACGCGCCCAAAGTTTTTGAGAAAAAAGTAAGGCCGATATTGAAAAATGGCTTTAAGAAAAATTGTTTGGTACAACATTTTACACCCGGGAAAGTCATTTTGCTTTTGACCAATAAAGAATTGTTTAAGATATTAAAAAATTACTAAAAATAAAAAAAATTTCTAAAAAAAATTTTTGGAATATTTTCGATCGTCATTTACTTTTCTGGATGGGGTATTTAAAGTAGAATTTATTTTCTAAATATCAATTTTTATTTTTTCTTTTCGTTTGATCAGCAAAACGTTCGGCAATTTTCATTGTGGTAAAGGGGGTTACTGCTCTTAAGGTAAAGTACTGTAATAAAAAATGGACTGGACGGAGGTGTGAGTATTACGTTTAAAGATGCAAATTTTCGAGAAATATTTGGATACACTATAGCAAAATTCAGATATGGAATACTATAATATATTACATATAGTCAAATTATTCTAAGAACTTGCCGCATCGCTTGTCATTTATGGCATCCTGTTAAAATCTGATTTATTTTACGTTAAGCGGTTGGCTACAGAAACAGAACCGAACTAAGTTATTTTACCTTCGCCTTCGCTATCTTTTAAATTTTGTAAGGGAATCTTAATATTTCTTGTAACTTGTAACTATTGCAGTAATAAATTAAAATAATTAGTGTAACTTACTTTATTTATTTTAACAATATCAACGGGACCATTGAGCAGACAATAATCATGATCCATAATCATCTAAACTCAAAAATATTATTGATAATAGATGAGTTAACCAAAATGATGTTTGTACTCACCATTAGACTTAAATAATAAACACCAAGAAAATCCAGTCTCTAAAATATGTAAAATCCAACAGAAAAATGTTTAAAATACACACTACACAAAAAAACAGCCACAAAAACACTTAAGAAACACCAAAATCGGAAGAAAATAATATGACGCAACCTGACGTGTGAGCTTGCTACGGCCCATTGCTGATCTGGGAACTTTTTCGACGCAACCAGCTGTTAATGTCATATGTCAATGTCTTCTGTCGAAACGCTTTGTTTTAAGAATAAGTCATCAATAACCATGAACTCCACCAATTACTATTCAAAACGTCTCACAATTCGTCAGGTTGCAAGGACTTCCAAAATACCAGAGACAAAGGTGCCAAGAAGAACTGTTGACGCAGAATGCAGGGCAGAAGACCAAAAAGGAAAGGCCATGAAAACAATGGAAAGACAAAGTATCACAAGACTTGGAACCGAAAGGCTCTTGACAGACGGAAGTTTGGAGACGGAAGATAACGATGGCCAAAATTCATTTTAGATTGTAGCTTCCTTTAAAAGAGAAAGCAATTCCCAGAAATGTAAAGATATAGCTGTTGTTCGGTTTCATACGGTCAATTTATTTTGACGTATTTTGTTAAGTTAAGAAGGAAGAGCTTATGATAAATCTATATTATCCCGCTACCTACCAAAAACAATTCTGAGATAGAACATAACAAACGTCATAAAGCATTCAAGCGAACAATGGCATAAACAAAACAGAACTTTTCTCAAATGCTGGCCTAAGTGATGACTCATGATATCGTGAAACGCGCCTGGGGATGGATCTGACGAAATGAAAGGAAAAACCAGTCTTTACTTTAGATATTATTGGTTTTAGGTTCAAATCGATAGCCTATGGGCTTTCAGCACTCACTCCTGTAATTGTGACTTATGTCTATACAGAGTATTTCCTCTCAACATTTTACTTATTTATATAAGTTTGTTGAATGAGCAGGTATGCTTTAGAAGTGTCCAATTTCGACACTAGATGGTGCTTAGCGCTTCATCTTTTCGACGGTCCTCGCCATAAATTGTTCATAGTTTGAACTTTGTGTTCCATTCTTTCGTCAGATCTTAGCCTCACTAATGAGCCATGATATGGCGAAACGCATCTGGGGATGGATATGACTAATTGAAAGGAAAAACCACTCTCTACTTCATAACAGAACTGCCAACTGGAAGTCTTAGTTTTCAACGTTAAAAAACATTTTTACTAATTTTAAAAGCCCTTTAGAATTAAATGTAACAAAAGTGTATTTTTCGTATTTATTTTTTTATTTAACCAAGATGTAGTAATTTTTACCAATAAATGAATCACAATCATTTATCAATAAAGTATTCCGCAGAAACAATTCGACAATCAAGTCATGCAATGAACTATTTTTAGTCTCAATAAGCTAATTCACTTACCAACTGGTCGAGTTGTAGCAAATTGTAGAAAATACTTTACGGTTTTCCTCTTGTACTTGACAAATTAATTTAAAAGAGTTCGAATTAGTTGTAAATTACTTTGGAGCATAAATGGAATCTAATGTATTTGAAAATTTACGGTATTTCTATTCTTAGAAAAATTTTAATTTTATTAAGTATCATTGAGTTTTTTAAAAATAGGTATAAATTTGGAGGATTTTTAAAAAGAAGTTGTAACTGATCTAATTATCCTATTTTATTGAAAAAAATATATGTTGCGTATCGATGGTTAAGGTGCAAAACCTCGTAAGTTGGATTTTTTCCATTTAACCTTTTATTCGATAAACACTTAGAAAAAAATATATTCTTTAAGCTTACAAAATCTCGTCCATTATTAATTTTAATTAATTTTACGGACCCCTGGCGCCATCTGCCAAAACCTCGTAAAATTAATTTGCCAGACAGTACTTAAATTCAGAAATCTCTTAATTCGACTTACGAGGTTTTGATACTAGAGTTACCTAGTTTTCCAAGTTTAAATATTTAAAGTTAAAACCTCGTAAGTAGATTTTTTTAATTAACAAAAATTTTCAAAAAGTATATATATTATCGTATATCCCCAGAAAATGGTTCAGCAAATCATCTAATTCTGTTTAAAATACTTTTTCAAATTTCTCAATTCGTTTTTCGCTTCTCCTGTAAAATTTATAAAAACCGACTTACGAGGTTTTGCACCTTAACCATCGGTATATAACTCAAATTTAAAAAAAACGCTCTTCGTTCAAAATTTTCAAAAAAATAATAGGGACCTATTAAAAAATTTGAAAGTGAGCCAAACCTCATCCAACTTAAAAAAAATAATTATGCTTATATTTTGGCGATATGCAAATACCAGCTAATGATTTCTGCAGACGTTCCGGAGCTGGAGAAGAGAAGGAAATTATTTAACAGTTTTTGTGTGAATGCCCTTGCCTCGCGAGAAGAAGGTTCAATGCCTTGAGCGAGCCATTCGTTAATAATCTGAAGAAAGTAAGCAACTTACAACTGGATGGACTCACTAACTTTATTAACAGTAGTAGCTGGTTTAAATGAGCTGCCAAGATTCTTTTATGTTGTATATACGTCGCGGTAACCATCAGGAAACTTATGCGGATAGGTTCAAGGGTAAAAACTCTTGAATTTTGATAAACCAATGTACTCAGATGAATGATAAGAGTCTACCATCGTTTTAACTCGCCATTTGCCTATACCGGGTGTTTCTCAAAAGACGTTCACCCCTATAACTTTTTTATATTTATAGATATTAAAATGAAATTTTGAGATTTTGCATTAGAGATGAGTCTGCATTGATTGGCATAATTTTCAATTTGTTAGCACTTTCGGTTTGACCGAAAGTGACATTGACTTTGGTATTTTAAACGGGACATCTTGTATATTTTTACTTATTTGGGTTCAGCATAACATTATGAGTGAAATGAAACCTCACTTGTCATTTTTTACAACATTTTTATGTTTATTTTTAATCTAGAGTGCTACAAGTCAATTAAATCTGTTAATTTATAGTCAAGTAGTAAATACATGAAAATTAAAATTATGTCATAATAATTGACTTTCTAAGTTTTACAAGCGTTTAAAAAATGAAATTATGTTTTCCTGACGTTTACTCCATTTTTCCAAATGGAACGATGGTGGCTCACTAGGATATTTAAAGCGAGCATTTTTTTTTTCAACAATTCAAAAAAATTACGAGCATATCAATTTGTTCATTTCTAGTAAAACTAACTGTCTGACTAACTAATCTGATTTCAATGTAAGTTTAATAAACAAATGACATTACAATTTTAATTTAGAACCATATTGCTTTTCAAAACCATTCCATTGTTTATCAAAGCCGCCTTTATATTTCTTTAGAAAAGACAGGGCGGCAGTAATGCATAACGCTTTTAAATTTGCGATTGGGATTTAAGACAAATCTTTCAGTGTCAATTTTAAAATACCATAGGAGTGTATGGTATCAAATTGTTGGAAAAAAAATGCTCGTTTTAAATATCCTAGTGAACTACCATCGTTCCATTTGAAAAAATGGAGTAAACGTTAAGAAAACAAAATTTCATTTTTTAAACGCTTGTGAAACTTAGAAAGTCAATTTTTATGACATAATTTTAACTTTCATATACTACTTGACTATAAATTAACAGATTTAATTAATTTGTAGCTCTCTTGATTGAAAATTAAAAAAAAACATAAAAATGTTATAACACGTCAAAAAATGACAAGGTAAGTATCATTTTACTCAGAATGTTATGCTGAATCCCAATAAGTAAAAATATACAAGATGTCCCATTTAAAATACCAAAGTCAAGGCCACTTCCGGTCAAATCGGAAATGCTAACAAATTGAAAATTAAGCCAATAAATGCAGACTCATCTCTTATGCATAATCTCAAAATTTTATTGTAAAATCTATAAATACAGAAAAGTTATAGGGGTGAACGTCTTTTGAGAAACACCAGGTATACCATTTACTCGAAACCCTCTAAACCTATCAAATTTATTTCAAGACATATTTGTTAATTTAGGCGTTCTAGAACGGCTATAAACGACTAATGAACAGCTATGAACAGCTAATGAACAGCTTTGAACAGCTAATATAATAGCTTTAAACGACTAATAAACGGTTTTGAACGACATGAACGGCTTTGAACGATTTATGGACAGCTTCGAACCTGCGCACTGCTGGCGCATGCGCAGAAGGGACTTGCGCAAATTGATGATGAACATCCCATCTATAACTACTAAGTTGGTCTACTTATGTTAACAGAAGTAATAGCATATTTTGAAAACGAAAGGGAAATGGAAAAATGCTACATGAGAATCAGAGTGTAAGGATAGGTCTTTTTATACTTTTAATTGGGAGTACTTGTACAATTATATACAAGTGCGTACAAGCACGTACAAGTACAACGGTGTACAACTGTGTACAAGTGCGCAGAAGTGCGTATACAAACTTGTACAAGTGCGTCTAAACTGGTACAAATGCGTTTACAATTGTACAACTTATACAACCTTGTACAAAGCCTGTACAAAAGCTAATCGAGCCACTCTGATTGCGAGTAAATTAGGTTTGTCAATGTTATTACTGTCAGAGTTGCGTGATTAGTTAATTACTGTTTAAGACCTTTGTGCAACGAGACTGCTTATGCACTCGCCAGGGAAGGCGCAAACATGTCTATCGAACTAGCAGAGAATAATGTGGCTAGACCACTGGGATCAGTCAAAGAAGAGATAGATCAAACAGCTAAACTCGCAGCACAACTTGAAGCATCTCCAGGCAATTGTGGCCCCTACTTGATAACAGGAGAACCGCAGCGCTATTACAGCACAGTCGGAAAGACCTAAGAAACATCACTGCCGAGTCACCGGACATTGCCTGTTCGGTAGACACGCTGAACGTATGCAAATACCAACTAACGACTTCTGTAGAAGTTGCAGAGATGAAGAAGAGGAGGAAAGTATTCAGTATTTCTTGTTTGAATGCCCGGGCCTCGCGAGAAGGTTCAATGCCCTGGGCGAACCATTTTTTAATGATCTGGAGGAAGTGAGCAGCCTGCAACTGGGTCGACTTACTAAGTTTATTAACAGTAGTGGCTGGTTTGAATGAGCTGTCAAGATTCTTCTACCATCGTGTTAACAATCAGAAAGCTGATGCAAATAGGTTCCGCGGAACATGTGTGGTACCACAACGGTCTTTATAGGACTACGTGTGACTGTTTGGACAATGCCAGAGGTCTGCCACTCTAACCTAAGACCTTTTTGCATTCCAACATAAGTGTCTGCGGACTTCAATAATTATCACCATATAAAAACGTAAACATTTTCACTATATTTCTAACTAGCGTGTACCCGGCCTGCGTTGCAGCCCGGCATTATACGACGTGAGATAATAAGGCGAACAAACCTTAAACTCAACCGTTTGCCGGCCCGTCCACAATTCACATCCATGCATAAAACATAGTCTGTCTTCATCTATTCCGTCTTCGGTGCTTCGGATCGATGATTGAACGGGCCGGGGACCGGTTAGGTTGGGTCGTTCGTTCTCCCTACTCTAATTTATCAGTGTTTATCAGTGTTTCTCTATAATATTATGCATGTATTATACATAAAAACCTTCCTATTGAATCACTCTATCTATTTAAAAAAACCGCTTCAAAATCCGTTGCGTAGTTTTAAAGATTTAAGCACATATAGGGAAAGGACGGGCGATAGCGACTTTGTTTTATACTATGTTAAGATTATTCATTTTTACTCTGCGTGGCTTCCTCCTTTGCTCTGCCTTTTTAACCAACCTTATTAATTCCTGTTTATGTTTTAGTTGTATATTATTGTATTTATTAAAGGTTTGTTTCATTTCGACAAGGAATTCGTTCATTATCGGGCATTTCCAGTCGCTCAACTAATTTGCCACTGTAACAATCGAATTGCTAGGTTCAAAATTTAATTGACATGCTGGAAATTACTGTTCTGGCAGGATTCTCTTGCTGGGTTGGAACAAAGCTAAGGTCGTCAAGCCGTGGGCATCGGTGTTATTGTTATAGGACTTTCCGTTCTCTATTTTATTTAAACTTTTTTTGTGCTTAGCTCGTAAGCCCTTATCAATTAACAAAAAAAATCAACAAAACTTTTCGTATTTCCTCTCAAACACAATAAATTCATTTGGGAGTTGCCGCTGAGCTTTGCTTTGTTTCAATTTTACTTTGGCTAACAAACTGATGTCTGGCATTCAAAACGACGGCGTTTTTCGAAGATTGGTTTTGACTATAGAACAATAATAATAGATTCGATATGATAGATGGTAACAGGCTGTGACGTGAATTTTATTTATGTTTTTTTACTACTATGTTTTAAAATAATTTACCTTACTGCACCGCCAGACTGGCCAGGGAAAATCACATGTATTTGCATTTTAATTTTTAATATTATATATTATTGTTAGTTAAAATGTCTACAAGCCTTATCAGTAAAGAGCGGATTATATGCACTTAAATTCAGCCAAAATATGCCCATATATATTATATATGCCTTGGTTGCCTTTAAAATATGCAGTTATTTGCATTTTTTTTACCAAATATGCATACTGGTATGCAATATTCTTAATTTATTGTAGTAAAATTAGGTAAAGAAATATATGGGGTTCTAAGAAATATGTTTATTTTTTTTAAATGCAAGAAAAACAAAGAATAATAAAAGTAAACAATTTTTTAACCTAAAAATTTATAAAAGGTATTTATTACTAAATATTTTTCAAAATTTTCAACTTGTCTTGTATTGTAAAAATATGTTTATACAAAGAGAAGCATCTTTGAACATCTACTGATGTAATTGGACAATGCTGCAATTTAGGTAGCAAAATATAAGGCCAAGATACTACTTCGTTGGATGGTTCATCCTCATAAATGCTTTTTACTGCAGTTAAGTATTTAAATCCTTTATTCTTTTTTACAGTTACATCCAATCTGTTCCTTACTTGACCTCCTACTTTACAACTTACTTTTCAACAATACTTAAACTTTAGTCTCTTAAACTTATATTTCTACAGAAGTATGTATTACAAATCGATATAAATAAAGTTTTTTAACCAGGTAATAATAACGCATTATTATGTGACAATAAACAACCCCTAACAATATACCTGGAGACCCCGGAAACCTCGGAAACCCCCAATACGCCAATAAGCCTTTAAAGCTTTAAATTTTTTGATAAAGCCGACATCATAAAAATATGCTCCTAAAATAATAATTTATGAAAAATATGCATTTTATTATAAAATTGACAAAATATGCAAAAAATGTATACCAGGTGTAACAGAATCATGGTACACCCCCCGTATCTCCCTTAGTTTTAAAGGTAATTGATTGAAATTTGGGATATCCCCTATACATAATAAGCGGCACTTTTTGACCTACAAATGATTTTTTTTTTTCACTTCCAGTTTCGCCGGAAGTGATACCAACTTTCGATTTTTAAATAGAACACCCTGTATATTATTACATTTTTGAATTCTGCATAATTTTCTGAATCCAATGATACCACAAAAGTGACATTTCAAGCGTAAGAAATATTTATTGTTTAATTTTTAATTTTCCATTTAAGTGTGCCATGACGGTTCCGATTTATTCCAATTGATCCATCTAATGCTAGAAAAATCGAAGTCCCGTCAAAAATACTAAATTGCGTTTTTTATAAGCAAATAAAATTCATCGTAATCGTTTTTGGGGTAAAACTCAATTTTTCCAAATGGAACCATAGTGGTACCGTGGTACCATTTCTTAGTACTATTAATAAGGAATTTATTCATACCTGGTAATAACATGTGCGATAAGTACAATCAAAATTATAGCTAAAAGAAAATACAATTATTTTGTTCTAATTTAATGCTAAGAAGTTACTAAGGTGAACAAAAATAACAACAAATGTAAAGACTTTTCCAATACACAATAAAAACACCGATACACCACCGAATACTTATTTGACAATCTGAATAATTTCATTGTTTTCAAAGCCACCTTAGTAACTTCTTAGCATTAAATTAGAACAAAATAATTGTATTTTCTTTTAGCTATAATTTTGATTGTATTTATCGCACATGTTATTACCAGGTATGAATAAATTCCTTATTAATAGTACTAAGTACCACGGTACCAATATGGTTCCATTTGGAAAAATTGAGTTTTACCCCAAAAACGATTACGATGAATTTTATTTGCTTATAAAAAACACAATTTAGTATTTTTGACGGGATTTCGATTTTTCTGGCATTAGACGGATCAATTGGAAAAAATCGGAACCGTCATGGCACACTTAAATGGAAAATTAAAAATTAAATAATAAATATTTCTTACTCTTCAAATGTCACTTTTGTGGTATCATTGGATTCAGAAAATTATGCAGAATTCAAAAATGTAATAATATACAGGTTGCTATTTAAAAATCGAAAGTTGGTGTCCTGATGTGAAAAAAAAGCATTTGTAGGTCAAAAAGTGCGGCTTATTATGTATGTGGGATATCCCAAATTTCAATCAATTACCTTTAAAACTGACGGAGATACGGGGGGTGTACCATGATCCTGTTACACCCGGTATATGCATTTTACATATATTCAGCCCTTTACTTATTGTTTATTTTTGACATTAAAGCTGGAGTTATAAACTTTGTGTTCGGGTTTGTTCGGGTTGTTTATAAATTCCAGCTTGAAGCATATTTTAACTTTAACATTAAACATATCTGAAATTTAGTGCTTTCATTGAAAGAAAATAATTCCCAAAAATGGTCTATACAGGGTGTTTCATTAAGGTCGAAGAGCGGCCATATCTCGGAAACAATTGGGCATAGAAATTCAGGAAAAAAAATTAATAACTAAAGTGGCTATAAGAAAATCCTGGAAATAATTTTTAAGTTCCGCATTTTGCCGCAAGGGGGCGCAATTGAAAAGTAAATTTTAACATTTTAGATATCTCCGAAAATTGCACGTTAAGGTATATTTTTAATAACACCATTAAAAAGCTTGGACAATTTTGCATAATTTTGGTCCCGTGCTTGTTGGCGTACCGACTTTAGTAAGAGTGGGGGAAGCTGTTGAAAGTGTAATCATTTAAATCGCTGTAACTTATAAACCACTTATCCGATTTTAGCAAACTAAAACTTGTTTGGAAGAGAAATGTGAGTACTTTTAATTGTCGTCTTGAGTGGTCCATTATGCTTCTCAAAAAAAAAATGCTAGAGGGCGCAATTTGTAATAATAACAGTTTTTTCGATTTTATCCCGAAAATTCAAATAATACGGTATAACTATGACATCATAATCGAAAAGTAGATGAAATTTGCAAGAAAAGATGTGAAGACTGCAGTTCGATATCTTTGTTCGTTTCAGAGTTATTGCCAAAACAATAATTTTTAATACAAATTGCGCCCTCTAGCAATTTTATTAGAAACTATCTTGTACCATTGGATACGACAGTTGAAGGTACTTACCTTTTTCTTCCAAACAAGCTTAAATTTAGTAAAATCGGTTAAGTAGTTTAGAAGTTACAGCGATTTTAATGTTTACACTTTCTCTTGATAAGAGTGGGAGAATCTATTGAAAGTGTAAACATTAAAATCGCTGTAACTTCTAAACGACTTATCCGATTTTACTAAATTTAAGCTTGTTAGGAAGTACCTTTAATTGTCGTATCTAATGGTACACGATAGTTTCTAATAAAATTGCTAGAGGGCGCAATTTATATTAAAAATTATTGTTTTGGCAATAACTCTGAAACGAACAAAGATATCGAACTGCGGTCTGCACATCTTTTTTTGCAAATTTCATCTACTTTTCGATTATGATGTCACTGTTATACCGTATGATTTGAATTTTCGGGATAAAATCGAAAAAACTGTTATTATTACAAATTGCGCCCTCTAGCATTTTTTTGAGAACTATTATGGACAACTAAATACGACTGGTGAAATTGCATAGATTTCTCTTCCAAATAGTCTTTAGTTTGCTAAAATCGGATAAGTCGTTTATAAGTTACAGCGATTTAAATGATTACACTTTCAACAGCTTCCCCCACTCTTATTAAAGTCGGTACGCCAATGAGCATAGGACCAAAATGATGCATAATTATCCAAGCTTTAAAATGGTGTTATCAAACATATACCTTAATGTGGAATTTTCGGAGTTATGTAAAATTTTAAAATTTACTTTTCAATTACGCCCTCTTGCGGCAAAATGCGGAACTTAAAAATTATTTCCAGAATTTTCTCATGGCCACTTTAATTATAATTTTTCTTTTCCTGAGTTTCTATGCCCAGTAGTTTCCGAGATATGGCCGCTCGTCGACCTTAAAAAACACCCTGTATAGCTGTCTATTACGGAAATGAGTGATGAGTCTAAAGATCCGTTACGTGTGGAATATGCGTCTTTCAATACAGTACCTATCTAAAAAGTTGCTTTAGTTTTTTTAAAAGCTTTTTGTTCCTTTGTAAGATTTTTTTACCTATACCTATTGGATAACAGCTTACCGTTTTGCCATTTTTCAAGCCATTTTTTAACCTATTTCCTAAATATATAACGAGTGGCAGGTGATATGATATTGGAAACTATTTAGTGAAATGTGCAAAAGTTACTGGGAATAAACAAACGGAAAAATGAACTTCTGACGGTAAAGAAAAATCCATCAGTAGTCATTATTCATCATAAGCTTTGTTTCGCTTGTTTTTTATTTTACTATTTATTATATTTCACTATTTGAGTTGTTTGTATCTTTGTTTTTAATGTCTTTTCTTTTTTTGCTTTAATTGAACTTGAGTTTCGAGTTGACATTTTTTTTGCAAATAAAAGATTTAAAAAATAATAGGTGCACTTTCGTATATATATTAATTTAATTATTATATATTAAAATGGTAGATGCTGGCCCACCCGGCATCGCCCGGTGAGATACCATTGCATCGGCTTAGGCGGCGTGAAGTTGCTCTTGAGTTATTCTTTGAGTCAACGTTTCGTCGCTGTGCCGATGTTCCCGGTTTCCAGGGTGGGAAGAAAAAGCATGATGGAAGCTCCAGGACCAAAATACTCCGGAGATAAACTCGCCCCCCGATCGGATCTCCGGGTGGGGGCTGATCCTGTGGCCTCATCAAGCGACATTAACCGAACATCCACTGTCTCCGACAATATATTGGGTTCCCCTAACAACACTCAACGGAGAAATAGTGTGGCACCTATAGTTGCTGACACACCCAAAAACAGCAGCTTCAAAATTGATTTCTGCAATATCAGAGGGCTTAATACCAACATCAATTCAGTCCACCAGCACTTACAAACATCCAAGCCCCATGTGCTCGCACTGACCGAGACAAAGGTCAGATCGTCAACGAACACCGTCAGCTATTTATATCCTGGATACGATTTTCATTTCCGATTTAGACGCAACTTTGGGGTCTGTCTCTTTATCCGAGATGATCTTTGCTGCCAACGAGAGGACACACTTGAACCAGCAGAGTTTGATGTAATGTGGTTTAAAATATCAACGCAGAAAATCACCAAGTTTATCTGCTGCCTTTACCGTCCTCCAAGTGACACCCATTACAGAGCACTCTTCTCGTCACTAGCAAACACAATTGACTTCTTGCAAACCAACCATCCTAATGCCGAAGTCGCTATCTTTGGTGACTTTAACGTCCACAATATCAACTGGCTCAAATACTCAAATACCAACGATGAACAGGGTCGTGAGGCGGAATCTTTTGCGATCAGTTCTGGTCTAACTCAACTCGTGGAAGAACCAACGCGAATTCCAGACCGAGATGGAGATTTTGCTAGTCTTTTAGATCTCTTTTTGACATCCAACCCTGACCTATACACAGTCACCGTTCATCCTCCATTAGGATCTTCCGATCACAAACTTATTTCAACTCTAAGCGAGCTGCCAATTTGTTCTGAACAACCTCCTAAACCTCGTAAAATTTGGCACTACACATCAGCTAGTTGGGAAGACCTAAGGGACCATTTTCGCACTTTTCCTTGGCTGGAAGTATGCTTCTCTTCAGATGATCCATCCGCTTGTGCTCAAGAGGTCTCCGATGTCATTCTTACTGGCATGGAAGCCTTTATTCCTTTCTCCAAGAAGCGCCCTTCAAATGGCAAGCCCTGGTTTAGCAAGAACTGCAAGCGTGCTGTCAGAGCTAAAAATCTAGCTTACAGACAATGGCGTAAAAATCCTACGGATGTGAATCGCACCATCTTTGTTACCGCTCGAAACCAGTGCAAGCAAACGATAGATCAAAACAAAGAGGCTCACAACATGAGGATCAAAAATAAACTTCTCGCCAGTCCTAACGGATCTAGGTCCTTTTGGTCAGTCGCTAAGGCCGTCAGTCAAAATTTTACCAAATCAAATATTCCACCGCTAACACGTTCTGACGGCACAATAGCAACCACGGCTGAAGATAAAGCGAACTTACTCGCAGAACTATTTGCTTCACACTCCACGGTAGACTTTCAGGGAAAAACACCCCCGAACATTCCAGCAGTTCGATCGGAAATGACTGATATCGTATTCCGTCAGCGTCCTGTCAAACGAATTCTGAAGGGGCTCGATGCCAAAAAAGCTTCTGGTCCAGATGAAATTCCTATTATAGTGCTCAAGAAATGCGCCGATGAACTCACACCAGTATTTTGTAGACTTTTTAACTTATCCTACAAAAAAGGAATATTTCCATCTTGCTGGAAAAAGGCGCGAGTCCAGCCTATACCAAAGAAAGGCAAGAAAACCCTGCCAAACAACTATCGACCAGTCGCATTGCTTTCAGTTATATCAAAGGTGATGGAGAAAGCTATTAACCAACAACTTATAAAATACCTGGAAGGCCTTAAAATTATCAGCGACCATCAGTATGGTTTTCGTAAGTCCAGATCAACAGGAGACCTGCTAGCCTATGTCACTCATCTTTGGAGCAACGCAATCGAACATCATGGGGAGTCCCGGGCTATTGCACTGGACATCTCTAAAGCCTTTGACCGTGTCTGGCACGAGGGGCTCCTAAACAAACTGCGTTCTTATGGTATGCCCGGTCGATTTTGTTCATGGTTGTCTAGCTTCCTCAAGGACCGCTCTCTGCAAGTGGCGATTGACGGGTTTCTCTCAGACACCTTCACCATCAATGCTGGTGTTCCTCAAGGGTCCATATTATCTCCCACTCTCTTCTTACTGTACATTAACGACCTTCTAGCGAAAACAGAAAATCCATTATATTGCTTTGCTGACGACAGCACACTTATCTCATCTTTTACTTTGAAACCTCAAACATCGGCTACTGACGCACATCTTCGCAGACAACATGAGGTATCACGCCTCAATAAAGACCTGGAAGAAATTTTGTCTTGGGGTGACAGTAACCAAGTCGAATTTAACGCTCAAAAAACCCAGGCTGCAGTTTTCTCTAAGAAGGTCAACATTGCAGAACCCGATATCGTTATGGCAGGACACGCAATTCCACTGACTTCGTCTATTAATTTGCTGGGTGTCAACCTGGGAGGAAATATGTCTTGGCATAATCACGTAGTGGCAATCGCCAGGGCAGCTTCTCAGAAGCTCGGTATACTTTTCCGTACCAAAAAGTTGTATACACCTCAACAACTTTTGACACTTTATAAAGCCCAGATTCGACCATCACTGGAATACTGCTCTCATATCTGGAGTTCTGCACCGAAGCATACCCTTCGGTTGTTGGATTCCATCCAAAGGAGAGCCGTTCGTCTAATCGGCGACCACGAGCTGACTAAGAGCCTCGACAGCTTAGAACATCGAAGACAGGTTGGTGATTTGACTCTCTTCTACAGATATTTTCATGGCAAGTGTTCGACAGATATTGCCCGCTCGATTCCACCTAGAGTGATACATGGCAGAAACACACGACGAACCACTGCCGCCCATCCCTATGTGGTTCAACTTAGTACACCCCGAACATCATTGTTTCAGAACTCTTTCATTTGGAGGACGTCATCTTTGTGGAACGGCCTTTCTGAGACCGTGTTTCCAACCGAATATAACCTCCAACGATTCAAGAAAAACGTGAATCGCTTTCTTCGCACACGCACCGCTCCCAGAGCGCCTTAAAGGATTTTCCTATAGTGCTTGTGCTCGATCATAAAAAAAAAAAAAAAAAAAAAAAAAATATATGTCTTCCCTAGTTTTTTCCACCAAAAAGAACAAACATATACTTGTAAAAACTGGTGAATGCACCGTAAAAAATGTTCGTCTGCGGCGTTGTCCTATAGTTGTTGTATAAAAACTGTTTGAGTTACTAATATTTAAAAAATACAATATGGCTAAATCCACACTACCTAATATCTCCTTTTTTAAGCATAGTTTTATGCTTCCATTGAAAACATAAATACCTACTTAATTTGACTGCAAGAATTTACTTGCTCTCTTAAGTAATATCTAAATAACTTATTTTATAACCTTTTTTCTTAAAATAAGTTTTTATTCAAAAATATTACATAGTTGAACTAAATTGTTTCGTGGTATTTTTCGAAAAACATTTATTTAAACGACTGGGGCAGCATTTAAACTAAGTAAATATCGACAAAGAAATCTATCAACAGGAATTTGTGCAGTCGTTGACTGTACCACCACTCCGAAAAAAAATGTTTTAAAGGTCGTTTTCTTATAATATTGCTTAAATTCTCAATTCATTGAAGAACATTAACTTTGGTTTATCCAACCCAGTGTTTAAAAGAGCAATAAAAAATCATTATCTCCGCATGCAGTAGTTACAATCTAAGCGTTACCATCCATGGGGATTGTGAGTCACATTTACCCGGGTCCCCTACCTCCTTCTCCCCTCTTTTTGCTACCATCAAATTAGTAGTATATTTTTTACCATGCTCCTCACATTCGGAACATCAGATATTATATAGCACCAAAATATTGTATATGTTAGATTAATTTAAGACATGAACAGTATTCAGATCCTCGGACTGGATATCTGCCCCACTAAGGCCTACTTTTTATGTAATTTACATTTGAGTAAACAACATTATTAATACTGTGCGAGCAAAAATTATTTGCATCAAAGAGGGCCTTGCATCTAAGGACGTAAGGCTTAGCCGTAGAGCTTAATACCTGTTGGGTGTCAGTAACTACCTGAATTAACAATCAATCAGTTATTCCGTCATCTTTGACAGTCGTTACAAGTAATTTGATTCATCGCTAATTTTTCCAATTTCTTGAAGAATTCACACAATTGGCTTTACGGAACAGCACAATAAATTCATGGTTGAAGCGTATTTTCGAAATAGGGTTAAAGTAAATGGTGAGTGGCAATACAATCCGGGTTTGTACATGGACGATTTTCACGAACATTTTCCTAACGTTGTTTTTATTTCTGGGGATCTTTATCATTGCCTGAAAAGAACCGTGGCTGTGTTTAGGGAAACAGGTTCTATGCAACACAAAAAATGAGCAGGAAGACCATTTGTAAAAACAGAAAAGCTTGTTGGAAACGTTCGTGAAATAATGCAAAATACGCCAACAAATTGTATAGGACGCCTGTCCCAAGAAGTGGGAAGATCTTATGGAACATGCAGGACTATTCTTAAGAAGTAGCTAAATTTATTTCCTTATAAAGTGCAAGTATTCCAAGAAATACAAGCCTGTATATTCTTACTTTGTTAATTTTGTAAACAACAAAAATAAATTTGTATTTGTCTACTTATTTTATTACTCATTAGTTTGGCATATCGTGTCATAATATGAATTTGACAAAATTTTAACTTCCCCATATCATTGTGATCTAAACCAAGCTCTACGTTTTTAATCCAAGCCGTCTTTGATGCAAATAATTTTTGTTCACACGGTATTATTGTGACTATTATTATTATATTCTTGAAATAAGAATTTTCCTATTACCTTGTCCCATAATATGCTTAATTTCAATCGAATTTAAATCCCACAAAAATAACACAATGCCGACACAATTTCGCTATTCATAATTTCTAACAAGGTCCTTATAGTATTTTATTGTATTCAGACCCTATTAGGCATTCTTGTTTCCCTCACCCTTACTATATGGACAAAATAATCCACTTAAATATTTTTAAAGTCAACTCAGGCAATGTTTTTAACCTAAAGTTTCAATAAGCTAATTGACTTCCCGGCTAAGCGAGTTGCAACAAATTGCACAAAATACTATTTTGGCTTTTCTCTTTAAACCGGCAAATTCATTTGGGAGTAATTTTAAACTCTGCTTTGTAACAATTTATTTTAGGCTAGGTTCGCCCTAGCGTGAACAAGTTAAAATTTGGTCATGGTATCGTTTTTATTATTCTACGATAACAACAAAATATTTTGCAAATTAGAGAACGTATTTTAGGTGATTAATAAATAGAGTATATTTTTTGAAGATATTTTCTGTTCCTAAATTAAAATTTAAGACCAGCTGACCATCATTGGAAATAAGAAAATCTCAAAAAAACTCAAGGACTCATTTTTCAATAAAGCCAAATTTTTTCGAGGGAATTTGTTGACATCCGTTCTTCTTATTTAAAAAAATTAGCAACTATACTAAATGTTTCGGTTAGAGACACTAATAAGTGTAAACTATAAATTGTAATTCTAAGGCTATTGTCTGAAATACTATCCATGTGCAATGAAGCTTGATGGTTCCGCCTATGTGCTTATTGGAGTGTGAGGTTTGCGGTTTGAGCTTTTTGTTTTAGATAAGGACTAAGGAGAGGCTTCTACATATGAAGACTACTTTGAATTTGCGTTTTCGCCTATGGTGTTCCGTGTCCAAAACCTTGGCTTCTGACCACATTATATTATGTTCGTTGGTCGATACATGATTCGCTATTTACCTGATCTCGAAGTTTCACGTCTTTGGGTATGTTTCAGATGTTTTTTAACTCGTACGGGAACAGGTATTTTCTTTCTCCAATGAACGATTCGCCACACTCGATGGATGAAATCTTTTGTGTTTTCATTACGTGGGGGTTTTACTTTTCTAAGAAAGCTTCTAAGCGTATTTCCGGATTTGAAAGCCGTTTTAATATTATAGTTTATGGTTATCCTCATAATCTTTTCAGAAATCCCTTTAATATAAGTTTTTGTAAGAAATGCTTGTTCCTCTTTCGTTTCTGTACTAGTTTTGACTTTGCGATTTCTTAGTTTGTAGATGGTAGTAGTTAAAGGTTTCAGGGTAATCATTCTGTTTTAAATCTTTTTTGATATTTGAAATTTCAATATTAAGGTCTTCCGAATTATTGCAAATGTTAGATGCACAATCAACAAACAATCCGGAAGATCTTAATATTGAAATTTCAAATATCAAAACTTAATCGCTCTCAACGGGAAACTAGACCACAGTATACCAAGCAGAAGTTCATGCAAGATAAGCATGGATACAAAAAAATCTTGAAAACGGCTACCACAACCAAAAGATATACATCCTGTCAGACAGCCAAACTCTTAAGGCTCTGAACTCCAACCGATTCACATCAAAGATCACAATGGGGTGCCTTACCGATCTGAAATAACTGACAGCCAGGAACAACAAGGTGGAACTTCTTTGGGTTCCCACTTACTCATGGATAAAAGGACAACAAAAAAGCAGACGAACTAGCGAGGGCTCTGAACCTGCTCTTGCAATATCAAATCAGGTAACCAAAACAACATTCGATAAACGTGCGCAAAAGCAACATCTATCTAGATGAAACGGTACACCTCGTCAAACACACGCACGGGCTGTAATTGGGAAGCCCTCGAAGAAACTATTTGAATACCATCAGCGATCTAACAGAAGCAGCGCTATGAAAACTTCAACGGTGGGCTGCGAGATGCGGTTTGAGAATCAACCAAGAAAAAACGGAGCTGGTTCTATTCACACGCAGAAGGGTGATTGAGAACTTCAGGCTCCCAGTCCTGGACAACAGTACTTTAGTGCTGAAAGAAAAAGCAAAGTATCTAGGATTGATACTCGACTCCAAGCTTAACTGGGGCACGAAGGTACAAGAACGAGTTAAAAAGGCGTCAGTTACGTTCTATGCCATTCACAAAAGCTATTTGTAAGAAGTGGGGATTGAAACCCCACATAGTTTACTGGATTTATACAGCCATTGTAAGACCTATACTAACCTACGGGGTCCTGGTCTGGTGGACTGCTTTGGAAAAAGCAATAAACATGAAGAAACTAACGAAGGTACAACGGACAGCTTGTTTAGGAGTGACCGGTGCCCTTCACTCGGCACCGACGGCGGCATTGGAAGTGATGCTGCATCTGATACCCATGGATATTTACGGAAGGAGTGTGGCTGCAAAAAGTGCTCTGCTCTGAAAGAGTCGAAATGCTGGACCAGCACCAACTACGGACACAGCAGCATACTAAGGATATATCCAAGCCAAAATTTGCGAGAGCCGACCGATTACACTGTTTCGCTGCCAGACTTTGGAATGGGCTTTTCTATGCTCATTCCGGGTAGGGAAGAGTGGGAAGGCAATCAAGTAATAATGGAGGCGGATCACTCGATCTTCACAGACGGTTCAAAAATGGACGTGGGGGTTGGAGCTGGTATCTTCTCCGAGTACATGCTAATACAGAGGTCGTACAGACTCCCTGACTATTGCAGCATTTTCCAGGCAGAAATTTTTGCAGTGGATAAAGCAGTCAACACTCTGCGGGATCACCCTGGCTTGAAAGCAGCTGCGTCTATAGCAATCTATATAGACAGTCAAGCAGCCATAAAGGCAATTTGCTCCAGCAGCACTAAGTCAAAATTAGTAAGGCGCTGTCACAACAATCTCTGCACACTTGGTGCTCAACATCTAATCACCCTGTGTTGGGTTCCTGGACATAGCAAAATACATGGCAACGAGACTGCTGATGTGCTCGCCAGGGAGGGCGCAAGCAGGTCTGCCGAACTAGCAGAGAATACTGTGGCTAGACCACTGGGATCGGTCAAAGATGATATAGATCAAATAGCTAAACAACTTGCACAAAGACGGAAAGATGGACAGGGCTGGCAACTTGTAGCATCTCTAGGCAATTGTGGCCCCTACTTGACGACAGGAAAACCGCAGTGCTATTACAATACGGTCGCGGAAGGACCTAAGAAACATCACTGCCGTAGTCACCGGACATTACCTGTTCGGTAGACACGCTGAACGTATGCAAATACCAACTAACGACTTCTGTAGAAGTTGCAGAGATGAAAAAGAGGAGGAAAGTATTCAGCATTTCTTGTGTGAATGCCCCGGCCTCGCTAGAAGAAGGTTCAATGCCCTGGGCGAACCATTCTTTAATGATCTGGAGGAAGTGAGCAGCCTGCAACTGGGTCGACTCACGAAGTTTATTAACAGCAATGGCTAGTTTGAATAAGCTGTCAAGATTCTTCTACGATCTACGTCACGTCGCGTTAACCATCAGGAGGCTGATGCGGATAGGTTCCGCGGAACACGTGTGGTACCACAACGGTCCTACAGGACTACGTGTGACTGTTTGGTCAATGCCAGAGGTCTGCCACTCTAACCTAACCTAACCTAACTAGTAATTGGAATGCTACTTCAAACGTGTACCCAGTAAAGGCAAGTGACTGGCTTGTTAACAGGTCACTGGCACTTACGATAACCCCTTCAACGAGTAGGAATTTACAATAAACCCATTAAATGCAGACTTTGCGGTGAAGAGGACGAATTCGCCTTTCATATCATATACAGCTGCGAAGCACTAATCATCAAAAGATTCAGAATCTTCGGAAACAATCAACGTGGCGACAACCTTCCGCGTAATAAACTTGGAAGAAGGCTATTAAACCTTATAGGAGCAAATCTCTTAACACTGGGGTGTACAATAAGCCAGAAGGCAGCAGTATAAGAAGCTTGGGCTACACACTCACCCCTTGCCTTTAAGCAACCAATCAACCAGCCATGGAACGCGAGTGGAAGTAAATGTTTTAGATTCATCAACGCCCACCCAGCCTGAACCCCTAATCGTAGAATCAAGATATTTTTAGGGGGCCGTATTCATAAAAAAAAGGTTATGCTTATACTTGCAGAATATGAAGGAAATCATTCAGCTTGCATTCATAATATTCCGAGTAAAACTTTATATTTATAGAGTATGAGCATATCCTTACCAAAAAAGTATTTGGTTATTCATAAACGTTACCTTTTACTCTAAAAAAAAAAAAATCCTTCAATAATTTTGAGTGTGGTCAGTGTGTAGTGATCAGTTGTAGCGATGGCAGATGTTGTGAAACTGAGAGAGATTAAACAGTACAAGCAGCGTTTTTCAACACTTGTTCGTGATTACAAAGAATTATACCGGTTTGAAGAGGAAAATGTGCAATGGCTTGCCAACACATGGGAATAAATGCTGAAACTCGAGGAGGTGCGTTATCATCCGTCTTAAAAATGAAGATATCTTTACGCTATCAGTGACCCTGGGTATCAGAAAGGTATTGGTCAAGAACTGGGTGTAAGTCAACCTACAGTATCTCGTACAGTGACTGCCGTAATTGACAGCATAGTTGAGCAATCAAATTACTGCATAAAATTTCCGTCTACTAACAATGAACTTATGGATGCGAAACAGTTATGGCAAAGCAAGTTTAGATTTCCGACAGCAATTGGTGTAGTTGACTGTACCCACATAGGAATACTGAAACCAAATCGCCATGGTGATGAGTATGTCAACCGAAAAGGTCATCCTACACTGAATATGCATGCCACTTATGATGCAAGAGAAATGTCCACTAGTATGGACGTTAGTTGGCCTGGATCGGTCTACGATTCAAGAATATGGAGAAATTCACAAATAAGGGTTCATTTACAAAATAAAAACAACGTCGTGCTACTGGCTGATGATGAATATGGAATAAAGCCGTGGCTCATGACATCATTCAGAAATCCCGCTCGAGGTCCTGAACTAAATTATAATAAACTTTTGAAATAAGAGAGTGATAATTGAACGTTGTTTTGGTCAACTGAAACGCCGATTTCCTTTTTGGCAATATGTTTGCCGAGTGAAACTGAAGAGTGTGCCAAAAATAATTGTTACCTGTATTATGCTTTATAACGTGGCAAGAACTTTGAAAGACATCGATTTTGAAGCACCAGAAGAAGAAGTGCCAGAAGAAGATGACAATGATAATGACGAATTTCATCTACCTCTTCGCCAGCAAGGACAAGAAGTCAGAAGAAATTTGAGCATTCTAATAAACAACTTTGATAATTAAATGTAGGTATAAAACTGTATAAAATTCAAATTTAGTTTTATTATTTACGCCATAATAATATAAAATCATTTTGGTTTTTAAAAAACAAAATTCGAATATTAATTATAATAAGTTTATTCACATACCCTTTACTTATTCTTGGAGGATATCCTTGCAAGTATAAGGTAATCATTATGAATACGAAAAAAAGGAAATGCTCTTACTCCTACCTTTTTCTTCAACTCAAAACCTTATACTTCTACCTTATACTTACAAAGATATCCTTCAGTTTTATGAATACGGCTCATTATGTCTTCTCCCTATCACGTAGGCATCCACTAAGAAAATATTTTTAGAAAATCAGCCCCTAAGGGGTTTAAATCGGGGGTTAAAATTTTTATAGAAATTTCTAAATTTTAGAGACTACAACTGGTGGACGTTTAAAACAAAGAAATATCAATTTATTCAAACCCAAAACAATTTCAGAGTTCCAAGTTGCTCAGAAATACATGTAGAATCTAAAAATTAAAAAATATATATACAGGGACTACAAGCATTTTGATAGTGTTCTCTTCAATGATGATTTGGCAAGGGTTCCGTTTGATAATATATATTATTTGCCTGACTTAAATGAAAAGTTAAATTATTTAATACTTATCTGGAGCATATTTTTGATAATCATGCACCAAGGCGAACTCTTAGAATTACTAAGCGGAGAGCTCCTTGGATATCACCGAATATAAAATATCTTATGAAACTTAGAGATAATGCTCTGTCTAGGTGGAAGAGAAAGAGAACTAATGAGAGTAGGAAATATTATAAACAGCTAAGAAACTATGTTGTGACTGCTCGTGATGCTGAGAAAAGGGCTTACCTCGAAAACAGGGTTAGAGTAAATAATGTTGGAGATAACTGGAGATTATTAAAAAATCTTAATATGTATGGAAAAAAATATCATTCAATTCCGGAACATCTTGGTGATGTAAATAAAATTAATGATTATTTTGTAAATATTGATAAAACTGATCCAAACTCTGACACTTTGAATTTTTATTTAAATAATAGAAGGGAAGATATTTTGGATTTTAATTTCAGAATGGCAACTTTGGATGAAGTTAGGTTGGCACTTTTTTCTATAAAATCAAAGGCTGTGGGTAGTGATCAGATCGGCATAGATATGTTACTTCGTTGTTGCCCCATGATTTTGCCCGTCATTGTGCATTTGGTAAATATCTGCATCGAGACATCAGCAATTCCTGATTGTTGGAAGTCATCCCATGTAATTCCTCTACCCAAAGTTAGTTCACCTACTGAATTAAAGGAACTGCGTCCAATAAGTATTTTGCCTACATTGTCAAAGGTCATTGAGCGGGTTCTTTATGATCAGATTAAGGATCATGTAGCACAGTGTGGGATCTTGCCAGGCACACAATCGGATTTTCGTGCGAATTACAGTTGCTCTACGGCATTACTTAAGGTGACTGATGATATTTTTTTGGCCACAGACCAGGGAAAGCTAACAACGCTTGTCCTTTTGGATTATACCAAGGCATTTGACAATTTGGATCATTTTCTCATGGTTGCAATTCTGAGATACCTGGGTTTTCAGGACGATGCTTGTAGAAGTTATTTATCAAATAGAACGCAAGTAGTTTCTTCTAATGGACATTTTTCTGAGCCTGGAAGTCTCTCGTGTGGAGTACCTCAGGGCTCGATACTTGGTCCCTTGTTGTTTTCCCTCTACACGTCCCAATTTTATAGACATCTAAAACATTGTTCAGTTCATTTCTATGCGGATGACACGCAGATCTATATTTCATATACACCTGATAATATTGATGAAGCAAACCAGAAAATAAATGACGACTTGGGTGTCCTCTTAAATGTTTCTCATTCTCATTGTTTGAGTCTGAATCCCAGCAAGTCTCAGGTTTTATTGTTTGGAAAAAGTCATAGTAGAGAGACACATATGAATCGTGTTGGTGTTTGTCTTAATGATGTTCAGTTGGAACTGTCTGACGTTGCCAAGAATTTGGGTCTATTAATGGATAAAGATCTTAGATTTTCTGCACACATTAGCAATTGTATAAAAAAAAGCATTTGGCAATCTGAAACTGATTTATGGTCAGAAAAATATACTTAATGCTTCGCTTAGGGCAATGTTATGTGAATCCCTAGTCTTATCACATTTTAACTATGCGGATGTTGTTTATGGTCCTTGTCTTCTGGATGAGGATGTTCGTCGTATTCAGTTAATACAAAATTGTTGTGTAAGACTAATAGGTGGCATTAGTAAGTATGATCGGGGTGTTTCTGCCAAAATAAGGGAACTTAAATGGTTGAAGATAGATGAAAGACGGGTGTTGCATGCGCTTACTTTATATAATAAAATCATATGTAAAAAATGTCCAGACTATCTTTATGATAAAATTAAGTTTCGAACTGATATACATAACCTTGATTTACATCATAAACTCATTATTACCCCACCAATTTACAGAACAAACTATTTTCAAAGATCTTTTTCATTTAATATTGCAAAATTGTATAATAAAGTTAAACCAGAAGTAAAATTGTTAACAGGTTATAAGTTTAGGCAACTAATTAAAGCTTCGATAGACAGTTATATGTAATATAATATGTTAATTAAGATAATGTTATTTTGGGTCTTCGTCCAGTATCTCTTAAGCGTAGTAATTGTTACAAAACAGCACATTTCAGTTTCAATATTTTTTTATCTAGCAGGCCAGGCCGCTGGTGTATAACAGGATAGACAGTTATATTAATTAATAGTGGTTATATTTTTAGGTTAAGCTAGGAGGTTCTGCCTCAACTTCGCCTTTTGTAACTTATTTACAATAAAGTATTTTATTATTATTATTATTATTATTATTATTATTATTATTATTATTATTATTATTATTATTTTTATTATTATTATTATTATTATTATTATTATTATTATTATTATTATATAGAATGTTTTACTTAAAATAACGATGTTGCTACTTGTTTTGTGCAGAAGCGGCAACGCCGCATCGCTGAATATATTTTAAAACAATAGAACATGGTCGTTTATCGGTACAACCAAATTTTCAATAAACACGTATCAGCCGCTTTCCATAAACGTCTAACGTTCCATCAACCCCTATATACCCCTCCCTCTTCCAATTATTCATGTCAATAAGTATTTAAGTACCATTCTACGGAAGTATAAAGTAGGTTAAAATAGATTAAACTATAAACACAAACTTGGTGACAAATCTTAACGACAAAACTATCAACAAAATCTATTTTACAGTATACGTAATATTACGTAATGAATAATAATTAAGTTTCAATAAGCTAATCGACTGCCTGGCTGAGGGAGTTGCTACAAATGTCATTGAAATAGTTTTCGGTTTTCCTCTAAAACTGAATTGATTCATTTGGGAATAGCCGTGGTTTACTGATTTGTATTAATTTCCCATGGACAACGAACTATTGTAAAGTTAGAAATTACTGTAATTGTGTTTGTATGAAAGTTAGTATGTACGTAGGTTTTTATTATTGGATCTTCGCTATTAAAAAATTGATAATAACTATCCCTGTAAAATGAACCTTTAGTTGTAATTTAGTAAGCGAATTGATTGAGAACAATTAGTTTTTAAAGTGTGTGTGTACCGACTTGGATACAGCCGCTGCTGCCGAGTCGGCACATATCTATTGTGTTATTAAAACGTGCAAAACACACACGAAAGTAAGGCGCCTCGCGCGGTTTTGAAACCACCTCCGCGCAGCGTCTAATTCATATGCCGCTAGCCAGTGGCGGAAGTAGGGCCAGGTAAACCCTTAGCGCCGCAGACAAAAAAAATTTGGGTGCCACGCCCTTTTTTGTTAATAGTTCTTGCTTTTAAAGTAGGAAAAATAAGCAAAAAGGCACCTAATTTAATTTATGAATTTACAATCATATCTTGAATATACCTAAACACGATAACAAGTTGAAACACACAAGCAATGTCAGTGGTTTCATCTGCGATAACAGCGATAAACGGAGAGTCCTTTATTTCTTTTATGACTTCGTCATGATACACATCTAACATATAGTCCAGAAGTTCATTTTGTAGGGGTTTTGATGTTCCTTTAAATACTTTCGATTTTTCAATATGATCTTTAAGAGCTTTGTCTAATTCTGAGCTGAAATTTATTAATTCACGCAATATGCCCCTATTTTCCGACGTCTCTTTTTCGTCATGACCTCTCAAAGCCAACTCAAATGCACCACAAAACCGAACGCAGTTTATAATTTGGTTTAATATGTATCTGTTTTTATCAATTTGTTCGTTTTTCTTCATTATTTCATTGTGATATACAGAATTTAATTGAGTTTTAATGTTAATTTTACCAAGCATACTGAAATTAAAAATATTGTTTAAATGTACCTTCGATTTTTCATTTATCCCAGAAATGGACCAAATCATCTGTACCTTTTTGGGACCAAGTTTGCTTCCCACCAAATAAAACACACATAAAACAAAATAGTCTATTAGATTTATCACAACCGCACACCCAAGTATTTTTTCCATAAAGTTTTCTTTAAAAATCTAATAGTATTCATTACTTATGTATTTCTAAAATAAAAAGTTCGTTAACCCTACATTAAATCAGCCACCGGCCGAAAGAAAACAAATCGGGACGCGACGCGAACATCAGCTGTTTAAAACGTCTAACATCAAACGGTCAAACGAAGAGAGCCTGGCTACGCCTTCAAGATTTTTGCCTGCTTGCATTCAAGGTCATTTTCCAACGTTTTTTTGTTAAGGTGATGGCGTTTTGTCACCTCCCGTGTGCCTCGTCGCGCTTGGCGCGGAAGCTACGTTACCGTTTTACGCATAATCGCTTCCTTTTAGATGGAAATTTGCACCCGACTGTGTTCCATTTTAAAATTATTTTGCTAATTGCTTTAAAAACGAGAATATTAAATTTAATAGATTTTGGTTATTTGTAAAGGGCAGGACGCTAGACAGGAGGACAGGTAGTGCCATGGCACTGTGGCTCTACCCCACGAGCCGCCACTGCCGCTAGCTGTTTTCTTGCTTGAAATGATTCGAGAATACCTGCCATGATATGCGACTGGTCATGACATCTAGATTTGTTTTGGAAATATTAACTTTATACTATCAGGTTTTTCACACTTTTAAGAATTTTCCATTTTGTTTGACAACATTGCAAAGAAATTAAAAACCAAATATGGTGTTATATGGATAATTTTAGGGGAAAACCAAGAATTCCTAAACATATAGGGTGTTTCATTTAAAAATTATCCTTACAACTTTTTAAAAAACTTTTTGTGGCTAACTCTAATAGTAGAGCAGATATTACTTTGTCACACAAAAGGGTCACCCTGTATTGTGTTAAGTGACATCCAAATATTGTAATATCACGGGAGTAATATAACGCACTGAATAAATAATTTATTTAATTTAAATAAAACTGGAATTTGTCGAAACAAATATTTATTTCCTATTGTCTGAACAAATATTTAGTTGAAAATATGTCTAAAGTTATTTGACGACTGAGTACAATTTATCATATTTAAATAAATATTAATTGATTTAAATAACTCAGGTATTAAGCTTGATAGGATGTGATACTTCATTAAAATAAATGTTTGTGACAAAATAAACTTATATAGCAAATAATAACTTATTTCCATCGGCAACATATTTATTTATTTTAAATAAAAAAATATATGTTCATTGTTAATCACTTAATTTAAAAGTAAATTATGGTGAGTATAAGAATTTGATCACTTATGGGAACAAATAAAAAAATATGCTACATTATATGTTAAAGATTATCTGTTAAACACCTATCTATAAAACAATAAACAATACATTTATGACAAAAATATAAATAAAATAAAACAATCACTAAAGGAAAATCTAACTTGCATGGGAACTGTAATGTTTGGGCAGTAATACCTTTTCCTGCAATAACTAAAGGTTTGCATTAAATAATATTTTATTTGACTAAAATAAATTAAATTTATTGTAAATAAAGAAAAATTTCTCAAAAATAAATATGTCTTACATTTCCAATTATTTAAGGCAAAATGTAAATATATAAGGCCATTTTGTTCGTTCTACATTGTGCAGAAATATTGAGAATATAAAACAAGAATATAGGTATATGCTTATTATTGTTTATGTACTTTTTACATAATTGTTAATAATATAAATATTTAATAAATTTTAGTATTATTTAAGTTTTATTCTACATAATATCGTTTTCGTGTTATTTAACCAAACTTTTTGCCTAAATTCACCTCCCACCCTCTGCCTCTTATTTTGGTATTGATTTATTTTTATTAAAATTTTTAAAAAATATCAGGTGGTGGCCAAGATTGTGGTTTAAAAGCCAATTTTAAACTTACATTGCACTATAATAACCAACCCTAGTTATTTCCAGCACTAGCAAAGATAAAGTACTCGACTGGGAAATCGAACTGGCCAGGATGGCATGGTAGGCTAATATAGCAACTATGACTGAAACCCTTCCTTTTGTCCTAATTTCGCGGAATTAAAAAGAACCAAAGGGATCGCAGCTTTATTTGACGTAAATAATTAAAAACCATACAAATATCATAGCAAATTCAAATAAGCCTATTTATTTAATACAAACAATATTTGTGTCAGACAAATAAAACATATTTGATCCAACAAATAATTTATTAGACTTAAAATGAACATTTTTTTCAGTGCGGACATGAATTAAGTTTATACAGATTAAAATATGTCTCTTTTCATTCAATAATCGGATCGTAGTTGCATTTTAAAAACTATTAGATCTTGTCAAAGTTAGGGTAAACTAAGAATCTGTCAAAAAAATAATTTAATTATCCCTGGCACGAGTGGCAGGAGGTACAGTTTTTTCCTACAAACCCTATGGTGCACTAATAAACAACAATATGCAGTAGGTATATAATAGATATAGTAATTCAGAATAGGCCTCTGCGCCATGCCGACAGAACACCCTGTATATAGAACAATCTTCTAAAGAAAACAATAATTTTTAATTCATTTCAAGCCCGGTAAATTCCTTTGGGAAAGTAAACAGCACGGCTCGGTTAAAATTTATTTTAGACCGCGGCGGAGCACCCGATGCATTTCGCTTAAAAATTTACGTTATCTATTTTTCTAGGGAATAGGATGCAGTTATGTAGTTTAGACTCTGATTAAGTTCTTTATTGAGATAAACTTGTTAAAAAAATAAATGTTCGGCGTAAATAATAAACGCCAAATCGTAACAGACACTCCAGAAGCGAATATGAAAAGTAGTGTATGGTGTAGGATATTAAAAACCATAGCCTTCTCGTTTTTAAAAGAGTAAGTGAGACAACTTTCCTAACCACACTATTTCGAGACTTTGACGGATCCAGGTGTGAGAGGGTGTATCCGATCAAGTGGTGGCGTCCATGTCGGCGCATAGACAATTTACCTTTAGATACCTACAGCTTATCTCCTGCGCAAACAAAAGTTACGTTTTATAGGTGAAAAAATACGTCCGAGCGCATGACTCGTCTGTCAGCTGTCTTCATTCAGGGAACCTTCGTGCATGCGCACAAACCTCGTGTTATCGGCCGTCCTACTTTATCGACAATAATCGACGCGCTCAAGAATACTCTCCAGAACCGGCTCGGCCGCCATTTTTGTTGTTGTGTTTTAAGGTTTCTCTGCGGATTCCTTGTAGTTTTCTAAAGTTTCCAGCTATCGGATCGGCTATCGTGGGACTGGTGTTGAATATTTATGGATTTCTGGTTTTTGTGTAGTTTAGTTAGTGAATTTTATTTGTGCTTTTAGTGACTCTGATTGTAATATAAACAATGACTAGTACTAGTTGCAGCCGTTGTATAATTGTATTATGCCCAAATAGGGGTAAAATAAACCCTCTATGGTGGCATATGAGCAAGAATTTAAATTCTAAAGCCCGGACCTGTCTATTTTCCCATTTGTCAAACGATAATGTTGCAGTGCGCATGTCTAATAGTTCCCAGTTTTGTTTACATGCGCGAGGCCATAAAACTGCCACATTCGTGATTATTGGTTGTTTATCTAAAGGTAAATTGTCTATGTGTCGGCGTCACGGGTAGAGATGGGCAATTCAATCAATTTCTAGAGACCGAATAGTTTGGTGACCGATTCTTAAAATGAGCGAATATTTTCAATCGTTCATTCGATCAATCTTTATTATAATATGCACATTGCACATCTATCTATCCCGGCTGAAACTAGAAAATATGAAAATAACCTCATGCAGTGTTTGGAAAACACGCGCTTTCATGCAATAGTATCAGTAATTTTAATGCACTTATACTATTACCTCCAAAAGCATTTTTGATAAGCTTTCCAGAGAGCTGTCACAACTGGGGTAATGTCATTTTAATATGGATCAAGGTAGTGCTTGATTGGGCAAAATACCTTATTTTTATTCGCTCGCGTTTTTGTAGAAATGTTATATTTGATTTATTAATATCTTCTTTAGTCTAGAAAATATTGCAATTGTAAGTTTTCAAAAAATTACCCTGTATAATAAAGGGTTGTGTTAAATTTTATGTATATAGGTAATTTAATATTATTTCAAAGTTTTTTATGAATTAAGCAAACTGTATATAATAAAAAAATATTGAAGTTTATGTTAAAATATTTTATGAGGTTAACAAAGGTTTACAAGAATCTCTAGATTAGGCTTGCCAGAAGTACCCCTTTTGAGGGTACAATACCCCTTTTTGTAATTATATTTTTTAAAGTACCCCTTTTTGAAAAACCTAAAAGGGGTACCGAAAATACCCCATTTTAGGCCGCTCGGACATTTTTATCAAAATCAAAATTATTCCTCCTCCCATATTCGTTGGAATGGAAGCTACGCCGATTTAGGATTCACGCGTCAAATCGTCAATCATCTTCTGTGTAAATCGAGCGTCGAGCGAGCTTGCACAATTCCCGAAAATTTCCGAATTTTTTTAAAATCATTTTTATGGTTTGTTACACTGTTTTTGTGGTTTTCTTGAGGATTCTGTGTTGTGTATTTTATTTTCCTAATTAAAAATCAAGCACAAACATTGAAAAAAGGGCGTGGCACCCAAAAAATTTTCGCCTGCGGCGCTGTTTCTTTAAGCCGGCGCTTTTTTCTCCCTTGATTACCCCCCCCCCCATAACTAAGAGCTGTATACGCGCCTGCCTGCATGTAGATAAGTACCCCTTTTTCCAAATTTATATCTGGCAAGCCTACTCTAGATCTTGCTTTGCACAAATACCTGATGGCTCTTTTTTTGTAAAATAATGCCATAGAATGAAGAAGATATTGACCTAAATTTATCCACAGACAAATTCCATATTTTAGATGAGATTCTATCAAAGCAAAATAAACATTTCCTAGAACTGTATCATTTGTTCATGAAGTACTTGTACTTTCAGGGCATAAGAACCTGAAGCTAATTTTCTACATAACTTTTCTATTTATTTGTTCATTAAAAAAAAGCTTTGATTAATTGTGATTTTTAATTATTAAAGTGTCCAGAATAATAGTAAACATTTAAAAGTTAATATGTTAATTTTAGTCATATTAAAAGAAAGTACATTACAGCCACACCCAGAGAATTAGTTCTCTGGCCACACCTCTATTTGATTTTTATTAAATCTTTAATAATTGAAGCGTTTTTCCAAAAACAGCCCATGTCAAAAAAAGTTAAATTGAGAAAAACGGGAAAAACTAAATATGTAAAAGATAGCTTGAAATTTTCTAAATCATAAGCATTGGTAACATTTGAAAAAACAAATTGGTAGTTTTGGATATAATTTTTAAATTTGAAGTATTTTAGGTTTGGAGATAAAAATAGAAGTTTGTTTGACATGGGCTGTTTTTGCAATAAAACAAAAAACTCTGCTGCATCGATTTGCTCCAGAAACCAAAATATGAATCTCTTGTGAATATAAATCCAGGATCTTGTTTAGAAACCTCGTACATCCTAATGGTTTTTAGTTTAAGTGGTGGTTTAGGCACTCTAAGAAAATAAGGTGCAACTGTTTTCTCTATATTGTGAAGGTTTTTTTCTAGCAAAAACAACCTTTGTCACTGACATCGGCTATTCTTGACGGAAATGCGACAGACATGGGCTCTTTTTGCGGAATCGGCAATTCTTTAACCTTCGTTTATTTGATACATAGGCTGCTTTTGTGGAATATTTTAATAGGAATAAATGCATTACCGGTGGCGCCATCCCGTGAAGGCATTTTTAAATAAAACCTGAATTTATGACATGGGCTGTTTTTGGGAAAAACGCTTCAATTAGTTTTATTAATTCAATACAATAATTACTATTAATCCGGTCAATCTAGACATTCGAAGGTACATAAATTTACAACAAGCTGAAAATCAGTAAAATTGTTCAAAATATAATTATACATAAAATGTATAAGTTCCCCATCATTCCCGTGTATGGAAAAAATTTTACTCGAGGTCAAAGGTCAAAAAAATGAGTTTTTCGCGATTTTCAGCAAAACGGTAAGTTTTATCATAAAAATACCCCAGACAAAAATTGTAGATTATAAAATGATCTATAAAATATGTATCAAAAGTTTTTTTTTCTACGAGCCACCGTTTTTGAGATATAACGATTCAAAAAGTTGTAAAAGTTGTTATCGTCATAATATGCACACGTTTTTACGCCACCTATGAGGTAGTGTTGTACTTAGCGCGTTTTTTAACGTGGTTTCCCCAGTAGGTCTACTCTACGGGTTAGTTGTGATCCTGTTTAATTTAAAACTATTGCGAAATAACGGAAATTAGCAAAGATTGGAAAAGATAAAAACGATGTTAATTAAAAAAAGTGGTAAAGTTTATTCGTCTGATTCGTGACCTTCAAATTATTCATCTTGTTCTTTTTCTTGATATTCTTCTTGTTCTTGTTCTTTTTTATCTTCTTCTTCTAATTCTTGTTCATCTTTATTCTGGGTGCAAGTAAATTGCGTCAATAGCGATGTATCGCATGTCACCTCGTTGGAATCAAACGAATCCTCCACTGTTAGTGATTCAACATTAGAGCACGACCGGCTTTGACAATGTGTGCATGCCAGAGAACAAAACAGTCCGACTTTTTGCAACCACATTTAGCACTGCATCCCTTTTTGCAGTTGCAAAAAAAACTACCTGCTTAGATAAGCATCGATATGCATGTTTCGTTAAAAATACTAAAAATAAAAAGCAAGTTCAATTATTGTCTTCCTCCAACCTCAGTTGCTGCTCATCAACATCTTTTTCGGGTATATTACCAAGTTCAAGTGTGGCTTGGTTATCAACTAGACCCTACAGACTGGGGTTGGAAGTTGAAAGTCAACAATACATTAGAACCAGTTCAAACTTTACTCCCACCTGCGCCGGAAAAACTACTGAACACAATTTTTTGCAACTGCAAAAAGGGATGCAGTGCTAAATGTGGTTGCAAAAAAGTCGGACTGTTTTGTTCTCTGGCATGCATAAATTGTTAAGGCCGGTCGTGCTCTAATCTAGAATCACTAACACTAGAGGATTCGTTTGATTCCAACGAGGTGACATGCGATACATCGCTATTGACGCAATTTACTTGCACCCAGAATGAAGATGGAGAAGATCAAGAATTAGAAGAAGAAGATGAAGAAGAATATCAAGAAGAAGAAGAACAAGAAGAATAATTTGAAGGTCACGAATCAGACGAATAAACTTTACTACTTTTTTTAATTTACATCGCTTTTATCTTTTCCAATCTTTGCTAATTTCCGTTATTTTGCAATAGTTTTCAATTAAACAGGCTCACAACTAACCCGTGGAGTAGGCCTACTGGGGAAACCACGTTAAAAAAACGCGCTAAGTACATTACCTCATAGGTGGCGTAAAAACGTGTGCATATTATGACGATAACAACTTTTTGAATCGTTATATCTCAGAAACGGTGGCTCGTAGGAAAAAAAGTTTAATACATATTTTATAGATAATTTTATGGTCTACAATTTTTGTCTGAGGTATTTTTATGATAAAGCTTACCGTTTTGCTGAAAATCGCAAAACACTAATTTTTTTGACCTTTGACCTCGAGTAACATTTTTTTTATACACGGGAATGATGGGGAACTTATACATTTCATTTATAATTATATTTTGAACAATTTTACTGATTTTCAGCTTGTTGTAAATTTATGTACCTTCACTATCATTTTTTGGTCTAGATTGACCGGACTATATGCCATAGTACTGTGGTATCATCAGTATATAAGTTTGATAAGATAACCAGTTATAAAAATTGACGCAATGTCATTAAAAATAGTAAAGGAGCGAGAACTGAACCTTGAGGCACTCGATAATCAATTATTATAATTTTACTTGATTTCTTACCATTTAACAATACTACTTGAGATCTCCCGGCGTCCCGGCGTCCCGGCCCGACTCTGGGGTTCGGAGAAAAGTTGGAACTTTTAAAAAATAATGTGAAAGACCAAATCCTAATTTCGTAAAATGTATTTAATTTACTTATCCAGTGAAAACAAATTTTCTTTTAAATTTAAATATTTATTCGCAACGATGGAAAGATATGCCAATTTATTAAGCTTAAAAACCGGAAACCATTTTGATGTTTTGATATGAATTTCAATCGATAAAAACAGTTGTTGACATTCCATTAAAAACCTTTTTATTGGTGAGGAATAAAAAGGATCAAAGCTTTTATTTTGTCATTTCCTGTTAAACAGATATAGGTTATGGGCTTATAACTAGCCCGATCGAAGCGCATAAAAACCATTTTTACGATGTGATATTTTTTTATATTTTAAACCATCGAAATACACCAATAAAATATCGGTAATCTGACTTATACGCCTCACTGTATTTAGGGTGGAGAATAATTCAGAAACCCCGGCCTGAGCAGTAGCATTCATTAAAACGATCCTGATTTAAAAGTTGAGGATGACACGAATATAGTGACTACACGAATAGGAATAATTCAAGTAAGTTTTACATTGAATGATGAGTTTTGGACTTATTCTCTGTTTTAAATCACAACGTTCCAACTGGTAAGCATCTTCTGTCGTTTTCTTTGCTGTTGTTAAACCGTTTTTATTTGTTCATTAGTTGTTTTAAGTTGTTTATGAGTCATTTATAGTCGTTCATAGCTGATAATTAGTATTTTATAATCGTTCATTATAGTCGTTAAAAGTAATTCTGGAACGGCTATCGAAAAGTACTAAATATTTCCTATAATATGATACTAAACAGTACCTAATACAAATTAAAAATCTTAACCTCGCACACACATTTTTAAGGAAAATCGAATATATTTGGCAACACCGACATATCGGATGATCCTTTTACTTAAGAATAAAGTTAACTAAATAACAATATGTCGTTTATACTATTTTATAATTAATAACAAAACTAATACTAACGTTCAAAATCCCGCCCAATTTTTTTAATGCATCGCTGATATTTTTTTTCCACAGATCTGGATAGACTATGAATGGTATTACAAGTAATATGACTAAAATTATTGTTTATTACACAAGTAGGTACTTGGCGGGTTTCTGGGAGATTATATTTGTATACCTCATTTTTGACAAATGCCCATAATTAAAAGTCTAAAGGGGTAAGGTCCGGGGACCTAACAGGCCAGCGCATGGTACCACCGGTAGATATTACCTTTTCACCGAAAGTATCCGCTAAAAATATTTGTAATTGTCTGGAATTATGTGTGGGCAAGCATCTTGCTGAAACCACACTTTATTAAAATTAAATATGTTCGAATTTTCCCTAATAATGTAATTTTTAGTTATTTTGAGAGTATGCATTTTTAATTTGTATTAATATTTAGTAAAGTCGATTCACTCAGTAAACCTGCAAGATGGCCGACATGTCATATGACAAAAGTCATTGAAAATGCAAAAATTTATTTTATTTAGGTGGAATATGACTTTTGTCATATGACATGTCGGCCATCTTGCAGGTTTACTGAGTGAATCGACTCTATCATATTATTGGAAAAATTAAGTACTTTTCGATAAATAAAAAAATCCAGTATGGCGGTCATAAAAAAAAGAAATATGGTGATGGTTCCAGGAAACTGAAACGTTGTAACTGAAATATTACCATGTAGGCATATTCTGTGTGAAAAAATGCTATAAAAATGTTTTTCAGATTTAAAAAATGTTGGGAAATAAAATCCTTATACCCGATCTGAAATGCAATATTTTAGTTTAGAAAATATCTTAAAACCAAAAGAGTTAAAATCGATTTACAAGCACCAATAAACTGCTAATATTCCTATTTAACCGTCTTTCTATCTCTTATAGTTTCCGAGATTGCAATACTGTCAGCATCAATTTCAAGTGTCAATATTCTATTTTAGCACAAGAGTGATAAATTAAAAATTAAACTCATTCCTATACCTATTGCTGTTTTAAAGTAAAAAGGTAAATTAAAAAAATTAACTATGCTAAATAAAATGTTTTTAAAATTTAAGGAAGATATGAAGAAAAACAAAAAAAAATCGGAATTATGTTAGTATTAAAATTAGTGTCCGACCGAAACAAGATTTTCAGTTTCGGCCGAAACCGAAACTTATTTATACATGTGAAAAATTTTATTGTATACCGTAATTTAATTTATTTTATATAGGACGAGATCGATCTTGGGAACGGATTTGAACTCTTCCCACTAAAAAAAAAAGGTCGACAAAGAAAAAATCTATTTATAATAGAGAGAACACTGCCTACGAACCCACCCAAAGTTAGCCGAACGGTGCGCGACTATTCACGAACACTTAGTTTCGGCATGGCCGAAGGTTCGACCGGTTTCTGGCCGAAGGTTCGGCCAGTTTCTAGCCTAAACCGAAACTATCCAAATCCTAACCTTCGGTCGGTCTCTAATTAAAATGTCAAAGAAACGTATGTTCCGTATGTTAAGATCGCCCATTATTAACCCACAAAACGTTTTTTGTGGGGCCACGTCAAAAATTTAGTTTATAAAAGTAAACCCAACTCAATAGATTAAGGAGTCGATTTGTAATACGAGAAATGTCTCCACAAGTAGTACAAATTGTACAATAACAGAAATTTTTAGATCGATTGTTCTACTGCCGAACAGTTTGCGGAGGACATTTACAGCATCTTATAAAATAGTTGATTTTCGTACTTTGTAATTTGGCTATTTTGTTTTAAAAGTTAATATTTCGTAAACGGTTGACGATAGGTCTACCTATAGCTATCGTCAGCCGTGGCCCTATTAGACCAGGGTCGATAATTTTTGAAACCAAAAAAAATAATAGTAGGATGAAAGCCATTGGAAAAGGAAGAGAATATAACAAAAATTAAAGGAAAAATAAATTACGGGCGATCCGAAGTCGGGAAGGGGGGGGGGGGAGGGGAAGTTTTTAAGGGTAGAAAAGGATTTATCTCGATTTCCGGGAAAACTACAAGTCCTATGGAAAAATGTTAAATGGCAAAGTTGTAGGTAATAAAAAGATTTACAACTTTTGTATTTGCACTTTTTTCACATAACCTCAAAATTTATGTGAAAAATTCAAATAACCAAGTTTTTGGTTTTTTATTTTTATCTTTTACAAAAAAATTTTTTTATACAAGAAATTTGGTGAACACTTTTCTTTTTATGTCCAAACACACTGTAATTTTTTTGATTTAAAATATTTATTTTTTAACCTTATTTTGACTTAATATCGAAAAAGCAACCTAATTTTCAATCGAAAATTCTCACGTCAAAATATCTGCTTTTTTTAAAAAGTCGGTGGGCTTTTTGTTCGCTGAAATCTCTACTTTCAGATGGTGTAAAAAAATATATACATTACTATGGTAAATGTTCTCAAAAAATGCAAAAAAACTCGAATCCCAAATTTTTTTTAATCATTATGTACAATTTTGAGCTATTTATTAAAATGTATACTTTAATTACTCGTAAGATTCCATGTTACATTGATAAGCAAAATAATTACAAATCCATAAAACATAAAGATCGCAAAAAAACATGCGTAAATACACTGCGCAACTTATTTAACGCACAATCAAAAATTTGTCTCAACTTTGATCTTATGTATTTTCGTCATTTTTTGTTCGTTTTTATTGATTTTTTTGTTAAATTGTAGGTTTTTCTGTTGAGAGTGTCACTGCGTTAGTTGTTTTGGTTAAAAAAGTTGTTGTGGTATTATACCGGGTGATAATAAAATGTTATTTTTTTTTGGGAAAATTGCAGACACCCTGTAGGGTATATTAGCTATTGCGAGTTATTCCAATTATAGCTAAATTAAAGCCTCTAGTTTTGTTTACATTTTATTTTTTTATTTTTTTGTTTATCTCTGATACTTTATGAAATACACTGTTTTGAAACACCACGTGCTGTTATTACCTGAAATGCATTTTAGGAAGCTATGGAGAATAAAGTGAAATCTGTGTTATCGGTTTTTTGTTGACAGGCCAGCAAGAATTAGCTATTGCAAGTTATTCCAATTATAGCTAAATTAAAACCTCCCGACCCGCCGACCAATATAGTCCCAAAAATTTTCGATGGGATTTAGGTCGGGGCTACGGGCTGGACATTCTATGTAATTTATTTCAACTTCTGCAAGATAATTTCTTACGATACGAGCCGTCTGGAGACGCGCATTGCCGTGCATGAGCACAAAATTAGGTCCTATATAGGGTGCATAAGGCACAACATGTTCTTCAAGAATATCTTCTTTCAGAATTAAGATTTCCATTTACAATTGCCAACTGTGTTCGCCCGTCAAAGATATTCCACCCCATACCATGACGGATCCACCTCCATATAAAGTTGTGTGCAAAAAATTGCATTGACTGTATCGCTCACCTGGTCTGCGGTAGACGCGGATACGTCTGTCACAGTTATACAAGTTAAACCTCGACTCATTAGTCCAGAGAACACGTTCCCAATATGCTTCCAACCAATTAACATGCTCATTAGCAAAATTTAGTCTGACTCGTCGATGATCTACTGTTAATACGGGTCCTCGAGCAGCAATCCTGGGTCTTAAATTTTCTTCTCTTAGTCGTCGACGCACAGTTTGAAAACATGAGTGGACCACCTGCACCTTGAAGTTTGGATCTTAAATTGCTTGCAGTTGTAAAGCTTTCTCGTACAGCACTTACTCTTAAAACACGATCCTGGTTAGGAGTTGTAACACGACGTCTACCTTGACCGGTCCGCCTGGAATGCTCCCCTGTTTCTGCGAACCTTATTACCCTCGCTACAGTTGTGTGCCACACTCCCAACCTACCAGCTATGCGGTTGTAACTCTTCCCTTCACCAAGTAATGTAACCGACTGAACACATTCATCACGTGTTAAATTTTTGTTTTGCCGTTCCATTATTCACTAATTCTTGCTGGACTGTCGACAAAAAACCGATAACACAGATTTCACTTTATTTTCCATAGCCTTCTAAATGCATTTCAGTTGTCACTTGATTTTCCATAGCCTCCAAGCTGTTTAAGGTTTCCGATAAATGCATTTCAGGTAATAACAGCACGTGGTGTTTCAAAACAGTGTATTTCATAAAGTATCAGAGATAAACAAAAAAATAAAAAAAGAAAATGTAAACAAAACTAGAGGCTTTAATTTAGCTATAATTGGAATAACTCGCAATAGCTAATATACCCTACAGGGCGTCTGCAATTTTCCAAAAAAAAAAATACATTTTATTATCACCCGGTATAATACCACAACAACTTTTTTAACCAAAACAACTAACGCAGTGACACTCTCAATAGAAAAACCTACAATTTAACAAAAAAATCAATAAAAACGAACAAAAAATGACGAAAATACATAAGATCAAAGTTGAGACAAATTTTTGATTGTGCGTTAAATAAGTTGCGCAGTGTAGTTGATCTAAATATAATTAAAGGTAGGATTTAAAGGGGAATCGAATTGAATTGAGAACATTTACCATAGTAATGTATATATTTTTTTACACCATCAGAAAGTGGAGATTTCAGCGAACAAAAAGCCCACCGACTTTTTTAAAAAAGCAGAAATTTTGACGTGAGAATTTTCGATTCAAAATTAGGTTGCTTTTTCGATATTAAGTCAAAATAAGGTTAAAAAATAAATATTTTAAATCAAAAAAATTACAGTGTGTTTGGGATATAAAAAGGAAAGTTTTCACCAAATTTCGTGTATAAAAAAATTTTTTTGTAAAAGATAAAATAAATATTTTTCACATAAATTTTGAGGTTATGTGAAAAAAGTGTAAATACAAAAGTTGTAAATCTTTTTATTACCTACAACTCTGCTATTTAACGTTTTTCCATAGGACTTGTAGTTTTTCCGGAAATCGAGATAAATCGTTTTCTACCCTAAAAAACTCCCCCCCCCCCTTCCCGACCTCGGATCACCCGTAATTTATTTTTGCTTTCATTTTTGTTATACTCTCTTCCTTTTCCAATGAGTTTCATCCTACTATTATTTTTTTTCACTTTTTACCATTTTCAAGGGCTTTAGCCCTGGTCTATATGGCATAATTTATAAAAAAATGTCTAGAATTGATTGTAGAATGTAAAAAGTCGATACACGTAGCATTTTTATGATGACATAGTTTTTCTTAAAAAAATGCATTTCAAAAAAATTTATTTGACGGGTGCGAGCGATTCTTGATTAAGTGGGCGTTATTTTATATAAAAAGCTGATCCATTTCTTTATCATAACGCTATATAATAAAGATGTCAAATAGTAATTAATTAAAAGTTACTTGGGCATTTTTTGATTACCAATTATCAGCCTTCCATGAGTTTTCCTAAACGCTTTAATTAGCAAGTCCAGAGTAATAGAATACTAAAATTTGATAGATTTTAAACTTTTTCCTAAAACTCTTATCCACGGATGTTAAAAAAAAAATCATTAATCCATCATTGACATAATAAACTCCGTAATCAGCATCGACATATTACGTATGATCAATTTTAGCACTTTACTTAATGGTAACCTTTTTATAGCGTTTAGCTCTGAAAACCCGTTAAACCTTACACTAATGAATTATTCGTGGAGTGAAAAAACCTACCTCCTGAGTAACGGGCTGTTTAATGTTAAAAATCAAAGATAATAATTTAATAAAAAGTTTAAGAAGTTTAGTCAATTTTTGCAGTGGTTCTCAATTATAATGTAAGGAAATAAAAGGTCTGTCTAAACGACAAAGTTGTTTAATAGAAGAAAACAGGAGAAATTTACATCATAGTACGTTAGGATAGGGTGCTTCGCCCTTAGAGAAGACCATTATCAGCTACAAAGTTAAATAGCGTTCAAGAAAAGTTAATGACATAAATCATTGAATATCAAACTATAAGAATAGCGGATCTTTGAGAAAACTTGACAACCTTGTTTTAGACTGTATTGGAGACGGTTTGGCCGCCATTGTGGAGTTGATCGTAAATCTATAGTTATAATTAAAAATGCAGCGCCTCGGCAACAGATGTCTCAAATTCACTAATGTGACGTCGTGGTGTTGCCGCATATCATATTTTATTGGAATTTTTCAAGGATTTAAGCGTTTTTAACAGACAATAAAATAGGAGGTTCTCAATTCCAGCCGAATGTATGTTTTTGATAATAATATGTACGCTGATTCAGTGGCGCAACTACGGGGGGGCTAGGGGGGGCTAGGGAAGGCTAGGGGGGCTAGGGGGGCTAGGGGGGGCTAGGGGGGGGCTAGGGGGGGCTAGGGGGGGCTAAAGCCCCCCTCTTTAAAGTTCCTTCAAAATAGTAAAATTTAAAATTCTCAAAAAATTGCAACGATGGCAACGCTGTACGCTGCACTTGTAAAGTTGGCGACGCTGCACTTGTAGCAAAACTTGCAACGCTGCACTTAATCTACGAACTACGAAATAATAAAGAAGATTTAAAATAATTATTTAAAGTAGGTATGTGTTTAACGATGTTTCAATATTCTACTTATCCTAAAGAGTGTAAAAAAAAAAATTTAAGCACGTTAAAAATTTTAAAAAATCGTGAGGCTAATAATTATTATTTCTACAATTTTTTATGCTACCAAAAAATTAAAGGTAGCCTTTTTAGATTTTCTTTAATAGACCTAAAAAGGGCGTGGCAGCCAAAAAAATTTGCCTGCGGCGCTTTTTTTAAGAAAGAAAGAAAGAAAGAAAGAATGATCCTCTCTGGTAGCCCCCCCCCCCCCTAGAACGAAATCCTGGTTGCGCCGCTGCGCTGATTACTCCGTGGTAATTGGACCGATTTTCACAATGATTTTACCGTTGCATTAGGTGTTAAATGGTAAACAAATAAAAGTAGATAAAAAGCGAGAGCAAGTAAAACTAAAATAGGTTTTATTTCGTCGAAAAATTGCAAAATACGTAATACACTAATACAAACAAACTGGATGTTTCTTAAGTAAGAAAGTAAAACCTACTTATTTTTACAATTTTAAAAAGTAGTAATAATTGCAAATAAAAACCAGGTTATACAAACCGCACAACATTCGTATTTTACCCATCATATACGTTGTAGCCTAGGTATGTATGTATTGAAGAGTGAGAGTCGTCATTTAATTCTGTTAGAAATAGAAAACATGGCAGTCAATATGTTTTCATGTAATCAACGTTGAAACGTGGAAAGGTTGAAAATATTGTAGGCTACAAAGAAATTAAAAATAGGGACATTTTTAGGTCTAGACTATACTATAGGTAGGAAATTAAATGGAAGCTACTTAAATCTAGGATAGGAGTAGGTACTTATGTGAAATCAAGTTTTACGATAAGCTATAAAAATAAATTTAAAAAACTCAACGACTTAGGGACTAATTAAAAGTTATGTTTGTGAAAAAACTAAAATTAATTTCCTAATATAAATACAAAATAGATGTTATATTATATTATATGATGACATTCATAGGCATAACAATATTGCACATTTTTTTAATAAATCACTTTAAACTCCGCCATTTCGTAAAACTGGGTTTTACTCAAAACTATCAATTTAGACTTAATGAATTTTTGCACTAAGCCGACGATATATTATGCCAGTGCAAGGCAATCCAGGCACCGCGATGCGTGTGACGGTATGGTTATGGTAGTGGGGAGAGGATCATGCAGCAAGTCAAACAGACAGGCGGCAACAATGTTTTAATTTAGCAGTGAAAAGGCTTGTCGTTAGTGGCTGCATCAACACGCTTTATTGATGGTGACTGATTGTGCCATCTATGAATTTAACGTAGCAGATTTAGGAAATCTGCTTATATGGCCTTCTTATAATTTGATATTCAATGCATAAATATATTCGAATAAGTATAGCGGGAATGAGGGCAGGCAGTGAAATGACACAATTGTATTTATCCCCAAATGTTTGTGTCATTTTATTGCCTGCCCTCATTTCCGCTATTCGAATTACTAACTAAGGGCTCTATACTTACCTAACTATAAATACTAAAATTAAGGGTCTGGATAACGTAGCTTATAATTAAAATTATTAAGTCAAATCAAAAGTTTTCCTTTCATTTCGTTAGATCCATCCTTAGACGCGCTTCGCCATAACATGGCTCATCAGTATGGCTAGGATCCGACAAAAGTAGGGGTGGATGCTCGATACTGGAACTGAGCCTGTGGAACTGATCCCTGTGCCTGGACTGGTGGAACTGATCTGGATCAAAATTTTGAAAAGGTACGGGCACGAGTCCGGCCAGTCCAGACTTGACAAATATCTGGCGAATAATGGGAATACAGGGCGCAATAGCTTTTAAATGATCTTAAGAGCAGGTATCACTTGCCGCATGTATCACTTTCATTTTTATCAATTTAAAAAAAAATCCAATTTAAACAAATTGAATGTGATATAGTCATGTAGTATTAAATTTCGAAGCCAATACGTTTTTTGTAGTTTATCACACCTTCTTACCTACCGTGCGAGCAAAAATTATTTGCATTAAAGAGGGCTTGGATTAAAAACGTAGGGCTTGGTTTAGATCACAATGATATGGGGACGATATATCTAACCAAATCTAGGTTAAAATGTTGTCAAATTCATATTATGACGTGACATGCCAAACTAATTAGTAATAAAATAAATAGACAAATACAAATTTATTTTTGTTGTTTACAAAACAATTTCTTCTGTTCTTACAGATGGTCTTCCTGCTCCTTTTTTGTGTTGTATAGAACCTGTTTCCCTAAACACAGCCACGGTTCTTTTCAGGCAATAATACAAATCCCCAGCTATAAAAGCAACGTTAGGAAAATGTTTGTTAAAATCGTCCTTGCGCAAACCCGGATTGTATTGCCACTCACCATTTACTCTAACCCCGTTTCGAAAATACGCTTCAACCATGAATGTTTTGTGCTGTTCCGTAAAGCCCATTGTGTGAATTGTTCAAGAAATTGGAAAAATTAGCGATGAATCAAATTACTTGTAACGACTGTCAAAGATGACGGAATAACTGATTGATTGTTAATTCAGGTAGTTACTGACACCCAACAGGTATTATGCTCTACGGCTAAGCATTACGTCCTTAGATGCAAGGCCCTCTTTGATGCAAATAATTTTTGCTCGCACGGTCTATTTAACTCCATAGAGCATATTTTTATTATGTGGCACCAAGTAAAATTAAAGGTGAGAGCAAAAAATTTTGTTTCCCCTTCCCTAAGTGCGAATGTCATAAAGTTAATTAAAACGGTTATAAATAATATACAGGCCAAAAGCTGAATCTTAGTGTCTCATGTTTTTAGTATATTTTTAAGACTGTGTGAATTAAAATTAGAGTTAAAAATTTTTTAATTCGTCACTGATTTGCATTTTGTTAATTGATCAAAAACGCAAGACGATATACTTTAGGATACACTTGACCTTTATACAAGCAAGAAGTAAAATTTACTTGTATTTAATACAAATTTACTTTTTGAATATAAACTCCCACATCTGACACCACAAGGTTATTTAGGATTTGACGCCATGGCAGAATTACTTCTCTATTGTATAATTTCTCTTGAAACATGCATAATCATCATCCAAGATTTAAGGTCGTAAAGGTAATGGGCCTTTTCACTAGCGAAGGAATAAAGGATTTTCTATGGTTTCAGTTATTAAAATTTTGAATTATTTACTGAGAAAATAAATAAACAAAATAAACTTTTTAATAAAAACACGCGATACAAGATATCTACGTCACAGCAAATTAACCAGTCATAGGGATTCGGACTGAAGGTCGACGCTTGCATCTACCCGAATGGTAGCTCGAGTTTTGTTTCCTTTTTCTAAGCTGTTCTTTTCTATTTAAGTTATCGAAACAAAGATAACATTATATTCGGTCGTACAACTGCTTATTGGGGTGTAAGTATTTTCAATAGGTCCTTATTCAGGATGTCAGTGGTGAATATGATAGATGTGGTTATAGAGAAAATACCCATTGGTAGCTTAGCTTAAGAAAATACCTGGCAAATGACGATGTTTATAATCATGCTTCTATCTATGATCATATTACTGGCTAATGAAAAGCTGTATAGAATATGCCCAGCCCCCAATAACTATTTTCACATTTTTCGGTTTAATTTTCAGATTAGAGAGGTATTTTTAATTTGTTTTTAACACTTTGTTTATGTGTTTGCGATAAAACCGGTGAGCTTACAAAAATACTCCTATTTTTTCAGAATGGTATTAAACAACAAAGCACCAAATAACCTGTTCTGTCGACAAAACGAAAAGTTAAAAGGTTAGGATGTCGATTTATTAACAGTTAGCAATGCAACCATTTCATTCGTCGATTTTTCTTAGAAGTGTTTGAGGAAACGCTGTATTGTGCCATAATAATTTATATTTTCTCACCTATTTTTTATTGCATATTGCTTAATTTTTAATTGTGGCTTCTTTACTCGCCGAGTCGCTCCACAAACATTAGTACAGTTGACGACATATAAATTCGTATACTCCACCCATACATAACTCAATTAAAACAAAATTGGGTAAAACGGGTTTCTCACCTTGCTGCTTATACCTGGATAGAACACCAGCCTTATACATAATAATAAAATTACAGTCGCGAAATAACAAAATTATAAGATAATACCAGGAAAACTACAAAAGTATAAAGCCAAAAAGGATAAATTTATTAACAAACAACAAAAAAAATACTAAGATTTAATTGCTGCGCCATTGGATTCTAACACTAATCATCTGATTTCTCTCCAAAAGCTAGTCCATAGCCCACTTTATCATTTTCTTTGTTGTTTTTATTACCAATTCCGCCGCTACTGTACACAAATATATTATCTTCATAATGGTGATAAAAGGTTTAAACAAGTCAATTAGCATCAAACAAGAGACCCTGTTTGTTTCCTAATCAGGCACAGTCCGTAGGAGTATGATAGAAAGACAATAAGAAAATAAAAGGTAATTTTTAGTTAATTTCTATCCTGGGGTACCGATTAGTATGCCACCTAGTTTAAACCTGCAGTCTGTGAGCTACTCAGCTATTGCTACCTATACTATAGAACACTGTGCGTCGTTTTGTTCCAACATACTGTTCGTCGAGCAAAACAGCCTAGCAAAGCCGCAGTCTGTAGGCTACTTAATTCTTACCTTTATCATTTTTAGTTTTCAACTCAGGCCAGGTATAACCCTTTCAAGCCTATACCTATTAAAATATAAATAAACACGTCCTGTAGAACGTCGTCACGTACATTGCTTTTCCTTGCCACTTTTTTATGGTTAAAAATAATAATTTATCTCTGGATTAAGCCTTAAAACCCTACATTCCGCAATAAACAAGAAAAATAATACATAAACCTACGCCCTTTATTCATTTCAAACGTGCCGCTAAATCCTTATTATCCCTTTCTGGGTTTTTTATTATATTACGGATTTGGCTGTCAGAAAATCATGAGTTTACTGATTTTTTTTTACTCGGTTGAGCCGACTTTAATACCTTTGATGTCAGCAAAATTTGTTTAAAAAAAATTCAATTTTCCAATTCCTAATATGTTGTGAAAATGCGAAATTTAACGAATATTTTGTTGGTTGAATTAATGAAGTTTACATTCTACAAAAGTAACTGTAAATGAATATAAATGGAAGATGACGGCTAGATTAGATAGTGTTTAAAGCTTAGTTTCAGACTTCGGTGGCATCGGTGGGCGAGGGTGCAGGGCGACGCCCCCCCCCCAAAGTTATCTTAAACATCAAAAGTTGGGAAAACTTGGGTAGACAAAAATGTGTGCAGCTTATTTAACTTCCATTAGTTGCCCCGGTAAGACTGACTGTAATATATAGATAGACACTTTTGGCATTTTCAGTCATTTAAAGAGTGTCGTGTATCGTACATAACCTAACTTTGGAAGACCTTAAAAACAGTATTTTAGATGTTGTGCATGTTATTTCTCGTAAACATTTGCAAAACGTGCTTTCCCAAATTCCCGAAAGAATTGGACACTGTCAGGTGTTTGAAGGAAGGACGACGTTCTGAACATTTAATTAAATAACTTTTTTTTTATATTATTGTTTATTTAAAAATTATTACCAATTTTGTTTAAATAATAAAATGTACTACATTCATTTGCCCGTAATTCCGAAACAGTTGAATTTAGTCATATGGTATGCTATACAAAAAATATTTTAAAGTTATTAAAAATTTAGAATATCTGATAATATACAGGGTGTTCCATTTTAGTCCTATACCTGGTGTCTACGGAAGATGGTTCGCCCCTGTACCTTTTTTGTTTTTCAAGATAATGAAATAAAATTTGGGGGATTGTATATGACATAAAACTGAATTTTTTAAAGTTGACTCAACATTATGAAACTTCCAGTCTAACCGGAAGTGATATAAATTTTCGATTTTTAAATGGGACACCTGGTATATTTTTCCTTTTTCTGACTCATATGACATTCTTAATATAACGATGCCACATTTGTCACTTTTTGTTACCAAGAAAATATTTTTTTTTTAAATTTATTGTTTTATCTAGAGGGCTATGAATACCTTAAAATCCTTATTGCACTTCTTGCCTGCTAAGGTAAAACAGCATATGTGAAAAAAGGTAGTTTTGAGAAAATTAACTTTCTTTGAATATTTGTTGCCGTTTTGTAATTTTCTAAGACATATTAATTATATTTGGTACACCAAAGTAAGTAAACGTTGAGAACAAGATTATGAAGAAAAAAAATGTAGGTATTCCTGCATTAGTTCATTTAAAATATCGCTTATACTGTTTTACCTTAGTGTAACAAATGGTTGAAATATAATATTATTATAGAGAAACAGTATATGTAAAATATATACTATTTAGCCATGGGAAATAAACAAAGTTTTATAAAAAGTTAAATATTTTAACACCATTTGGCTGTCTTAAAGGGCTAACTATTAAAAATGAAAGTTAAAAACTAAACAAAGTAGGTAATCGAGGCCTAAATAGCAAAGACATTTAAATATTTTTTTTTCTAATAACATAACCTCAAATTTTAAATGGTAATTTATTATTAATTAACAACTTACCACGAGTTTTTATTTGCTAGTATTCTTAGCGTTCTAGAGGACATGTTCCCCTAACACGCTAGCAAGATTTATTTAAAATAACTTCTTATTATCCACAAAATAACAAACACAAAGCTGGCAAGTCTTTTCGGTAAACCTATGAATTTACCGGTTGTACTAAGGTAAAAGAGTATATAAAAATATGTGCTGTTTAACCATTGCTAAATTCATAATTTTAACTTATTTTGAACGTGGTAAAAAGTATATAAATAGTTTATCACATTTTACCATTGAAGCTAATATAATACCATAAAATATTAACCGCTGCAAAATAAGATATAAAACTATATGGTTTTATGCCATGATTTTAATGAAGATTTTTTTGTCAATATTTTATATAGACGCGATTTATACTATTTTACCATAATATACCTTGTCGGTTATACTGTTTTACCATAACAGAAATTATGAAACTGGCTCACATGTACTGTTTTACCATGTGCTTATTGGCGTTTCCAAATAAGATATAAGAAAAGTAAATATTGCATTAGAAAGAGCAGGTCAAAAGGCGTAGGTTGATAGAGAAAACAATAAATCGTTTTTTTACACATATGCTGTTTTACCTTAGCAGGCAAGACTTCTTTAATCTTGGGAAAAATACAATTTTACTATTTTTGGTCTAATGCTATGTGCTGTGTAAAATTTAATCTTTAAAGTTGTATTACCTCTTAATTTTTTTTTTAAACGGCAACATGGTGGCTCGTCGGGTTAAGAAAAAAGAGGATTTTATTACGATTATTTTGATACCACACTATTAGGTTTTAGAAAAGCTGCCATAAAAAAACTTTAAAAAGTTAACTGAACCAGTTTTGGGCAATAGCACGCCGATTAGGATATCTTTGTACGTCGTGCAGCATCGATCGGTTGAATTATTTCTACATTATCCAAACACTAATAACATATCAACTTTTTCACTCCTTGTAAAACTATTATTTTCCATATTTTTTAAACAACAAACTAATTTACTTTGGCAGAAGCTGTCGGCATGTCAACTTTCTTCAAGGTATGATTTTGTTTTATCAGTTTTGCTGGTCACAGACTATACTTGATGCATTTAAATCTAAATTTATTCTCAAAAGATGCTTCATTTTAGGAAAGTTTCAAGTTAACTTTTTAAAGTTTTTTCATGGCAGCTTTTCTAAAACCTAATAGTGTGTGGTATCAAAATAATTGTATTAAAATCCTCTGTTTTCTTAACCCGGCGAGCCACCATGTTGCCGTTTAAAAAAAAATTAGTTATACAACAAACTTTAAAGATTAAATTGTACACAGCACATAGCATTGGACCAAAAATAGTAAAATTGTATTTTTCCCAAGATTAAAGAACTGAAATAAGTGATTTTAAGGTATTCCATAGCCCTCTAGATAAAACAATAAATTTGGAAAAAAATATTTTCTTGGTAACAAAAAGTGTGACACATCGTTATATTAAGAATGTCATATGGAGTCAGATAAACGAAAAATATACCAGGTGTCCCATTTAAAAATCGAAAGTTTATGTCACTTCCAGTTAAACCGGAAGTTTCATAATGTCGAGTCAACTATCAAAAAATTCAGTTTTATGTCATATACAAATCCCCCAAATTTTATTCCATTATCTTGAAAAACAAAAAAGTTAGAGGGGCGAACCACCTTCCGTGGACACCCGGTAGATTGCCCAAAACCCGGATCCGATATCACTTTTAGTTCGCCTGTAATTAAGCCGTTCCGGAACATTTGCCCAACCCTGTATATGTTTTTCATACAGTTTATTTGATAGTTATGGGTAGGTCTGAAATAAATACTTTTTGAATTGTGTTATTTTTTTTTATATTTTATAAAGTTGGGAAATTTAGGAATTTCACCCCTCCCAAACCAGAAGCCTTCGCTACGTCCCTGCTTGCAAACTATCATCAAGTCTGGCAGAGTATTCTCTCTTGTTGGGAAACTTTTATTTATATCAATAAATAAACATTTTTGCTTAGCAATATGGTTAAGAACATCTTTCAAGATACCAACCAAGTGTCCATTTAAACGCAGAAAAATCAGTACAATTTTAATAACTGACCTTTAAAAGAAACATCTGCTTTAGAGTTTGCTATGCATCATATTATTATACAGATTATTTATCCATAATTTTGTGATAGATAGCATATAAGCTTACAGTATGATTATAGCTTAGGTACTCAGGACGGCGCGTGCCTCAAAAAGCTGGAGGCAGAAAGATACGGAAGTCTTCCAGAGGAGGAGGACGAGGAGGAGCGAGATATTTTAATTATGATTTGTTAAGGTAATATGTATACTGAAAATTAAAATTTAGTGAAAAAGTCCATTATTTTTCACTCTACGGTTGGTTGCTTGGTTGAAGGAGCATATTGCCATTATACGGCAACCGAACGGTTTAGCGCGATTTTACGGCGTTTTTATAGCGATTTCTGCCCAGGCAGTGGCAGAGGCGGCTGCAAAAGTGTCAAGACTCACATAACGGTGTTTCTGTCGTTTGTTAATTAAATAAATGATTTGCTTTGGGTCTCAAAAACGCTTTGAAAACCGCCGTGCGGATATTATAGAAACGCTTCAAACAAGAAAACAGCTGAAGTTGTATTATAAGCTGCGCCAGCGCGAGACGGTTTCAGAACCGCGCTACGCGACCCACTGCTGTATCTGTTTTGCCTCATTTAAATACGCATGCCTAACTAACTACTTAAATTTCCACAATGGTTTATAGAAAAAAACACAACGAAACGTCCAGGTTTATTAATTATCCAGTTAAAACATTAAACTATAATTTACACTATATCTAAAACATATTACACACAGTTTTTAATCATGCAATAAAGACAGATAAACAAAACAGACACGTGTTTTTAGAGGTTTGACCCGGTAACTGATCTATTTTTGCACTTGTGTGCATTCTGTTCCGCCACGTGATTCTGAAGACAACCAGCGTGGTATTACTAAAACGTGTGGCGGCTACCATTTAAGGATTTATGAACTTTTGCCCCCAGGGAAACCAGACATCATCAAAAATACAATATCATCACATAGATTTATTAACTCTATACCATCGATTTATAAACTATCTATAGTCAATTAACGTTTAATACAGTTTTAAATATCCCTATATTAACAATCCCGCGCTTTTATACCAACGCCAATGAGCCCAAGCTGTAAAGCCATTTGATTGTTTTACTGAACTGTGCTTTCGAAGACGCTTACCAGGTTCAGGAAGAAAAAACCTTCCTGAAAAGAAGGTGTCGAAGATTATTTAAAAGTTGTTTGATGTGACAAATCGTGGAAATTTTTATTTTAAAATTTTTACCAATGTTACAACATATTATCGAAATGTTTGCGGTAGCATCCTCGGGCTCGATTTGCGAGACGAGAGAAAGGTGCGAGATTTCTCGTCTCGCGAAACACTAGTTGTTGACGTGGAATCCGAATCACGCGTATACACAAATTTATCCAGAGACTTTTCGCTCCAGGTTGTATTTAGGAATTGATACGTATCATACTTCATTCCTCCTGAGATTTTTGGATATAGTATTATGTTCAACCGCCCTGGGTCGCCAAGGCCGAATACGGCCTCAGCTCTGCCATTGAGCTACCATACTGAGCTAACTCTACAATACACGCCTTAAAAAAGCGTGACGAAAAACATTTTTTAAATGAAATAGGTACATTCTATTTTGTAGCTTTTTTAGGTTAGGTATCAAACTAAAAGGAATGTTGCCAAAATATTTTGAAAGAAGCTGTAGTTTGTCAAAGTATAAAAAATATAATTTTTAAAAATATCTTAAGAATATCCAGGGTCCAGGTATAATAGGAAACAGTTAGTAGTATTCCTAGAATAGAATAATACTCTAAATACGACATGCATATTCCTCCTATAGTGGATTTCACCTTAGTTTTTAATGCTTTGACGTCTCTCTTGTCAAACATATTAGCCAACACGTGATTTTAAAATCCCTAATTCTATAAACGGCTTTCAGGCACGGGCATTGGCTAGATTAACAAGAAATGGATATATAACTGACCGTATAGTTACATGTACATGACGAAGATGCACACTACACAGTTCAATACGTTGCCCTTCAATGAGCTCAAACTCGTCAAAAGCACAGCATCGCTCGTATATGCCGTTAGTATGTGCATCTTTGTCTTACGCATTTGCTCTCGCATATCTCTTTTCGTACTTCATTGATTCGATTGTCTCGTCGCGTTCTTTAAATATCACAGAGCCGCATTGGGACTTGGGACACACCGCGCACCGCGTGCATTCTGCTGTTAATTCTTAGAGTCTTTAATTCTTGATCGTTCGTGTTATTGTTTTTGGTATTTTTCAGACAGCATTTTGCTTATATTTTGTGCGTATTAGACTTTTTGGTTTTAAACTGCCGGACTATGTGTATCTGTGACGTGTTTCTTTTTATGCAAAAGTAAGTAAATAATTATTAATGTCTCGAACGGTGACGACGACATCGACAGCTTGTCAGATGAAGACCAAAAATAATAGGGAACTTGCAACAAAATTAAATTTGAAAACCACAGTGAACCATTATGCTAAAATAAGTTTTACATACAGTTGTATTGAAGAGTGCTTGAGGTATATGTTCTGCAAACGCATGGACAAAAATATTTTTTTGTAGTATCTACTTACATTATTTTTTCTTTATTCATTAAAAAAAAATACCTAATTCGATAACATTACAAACTTTTATTGTTTTAATTATTATAAACCAACGAAAAGTTAGACCTATTGTAAACTTCAAACTCTTTAAAACCTAGTCTAAAGAAAAAAATATCTACCCGTGAATAAGAAAATAAAAAAGTAAACAATAAGCTATTAAATATAATATATAGATTTTTTCAACTTAACACTGCATGGTCTAAAATCAAATTAAAAAACAAAATAATTCTTTAATAAAAAACGTAGTTAATTATTGATGATACTAGATTCACGACTGCCCCTTGTATATTTTTTATTGTACTAAATTAAGAGTGTGTTTTTACCAAAATAACAGCACTTTATTATATTATGAATAAAAACTAAATGAAATTGTTTTTCTGATATTCTATCCTATTTCCATTCCCCTTCAGTGTTTTTTTTTTAAATATCTTAAAAATTGCTTAGGTAATTCTCGTTTCAATCCATAATTACAACTACAAATAAATTGACCCATGTTCACACATAATTTTTAAGTCCGGCCCTGGCCAATCCTTAAGTTCTGTAAAAAGAAATGTTATGAATGACATGTGTCAGCGGCGGCCATTAAAAACTAAGGTGAAATCCACTATATTTAATTTGTTTTGCTTTAAAAAAACGATTATTAGAAGTAAATTATAAAAACCCAAGTATATGTCTAGTACCTAAAAGCATTTTTAAAAGCAAAGTCCCAGTAAGATTTTTAAAGCAACATTAAGTAGCAAATTCAGAATATCAAATTGCTATTGTCTGGTGAAATGCATTGCGGCTATCATTTTGTAAAGATGCGATATTAAACTTTCCGGGTGTTTTATTTTACGATGGTGTATGACAGCGGCTAATAATTATTATGTTGTCTAAATTATTGTCCATTTAGGTTCAGTTAGCGAAGAGTATGCTGTTTACAATGAAATACAGAGTACCTACTGCAACAGTGCGTCAGAATTCTATAGATCCTATACGAATTAAGTTGGTCTTATACTGTAACTAGCGTGTACCCGGCCTGCGTTGCAGCCCGTCATTATACGACGTGAGATAATAAGGCGAACCTCAAACTCAACCGTTTGCCGGCCCGTCCACAAAACATAGTCTGTCTTCGTCTATTCCGGCTTCGGATCGATCGTTGAACGGGCCGGGGACCGGTTAGGTTGGGTCGTTCGTTCTCCCTACTCTAATTTATCAGTGTTTCTCTATAATATTATGCGTGTATTATACATAAAAACATTCCCCTTGAATCACTATATCTATTAAAAAAACCGCTTCAAAATACGTTGCGTAGTTTTAAAGATTTACGCACATAAGGGGACATGAACAGGATAGCGACTTTGTTTTATACTATGTTAAGATATGGGATGTATTTCAGAAATAAATTATCGCATATATAGGGTGTTCCAAAAAAGTGTGATAACATAAACTGTATTTTTTTTTTAAATGGGGCACTCTATATTTTTTATAGTTTAAGGTTGAAAATGCCAAAATGGGCAAGTGGACTGTATATCCAAAAAAAATAGCAATTTATAGAGAAAAATCAAAAAAAAGGAACGATTATTGGCACAGCCGTGGACTTACCAATTGCTTTATTTACGCCGCGGCAGGCTGCCTTTTCTCCAATTTTCTATGCACTCTTTTCAGCAGATTGGCTGGTCACACCAATTTTTATCTGCACTTCACTCCGGTCAATGCGCGAGTGTGCTTCTCTTTCGCGGTACCGTATCGCCCAGTAAGTCGTGCCAATAGGAGCCGCGAAATTTAAAAATATTTAAACGAAACGGAGTGGTTATTGCCACAATCCTTTTTTTTCCCAAAAAACATTAAAACGTAATATTTACATTAAATCATTTAATAATTAAAAGAAAAATCATCAAGATTAACCATTTCCGCCCACCAAAAAATATTAATAATTTTTTCTCATCAAAACAAAAATTTAAGCCTATTTTAGCCCCCCAAAAAAAAAATAAAATAAAATATGTAGATATAAAAATTAGTTTATCCCAAAAAAAAAGACACGAAACGAATACAATATTGGTAAATTAACTGTTTTTACTGAGTTGGTAAAGGACATATTTTTACGACTGGTCTTTGAAGAATACCTTGAGTAGTTTTTACTGTAACAACTCTAGTAACTCCATCAGAACCTGGATGAGTTTCCAAGATTCGACCGACACGCCACTTTATGGGTGGAGTTAATTCATTTTTTAACACCACCAGAACACCAGGTTTAATATCTGGAATAGATTTATGCCACTTATGACGCAAAGTAAGAGTATTTAAATACTCCTGATGCCACCGTTTCCAGAAACACTGTTGGAGGTGTATCAGCCATCGCGATAGTCTATTAATAGTTATATTAGTTAAATCCTCATCAGGAAGTACGGTGAGAGGCTCCAAACTAAGAAAGTGTCCCGGAGTTAAAGCGGTTAAGTCATTAGGATCTGAGCTAATGGGTATTAACGGACGCGAGTTTAACAGTGCTTCTATTTGAATAAACACCGTATTTAGCTCTTCGTAAGTCAATATCTGTTCACCTACAACTCGAATTAAATGACTTTTAACGCTCTTTATACCAGATTCCCATAAACCTCCAAAATGGGGAGCAGCAGGGGGATTAAAACTCCAGACAATCTGTTCTGTTTCTGCAACAGATTTCATAATTTGTTTTAAATATTTACTAGCCCCTAAAAAGTTGCTACCGCAATCACTGTAAAGATGACTACAGCGACCTCGACGAGAAATAAAGTGTCTTAATGCTGCTAAAAATGATTTAGTAGATAAGTCTGAACAAAGCTCTAAATGGACAGCCTTGGTGGCACAACAAACAAAGAGGCACAAATAGGCCTTTAAGACTTTGGCTCCTCGTATTTTATTCATCGTAATATTAAAGGGGCCAGCCATGTCTAAGCCTACTTTAGAGAATGCCTTTACTTGACTGACACGAAAATGGGGAAGATTACCCATTTGAGGTGTAAGAGAACGGGGATTTACCCTAAAACATTTGTAACACGAGCCAACAACAGTGCGTATAGCTCTTTTTGGACTTAATATCCAATAATTTTGGAGCAATAAAAAGTGCAACGTTTGCAGACCACAATGCAAATGTTTTAGGTGAGTTTCTTCTATTAGTACGCTTGTCAAACGACTATTTCGGGGTAATAAGATAGGGTGTTTTTGATTAAATGGCAAAGATGAATTAGCCAAACGACCACCAACCCTTATAATAGATTCCTCATCCAAAAAGGGGTTTAATTTTCTTAGGGGTTTCGATACTGGCCGGCTAAATTGAAGATTTAAAATATCCTCAGAGAACGACTGGTTCTGAATATATTTAATTAGTGCCTTTAAACTTTTAGTAAAGTCGACAGGACTTAAAGCCCCAATTATTTTATTTTTTGGGTTTTTACAATTTGAGATAAAACGCATACACAGAGAAATAATTATTTGAATTCTTCGTAGTGAGGAATATCTCTGGAGAAGAAATTCAAACAAATCTGAAAATAAAAAATTAGAAAAAACAAATTGCTTCTCTTCTTCCTTGGTAATTAAAGCTGATTGAATGGAAGGTAAATTAATTTCTTGATCGGAACTTAACCAAGGAGGCCCCGCCCACCAAAGGGAATAGTGCAGTAAGTCCGAGGGCAAAAGGCCTCGGGAAGCACAGTCTGCTGGGTTCTCCTTGGAGGACACATAGTGCCAAAAAGCTGGGGAAATTTTTGACTGGATATGAGTAACCCTGTTGCTCACGAATGTCTTCCATCGATGAGGAGAACTTTTAATCCAGGTCAAACTTACCATGGAGTCGGACCAGGCAAAAACTTTATCAAACTGAAGTTTTCCAGAAAAAGTGTTAATAACCACACTTAATAAGTCTGCCAATAAAACGGCACTGCACAATTCCAACCGAGGAATAGAAATGCGCTTTAGAGGCGCAATCTTAGACTTCGCGCATACAAAAAATACCCTGACACTGTTTTCCTGAATAAAACGAAAATAAATGCAACATGCATAACCTCGTTCGCTGCTGTCGCAAAAACCATGCACTTCAGTGCGACAAAAATTATCCACCTTTAAACGCCTAGGAATTTTAAGGTCATTTAAGCAAGGTAATTCATTTTTAAATTGAGTCCACTGGTTAACAACGTTTTCAGAAGGAATCTCATCCCAGCCTAAGCCATCAGCCCATAAATGTTGCAACAAATTTTTACAAAAAAATGATACTGGGGACAAAAAACCTTGGGGGTCGAAGATACGAGCTAATTCTGAGAGAATGGACCTTTTTGTACATGGTCGATCAAAAGTTTTGCAAGAATAACTAAAACAATCGAAGGAAGGTAGCCACTTAAGGCCTAAAATTTTTATAGTGGTATCCTGACAGTCAAAGGATAGGGCATCCTGTTGACAGTCTTCCGGACTAATATTTTGTAACAGAGCACAATGGTTTGAAGCCCATTTTCGAAGTGTGAATCCACCCTGTTTTAAAAGATTAATCGATTCCACTTGTAGATTTAAGGCTTCCTCTACAGAATCGGCACCTACAAGAACATCATCAACGTAGGTACAATTTCTTAAAACTTCACAGGCCTTAGGGAACCTAGAAGCTTCGTCTTTTGCCAACTGCAATAATGTGCGAATGGCTAAAAATGGCGCGGATGACACGCCATAAGTTACTGTGTTAAGCCTAAATTCTTGTATCGGCTCTGATACAGAGAATCTCCAAAAAATTCTTTGATAGTCACGATGAGACTGAGAAACCAAAATTTGCCTATACATTTGTTTTATATCAGCCGTCCATACTACAGAATGTAGTCTAAAATTCAATAGAAGACAAAAAATATCTTGCTGAAGCTTTTCGCCTATAAACAAAGTATCATTAAGAGAATATTCGCCGCCCTCCTTAGCGCTAGCGTCAAAAACAACTCTGAGCTTTGTCGTGCTGCTATCAGGTTTTATTATACAATGATGTGGAATATAATAACCTTTGTCTGAGCAACCAAGAGGTTCAGTCACAGGTTCCATATGTCCACAGTCCAGATAGTATTTCATAAATTGACAATACTCTTCGTTTAAAGCAGGGTTACGTAATAAACGTCCCTCTAAACTATTAAAACGTCGCAACGCTATATTTCTAGAATTATGAAAAATAGGTTCTGTATTGCGAAAAGGAAGTTTAACGATATAACGTCCAGACTGATTACGACAATGGGAATCAGCATAAATCCTTTCACATAATAAATCATCGGGAGACCTAACTGATTTGCTAGGAACCTCCTCTATATCCCAAAATTTTTTAATAATATTATCTAAATTTGTTTCTAAGGAGGTAAAAAATGTATTGATACCTTTTGACGGATTTTGACATCTAACTTTTCCCATTATGATCCAACCAAAAATTGTATTTATTGCGGTTAGCTCATCATTTTTACCCTTTATTATGCCATTTTTTAATATTGAAGGAAAACCATCAGCTCCCAGAAGCATACCTATAGGTCCAGGGCTATTAAAGTTTTTATCAGCTAGCTTGAGATTTGAAATGTGACCCCAATTTTCCATAGACACATTCTTGCTTGGAAGATGAACTGCAAGTTTTGGCAAAATGATACAGTCAATGACAAACGCCTGAGAAGGTTGAACAACAGGACCTATACGACATGCCATGGTTCCAGACGTTTTGGCTGACATTTCACCTAATCCATAAATGGGAATGGAGCTTCTCGAAAATGGTAAGCCTAAACGTCTTTGCCAATACTCAGTTATAAAACTGGATTGACTTCCGCTATCAATAAGAACACGAATGGTTTGACATTTGCCATGACAATCAGTAACTGCAATATTGGCAGTTGATAAAAGAACTGTATGATGAGTAATTGTATTAGTAAAAACGTTAACAACATCAGTTGACATTGAACCTGAGGTCTCTCCACCCAAATTTGCAGCAATGGAAGGTTGGGGAGTTTGACCAGAGGAAGATTGAGTACCTTGAACAAGAGCACCAGGAGAAGAATTTTCAAAGTGCAACAAAGTGTGATGTTTACGCTTGCATTTATTGCAACTTAAATTTAATTTACAATTTCTTGACAAGTGTTTACCGCGAAGACAATTTACACATACATTGTGCTGCTTACAAAACGAATACCGATCAGAGGGAGATTTTTTAATAAAATCAGGACATTCTGCCAACAAATGTGGAGAATTGCATAAAAAACATTGTTTAGAAGGTTCAGCATAACCTATAAATGTATTAAGAGGCTTTAAAGAAGATTTAAAGGAAGGTTTGGGTATAGTCGAGGGTATAGTGCCTTTTGAGACCGTGAGTGCAGCCGAGTCCCAAGCCAAACATTGTTTATTTAAAAAACAAACTAGCTCTTTGTACGTAGGCAAATCAGTAGAAATATTGCCTGGGCTATATTGAAGTTCAAATCTTTTTACTGTATGTGCATCTAATTTTTTAATTAACATGTTAAATAAAATAAAATCCCATTCTGCAACATTAAAACCCAAATTTTCCAAAGCCGCTAAATTTTCAGTAAAAATATCCAATAAATTCCTTAACCCCTGAGGATGATCAGTGTTAAGTTTTGCAGCATTATTTATTTCTTGCCAGCAAAATGTGCTTTGCACCCGTTTGTTTTGATAACGAGAGCATAAAGCATCATAAGCAATTTTATAATTATTATTTGTAAGAGGTACGTGTTTAATGACAGACAAAGCCTCCTTTAAAAGGGATGAGAGAAGGTACTGAAATTTCTCAATATCTGTTAAATCAGTACACGTATGCACCAATGCATTGAATAACCCAATAAACATTGGCCAGTCTTTAAAATTACCACTAAAGGTAGGCAAAGCTATTTTTGGCAAATTTGCATTACTCTTTTGCATACTTGACGTTGCAGTAGTAGGAAAAGTGCCTACTTGTGCTGCTGGCTGAGAATTTGTGTTATTCACATGCATAGGTCGTACTACCGTGGCATAAATTGTTTTCACAGAATAAAAAACGTCATCAAATTCAATAAATTTTTCACTATTTATAAAATACCTTATTTAATTAATTATAATACTAATTAATTAATAAAGTTCCTTTTGTTTTATTTTGTCGTACCGTTAAATAAATAACGCTCACTACTAAAACTCCACCTTTCTTAAACCAAAATCAAGACCAGTCATAAAAACAAGGTTTGACGCGGGCAGATCGATCAACAATCTGATAAGAACGAAAATGGCAAAAAATCAACAATTTTAATTTACCAATATTTTCATTTTTATAAAATAAATTATTAAGATCCCACTTAATTAACTGTTTAAATTGTCTGCGACAACTCGCGCAACAATAACCACTATAATTATTATGTTAATTAGTTTTTAAAAAAATTAATTATCCGGGTCGTATGGACCAAATGAAAATGCCAAAATGGGCAAGTGGACTGTATATCCAAAAAAAATAGCAATTTATAGAGAAAAATCAAAAAAAAGGAACGATTATTGGCACAGCCGTGGACTTACCAATTGCTTTATTTACGCCGCGGCAGGCTGCCTTTTCTCCAATTTTCTATGCACTCTTTTCAGCAGATTGGCTGGTCACACCAATTTTTATCTGCACTTCACTCCGGTCAATGCGCGAGTGTGCTTCTCTTTCGCGGTACCGTATCGCCCAGTAAGTCGTGCCAATAGGAGCCGCGAAATTTAAAAATATTTAAACGAAACGGAGTGGTTATTGCCACAATCCTTTTTTTTCCCAAAAAACATTAAAACGTAATATTTACATTAAATCATTTAATAATTAAAAGAAAAATCATCAAGATTAACCAAAGGTTTGTATTAGGGTCATTTATAATTGTTTATAATTTTATTGAATTTAGTGGAGTAGTTTAAAAGTAATAAATTAAAAACTAAAAAAAAAGTATGGGAAAGAAAGAAAAACCTAAAGGCACACAAAATTTATTAGAATGAAAATTCTCTAGGGGTCTCTACATGTTTCGAACGTAGAAACGTTCATAATCAGAAGATAGAACATTTATTTAGTGCTGATGTTTTTAGCAGAAGAGAAAATGGTGTAGAACCTTAATGGAGCTTTTATGGAATTAAAAAATTAATGTGTAGAAGAGACATAATATGAAGAAACTTGATAAAGGTTAAACCATACTGAGTATGTTAAAAAAGTTATTAAAGGGGGTCTAAACCAACCAAATAAACTGGGGAAGAAGAAAAACCTTCCTGAAAAGAAGGTGTCGAAGATTATTTAAAATTTTTTATAAAACTTTTCATATGTCAGTAGACATTATAAGGATAAAATTGTAATATCACCATAAAATTGCATTGCAAAAAGTGTTTTGTAGGGTACTGGAGTGTACAATTTTTTAATTCCATAAAAGCTCCATTAATGTTCTACTCCATTTTCTCTTCTGCTAAAAACATCAGCACTAAATAAATTTTCTATCTTCTGATGATGAACGTTTCTACGTTCGAAACATGTAGAGACCCCTAGAGAATTTTTATTCTATTAAATTTTGTGGTGGAAAACTTTAGGTTTTTTCTTTCGTTCCCATACTTTCAACTCCACTTTAAGCATGGACTATTTTATGTCTTCATAAAAAAAAGTTTTGCAGGCCTGGCAAAAAAAAATGAAAAAACAATCTAAAAGATTTTTTTTAAATACGGCATTGTATAAAATTATTGCCAAGGATCTAGAGATATTACAAATTAAATAGATTTTATCTATTTTATACAGGATGTTTAAAATAAGGTTTTATAAATTACATATTTTAATATAGTTTTTCTCGGTTTCAAAAAAAACATTTTTTTAAAGGAATAGTTTTTTGATATGGTTTTTGTATTGAGCGAGAGTAAAAAACTGTTTTCTCACTAGTGGAGTTTATACGACTCGAAAATTGCGTTATATCTTGCGGTAACAATTAAATATCATAAAGAAATTAACCTATACACTCATGTTAGTCCGGTCAATCTAGACCAGAAAATGATAGTGAAGGTACATAAATTTACAACAAGCTGAAAATCCGTAAAATTGTTCAAAATATAATTATAAGTAAAATGTATAAGTTCCCCATCATTCCCGTGTTTGGAAAAAATTTTACTCGAGGTCAAAGGTCAAAAAAATGAGTTTTTCGCGATTTTCAGCAAAACGGTAAGTTTTATCATAAAGATACTTCAGACAAAAATTGTAGATAATAAAATTATCTATAAAATAAGTATCAATACTTTTTTTCCTACGAGCCACCGTTTCTGAGATATAACGATTCAAAAAGTTGTAAAAGTTGTTATTGTTATAATATGCACACGTTTTTACGCCACCTATGAGGTAGTGTACTTAGCACGTTTTTTTAACGTGGTTTCCCCAGTAGGCCTACTCCACGGGTTAGTTGTGATCCTGTTTAGTTTAAAACTATTGCAAAATAACGGAAATTAGCAAAGATTGGTAAAGATAAAAGCGATGTAAATTAAAAAAAGGGGTAAAGTTAATTCGTCTGATTCGTGACCTTCAAATTATTCTTCTTGTCCTTCTTCTTCTTGATATTCTTCTTTTTCTTGTTCTTCTTCATCTTCTTTTTCTAATTATTGTTCTTCTTCATCTTCATTCTGGGTGCAAGTAAATTGCGTCAATAGCGATGTATCGCATGTCACCTCGTTGGAATCAAACGAATCATCTACTGTTAGTGATTCTACATTAGAGTACGACCGGCCTTGGCAATTTGTGCATGCCAGAGAACAAAACAGTCCGACTTTTTTGCAACCAAATTTAGCACTGCATCCCTTTTTTGCAGTTGCAAAAAATTGTGTTCAGCAGTTTTTTCGGCGCAGGAGGGAGTAAAGTTTGAACTGGTTCTTATGTATTGTTGACCAACTTCCAACCCCAGTCTGTAGGGTCTAGCTGATAACCAAGCCACACTTGAACTTGGTAATATACTGAAAAAGATGTTGATGAGCAGCAACTGAGGTTGGAGGAAGACAAGAATTGAACTTGTTTTTTAGTTTTAGTATTTTTAACGAAACATGCATATCGATGCATATCTAAGCAGGTAGTTTTTTTTGCAACTGCAAAAAGGGATGCATTGCTAAATGTGGTTGCAAAAAAGTCGGACTATTTTGTTCTCTGCTGGCATGCACAAATTGTCAAGGCCGGTCGTGCTCTAATGTAGAATCACTAACAGTAGGGGAAGGGTGTACAAAATGACATAGTGGGGTATAATGACACAGTGCTTGTATACACAGGACTCGTCGGTCGGGAGTGCTCGGAAACGAATATATGTTATTGTGGCGTGGGTTCCAGTCATGCTAGTTTACATTAAGTTCCGCTTCGTCGGTCAGAGAGGAAGCACGTTCGATTTTTCTATTTTTAACATCAAAATATTTTTGGCGCGATATATTAAACTCTGCTATAAATTTTTAGTGTGATTAACCGGTAAGTTAGGATATTTATGTTAAGTTATGAGGATTATTGCTTTTATGATTGCATATTTCAAATTTGGTAAATAAGTTATTGTTTTGTCAAAAATTGTATTTATTTAAATTGGTTTCATGTGGGGTAAAATGACATAGGTGTGAAGAGCACAAAATTACATACTATGTCATTTTATCCGAACGTAAGGCACTTTTGTTCTAAACTCTACTCCAAATTTGGAAGAGGCCAAAAAAAAGAGCAAACCGAAACTAGAGATCCCAGAAAAAAGAAAAAGATCGGTAAAAGGAAAAGTCCTTGAAGAATCCGAGTCGGAAACAGAAGAACCCTTTGCTGCTTGCATTTATTGTACAGAGCTGTACACATTTTCCAAAAAAGTTGACCTGTGGCTATGCTGTTGTTCGTGTCAAAAGTGGGCACATGCTGAGTGTGCCGGGCTAGACAAGAAAACAAAAATTTTTGTTTGTGAGCTTTCTACCGACTGAAAGTTATTAAACAGTAATGATGTGTCATTTTGCCCCCCACGTGGGGTAAAATGAACTTTTCTTGTTTATTTTTATATGTTTGGCTAAAAGTCCATATGTTGTCTTATTTTGTTAAAATCTATTCTGAAGTGTTGCAAATACGTTAGTTTATGTTATGTTTAAGATTTTATTACGAAAATGTATTTTTTTAATAAAAGATTTCTATTTTTTTTAAATGTATGTCATTTTGTACACCCTTCCCCTAGAGGATTCGCTTGATTCCAACGAGGTGACATACGATACATCGCTATTGACGCAATTTACTTGCACCCAGAATGAAAATGAAGAAAAACAAAAATTAGAAGAAGAAGATGAAGAAGAACAAGAACAATATCAAGAAGAAGAACAAGAAGAATAGTTTGAAAGTCACGAATCAGACAAATAAACTTCACCACTTTTTTTAATTTACATCGCTTTTATCTTTTCCAATCTTTGCTAATTTCCGTTATATTGCAATAGTTTTAAACTAAACAGGATCACAACTAACCCGTGCAGTAGGCCTACTGGGGAAACCACGTTAAAAAAACGCGCTAAGTACACTACCTCATAGGTGGCGTAAAAACGTGTGCATATTATGACGATAACAACTTTTACAACTTTTTGAATCGTTATATCTCAGAAACGGTGGCTCGTAGAAAAAAAAGTATTGATACATATTTTATAGATAATTTTATTATCTACAATTTTTGTCTGAAGCATTTTTATGATAAAACTTACCGTTTTGCTGAAAATCGCGAAAAAAACCTTTGACCTCGAGTAAAATTTTTTCCAAACACGGGAACGATGGGGAACTTATACATTTTAATTATAATTATATTTTGAACAATTTTACTGATTTTCAGCTTGTTGTAAATTTATGTAACTTCGAATGTCTAGATTGACCGGACTGTCTTATTCGTGCTTTTAACTCCTCAACATTATGACACGAATTAAAAATTTGAAATTTTGTACTTATGTATAACCTAATATGCACTTTAAAAATAGTGAATAAAAACTAGGGTTACCATTTAAAAAATAATCGATATCATCATATATCCCCCCCCCCCCCCCTACAAATTGGGACACACTGTGTCAATATTTTTTTTATAAAAAAGACAACAACTTAAAATGTTTTGTGACTGTACTGACTTACTGAATTTATTCCAAGTCACAAACTTACATTGTATGTACAATTTTATATATTACCTGACTTTATAAAAACGTTGAGAAAGATTTTCCAAATGACATGAGGAATGTTTGCTATTTCTTTTATTAAACGTTCGCTTATAAGCGTGCATTAATTTTTTGATTAAAAGATGTTCTTGGCAATTTCGGGGTTTTTTTTCATTGGCTAACAAGGAAGGTTGCAACATATAAAGCCAAGGAAAGTTTAGAACGCCCAAAATGAATAGACTGGGCGTGGTCGGTATTTTTCCACATAAACTTTTTGAAGGACCATGGTGAATACATGGTGTCTCTTAAAGGTCTGTACAATAGCTACCACAAATTCTTGAGACTAAAAGATGAATATAAATCTAGCCTTAGTCCAAAAGTTCATAGTTTCCAAAATACTTCAAAAATATTATTTTTTTAAAAGTTTTTTGCAAATATTATTTATATTAATAATATCATGATTTGCACAAAATGTGGTACTTATAAGATATTTTTAGGATGAGAAATCGAGTTCTGATCACAGTTTCGCTTGCAGAAGGCGACACCAGCAGCACATCGCCTTCATCAATATTGTCGTCCACACGGTAACTTAACCGAGACGAAAGAGTGAGGAAATACAAAAAAATTAGTTTAAAATAAGAAGTCATATGCGTGCCTACTTTATTTTTGCTGTGCAGTTTATTATTTTTAAATTGTTGATGTTTTTATCTAAAATACTATAAATAAACAATACATAACATAAATATTAATTCTCAACCAAGATAACAACTAAACAAATAAAATATAAATTAAATAACGTCTTGTTTTTTTTAAATTTAATTTTCAAATCATGGCCCCACTTCATCACATACTCTGTATACGTTTGCCACTACCTCCCTTGTTTGGCTATGAAGGGTTTTTCCTTAAAGATTCATTTTAACAAAAAACGCAGACAATAAGAAAATGTATAAAAATAATCTTTAAATAGTCAAACAATCCCATATATCCACCACTGGCATGCATGATGCATGCATCGCAATTAGTTGATAACATTAAATGATTTGCAAGCCTGTCGACTGTTTTGCGATGCAAATGTGTCTGGTCGACTATTATTTTTTTCAATCGCGCGAGATTTTGTACCTGTTGCCAGATATGACATTAAGAATTTTATTCATTTGGCCCAAATTAAAAGTGTTAAAATTTGCTTGCATTCCGGACAGTATATAATAATATTTTCTTATATCTAATATAGATAAATACATATTGTTTAGTCTTACGAGTTAGTAGGTAGATATTTTACCATAAATATGATTTTCTTTATAAGTGTGCGAGTTAAAATGTTTATTTGGATTTATTGGTAATTAAGCCGACAACACCGCAAATTTTTTTCTGCATTCCTTAGGTGGTTGCAGAACCGTGTGTCAGACAATAGCTTCATCGCGGTCTTAGCCCGCTATGATCTATATCATATCTACGTCGTTCTTGTCCAACCATAGGCAACGGCCTTGAATAATAGGCTTTCTATAGCACCTAACCAATGGAAATATTTCAGTCAGTTGCTTGCTACACGCGCACGCGCGCCGTCATTCATATCGCGCGGGACGCAGTTTAGATGTTGATTCAGCCGTCGCGAATTCCTGTAGTTGGTTCGCTCTCGTACAAAGTAGTTTTATTTTTCTGTCTAACTTTTTATAATTTAAAAGTTATGAAAACCTACGATTAGTTTTTAATGTACAATCAATTTTCTACAATATCTGTAGAACACAACTTGGAAATTAAGGACTTAGGGGGGCCATTACCCGATTTAAAAATAGAAAAACTCAGAGCGGACAAAAAGTTTTGATGTTTTGGGAAATTTTGCCCCTATGTGGTGGAAAAGGGGTATAAATGTTTATATTGGAAACTTACCCCCTCGATTTCTACCTCCTAGGGGAAAATTTCCCAATACACGTAATTGCTTATTTCGACAGAGTAAGCATAGTATCAATTTTCAGCAATATAGATTAAATTATAGAAAGTTATATGTACCCCCCACAAAATATACCCTACACCCCTTTTTTCAACCCATAGGTGGATTTTGGAAAAATGACGAAACACGTTTATTATTATCTTATTAAAGGAACTTATATAGCAATTTTACAACCTCCACCAGTTGTAGTTTCTAAGATACAGAAATTCCTTCAAAAATTTCAACCCCCGTTTTAACCTCCTTAGGGGTTGATTTTCGAAAAATCCCTTCTTAGTGGATGCCTACGTTATAGGGAGAAGACATCCTCAAAATTTCATGGGTCTAGGATTAGTGGTTTAGGCTGGGCGTTGATGAGTCCAGTTCACAGTAAAATTTTCCGCGCCACATAACGCGGTTCTCGCCGTCGCGGACTCCGCCCACATACACAATGTCATAATAATCTCTTGTTTTCTTTGTATCATGTAAGTTGCATATGTATCATTTTAAGAACTTATTTTGGATTATAGAAAAAAGAAAAGCACAAAGTCTTTCTCCACAATTTTTTATTCGAATAACTAGGCGAACCTAGAATGATTCATAATAAATTAAATTGACATGTTTCGAGTGTAGAACCACTCATCATCAGGAAAACGAAGTAAATGGTACAATGCTGATGTTGTTAGCAGTAGAGAAAATAACAAGTGAGACTAAGCCGTAATGGAACTTTTAATGGTACCTACATACGAGGAGTGAAAAAGTTTGAATAGTCAAAAGACAGAAAATATTTCAGCATACTGAAGAGTCAAGGACTAGTGCAAAGCCACTATTGGGTGGTATTGGGTGGGAAATGAAGAGAAAAAAGAAAAATTAGGGATTTTTACAACGTGTTTTTAAAACTCCCTAATTTTTCTTTTCATTTCCCACCCAAGACAGTGGCTTTGCACTAGTCCTTGACTCTTCAGTATGCTGAAATCTTTTCTGTCTTTTGACTATTCAAATTTTTTCACTCCTCGTATGTACCATCATTGAAAGCTCCATTACGGCTTAGTCTCACTTGTTATTTTCTCTACTGCTAACAACATCAGCATTGTACCATTTACTTCGTTTTCCTGATGATGAGTGTTTCTACACTCGAAACATGTGGATTTAATTTATTATGAATCATTCTAGGTTCGCCTAGTTATTCGAATAAAAAATTGTGGAGACAGACTTTGTGCTTTTCTTTTTTTCTATATCATTTAACTCCACTTTGAATATGGACTACTTCTTCAAAATTATTTTGGATTATTGAAGATTTTAATTCGGTAACTTTGAATTGGAATATCAAATAAAATATTTACATTATTTTATTTATATTGTTAAATCTGGACAGTGATTTATCGAATTTTAAGAATACTTCGCCGAATATTGCAGATTCTGCACAGAAAGATACTTTGGCTTTGCTTCCCAAGAAATCTCAGATAATTCAGGAATTCGTACGTAAAGTGTCTTTTTTTAATAATGAGATTTGTGTGAAAATTCCCATTCGTGAAAAAAGACCTACTTTCCACACTTGTTGCATAAATAACTATTTTTGCAATTCCTTCCTGCGACGAATGTAAAAATCCAAAATTACTGTGACCATATACTTTTAGTAAGCGGCTACTAGGTAATTATTTACTTTCAGTCGGTCCACTGCAGTATATGCAATTAAGCGCAAACATTAGTGAAGCATTCGCCATTTCGTCATTTGATCAATATTTCGTTACTTTTTATTTAAAAATCGGCCAAATACCCATCCTTGGAGTACAATTACCTTCATTTTTACGTTAGAAAAGGTTGGATTTATGAATTAATAAAAGCAGGGAAAGAAATACAATCATATTTGACCAAATTTCGTTTTGTGCTTTAATTAATTATTTATTAATAATTTTTTTTCTAAAACTGTAGGTCCCAAGACCCAAAGACGGGTACGTGACAGCGTTTTGGAAAAAACGAAAAACAAACCAAATAATCATAAGAAAATGAAATGGCGGATGCGTCACTAATGTTTGCGCTTAACAACTGTATATAAAGAAAAGGGTGTGTATTTTGATAAATAATTTTAGACAAAAACTTTTAATACAAAATAAACTTTATCTTAGAATCCAGAAATACTTTTTCTATGTGGGTTATATTATTATACCTAATGTAAGGTAAACAATAAAACAACTGATTAATAATACGTAAATATAACTAAATCCTAAAACTATTTGTTGCTTAAGCTTAAGTCTAATACCCAACTGTAAAATAGGTTCAGTAGAGTCAAAAACATATTTCCTATTTAACATTCCTATAAAATTTTTACCTGTGCACAAAAATAATTTCAAAATCAGAGGATATCTCACTTTCATTTTCATGTATTATGATTAAAACGTATTACTAAGTTTTCTTACCCTAGTAGAAATATAACACTTCCGGAAAATACAAATCGAAATGAATGTTCACCTAGAAATTTCGGAACGCCGGGAAATCCAGACGAACGGGTAGTCACGACGCGACGGTGAAAACATAACTAACGCAAAATTCGCTTCTCTGTTCGCTGCATACAGCCTGCCTTAAAGCGTTCTCTATTGCGCTCTATAAGGCTTTGTGGAAAGCGAAATATTTTAATTTGCCGACCATTAAGGCAGAAATTAAGGAGCGATTTTTCCCAGTTCAAAATATAGCGGCTCATTTTTGAAAGGACGATCTATGATGTCCAACTTTGGTTTTTTACTTTTACATAACAGAAAAAAAGTGGATTTGTGCCTTATGTAAAAAAAGTATCCCAATTTTGGAAAATTATTTTTCAGCACGCGTAAGAAACACCAATTTTTTTTTACTAAAAGCTATTGCATTTGTTATTGTTTCTGCCATAGGCAATTCTAGGTGGGGGCTTGGGGGGGCTAAGCCCCCCCAAATCTCGGATTAGCCCCCCCCCATATTTAAATATGGCAATCGAAAAAATTCTATATATCTACATAATCCCAGTAATTTTATTAATTTATTAATTAATTAACTTTTTCATAAAAAGCTTTCTTTTCTTCGCTCCCAAACTGCTACTAACACAACTAATAATGATTTTTATTTAGCATCCAATGACCCAATGTGATTTAGGATGAAAAAAGACCTCGACGTAAAGTTGGAAGATGATGCGTTAACGTTTTTTCCAAAAAAGTGGGTAGAAAAATAGCTTTATAAAAATTTATTGGTGCAAATATTTTCTTGTAAATTTAGGATAAAATCCCACTGGTGTCAAACGTTTTTAATTTTTAAATTATAAAAATATTGCCTGTATTTTTGATTTTTAAACCTCCCCATCCATCCATATATCTACTACCCAGCAAACAAAAGAGGGCGCCGAGGGCGTGATTTTTTCAACGATTTTAACGACTTTTGGGTAAAAATTGGGCGTGGCACCACTAAAATTTTCCGCCTTCGGCGGATTAGCATCCGGCGGCACCTGCGGTAGGCTTCCTCTGCCTGAGGCTTAAGCCCCCCTAATTAAGAGGTCTAGAACCGCCTTTCTGCAAGAACAAATAGTACCTTCACTAGAAATAGATTAGGTTTGATTATATATTTATTAATTTATATATAAAATGGGAAAGAAAGAAAAACCCTAAAGTCTTCCTCCACAAAATTTAATAGATAGAATAAAAATTCTCTGGGGGGGGGGGGGGGTCTCTACATGTTTTGAACGTAGAAACGTTCATCATCAGGAGACAGAAAATGTATTTAGTGCTGATGGTTTTAGCAGAAGAGAAAATGGTGTAGAACCTTAATGGAGCTTTTATGGAATTAAAAAATTGATGTGCAGAAGAGACATAATGAAGAAAACTGATGAAGGTTAAACCATACTGGGTATGTTAAAAAAGTTGTTAAAGGGGGTCTAAACCAACCAAATAAAGTAGGAAAGGAGAAAAAACCTTCCTAAAAAGAAGGTGTCGAAGATTATTTAAAATTTTTTATAAAACTTTTCAAGTGTATGTCAGTAAGACATTATAAGGATAAAATTGTCATATTATGAAGATATCACAATAAAATTACATACACCAAACTCTTTTTGCAATGTAATTTTATTGTGATATCTTCATAATATGACAATTTTATCCTTATAATGTCTTACTGACATAGATACACTTGAAAAGTTTTATAAAAGTTTTTAAATAATCTTCGACACCTTCTTTTCAGGAAGGTTTTTTCTTTTTTTATTTGGTTGGTTTAGACCCCCTATAACAACTTTTTTAACATAGGTACTCAGTATGGTTTAACCTTTATCAATTTTCTTCATAATATGTATTATGTCTCATCTACACATCAATTTTTTAATTCCATAAAAGCTTTATTAAGGTTCTACACCATTTTCTCTTCTGCTAAAACCATTAGCACTAAATCAATTTTCTGTCTCCTGATGATGAACGTTTCTACGTTCGAAACATGTAGAGACCCCTAGAGAATTTTTATTAGATTAAATTTTGTGGAGGAAGACTGTAGGTTTTTTTTTCTTTCCCATACTTTCAACTCCACTGTAAGCATGGATTATTTCTTTAAATTATATATAAAATTCACTGACAATATCTTATAAAGGCGTTTTGCTTCATTTTGTATATTTAAACTCAGGGGCTTTTATTACTTAAAAATGTTAAATGAAAAGATCCCCATAGTGGTTAAATAAACAGAAAAATTGTATTAATAAGAATTGTGCGGAAACCTAAGGTACATATTACAAAACTACTGTCAAGTACCCATACAGAATACCTTTAAATTTTAATTCAAAATACTGAAATAGCTGATTTTAAAATGATGAGCTCTTTCGAACTTCAAAGTAAAAATTCAGGTCCGTATTTAAAAAGATGAAGTTGATAATGGGCCCGAAACATTGAAATGTCAGATTTTAAATCTAATAATGTCATTTTGTAGAGAAGAAAAAGGGCAATAAAGAAGTCAAATTTATTTTAACATTTCTCCATAAATGAAGTCGAGAAAAAATAAAAACTAATTTTTAAATTTTCGCTACTAGGGCTTTCCTAAATTTTTATTAGGCATTTGATTGAGCACCCATTTGTGCCATTTTGCCACAATTTAAACGTGTTTATATCCCTCGAACAAACCCCCTCTCTCCTCTCTACTTCTGATATCTCTTATAGTTTCCGAGATCCCAATAATCACCCTAGAATTTGGGACATTCTCTACAGACCTCTAAGAAACCTAACCACATTAGTTTCGCAGGATTCAAAACTATTATAAAATATGGGGTGTTAAATTAAATAAGAATGCCTCAATTTTATTGTGGATCTTAATTTTAAGACACTTAACAATAATTTTGTAATATCTTAGATTCGTCTTTCTCATACTAAAACTAAATTTGCATGCGGGGCCCTAGAAGTTTTAATAAATCTAATGTTTATAGAATGTAACTAGATTATTCCTCTTTTAAAATGCTGGTCCACAGTGAAACAGAACTACCTATATTGTTGAGTTAAGAGTTTTGGACCTGTATTGTCTTTATGTTTTAAATCACAATGTTTCAACTGGTAAGTATCTCCAGTCGTCTTTAGGTGAATACTAAATAAGCTCTATTTATAGTAGCTAAGTGTACTGAAGCATGAATGACTGATATGGGTGCAATCATGCGTTTAATTCCGGCGCGGTATTAAGATTACATCTACTTCTAAATGTTTCGATATCTAATAATGGCTTACCAAAACAACATGGGTTCTGGCGTACAGTTCTGTTCATTAAAAACCCGTACATCTAATTTGTCATGGTGTAAATAGTTCTTTTTTATTTTTGGCATTTAATTTTAAAAGTGCGTAGTGGCAATTGTTGATATAATGTTTTAAAATGCCTCGTCCTTTAACATTAGTTGATAAGGCACAAATAGTGGCAAAAATTGAAAAAGGGTGGTCAATTCGTGCCCTAGCACAATTTTATGGCAGAAATAAAAGCATAATCCTAGAATTTCCAGTCCCGAAGAGGATGCTATGCTTCTGGAGCGCTTAAGAGATCATCCCTTTGAAAGCGCGAGGGAAGCTATAAATATCACAGGATTTCCTGGCTCTCGACCTACCGCCAGTAGAAGAATTAATGGATCAGATTAAAAAAACCTGGTTGCGGCGAAAAAAATTAAATTAACAGAAGAACGAAGGCAGTCACAGTTACTTTTTGCATGAAATTACATAAATCGCTGAATATTGGAACAGGGTAGTTTTTACGGATGAAAAAACTTTTCAATCTACTTATAACGGAAAAATTCAGGTGTATCGACCAGATGGAACGAGATTTGAAGACCGTTATACTAGCAACCTTGCTTTTAGATCTGGGCGTTTTTCTGTCAATATATGGGGTTGGATAAGTTCCCATGGACTTAGTGTATGCAGGCGATTGGATGGAAGATTTAATTCTAAAAATTATCTTAATATTCTGGAGCATATTATGCTTCCATCTGTTAGGTCCATTTACCCCAATAATTCTTTTATTTATCAACACGATAATAATTTTCCCATGCATGCTGCAAATGCTGTTAAGGGCAGGCTTGAAAATAATAATGTAGAAGTATTACCGTGGCCTTCCTTCAGTCCGGATATTAATCCAATAGAAAATGTGTGGGCTATAATTGTAAAAAAAAAAATTATAACCATAATTTTTTGCCTCAAAATTCTACTTAATTTTGGGAAATAATTCATGAATGCTGACCCAATTATTACAACAAATTTAATTGACTCGATGCCTAATATATTGGCTCATGTGATCGAGAAACAAGGCTCAATGACCAAATATTAACTTTTATACCTACTATCTTATTATTGTTCTTGTTTAATATAATATTCAATTTGTTCGCCTTGTTATATTGTATGTTATTATAAAATATAAAATATAATACACGCAAATGATCGTTGGATGTTACACTTGCCCCAAATTGCGGGGTCGACACCATTTTTTTTACTGATTAAAGAAATATCAGATTTTTAAAAAGTTAATATTTGTAATGTGTTGGTAAGCCTATAAGGTACCTGTAAAATAAAATTTATCATCCTATTGCCATTTGTTTCTCTGTACTGATGGGCCTTAGAAGAGCAACTATGCTTTTTTGCGGTTACACTTACCCCACTTCACCTTACGGGTTTTTATGAACAGATATGTACATCAGCAGCTTCCTTGAACTTTCTCCAGTGTGGTTCTCTATGCAGGATTTCAGCTTCTGACCACATATCATATGATGGCTATGAGTCAGAACATGGTCAGCTGCACAAACACTCCTCAGTCGGATTTATTTAACGACAATGCAAGTCCAAGACTCTGCTATCATTCAATATTCCAAATGTTTTAACAAAATAATTTTAAAAAACAGTTTCATGCATGTAAAAAGAAAGGTTGATAATTAAAAAAAAAATGTGACAAACTGCAAATCAATCCCTAATTTCATTGATAACTAGATTATTCGTCTATATCTTTTGATGACATCCAACATACGATGATAACGATTTTTTGCTAAATCCAATGCGGTCCATCCACGACCATTACTCTGATATATGTCAGCGCCGTTCTCTAGCAAAAATGCCACAATATCGCCGAAATTGAATTTTATTGCCGTTACTAAAGCGGTTTCTTGATATCTAGTACAATAAAAATTTACCTCTGCACCATTAGCGAGAACGGCAGTTACACATTTTAAACAGCCCCTGTAAGCAGTTTCAATTAAAGGATATCTACCTTCTTTGCTAACTAATTGTACATTTGCTCCGTTTTCCAATAAGTGCGTGATCACATTACAGTGGTTCTTCCCTATGGCTTTAAATAGGGCAGTTTCACCGTCCAAGTCATTATGATTTATTTTGGCACCATTTTGTAGCAAAGCCTTAACACATGGCAAGTGACCGAAAAAACTCGTGTGAATTAAGGCTGTTCGACCAGTGTTGCAAGTCTCATCAATGTCTATATCGTAGCTTAATAGATGTTTTAGAATATCTAAATTACCGTGAATTGAAGCTTCTATCAGAGGAGTAAAGCCTTCCACGGATCTAAATGTAATATCTGCGCCATTTTCTAAAAGAAGTTTGACACATTCCAAAGAACCATTTCTAGCAGCAAATCCCAAAGCACTGGTCTGTTGTCCAATAGTATTTGCGGCAGCTCCTAGAGAGATAAGATACCGGACAAGTTCCGCATTGCCAAAACCAGCAGCTTTACTTAATGGTGTTTGTTGTTCGATATCGCGAGTATGAATGTCAGCGTTAAAGTGTATGAGTGTTTTAGCACATTCCAGTTTTCCGTTATAGCTAGCATAGTTTAGGGCCGTTCTTCTTTTATTACATTTATTTTCAATCTAAAAATAAAAAAGAAACATAAATAATAGGTTAACAGGAGCCGGTCAAAAGTGAAAAAAAATGTAATATAAATTACAAAATATTAGGCTATCAACATTTTCCATTAGAGTTTTGATTTTGTCAGTGGCCGCAAGGGGAGGCAACCCCCCCTCCCCCCAATAATCAACTGAGTTGGCTAGTTAGTTGGCTATTACACATAACGAGTTGGGTATATTTAAATTAAAAAAAAATTGAAATATCCCCCATATCATAATATTTTTGTATAAACTTCCTAAAATTTAAACTTCTTAAAATAAAAATAAAAACATTCGCCCTTGAAATAAATGGTTTTTTCAGAGAATTATGTAATTTTAAAATAGATCAACCTACTCTATTTACATTTTAGTTACGCCGGGGTAAACATCCCTGAAAAGTTTAATTTAAGTGCCACTTACCGCCACCTATGGGCAACTACAAAGATGTGGCCACTGGCACTAAAGCCTCGACAAAGTTTGATAGAAGATATGAGGACCTTCTGTTGTATAAACGACTGACTAGCATTTACTATAGGATGTTAACCAAATTTAGCGTACTCCAAAAATGTTTCGCCTCTATGATACTCGGTATTATGAGTTGGAATTTACATGACAATACCCCCAATTACAAGTGTCTAACGACACCCCTGGTGGCGGCGTGTGGTCATTTTAAATAGGATATAATTTTTATTTTGATCCTTAAACTACACCTACAACTTTAATAAAATTAATTTCGACTGTGTTCTTAGAGATTTCAAAACTAAAATTCGAAAGCCACATTTTCAATTTAAATAATAAAATAACTGGCGGATGTTATACATTATGGGTCCTGTCTCAAAAATTAAAATTTGCTACAGATCGCAACGTCTATTTTCCCTAAGAAGGTAAGGCACCTGTTTTTGGGGCTTATGCTCTACGCTCTACTATCATTTTAATAAGGTATTTAGGATAAAAAAGCTACTAGGTTTCTATGTCAACTCATATAAATAACTTTTTTTTAAACACAAAATATTAACTACTGTTGCTTGTCTATTTAATAGCATTTTCGGTTAACTGCTCTCGGACACTCTGAGAGTGCTCTCCCCGAAATTTTCGTGTTCGATTATCAAAATAGAGTGATCTCACTCAGAGTGACACGTTCGATTTACATTTGGTTACTTTGAATCCGCGAGCGCTCTTCATCGATCTGAAAATTCCTAGAGAAGAAGGGGCAATGCCTACAGTAACACACAAATTAACACGTTTTATTGACAATCTGTGAGAAGGCTACTACTTTAGGGGCTACAACGAATTTTGGCCAGATCTTTGACGTCATGGTACTCTCTCAGAGTACTCTCGAAGTGGTAAACCGAATACGCTGTACCATGGATACGGGTTGCCTTGTTAGAACGAAAGTTAAAATTAGAACAACTGTAGCACACCCTTTAGGTAACACGCATACTGTAGCCTCTACAATTCCTAACTCAAATAAAAAAAAAATTCTACAATGACAGAATAGTTTTCAATTCTCTAACACTGGTAGTTCTGTAAGGTCAGTTGAGGTAAGAGCATATTTGAGGTAACTGCTGCCATTTCTGATAATTCAATTTAATAGTTAGAGGTGGCAACACTGTGATTACATGTTCACTACACAATACCGTGCGAGGAAAAATTATTTGCATTAAAGAGGGCATTGCATCTAAGGACGTAATGCTTAGCCGTAGAGCTTAATTAGCTTAATACCTGTTGGGTGTCAGTAACTACCTGAATTAACAATCAATCAGTTATTTCGTCATCTTTGACAGTCGTTACAAGTAATTTGATTCATCTCTAATTTTTCCAATTTCTTGAACAATTCACACAATGGGCTTTACGGAACAGCATAAAACATGCATGGTTGAAGCGTATTTTCGAAACGGGGTTAGAGTAAATGGTGAGTGGCAATACAATCCGGGTTTGTGCATGGACGATTTTCACGAACATTTCCCTAACGTTGCTTTTATTGCTGGGGATTTTTATCATTGCCTGAAAAGAACCGTGGCTGTGTTTAGGGAAACAGGTTCTATACAACACACAAAAGGAGCAGGAAGACCAGCTGTAAGAACAGAAGAACTTGTTGCAAACGTTCGTGAAATAATGCAAAATACGCCAACAAATTGGATAAGACGCCTGTCCCAAGATGTGGGAAGATCTTATGGAACATGCAGGACTATTCCTAAGAAGCAGTTAAATTTATTTCCTTATAACGTGCAAGTATTCCAAGAAATACAAGCCGCAGATTTTGAAAGACGCAGGAATTACTCTTAATGGTTTACCCAAAATTTATTGGAAAGAACTGATTTATTAGACTTGACATTTTTTTCGGATGAAGCCTGGTTCTACCTTTCCGGTTAAGTGAATTCTCAGAATGCACGCATGTGGAGTAGTGAAAATCCCCATTATTCTTACTTTCTTAATTTTGTAATTAACAAAAATAAAATTGTATTTGTCTACTTATTTTATTACTCATTAGTTTGGCATATCATGTCATAATATGAACTTGACAAAATTTTAACATAGATTTATAGATATGTCGCCCCCATATTATTCTGATCTAAACCAAGCCCTACGTTTTTTAATCCAAGCCCTCTTTGATGCAAATAATTTTTGCTCGCACTGTATATCAATTACTCAGAAATCCCTGTACCTACCGATATTTAAGATAATTTTAATAATAAAGAATTATCTTTCACCGGTGTATTGCGGATAAGTTGTCTTGGCACCTATAAGAATATAATTACTTTGTAAACAAGTAAGTAAGTACACATCTTAAAAGCAATTAAAATTCCTGATTTCATAGTCCGTGCTTTCATTCCGTAAAAAAACATACATGCAGCATCTGCAATAGCGGCCAATGTGCATAGGACAGTCCCTACATATAATAATATTATTAATCCTAAATTTATGTTAATGAAAGAAGGTATCCTGTGATAATAATTAGGTAAAAAATCCCACGCTGATTAAACAGACCTGTCATACGTGTCAAACTCACAAATGGCGGATACATAAACATACCTGAGCTCCAGACTTTAACAAGTATTCAACAGTTTCTACGTGACCAAATCCAGCCGCTTTTATTAGCGGCGTTTGTCCATTTGCATCTTTTGTTTCAATGTCAGCACCATGTGTGATCAAAGTTTCTACACACTTAATATGTCCGCCCCAAGCCGCATAATCCAAGGCAGACCGACTGTCACTGCATGTGTCATTTATATCAATACTAAAAAGTATCCACTAAATATAAATACGGTAACATTGGCAGTAAAAGACATTTGATCTTAGGAGTTTAGTAAACTTTTCTCATACTTAAATCTAAATAATAATAAACAAAACATTTAAGTAAGTTCGCAAAATAAATAAATCATATAAGCGTCAAGACAGACAATTAAAAAACTCATCTAAGCTATAAAACATTTAGATATTAGAAATGATTTTTGTAACCTTTTAAGACATTAAGTACTATTAGAATCCTTAACACATTGCGAACTATAATGGGAAACATTTAGGATACTTATAGGCTACTAATGCAGAATACGAAAACATCGAATGAAGAAGTCTTGAACTAGCATTGTATTTATTTGTTTTAAATCATAACATTTTATACTATTAAGAGACTGGTACATATTAATTGCATATACCCAAAATAGAATTGTAGAGTGGCTACATCCTTGCTGTTTTCTACACAAATTTTTTTTTATAAGATTAACGATTCCAATTTGTTAGCCCCAATGTATCATTCTATTGAACTAGAAACCCTCTAACCTTTTATGTGGAGAGTGCAAGAACTAACTACTACAGTAACTTCCCGATCAGTGTTATGTGTAATTTATAACCAAATTCGAGACCACTGTGATATATACAGGGTGTTTCAGAATAAGATGCTGATCCTTAACGGTGTGAATCCTTAGGTGATTTTAAGAAGAAAATTTCAAATTAATATATATCCTTAACCTATCAACTTTCGAACTACAGGGCGTTAAAGTTAAATCGTTTTTCTATCATAACTTTAAAAACTTTCTAGCTATTTTTATGAATTTTTCACACATGCCCTCTAAGCATCAATAGCCATTTTTTGGTGTAGAAATTTTTAAAAAAAATTTTAACCAGTGGCGTCCTGAAAGGGTTTGGACTAGACTGGAAAATTATTATGTACGCCACTGTTTTTTCTCAAGATAAAAATTATTTTTAAAATACTCATTCATTTTAGGCCTAATTTAATATCTTGCCTTTTTATCGTCCGATAAACAGTTTCCGACAAAAAAAATAAAAACATTAAATGCGCATTCGCTGTAGTTCGAAAGTTGATAGGTTAAGGATATATATTAATTTGAAATTTTCTTCTTAAAATCACCTAAGGATTCACACCGTTAAGGATCAGCATCTTATTCTGAAACACCCTGTATAAACTGCTGGCCACTCGAACTTACCGATAGAGATTTTTAGGCAAAATTTAAAGTTTAATATTTTCAACAGGAATGTAAATTTTTCAACGCCGATTGCAGATTTTGAAAGCTGGTTTTTTTCGGATTAAGCTGCATGACGTATATTTATTGTAGGACCATAGGTTTATTATATACGGGGTGATCAATAATGTCATGCAAAAAATCAAAAAGTTTGTATGAGTGAAATTTCCAAAATAAATTTTTTTGGTCGTTGCAATAGGGTCCGTTACTTAGGTAACATCAATATCTCTAGACGTTTTTGTCAGTTTTTGGATTAAGGACGTTAGGTCTTGTACACACTACTAAACATAAAATGTGGGTAGCAAAATTTTTAAAATGCTATAACTTGACATTGGATGGACGGTTCTTGATGATTTTTGCGGATTTGGAATCCTTATTTCACGTAGATTTTCTACGATCTAAATATTTTATTTGAGGGTGGAAATTTACACATTATACCGGGTCGATAATAGACAAAAACATAGCGACAAGAACAAGTTTATTACATTATATTCTACAATATACAAGATTGGTTAACAACGGCCCAAAGTCAATCCTTACAAAATTTCTAATTCTAAGCCTAATTTAAAGGTTACTGCAATCCCTAAAAAAATCTGATATACTGTAATAACAAAGATTAGGTATGTATGGAAAAGGATACCTAGTGATAATTGATATTGGTAATTTTTAGTTAATAAAAAAAAATGGCCTGAAAAACATAAATTGTTTGTCCATTAATTTTTGTTTTCAACCCACTGCGTCAAAGATGGGAATTACAACCTTGCATTTTTGGAGTTTAAAATGAAATTGGGTATTTGTTGGCAATAGCGTGTTAAAAGGACGAGGTCATTAAAAGCAACCGGCAAATATCAATGGAAAAATGCCAAGTGTCCTATCTTTAAATACCTAATCTTTGGTAATAATTTACCCGAAATTAAGTAGGTGCATTATAAAAAAAAGGAACTAATATTTTGTTGGTCCTCCTGCTCGACGTATTACTTCCCGACATCTGTTTGGTAGAGTATCCACAAGATTATTTATAAAATCTTGTGGAATATTCTCCCATTCTTCACGAATGGCCTCATTAAGCGTTGCAAAGGTTGCAGGGGGTACATCACGCGATCTTACTTTAAGTTTTAAATAAGACCAAACGTGTTCGATGACATTAAGATCCGGAGACTTTGCAGGCCAGTCCATCCTATTGATGTTCTGTGCCTGCAAAAACTCTGTGATCCTTCGCGCTCTATGAGGTGGAGCGTTGTCATCCACCAATAGAAATTCTGGACCGTAATTTCGAGCAAAAGGAACAACAATAGGTTGCAAAATTTCCTCCTGATAAACAGTAGCGTTAACAGTTTGGTTGGTAATGAATAGCTCGGTTTTACCATTTCTTATGATACCTCCCCATACTGTTACACCTCCGCCACCAAATGCCTCTTGAGGGGCCATGTTTTCCTCCAAATACCGCTGATTTGGCCCTCTCCAAACTAATATTCGGCCATCGGAGTGAATCAAATTAAATCTTGTTTCGTCAGAAAATAAACAATGGCTCCACTCTGCATTACCCCAATTCGCATGCCGATTTGCCCATGCCCGCCTATTCGCTCTATGGTGTCGTAATAACAACACACATTTTGCTCTGCGACGGGCTCTAAAATTTAAAATGTTTGGCATTATGTTGTTTTTGTAAAAATAAATTCTCACCTTAAGTTGTTTTTATTCAATGTTCTTCTTACTGTTCTGTTCGAAACTCTCACCCCAGTTTGTTGCCTTAAAGAGTCATTTAGTTTCCTAGAGTTCTTTGTTCTATTCACCATAGTTTCTCGAATTAAAATTCTTTGGGTTCTTTGGTTTATTTTTTTTGTATGTCCACCCCCATGCCCATAATTATGATCACCAGTAGTTTCGACGCGACGGTTTAAATTATAAATTGTCTTTTGGCTGACATTGTAAATGCGCGCAATTTGCTTTTTTAGCATTCCTTCGTTGAGAAGTCGAATGCAATTTTCTCTTTCTGTCGTGGTTAAACGCCTCATATTAATTAAAATTTACAAAATTATAACATTGAAATGTGTCAGGTTATTTTTAAAATAATGTTAACTATTTTTAATTCCATAGCAACAAATTTGTTTTTGCAATGCCTACTTTGAAATTGACGCGTCGCGTAGAAATTACAGTCGATCATAAATATGGGCATCGGGGTACATATTTTCGACCCGGTATAATGTGTAAATTTCCACCCTCAAATAAAATATTTAGATCGTAGAAAATCTACGTGAAATAAGGATTCCAAATCCGCAAAAATCATCAAGAACCGTCCATCCAATGTCAAGTTATAGCATTTTAAAAATTTTGCTACCCACATTTTATGTTTAGTAGTGTGTACAAGACCTAACGTCCTTAATCCAAAAACTGACAAAAACGTCTAGAGATATTGATGTTACCTAAGTAACGGACCCTATTGCAACGACCAAAAAAATTTATTTTGGAAATTTCACTCATACAAACTTTTTGATTTTTTGCATGACATTATTGATCACCCCGTATATAATAAACCTATGGTCCTACAATAAATATACGTCATGCAGCTTAATCCGAAAAAAACCAGCTTTCAAAATCTGCAATCGGCGTTGAAAAATTTACATTCCTGTTGAAAATATTAAACTGTAAATTTTGCCTAAAAATCTCTATCGGTAAGTTCGAGTGGCCAGCAGTTTATTTAACATAAGCATCCATGAATTTAGATTTAGAAATTATACAAAGGTACATAATTTTATTAACGAAGCATTATTTTTATTTTTTAATAATTTTTAAAACCAGTGGTGCAAAACTGATATTTTTTAGTTTTTATTTTTTTTCGCCTATAATACTGAATCGACTTTAATAAAATTTTAGGGGTATGTAGGTAACTATAGGAGGCACCCAAATAAGTATGAAAATATATGGCATGTAATCTTAAAAAGTGCAAACTTATGACGTCACACTTTTTTGGAACACCCTGTATGAAAAAAAAATTTCTGAAATGCGCCCCAAGATACAGGTAAGGTCTGTAAAATATCAAAATTTCAACTTAATTAATAAGTGAGCTATAGAAGACGGGGAGTGAGGTGTAGGACCCTGAAAAAGCAGCTGACGCATAATCCCCCATTATCTTTGCAGCTGACTTTTTATTTATTTATTGTCATCATATAAACATTTGCTGTACAACTTTTCACACGACCTGAAATCATTTTTAGATATATTATTTTTGACATAATTGACATTCTCTTACGACTAGGTCTACCAAGACTCTGACAGCTGACGCTTGTTTCTCAATTGCTAGCTATATTATCTAGACTCTAGACTAGACTATCGAATACACACAAAAATAAGCGACCTGAAATCACCTTTAAAAATGCAACGCTGCCTCCCGGGCACCTATTTCAAATTCTTACCTGCTTAATTATATCTTGTATCCATGGTAATGCCACAACAGCTGAATTGATTTATCATTTGAAAATTGAAGACACAAGTGGATGAAGGGCCTATGAAGCAAAATCATTTTTCCGAGATATTTCAGTTTAAAGTTTATTGTTTGGCAGTTTTTTGGGGAGCGACATAGAAAAACCACAATTCATTTATAAACTTTTATTTAACTGAATATTAAAACGGTATAAACATAAATTAGTACTAGTCATTATTTATTATAAAAATGAGAAAAAAAAGAACATAGGTCTTTTATTCACTATAACAAAATACATTATTTGTAATGAAAAAAGTATAGATCATTTTGCTGTGTTAAAAGTTCAAACAATGACACTTTGATTTTAAATATATACACTTAAAACAAGTATAGTTAGAAAAACTCTTACTTCTTGAGGAGTGTAAACTCTACAGTCATTTTGAATGACAAATTCAGAAACACTTGGCGGACATTCTTCTATAAAGAATCGTTTCGTTTATCTTGAATGGAAGAGGGGCTTATGTACATGTGTTTTTAGTACATAGGTCCTTTATCCGTATAAATAAAGTATTGTTCCCGTGGACTTGGGTCCTTTATCCGCTGACAACTTCTTTATTTATTGATAACGGAAGGCGTTTTGAACGAATTTTAGGTACATACGCCCTTCATTTATGGAAAAATGTCATTTTTGAAAAAAGGGTTACATAGGCCCTTCATTCACTTGTGTCTTCAATTATGAGATTACCGTAAGCCGCGTTGGCATCAGTTTAGGACCCATACTTTTAAAATTATCTCAAAAACGCATCATTTTATCGAAATTCTATAAGGGTCAAAAAATGATTAAAAACAAATGATTACCTGAAAAAAATATAGCTTGGAAGTCACTGGCGCACGTACTACAAAATGGGGGGGGGGGGGGGGGAGTCATCGGGTACTGAAGCCCACCTATTTTAAATATTTGACAATTGTTTTTGTTTTGTTTTTCTCAAAAGATGTAACTCTTTATGGTTAAGCAATGTACCGAATTTATAATTTATATATTATTATTAAATACTCGAATTATTCAAAAAAATCAGTTTTTAATTTTAAATTTTGAACATGAGGGCCAAAAATGAAAAATGGCATTATAAAAGTCATATTATTTTTGCTTATATGGTTAACGGCTCGACCTCCTTTTTCCGGACACCCTGTACGCAACGATTTTAATTTTCAATGAGCTAGTTTATTAATTAGCAAGATTAACCAGACTCCGGTTAATTAATTTGCTTGATTTATGGCGTATAGCTTAACGCATAGTTTATAAACTGATTGCTTGGTTTAGAAACTATCCATATAATAGCTGGCTTAAACATTTTCGTTTTACATTCAGCATTTTTGCTTCTTATTATTTTTTTTCTCTGTAAACTATGTAAACGTAAAAAACTGAGGTTAATGTAAGTAACTTCTTGAACACTTCTATCCAAAAAAAATATTGTGATGACTTTCCCCATAGCTACATGAATGTCGGGGGAAATAGAGCAGAATCTATTCCTGGAAGTAGTTAGTATTGAAAATACTACTGGTCGCGTATATACGGGTCCATTTCATGAAAAATGAACGACATCAGCAAGCGTCACGCTAGAGATTAGTCGACCGCGTCGGCTTAGCGGTGTGGGTAGGTCAAGGTTGCATAGGCCAAAATTAAGGACATAAATAACACGGCGGATCTGTAATAAGCCAAACGTTGAACCGGCTAGAGTAATTCTTATTGATCGGGAGCTCTGATAAAGTGTAGGAATTTAAAAAAATAAACCAATAAATCAATTAAGAATAATTAGTCAAGATTGTATCATATGTAAATCCTGAAATAAATAATGTATTGTGATTAGCGGTAATGAAAGGTCACACTGACAGGTCAGTTAGACATAAGGGTCACTTAGACCGGTGGATATCACCAGATCTAAGAAAAATAGCGCGGTGGTCTTGGAATGTTACAAAAGAAGTTGGGGGTAAAGAATTAAAAAAAGTGGAAAAAAAATAAACCATAAATGTCTCTGAAACAAATAAGCGATATAGCGCGGCGGTGTTGGCGTATTACACAGAAAGTCAGGGGTGAAGATTTCAAAAAAGCAGAAAAAACTCAAAAGTGAATATTTCTGGAACTAAGAATATTAGCGCGTCGGTCTTGAAATATTAAAAGCAATAAAGAATCTTTACTTGTTAAATTATAGATATAGTAGTGTCTCTCTCTACAAGAACTTTAACATCATGTCGTTAGAACAAATATATAAATTTCAAGTTTGTGTCTTTATCCACCAGGTCTTGTGCAAGTCTCGATTGTCAAATGCATCATTCACATAATATAGACATCAAACACACCCGCTAAATACTAGATATAAAAACAATCTGAATGTACCCCAATTTAACTCAAGAATGTTGGGCATGTCAATGTATATAAAGGGTGTAACCCTGTATAATAGTCTTCCACAGAGTGTTAGAAAGTTGGATTGCAGAAGATTTAAACTATATGTTAAGCGTCATGTGGGTCAAATATAGGTGTAATTTCGTGTAGAGACTGTTTGGGAGTTTGTTATAGCCCCGCTGTCTCATGTTCGTTTTCTTTATGTTTTTGTATATTATTATTTGTTATTATTAAGCACTAGTAAGTAACTTACTTATTGTTTATTAATATTATTACTACTAGGTATTGCATTTTTAATTTCTAATATTATAAGTCCTATTGAAAACTTTGAGAGGAATCTGCACAAAAATGTAAACATTTTTTTTGATTCAATAAATACATTGTTGTTGTTGTTGTTGTTGTTGTTGTTGTTGTTGTTGTTGTTGTTGTTGTTGTTGTTGTTGTTGTTGTTGTTGTTGTTGTTGTTGTTGTTGTTGTTGTTGTTGTTGTTGTTGTTGTTGTTGTTGTTGTTGTTGTTGTTGTTGTTGTTGTTGTTGTTGTTGTTGTTGTTGTTGTTGTTGTTGTTGTTGTTGTTGTTGTTGTTGTTGTTGTTGTTGTTGTTGTTGTTGTTGTTGTTGTTGTTGTTGTTGTTGTTGTTGTTGTTGTTGTTGTTGTTGTTGTTGTTGTTGTTGTTGTTGTTGTTGTTGTTGTTGTTGTTGTTGTTGTTGTTGTTGTTGTTGTTGTTGTTGTTGTTGTTGTTGTTGTTGTTGTTGTTGTTGTTGTTGTTGTTGTTGTTGTTGTTGTTGTTGTTGTTGTTGTTGTTGTTGTTGTTGTTGTTGTTGTTGTTGTTGTTGTTGTTGTTGTTGTTGTTGTTGTTGTTGTTGTTGTTGTTGTTGTTGTTGTTGTTGTTGTTGTTGTTGTTGTTGTTGTTGTTGTTGTTGTTGTTGTTGTTGTTGTTGTTGTTGTTGTTGTTGTTGTTGTTGTTGTTGTTGTTGTTGTTGTTGTTGTTGTTGTTGTTGTTGTTGTTGTTGTTGTTGTTGTTGTTGTTGTTGTTGTTGTTGTTGTTGTTGTTGTTGTTGTTGTTGTTGTTGTTGTTGTTGTTGTTGTTGTTGTTGTTGTTGTTGTTGTTGTTGTTGTTGTTGTTGTTGTTGTTGTTGTTGTTGTTGTTGTTGTTGTTGTTGTTGTTGTTGTTGTTGTTGTTGTTGTTGTTGTTGTTGTTGTTGTTGTTGTTGTTGTTGTTGTTGTTGTTGTTGTTGTTGTTGTTGTTGTTGTTGTTGTTGTTGTTGTTGTTGTTGTTGTTGTTGTTGTTGTTGTTGTTGTTGTTGTTGTTGTTGTTGTTGTTGTTGTTGTTGTTGTTGTTGTTGTTGTTGTTGTTGTTGTTGTTGTTGTTGTTGTTGTTGTTGTTGTTGTTGTTGTTGTTGTTGTTGTTGTTGTTGTTGTTGTTGTTGTTGTTGTTGTTGTTGTTGTTGTTGTTGTTGTTGTTGTTGTTGTTGTTGTTGTTGTTGTTGTTGTTGTTGTTGTTGTTGTTGTTGTTGTTGTTGTTGTTGTTGTTGTTGTTGTTGTTGTTGTTGTTGTTGTTGTTGTTGTTGTTGTTGTTGTTGTTGTTGTTGTTGTTGTTGTTGTTGTTGTTGTTGTTGTTGTTGTTGTTGTTGTTGTTGTTGTTGTTGTTGTTGTTGTTGTTGTTGTTGTTGTTGTTGTTGTTGTTGTTGTTGTTGTTGTTGTTGTTGTTGTTGTTGTTGTTGTTGTTGTTGTTGTTGTTGTTGTTGTTGTTGTTGTTGTTGTTGTTGTTGTTGTTGTTGTTGTTGTTGTTGTTGTTGTTGTTGTTGTTGTTGTTGTTGTTGTTGTTGTTGTTGTTGTTGTTGTTGTTGTTGTTGTTGTTGTTGTTGTTGTTGTTGTTGTTGTTGTTGTTGTTGTTGTTGTTGTTGTTGTTGTTGTTGTTGTTGTTGTTGTTGTTGTTGTTGTTGTTGTTGTTGTTGTTGTTGTTGTTGTTGTTGTTGTTGTTGTTGTTGTTGTTGTTGTTGTTGTTGTTGTTGTTGTTGTTGTTGTTGTTGTTGTTGTTGTTGTTGTTGTTGTTGTTGTTGTTGTTGTTGTTGTTGTTGTTGTTGTTGTTGTTGTTGTTGTTGTTGTTGTTGTTGTTGTTGTTGTTGTTGTTGTTGTTGTTGTTGTTGTTGTTGTTGTTGTTGTTGTTGTTGTTGTTGTTGTTGTTGTTGTTGTTGTTGTTGTTGTTGTTGTTGTTGTTGTTGTTGTTGTTGTTGTTGTTGTTGTTGTTGTTGTTGTTGTTGTTGTTGTTGTTGTTGTTGTTGTTGTTGTTGTTGTTGTTGTTGTTGTTGTTGTTGTTGTTGTTGTTGTTGTTGTTGTTGTTGTTGTTGTTGTTGTTGTTGTTGTTGTTGTTGTTGTTGTTGTTGTTGTTGTTGTTGTTGTTGTTGTTGTTGTTGTTGTTGTTGTTGTTGTTGTTGTTGTTGTTGTTGTTGTTGTTGTTGTTGTTGTTGTTGTTGTTGTTGTTGTTGTTGTTGTTGTTGTTGTTGTTGTTGTTGTTGTTGTTGTTGTTGTTGTTGTTGTTGTTGTTGTTGTTGTTGTTGTTGTTGTTGTTGTTGTTGTTGTTGTTGTTGTTGTTGTTGTTGTTGTTGTTGTTGTTGTTGTTGTTGTTGTTGTTGTTGTTGTTGTTGTTGTTGTTGTTGTTGTTGTTGTTGTTGTTGTTGTTGTTGTTGTTGTTGTTGTTGTTGTTGTTGTTGTTGTTGTTGTTGTTGTTGTTGTTGTTGTTGTTGTTGTTGTTGTTGTTGTTGTTGTTGTTGTTGTTGTTGTTGTTGTTGTTGTTGTTGTTGTTGTTGTTGTTGTTGTTGTTGTATTACAAATGAAGTTGGGGGTAAAGAAATAAATAAAAGGGAGAAAAAACTAAAAAGTGAATATCTCTGAAACAAAGCGAAATAGCGCGGCGGTCTTGACATATTACAAAGAAAGTCGGGGGCGAAGATTACAAAAAAAGCAAGAAAAACTCAAAAATGCATATCTCTGGAACTAAGAACAATAGCGCGGCGGTCTTGAAATAAAAGGAAGTTGGGGGTAAAGAATTGAAAAAATTGGAAAAAACTAAACAGTGAATGTCGCTGAAACAAAGCGAAATAGCGCGGCGGTCTTGGCGTATTACACAGAAAGTCAGGGGAGAATATTTCAAAAAAAGCAGAAAAAAACTCAAAAGTGAATATACTGTATGTGGTAGGTATTTTCAAGACGCCTATGATACTTGCATAAGATGTAAGGTCTGTGGATTTTTATGCACGATGACTATTATAAATAAAAATTTCCGCTTAAAATGGCCAATAACTTACGTTTTACTGGCTGTAACCAAATTCACTTTTTTAATGCAAAAACTAACAAAGTGATAGGGACGAACCACATCCGATATACCTATACTGGGTGTTACAAATTCAACGGTCAGCATTGGGATCTCGTAACTGGTAAGAGATACAGCACATGGATAATTGGAGAAAGTTGCGCAATTTGGACATGACCAACAGGCCGTCAAAAATTTTGGAAAATTATTAGGACTTCCGAAGATATTCAAAAAAAAAACGAAACGTTTATAGAGATGGCGAAAGACTAATTTTTCATTTTCATTGTGATTATTTATTTTCTATAAAATGTCACTATCAGATATTGATACTGACGTTTAGTCTTTTGGGTTTGTTCATTAGGCAAGGGCGTCGCCAGCCAGTGAGCTAGGGAGGGGCAGCATAGAAGAACTGAAGAAAACATTAAGATAGAAAAGTTTTAATTAAAAAAAAAATTGAAAACGAATAAATTATTTACATACAAAATCAGTTTAAACATAATCGTCTAGGGTTGCTAGCGAATTTGTTGGTTACTTTGTTTATAAAATAGTCCAAGTTCTTGAAAATGTGTTGCCTGTGTACACTCATCATGGCGAGGCCATTGAGGCGAGTTCCAGTCATCGTGCTCCTCAACCAGGTTTTGATTCTCCTCAAGCTACTGAATGACCTTTCAACTGTACAAGTGGTACAAGATAAAGCAATAAGAATCCTCAAGGCCTATCTCATTTTTGATATCCAAAATACCGTAAAAGTTTCTGAATTCTTCGCATGCTTCTTTAAGGTCTTCCAAAAATATGTTTTTCATTTGCGCAGGGTGTAGTTTTGTTAGGGCAAAGGATGGTCTATTTTCTTCAGAGAACCTTATTTCGAGGGAATTTATAATTGAGTCCGAATAAGGAATTGTCATAGACCTCCGCCAGAATTCTGAAGGGCTTTTTGCCGGGTGGTTGCTGCGGTGTTGTTGTCTTTCAACAGTACGGGGTATGGATTTCATATCTTCCGTCAGTCCAATTTTTTCCGCAATAGCAGTAGCATCTTTGATAATATCTTCTGTAACTTTTTCGGGATCGTTACGGTGGTCTTTGACCAGTTGTAAAATGCGACTAATATGCTGGGATGCCTGAACCTTGTCCAAGGATACTGATTGGAGCAAGTTTACTGTGGGTTCTATAATACCGGAATATTTGGATATCAATACGAGGCTAAAAATAAATGAAGCTTTGGAAGCTGCCGCATGGAGCTGATACGCATGTTTCCTTGTCGCATTATTGCCATCTCGAGACAATGTTTCTAAAGCCTCCAAAAAGGTACCTATTCACGTTCAGTCGGCCTTCAGTCCGTGGACTGTCCGTCCTGACCGGCCGGCCGTTATCGAAAATCAAACTACACGTACAGTTTTATTCACCGATTACGGCCGGAGGATTTCTGCCGGATTCGATAGCGGCCTTCAGTTTTTGTTATTTCACCATACACGCGCAGTTATTTCGACAGGTCAAACATGTCGCAAAAACAGTGCGCAGCGGCAATTGTTGTTATTTCACACGAACTAAGAAAAAGGAAAAGAAAAACAATTTGGATGAAAGACTGGCTAAAAAGACGTTGCACTTTCTCCCACATGAAGCTTGTACGAGAACTGAGGCAATCGAGTGCAAGTGATTTAAAAACTTTATTAGGATAAATGATCATTGTTTCGAGTATTTATTGAAACCGTATATTACAAGAAAGGACACCCTAATGCCTTTTTCAGTTTTTTTCTGAACGCACTTTTCATATTATTTATCTTATGTTTCATCGAGTCTAAAGTTGCTTCGACATCTAATGTTTTATATAGTAAAAGTAATTCTTCATATTATGCTTTAAATCGCAAAGCCCTATTAGCATATGAAGAGTCTTTCATTTTCCACAAATATTTATGTTTGCGGTACAACTCAACTCAATAAAATTCTTGATGAAGGTGGGTTGGTTTGCGATTTTGTTCGGCGTTACTGAATAAAAACTATAACATTTTAGAAAGGAGAGAAATAACACACTTAAAATTTTCCTCTACTGGTATATTAAAATAAAGTTTTAATGAATGGTAAATTATCTACATGTTTCGAATGTATATACATTTGTAAATCTTGGCTCTCGACATTACTTAATTAGAAATTAAAGTTTAAAAAGTTTTAAATGTGAACTGGAGCTGACAGTTCTGAAAAAAAAAGGTTAAATGGATGTCTACATGACATGACATGGCCTGCAGTCCAATGCCGGCCGGTAAACTACTACACACGTTAAGTTTTAACAGACGACAGGCCGCCGGCAGAACGCGGCTCGTCATTTAACTGCGTGTGTGTAGTGAGTACCGGCAGCCCGGCCATTATCTATCCGGCAAAATACGGCCGGCCGACTGAACGTGAATGGGTGCCTTTATAGCACAAAAATTCTCTTTAAAAACTCTGATGCTTTTGTGTTTTTCGCTCCACCTTGTTTCGCATAACCGAGAAATATTGGGTATTAATTTCCGTCTTAGAACCGATTCTCGAAAAAATTTTAATATTCTTGATGGTCCCAACGGTATTTCTGATGTCGGGCCGTTCAGATCATTGATGACCAGATTGAGCTTATGTGACGAGCAATCTTCGCGAACCGATGCAGTGTTGCCGTTGATTCCCGGAAATTCTCGGTTATTGTTTCGATTAGCCGGGTGCCCGTAATTTTATTTTTAATTCCAGTAAGCCGTATTTTTAGAACCTCTAGGGGGGAGGGGGGGGGGGGGGGGGGGGGGGGGGCAGCAGCCCCCCCTTCCCCCTGCCCCTCTCTGGCGACGCCCTTGTCATTAGGTATGTATTTTTAAATACGGACCTGTATTTATATTGCACTTTTAAGACCTGATGTCTAATCAAATAATAATGTAATACTACTTTAATCAAATATCAGCGTTTCGGCCCTCGGCTGCTATATAATAACATCTGATTGATTGGCCCTTTGCCACAAAAAGACCGGCGGCATCTCTAGCAGCAATATTTCAACCGATAGAGTTTAGCCGAGGTCGCTGATCTTAACCGATCGTCTTGGCAATGAGGCCCAGGGCCGCAAATATTTTCCCTGTACAGGAATTATCGTTAGTTATCCTGAAACGTTTAAGGAGAATTAGAAAGAAAGCCCAAGGTAGTGATGCCAATCTTCCAGATTTATCGGTAGATGTACCAAAGCAGCCTTAAGGAAAAGCTGCCACCACCAGAATATATTACGTAGCTATTTATTCTGTTCCGCCACTGAGTATTTGTAAGCACAGCTCAATAGGTAACGTCTGTTCAATGACCGCTGACCCTTACGTCACGACTAGTGCTTATCTTTCTAACACTCGTGAATATTTGGCAATTTTTTATAAATACCTATTTGCTTTAGAGAGTTTCTGATACTTATTTGTGAGTTTCGTGTTCAACAATCCAACGAATTAAGGCAAAGGGGATAGAGAAGGATGGAGATTTTAAAAATTGTAATAAAGTAGCTATTTTGTCATCCCGTGGTTGACAACTTCATGAAATTTATGAACATACCATAAGAGAGCGTATTTATGGGATGTATAGAGCAGGTAAACACGTTACCATTCGCTCAATACAACTAAACCTTAAAATCATTGATGGTGTTGAAATATCCACTGATTCATTAGCAAACTGTTTTAAAAAATTAAATTTGAAATGGCGTAAATGTACTGTATTAAACAGGCGTTCTTTAATAGAGCAACCCCATATAGCCCAAAAACGAGTAGAATTTTTTTAAATTTAAGAATAACGGTAACTCTCAATGTCCCTTAAACCTGGTTTTCTGGAAGAAACCTGGATATACGGTAAAGGGACTTTTAGGCGAAGTTGGCAAGATTATACTCTTCATACAGTTAAAAAAATCGTCAGATGAGGGTGTAAGGTATATTAATCTACGTTTGATATTCAAGTCTGGCCTAAAATCTGGTGAATATCATGATTCGACGAATAGTGAAATCTTTGAGAAATGGTTAATTATCAAACTTGGAAGAATCATCGCTTATTATCATGGATAACACCACCTATCGTTCTGGGCTAATTCAAAAAATTCCAAATACAAGTTGGTCAAAAAAATTACTTATTGCATGGCTACAACAAGGACAAATTCCAAACTAGCATTGGAAGATGGACATCGAGTTTTAAGGCTTCCTCTATATCATTGCCACTTTCATTATCATCATCACTCAGCCCTTTGCATCCACTGCTGAATAAAGGCCTCCCCCAATATTTTCCACTGCCTCCTGTCTTGAGCGCTCTGCATCCAATTGCCTTCCCTTCTTTTGATGTCGTCGGTCCATCGTGTGGGTGGTCTTCCTCTACTTCTCTTATCGGCTCTTGGTCGCCATTCGAGCAATCTCCTTGTCCATCTACCATCAGTCATTCGGGCAACATGCTCCGCCCAGTTCCATTTAAGACTAGCGATCTGTGATATAACATCAGTTATACCAGTTCTCCTTCTCAGATCTTCGTTTCGGATATGATCCTGCAACGACACCCCAAGCATAGATCTCTCCATTTTTCGTTGTGTTGTTCTCAGTTTCTTGGCAGACGCGGTGGTCAGGGTTAAGGTTTCCGCACCGTAGGTCAACACCGGCAAAACGCACTGATTGAAAACTTTCCGTTTTAGTGATATTGGTATTTTTGCTCTAAATACATCTTTCAGTCTTCCGTAGGCAGCCCAGGAAAGTGTTATTTTTCTCTTCAATTCACAGGTTTGGTTGTCTCTTAATTGTTATTCTTATTTCATGACCAAGGTATATGTAGCTATTCACAAGTTCTACCTCTTGCCCACCAACAGCCAAACTTTCACTAGGAACCAGGTTTGTCATGTATTTCGTTTTTGAAAAGTTGATCTTTAAACCTATCCCAGAGCATACTTCCTGTAGTTCCTGTAGCATGTGCTTAATATCTTTCAGGTTTTCTGATAGCAGTATTATATCGTCCGCAAAGCGCAGATTTGTTAGGTGTTGACCATCTATGTTTATGCCCTTCTCTTCCCAGCTCAGTTCTGTGAAGGCATACTCTAGGGCGGTGATGAAAAGCTTGGGCGACATTGTGTCCCCCTGCCGCACACCTCTTCCTCTTCCTATAGGGATTGTGTTGGTGTTTTTGCAATTTGACCTTCATTGTGGCGTTTTTATATATATCATGTATTAGGCTAGTGTATCGGTAGTCTACAGGACACTTTTGTAATGAATTCATGACTGCATCCCTTTCGACCGTGTCGAAGGCTTTCTGGAAATCCACGAAGGCAAGAACGAGTGGTCTGTTGTATTCGACAGATTTCTCTATCAGAGTTTTGATACTCTGCAGATGGTCATTGGTCCCAAAACCAGCACGAAATCCCACTTGACTCTATTGAAATGGTTTGGTCGGAATGTAAGCGCTATTATGATGCAAAAATAAGTTATATGCATCCTGTAACAAATGGCGCAGTTTTGGGTCTGTAAAATGAAGCCTGAAAATGTAACAGTGGAAAAATGGAAAAAAGTATGTAACGTACACTAATAAAATTATAAATGATGTGTAGGAACGAAAAAGATTTATGGATGCTTCAGATACTCTTCCCCTTATTATTAACTTGGCAGAATCTGATGATGATGATCCTTATGGAGATGATTTATTTTAATTATTAAAAAACTATAGTTTGTTTTGTGTTGTCATTTTTTATTATATTTTCTTGATGAAGATGAAAATATTTAAAACAAAAGTTATAGACTGATGCACTAGAGATGCACTAGACAAAAAAATATATGATTCAATTTTAAATTTTGTAAATGAGTTTTATTTAATTTTCAGTAAACTTAAAATAATTAAAAATTTCATACTTATTTTCAAAAACAAAATGTTTCATCCCATGATACCTTTTACCCTAAATAAACTAGGTACTCATTTCGGAATTCATTAACAGTATAAAAATAATATAAATCTTCAGATCAACTAAATTTTGGGAACCATGAATTCGTATACCTACTTAATAATATACATGTACTATATTGTTATTCTATATCAGACCAATAAGGTCGACGACCCATTTATCACCTTAATTAAATAATTTTGAAAAAACTTACTGTGGAAATGAGTCAATTAAATACTGCAAAATACTATCTTGTCCGAATCCAGCTGCTTTCATTAAAATCGTTTGGCCCTGAGAATCCTTACAATATGCATTGGCATTATTTGTTACTAGTATTTTAATACAGTCCAAATGTCCTTTTGCCACTGCGTAATTTAGGGCAGAAAATCCTTTGTCGCATTTCGCGTTTACAGTTACTCCACGTGCTAGCAAACAGGTTATTAATTCGACGTCAGAGACATTTGAAGCATTCATTAAAATCGTTTTACCTAAAAAAAATAACGCATTATCACTTTGGACTTTTATAATAGATTTCGTGTCGCTCTTCTTAAGGTGCCCACTCACACTCCGGAAATCCTCAGAGGAAAAACTGCACAGTTTTTCCTTGAGGATTTTACTGAATTGGCCTGAATACACCCGGCTCCACACACACGCTCCGGTAATCCTTAAGGCCAGGACTGTGCAGTTTTTCCTCTCAGGATTTCCGGAGTGTGAGTGGGCCCCTTTACCCTTCAGACGGCCTGTGGATTGATTAACGGGCCTGACTTATGGAGAGTCGCCCGATGCGCTTCTAGATGATTGAGATCACAGCGCCTGTGCATCGACAAGTTTCGCAGCGCGCATTTGTAGAGCTTTTTTGTTTTGCATATAAAAATGCTGAAGCTCTCTCCTTCTTGAGCCGTGTAACGCCCGGCCCGTTTCCTTTGAAGTATGTGTATTTACCGCCTATCAATGGGAACAGACAGGCGACGCAAACTTCGTCGTCCCAGACCCTTCACACGGTGCGTGGAGCGTCAAGTCATGGGCCAGGCACGACGCATCACAGGCCGTCTAATGGGGGCTTTAGCGCCTGCCTTTCTTGGTTGTTTGTCAAATTTGATATCGGGGCATCTATATACCGTGTACGTATTTCCTTATATTAGTTTTTGTTAATTTAGATGTTAAAATGTCATTATATAGTATAAAGTACCGAAACACTTTAATATCTATTTAAGAAAGTTTTGTCTGTTTCCTTCCGCCAAACTCATCCCCAGACGCGTTTCGCCGTTTACGGCTCATCAGTGAGGCTCAGTTTGGCAGAAGGAAACAGGGCTCGAAGACAAATCACTTGTCAGGATCGATTATCGACGGGAATTATAGAACCTGCTAAAGCTATGCTTAAAATATTCGGTATTTGGAGGTTTCTGGGTATGGCGAATTGAACAATGATATCGACACTGTACACATAGTCGTTTTGTTATCTTATCCCCATTTATTTTTACTGCAATGAATTGATCGTCTCAAACTTATAGTAAGATCCTAAATTTTCAAAATTTTATTCCTACTATTTGCTGGGATATGACAACATCGCATTTTCAGTAAAAAGCACTGGAACGCTGATATCTTCAAAACCGCTGAAGCTGCGCTTAAAAATTTTGGCATTTGGAGGTGTCTGGGCACAGTTAAAAGAATATACATTATTCTTTTAACTGTGGTCTGGGTATGGCGAATTGAAAAATGATATCGACACTTTTGCCAGATTTCCCAATTTTGCGCTACACATAGTCGTTTTGTTATCTTAAATGGAATGCCCCATTTATTTTTACTGCAATGAATTGATCGTCTCAAACTTAGTAAGATCCTACATTTTCAAAATTTTATTCCTACTATTTGCTGGGATATGACAACATCGCATTTTTAGTAAAAAGCACTGGAACGCTCAGATATCTTCAAAACCGCTGAAGCTGCGCTTAAAAATTGTGGCATTTGAAGGTGTCTCGGCACAGTTAAAAGAATATACATTATTCTGTTAACTGTGGTCTGGGTATGGCGAATTGAAAAATGATATCGACACTTTTGCCAGATTTCCCAATTTTGCGCTACACATAGTCGTTTTGTTATCTTAAATGGAATGCCCCATTTATTTTTACTGCAATGAATTGATCGTCTCAAACTTAGTAAGATCCTACATTTTCAAAATTTTATTCCTACTATTTGCTGGGATATGACAACATCGCATTTTCAGTAAAAAGCACTGGAACGCTCAGATATCTTCAAAACCGCTGAAGCTGCGCTTAAAAATTTTGGCATTTGGAGGTGTCTGGGCACAGTTAAAAGAATATACATTATTCTTTTAACGGGTATGGCGAATTGAAAAATGATATCGACACTTTTGCCAGATTTCCCAATTTTGCGCTACACATAGTCGTTTTGTTATCTTAAATGGAATGCCCCATTTATTTTTACTGCAATGAATTGATCGTCTCAAACTTATAGTAAGATCCTAAATTTTCAAAATTTTATTCCTACTATTTGCTGGGATATGACAACATCGCATTTTCAGTAAAAAGCACTGGAACGCTCAGATATCTTCAAAACCGCTGAAGCTGCGCTTAAAAATTTTGGCATTTGGAGGTGTCTGGGCACAGTTAAAAGAATATACATTATTCTTTTAACTGTGGTCTGGGTATGGCGAATTGAAAAATGATATCGACACTTTTGCCAGATTTCCCAATTTTGCGCTACACATAGTCGTTTTGTTATCTTAAATGGAATGCCCCATTTATTTTTACTGCAATGAATTGATCGTCTCAAACTTAGTAAGATCCTACATTTTCAAAATTTGATTCCTACTATTTGCTGAGATATGACAACATCGCATTTTCAGTAAAAAGCACTGGAACGCTCAAATATCTTCAAAACCGCTGAAGCTGCGCTTAAAAATTTTGGCATTTGGAGGTGTTTGGGTATGGCGAATTAAAAAATGATATCGACACTCAACGTATTGATATTTTGATTTTTCGTGGATACGGCCTCACTTTGCTTGATATTATACTTAATCATGGTAAAATTTGGCCTCTATACGTATTTTAAATTTTGCGTTTCCTTCCGAATCTTCCCTATCTTCAACTTTAAACTTTTAAAACAAATAGACAAACAGCAAAGTATTAAAAGAAATAGGATGTTAAACATGTCATCCACCAACAATTCTGCAGTAGATCTAAAATTTCCTGTTGTACATTTTGTACTACTTGTGGAGAAATATATCATATTACTCGTTGAATGAACTCCTTTATAGTGTATCGAGTTATATATAAACTAAATTTTTGACATAGCCCTACAAAAAATGTCCAGTGGTTAAGATAGGGCGATCTGGATGGCCACTCTATTGACCACCATCCACCGCCCCGACAAAATTAGGTAAGTACCTACCCCCCTTACATGAGCAGCATAATGCGGGGAGCACCATTCTGTTGAAACCATGGTTAAACTTGTTAAATCAGGATCATTATCATCTGGAAATAGAGTGGAAAGAGCTGGAACCAGATCATTTGGAAGGAAATTTAGATATATTTCTCCAGTGAGGTTTTTATCAAAGAAAAAGGGTCCGATTACCGTATTTTCAACATTACCCGCCCATTTTTCTATTAACCAGTGAGGATTTTCCTGTGCCCAGTGTCAGGAAAAAGAGAAAAACTAGCTTTATCTGAAAAACGAATTCTTTGGACAATTCATGTATTATTATGTATATTAGTTCAATCATTACTTCACAAAATTATTGTCGCCTATCCGGATCATCGTCCAATAACTTTTGTACAATTACTGGTTTGTAGGGATACAGCTTCTCTATTTTTTTAAATTTAGATACGGTGGTTTGGTGAGTATCGTAGTCACGCCCCAGCTGTGTGCTTGAACTATGGGACTCGTCCTGTACTGACTATGATATTATGTTTATTTTTTTCTCCTCAGATATACCAGGACGACCACTTTTAACATTATCTTTAACAGTACGGGATGTCCTTCACTTAATTGCTACCCTACACATTATTGATTGGCGATTTGGGTATTTTTCATCGAACATATCACGGACTTCCTCCGTATGACTTCTACTTTTACCTTCACAGCCCAACATAATCAAAATTTCCAGGCATTCATCTTCAGCGAGGTGCATTTTGGATGTAATATTAGCAGAGCAAAATTCAAATTTGATTAACATTCACTAAATTTTTTTGATGTCTCAAATTTACACAGCAAGTTGTCATTGTCAATGCCTTAAAAGTTGTGACTTGATTTCAGAACGTTGATTGGTCGAGAAATATATTAATAATGCATACCAGCATTAAAGTTTCATATTTCGTAAATGGCATGAATTATAAAAAATGCTAGAATTGATTGTAGAATGTAATAATGTAAAATTATAGAATGTTTCATTAAAAATATTAAAGTTGATACACGTAACATTTTTATGATTCGTCCTGTATAAAAAGGCCGTTTCTTGTACAAATGACTTTGTTTAACAAAAATAAAAGTTTTGATGGACAATATACCAAAAACAGTAGGAAATTGCATTCTATAGGGAGTAAGCTGAAAACTAACCTTGTCTGTCCTTTCCATCAAGATTGTCGGTTTTTTCAATTAGCAATTTAATACAGTCGACGTACCATTTCCTTGCAGCATAATCCAAGGCTGTATTGTCTTGTTTACATTTAATATTTGCGTTGGCCCCGGACTGCAATAATAAAGCCACAATTTCCCTTAAGCCCTTTTGAGCTGCTTTCATCAGTGCCGTTTCTCCCAAAACATTTTTTATGTTGGGCTCTACTCCCAGTTCAATTAGTTTTTTAACGGCAGGTAAACGGCCTTGAAAGCCAGTGCAGGAAGCAAAATGCAGAGCTCCGAACCTGTTAACAAAAATAATTCTTAACCGGGGAGAACCGGATATAGGTACAACATAATTTCCATTACAAATTTTTTCAACTTTGCATTTGTGTCCCTGATGATTAGTTTTATTTTAATTGTAATATCACAAAACCTTGTTGTAACTATTATCGATAAGTATGAATAGGAAAGAAAAACACAAAGTCTTCCTCCACAAAATTTAATAGAATAAAAAATTATTTGTTTAAAGGTCTCTATACATGTTTCGAACGCAGAAACGTTCATCATCAGGAGACAGAAAAATATATTGCTGATGTTTTTAGCAAAAGAGAAAATGATAAGAGGTAGACATAAAACCTTAATGGAGCTTTTATGGAATCAAAATTGGATTATTAAAATTACATTAGTATGTGAAGACATTAGAAATAAGGATAAGTTAAAACATACGTAGTATGTGGAAAAGTCAGTTGAAAGGGTCTAGAACAACCAAAAAAGGGGACGTGGAGGTAGAAAAACACCTCTAAAAAGAAGATGTCAAAAAGGTTTTCTTAATAAAAACAGGTCTTGAAGACAAAGTAACATATGGAAAAATTATTTCATGTATAGAAATTAAGTATTGTAGGCGTCATGTACTAAAATGGAATATTTTTTTGAAAAAGTGGTTTGGGGCACTGAATTTTAAGGTTCAGTAACCCCACCAGATATTAATTTCAAATTAAGCAAACCAACTTCATATTTAAACATTTTATGAAAAATAGAATATAAAAAGGCTGTTCAACTCTTCACGTGCTAAGACAAACTTACGAACGAACGAACGAACTGGTAATCGAGAGGTTCTGGGTTCGAATCCCGGCAATGGTGAAAAACTTTTTTCAATTTTAAAAACTTTGTCTGCACGCCGATTAACATTTTTCATTTGTAAGTAATAATATTCGGATAGTGTATTTTTAATATGATTCATAAAGCTTTTGACGAAGTAAGGAACTTCATGACGAACGACTTACTAATATATGATTTACTAAAGTCGCCACAGTGGATCTTTGCCCGTGCGTCATCAATCAACGATCAGGACTCAACGTGGTTAATAACTCTGCATCCTTGTTTACGACAGTAACAATTTTGAATAAAAGCATAAAAGAACGTCTCCAAGATTCCGTAATAATATAATGTGCTAGACAAGAATAAAACTATAAACGTCAATTAATTACTTTTTTTATTTGTTTAGTTGACAACCGTTGTATTTTAGAACGTCATTGTCAACCTTATTTTGATCTGCCAATCTAATTCGTATTTTGTAAATCTGTGTGCCTTAAAACTGTTCCTTTTTCTAAAAATAGTTCTTTTTAGAGCTAATTATACCCACCATCTGTTTTGGCGGTAAGTATTTATGGATTTTTATAATACCTAATTTATTTATTTTAAATATTCTAACCGTGAAAGTTCTTTGAAAAGTTTACGGCAGTGGCTAAATTCCCTTAAATGAAAGGATGTTAAAAATTTGACTTTTGCGATTTTAATAGTAAATAAAACACCAAACTTTTCTAGATTTTAAGCTTTAAAAATGGTATTAAATGTATTAACATTTGTTTGTCAATTTCTTTTAGATAATAGAGAATGCCGGGCAAAACTTAAAATAAATAATAATTTTTCGGGATATTATGTAGGTACGTCAAACGGTAGGCAGGCACGTCCATTTTATGAACTTAACTTAGTTTTGACTTTTTTTGTCTCGTAATTTTGATTTGATTCATACGATTTTGATGACGTAAAAGTGATGACGCACGGGAAAAGAACCACTGTGGCGACTTTAGCTTGACTGGCGTGGTTCAAAAATTTTTTTTTGCCTTCACCTATATGGCACCGCCATTGATATTGTCCCCCTCCCGATCCGGGATGCGCCACTGTAAGTTAGCCTTTTCTATTATTGTAATGTATGTATTGTAAAATAATTTAAGCCTGACTTAGCAATCTACCCTTATTATTAAAGCAAGTATCCTGACAATATGGCGAAGGGTTTTAAGTAAATTATTATCGTATTTTTTACATGAGGAATATATTTTCCTTCCTAATAATTTAACATGCTATTTTACTTTCTATTTCTTTGTAAAACGTATAGAAAGTTAAAAAAAGAATGATTACAAAGAATAGTAATTTACGTTACAAGACCGGAAAGTAGTGTTTTTCAGGTCGAGACAAGCATTCCATCCTGGAAGCTTGGAGAGACCTGGAAAACACTAATTTTCGGTTGCGTGACGTACAATATTTTTTTTAAGACCGACACTTCGATATATTTTATAATCTACGCGAAACAAGTTTGACATAAAAAACAAAATTAAAAATCAACGAACTGTCACTCGACAATACATCGAAATGTTGTTGTCATAATAACGAAATCAAGTTATCTTGTATTATCAAAGAGCGATTGGAAAAACAAAAACAGTGTGACAGTGACATTAGAGACCGGAAAAGTGACATTAGAGTCCGGAAAAATCTTATCCGGACTCTAATGTCACTTTTCCGGTCTTGCGATCAGAAAAACGTTATTTTCTAGACGAAAAATTGTCCAGAAAGTGTAAATTTTCTGGTCGGTTTTAAAAAAACACATTTTTTTTTTGTGTATGATTGGAAAGGAAAAACCTCGGGGAAAACCATGAGGTTTTCCTGTTTTTTTCTAATGATTCTCAAACCATGTTTTCTGCATCGTGGATCCTGGCAAAACTTAAGAGAACTCTTAAGGAGGTAATAATAAAGTAATAAGAGGGGCAAGCCGGCCGCGACATATCATATCGTGACAAACTATGAGGCTAATTAATAAATTAAAAAATTAAAATTATTTTATGTGACGTATAAATTTGAAAATTACAGGACATCAATTTAAAAAGGGAATAAACAAATACAAATACAAATACAAAATTACATTTTTTTCAAATGAAAGGGTATACTTTCAGAATACAAACATTTTTTTTGTAATAATCGGCAACTTGTTTCTGAATTACGGAAAAGAATTAACGCTTATTCCATAATTAGTGGCCCAGTTTGGGGTATTGCAAAAATTTAACTCATATATAGAAAGAACGGAATTTGAGACCTTTAGAAACAAAATTCTGAATTTTTATGAGGAAGACTTTAATGGTAGTTTTACACACTTGACGTAAGAAAATCAATTTTATGTGGATTTCATTTTGAGATCCAGTGAAAACATATAATAATAATTTATTAAGATTAATATCATAAAGTTTTATGATTTTAAATAAATTGACCGTCTCTCTACTATTAAACATTTACTCACCCTTTATAATCTTGTTCGTTAATATTGGCGTTTTGAATTTTTAAAACCTCCAGAACTTCTGTGCGATTTTTCATGGCAGCAAAACAAAAGGGTGTTCTTCCTTTTTTGCATCTAGCATCTACTTTAATGTCTTCATAAATGTTAAAAATATTTTGAAGAATTTTAAGATGACCGTGATAGGCTAAGCAGTGTAGAATTGTATGTTCTTCTGAATTAAGTGTTCGGTTAATATTAATTTTAGTAGATGTGAGTAGTATATCTGCCATTTTTTCATCAATTTCAGGATTATCTATGATTTTGTATAGATAATTGTAAAAGTCGTCGTTTTCGTTTATTGCATTTATTCCATTAAGAATTGTTGTCACTTTATCGTAATCTTTATTGGAGATTGCTTCCTCTAAAGTAATATAAAGGAGTTGTTTTTCGTCCTAAAAATTAATAAATTAATTTCTTACAAAAAAAATAATTATTAATAAGTAGAAATAACAGAATATTGATCATGGAAATGACTTATTATTCAAGAAATTCGGTACATATATTGTTTATGATATAGAGTAATTTTTTTTTTCAACTTATACTGTAACAAGGGATGTATTTTAGGAAAATATTTTCTTATATACATTAGGGTGGCTCAAAAAACTGTGATAACATAAAGTTGTATTTTTTGTGTTTTTAGGCTTGTACTGGTGTTCTTTATAACTGTTTATAATTTTCTTTAATTTGCTTTCGTAGTTCAGGAGTAATAAATTAAAAACTAAAAAAAGTTTTGCAGCCGTGGAAAAAGAAATCAACAATCTGAGAGCATTTTTTATTTACGGCATTGTGTGAGAATAATAACAAGGTCCAGAGATACTATAAATTAAATAGATTTTATCTATTTTATACAGGGTGTTCAAAATAAGGTCTCAAAAATGACACACTTTAAACTAATTTATCTCAAGTTTTTCAAATGGGACACCCTTTTGGTACTTATGGTACCTATTTGATAAAAAATTTTAAAACAACGATTTTTTGTGTTTGCAATTTATTTAAAATTCCAAACCGTTTTCATAATATTTATCAAAAAACATAAATGTCGCTATCCATGAAAACGTTTTATAAACAAAATGACCATGGAAGAACAACCAAATTTAACAATTAAATGCATTTTGACATTATTTGTTAAAAATAAGTACTTAAGGGCACGGTTCTCGAGGTCAATCATGTATAAAAGAGACCTATAAATGTCTTGAATGCAGGGGTAACTTCCGGAACCCTGCAATTATTAAAAAAAAAATTAATATCTAATTTTGGAAGGGCTGTTCAGGGAAGCATTGACGAATAGTATGCCGGTTTTTTTTTAAATAAATGCACAGAAACTTTAAAAAAAGCAGTTTTTTGAAACCACTAAAATTGCCAGACTTTACCTTAAAACCCTATGCGAATCGTCAATAGTTAGGCAAATCGAATTGACAGGTAAAAGCTAGAAAATGGCGTCGTTAATCTCACCTTAAATATTACCGAATTGATTTTTTTTAAAGAATTGATATGGTTTTTTATTGGGCGCTAGTGTCAGTTCAGCAATTCTATTGATAATTATTGAAAATCCAAACATTAATGAAGCCCCTGTGGCACAAGAAGTTGAAAAAAGTGGGAATAAGTCAGTTCAAAGAATTCTGAAAAAACAGCATGCGTGCCACATTTAATTGCACCAGGTTCTGGATGAAAATTAATTTCTTTAAAAAAAACATTGTTAAAAAAAAATATCCGTTAAAGTACCTACACTTCCAGAACTTATTTCTGACAAATTATATCAGAATATATTTAATTGTTTATTCTGTTGATGTTTCTCCATGACTGCCTAGCTATATTTTGTTTATAAAACGTTATTAGAAACAGCGACATTTATGTTTTTTGATAAATTATGAAAACGGTTTGGAATTGTAAATAAATTGTTAATAGGTACAAAAAATTGTTGTTTTGATTGAAATTCTTGATCAAATAGAAATATAATATACAGGCGGGTGTTCCATTTGAAAAATTAGTTTTAACTGTGTCATTTTTGAAACCTTTTTAAACACCACGTATAAAATAGATAAAATGTATTTAGTTTGTAATATCTCTTGACTCCTTGCCATTAATCGCACACAATGCCGTAATTAAAAACATACTTTAAGATTATTTATTTGATTATTTTTTCCAGGGCTGCAAAACTTTTTTTTAGTTTTTAATTTATTACTCCCTCGATTACTCCTGAAGTACTAAATTAAATTTATTATAATTACAAACAATTATAAAGGGCACCAATACGAACCTAAAAATACAAAATAATACAGGGTATCCCATTTAAAAAATACAACTTGATGTTATCACACATTTTGTGGGCCACCCTGTATGTGGAAAATATTTGCCCGAAATACACCCTGTGAAACAGTATAAGTCAGCATAAGAATGATGTTCCTAACTTAATTCACATAGGAGCTATGGAAGCCTGACGCACTATTGCAATGCAAGACCCTGTACAGTGGCGCACCCAGGGGGGTGGGGGGGGGCAAGGGGGCCTTGGCCCCCCCCAAAACCCCCAATGAAATGAAAAAATATGAAAGTGGATAAGTATTTTAAAAAGTCAATTTTCTTAGATTTACCTCACGGGCCTCGTTTGAGGGGGGCCAGGTGGGGCATTTGCCCCCCCCCCTCCCCCTGGAAGTTGACTTATTGACAAAAGTTGACTTATTAAGGTTTAATATGGTTTGATTGAATGTATGAATTTATTATTTCGAGTTTTCCTTTATATTTTTGTTATTATTTTGGGGTAGTAAAGACTTATTTTAATAAAAATAAACAGTTTTAATGCCAAAACGACTATGAATGTTTGAGAAACAATTTTAGCTCATTAAGTATTGAGCAAAAAATTGAAATTAAAATTAAGGGAAGACCTAAACTCTCGAAATTAACTTGATACATACCACAAAGTGTAAATCTAGGGACTTTATTATTATTGATAAGTTTGCTGCAAATAAAAACAGATGAATGAACTTTACTTTTAAACAATGTACCCACTAATGAAAAATAAATTAGCCTTTTTATTTTTTATCTTATTTTATTTTCAATAGAATAAGAAGGTAATTATAAATTTTTAAAATATTTACTATAATAATAATTATTGACCAAATTTGGGCGTGGTCTTAAAAAATTTCGCCTGCGGCGCATTTCGCCTACAGCAGGCTTTTAGTACACCCCCAAGTTAACAAGTCACAAGCCGCCAATGCCCCCCCCCCCTAAGAAACCGTTTAACGACTCCCATGACTAGGCTATTGCGATCTTCCCTGCAAGAGTACCTGTTAAAAAAGCTCCAAAGTTCTAGAAAAATGCGTAACTTAAAAGTTTATTAAAAAATTTGCTTCCAGCACTGGTTGGCGCCCCCCCCCCCCCCCCTAACATAAAATTCTGGGTGCGCCGCTGACCCTGTATACAATTATCGCGAAATGTTAAAACTTCAGATAAAACTGATAATGGACACTGGGTTATTTATAGATTAAAAAACAAAGAGGCTTATTTAGAAACTTAATTCAATTATTATAAAATTAGTTTGTTTGTTGTTTATTGTTTAGTCTGCAACTTATCGATGCTAACATAAACATATTTACAAGTGGCCGTATGCAGGAGAAATAGATTGTAAAATTCAGAATCAGATAGAGAATTATCATTTCTGTAACAGGTAGAATATTAATATTAAAAATTATTTTATAATTTTATTTAGCTCACCCTAACATAATAAAAAAATAAAAATAGATAGGTACTTATATAATAGGGGAAAGTATGATGGCATTATGTATTTAATTTTATGATGATGGTGTTTAAAAAACGAGGGTATAATTTTTCTTTGCACTGTGATTTTTTGTTAAATTCATTCACACCATCAAAGGCAACATTTTTTGGTAGGTATATGAATCATTCATTATTTTTGTTAGGCTTCAGTTTTTAAAGTAAAATATATTTAGTCGACTATTAAGATTAAACAGGTCAAACCAACTTAGTTCCCCCACTTAGACAGTTACTTTAAGCAGATATACAAGATTTTTTTTCCAAAATTGTTCTTTTCTGGTTATGAGGTTTCAGTTTTTAAAGTACCTAATATATTTGGACGAAACTACTAAAAATAATGTACTGTATTGAAATTATACGAAAAAAAATGTATTTCTCCCAAGTACCAGCTCCCGAAGTTTTCGCACAACCTATATTTAACGCCGCCGGAATCTCGATTGTTCTGCTATAATGTAGATGAAATTGGTATTTTCTTTACGTTTAGATTTCGAAAGTAAACTTTTATTGAAAAATTGTTAAGGGTGATCTTCCTTACGGAGTATATAATAAGCAAAACGCTTTATTCTCCCCAATTAATGACCAAGGGCATACAAAATAATTTTTTTTTTAAATTGGTGCAATTCTTAGGTTTAAGTTTTGAAAGTGTCATTTTCATGGGAAACTACTTAGAATGATCCACTTTATGGAGTACATACCCCAAAATAAGTTATTTCACTCAATTACTGACCCTATTAGAGACAAAAAAATTATGGACGAGACCGTTGTTCTCTAAAAAAAAGGAAAAGTCTTTGACAGAAATTTTTATGCAAAAATTCGTTAGTCATTTCTAAAAATGTTGCCAGACTTGGTATAAAATATAAACTGTTAGGAAATCCACAAATGATTTGACTTTTTCTTTGGGCCAATGCTCGGGCCAATGTATAAATTGAGAGAACACATTTCACAAGGTTGCTTCTTTAATATGACAACCGACAAGCTGTCGAAAACAGTTTCGAAATTTTGTGGACAAAAGAAAGCAGTTTTGATATGAAAAATTAATACCAGGGTTGTAATTTTATATTAAGTATCATTATCATTAAAAACGTTTTTCTTAATAATAATCAGCCCTATTTTATCTAATTTTTGTTTTGCATGTAGTACTTTTAGTGATCCCTATGGATAGGAAACTGGTAAGAAATATTCCATATAAATTACGATTGCTATAAAAAGCATCACATACACTTCCTTGTATCCAGAGCTGTCGGTAATTGAATTAAATTAAAAAATCGTGTGCAATTACTTTTTAGTAATTGAATTACTGTAATTGAATTACTTTTTGAAAATAGTAATTGTAGTATTATGGGATACAGTAAAACAAAGTTGAACTTGTAAATTTCCACTATATTAAACAGAAAATTACATGTTTCGCTAACACTGTAGCTTCGTCAGATGACAATGATTTAATAAAGGTGAAAAGTAAAAATTGGGGTGCAATAAAATTAAATTATTTAAGATATAAATAAAACAGTGGAAGGGTTACAATAGCGGGAAAATCCAACAGAGGGTTTAAAAATTAAATTAAATTAGGTACAATATGGGTAGGTATTAACAAAATCTTAAGTAAATGGTCAACAGAATAAATTTAACAACGGTGAATTATTTATTTAAATATAATTGATCATTAAGTAACAGGTCCGTATTTTTAAGTTTATTTATTTCCATAGATTCTAACAAATTCAGTTTTAGGCCTTTGTTTTCTGTATGTTAGATTTTAAAGGAAGGATCGAAATTATGTTGATATTCAAGTAAATGGTTAGCATAGTTTGAGTCTGTTTTATTTTTTAGAAAACTGTTATAATGTTCCTGTATTCTTTTGTCAAACTGTCTACCCGTTTGGATGTATGTTTTAGGACAATCTTTGCATTTTAATTTATAGACGCCTGATTTTTTGTTTGTTTTTATCGCTTTTAGTTTTAATGTTTTTGATAAATTTACTTAAAGAGTTATTAGTTTTGTAACACAAATTTATATCAAGTTTGTTAAGAAAATTGCTATAAATTTGTGTTACAAAACTAATAACTCTTTAAGTAAATTTATCAAAAACAATAAAACTAAAAGCGATAAAAACAAAAAATCAGGCGTCTATAAATTAAAATGCAGAGATTGTCCTAAAACATACATTGGCCAAACGGGTAGACAGTTTGACAAAAGAATACAGGAACATTATAACAGTTTTCTAAAAAATAAAACAGACTCAAACTATGCTAACCATTTACTTGATTATCAACATCATTTCGATCCTTCCTTTAAAATCTTACATACAGAAAACAAAGGCCTAAAACTGAATTTGTTAGAATCTATGGAAATAAATAAACTTAAAAATGCGGACCTGTTACTTAATGACCAATTTAGATTTAAAAAATTCACCTTTGTTAAATTTATTCTGTTGACCATTTACTTAAGATTTTGTTAATACCTACCCATATTGTACCTAATTTAATTTAATTTTTAAACCCTCTGTTGGATTTTCCCGCAATTGTAACCCTTCCACTGTTTTATTTACATCTTAAATAGTTTAATTTTATTGCACCCCAATTTTTACTTTTCACCTTTATTAAATCATTGTCATCTGACGAAGCTACAGTGTTAGCGAAACATGTCATTTTCTGTCTAATATAGTGGAAATTTACAAGTTCAACTTTGTTTTACTGTATCCCATAATACTATAATTATGGATTTCCACCTAGTATCGGCTGAATCAATTAATAGTAATTGTAATTGATTTTCCAATTATTGTGATGAAGTAATTGTAATTGGTAATTGATTTTAAGAAATCTGAGGTATTTTTTTTTTTTAATTAAAAGTAGGTACCTACCTAATTCAATTATTTTAAAAAGTAATTGAATTACTCCCAAATAATTCAATTACATAAAAAGTAATTTAATTACTCCCGAATAATTCAATTAGATTAAAAGTAATTGAATTACTCCAAAATAATGACCCATCTATGGAAAATGAATCATTAACTAGATATCCGTTTATTAAAAAAGTTATAACACATGTTTACCCACCTCTGCTCCGGTTGAAAGGCTGTTTTCTTTTGCTGATATCATTAATAGCCCCCGAAGACATGCTCTATCCCTCTATCTGGCAAACATTTCGAAAAATTAGTTATTTTAAAAGCCAATAAAAAACAAATTAACGTTTCGTACGTATTTGTTTTTGTAAAAATTTCTCGTTTCTATGTACCTATCTGTATATTATAGTACTATTAGTAGTAGTAGGTATTAGTACCTACCTACATTTTTTTCAATTATTTTTTATTTTCCCTAATATTACGTTTGTTTGTTTTATTTCAACAAATAAATCATATCATATAAAAAAGGCAGTTGTTATTATTGGTCAATTTGTTAAAGGTAAGTAGGTACTTATCAAAATTAGGAGATCAAGTTTAACTAGAAATTTCGAAATTTTTTAAAATTTCTTTCTATAATAAAGTGTGATAGTAGGTCCTACTGCTATTAAAAAAAATAATACCTTACCCTCGACCTTACCTATACAACTCTTTTTTTGTAAAAGGTAAAAAATTAATTAGCTCATATACTAATTCAATTTTAAAAATGTAATTCAATTACTCACCAAAATGTAATTAAATTACTCAGAGTAATTTATTTGTCAAAAAAGTGCCTATAATTTATAGATTCCGAGTAAGTAATTCAATTACTTTTAGGGTAGTTCTATTACTTTAAAGTAATTGAATTAGTATAAAAGTAATTGAAATAAACTCGGTAATTCGAATGCGGTAATTGATCAAGGAATCAATTACTTTTAGTGGGTAATTGGTAATTTAAATATTTTTATCATACTGTTAGTAATTAGTAATTGTAATTGATGCCTTTTTCGGAGAGTAATGGGTAATTGTAATTGAATTACTTTTTAAGAGTAATTGCGACAGCTCTAGCTGCTTGTATCACAATCTTAAATGATTTTTTGCTAATATCTTTTGTAAAAAACCGTCCATCCATTAATTTTTTTTGTGGATTTGCTCAAAATTAAATACTCTTTCAGTTTTTCTTTCAAAAATTGTGAAATTCCAAGGGTTCTAAAGTGCACCATCCCCTTTAAAGTTTATTTTTGAACGTTTTAAACTAAAATATTTGGACGGAACCATAATAAAAATAAATGTAGGTACCTATATACCTACCGTACTGGATCGAGATTATACGAAAAAAAAACTTATTTACCCAAATTAGTTATTTTAAGAGCCATCAGTGACGTCATCGCCAATTAGTTTTTGTTTTTTGATAATTTTGCGTTACTTCTTCGTGGTTCTGGTGTCTTATAAGGCCCGTCGAATTTCTTCCTGATTTTTGTTTTATTTCAAAGATTATATTAATTTTTTTTATGCAAAAAAAGTTATTATTTTTTGCGAATTAAGCCAGTTTACCCTCAGTATACCCCACAAAACACTTTTGTTGGAATGCAATTTCATTGTGATATCTTTATTATTTTGACTAATTTTACCCTTACAATGTCTTACTGACATACACCTAAAGATGTTTTATAAAAAGTTTTTAAAATATTTTAAATAATTCGACACCTTCTTTTTAGAAATGTTTTTTTTTTCTTCTTCCCCAGTTTATTTGGTTGGTTTAGACCCCCCTTTATTGACTTCTGACACGCTCAGTATGTTTTAATTTTCAGCAATTTCCTTCATATTATGTCTCTTCTACATACACTTCAAGTTTTATTTCCATATAGGTAACCATTAATAAGGTACTACACCACTTTCTCTTCTTCTGCTGAAACCATCAGCACCACGACAGCACCAAATATATTTTCTGTCTCCTGATGATGAACGTTTCTACGTTCGAAACATGTAGAGACCCTTGGAGAATTTTATTCTATTAAATTTTGTGGAGGAAGACTTTTAGTTTTTCTTTCTTTCCCATTTATTTATTTATTTTTGGGGTCAAGTGAAAAATCAGCAGTTTGTTTGCTTTCAGTATGTTCTGTACAGTTCTTTGGCTATATGTTAGAATTTTAAAAAAATCAAAATTTGACGGGCCTTATATGACACCAGAACCCGGCATCACTATAGTAAAAAACTTACCATTTCGGAAGTACCTAATATTCATGCACCCACTTCCAGTTTGTCGATGTGGAAAATTATAAAAAAAAATACGTGGTAGGTATACCCGAGGGTATGCCAATTCAAAAGTAATATGATAACAAATTTTTTCACTGTATTCACTGTAAAAATTAACAATTGAAAAAGTCACAGAAAGCGTATTTATTTATAATATAATTACAGCAGTGTCAGCGTACAGTTTTACGTTATCGCGTCTGCTGTAATAATCTGCGTCTGCAATTCACTAATCCATCCACAGAACGGAAGACAACACAAGATATACCTAACAATAAGAACATAGAACCATAAACTAAGTAAGCCCAGGCCCAGGCATCCCATCCCACCTAACGGAGCGAAAGCGAGGCGCAATTTTTCGCGAAGTAAATACCGAGAAGCGAAGTGCTCTAAAGTCTATAGACGGATATTTGCGTTCGCTAAGTGTATATCAACGGCAACGTTTGGCGTAACTATCGTGACACATTTGTACGTCGTACACAATTATGAGCCATAATATGTTTAGATTAGATGTTTTCTTTTGGTTTTATTTCTCTATGATAGAACAGAACACAAAACACCTTACCTATATATAACTTTGTTTATTGTTTTGATTTGGGCTTGCGCGGGAGAGCGGAGGGAACCACCAATTTAAATCCAGGAACACCAACACCACAAAACATATAATCTAGCAATACCAACATCATTAGCAATGGTGTGCATGGATGGCCTTCTATGATGTAATTGACAGCACAGACAGAATTATCGCGTCATGGCAAATGATATTTGCTGACTGGTTGGTTGGGGTGAGAGGCATCCGAGGTTCGTGAATCGGAGTCAATTTGATAATACGCTGACATCGCTTTGTTTAATAATAAATTGCCAGTTTAATAAGCCAGCACCGCGGGTTTCGCTCACATTAAATATATCCAGTTGGTTGCTAATGGATGTTACAAGATTGTTAACCCTATAAAGGACTAAAGCGGGATACAGACTTTGCGCAGTTTACTTAATTTAGTGGATCATGTAAACACTAAAACTTAAATGTGTTCAACTATTTTTTAGTGCTAAATTTTTGAAGCACTATATAGTTTGTTACATAGGAAGTTTAGGTACGAGATTTACAAGTTAAAAGGCGCTATTATACAATAGACCAGCGGTTCTCAAACTTTTTTGGTGACGGAACCCTTTTGGGAAGCAAAATACTTGATGGAACCCTACAATAAAACAATAGTTTTTAAAAGTGTATTCTTTATTAATAAGCATAATAAAAGTACAATGTAACAGTTACTAATTATTACTTACTTTACCACATGGCAAGTACAATTACAAATAATAGAAGATATTAAAAAAGAAAAAATCTAACTAATGGGAGGTATGAAACTGTTTTTTATTTTTCATCAATTGGTTGATATCAGGTTTGATAGAAGACAGTTGAAGTCTCATATCAGGTTCGGCGTCCAGTCTATTGCGATATTTTGTTTTCGTGGCTGCATAGGTTGAGAATCCTGTTTCGCACAAATATGTTGTTGGGAACGGGAGAAGAATATTCAGAGCCATTTTGCCAAGCATTGGATATTCATCACGGATTCTGCACCAAAAATCGTTGAGAGGCGTCGTTTTGAACAGTGACTCCATTGTGTCTGATGACATTTCTAAAAGAGATTCATATATCTCGTTTGACATACTTTCGGGCTTTTCCAAGTTGGGTAAAAAAGGATTATGAATCCATGAATTCAGTTTCATTTTTGTATTCCGTTCTTCGGGAAAATACTTTTCAAAAGATGCGCGCATCGAACTGAGATATTGGACCAATTCTTCAAACACATCATCTTGAAACATTTCTGAGTCGTTATCGCTAACAAACTCACTGAGTGACGTAAAGCTTTCTATTTCTTTCTTACCAACGCAAATAATCCAAAAATCTAATTTTCTTTTGAAGGCAGTTATTTTGTTATAGGCCTGAAACACTGTTGTCTGTTTACCTTGCAATGATAAATTCAATTCGTTCAGTTTTTGAAAGATAGCCGCCATAAAAGACAATCGGAACAACCAAGTTTTATCATACAAACGGTCCTTCAAATTAAAAGAAGTATCTGCTGAAAGAAACATTTGTAACTCGGCTCTAAGTTCAAATAGCCTTGTTAAAGTTTTACCCCGAGACAGCCATCGCACTTCTGTATGGAGCAGCAGTGTTTTATGTTTGCTGCCATAATCTTCACACAATAATGAGAACAATCGGGATTGTAGTGGTCGTGATTTGATAAAATTAATTATTTTTACCGCTTCATCAATAACTAATTTTAGATTTGACGGCATTTGCTTCATCGCAAGTGCTTGTCTATGCAGAATACAATGGCTGGAACTACAATTAGGCGCTTTATTTTTTATTCGTGACACTGCTCCTGCTGTTTTACCTGTCATCGCCTTGGCCCCATCTGTACAAATGTCAATGCAATTGTTCCAACTGAGATTATTTTCTTCAAAAAATATATTTATTTTATTAAAAATTTCTTCCCCGGTAGTGTTTGTGAGCAGCGGTGAACACATAAGCATGTCTTCTTCAAAAGAACTTTCATATGGATATCTCACAATAACCAGCAAGATAGCCAAACCAGCGACATCAGTTGACTCGTCCATTTGCAAGACGAATCGTGTTTTTTGTAGACGTGTAACTAGTTCTTGTTTGACGTAGCTTGCCAGATCATGGATTCGCCGTGAAACAGTATCGTTTGATAGCGGCACAGTAGAAAGATGCTTTGCAGATTTTTCATCGAGCATACATTTTGTTATGTCTAATACACATGGCTTTATTAAATTCTCAGCGATAGTGTGCGCTTCACCTGCTTGTGCAATGCGATAGCTAACTAAATATGATGCCTCCGTGGCCTTTTCGTTGATAGTTTTTGTTACATGCATCATATTTTTTTGACTTTCCAATAACTGATCTTTTTTACGAACAAAAAATTCTTTATTCTTGTCTTTAGACTCGGGGTGTACAGTTTGTAAATGTCGGCGCAATTTGGCAGGTGCCATGGAACTATTAGGAAGCAGTTTACTACATAGCATGCAGAGAGGTGAGCCGTTGGAATCAACAAATCCGAAACTGATATATGATTCATCATACTTCCTTTTTTTCGTCTTTGAAACCGTCGAGCTTGACGTCGTGGCATCATCGTCTGGATCGGTGATTGCTATATTCTCCGCGCGTACTGCTTTTGAACATTCAGCGTCATTAGAAGATGTTGTTGCAACACGTTTAACACCTTTAAGCCAACGTTCCATTCTTCTTTATTTATAATGTTACACGTCAGGATGGTGCGGGGTCTAAATAATGCACAATCGTTACTGCGTATAAGAGACTAAGTTTAGTACAATGAAGAAATGTATACAACTGAGATAACAGAATACAGCAGGCAGTAGAACAATGAACACTATAGTTTCTCGCTAGCGAGCTTGTAAGTAGGTAGGTAGGAACTTATCGCTCCGAACGCTAATCGTCAACTGACTGCCGAGGCGCGACGCGCGATCTCCGCTTTTATACTTAGTCCTAGACTCGATCTCGAATATTCTCGAAAATACTCGAGTCGGCGCCTTTGATAAACAAAAAGCAAAAATAAAAAGAGAAATATAAAAATTGCGTTGTAAACAACTCAGAGGCGGCTTTTATCAAAGGGACTGCGCGCTCACAAGTATACAAGTATACATGTTGATACCAAACTTATGAGATATTGTACCAGCTATTGTAACACATGTTTATACAAATAAATAAATAAATATACCTACGCGCGGCCGCGGAGTCAAAACGTTCGACCAGAGAGAGGTGTTTTGATTTTTTTTCTAAATTCTTGAGGAACCCCTACAGAGGTATCGCGGAACCCTAGGGTTCCGCGGAACACACTTAGAGTATAGCTGCAATAGACAATATACAACACTTAAAAATCACACAAACACATAAAACCGGTTCTGTTCGCATCGAAGCAACAGCTGATTGACATTTGTTGTTTATACTACATATTGTGCATGCTCACATGCTCTTGGTAACGAGCCCCATAGTGGCCTCACTATTCAATAGCCTGGTTGCATACCATTGGCAATATACATTTTTTTTTAATTAAAAAGGCGTTTTTATATGCATTAACAGTTAGGGGGCCACTTAAGCAAAAACCGTTCCGGACCGCTTCAAAATTGCCCGTCCGCCCTGTTTCTATCTGTGTCTACTCTTAAACACCTAAGAAGGCCATGTTTTCTCTGAACCAATCAAGAATTTTCTTGGTATTTTTTCAACTTAAGTAAAAACACACTCCGAATGGGGCTTTCCTTGACTTGGGAGATTTTATTTTAACTTACAATTAAATTAAATGAATCAATTTCTATTTTAGAGCATTCTATTCTGCTAGTTTAATAACAAACTTTAATGTAATATGTAATGTAAACTTTTTCTTAAAACAAAGCGTTTCGACAGCGGACAGCGGCATTTGACATTAACAGCTGATCTGGTTTCGTCATTAAAGTTCCCAGAGATGGGCCGTAGCAAGCTCACGCGTCAGGTTGCGTCATATTATTTTCTTTCGATTTTAGTGTCTTTTAAGTGTTTCTGTGGCTGTTTTTTGTGTAGTGAGTGTTTTAATCATACTTTTGATTTTATTCCATGGAGCGGCAACGTTGACTGCGCTGTGAAGTTTGTTATTGTTTGTGGTGAAGAATTTAGTTGATTTTCTTTGTTTTTATGAGGATTTAAATTTAAAAAAATAGTTTGATGTGATAAATAGGAGCTATAGTTTCGAGGCATCTTGAAGTTTCACAAAATACGTGAGAACTTAGATAGAAACCCCCAGACTTAATAACAAAATAACTTGCCGACTGCCATATGTTTTATGCAGTGTTGCCAGATCTAAACAATCATCATTGATGGTAATGAAACATGTCTAAAATGCACTAAAAAAGTGAATGACAATGAATTCTATGAATGTGATTGTTGTCTGGAAAGAATCCACAAACAATGTACTACACTATCCTCATCGGAACTGCGAGTGATGCCACTACAGAAGCGTACCTATACTTATGTTTGTATGTGAGTCCTGTAAAATTCTACTGAAAAGAATACCACAGATAATAAATATGCTAGACACCTTAAAGATGGACATATCGTCAATAAAGAATCAAGTTGAAAACACACCTAGTACTACAATGAAAACAAATATAGAAGTACCTACTTATGCAAGTAAGGTTGTTGAAAAAGAACGCAACAATCCTAAAAATACCCCAAGTCTGATTATAAAACCAAAAAATAAACAGAATGCAGAAAAGACCAGAACAGACCTACAGAAACATATCAAGCCAGAAAAACTAAAAATTGGTGTTAAAAATTCAAAAGAAATCAAAGATGGTGGTAATTAGATGTGAAACAAAGGAGGAAATAGAAAAACTACAAAAAGAAGCACTTAAATGTTTAAACAGCAACTACGATGTACATATCACTAAATTAAGAAAACCAAGAATTAAAATTGTCGGTTTGTCAAAAGACCTTACTGAGGAAGAAATTGAGAATGAACTAAAGCAACAAAACAAATTTATTAATGAGGAAGATGATCTCAAAGTCACTTATATTACAAAACATAGGAACAAAAAATCTAAAACGGTGTTTGTTGAATGCTCGCCTGGTTTATTCCATAAAATCACCAATATTGGCAAAGTTTTTCTGGGCTGAGAAAGATTTAAAGTATACGAAGATATATCAGTCCATAGATGTTTTAACTGTCAAGGATACTACCACAAAAATATTGAATGTAAAAATGATATGGTATGTGAATATTGTATGGAAAATCACACTATAGAAGTTTTTACAAGGTCAGTTAAAAAATGTGTGAATTGTATTAAAGCAAATGAAAAGTTCAGGACAAACTATGAAACTTCACATGAGGCCAGTAATCATGAATGTCCCTCTTATAAATATATGCTAGAAATTGTGAGAAGCAAAATAGACTATGGTAAGCTCTAATGACTGAGGAAGCCGAGATACTGAGAAATCTTGAGGAAATTGAGGAAAATGGGGACATTGTTCAAGAAAATGTAACTAGTGAAACTCTTAAGACTCAAATAAACATCAAGAGAAAAATCTTGAACATTTTTCATGTAAATATAAAAATGAACTTCGACTCTTTCCTTCTTACGCTTGAAGCTTTTGATCTTTCTTACTGTGATATTATTGTTCTTAGTGAAACATTTCAACTAATGGATACTGAATGGTCTCAATTTTTTATTCTTGGATACACAACTTAATATAATAATGCTAATCTTAAAGGCACCCATTCACGTTCAGTCGGCCGGCCGTATTTTGCCGGAGAGATAATGGCCGGGCTGCCGGTACTCACTACACACACGCAGTTAAATGACGAGTCGCGTTCTGCCGGCGGCCTGTCGTCTGTTAAAACTTAACGTGTGTAGTAGTTTACCGGCCGGCATTGGACTGCAGGCCATGTCATGTCATGTCATGTCATGTAGACATTCATTTTACCTTGTCTTTTCAGAACTGTCAGCTCCAGTTCACATTTAAAACTTTTTAAACTTTAATTTCTGATTAAGTAATGTCGAGAGCCAAGATTTTAAACTATTATTACTTCTAATCTTAAAGGATGTCTAAATGACACAAACATTTTTTATAACATCTACTGCTTTTCAAATTTTATATACAATTTTCTCTCCTTACACTTACGGTGCTATTTCACTAATAGGTATGTGAAGTCGGACAAAATTATTAGTCCCTTTAATTAGTCAATTGAATCGAGCCTTCATTTTACTCTATTCTTTCTGTTCCCCCTTCACAACAATCAGCTTGGTTTCTGCTTTTACTTTACGAATAGCCTCTCGTTAGGTCTATTATTATGTTTGAAGTTTCTCCAAATACCTAACTCTACCTTTTCATCATCTTGTAGCTCCGTTTGGAGTGTTTGCACCTATTGTATTTCTTATATTCCTTATTCCATTCTCCTGATGATGAATGTATATACATTCGAAACATGTAGATAATTTACCATTCATTAAAACTTTATTTTAATATACCAGTAGAGGAAGACTTCAAGTGTCTTATTTCTCCCTTTTCTAAAATTTTATAGTTTTTATTCAGTAACGCCGAACAAAATGGCAAACCAACCTAACTTCATCAAGAATTTTATTGAGTTGTACCGCAAACATAAATATTTGTGGAAAATAAAAGACTCTTCATATGCTAATAGGGCTTTGCGAATTAAAGCATAATATGAAGAATTACTTTTACTATATAAAACAGTAGATGTCGAAGCTACTTTGGACTCGGTGAAACATAAGGTAAATAAAATGAAAAGTGCGTTCAGAAAAGAACTGTATAAGGCATTACGGTGTCCTTTCTCGTGATATACGGTTTTAATAAATACTCAAAGCAATGATCATTCATCCTAATAAAGTTTTTTAAATCACTTGCACTCAATTGCCTCAATTCTCGTACAAGCTTCATGTGGAAGAAAGTGCAACGTCTTTTTAGCCAGTCTTTCATCCAAATTGTTTTTCTTTTCCTTTTTCTTTGTTCGTGTGAAATAACAATAACAATTGCCGCTGCACACTGTTCTTGCGACATGTTTGACCTGTCGAAATAACTGCGCGTGTATAGTGAAATAACAAAAACTGAAGGCCGCCATCGAATCCGGCAGAAATCCTCCGGCCGTAATCGGTGAATAAAACTGTACGTGTAGTTTGACTTTCGATAACGGCCGGCCGGCCAGGACGGACAGTCCACGGACTGACGGCCGACTGAACGTGAATAGGTACCTTAACAGGAGTGATGGCTTAATTTTATATATTAGGGACTACCTAAATGGACATATAACTAATATAAAAATGGTAAATAGCAATCTTACTTTAAGTAGACTAAAAATTACTATGGATAATGTATCCTTTGGTATCTCATGTTTGTATAGACCCCTCTCTACCCTCTAGCAATATAAATCATTTTTTGGCGGACCTTGAGGAATATCTTAGTAACAGTGATGTGACAAAACAAATAGAGGTATTTATTGGCGACATAAATATAAATATATATATATACGTATGGTTGTTAAGTTGTCACCTCAGGGTCGTCGGGAAGGCGGACTCACCTCACCATTAAATAAGCACTTTTTTGCATATATAAAATCATATATAGGTTAAGGGGAACCCCCTTAGTAGGTTTCTCTAGAGAGGGGAAATGATTTTTATGATAATTTTTTTTAAAATCAAGTAGATAAATTACATGAGTTGTCACCTCAGTTGTATATAAAGCATGCTTATTTAAACCAGACGTTGCCACCTCAAACAATGTTGCCACTACTTTTGAGGTGACTACGTGTTACGTAGTTAACTGAAAATATATAAAGTATTTATTTTAAAGACTAAATCAAATTTCAACGTTCTCATCGGGTCAAGCGCTTAGCATATTTTTTAAGTAACTATTCTATGTATTTTATTTTAATGTATAAAATATTGTAACTAACTAACTGATTCATCTTCGCCGAATGGAAATTTTATAAATATGAAATTTGGTCAGTGGCTTAATTTTATAATGTAGAGGCTAACTAAGAAAAACTTTTTGAAAATTCAACCCTTATAAGGTCACAGTATTTCTTTTTTTCAGTCAACTCCTAAAGGGTTAAAAAAAAGAGGGTATACAAGTTTCTATTGGAAAGATATTTTTGTTCAAATTTTTCAAAACTTAATATTACGCAATACAATAATAATGAAACATCTATTTCTTATTTTTTTGAAAATCGGCCCCTAAAGGGGTGAAGAGAAGGTATACAAGTTTAAACAGGAAAAAATTTTTGTTAACGGATTTTTCTTTTCTGTTAAAGTGTATGAATGAAAAGTCTATGGAATGGTTTTGTAAGCGTACCTACCTAATATGTATTAATGATCTCCTGAAATTAGACTTGCTATGCTCCATAACCCGAAAGAGCACACTTTTTTGAATATTGCGATCAAAATATACAACTATATAGATTTTACCCGCGACTTTGTCTGCGTGGAATGCGTAGTACGTATGATCTGTAGATGAACAAGCTGTTACACATACCTTATACAGGGTGAGTCGGGAGGAATGGGCCAAACTCTTAGGGTGTAATCTATGCATCAAAATAATATAAAAAAAAACTAAAATGTTGTTATGCAATATTCAGTTGTTTTTAAATTTTAGCGTTAAATAAAATAATAATATTGTTAAACTAAAATATGCAACATTAACATTCTTTTAAATAAATCATTGGTTTAGTAAATTTTCAACTATACCGCCATTGACTCCCAAACATTTCCTTCGTTTACGAAGGGAGCGCGTGGCTCTTCTAATTGATTCGTGCCTTTCTTTAATATTGAGTGCAGCATTTCTAATGCGTCTAATTAATGCACCCCTAGTATCTACTATTACTTTGTATACCTTATTTTTTAACCAACCCCATAAATTATGGTCCAACAGTGTGAGGTCTGGCGATCTAGGAGGCCAACTAATAGGACCATCGCGACCAATTCAAACCTCTGGAAACCAAAATAATAAAAAAAACTCAAATGTTGTTATTCAATATTTAGGTATTTGTTTTTAAATTATAATGTAAAAACAAAATATTGCATTAATTTAGCTTTCCTGTAATAAATGGTATTATTGTCCACTATTGATTGTTGTGCTGTCACTATCCTGTTAGTGTCAGTATAAATAGTATCAGCATAAAATTTTACATTGATTCACCGTTAATTTTCGGATTTGTATCATTTAAATTTTATAAAATGCCACACATTTATTCACATCTTGAATACGCCAATATGATTTTTATTTATGGTTTGTGTAATGGGAATGCTACAGCGGCTGCTAAAGAATATCGTCAACGATTTCCACATCAAAGAACACCAAACAGAAAGGTCTTTATCAGAGTTTTCAACAAACTGTGCTAGACCGGAACGCTTCCAAGTGCTAATGTAACATCCGAACGGGCCATTCGACAGGAATTAGAAGAAATAGAAAATGGTCTAGCTTTCGTAGAAAAAGAAGAATTAGTGTCCGACCGAACAAACCCGAACAAACCGAATCTTCGGCCTTAGTCCCAGTTTCGGCCGAAATCGAAACTTGTTTATATATAGAAAAAAGACAAGCACTAAGTCTTTCTCCACACTTTTTATTAGAATAACTAGGCGAACCTAGAATAATTCATAATAATTCAATTAGACATGTTTCGAGTGTAGAAACACTGATCATCAGAGAAACAAAGTGAAAGGTACAATGCTGATGTTGTTAGCAATAGAGAAAATAATAGTGGGATTGAGTCGTAATAAGGCTTTCAATGGTGTACAAGAGGTGCAAAAATTAAATAGTCAGAGGACCGACAATCAAGACCAGCATAAATAAATAAATAAATAAATAAATGTTTATATTTCCAAAAGACATTTTACAATGTATAGGTTTCGTCAGTTGAGTTGCGTTTAAAATGACACAAAAAATAAAAACGATTAAACCATTAAAAAATCAGACATTTAAAAATTCGTCCAAGCTATAAATAGACTTACTGACTAAATATTTTCTTAGGCACCTTTTAAAACTTAGTAAATTAGTAGAGTTCTTCAAATGTTCAGGAAGCATATTAAATAACTTAGGTCCTAGAACATTTGGAGAGTCTCTGGCAATGTTTAGATTACAATGCTTTATATAAAAGTCTGACTTATGTCTTGTGTTAAAATTATGTAACATAAAATTTTTTTTGAACTTAGCCCTATTTAAAAATACATAAACACACATTTCAAAAATAAACACAGATATGACAGTTAATATATTATAAGTTCTAAAAAGGGTTCTACAGGAATGCGTAGAAGGAACATTTATAATATTTCTTAAAAATTTTTTCTGACACAAAAGAACATCAGAAACCATAGGTGACCTACCCCAGAAACAGACGCCATAAGAAATTCTGCTACCCACTTGAGCATGATAGAGTGTCAAAAGCTGTTTTGTAGTAAGTACCGGGTGTAACATTTTGAACTGGTATGATATTGAATTGAGTTTGGCACAAATAGCCCTGCAATGTGGTTTCCACGAAAGAAACCTATCCATTTTTAAACCCAAAAAATTTACACTTTCGGTAAATAAAATCGGACTTTCACCAATCTTTAAAACATACTGGAAAGTCAAGGATTAGTGCAAAGGCCCTGTCTTCGGCAAAAAAATGGAGAGAGCAAAAGAAAAACTAGGGACAGACTTTGTAAAAATCATTTATTAAGTAGTGAAAAATCTTAAGTTTTATTCAGCTTTGTCAGAGACATGTAAAAGTATTGAAATAAGTGGGAAAGAAAAAGAAAAAAAATTGTTTTTCATAAAAGTCAAAGCATCATTTAACTTGAAATAAAATACTGTTGGGGTACCAGGCTTTTTACGGCCCAGTTACCCCGGCAGGAGTCAAAACATACACATTTTGTGCAAAATTAATAGTTTTAAAAAGTTCGATTTTTGGCCGATACCGAAACTGTCACCGAAACTAGATTTTTTGGCCGAAACTAGCCGAAACCAAAACCGAACCTTCGGTTGGTCTCTAAAGAAGATGCAACGATCAGCTCACGAAGAATTGAAACTCAGTTGGGGATTCCCCAAAAAATAGTGATTAATACGCTCCAGGAGCAAGGCTTATACCCGTACCATGTACAGCGTGTACAGAATCTTCTACCTGGAGACTACGTGAAGCGTATGCAATTTTGTAACTGGATAATTAATAATCGTCATCTTGTACCGCACATACTTTTTACTGACGAAGCTAGATTTACCCGTGACGGCATCAACAGTAATCGAAACTCCCATGTATGGTCGGACGAAAATTCACACGCAATTATTGTCAAAAATAATTTTCAACATAGGTTTTCAGTAAACGTGCGGTGCGGCATGATCGACAATAATTTAATTGGCCCTTTTCTTTTGGAAAATCGCCTTACAGGGGATTACTACTTAAGTCTTTTAGAAAATGAATTGCATGGACTACTGGAGAAGATTCCTTTAAACATCATAATTCGGATGTATTATCAACACGACGGAGCGCCCCCCCATTTCGATCGTCGGGTCAAGCAATATTTGGACCAAAAGTTTCCAAAGGTTTGGAGTGGTTTGCTAGATCGCCAGACCTCACACCGTTGGACTATAATTTATGAGGTTGGTTAAAAAATGAGGTATACAAATTAAAAGTAGGGATGTATTAATTAGACGCATTGGAAGTGCTGCACTCAATATTAAAGAAAAACACGATTCAAGTAGAAGTGCCACGCGCGCCCTTCGTAAATGAAGCAGGAAATATTTGGAAGTCAATACGGTAGTTTTAAAAATTTACTAAACCAGTGATTTATTTAAAACAATGTTAATGTTGCTTATTTTGTCTTAACAATATTAATATTTTATTTACCGCTGTAATTTGAAAACAAACTTATAATAGGTAACAACATTTGGGTTTACAGTTTGGCCCACTCACCCTGTATATGAATTTCAATGTGATGATATTGTAATTTATTGCCACGGTTTATATTTGAAGTTAAGGGGTTTATTAACAAATATAAGGATAAATTTGACCTCATTTTTCTCCCCATTAGAGGCTTAATTTTTAAAATAGGTAAAGGTACGTATTTTAGCATTTGTGTCAGTCAGAAACACTGTCTGTCAATGTATCCCAATTACTACGGGATATTGTAGTTACTTTTTCTAATAGAGGAAAAATCCAAAAATATCAAAAGATTACCCGCAAGTGCCGAGGGGGTAAACAAATTTTAGAAAACATTTTAGAAACCAGAAAGTCAGTATACTTATAAAATTTAAGATGCTAATAAATAACTAAAAATTAAAATGTCACAAAGTTACCACCAAATCCCCGGCGTTCATCCCCTAGGGTTTGGGGATAAACTTTCATCATGTAGTGAATTGTAATTATTTTTTTTATTAAATGCAGCAACAATAGATTTTTTTCCAAATCTAGAAGTAGGGAAAAACTCAAATCATTTGTAACGAAATAATATGATCGGTAATGGTAAAAAATGAACATTTTTGTGTAATTTTTTAAACAAAGCTAGAAGATAAAATACATCTTATTAGAAGAGCATACCAATGTAATGTTTTTACCTTCTAGCTTTGGTTATGAAAATTATATGGGCTTAATATAGTTTATATTGAATAGTATGTATAGTGTGTAAGTATGTATGAGACTTTGCTCACATAACGAATGGATAACAACTAAACTGCGGCAGCGAAGCCGCGAGTACCCGCAAGCCGCCGCCTAGTTTTCTATATTAAGTTTTTATAAATACGAATCATTAATATAAAATTAGTAAAAAGAACTAGCTAATGCTGAGATTTTCTTCATAAGACATCACAATGCCGTAATAAAATAGAAAACAGTAAGTAGATAAATTAAAAGGTACTTTATTGTTAAAAAGTTGAACTTAACAGCAAGTGGTAATATGCAATTAATCTCGACAATATGTATTTTGTATTATTTATTTTACAAATATACCTTGGCCAATTTTAATAATAATTTTGTTCTTGCCGACATTTTTCATGTAATTACCACACAATCCGATAATATTTGCTGAGCGCTAAATAATTGCAATGTTGCCAATATTCTGAGGTGACAAAGCATGGCTTCTATACCGCATATAAGTCGAAAGTGGTGTGAGGTGACATAGAATTTACTGTTTCCGTAAAGTTAAACGAGAAAGCGACACTAGCGCCAATCATATATGCCCGAACTAAGAGGACAAGGTTACAGATACTGAAGCAACGTTGTCACCTCAACACGATTTTTTGTGAAATGAAAGATATGACGACAGAGAACACTATAAAATTAAAATCCACGCAAAACGTTGTCACCTCAAAAATCTGAGGTGACAGCGTTATATATGAGGTGACACCGTATGTTGTGCATCTATTTTCGAGGTGACAACGTACCCTTTATACATATATATATGTGATAGTGACAATGACAATGTTAATATGTACTTATCTACAATGTATCATCATGGTTTTGTGCCTTACATCAATCGCCTAACTAGAATAACAATTACCACCGCAACTTGTATTGACCATATCTTTGTCAGGAAGAATATAAACTGCTCATTGCTTAAATATCAGTCCTTTATTCTTGATTCAGATCTTACTGATCATTGCCCAATCATGTTAAATGTTGGACACGCCAACAAAAACACTAATATTAATCAAAGGATAGAAATTGACATCGGGACGTTTGATTATAACAGGCTTTTGAAATTAGCTGCGGATCAGGGTTGGCAAATTGTAATGGACTGCAACCATCCTGAGGACGCGACTAATAAATTTTATACTTTATTTCAAAATATCTGCCAAGGGGCAAAATCTATCAAAACTATCCAAATCAACAAGTTTAAAAAGCTTAAACCATGGAACATCTGGAATTGTAAAATCTATAAAATGTAGGGACAAACTTAAAAAAACAGTGCTTCAATCACGTGACGAAAACCTACTAAGCCAATACAAGACATATAGGAACACTTTAAATAAATTGATCAATAAAAGCAAAAATGATTACTATAAGTGTAAAATTACTGAAAGTAATAAGAACATTAAACAGATATATAAAATAATTAGTGAGGCAACAAATGAGCATAAATCTAAATCTAATAATAACATGAACATAGTTGATGAAAATAATAAGTAATTTCAAACTGACAGAGATATGGCCGACTACTGTAACCGATATTTTATATCTGCTGGTAAGAAAATGTCTGAAAAAATAGAGGAAGTTGAGGATTCTAATTTTGTCTATGTTAATAACTATTTTCCCGTTTCATCTATGTATCCTAAGCCTGTTAGTCTGTTTATGATAATGATTTAATTAGGAGCATCAGCTCTCTTAAGAACAACTTTGCACCGGGGTTGGATAACATACCGGTCAAAGTGATAAAGCACATATACACTTACATATTCTGAAACCATTAAAACATATTATATTAACTTAATTTTTAAGACAGGTATTGTTCCATCTCAATTTAAGGTATCAGTGGTAACGTCAATACATAAATCCGGCGATAAGAATAAGATAAATAATTTTCGACCAATAAGTGTAATTAATAATTTTGGTAAAATATTTGAAAAATTCCACAAAGACAGACTTATAAAATTTTTCAATGATAATGACATGCTAGCAACAAGTCAGTTTGGGTTTGTTGGTGGAGTTAGTACATGTGACGCTATGTATGAACTTGTTAGGAATGCAACCGCGAGACTTGATGGCGGTAAGAGATGTGTGGCTGTGTTTCTGGACCTGGCGAAGGCCTTTGACACGGTGCCTCATGATATGCTTCTGAACATACTGGAGAGGAATGGTATCAGGGGTACTGGTGTTGGAGGTTTTTAGGTCGTACCTCTCTGGCAGAAGGCAGATGGTAAGGATTAGAGAAACACTAAGCGATCCACTAAATATCATAATGGGTGTTCCTCAGGGAACTGTGTTGGGTCCTATTCTGTTTATTACTTATATCAATCTATTACTTCCCAGTCCGCAGAAGCACGTCAAGATGACGTCAATATCTGGTGACTACTGGTCAATAGACGTCAGTCGACCGAAAATCGACGACATTTTGACGTTAGTTAATTGTCGAATTTCTGACGTCATTTAATTCACGTCATATTGTCGACTTTACTTGGTGATATCTGGTATAATATATTTTTAATTATTTCTACCCAAAAAACTATAATAACTTGCATGACAAACCCGAACAAACCTTTTTTTTTGTGGGTGCCGCAAAAAATAGAATAATCGCCTCATAATCGTGCAATGGCTGCGCGCGCAGTCCCTCCTGCCACATGCAACGAGAGTGAACGGGGTTGCCAGTTTATTAGAAACTCCCTAAACGCCTATCCACGCCATGACGTCATGTTTAATAGTTTTACTTTTATTGATAAATATTCAGTCGGTAGGTAAAAGCAAAAACAATTATAACTCCTGACTATATTAGTAGTGTATATAGTGAAAACTGAAAATGCCATTTTATGTTTGCCAGGAATACAGAAAAGTTTTGCCAATAATTTTGTATTAAACTGTTGGCAACCTTGCAGACGAACGTCGGCTCCCGGCTCGAGCACGGGCGGTTAGCTGACGCCATTTTTTCACTGTGTCATTTCAAGTAGGTATTTATTTAGTAGTGTTGTGTTTACGTTTATTAGTGTTGGTGTTTGTTGTTTACATACTTCAACCAACGAAACCAAAGCAAAGGTAAGTACTGTTGTTGGGTTGCCGTGGTTGATGTTCGTTGGTAAATGGCAAGGTCTCTATAGTACCTACTATATTTGCAGGTTATTGCTGCTGCATGACAGGATTTATTGATTTCCAGGATTATTTTACTTAGGTTAACGAAGTTTTAAAGATGAAATTTCTAATTTTTAGTGTATTTTGTGCTTAACTTTCTAGTAAAATGTAGCTTTTGTCCTATCGCCATGCTGGATATATAAATTGCTTAAAATTTTCAATATTCATTTTATTTGCCAATATAAGGTTAACGCACTTATTTAAGACAATTTTAGTGCAGTTTATGCAAAAATTCCTTAACTTTAACTTTGGAAATAACGACATATTTTGCCGTAAAAAGTGTTTGAATTAAGTTATTTCATATAAGAGAACATGCAAAAAAACCTTTCCATAACTATAATTTTATATAAATAAATAAAGATAGGTATATACTTTTTTAACTGTTGTGAGAGTGCCAAATTTATTGTTAATTTTTGTTACAGGTGCGGTAAAGATTAAACCCCTGCTGCTACTAAAAGTGATATTGAACATGGAATAAAAATTTGGCTAAAACACACGAAGCAGCGAATGCAGAAGACGCCTGTTACTCCTGTCGAACATGATAATTATTACAGTGGTGGTGGTGGTGACATGGTTTAGTAGTATGTACCTACTTACCCATAATAAATGCTTACACAATGTATTTAGTAGTTTTAGTTTAAATTGGACTACTGGTGAATACAAAATATTTTAAGACGTGAATTTCACGTCATGAAATGACGCGAAAGTCACGTCATGAAATGACGCGAAAGTCACGTCAAGAAATGGCGTGAAAGTCACGTCATTTCAAGACGTAAAAATGACGTCAGATATTGACGTCATCGGTCTGTGACATTAGGAGGTCATTTTCACGTCATATTGTCGTCATATAGTCACGTCATATATGGTAATAGGTCACCAGAATATGACGTCATTTTGACGTGCTCCTGCGGACTGGGTTATATCAATCTTAAATTAGAGCTTGATGGTACCATAATTTCCTATGCAGATGACACTGTTCTATTCTAACTCTGGAGAAAACTGGGAGATTGTTAAAGGAAATACTTTGCTGGGGTTTGCATTGGTGAGGAGATGGTTGGATTATCATAAAATTTCACTAAACTTAGAAAAAACTAATTACATCGCTTTCTCCTTAACTTCTGCTAATCGACCTGACTTTTCACATATTGTTATTGACAATATGAACATGGCTATTATGGAGGTGTCCTACACAAAGTACGAAAGTACCTGCTGGGCATAGTTGTTGACAAACATCTAAAATGGGAGTATCATGTTATGAAACTCGAGAATAATTTAAGAAAATTGATACATAAATTTTATTTATTACGTGATATTTTGTCTAAACATCTTTTAGAAATTATATACAAGACTCTTGTTGAGTCCCTGATTAGGTATGGAATAATAATATGGGGTGGATTGTATAATACAGCACTAAAACAACTTAATGTAATCCAAAATTTTATTCTTAAAATAATAAATAAGAAGGAAAAACGCTACCCTACACAATCATTGTACAATGTAAATATATTCAATGTCAGATCTTTCAGATGTCAGTATGTTCATATGTACCTACACAAGATACAAAATTTTTAAAAATATCTAACTCATAACCATGCAACAAGAGGTAAGAGTATTTTCATGCTCCAGATTCCCATCAGTAATAGGAATATTAATCAACGATTCATAAACTATCTTGGTACAACACTATATAATATGCTACCTGTTGATATCAAAGAGATACAAAAAATTAAATCTTTTAGTGTGGCTTACAGAAAGTATATATTTGACAATAATATTCAATTTTCGGGTAAGTTCTGAAGTTAACACGTTATCTTACTAAACTCTGATGATCAATAATTCTTATCCCATTGTAATCATAGTCGTATATATGTTGTGTGTAATTTTACATAGTTATATTTTATGTTTGTTTTTTTAAATTTTTGTTAATTTTAAGGTTTGTTTGGATATAAGACCTTGTTTTTTTTTAATCATGATATGTGTTTTGATGTACTATATCTACTAACTTTCATTAGCACATACAACTGTTAATTCAGTTAGGTGCTACATAATATCTTGGTTATAATTTAAAAATTCCTTTTTTACCGCATATTATTGTAATACTACAAACAGATCTGTAATATATTTGAATTTGAATTGAATTTGAATTTGAATATATTTCAGAGACTTTTTTGGTGATTATTATTTAAGTTTAATAGTGACTGCAAACACCATTGGGGTTAACTCATCTATTTTCAAATCAATTATATATGTGCCTAGTTAAACTTATCGTTATATACAGGATGTCTCATATAGCAACAGGAGATAGTAAACTTGAAAATATGTCGTAATTTATGCTTATAAGAACCATAGACAATTTACCTTTAGATAAAAAAAACAATAATCACGAAAGTGGCAGATTTATGGCCTCGCGCATGTAAACAAAGCTAGACACTATTAGACATGCGCACTGCAACATTATCGTTTTACGAATGTGAAAATAAAATAGACATGTCCGGGCTTTAAAATTTAAATTCTTGCCAAAATATTGGAATTTCTTCTCAATTTTTGATCAAGTTGGGAAAAAAGGTAGTGATTTCTGTCATTTTTAGTAGTAGCAAACCTATCAGATTTTAAGGTTAAAAAATTGTTTTTAAGGTTTTGTTTTTAAAATTTGTTTAAAAATGATTCGTCGACGTGTTTTTACTTCGAAAAGGAAGAGAAAACAAGAACAAGTGAATTAAACTAGTCTTATAAAATCGAATATAAAAACAAGCAAAACCAGCAAAATAACCAATCTACAGTGTTATCGCGTGCCTAACCTCAAGTCAAATATTAGTTGGTATATATTGGTAAAAATTTGGGTACGTGTAAAATATTGTCAAGCAAAATTTCTTGTTCAAGAATTTAAAAAGTGTTTGCCCGAGAACTTGAGCCGTGAAATACTGGCTTTATTAAAAGCTTAATGTTGGGGTGTACAGATTTTAACCAAAAAATTAACCAACCAACAACTTTGACAAAATTAATTTTCTTACAATCAGACACAATTCACTGAACGACACAAAAACTAGAAATCCGTAAATATTAAACACCCACAATCCACGATGGCTAAGAAAACTACAAGGAATCTACAGAGAAACCAAAACACAACAACAAAAATGGCGGTCGAGCCGGTTCTGGGAGGGTATTTTGAGCATGTCGGTAAAGTAGGACAGGCCGATAACAGGTGGTTTGTGCGTATGCACGAAGGTGTCCAGAGGGAAGGCAGCTGACCGGCGAGTCATGCGCTCGGGCGTATTTTTTCACCGATAAAACGTAACTTCTGTTTGCGCAGGAGATAAGCTGTACGTATCTAAAGGTAAATTGTCTATGATAAGAACGCACGGTTAATTTTCAATAAATATGTTTCTTTAAGAGAGGTGTTTATTTAAATGTTTCTTTTCATCTAGCATTTAAACACAATCATCTCAAAAACTAATTGAAATATCGAGATTACTAAAGTATAATTTTTTTACGTAGAAAAGATCCTTATTCGTTCATAATTTGAGGTAAAGCGGTCAGAAATGTAAGAGACAAAAAATATGTGCGAGAATTTTTCAAACTCATATTGTGTAGCTGGCGTTCTCTAGAAGGTATCTTAAAACTCATTATGACTCCTCCTGCCCTAAAAAATATATCTACACCAAATTTAATCCCCTTAACATCAAATCATCGCAAATTTTAAAAAGAAAATATTTGCATGGATCACCCTGTATCCAAGTCCACTATCTCCTGTTGCTGTATAGCCCCTTATATGGGACACCCTATTAATATATCCATATAAAATTCCCACAATAGTAACAATACCAAAAGCGTTCCCAATATGGTGTTTTAATTAGACGCGCACCACAAAGCTTACACTTTGCAAAAAATTTATTACTTTATTCCTTGTATAATAAATACAGAAATACCTATTTTTGCTTTTTATAAATAAATACTAAAAGAAATAAATGTTGTTTTCTTCTTTTCCTTTAGTTTTATAATGTTTTCACATATACCTACACTTATTTTGGTAGGTACGGGTCTGTCAATATTTTATTTTATAAATAATAAAATTAGTATCTACGCTATATCTTTACAAAATATGAAGACTCCGTTACAAAATTTAACAGATGGCGAAGGCGAAGGTAAAAGATCTTAGTCAGGTTCTGTTTCTGTGGCGAACCGCTTAACGTAAAATATACCAGACTTCAACAGGGTGCCATTAATGACAGATGATGCGGCGACTTCTTATATTAATTTGACTTTAGAAATTAAGAGAAAAACTAACTACGTACACCATTGTTTGCCATTTTATTTTAGTGAATAATTTGACATACATTTTCTGCAATTGTTTTTATTTTCACGGAAAAGGCGTTTTGGCGGATTGTCCTCCATAGGCGAAATATAGGATCGGGGAGATTGACTGGGCTGAGCGACGCCCAGAACCGGCTTGTCAAACTAACGAACCCCGGGCGCCTCTCATCTCGAACAAACCCTTAACCACCATCCTATTAAAAACCCTTTTAAGGAATATATAATATATTTTGTGCTTTTATGCGTATTTTAAACTTTGTAAACTTACAAATTGTTTTGACCAGGGACCCGGACCGAAATGAAATAACGGTTCCGTTCCGGTTTCGATTCCAGATGAAATAAATAATTTAGGTTCCGTTACAGTTCCGGTCCCGAAATAATTATTTCGATTCGGATCTTATCAATTTTTCGGGGTTCCGATCCGGTTCCATACAAACTAGGAAATTTCGATTCCGATTCGGTTCCGAAAAATCAAAGGCAAATAAATAAATACCTGTTGTATTGTATAGTTGTATTCCTAGTACTTGAAGTGGGTTGAAGAAGTAAGTTCGTAGAAAATCAAAAAAGACAAGTAAACCAACGGTAAAAATTATTGTCAAAGACACTCATCACAGATAACAAAAAAAATTAAGGTTAAGGTTAGTGTTCCCCACAGAACAGAAGTCACGGAATAAACTCAAAATTAAACAATATCCGGCCAAGGCCAAGTATCACCCTGAAAACCGAAAAAAACCCAAAAAACCGTTATCAGTTTTAAAGGTTCCGATTTTTCACCTAAAATTGTTTTGCTAGTAAAATATGTGTTCGGTTCCGATTCCGGTCCAAAAATAATATCTGTTCCGGTCCGGTTCTTTGCAGTTAACGGTTCCGGTCCGGGTCCCTGGTTTTGGCATAAATGCTTATCTATCTATCCCACCAATACCCTTAAACAGTGGTCATATTGGTCACGGCCTAAAAATTGTATTTGTCTTCACGTTCATCGTAGACGGCCATGCTTTAGTCAGAGGTAAGGAGTTTTTGACATATTTTTCCTCTGTGGGTGGCAACGAAATAAGAATACAAAGGAAGTAGGGTATGGTAGATTGACAGTTGTCCGGGATGGGGTCTGATGGCGGCAACATTTAACGCACGCGCGTTTCCGGTTTACCTGTGGCGTATCATTAAAATGGTAATAACAAAATGATTAATGAAATTTTTTTTGGACGAAAAAAATAAAAAATATATTTAGATTCATATATAGCTATAAGATACGGTAAGGTTGGTGTAATAAAACAATACAACTATTTCTTTTAATTATTTATTTAAATAAGGTAACGGAGGTGAAGGGGTAATGTAAATATCTGGTTAAATAAATAAAAAACACCTGTTATTATACATTAAAAAAAATTGCAGAAGACAAATTGTTTCAGATAATCGGCAAAATTATTGCCAAAACGTCTACGTTAAAAAATAAAATTTTAAAAAAACCTTACTCTTTCTTCATGAACCAAATCACAAGAAAATAATAAAATATAATATAATATAGTCCTGTTTATTATAATATGTACCTAAATAATATTGATGAGATTTCTAGTATACAAGAAAATTGTCAAATGACAAACTATGCAGATAATACAAACATTTTATTTATTTGTAGTATCAACAACTTAACAAGTTAATTATAGATACATAAACCCCATTTCTAAAAGCTATCCTAAGCTATAATAAATATTCAATTAGCATTTGCCCAAGCAGTTCATTCCTTAATTTTAATTTTTGATAGTTTAAATTATATATGTCAATGTCTCCACAATATTTATTAAAATAGAGCACAGTCACAGTGGTGAGTTTTTGTATAGATTTGTCCTCGGTGTAGGAATATAAAATACATGTGTTGATCTAGTATTGACTAAGCCTATTCTAAACGGAAGCAGTCCTAAGAACTCTTTATTATCTATTTTGTCTCTAAATATTTTATATAAGAAAATAATTCTTGCTTCTATAAGCAATAGTCTTAAAGAAGGGATATTAAACAAATTACACAAAAGCCCTTGATCTGTACCTCTTGGCGGATAAACTGAAAATGACTTGTAGTACAAAAATTTTTTAAATTTACGCTGAATAGATTTTGAAAGAGCAATCTTATTGGCATACTGAGGATCCCAAATAGTGCATGCATACTAAAGTTTTGTAGCTACCAGGGATTTATATAAAGTTATTATGGCGTTAACATTTTTAAAGTATTTACAAGTTCTTATTATAAATCCTAGCATATAAAGACCATGAGCTTCTCGAGCAACATATTTAACAATTTATGATTGAAGTAAATAATTATTGGTTTTCTAAAGAAAAAACTGATATTAAATAAATCAAAGACCGTTATTACCTTGTTTAAGACTAACCCATACACTTTGGAGAATCCGGAAACAGTAACCATTAATGATTGTCATATAAGATTAAAGGAATATACTAAAATCTTAGGTGTGTTGTTGGATAGTAAAATGTCCTGGAAGAACCATGTCCTGGAAGAGGCATATCCTGGAAGAGCCATGTCCAATATATGTTGTAACCAGAAGGTGTTCCAGTTAGATTCACAGTAGGATAATTATCTTCAGGCAGGTTTTGACAGGGTGTCTTATAAGATATTGCATAGGAACGTACCTGCCAAAAAAATATAAGTTTTTTAATTATTTGTTTGGCACCTTTACCAAATGACACAAAAGTAACTATAACGTGATACTAACTCTCTTTGTAAAATTTTTTTTTTATATTTTGATATGAATTTCTTTAAATGATAGAAGGTTTGGGACTTGCTTTGAATTTATTTTTTTAATCAATGGTATCTCCAGTCGTCCTCAGGTGAATATTGAGAAAACGTTTCTATCATTCTAGAAACATCATTGTCTTCAGTCTTTAAATATGAATTTCTTTGTTTATCGTACCTACACTTCCATATTTTATTACATTCTTTATCTATGGGTTTAAAATTTTAAAAGTAGATTAAACCAATAAAACATCTAAAAACTTTTATCGATACATAATTTATGAAAAAGTGACAAAGCAGCTTCCTCAGAAGCATAAATAATGCAGAATTATTTGTATTCATATTCTTAAGTACCTACCTACATATTTTCCAATATATTATGTAATGACCCGATACAATAGTTTCAAAACTTACATTTTTTAACCTGGCTACTTCAAAAGTAGGCACTACTGCAGTTGGGACCAATCTAACTTTCAATCTTGAGGTTCTGTCAAAGCAATCTTCAGGAAAATGCTTCTAGCAAAGAACTGTATTTCGTGTAGGATCCCAATCACTTCGGTTTACAATTTTCAACCACGCCTTTTTTCTTAGGTAATTATTTGGAAAACTAAAAACCAATAAGTATTTTTAATTTGCTTTTTTGTAAAAATGGGGTAACCCAGTCGATTAATAAATAAATAATATTTTTCTGGTTTTATAAGACGAACGCCCATGAATGACATGCGAGGTTCGGAGGTTATGTGTATTTTGATATTAGGGAATCCAAACCACGTGACTTTAAATGACAGTGGAGGGCAACTAGGGATGCGCCATACGATACGATATTTTTGAGTATCGATATTTTCCCTTCCGATATTTTGTATCGATATTTTTTATTCGATATATAATGAGTATCGAAATATTTTACTCAGTATCGTTCAGATAGTATCGATAGATCCCAAAATTCCAAAACCCACGCGTCGTTCGTGCTGCATTTGCTGCTCTTCTCCCTCAATCCGCGCGCACACAAAGCTTTGGCTATCCTTTCTTGGTATACAGAATGCCAGTATTGCCTGTATTCTATATACCTATATATATTTGTATCGATCTGGATCGATACAAAAGATCGATACTTTCAGCGTATCGGACATCCCTAAGGGCAAAAAGCATTAAGCCACTTGCACCAATTATAAAGCAGTATTTGCCAACCACTGTCATTTTTGACACATCGTTGGATTGCCTAATTAAATTAAAATATTTTTTTTTTCTATACAGATTAAAAAAGTTTATATATATCTAAACATAAACTTACCGATGAAATGTAATGCCCAGTTTTTTACTTCATAGCGTTTGGGAGCACCCACAAGCAGCACAATTAACCATATTTATAGCTTATTAATTAACCCAGAATAACAACTAATTAAAATGTTTTAATCGCTGTCCAGCGCTAAAAGTATACTCCACTGTCACACTAAAGTAATTATAAGTTTACTAGTATTCGTTAAATATGGTTGTTAACTAATTAAAATGCAAAATAACTCAAAAACGGCCAAGAAAGCAGAAATCACAGCTCGACCTGTCAACCACGGTCAAACACCAAAACAAACATGGAGTCATATTGTGGTGTCTCAAAATGGCCGACTTCCGTCGGTCGGTTTGTTAGGCGGTTTATGCCAAATCCTACTTCCTTTGTATTATTATTTCGTTGGTGGGTGGTAATAAAAGACGCTTTCCTTTTGCTTCTTTGAAACAGCAAAGTAAATCTTTGCTTTTAGGTTCATAAAAAAGGATCTTTTCAACTTGGTATAAATATAATATGAGAAATATAAAAGGGCATTTTAACTGCAGCAAGGGGGGAGGAAAAAATCTTTGATTTTAAAGGAACTTGCCTATTGAAATATAGGGCATACTTAACCGCGGCAAGGAGGGAGTAGAAATCTTTGCTGAGCTTGTTTTATTTAAATAAAGTAACTAAAAAGAAACTTGGCTAAATTTGTAGCGCTGGTGTAAATTAGTGGTTAGTTCATCACATCACCGGCCTATAAAAAAAGCAGAATAATTATTACCCATAAGGGTATTTAAAATAGCATCTCATGGAGAGGCTGTCTGGTCAGGGAAATAATTTTTTTTCCCTAGAAAAAAGTTGGTGACCATTTGAAAATATATTAATTGCCAACCAAAAACAATAGTTTCTCCAAACCACAACGAATCGGCGATTCAATCAAAACCAAAATTATTGTTATTAACTTTAGGGATGTTACGGAATAGCTTTTTCTCGTACCTCTAGTGTGACCTGTACCTATTCCAAAGTACCTATTACAGGTCCAAACTATTCCAAGTCCAACTTAAACGCCGCTCCGCTGATTGGCGCTATTCCGGCTGCATGGAAGACACGTTGGAGTTGGCTGTCCTATTCTTTATTTTTGTGTTTTGTTTTGTCGTGCGGCTCTCTACTTTGTCACAAAAATGGCCTTATATCGGTCAAACCAAAATACGATTACCAAAGTATGGCGAAATCGCCTCTAACCAATGGACGCTTCAAATTGAAATCGCTCGGTCGGACCAGCGCAGCGACGCGACGACCTATCTGGACTAGAGGTGGGCTTAAGAGTTATTTTTGAATCACCGGTATACCGGTGACTGTTATTTTAAATTAACTGTTATTTTAAACAGTTACCAGTTATTTTCAAAAAATGAGATTTACTAAGGTGAAGGTGTCAATTTAAATAATCGACTTTTTCTCTTTTTAAATATTTTATTGGCGCCAAATTAAAATAGCTGTTATTTTGAAAAATAACAACGTTTTCTCTATTTTATTTTCAGCATATTATGTTACTGTACCCATCACATACCACACACCCTAGTCTCTAGTTAAATTACCAATAAAAATAAAGTCTATGTAGTATCATATACTAAGTAAATACACACAATACGACGGTCACGACTCACGACATACACACACATAAATAGAAAATACATTAAATACAACGCCACAACGCGCTTCGGGGAATTACAAAATATATAATTGCCAACCTATCCACCAATCCACTATTTCCCTCGCAATTTTAAACGTGAACAGTAGTGAAGACGTGAAATTATCTTGTAACTATTTAACACCTTTCCTTTAAGCATAAGCATCCTGCAAACTAGGACTATCAAATATCAGAGAAATAACGTTCATTGGAAATTAATTATACCTTACCGTTACCGCCCACAAAGTGATATGAAAATTATCCGATTACTAATAATAACCATGTTATTTTTTAATATCCAGTTATTTAACAGCGAGAGAAGGCGACTTAAGCAGCGGCAGTGCTGTGCGATCGGTTGGTATATGAATCACTAGTAGTTGCTTCACTACCTATTACTAAAATAACCATGTTATTCTTTATCCAGTTATTTAGAAAATAACAGCGTGCAGCGAAAGAAGGCTGCCATGAGCCGGCGAACTCAGTCGGCAGTGCGATGTGCGAGCGCTTGGTATATTGAATAACTGGTAACTGCTTCAGATCATATTTAATCACCGATAGCGACTGTTATTTCTTAATAACCGGTTAATTTTAACCGTGACAGTTATATCGTCACACCTCTAATCTGGACCTATCACTCCTTTGTGTTCTGATTATTCATTTTCATTTTTCAAAGGCATTTTGTTATTATAATATTATTATATTTGTAGTGTTCTGTGCATATAACAAATTGTTGAAGATTTGTTAAAAAATAGTTTAAACAAATACCAATGGAAGAATATCCAGAAACCAACCAAACCACTATTTTAGAAATAAAGAAAACTGAAACCAGCAAAGCCCATTCAGAAGACAAGCAAAAGGATATTTCACAAATAGATAATTCAAAACCCAAGACCCCAAAACCCAAAAAAAGAAAGAAACCAAAAGATAGTACTGCTCCTAGACAACCCTTAACAGGTAAACTTAATATATAAACATACATAAATGTTGTGGAGCCAGAAATAAAAAAAAAAAAGTTAGTTTAGGTAGGAAAAAATACTTAAATTTGTGGGTTATAACATGTCATATACAGTTTATTTCATTTAACACATGTTCAGTAAGTAGCTATCTAAATACCGGGCTAAATACCTACATAGATAACAAATTAGAAAAGTTATTATTATTTTTAAGTGCTTACCTACCTATACGGAACTACAGGTTGATTCTGATTGGGAGTTATTTAGTTAAAGTATTATTGTCACTTGCTTTTATTGGTAGCTTTTAGCATTTATGTGCTACAACCTCTGTGTACTTGGTTCCTTCTGTTTATTTTCAACCTTTGTTTTTTTTTTAATAACAATAACTTGCCCTAAGCGTATGGAGAACTAGAGGGTAGGAGGCCGATCGACAATGGCAGCATTTTCAATTTCTGTCCCGGTTTTTTGGTTAGTTTGCTATTGGCCGATAGATGGCTCTCGCGTCCGAAGTGGGCTGATGTTGTCTTCTTCTTCTTCGTTTTTAATATGGAAAACTAGATCCATAGTTTTTAACTTTTACTTAAACCCTTTATTTTTCTGTGGTTTTACTTTTGACCATTGACATTTTATTTTTCGAAATAACAAATAATGTTTGAAGGCAAGACAAGACAAATAACGTTGTATTGTAATTAATTTCCATATTTATAATGAATAATGGTACAATATATAAAAGTAGAGTTTGCTTTGTGTCGGGGTGTAAGACAGGATCTTCTTCAAAGAGGAAACGAAGCCAAATAAGTCTCTTTCTAGCTCCAAAGGTAAGCTCACTTTAAAAAAAACCTCTGTAGCTAGAATGTTTAATACCCTGTATTTTAAAAACCAAGCATCGTTGGAACTTTATACAGGCCGAGTTTACTAATAAGTATAACAAAGTAAGTGTAAATTTTATAAAAAAGTCCTTATTTGTTCCTTAAAGAACTAATTTAAATAAAAATAGTTATCGCGTCCATAAGAAACCATTTATTTGATAGCCCACTTCGAACACGAGCGCCATCTTATGGCAACTCGTAAAGCTGAATTACCGATTCTAATTTGGGACCGAATCCAATGCATTGCGATCGGCCTCCTACCTCAAGTCCTCCATACCTAAGCGCTATCAGAAAATGTAATAATATACAGGGTACTTACCTAATCCATTTAAATTTTAACAAGTTTGGTCTGTAACTCTTTTGAATCACCCTGTATAGTTCAAAATAATTTTAAAACGTACTTACTTCTAACGGACCTACCTATACAGGGTGGTCTTTAAGTAGGTACATCAAGAAAATCTAGGATATGATTCCTGGTATCAATTTAAGTTGAAAAGTTCATATGGACTTATGCCCTAAAATGCTTACACCTTACAGGGTGTTAAAATATTTTCCATTTTCCTTTAAAACTACCATTTTTTTCAAAAACATAGTAGAGACAACTTTCGTTCCGCTTATGTCAGTAATGCATAAAAATGCATCAGAGTTTAAAAAAAACAGTGGCGTATCACATATTTTCACAAAAAAAATATTGATGGTATCTTCATGCACGCCACTGGTGGAAGTAGGCAAACCCTTTTTTAACCAAAAAGTGCAGTTTAATACGAAATCAATCGACATCAATTTTCAATACCGTATCTTCAAGGAGTTTCGAAATTTTAAAAAAACAATTATTTTTTAAAAATATTTTAACACCCTGTATCTTAGAGGGTAAGCATTTTAGGGCATAAGTCCATATGAACTTTTCAACTTAAATTGATGCCAGGAATCATATCCTAGATTTTCTTGATGTACTTAAGGACCACCCTGTATACCCTATAATAAAAACTTTTTTAAATAACAGAACTGTATAACTTTTCGTAAATAGACCGCGCAACCCTGTATATAATTTTTTTATGAATTTATTTCATTTTTACTAATTTTAATAAAAATAGTCTCGGTTGCGGCGTTTTCTTAATACTAGTAAGTTAAGTGCAGTTTCCATAAGACAAATGCCTGTGTATTATTATTAATATTATATTTTTACAGGATATATTCGCTTCTTGAATGACAGAAGGGAAGCTGTACGAGGTGCGAACCCTGCACAATCGTTTGCTGAAATAACCAAAATCTTAGCTAGTGAATGGAGTAACCTACCAGCAGATAAGAAGCAACAATATTTGGATGCTGCTGAACAAGATAGGGAAAGGTATAAGGTTAATAAATAAATAAAAAAAACATAAACTCATCTTTCAGCTATCATTTCATTTTATTTCTCCACATTGGGACCTACATTTAAAAATATTGAAGGTAGCATTCTTAAACTGTTTCTCAAATAGGCCATATTTAGGAAATATTTTTCTTAATGAAAATTCTAAATTAAAAATTTATTACAAGACAAATATCTTTTCAACCTTTAGTTGTATTGCATTCTTAAACTGTTTTGCGAATAGGCCATATCGATGGTGTAGCGCACAAATGTCGTAAGTGCAAAAGTATAAAATGTTCATGAGACAAAATCTAAAGTTCTGGATGCTCCTGTAAATATAACATATTGCTTAATTGCGATTGTGTTGTATAGGTAGGATGTGGTTGTTACATATTTATCGCTGGACAAACCGCATGTACCAAAATATTTTTTTGAAAAGGAGCAAACGATCATCTTTTGAAATATTTACAGCACTTACCACATATGTGGTTTTAAACTAATGCTTACTTTACTATACAGGATGTCCCAAAAGTAATGGGACACAGAGCAACAGAAGACTCCTTTAGGCGAAATAATGCGATTTATCTAAACTTGCCTTATCCCAAAACTGATAACAACCGAGATACAGGGTGTCAAAGTTTTAATTTTGTTTTCGCTTTTTTCCGATTACTTTTTAACGAAACGACACAGCAGCACAAAATTAAGGGTTTTGGGGTTTTTTGAGGTGAGGAATTCAAAATTATCCTTAATTTTTGTGTAACCAGTGGAGGGCGCTGCCTACGACATGGCCCACTCCTTTTAGCTGGCATAACTTTGTTTGGGCTTTTTATATCGACCCGACTATTAAAAAAATAAGTTACTTACTTCTTTTACATCAAAAATGTATAACTTATTGAAGTCGCTAGGAGCAACCATTTTTGAGATAATCGCATTTCATATGTCCAATGCAACTAAGTACGTGGTCCAAAAGCAACGGTAAATTTCTGACTTAAAATTATTGTAATGAGCTACATTAGCTAAGTGTCAGTTAATGTAGATACTTAAGGTTGACTATTTTTTTCTAATAAAAACGCTTTTTCGTATAGGGAATTACTAATTTTATTTTAAACAAAATTTTTTTTTAATACTTACTTTAATAACATTTAAAATTAACAAAATGGTTAGAAATAAAAATGGTAACACCGTTATAGCAATTGTTCAAAATGGCCACCATTGATTTCAATGATTTAATTGATTCAAATATTTTAGAATTCTTGCATTAAAAATATCGAATGCAATTATCTCGAAAATGGTTGCCCCTAGCGACTTTAATAAGTTATACATTTTTGATGAGAAAGAAGTAAAATAACTTATTTTTTTAATAGTCGGATCGATATAAGAAGCCTAAAGAAATTTATACCAGCTAAAAGGAGTGGGCCATGCCGTAGGCAGCGCCCTCTACTGGGTACACAAAAACTATGGGTAATTTTGAATTCCTTACCTCAAAAAACCCCAAAAGCCTTAATTTTGTGCTGCTATGTCGTTTCGTTAAGAAGTAATCGCAAAAAAACGAAAACAAAATTAAAACTTTGCCACCCTGTATCTTTGTTGGTATCAATTTTGGGATAAGGCAAGTTTAAGTAAATCACATTATTTCGCCTTAAGGAGTCTGCTGTTGCTCTGTGTCCCATTACTTTTGGGACACCTTGTATAGCATAATAAAAAAACACTTTGAAATCAAATTTTATTGTGAAACGCAACCATGCAGTCCATCAAACTCAAAGAAATACACAACTTAACATTTTTAAATTTATATTACAATACTATAGCCACAGAATATATAGCTACACAACTATATATTCTGTGCTATAGCATTAAGTGTCTAATTTTGCTTGGTTAAACTTACCACTTTTAAGGTTATAAATATTTAAGTAACACAAATGTGGTTACTGCGTACCTACAACGTAACAAAATCCTGTATTATAAATGCTAAATGTGTTAAGTGCTCTTACCACATATGAAGTAGAAATCTGTAGCGGTTCAGTACTCACAAAATCCTGTATTGTAAATGCCAAATGTGTTAAGTGCTCTTACCACATCTGAAGTAGAAATCTGTAGCGGTTCAGTACTTACAACAAGTGTCAGATGGAGCTACTAGCCCAAAAATAATTAAATTCAATTACCACATTTGTGCATGCGAAAGTATTAATAGCAAGCTATTGCCTGGTGGATGTAACTCATTTTGACCAAAAATTGTACTTACAACATTTGTGCGCTACACCATCGATATTTAGGATATATATTCCTTAATGAAAATCCCAAATTTAAAATTGATTACAAGAAAAACATAATTTCAACCTTTAGTTCTTCAATGATATCAAATCTGTACTTGATTTCTTAAATTTTACTGGTGAAATTTTGTGACATTCTAACTCCTGCAATTTTTTTTTGCTAATACCATAAAACTTAAATATACAAAAATTACTTTAGTATTTATCAAAAACCAAATGTATCTTAAAGTAGATATGCTAGCTTTAGTCATTTTGATAAAAGGTGAAAAATATCTAAAGGCAATTATGGGTAGAACCTTAAATATAGGTTATCCGTGGTACTAGAAGCAAATTTTACCAAATAATATTATTTGGGTATCCTATAGATCAGTTAATACAGGGGTTAATAATGTCAGTCCTAATGTAATGGCATTATCTCTATATATAAAAGGCTTTGTCCTGTGAGTGATTGGTATATCTCTCCTAAACTCCTAATCCTAGACTCATAAAATCTGGAGGATGGCTTCTCCTTTTTAACTGAAATACCCTAAGAAGGTAGTATTTTTCAAAAACCCCCTTTGGGGTAGAAATTTTTATAGGACTTTCTGTATATTACGGGCGGAGATCTAAGAATTGGTATATTTAATAAAATAAAAATATATTAGTAACAACGTTTTAAGACGCATCTTGTCCAAAAAATATTTTTTTGGGTATCAACGAAAAACGATTTTCTTTTAAACCTTATCCTATATTTTAAGGACAGCAGGTTTTTTTTTATAAAAAACTATCATCTAGACGTAATAAGTTATCTCATTTTAATCAAGATTTATCGGAAAGACTAAAAAATCTGAAAAAATGTTTGGACTTAATGCGACTTGTTTCGTCACAATGTATAAAATTCGTTTTCTTTTGGTTAAAATTGGGAATATTGCTGTTTGTTGCAATTTTTTAATTTTACAGGAAACGTTGTAGTGAAATTCGACTTATAACCTCTTTAACGACATCAATTAAGTATCAAGAACGTTTTTTTTTTGTTTTTATTTTATTTCTTTCAAAAAATACAAATAACGTGAATTAAGTACAGGTTATATTAATCAAAATTAACACTTATCAGCTGTTCTGTTCAAGATTGTTGCCTTCTAGCGGCAAAATAGCATAATGCGTTTTGATCCAACTGCACCTGTGCGTTGTGATTGTCCCAGGCACAATGGTGTTTACCTGAGTTGCAATTTATTTAACAACGAATGGTATGACTTTTGTAATTTTAGAACATCGGTAATACCATAAACTAAGTAAATCTAGACATCCCACCGAACGAGGTGAAAGCGAGGCGCAAGGCTCCGATGTAAATGCCGAGAAGAGAAGTGAATTTAGACGGATACTCGCGTTTGATAAATGTTTATCACAGGCAACTTTCGTCGTAACTCGCTATAGATTTGTACGTCGTACGAAACTATGAGCGGTAGAATGTTTTTATTGGATGGTTTCTCTTGGTTTTGTTTCTCTCTATGGTAATACTGATCTTCTAGGGTCCTTATTAAAAAGAATTATCTTATCACACTCTTGTATGCCTCTTAAATTAAATTATAATACTAACCATATGTACAACGTTAAATTAGAAAATAAAATAGATACACATACTTTTGTGGGATAGCATGCACCCACAAGTGTGATTAATACAAAGTATACTTGGTGAACCCGTCCTTAATATAAAATTATGATAAACTCTTTTTCAGATATACCAGAGAATATGAAGCATACAAGCTGACAGAGGCATACAAGCAATTTACTCAGCAGCAAAATGAGAAAAAACTAAAAGAAAGTAAAGAGAAAGAAAAGGAAGACAATAAACACACTTCTGTTAATGTAAGAAAAACTTATTTGCCTCTATCTAAAATACCTTTTATTTTGACGGCTTTTCCAACGAACAAGTTATTCGTTGTGAGTTGTGATAACGCACACACGGCGTTTTTATAGCGGTTTCTGCCGAGGCGGTGGCCGACGCGGTTACATCCAGGGTGGGCAAATATCATGATATTTATATAAATATCCAAATATCCGATATATATCCAAATTTGGATATTGATTTATATTTTTAATTATTTCATCTGTTTTCTGTAAAGATATATTTAAAAAATTCAAAATCACTTAATTTAATATAAAAATGTTATAAACCTGTTAATTTGTATTTCAATGATAGACCACAATAACAAGTTTTTTTAGTACTCCTATGTTAGGAATGTAAAATGTAGGTAAAAAATACAAGTTTATGAATATGAACACATCATACCTATATTTTTGCTTTTAACTATGGTTCAACTTAAAACCCAGAATTACTGGGCTTGTTAATTAAATCAAAATGAACCCAAATTGGATTTTTTTATTTTGGCATTGTAAAATTTTTATTTCATAAAACAAACAGCAAAATATTGCTCCATTCAATCAAAAATCGAACTAAATAAAAATGCCACGCGGCAAAGAACAACAGTCAACGTCTCGGAAAAACGGGGAATCACCGCATCGTAAGCAGCATAACACGCTGTTGCCGGCCCAGCGGCAGCGGGGCCATGTGTTTATACTGATGAATAGAATATTAGAAAAAAAAATATTGATATATATCAGGATAAATATCGTCGCATAAATATCATGATGTCAAGATATATATATCCTGCCAACCTTGGTTACAGCAGTGGTAAGATACAGCGCTTTCTATCGAGGCGGCGGCATTGACAAAACGACTGTGGATCCATTTTCACTGCAGTCTGTTAATCAATTATTTTTTTGTGTAGAAATCGCCCTTTAACTACTTTAATACATTGTAGTCATTGTACAGGGTGTCTCAAATTCGATTCTCACCATTGGAATCTCTGAAACTATAAAAGATACAGCAAATGTTAAATTAAGTTGGATAATTTGGAGCTTAAGTTAGTTTAAAAAGTTCCTACTACTTCCTGAGATATCTAAAAAAAAAAAAAAACAGAAAACTTCATTTTCCGTTTTTGTTTTTTTGTGACGTTATTTATAAACATGTTGAACAACGGAAAGAACTTTCTACAGGTACTTTTTTACGGTACATTTAAAGATTGTTTAATTTATGAACGGGCGTTTCGGTTTTCAGATATCACCATCGGATCAAAATTTTTAAGTACGGACCTGAAATTTGATTGTTACTTTCTAAAGTATTTTGTTCCCCCCAAAACATAAATTAATAAGAAGGAAAATTAAACTCTACAAATATATTAACAGTCAATTAATTAGGGGGTGAACATGTTTCGATTCTAGAAAGCATCATCATCAGCACCATTGAGCCCAAGTGGCACTCACATGAAAGAAAATTATTTAAAAAATATTAGGAAACATCAAAAACATGAAAAGGACGAGAACATTTTGTCAGACTTATAGACGATGTTTAAAATAAAAACAATACGCGTACGTGTCAACGAAAAATCACTCCATAATGATGACAAATCAAAAATTGGAAGAAATTCAATTCAAATCGTCTCTTTTTAAATTAGAAAATATCTTTAAATGCGTCGTAATAAAGTGCTTCCTGTTTTTTAAATAATGTCACAAAAAAACAAAATGAAGTTTTCGATATCTCCGGTTGTAGTCGGAATTTTCTTAATTTCTTACTGGCATTAACTTAAGCTCCAAATTATCCAACATTGCCCCAATTTAACCTTTGCTGTATCTTTTATAGTTTCCGAGATCCCAACGGTGGGCATCGAATTTGGGACACCCTGTATACAGTGTGTCCGAAATTCAAGTCTCTATATGGGTATCTCGCTTAATAGATGAGATAGAAAGTTGGTTAAATGGGGAATATTTTAGAGAATTTAATGCCGATCTCGAATCCTTTTTCAAAATTATTAAAAGTTTTGTAGTTTTCCACTTATTAAACAAAAACAAAAAATGGCGCATTTCGTTTTTTTTAAATAGGGGCTTAACGGTTAATTTGACATATCCCAAAGTGTTACATTCTTAAGACACTTTTTAGGGAAGAACATTTCTGTACAAAAAGAAAATGCAGATTGTCTTTTGTTTGTGAGTTACCCACAGTAACTTTGTTATTTCTTATGGCGGCCATCTTGGATTTGTACATAAAATTATTTCTCTTTGAATTACCTTTTAAACGATGTGCCACATGCTACAAAAATTTTTGAGAAATACTCTTGAATTATTAAAAAACCAGTTTTATCGTTAACTTGGCAACAGCGCATGCATCTAACATAGCAGATAGTAATTAAACCATTTAAAGCACCTCTTAAACCTTTATTTTTTTTAAATACAGTTTCTTACAAGATCCTTATGGCTACTTTATACCTCAATTAAATTAAACTAAACTAAATAAATTAAGAGAATTAGGAAGTTAAAATACTACATTCAAACGTAACCGTTTATACCTACAATTAAGGAATTAAATTAAACTAAGAAGTTGGCCAACTTTTAACTTTCTTAGTTAATTTAGTTGATTCGACATAATTCGGTGGGCATTCGGTACAATCCGTGATTTCCCGTCATTCCCAGTGAAGATCATTAAAGAAGAATTTTTGATTTTTGCAGCTAACCTTAGTTTTTATTTTATTTTAACCCTGATTTTACCACGTTTTTGAGTTCAGTATTTTTCATCATTTTTATAATTGTGTAATATATTATACTTATCTGTTTTGTGGTGTAATATTAATAATATTATGGTTCTTATAAACGACGCAGCGTTGATTGAGCTTGTACAGCAGTTTCCGGTTATTTATGACAAAACGGATACAAATCATAAAAACCGAAACATCCGTCAAAATAATTGGCTGACGATCGCAACGATATTGTCGGATGAGGATAACAAAGTGGAGCGTAAGTAAAGGAGAATTGTTTTTAAATATCGAAAAATCAATCCTGAATTTTTTTAGCTGCTGAAGCAGAAAGTAGATGGACGGTTCTCCGGAACAAATTCGCGACCGAATTAAGGTTAAGAAAATGCACCCCATCAGGTTCAGGTGCCACCTCCACCTGGCATCTTTTCAGTGCCATGGAATTTTTAATTAAGTATATCCAACCAAGAAGGTAATTTGCTTTGTTTTTAGCCTAGCGACTAACCTGCATTGATTGTAAAATTGATTTTAGAACAAAAGGAACCCAAATTGCAAGTAGGGAAGTTCAAAGCCCGTTATCTTCCCCTTCTGCTTCGAGTTCGGCACCAAGTTCCCCATGGGACACTGTGTCTCATTTGCTCGACTCGTCCGGAAATGAACCATTTGTGTCTGAAGATGGGACTGTTAGTCAAGGTAGGTGCTTAAAATTAGCCATACATGCCATTCAATTCCCTTGGGTCCATATCCTTGAATTTGAACTGCACTATTTTTATTACAGAACAGTCAAGTGAAACATATATGGATGAAGCTGATTTAAGTCAGCGGCCAGGCTCTAGTAGCAGTGGTCACAACACGCCATCTACAAGCAAGGGAAACTTGGACCTGGTCAATAAAGGTACAAATTTAAGTATGATGCGTGCTCAGCTAGTCTCTCAAACTCAAGCGAAAAAATTTAAAAAAAGTAAGGATGATGACGCATTTCAAAAGCTTTGCAGCACCATTGAAAATGTTTCAAAGAGCTGCCTAGTATCCGAAGATGAGGATGATCTCTTTGCAAAGTCCATTGCTCAGGAGTTAAAAAAAATAAGCTCAAAAAGAGAGAAATTTGAAATAAAGGCAAAAATTATGCAAATTTTTGCAGAACACGAAGAAAAATAATTTGTTACCTTTAGGAATAATTATAAAATAAGTAATATTAATTTCTATTTATATGGGAAATGTATTTTTAGTTATATGGGATCGTTCATGGGTTTTTTTTTTCTTTCTATGTTAGTTATGAAAATAGGATTAGGGAATTTTTTATATATTATTTATTAGAAGTTTAAGAAAACAAAATGTATTTTTTTTATATCCTATTTTTATAAAATAAATTTATTTATAATAATAACTTATATATCCATTCGAAAATTACTGGGAACACCACCCTCTAGGACATTATCCCACTGCCATTGAAGCAGGCCTTCTGGGGACAGAAAATAGTCACGCAATATGTCTCTGTTGTCCTTTGCTGATCTCTTAGCATTGTTAGAGCCCATTCTCCCTACAGACCTTATGTTTCTGCCCCCATTTCTCCATTGCCCCAAAGTAATATCTCCACTGGCAGACTCGTTATCAATATAGCCAGTAGGGCAGTATTTTCTTTTATTTGCTGGAATATCTTCCTCGCTAAGTTGTATATAATTATGTAAGGCTACCGCACAAAGCACGATGTTTTCACATGTATCAGTTTTGGCATTGATAGTTCTTTGAAATATTCTCCATCTTTGCGTGAGAATGCCAAAAGCATTTTCAATTACTCTTCGTGCTCTGGAGAGTCTGTAATTGAAGATGTTTTTTTCCTCCCCTAAGTACGTACCAGGATATGGACGCATAATGTTTGCATGTAATGGGAAAGCTGCATCAGCTACAAAAAAATGTGGTAATACAATATTAGTTTTTGGCAAAGCTTTAGGCCTTGGAATATCTAGTTGATTTTGAAGCAGTGCTTGTCCATAGGCTGAATGTTGAAAAACTGCACCATCTGTATTGCCCCCACATGCTCCTACGTCAATCAAGGTAAATTTATAAAACGCATCACATGCCGCCATCAAAATTAAACTGAAATGTTTTTTATAATTAAAATACTCTGAGCCGGAATGAGCTGGTGCTTTGATAGCAACGTGCTTCCCATCTACAGCACCAATGCAGTTTGGCATATTCCAGCGTTTAAAAAAACCTTCTTCAATCATTTTGTATTTCTGTTTGGTGGGAGTTTGTAAAACTATGGGTTGAAGTGTTTCATAAATAACTTGAGTTGTTTCCGCTATAATTTTACTCATGGTTGAGATCCCAATATAATAACCAAAAGCAAGTTCCTGCATGGAGCAGCCTTCTGAAAGATAGCTACAAAAAAAATGAATTAAGTAAATTATTCTGTTTTACATTCGATTTTTTATAAAACTTACTGCAGAGTAACTATAAGACGTTGGGCTTCTGTTATTGGGTTTCTTGTGTAAGGGAACTTTTTTAATTTACCCTTGACCAAACATAACAGGTGATGAAACATAGCTGGGGTCATTCTCGTATACTTGAAAAAGTATTCCCCATCGTGGTCTATCATAGCCTTTATTAAATTATTAAACATTCCACACTCCCCTCTTAATCTGTTTACTGGTCTTACTCCGTACCGTCTAAATCGCCGACTAGAACTTCTTTTTTTAAATAAGTAGGCTGTCATTAGCATGCACAGTAAAAGCATAAACATATTTTTTTCATTCATCTCTTTAAAACAAATATTGAAAAACTACAAATTTGATGCCAAACAATAAAAACAAACAAACCAAAGATAGGTTAGGTCCACTTTTTCTTCTCTATCACGGTTCCATTATGTAAATTAGTGGTTTAGTTGTGGAGGTATAAATCATCGCCTTAATTTCTTAATTTAATTTTCTTAGTTTAGTTTAATTTAATTGAGGTATAAAGTAGCCATTAAATTCTGAACCTGACCTCACCGAACCAAAACCAAGTAGGATAACTTAAAACAAAAAACATTTATCAATAGCCTGCAACTAATTTAGTTATTAAAAAATGGCAAGACACATTCATAAACGATCTAAGAATTTAAAAATTCGTTTTTCGAATCTGTTAATTTAAATGGTTAAAATGTCGGCCATTAACACTGTGACAATTCTGACAGTTTTTTAAAACTCTTCTGACGACTCTTCGAAGCGTGTTTCCATTGACCGAGTTAAATACCTCCCTTACCCGTTCTTCTAAAGGTGGGTACAGACATGTAACAGAACCTCGTATCGCAACACCGATGCCTAACAAGTCTGGACGGTACTGCGTAACATAGTAACATCGACGCGTCCCATCCGTTGTCGGTATTTCGCAGTCTCATCAAAGAAATGATACGCGCTGTTATTGCACCCCTTGTTTGCATGTCTGGACAGGTCTGCGTAACATAGTCCCGATTTATTTTTAATATTCAGTTGAAAGAATTAGTTGCTATGGAGTGGACGGAAGAATCTACCACTGATTTTATAAACAGCTATCGCAATAAAGAAATTTTGTGAGATACAAAAAATCCGAAATATTACAACAAAATCAAAAAGAATGATGCTTGGGAACAACTTGCTGGGGAGTTTAATACGATACGACAGCAGATGAGTGTAAAATAAAATAATGTTCTGCACAATTATTTTTCTGAGATGGAACGACAGAATGTTCTGGTCATAGGACACGCGACGATGTATTGATACTGATAAATCCTTGGCACATCGTATCTTCGACGCGTAACAAAAAATTGTTGCACGACGGTGTTATGATACGAAGTTCGGTTGCATGTCTGTACCCACCTCAAGATTTCCCGGTTTTCGGGCGGATCAAATTCATAGATTTCATTTTTAGCCCACCCCCACAAATAAAAATCCAACGGCGTAAGGTCTGGCGACCTACATTGGTTTCTGCTCCGATGCATCTTACGGAGGCGGATGGGTTTTCGCCAAAGGCTTCCAATACAATCCTATCTCGTTCCTCATTATTTCTACTATAATTACCTCGGGTTTGTTCAAAAGCACCAAAATTAATTAAATTTATTACTAATTTCCTGTAATAGGTTTTATGCGGTTGATGTCTTTCTGGATACATTTTTAAAATAAGATAAGATGTAGGTAATATCATACAATTTAAACCACTTTTTAGAATCTTGAATGACAGATAAATAGGCACTTCATTTTTTCTAATATTGCATACCATGGCCTACCATGTAAAAATATCATGGCCTTTTTACCATGCACAAATATCACGGCTCACCATGTAACAATAATCCTTCCGTTATTATATGATTATACCAAATAATTTTAATGTAATAATACTTAGGTTTGGCAAAATTAAAAAAGGTTTGCATTTTTTCTTGTTTGTAAAGTTTTTATTCTGATCTATTTTTTCTAATATTTTAACTATTTAAATGTAATTGCATACAAAAAAGACGCGATTTTTAGTTGAAAGCCCTATTTTTGCTAATTGAATTCTTTTTCGTTTCATTCCGATTAAAATTTTTTTTATCGCGGCGTTGCCAAACCTATTTAAGACCGTAGACAAAAAATGCGTTAATTATTTTATTGGCTAGAAAACAATGATTATTTGGGGCAGAAAATGTTTTTGTTATTAAACTAATACCCTTGGATGTACCCACATGCTATGTTAGATGCATGCGCTGTTGCCAAGTTAACGATAAAACTGTTTTTTTAATAATTTAAGAGTATTTCTCCAAAATTTTGGTAGCATGTGGCACATCGTTAAAAAGGTAATTCAAAGAGAAATAATTTTATGTACAAATCCAAGATGGCCGCCATAAGAAATAACAAAGTTACTGTGGTTAAGTCACAAACAAAAGACAATCTGCATTTTCTTTATGTACAGAGATGTTCTTCCCTAAAAAGTGTCTCAAGAATGTAACACTTTGGGATATGTCAAATTAACCGTTAAGCCTCTATTTAAAAAAAAAACGAAATGCGCCATTTTTAGTTTTTGTTTAATAAGTGGAAAACTGCAAAACTTTTAATAATTTTGAAAAAGGATTCGAGATCGGCATTAAATTCTCTAAAATAGCATTAAATTCTTTAAAATATTCCCCATTTAACTAACTTTCTATCTCATCTATTAAGCGAGATACCCATATAGAGACTTGAATTTCGGACACACTTTATAAGTATATTATATGCAATATTTTTTTTTAATAATGTAGTTGCTTGCAATATTTTATGTACCATGTTGCTTTAACGTATTTCTTTCTCTGAAACATAAATGTATTTTTTTATTATTTGTTTAACACATTTTTGGGCACCTTAACCCTATTTTTTATGATATACTGTGTACTTAAGTTGGAATCATATGGAAAACTTTATTATTATTAATTTTAAAAATAAACTTTATTCTTCATAAAAAGTTCTGCATGCTCTAATAACCTAAAATTAAATAATTAGATAACAAATTTTTACATTCTTTTTTGTTAAAAACCTCTGAATAACATAGCAGATTTCGGAAATGCTTAGTAGTTGTAGAAAAAAAGTAGCTATATGACTTGTATAGAATGATGATTTTTTTACTTGTGCAACTGCCATACTCGTGGAAAATGAATATATTCTATCCTGACTGTTATACAATATACTATTTTAGTTTTTACAGATAAATGCCCAGGCGCATCAACCTGTCATGACTAAAGATACTCATGAAATGGATTTTGGAAATTTCGATATACCAATTTTTACTGAAGAATTTCTCGATCATAATAAGACGAGAGATGCAGAACTTAGGTAAGAACAAGAGAGGGGGGGGGGGGGAACTACGTCAGAATCAAATAGTGCATTATTACAAGAAGAACTTGTGTGAAACAATATTCGCACACTTTATAATGCCAGGGCCACGAACCGTATCGTTAATCGTTATAGGCGAATTTGGTGAATAGCGTAAAGACTAGAAGCAAAAACTCTTTACAAATTTAAACTTGTCTCTTTCTTTGGACAACATAGGAAAGTAATTGGCAATTTTCTTAACATACTTAATATAAATGTGTCTTACAAAATTAATAACTCTCTAGGTAAATTTATTAAAAACAATAACTCCAAAAGCGATAAAAACAAAAAATCAAGCGTCTATAAATTAAAATGCAAAGATTGTCCTAAAACATACATTGGCCAAACGGGTAGACATTTTAACAAAAGAATACAGGAACAGTTTTCTAAAAAACAAAACCGACTCAAACGATGCTAACCATTTACTTGATCAACATAATTTCGATCCTTCCTTTAAAATATTACATACAGAAAACAAAGGCTTAAAACTAAATTCGTTAGAATCTATGGAAATAAATAAACTTTAAAATACGGACCTGTTACTTAATGATCAATTAGATTTAAATAATTCACCTTTGTTAAATTTATTCTGTTGACCACATACTTAATATTTTGTAAATTACCCATATTGTACCTAATTTAATTATTTTAAATCCTCTGTTGGATTTTCCCGCTATTGTAATCCTTCCACTGTTTTATTTACATCTTCAATAATTTTGTTATTTTATTTTATTGCATCCTTTTTATATTTTTTATTTTCAAATAATAAACTGCTGATTACACAGGCTGGAGGGTTGATCGCCCCCTTTGCACCTGCTTGGTATGTTTTTTAAAATTTTCGTGCTTTAATGAGCCTGAAGGAAAGTGCAAACAATATTTATGGATGTGGTTATCAAGCTTGAAACATGGTTCATTTAAATGATCAATTATAAAAATATATAACAGTATGTATTAAATTTTACAACCGTATGTTATGATATTTTTATAGGCAACTGAGAAAAATTAACACCGATTATGAACAACAAAACTCGATACTTAGCAAACATATTGAGAATATGAAGTCGGCTATAACAAAGTTAGAGGCAGAAATAATGCAACAGGAAAAGACTAATTCTTCATTACAGCACCATCTGGACCATCTGAGAACTACCCTTTCCACAGGTTTTGGTGGTGTTAAATTACCAGGTAAGTATTTGAGTTGATTTCTAGTTTTATAACCTGTGCAAAAAAATCATGAGCTGTGATGGAGGGGGAGGGTATAGTTTTTAAAGGGAACAAGTTATTTATTTTATTACAAGTTTAGATGTGTGTTTAGCAGCATCGCGTCGGCGTCGTGGAACATTCATTTTTGTTTTTTGCTGATTATCAACACAGCACTTTCCTTCATTCCTTCCCATCAAGGCGTGTGATGGCGAAAATAATACTCATGTTTGGGGTATTGAGGCCAGAGAACATAGTTTTGTTATCTGTTTCTTGAGATGTTTGAGTTCGTAGTACCCAATTAAACTTAACGCCATGCTATCGCCGTATCTATATCAATTTTTCTCATTAAACTCTATCATTCTAACACCGGTTCTATCGAGAATTTAAATCAATAAGGAAATTTTCGAATTGCGCAAACTCGTTGGGCCCTGAGCAGATGCCTACAGTGGGGACAGAATTGAAGTATGGTATTAGCAATCTATTGTATATACAGGTTCCGACTTATAATGGATACAAGCCCATGTCCTCATTATTGCTTTTTTGAATTTTGGTGTGTTTAAGTATGGCCCAAAGGCATACTTTCTCAATGCTTAAACTGTCATTGGCATGCGGTTTTGTAGTGAATTTGACAGAATAAATTATTACATGTAAAATCGCAAGCTCTTGATTAATAATAATTAATGCATTTCAGATTAATTTTGAGAACACTACCAACTATCTATTTTCTTAAAACTTGCGTGTGCGTATTTTTTGATGAGCCCCCCTCGAATCAAATATAGGCGTTACTCCAACGCTCTTGGTTATCTATCAACGTTGTTATTTCAAATAAAATGTGATTATTTTTACAGTACTTTTAATTTCGCCCAAAGTCTAAACATATTTTGAATATGAGGTCGGCAGACTCGGAGCCGGGACTTCAAGGGTCGAAACCAGCAATAGGAATTTTAAGTCATCAGCACTTAAGTTGGTCACACGGCGTTCTATCAATGGCGGAAATCTCAGGAATGCAAACAGGCCAAGGATTTCATAATAGGAGGAGACAAATCCAGAACAGGAGACGGCAGGGCCTTCAATCCAATAATAGGGATTTTGACTGGGCACTGTCGGCTGAGGAAACATGATGCTGATTGGCGAGAGGAGGACTCAATTTGTCCTGGGTGTCAAGAAGAGCAAACATCGTTGCACTTTCTGTGGACGTGTGAGGCTGTGAAGAGACTGAGACATCAGATCTTTGGCTCATCAATTCTCCGAAGAGATGAAGTTATTGCTGTCGCCTGAAAGATATCCTTACTTTTATAACGAGATCGGCGAGGGCATAGGTGGTTGGGGGAAGATTTAGGGGTAGGCAAAAAGGATCGCTATGGTCTACTTGCCAGTTTGCTCAGCCTCTCCTTAACTTTTTTTTTTGAGGCGAATTTTCTAAAGACTGGCGCCCTGTAAAGCAGAGTAGTGTTGGATTCAACCAACGAAATAAGAATACAAAGGAAGTAGGGTATGGTAGATTGACAGTTGTCCGGGATGGGGTCTGATGGCGGCAACATTTAACGCACGCGCGTTTCCGGTTTACCTGTGGCGTATCATTAAAATGGTAATAACAAAATGATTAATGAAATTTTAATTGGACGAAAAAAATAAAAAATATATTAAGATTCATATATAGCTATAAGATACGGTAAGGTTGGTGTAATAAAACAATACAACTATTTCTTTTAATTATTTATTTAAATAAGGTAACGGAGGTGAAAGGGTAATGTAAATATCTGGTTAAATAACTAAAAAACACCTGTTATTATACATTAAAAAAAAATTGCAGAAGACAAATTGTTTCAGATAATCGGCAAAATTATTGCCAAAACGTCTACGTTAAAAAATAAAATTTTAAAAAAACCTTACTCTTTCTTCATGAACCAAATCACAAGAAAATAATAAAATATAATATAATATAGTCCTGTTTATTATAATATGTACTTAAATAATATTAATGAGATTTCTAGTATACAAGAAAATTGTCAAATGACAAACTATGCAGATAATACAAACATTTTATTTATTTGTAGTATCAACAACTTAACAAGTTAATTATAGATACATAAACCCCATTTCTAAAAGCTATCCTAATCTATAATAAATATTCAATTAGCATTTGCCCAAGCAGTTCATTCCTTAATTTTAATTTTTGATAGTTTAAATTATATATGTCAATGTCTCCACAATATTTATTAAAATAGAGCACAGTCACAGTGGTGAGTTTTTGTATAGATTTGTCCTCGGTGTAGGAATATAAAATACATGTGCGGATCTAGTATTAACTAAGCCTATTCTAAACGGAAGCAGTCCTAAGAACTCTTTATTATCTATTTTGTCTCTAAATATTTTATATAAGAAAATAATTCTTGCTTCTATACACCATAGTCTTAAAGAAGGAATATTAAACAAATTACACAAAAGCCCTTGATCTGTACCTCTTGGCGGATAAACTGAAAATGACTTGTAGTACAAAAATTTTTAAAATTTACGCTGAATAGATTTTGAAAGAGCAATCTTATTGGCATACTGAGGATCCCAAATAGTGCATGCATACTAAAGTTTTGTAGCTACCAGGGATTTATATAAAGTTATTATGGCGTTAACATTTTTAAAGTATTTACAAGTTCTTATTATAAATCCTAGCATATAAAGACCATGAGCTTCTCGAGCAACATATTTTACTATTTATGATTGAAGTAAATAATTATTGGTTTTCTAAAGATAAACTGATATTAAATAAATCAAAGACCGTTATCACCTTGTTTAAGACTAACCCATACACTTTGGAGAATCCGGAAACAGTAACCATTAATGATTGTCATATAAGATTAAAGGAATATACTAAAATCTTAGGTGTGTTGTTGGATAGTAAAATGTCCTGGAAGAACCATGTCCTGGAAGAGCCATGTCCAATATATGTTGTAACCACAAGGTGTTCCAGTTAGATTCACAGTAGGATAATTATCTTCAGGCAGGTTTTGACAGGGTGTCTTATAAGATATTCCATAGGAACGTACCTGCCAAAAAAATATAAGTTTTTTAATTATTTGTTTGGCACCTTTACCAAATGACACAAAAGTAACTATAACGTGATACTAACTCTCTTTGTAAAATTTTTTTTTTATATTTTGATATGAATTTCTTTAAATGATAGAAGGTTTGGGACTTGCTTTGAATTTATTTTTTTAATCAATGGTATCTCCAGTCGTCCTCAGGTGAATATTGTGAAAACGTTTCTATCATTCTAGAAACATCATTGTCTTCAGTCTTTAAATATGAATTTCTTTGTTTATCGTACCTACACTTCCATATTTTATTACATTCTTTATCCATGGGTTTAAAATTTTAAAAGTAGATTAAACCAATAAAACATCTAAAAACTTTTATCGATACATAATTTATGAAAAAGTGACAAAGCAGCTTCCTCAGAAGCATAAATAATGCAGAATTATTTGTATTCATATTCTTAAGTACCTACCTACCTACATATTTTCCAATATACAGGGTGTTCCGATGATCATGTTACAAAATTCTAGGGTAGATAAAACACACGAAAATAAGAAAAAAAGTTCATGTGAACATGGGTCCGGAAACGCTTCTTCAGGGAGCTAGGGCCCTTCGAAGATGACCTTCAAAAACTACTTTTCGTTTTATAGCTTCGGTAATACTGCAGCTATCGCAACCAATTTTGGGACATGAAATCTAGTTCGTAGGTTCATCAATTTGAGCCTTCCGGATTTTGTCACCTTTAACCAGGGGCGTACAAACCAAGGGGGTATTTGAGTAAATTTGACCCTACTCCTCTTTGGCTTTAATTTCTTACCATTTTTATATCTGATTATGATTTTCCAATGCCTTTTACATAAAAAAGGTACTCTTAGTAAAAATCGCTATCTGTCACAGTTTCCTCCGAAAATGGCTAAATCCAATCAATAATAAATTATTGGTCTTAAACCAATTATTACGTTGAAATATGAAAATGAGGTTCAGTACAGATAGTGAGCATTATAAGTTAGTCAAATCTTTTTCTTTAATGAAAATAAATTAGATTAGAGAGATTTATTGCCTTTTCGAAATTGGGGGTATAAAAAGTAAAAGGGAACGTATACAAAATATTTCAAAAAAAAAACAATTAAACAGGTTTAACGAGTGATTCAAGGATAAGGCAGAGTAAATTTTTGTCTTGAAGATGAATTTACTAACGCTGTCGTTGACTGACCCTGTACGTACCAAAATAAATTCAAAATAACAATTGTTGAAAATGCCTGCCACCACGTTCAATACATGTATTACACCTACGTAGCATATTTAAATTGACGTCAGTAAAAACATCAGGCATGGTTTGGATCATTTCAGCCGCAACAGAAATCCTAGCCACCAAATCTTCCTCCGACTGAACTGGAGTTTCATATACAAGGCTTTTCATATGTCCCCAAAGAAAGAAATCCATAGGAGTTAAATCTGGGGACCGGGCTGGCCAGTTGACATCGCTTCCACGTCCAATCCAACGTCCTCTAAAACGATCATCGAGGTGCTCACGTACGACATGTGCAAAATGAGCGGGTGCTCCATCATGCTGGAACCATAGATTCCGACGTATGTCGAGGGACAGCTCATCCAATAACTCAGGTAAGGTGTATCTTAAAAAATTGAGGTACACCGTCCCAGTTAGTCGAGGAGGCAACATGATTTGTCCAATTAGACGTTCTCCAACAATTCCAGCCCACATGTTCACCGAGCATCGATGTTGGTACCCTCTTATTTGAAGAGCATGAGGGTTTTCCTCCGCCCACACATGGCTATTCCGTGAATTAAAAATACCTTCTCTCGTAAAAACAGCCTCATCAGAGAAAAGCACAAATTTCGGAAATTGGGGTTCTTGTGTACACTGTTGAAGAAACCACTCGCAAAACTCTACGCGGGGTGCATAATCATTTGGTCTCAATTCCTGTACTTTTTGGCGATGGTAAGGATGAAGAAGTTGTTCGTTAACAATCTCCCATACACGTACATGACTTACATTCATGGCTTCTGCAACAGCTCGGGTACTAACACTAGGATTTTCCTCGAATTGTCGGAGTACCTCTTCCTCAAATTCTGGAGTTCGTACAGTTCTTTGAGCGCCATTATCTGGCCTCGTTATTTTCACGGAGCCAGTTTCCCTTATGCGCTGATTTACCCTCTCGAATAGCGTGTGAGCAGGTACACGCCTCTCAGGAAACCGCTCCTGATACAATCTTGAAGCGGCTCTTCCATTGCAATGAACTTCGCCATAAATTAATAGCATATCGGCATATTCGGCGAAAGTATAATCCATGATTCACTGGCGACACAATATTTTATTGACAGATTTTTGACAACTATCTGTACTGAACCTCATTTTCATATTTCAACGTAATAATTGGTTTAAGACCAATAATTTATTATTGATTGGATTTAGCCATTTTCGGAGGAAACTGTGACAGATAGCGATTTTTACTAAGAGTACCTTTTTTATGTAAAAGGCATTGGAGAATCATAATCAGATATAAAAATGGTAAGAAATTAAAGCCTAAGAGGAGTAGGGTCAAATTTACTCAAATACCCCCTTGGTTTGTACGCCCCTGGTTAAAGGTGACAAAATCCGGAAGGCTCAAATTGATGAACCTACGAACTAGATTTCATGTCCCAAAATTGGTTGCGATAGCTGCAGTAGTACCGAAGCTATAAAACGAAAAGTAGTTTTTGAAGGTCATCTTCGAAGGGCCCTAGCTCCCTGAAGAAGCGTTTCCGGACCCATGTTCACATGAACTTTTTTTCTTATTTTCGTGTGTTTTATCTACCCTAGAATTTTGTAACATGATCATCGGAACACCCTGTATTATGTAATGACCCGATACAATAGTTTCAAAACTTACATTTTTTAACCTGGCTACTTCAAAAGTAGGCACTACTGCAGTTGGGACCAATCTTACTTTCAATCTTGAGGTTCTGTCAAAGCAATCTTCAGGAAATGCTTCTAGCAAAGAACTGTATTTCGTGTAGGATCCCAATCACTTCGGTTTACAATTTTCCATGTATTTGATATTAAATTAAAATATTTTTTTTTTCTATACAGATTAAAAAAGTTTATATATCTAAACATAACTTACCGATGAAATGTAATGCCCAGTTTTTTACTTCATAGCGTTTGGGAGCACCCACAAGCAGCACAACTAACCATATTTAAAGCTTATTAATTAACCCAGAATAACAACTAATTAAAATGTTTTAATCGCTGTCCAGCGCTAAAAGTATACTCCACTGTCACACTAAAGTAATTATAAGTTTACTAGTATTCGTTAAATATGGTTGTTAACTAATTAAAATGCAAAATAACTCAAAAACGGCCAAGAAAGCAGAAATCACAGCTCGACCTGTCAACCACGGTCAAACACCAAAACAAACATGGAGTCATATTGTGGTGTCTCAAAATGGCCGACTTCCGTCGGTCGGTTTGTTAGGCGGTTTATGCAAAATCCTACTTCCTTTGTATTCTTATTTCGTTGGATTCAACCCTGATGGGGCTGCCTACCGACTAAACTCCCCGTATTCCTGCGGGTTTCGCTCCTTGGGCGTATAAACCTTCAGACCACTCGCTTAGTATTTCCGCTCTGCACGCCTAGTGCGTGCGCTTTGCTTCGTACTTCACCTGGACCTAGGTACCAGTGTACCTAGGTTTCGATTTTGTCTTATTACCTTGTTTGTTTACAGCTTACTGTGAAGGTGTTTGTGTAGGTGTAAGGCTTTTGGTGCAGTGTACGTGTTTGTGTTTGAGAAGAGATAACATGTGCCCATGCTTCACGGCTATGAGGACCCCGCTATTTCAGGGAGAGTACTTGCAGTGCTGATCTGTAGCAGTAGTAAGCTGTTGTGGAAGTGTTAAATGTGTTTGTTGTTAGCGTCTTACTGTGATAGTGTTTGTGTAGGTGTCCGATTTGGTGCAGTCTAGTCTCCTTAACTACTACTAACCGGACATTCGTAAGAGTTAAAGAATATTGTTTTAGGTATAAAGTGAAATTCTAAGATTTAAAAGCCTTTTTTATGATGCACCGTTAAGATGTTACAGTATATAAAAATGTCATAAATATAATTTTTTAAAAGCTATTTATAAACTATTCAGTTGAGACGTATATGTTACACTTCGACAGTTACTTACGGGATAGCCGAAAGTAATAGATCAACGTCAATATTTTAATTAAGAACATCAAAAAATAAGAACATAAAGTTTAGAAAAAATGTCTTTAGTAGTTTTCTCAATCAGGTGCTCTCGTCATGAATAGTACCCAAAATATTTCGCACATGCTACTGTGTGAAATCATATTAAAAACCAAATTTTTAGAGCCTAACATACTTCCGGTTGTTATGTAAATGACAGATGACAGCATAATCTTTTTTTTTTTCAATTTATAATTGAATCGTTTTTTCATTGTATTCATCATTTGTTTCCGTTTTTAAATTAATAACAACTAAGAGAACGCACGAATTATAATATCACCCTTAGCCATAGGATAATATTGCATTCCATAAGAAAATGCCGAGTTGCTGAATAAGCATCAATAGACTTTAGGGAAGCCTAGATCTTCATGGGAATTACAATTGAGTCGAATTTTTATTGTCATGTTATCAATACATATTTATATTATTTTTGTAAAATTAATTTTTAAGTTAAAAATAAATATTTTTAAAAATACAAATCTCCTGTTCGAAGATTTAATTCACGTGAACATATTTTGTCTTTGATTTGTGGTCGATATTTGATAACAATGAAAATGTAAACAGCATTTGTAATTAATTTTTCGTTTTCTCTATTAAGGTATTAAAGAAGTTGCAACGTTGCAGAACATCGACAAATACATGACGAATCTTCACTCCATTTTGCTGGAAAACAGCAGCCACGACACTAATCTATTGCAAACTGTTCGTAACATCGTTGCAAAGTTGGAGTTTAATGGATGACCATCAGCTATCAGGTCTTCCAAGAGGAAAAGAAAAGCCAAGAAGTTTTTCTGAAATCGTGTAACTAAGGAATTTCTGTATTTGTAGTTTTAACTGTTCTTTTTTTACGCTCCTGGTTTCCTGGTGTCCTTCAGCTTATGAGAGCAAGCGCTTGCTCACCGCGCTCGGCATAGATGTTATTTCATATTTCAGACACGACTATTAAAAAAGGATCGCGTGTGGTAGATTGGGGCAGTCAAAACAGGACGAGAATACAATGTAAAGGAGACTAATAAGATAAGGTCGTTATTTTGAACCTTCTAAAGATTTCACTTCCATTGGGTCACATAAATAACTGTACACTATTTCTAGTAGTTCTGTTGTTGGTGCCTTTACGCTCGAAATCGTATTTGCTTCCCATCACACATACTTCATATTGAAAGAAATCGTCCATTTTTTCTTAAAAAGGCATAATTTAAGTATAATGTAAAAATGACACAAAGTCTCTGTCTCAGATTAAAACTTATTTCGTCTGTTTATTTTAGTAAGGTATCATGTTTTACCTTAAAAACTGGCATCGTCTGACTTAACACGGATAACAACTAATATAAATTGCACGAAAAACTAAAATTAAAAACTATCTACCCTACAAACAGTTACAGACAATCTAAAATTGCTATTAAAAAGCTAGGTACATCACGGTCAACAAAACTATATTAAGGTGGGAGTATCAACATGCTTGCCAACCTATAACCTATTTCGCATAGATTTATTTAAGTTTTCTAGCTTTTTTACAAAATTTAAAGAAAATCAGTATCGACTTGGTTATCTATAGGTAAGAATTGACATATTTAATAAATATCAAGGAATTTAATAACTTATTTTAGGAGAATTGTATAGCGAAAAATATCGGGTAAGATTTTTTTTAACATTATTATGTCATTGTCACTCATTCTTCTTTCACTATACAATTCTCCCAAAATTAGCAATGAAATAAATTGATATTTTTGTAATATATCAGATACTACCTAAATAATGTCCGACGATATTGATTTTCTTTAAATGTTAGTTAAAATTAAAATAATAAACTCAAAAAATCAACGCGAAATAGCTTATAGGTTGGCAATAGATTGAATGACGTTGAGAATTCAACCTTCACAACAAAACAGAAGACGAAGTCGGCCGGTTGCCTATCCAATTTGACAAACCCAAAATCAAATCTAAACTTTAAAGTTAAAGTCTGTATAGAGACTAATCACTTTTGAGGTTATTAAAAATCAGATGGAGCTCGAAATTAAAAACATAGTTTACGCAGGTAAGTACTGGGTTTTTCTTGGCTTTAGTATTTTCCATTTTTTCAAGCAAATCAAGTTTTTTACCTTTCGTACATTGATGTAAAAGTGTGACGTTTTCAGGTGTAGTAAGACCGTGTCCCGACTAGGGCTGGGCGATATTGAAATTCCAATATCGAATATCGATATTTAAAAAAATATCGGTATTATCGATATTTTATTTTTTAAATATCGTTATTTGATATATCGCTAATTTTTGCCCAGCCCTAATATTGATACACTGACATTTATATTATACCAAAAGATTGACTTTATTAAACAGAAGACACATGTATAAAAATTCATTAGTGACAGTAAAAAATGACATTAAACACTAAACAAATCAGGTAAAGGCGTAAATAAAAACAATAATGATTATCGCATTCTTCCCTCCTTTTATTATCAATGATATTCATCCAAATGTTTAGGCGACATTCTTACACCAACATCAAAAAATCGATATTATCGATGTGACCGGATATATCGATAAGTATTGATATTATTTTATTTTTTAAATATCGTTATTCGATATATCGATAAAAATATCGATATATCGAATTTTTGCCCAGCCCTAGTTCCGATGTTAGCAAATGAGTGGCAAAAGCTTAGCTGGTTTCCGTTATGTCTGATTCAATTTTAGATTATCTTGAACTGTTTGCAAGGCAGATAGTTTTTAATTTTAGTTGTTCGTGCAATTTATATTGTTTGTTTTCCTACTTAGGTCTGATGATGCCAGTTCAAGGCGAAACATGTTACCGTACTAAAATAAACAGACGAAATTAGTTTTAATCTGAGGTCAAGACTTTGTGGCATTTTTACATTTTATGTACTTCATTATTCTCAAATTTGTCCTTGCAATTGAAACCATTAACAACACCATTGCTTATTAGCTTTAGATCTTTATAATAAAATTGAAATGTCCAAAGCGACGATCCCAAATTTCATTGGTCACTGCAGTTGCTGCTAATCAAATATATTGCGGTTTCTCGAAAATCAATCGATAAATATTGTTTAGCAAACTCGCTGTTGTGACTAACTTATCTTGGCCGTTTTAAATGTCGCAACTAGGCTGGGCGATATTGAAATTTCAATATCGATATTTTATTTTTTAAATATAGTTATTCGATATATCGATAATATATTATCGATAAAACATAAAAATATATTATAAATACAGTGTCACCAGTAAAGTCCGCATCATATGGGATTTTTTTTTATTAATAGCCTTATTTAAAATTTGACTTTGGCATCAAGTTCTGCTTCGATCGAGATGAAAATTAAGCAAAAGAATACTAGTCACGTGATTCGCATTATCTGTCAAATTTTAATTTTTTCCAAAAAATAATTCAAAAGTGGGGTTATTTTTGAAAAAATCGAAAAAAGTTATTAGAAAAAGTTTTTCTAAATGCAGTTTCTAGCCCACATGCAAAATTTCAGCTGCATAAGATAATTTTGATTTACCTATATATTGTAAATTGCACCACTTGCAAAATAAGACTCGACGCAACCTACATAAAACTTCTTAGTTTTAACAATGCTTTATTTCAGATACATTTTCTTTAAAGTAGCGCCATATTAAATGTATGTTTTTCCACAAAAACGTTATTATGGCATAGCTTAATAATAAATTATAAATAAATACGTAAATGAAACAACATTAAGGTTTCAAATCTTCACAAAAATTACTTTATTTTTATATTAAAAATAAAAATAAAGTAATTTTTGTGAAGATTTGAAACCTTAATGTTGTTTCATTTACGTATTTATTTAATATGGATCTTCATCAAGTAACGATCGAATCAATTACACATTTAAATAAATTATAATATAGGGGTTTTAAAATCGTTGAAAATAGATAAACTTTACGTTGTTAAACTAAAATGTATTTTCCACTTAAAAAACTTTACTCAAGACACTGTTCTTTTTTGTCTTAATATTAAGGTGTATCCCATATGATGCGGACTTTAATGGTGACACTGTATATCAATATTTTCTTATGTGTCCTGTAAAACTCCGTACCTTTATTTCAAGAGGAGACTCTAATTGTGAAAACATGAAGAAAAAAGATTGAATTAAATATTGGTCCTTAAATGTGTTATAAGGACGATATTGAAATTCCAATCGAATATCAATATAGTCGATATATCGATAACATCGATAAATATCGATGATATCAATAAATATCGATAAATCGATATTTTATTTTTTAAATATCGTTTATCGATATATCGAATTTGTGCCCAGCCCTAGTCGCAACCACTTTAAAACTACTTTGTTGCCATTTTTATTCATCTGACTTACATACAATAACTTGATAACTTTGGGCAACTTTGATCACATCTTCATGGGGCTCTCTGTAATTTAGATTCATGCTGCCCATTCTTCAAACAGTCAATTCTAGCAGCCAGGTAGGCACTCGAACCTAACTGTCCAATCAATATTATCAATCCACCATATAAGAATAGGTCACTGATTACATTTGACTTATTTCATTATTCTTTTGTGGTTCCTTATATTTCTTAATTTTAGGGCATTTCGTCATAAAATGTATTTATAGAAAATCATGTAACCTGCAAAATTATTTGTTTGAATCTGTCGTTTGTGTGAAAAACATCTTATTAGTAAAATGTCTAGAAGTTTAAATAAATAGACATGGTCGAACTTTCTTCGCTGTCGGACACATTTACTCTTACCTCGGAGTAACCAGACTTGACTTGTATCCTTTTTATTATTTAGTAACTGTTTCACATGTAACAGCAAATCTACAAAAACCTAAATTCCTATATCGTCCCCTATCTCACGTAATGACGTAAATGAAATTTTATAAATTTTAGAGGAGGGAAGATTATAAATATATCGTCGCCTGAAAACCAGGTTGTTCTATGTCCATTTTTTTTCAAAATTGACATTTTATCATCAAATTATTCTATGTCCGAAGCTCTATCGACCAAGCTATTCCATGTCACTCTGCGCCATTCGGTTCACTACTTACAAAGAGTCGAACTTATACTATGTCCATATAAAGTTTTTAATATCCGAACCATTTTAGTCTATGTCCTCGCCAGCCAATAGAATTTGGCCATCTGCACCACGTGAGGACATAGAATAATTTGGAATAAATATTTCTGTTTGAACAACGTGCACGTGTGCATATTATTATATCGTGTAGTGTCCATGTTTACAGTGTTTTTGGTAGTAAAATAAGCTGAAAAATAATGACTGAATCGGAAGAATGCCTAAATATTATGTTACTTAAATATTAATGTTTTTTATTATTAAAAAAAAAGGGTTGTGGACATAGAATAATTTGTTTTGCTAGTTAAATTTTTATGTAAACAGCAACTTATTCTATGTCCGCAACATATTTTTTTTTATGATAATTTTTCTTTGTCAGGCAAAATTTTTGATATATTCTTGCATGACTTCTTTTTGTACACCCTTAAACCTAACTAAATTAAACTTTTAAAAGAAAATAAATTAAGATATAATACACAATAAGAGATGCTGAATTTTAAAAATGCTCTACTGTAAAATTTTGAAAAATGGACATAGTATAACCTGGTTTTCAGGCGACGATATGCAGACAATAAAACTGTAAAAGTTTTATTTATAACCCAGCATACATGAAATTTGGCTATGGCAATGCTTACGTTTGGCCACAAAGAATTTTTTTATTAAATGTATCAAAATAACGTTTTTTTGTTTAAACTGAAAAAAAAAGTTACGACTTTTCGTGTGATTTTTTTTTTGTGCGAAGTACATCATATTGATTTGGGTAACTATTCGCATTTTAACCAAAAATTAACTCTAAAATCATTTGCTAGGTCCTTTATTACAAAAAATTACGGCAAGTAGCAGATTTAACAAGAGTAAAATATTGGATTTTACAAGCAAAACTAAGAAAAAGTCGCAGAACACATTAAGTCTAAATTGTGGCAGTTTCAAGCGGTAGTGTATGGTAAAATTGTTGAAATTCTGGCTGTCGTATAACGGGCGTATTACCGGAACATACAGGGTGGTCCTTAAGTACATCAAGAAAATCTAGGATATGATTCCTGGCATCAATTTAAGTTGAAAAGTTCATATGGACTTATGCCCTAAAATGCTTACCCTCTAAGATACAGGATGTTAAAATATTTTCCGTTTTCCTTTAAAACTACCATTTTTTTCAAAAACATAGTAGAGACAACTTTTGTTCCGCTTATATCAGTAATGCATAAAAATGCATCAGAGTTTAAAAAAAAACAGTGGCGTATCACATATTTTCACAAAAAAAATATTGATGGTATCTTCATGCGCCACTGGTGGAAGTAGGCAAACCCTTTTTTAACCAAAAAGTGCAGTTTAATACGAAATCAATCGACATCAATTTTGAATACCGTATCTTCAAGGAGTTTCGAAATTTTAAAAAAACAATTATTTTTTAAAAATATTTTAACACCCTGTATCTTAGGGGGTAAGCATTTTAGGGCATAAGTCCATATGAACTTTTCAACTTAAATTGATGCCAGGAATCATATCCTAGATTTTCTTGATGTACTTAAGGACCACCCTGTATACACTAGATCTTCGAATTCGTTTGCACTTACGTCGGTTCGTGAGGGGTTTTTCGTAAATATTGACACATACGTCGTCCATCAGTTTGACCGTTGTGGCGAAGTTAGAAGAAATACAGTTACGTTATTTCGTGAGAAGAAGGGGGAATGTTATTGACGACGTATCTCACTTTTTCGATTTTTGTCAGTTACGTCGTTGCGTGAGATAGGGGACGATGTGTTTGGGGAAATAGGCGAGCATAATGCTTCCCTAGTTCCACTACTTGTTTTATATTGAAGGAATATAATGTAATTGTTAGCTTTATTAATTTTTATCTTCATATTGTGTACTTGAAAATCAGGTTGTTGACAAGCTTTGTAAAGTGACTGGAATATAAAAGCCCATTAGATGTTATCGTTACATGGTGATATATTTGTATGTTAATACAAACACCCCTAATACGTGCGTCGTCCAATTATATTACCAAACTGTTTTGTTGGTAACAAACTTGAAAAAAGAAGAGGGTCTTCGTTCAACCTCCATTTTTTAATTTGTCTCTTTTTTTTATATTTACGCATAACTTTTATACGGCTCAACCTATTTTGATGATTCGTTTTGTATGTAATAAAATAAGTTTTCGTAGTAATAACGAATAAAAAAATTATTAAGGGAAGGGGGTAAAGGAAAATATGTTGAGCAAGTTTCGGGGTAATTTAGGGAAATTAAGTTTGATGAATATATTTCAAGAGAGGATGAAATAACATTTATTTGAAAAATGTTTGCAAAATAATATGGGAAAAAATGTATTAGCAGATTTCCTTTGCCGGCAGATGCCTTTTCCGGCATCGGCATCGGTTCTGCATGTCCGATAACCTAAAAATCGATCTTGGCATAAGTCACGCGACTACTGGTATAGCGGCAAAATAAAAAATGTGAATTTACAAAAAGTGAGGTTAGGTGACGAGATACCAAAAAAATATTTTGGAAAAAGTTGTTTACAATTAAATTTTAGGTCAATATGCAAAATTTCAAGATGTTATTAAAATGGTTAATTTGGAAAACGCAACTTTTTTTAAATATTTTTTTATCAATTTTCCAGTTTTTTTCCTTTTAGGTATATTTAGATGAAAATAAATAAATAGTGGTGTTTCTATAATTGACAGGACAAAATGGAAAAAGTTAGTTTGCGCCATATAAGTTAATAATTATTTTTAAAAACCTTTTTGGGAATATCGCTTTTTAATATTGACATTAAATTGGGGGGAGCTCCTCCCTGGGGAAAATGGCGGCCATCAATGTATGTAACCACTTTGTGGGAAGTACCTACAATGGTTGTCGCATTAATAATAGTGAATAATATTTTCCTATTATGTTGACTATATTTTTGATTTTGTACTGTCAATAATTATTGTAGAAAAGCTATCTACTATATTCGTTTATTTTTAACCAAATACATGGTTTTTACAAGCCGAGCAACCTAAAAGAAAAAAACTGGAAATTTGTAAATTGATAAAAAAAAATTGCGTTTTTCAATTTTATTACATACTAAATTCTTAAAATTTTGCGTATAGAATTTAAGTCTAAACAAATTTTTTAAATAATTTTTTTTGATATCTCGTCACCTAACCCCTAACCCTAATAACATTTTTCCTATATTTATGTTGCGAACTTTATGTTGGTCAGTGTATGTAAAATAAAAACAAAGGGTTGCAGTATAATTTTTGCGTAAGTATACTAAAACAATTTAAATAAATGCAAGTTTAAAAGCACAACTACAATAGGAATTTTATGGTCAGCCTCTGATCAATTTTATCAGTCGATAGTCACTTTTGTAATCATAGGGGTGTTACAAAAATTCAGTTTTTTGATGATATTATTTCTCTTTATGATAATATACTGGTGGTATGGTATGTAAACCCAAATTATCCCCGGTTTTAAGTAGAGTGCGACTGTTAAGTAATTTATAAGCTTTCGACCCAACAGATAGACATGGGAAACATTTTTGTAGAGACTGACCGAAGATTCGATTGCGGCCAAAAAATCTAGTTTCGGTTTCGTCCAAAAGTCGGCGGAAACTTCGGGTGCGCCGAAACTCAGTGTTCGTGAATTGTGGCGCACCGTTCGTAGGCAGTGTTGTCTAGATGCAGTGTGTCCAAGAAAGTATGCAACATATGGGAAAGTTTTTTATCACCGAGTTCTCAGAAAATGTTATTCTTTATAATAGTTGGTGCATGCCCTACCTAAAACTATAAATGCATATTTCATATTTTTTCACCTGCGGCTAATAGTAAGGGAGTAAATGCCATTTTTTCGAAATTGCCTTAAGAGTAAAGTACCTTAATTATTAGAAATACAGCAAAATGTTATATGGAAATGTTCTTGCAAATTAGTAAGTTAGTCCAAATACGAAAGTTGAGTTAGGTGTCACAATTTTTAATTTTTTTTGGTTAATCTCTATTTTCCCCTAAACGGTACACCTCTGGTTGATTTTTTGTTTACGCAATTTTAATATATTTATTAAATAACTTAAACGTGGATTTATAATAAAAATGGATTAAGTAGTTGCAAACTTTTTAAAACCTTTCAATGTTACGAGTTGGTTCAGATATTAGGGTGTTGCACTCCTACTTAAACACATTTTAACCAACTTGTTCTAAACAAAATTATGATAGAATTCAACTCTATTCATATTACTGGAAATAATTAATAATTTATTTGTCATTTTCACCCAGTACGCTGAAGTCCAATAACCTATTTTAAAGAAATGCATATAAAAAAAATTAAAAATTTACACACCTAACTCAAATTTCGTATTTGGACTAAGTTTTTAAATGGGAAAACATTTTCATATAAAATTTTGCTGTATTTCTAACAATTAAGGTAATTTCGAAAAAATGGCATTTGCTCCCCTATTATTAATCACAGGTGAAATATGAAATATGCATTTATAGTTTTAAGGAATGCACCAACTTTAATAAAGAATAAATTTTTCTGAGAAATCGGTGATAAAAAACTTTCCCATATGTTGCATACTTTTTTGGACACACTGTATAAATCTCCCCATGGTTATTACCATGGATACAAAATACATTGTCGTATTCCACAATGGCCGACTTGGTTTAGTATTTAAAAATTATAGATAACCGTTGACAGTTAAGGACCCATGCTTTTCAAATTATCTCCAAAACGCATCATTTTATCGAAATTTTATGAGACAAAAATTAATCAAAACCAAATGATTACCCGAAAAAACAGTTTGAAAGTCACTGGCGCACGTTTTAAATAATAGGGGGGTCAGTGGGTACTGGACCCCCATATTTTGAATATTTGACAATTGTTTTTTGTTTTTCTCAAAAGATGTAACTCTTTATGTTGAAGCAACGTACCACATTTGCAATTAATATCTTATTAAATACCTACTCGAATTATTTAACAAAGTAGTTTTTTATTTTAAACTAAATAACATGAGGGTGAAAAATGCCATTATAAAAGTCACATTGTTTTTGCTCAAAGAATATATGGTTAATAGATTGATCTCCTTTTTCCGGACACCAGGCAGTAGTATGTATCTGTCGTCAAAATACTGAATTTTTATGCCCCAACGGCACTTTTTAACAGTGGTTAGTACTCATAAATTTAATATTGAGGAGTAGATATTATTAAATTGGTACATAAACCAGTGTATTTTATAAAATTAGGTGGAGAACTTATAGTTTGACGTATTATAAGTTGTTACAGTATCATAGTTCTTGTAATTATTGTCTTATTGTGTCGTTTTGGAACACTGTTTTAATGTAGTCGACCTCAGATCTAAATTTTATATTACCAATAAATAAATTTAAAACTATCCATGTATATTTTATTTCTTGAACTAGCTTTAAATTTCAAACAAATACGCTATATAAATTAGCTGTTGCTATTAGAACAGGTATGTTGAAAATGACACGCACTCCATAGTGCCCCATGGCCGGTAAGCGTATTGGCATTGTTTACCACGTTACCAAACCAAACGTTTCAACAAACGAAAATTAACCTATAACGTAATATTCGTATAACTAGGGGTGTGCGTAACAACCCCCCCCCCCCCCCCCGTCTCGGTAAAATAGTATGCTTCTCATGGGGTTATAGGAAGTTTTTCGCGAAGCGTTCTTTTAACAACTTAGCTCGGCAAAGATATTTGCTTTCCTTAACTGTTTAAAAGAACCAAATGGAAAGTACCTATAGTGGGTACCGCCCAACAGCATTGTTTTACTTTGTTTGTTTGAAGGTAGTAGATAACGAAGTAATTTCAAAAAAATTACCTTGTCGGACTTACATTGCCTTTATTTTGTTACTTAACAACGTTTCGGTAGGTTAGTATCTCTAACCGTTTTCAAGTGTAAACTAAATCATAATTCTAAGGCTACTGTCTCAAATACTATCCATGTGCAATGAAGCTTGATGACTCCGCCTACGTGCTTATTGGAGTGTGAAGTTTGAGCTGTTGGTTTTGGACAAGAAGAGGCTTTCAGATATTGGGGATATCTATACTTGGTTTACTAAATATATGGGTATCTTGATTCATAAATGCTGCTTCTTTGAATTCTCGTTTTCTCCAGTGCTGTTCCGTGTTCAAAACCTTGGCTTCTGACCACTGTATATTATGTTGGTTATTGGTCCATACTTTTGGACAGAAACAAAAAGACCTCTTCCCGTACGAGTTAAAGAACATCTAAAACATACTTAAACATGTGAAACTTCGAGATCAGGTATAGCGGAACATGTATGGACCAACCAATATAATATACAGTGGTACCAAGGTTTTGGACACGGAACAGCACTGGAGAAAACGAAAATTCAAAGAAGCAGCTTTCATGAATCAAAATATCCATATATTTAGTAAACCCAGAATAGATATCCCCAATATCTGGAAGCCTTTTCTTGCCCAAAACCAGCAGCTCAAAGAAGGTAATTTTTTTGATATTGTCTTTGTTCGCGCTCGTAAATAAGGTAATTTTCTTTCTAACTTTTCATGACTTAAAAAAGTTATGAACACGATTAATTTTTTAATGGACAATCCATTTTCTGTTTCATGTCTTGTGTTTGGAATAAAAAATGGATAAAACTTAGGACACATTTTTTTCATTTAGGCTGGTAAAGCCTTTTATTTAAATTAGTGGCGGCTCGTGACTTGTTAACATGGGGATGCACAAAAAAATCGCGATTTTTTTTTAGAACCACGCCCAATTTGGTCAGTAATTAGTACGTAATTTGAAAATTAAATCAAATTAAAACATGTTTGGAATAATCTGTATTATTAGGCTGCAGTCTAAGCCCCAATGGATTCGCCCATGCTTAAGGTATATACCAAAAGTACGTACCTATAATATATAATATAATTTATAAAGTACTCAGACATAAAAAAGGCTAATTTATTTTTTTTATTAGTGTGTACATTGTTTACAAGTGAAGTCCAATATTTTGTTCTTATTTGCACCAAACTTGGCAATAACAGCAAAACTGTTAATTTTGATTAAAATAAGTATTTTACTGCGACTTTAAAAAATACAAAAATAAGTAGAAATTTTGATTAATTTAATTTTTTTTTGTATTTATTGACTAGCCGCCCCTGATTTAAATCTACATTAAGTACATTTTTTGGTGTCTAAGTTGAACCTGAGCAGTTTAACTTAGTTGGTTCAAAGTTGGAGTTGAACTTCATTTGGTGTCGTAGTTACCCTATATTATGGGGGTAACCCAACAACAAAAAAGGGACAAGGAGGGGTGGGTGGGAAACTGATTTTATGGGTTTTAAAATCAACACATCAATTATTGTTATGATAGCATACGTGTCAAATAAATAAAGTCCTGTTGAGAGGGACAAATTTAATATGCTCAACACCAGTTGAAGTTCCCTCATTTTACGTTACCTACTTTACTTACGTGGAATATTGTTTACGGCTGTATTTATTTCGTGATGTTTTAAATGTACTGGACCTATAGGATATGTGCGGCAGTAGGGGAGACTGGGGATGATTCAACCATCGTGCACTGGTTGAATCTACCCTATAAGTATCGTAGCCCCCGTACTGGGAAAGATTCAACCAAATGTAGTTTTTTCCTAAATATTTTTTTGTGTACTACATATTTGTATTTTATTTTTTACTTTAGAGATGGCTTTAAGTTCTTAATCCACGACAGTGCCATTATGACGTATTTAGCACTATCATTGAGATGTCATTATGACCTTCATAATAGCACTCAGTGCCATTATGAATTCATACATAATATCCAAATGTTAAGATACAAAAACAAAAAGAAAGTCGGTGCAAACTATTTATTTGTTATTATTACTTAGAAGAACGGATTGCATTTATTTATTGTAAACATCCGAAGAGACACTTTCGGATTCAGAATCTCCCATATTTAAATTATTTTTGGCCAACACTTTGCATACAATAGAAAATTAGACGGCAATAATGACGTTGTCAAAATCCAAATTGAAACAATCAAAAATGCGGTTACCATGATATCGACTAATATGGACACCTGAAAATTTTTAAAATTACGAAAACGTTATCTGATATCAATGAAATTTAGACGAATAAAATCTATTTACACTGTCGTAGATTAAATTTTGAATGATACACGTTCGATATGAACTTTGTTAATGAAACTTGTGCACGTTTCATTATGGTGTTCATATTGAACTAGTATCATTAATAACTATAAAAGCTTTTAAAATGGGATATTGTAATTTTTTACGTCACTTAAGGCAATAACATGCTAGCGCCTTTTATATATTCTGGGGTTGAATTATCCCGTCTCCCTACTCCATTCAACGAGATTTAATCGCCCAGATATCAGCTAAAATAGGTTTAGGTAAAAAAAAATACTTATCTACGAAGATATTTAAAAAAATTTATTCACTGTACACAATACAAATTATAGAAGTAGAAATTCAGTTCAAAGATTGGACTCCAGTTATAAAAATATTTAGTCGTATCACAATAGTGCCAACGTAGAAGTATTTAAAAAAATGTACCTAAAAGTAAAACTTTTGCGACAAATCGATTTGGTTTATGTAAAATGTTGGTGCATTTGCTTATAAATTTGATGTGCATGTGATGTACACTGAAAATATAAATTGCTTAACTATTGTCCACAGGTGCCGACAAAGACCAATAGTAGTCTTTTAAAAAATGTGATAATTTTAGTGTTTACAAGTTATTTTTACTTTACGTAAATACTCAAATATTAAGTCAAAAACTTCTAAAAGTTGCTGGTTCTGGGACACCTTGAATTTTTTTTAGAAGTTATTTATTGTACTATCCTGTATAGTCCAAAATTACATCAGTGACGGAAACAGAAACGATAGGCGGCACAATAAAATTTATTATTGTTTTTGCCCCTTACATGAATCATAATAATTTATTTTATAATAATTAATAAACTTTGCCGTTCGACTTTATACTGGAAAGCGCGGCGTATATTTCTGCTTGGAATACTGTGGGAGACTGGCCCAGGGAGAAGTAAGCATATTTTCTCGATCTTACTCCGTGTATTCCTGCTCCTGTACCCTCTTTGGTTTTTGAGCCATCTATGTACCAGATTATGGTTCCACACATCCTGTTCGTCAATTGAATGGTATATCGTAGCGATACCTGGGATAGATTTATATTCAGGTCCTCGTATGGTATCGCATAGGAGTTGCATGCCCAGTTCTAATCAACCCAAGGAGTGACCCAGAACTCTACAGTCTATGTTGTAATGTTGCCTTTATACCTCTTTATTTTGCCATAGATACGTATCCTTTAAAATGACAAGTTGTCAACTATTTACCACACTAGAATCTCCGAATATGAAGATAATTCAGTCGTACAAAGCACCTCGGGTGGTTTAAAAAATAATGCAGCTTGTATATTACTATTTGGAATAAATTCAGTAAATCCAGTACATTTTTTAAAAGATGTTCGACAACGGGTATTTACATTTTAAGTTGCGGTCTTTCTGTGTCCCAACTTAGAGATATGGCTATATCGATAATTTTGTTAAATGGTAACCCTAGTTATTTATTGACTATTTTTTAAGTGCATATTAAGTTACTTATTTATATAAGTACCAAATGTCAAATTTTTATACTCAAATAAAAATTAATTTAATTGAAAAATAAAAAAAACCTTCTATCTATCTTTCTTGGTTTTTTGTCAACAACTGCTCAAAATGTTATCCGTTTTGGCAATATCCTAATCACATGTTAAACTCGTTTTGAACATTTCCAATTACTTCGGGAGAAATTAGCCTACACTCGTCATGTCTTATTCATGCTTTTAACTCCTCAACATTTGACAAGGAATAAAAATTATTAATTTGCTACTTAGGCGGGTGACACACTGGAGAAATAAGTTTCGTGAAATTCGTTGCAAGAAACAGGAAACTTGTTTCAGTACCACACAACTCATATATTTAAATGATACGGAACACACTGGTGTTTGTGAAACAGGCGACCCGAAATTGTTTAGCATACAAATTTGACGAAACAGAACGTGCTGTGTTTCGCAGAAATTTGTTGCCTTTAAATTCATAGGTTCTTGAACTTGAGAGAGTATACATGTGATTTTTATAATTTATTTCCTGTGTGAAAATGCCGAAAGAAAATGAATTCCTTAAACTGATCAGGTTGTTGCCGGAGTTCTTTACAACACAACCACAACGGTAATTTTGCAGTTAAGCTACTCATGAGATACGGTAATGGTAATGGTATACACATACATTCTCTACTTAATATAACTGCGTTTCATGTTAATTTAAGGTGGCAAAAATGTTATTAAGTAAGGGTAAAAAATTAATCAACTTACACATTCAGCTCCTTAATCCGGCCCTGACAAATTCCGTCCAAAAGGTATATTGGCAACCGGTTTGTTCGTTGTTACCCAGAGCATTTTTTTTAATTCAATTTTTTCAACTAATATTATTTTATATAAATAAAATTTTAAAAAAGCTCTGGGTAACAACGAACAAACCGGTTGCCAATATACCTTTAATAAATAATTTATCCACCATTCTGTCAAGAATTCAAGAATTATACATCCAATTAAGGAGCTGAATGTGTAAGTTAATTAATTTTTTTTCCATTACTTAATAACATTTGCGCCACCCTAAATTAACATAAAACGCATTTATATTAAGCAACAAAATTACATCTTCCTCCGAAGGCATGCTATAGAAGCAAGTTTCTCAAGTGTGCATTGACATGAAAAAAAAGTTTGACGTAACTTGCTTCAGCCACAAGTGTTATGAAACTTATTTCTCCAGTGTATCACCCGCCTAATGTACAGGGTGTCCCACATAAGATCCTCTATCCCCTTATCTCGAAAAATATTCGATTTTTGAAAAAAAAGTTAGATACAAAGTGTTATTATTTTAAGGGAACTTTTATATTATATACCTTTCACGTATACAGGGTGCTCAGTTTTTCATGGTCAGGAATCAACTCTTAAAAATTAAATGGGACACCCTGTATATTATTTTGGATATGGATTCCTCATAAAAAATAAGGGTGACTTTTAATAAGATATTATATAGCTAACTCTCGTGGTTTAGGATTTAATAGCCGTTTTATTTATTTTTTTGGTAAAAACGTATTTATTTAAGGTAGTAGGAAAAAATATAAGTATATCATATTTGGTGAAACTGCCATTTTTATATTAAAGACAATACCACAGTATATAATTCTGCTTGTTTACTTTGGCTACAAATTATACAGGGTGATGTCAGAAATTTATCCGATCGGGATATATAAAATCATCTGTAAGTCGATAATTTGAAATGAAACACCCTGTATATCATTGCCGATTTCGATTGTCCACAAAAAATTAAGGTAACTTTGTATAAAATTGCCTATACCCATCTCTAGCGGTTTAGAAAATATTCGCTCTTAAACATTTTTTATGCATTAAAAAATACCTTTCGTTTAAATTTAATGAGGAAATACGTTACAAATATTTTTTTAACGAACTGAATGTAGTAGATTTTCAACAATATACTGTTGTTTATTACTAACATATCTGTATTTTCTGAGAAAATAATCCTCCCCAATGATCGGTAAAATAAAATACCTATGCTATGCTCGATATAACAATAATATTTAATCTTTTATTTCAACGACTTACGATATATTAACAAATAAAGAAATGCTTTAACATTTAACAATATGATAAAAGTTTTGTGAACTATTAAGTAAGTAGCAAGAAGTTAAGTTAATAGTGAACATTTAATTACAAATTAATTAATATGTGAAAACAAACAAAACAAATACATATAAGGAAAGAACCAATAAACTATACCTAATACAAAACGGAAAATTAAAGTAAATGTGCTATATGGCCTCCATTTTGGGCAATACAAGTTGTGTAGATGACTTCTAGTTTTCTTAGGGCGTCTCTTACTGCAGCACTTTCATTGGTATTTTGAATTTCTTCCCTTATTCGATTCCTAAGCTCATTAACATCTTGAGGTTTATTTTTATAGACTTTATCCTTTAATGTTTCCAGGGGAGTCAAATCTGGACTCCGCCAACGAATATTTCCATTTCACCCAATGACCTCTGAATTATGAATGAAATATTTGTAACGTATTTCCTCATTAAATTTAAACGAAAGGTATTTTTTAATGCATAAAAAATGTTTAAGAGCGAATATTTTCTAGACGGCTAGAGATGGGTATAGGCAATTTTATACAAAGTTACCTTAATTTTTTGTGAACAATCGAAATCGGCAATGATATACAGGGTGTTTCATTTCAAATTATCGACTTACAGATGATTTTATATATCCCGATCGGATAAATTTCTGACATCACCCTGTATAATTTGTAGCCAAGGTAAACAAGCAGAATTATATACTGTGGTATTGTCTTTAATATAAAAATGGCAGTTTCACCAAATATGATATACTTATATTTTTTCCTACTACCTTAAATAAATACGTTTTTACCAAAAAAATAAATAAAACGGCTATTAAATCCTAAACCACGAGAGTTAGCTATATAATATTTTATTAAAAGTCTCCCTTATTTTTATGAGGAATCCATATCCATATCCAATATACAGGGTGTCCCATTTAATTTTTAAGAGTTGATTCCTGACCATGAAAAACTGAGCACCCTGTATACGTGAAAGGTATATAATATAAAAGTTCCCTTAAAATAATAACACTTTGTATCTAACTTTTTTTTCAAAAATCGAATATCTTTCGAGATAAGGGGATAGAGGATCTTATGTGGGACACCCTGTACAACTTAATATGAACTTTAAAAAATGGTCAATAAAAACTAGGGTTACCGGTAAAAAATTACCTTTGGAACACAATGTATCAATATTTTTTTTAAAAGAGCACAACTTAAAATGTGTGCCCAAGTATTTTTCCAAAAAAAAAACTACTGGATTTACTGAATTTATTACAAACTCACACTGTATAAATTTATAGATGGTTCTAAATGTGGATGTTTATAAATAATAATAAAAAAGTACAAGTTTCAATGTTCAAGTTGTGTACACATAATTACTCTAAATGACATATGACAACGAGGACCATTACATTCTCAGCTGATAATGACTGTATCTAGAACACAATATTATTAACCTTGCTAATTCCGTTACAATGGATGGATAAAAAAAATTAATACGAAATATTTTAACAGTTCGAATAAATAGTAACAGTGTACAGACATAGACATCAGCAATTTTGAATTGCATATCAAATTTTAATGCAGACATCCAAGCATACACGTTTGCAGTCTTTTAATGATCACAAAAATGTAATTTTACATAAACCACGATTTGGATAAAAAGTAATAATGAGATTCGCTTTTATGCTTGGTTTTATTCTGGACTATTATGTAGTAGCAATTAATGGCACAAAAGACAATAAAATAAAATAATATCCTACAAAATAAAGATGTAGAAGTCCTTGTGAGTATAGGTATTGACGACAGTCAATAGAATAAAATAACTGTGTATATGTTATAAGTAATAAAAGTATATATTTAAGTGAGTTGCAAAAAGTTACGATAAAACATTGAAGAAAATGTATCATTAACACTATTGTTTAGAAACAAATTTAATTTGAGTAAAAAAAATTCTTGTCAAATCCTAGATCTAGAACACGTTTTTTCATTCGTCTCATATAAAGTAAAAAAGAACCGTTACACACATTTTGTCAAACAAAACTACCTGCTTTTATGCAAAACGAGCACAATTTTATATTTCCAAAAATTAAATGATTTGGTTTAGAAAACAAAATATGCTGTACTGAAAAATATAACCCATTTTTTCTTTGCACATAATATTTGCACCATTGCGTGATACAGGGCTTTACACTGAACTAGACCATCCTGCGATTGTTGTTCGATCAAAAGTTCTTCACCACGCAATAATAAAACCTGCCACAAAATATCTTTCTATACTTTTCGTCTTCAGATAAGGATTTTCTAACGGTTTTGGAAAAAAGTTACCATTTTCTTAATGGACTAAACGAAGCAAAATACTTTTTTGTTTTTACTATCTACTAAAACTTTTAATAAATATACATTATAGTTCAGGCAGGGAAAAAGCTTGCACGGTATTGTGTCAGGTTTCTAGAAACCTTTTGTAAAATATATTTAAAATTAAAAAGTTACGATTTGCTGGACTAGGTTATCGTTAAGGTAGGAGTATCAACATGCTTGCCAACCTATAACCTATTTCGCGTAGATTTATTTATGTTTTCTAGCTTTTATACAAAATTTAAAGAAAATCAGTATCGACTTGATATTCTATAGGTAATAATTGACATATTTAATAAATATCAAGGAATTTCATAACTTATTTTAGGAGAACTGTATAGCGAAAAATATCGGGTAAGATTTTTTTTAACATTATTATGTCATTGTCACTCATTGTTCTTTTACTATACAATTCTCCCAAAATTAGCAATGAAATGAATTGATATTTTTGTTATATATCAGATACTACCTGAATAAAGTAGCGAAGATATTGATTTTCTTTAAATGTTGGTTATTAAAATAATAAACTCAAAAAATCAACGCGAAATAGGTTATAGGTTGGCAATAGATTGAATGACGTTGAGAATTCAACCTTAACGAAAAATACGAGGGGGGCACTAGAGAAGTTTCCTTTCTAACAAAAACTCGAGGGGCTGCTAACTAAAAAAGTGTACAAGAATTTTAAATCAGTTTTGATTTAATCTGATTTCAGTGGAGATTTAAGATTTAAAGTGTTATGCGTTATGCTGTAACGCGCCGATGATTTACCAAATGTAGGTGAATTTTTGTGGATTTAAATCAATTTAACAAATTTAAAGCAATTTCACTTGATTTAATTAAAGCTGTTTAAAGTGATTAAAGTATATTTTTCTATTTCACGTTCATAATAAGCTCAGTACGATACGCATTTGCGTATCGTAATGAAGCTATTTCGATACGCGTTTTTTCTTTATTTGATGTTGGTAACATTTAAATGTTTTATTTTATTGACTTGCGCGGCCTTTGTGATTTACGAGAAAACCCATTTTTCGCAGAGGAAAAATAGCTTGATAACTTACTTTTTTATTCTGTGTGTATGTTGGTTGCATAAATCTATAAATCAATCTTTTGTAGATGCCTCAAGCTATCATTTTCTGCCAAATCCTATCCAAAATTCAATCTACTAACCTTCCAATGTCGATTTTAACTTCAACTTTATTTCAATTTTTCATCTTCCCTATACTAAATTGCAATGCCGTGACGTAAAATCACGTCTTTAGAAATTCGAAAAAAAGTAGCAAAATCTCCCGAATTTCCGAACGCTCTGTATATGTACCGAATGTACAAAGGATCACACAACGTATTCCGTCCAATTTCAAATCTCATATCGCTAAAATAACTTTGCAATCTCGTGGGTAAAATGGGTCAATAAATCAAAAAATGAGTTCGCAAAATAATTTTTGTTGTCCAGAGGCTACTATGATAAAAAATAGTATTACCAACATAAAATTTAGACATAAAAATTTACAAAATTTGAAGGATTTATTTTCTTTTTAAAATGTATTTTTCTTGATTATAAAAGGTGAAATAGAAAAAAATGTATAAAGCACATGTTTCATATGGCGTTTTAGCGCACGTGTCAATAAAAAAACTCGCCACTTTGTGGCTATTTTTTTAAAATAGACGCGTGCGCTAAAACCGCTTCTTATGAAACGTGTACTGTAATATACTGTTTTTTAATCTCGTGATTTGGGGAAGATTTAAAATGATTTGACAACATAATGTACACAGATTTAAGGGAGTTAGCAGCCCTTCGCAAAAACTATTTCTTTGATAATTTTATTTTTCAAACTCCATTTCAAGTCACTGGCATATCTGTCACCTACGATGCAATTACATTTATTCCAACAGAAGAAAAATTGTTGTTGACCTTTAAAATAGACACAATGAATATCCTCTTTCAATTGATTATTGTCTGCCAACATCACGTTTCTAGATAGATCGCAGCCTTCTAAATACTAGGCTACTAAAGATACAGACCAACGGTATAGCCGAGAATCAAAATGGTAGTTTATTTCATGTTATTTTCGTGTTGTCATGATTTGACAAAGAAAACTAACCTGAAAATATTGGTAGTGATGTCAGCGGCCTGTCAAAAAACTAGAAATTAATAAACAAACGGATGTCAACATACAGTCACGATTTGACAAGCAAAACTGACATCAAATTATTTAGTTAAACGCCGTGCCGCTGACAGGTAGACCTCACTCCTCGGAGCCGCCCTCCAACCTACATCAGTCAAATTTCGAAATAGAGTGGCTAGTATATGTTGTTGTCTCACTCACTCCTTTAAACTGGTATACGCGACGCAACAATCGTATGTACAGTAGGCAGTGGCCAGACATGTCTTAGCGATAATCCATGTGCAAGTGATTGTGGAGAAATAGTCACAGATAATTTTAAGTCTTAATAGGCATTTCCCATGGTCAAGTAACGTTATTTTACTTTTAGCGTTTCTACAGTATTCTGTCCTTTATTTCTAGAGCTAACCATTCCTAATAACTTTTTAAACAATGTCTAATCCATGCGCAAATAGGCATTTGGCCCACTCGGTCTTATTTCCCACAGCAACTTTAAAATGGTGTTTCGCTTCCCCATATCCTTTTAGATTTCATCTTTAAAAAAAATACCACAACCACAAGTTTGGGTAGCGACATCGTCGAAACATTCAGTAATTACAATCTAATGATATTCCACGGCTTCATCTTAACGGGTGTAGAGACGTTGATACTAGAAATCTCATATTATTAGTCAGTGGGGCCTTAAGGCGACGAGACTTGCTTCTATCACTAGGATCCGGGAACAAAATCCACATTCATCCACAAACTTCAGCTAGAAAGCTTAGTTATCTTCTTTTTGGACCAAGCAAAAATTATTCTTGGCGAATACATGCAGTACAATGTGCAGCTAAATTTCAACCTATCCTTCACGAATGTAACTTTTGCAGCGTCTGGATTTGACTCTGTCTTAAGTTTTTTTTTTATTTGGAAACTAGTTCTATTAAGTATTTCCGCTTATTGCGCCGCGCGTTCTCTTCCCATCGAAGCGTTTACAGAATTATTCATTTATTTAATAACTCTCCTCAGGATTGAAAATTGGTTAAGTTTCGAGTTTTCCTAGTTTAGGGTTGTAATCTTAACCCCCAAACCAAATTTTAACCATTTAATGTCGGGTTGCACAAAGTTTTTAAACAATAGTTAACTAACCAGCGACTTTGACTGTAATATAAATGACACGCAATCAAAGCAGCTTAGCGGTTAGCTTAATTCTTGATTTAATAATTGGGTAGTTGGTTGTGAGTAAATTATTTATGTCACAAAGTTTCCTGGTTAGTTAATTATTGTTAAAAACCTTTATGCAACCCAACATAAGACATCTAAAAGTGGGGTAACATTTACTAACATCGCCTTTTATACAGGGTGCTATAAATTTGTGTGCGTACAGGGAATCTCGAAGACGGTAAGAGATACGACGATGAATAAATCGAAGTTAAATTGCGCATGTTAGGATTTAATAATTTGGGAAGAGAAAATTGTAAATATTCCGAATACCTATACCGAAGATATCCAAAAGGTTCAGTTTAAGTTTTTAATTTTTTGCATTTTTGACTTAGGCCGAAAAAAAAACACTTTTATAGCCGTTATTTATATTCTATAAGATCGCGCTATTAGTTCGAAAATTTGACTTTTCGTTCTTTAGTTACCACCGTCAAGTCAATCTTTTTTTTTAATAAGGACGAAAAGAGACATCATTTGATTTAAAAAAAGCACTTTATTTGTTCATATTTCAGAAAACTCCCTCTAGCGTGAAAAGTAAGCATCACGTAAAAATCAACCGAAGCTTAGTTGGTAGAGGAAGAAAAACTTTATCGAATAAGATAAAATTTGTTATGATCCGTTCATCCCAAACGAAGTAACCACCACGAAGCAAATTCCGATACTCGCCCACCATTTTGTTTTAGAAGAGAGAGTAAAACGTTTATAACAAAAAAGATTCGGCATGCCCTAAAGATCAAAATATGAATGTTTTCGGTACCTCTTAATTCGGCAACATAACGAGGAAACCCTAATTTTCTATTTGAGCATGCCCCTTAGCGAAAGTCTATTGAATTTAAAAAATAATATCCAGCAATTTATCTTGGCCATATTTACTAACAATATTTTTTTCCAAAACCTGTAAGGGTAATGGTCTCTGTGATGGTCTTATTTGGCCACCCGGTATACATATATTTTACTCTCCTGAAGATGACTGTCTTTACAGTCGAAACATACCCATTTTTTAACTTTGGTTTGTATTTAAATATACCAGTGGATGAAAACTAAAGGTGTATTTTTTCTTTCACTTTATATTTGCACACCATTTAAAGTATGGACTATCTACTTCTTCAAGAAATTTTACAGTTAGGAACCAACCTTAAACCAAAAATAGTAGGTAACTACTATCAGTACCTAACAATTTTATTTTATAAAAACTAATTATGATATTAAATCCTTAAGATAATAACAACAACCGTAATGGTGAGGAAATGATCATTTCTGAAATACTGATGATGTGTTATTTGAGGACGAAACGTTAAAATTTAAAAAAATGTGACTTGCTTTAAATCTATGAAGCTATAATGGTATCTTAAGAGCGAAACGTCGAATTTCGAAACTAATAAGGCCATCTTGTACTACCTACAGAAAAAACGGCCATTAAGAGCAAACACTAGTCATGCCTTCGTTATTTTGTTCTTTGATCAATATTTTGTTACTTCTTCGTTTTATTCAAAAATTGGCCAAATACCAGGCTTTGGAGTACAATTAATTATTAGCTACTGTTTTACGTTAAAAAAAGTTGGATTTATAAATTAATAAAAGCAAAAAAAGAAATATGCGCAAATTAAGTTTCTTTTTACAAATTATTAAGCCAAAAAATACACAACTTTACCTCAATTTAACCATTAACGTATCTCTTACCGTTTTCGAGATTCCCATATACGCACACGAATTTGTAGCACCCTGTATATTATATCTATTATATGACCAATTGATAGAGAATATTTATGCCTATGTTAAAAGCACAGAAATATTTTTTTTCTGAATAAAGTTCCAGTCGTTCCAGCACAGATGGCGCAAGTGCCTTAAATTTAAGTGAGATTTTTTGTTTCACTGTAAGGAATAACAGTTTTCTAGCGTCCCTCGTAATAACACGTGTACTTTTAAGCCTATGAACAGCTTTATCGTAAATCCATTAATTAATCAATTAATAAAAACAAAAGATGAGCTTTACTTATAAGGCAGTGTAATTTTGTTTGTTGTGTTACGCTTGAAACGTTTACTAAATCGACAAGATTTATATTGTATGAAATACAAGTTTTCTAAATTAACATATTGAAAAACTTTAGAATTGTTACCATTAACTTTTTGCAAACAAACTTATCAAAGTTTACTTGTATACTGTCACAGAACTAATTAAAAATATAATACACAATAACACCTAAATATTGTCTTTTTATTAGGTTACACAAGTTTACCATAGGAAAATAGACTATACACTTTTATTTTCTCTGATTTTAATGAATTAGCGAATATTTACAAACGTATTTTGAGGAGGTTTACAGAAAACAACTACTAAAATTTTTAACGTTTTTTTATTCTATTTTGCCTTATTTCAAATAGAAATGTCCAAAAAATTTAAAGAAACAGAGGACTATAAAAAAACAACACTGAACGTAGGAAAGAATAAAGCTACCTTGTCGGGTTGCACGAAGATTTTATTCAACAATTAACTAACCAGACAACTTTGCTTTGACTATATTTCCTCACAATCAAAGTGGCCTAGTTACGATAATTCTTGGGTCATTTAGGGCCAATTGTATAGGTTTAATTTAAACTGCAAGTTATAGTTAAACCGCAGTTTCGTGTCAAATGTCCTTTGCATAGCCAACTGTACTGACAACCTGGTATTTGACTATTAACTGACATATTTAGTACCCGTTAAACTCTGTTGATGGTAGATTTTCTTGTAGTACGCGCCGAATAATTTTCGCAGGTTTTCCGGACACATCTTTAACAGCTTTTCAACAGGCTTTCTACAGGAGGTATTAATAATTTGACGGTGTATACCTGCCATAATGGCTTCATGGCAATGCACATGTTTGTAATTTGTATTGTTGTCCAATTCGTACAGAGGAAGAACGAAAACTTTGCACGTTGTCTTTGTACCGGGTGAACAACTAAGAATGGTCGTCGGGTATATCTCGGAAACTACTAAACGTAGAAACTTGGGATAAAAAAAATTATGATTAAAGCGGTCATGAGAAAATTCTGGAAATAATTTTTAAGTTCCGCATTTTGCCGCAAGAGGGCGTAATTGAAAAGTAAATTTTAAAATTTTACATAACTCCGAAAATTCCACATTAAGGTATATGTTTGATAACACCATTTTAAAGCTTGGATACCTATGCATCATTCTTGTCTTATGCTCATTGGCGTACCGACTTTAATAAGAGTGGGGGAAGCTGTTCAAAGTGTAAACATTTAAATCGCTGTAACTTCTAAACGACTTAACCAATTTCAGCAAACTAAAGACTGTTTGGAAGAGAAATATATGCACTTTCACCAGTCGTATTTAGTTGTCCATAATAGTTCTCAATAAAATTGCTAGAGGGCGCAATTTGTAATAATAATAGTTTTTTTGATTTTATCCCGAAAATTCAAATCATACGGTATAATTATGATACCATAATCGAAAAGATTATGACCGCAGCTCGATATCTTTGTTCGTTTCAGAGTTATTGCCAAAACATTAATTTTTAATACAAATTGCGCCCTCTAGCAATTTTATTTGAAACTATTGTATACGATTGGATAAGACAATTAAAGGTACTTACCTTTCTCTTCCAAACAAGCTTAAATTGAGTGAAATCGGATAAGTCGTTTAGAAGTTACAGCGATTTTAATGTTTACACTTTCAATAGCTTTTCCCACTCTTATCAAGTGAAAGTGAAAACATTAAAATCGCTGTAACTTCTAAACGACTTATCCGATTTCACTCAATTTAAGCTTGTTTGGAAGAGAAAGGTAAGTACCTTTAATTGTCTTATCCAATGGTACACAATAGTTTCAAATAAAATTGCTACAGGGCGCAATTTGTATTAAAAATTAATGTTTTGGCAATAACTCTGAAACGAACAAAGATATCGAGCTGCGGTTTTACTATTTTTTCTAGAAAATTTCATCTTCTTTTCGTTTATGGTATCATAGTTATACCGTATGATTTGAATTTTCGGGATAAAATAAAAAAAACTATTATTATTACAAATTGCGCCCTCTAGCAATTTTATTGAGAACTATTATGGACAACTAAATACGACTGGTAAAAGTGCATATATTTCTCTTCCAAACAGTCTTTAGTTTGCTGAAATCGGATAAGTCGTTTAGAAGTTACAGCGATTTAAATTTTTACACTTTGAACAGCTTCCCCCACTCTTATTAAAGTCGGTACGCCAATGAGCATAAGACAAAAATGATGCATAATTATCCAAGCTTTAAAATGGTGTTATCAAACCCATACCTTAATGTGGAATTTTCGGAGTTATGTAAAATTTTAAAATTTACTTTTCAATTACGCCCTCTTGCGGCAAAATGCGGAACTTAAAAATTATTTCCCGAATTTTCTCATGACCACTTTAATCATAATTTTTTTTATCCCAAGTTTCTACGTTTAGGAGTTTCCGAGATATACCCGACGACCATTCTTAGTTGTTCACCCCAAGTCCACCGGTTTTCGCCAGTTTTTAAAATTATATTTATACCAGTGGCAGCTCTTGACTTTAGATCTAGACCAATAATTCTATAGTAAATACTTTACTACTACTCCCGTCAGTCGTTTGTCCAAAAAAAGGTCCTCTTCTAGCATTTTTAATTTTAATCTTTTGCTCTAAACCCAAAGAGCTAAAATTATCCCACATCCACAGTCGAATTCGAAGTAAAACTGTTTCAGCCGTATTCACTGAATGGGTCTAAATTTAAGTCTTAAATTGACAGTTCTTGGTTTAAAATGACAAGTAGTGTCAGATTAAGTCAACTAAGGCGTGAGAAAGGAGACGTGGCGCCGACGTGGAGCCAAAGAGACCTGTTTTTTCGTCATTTCTATAGAACTATATGAAACAGTTTACATTGAGCAGACGTGGCGCAGGCACAATCGTTTGTTGCCCGCGCCACGTTTTTTCTTAGTCTCGAGTGGCGTATGGAGGCGACGTGTCTTTTCGAACTTGTTGCATCAATAGGTTCAAATCTTAACATAGTATAAAACAAAGTCGCTATCGCCCGTCTGTCCCTATAGCCCTATATGTGCTTAAATCTTTAAAACTACGCAACGGATTTTGAAGCGGTTTTTTTTAATAGATAGAGTGATTCAAGAGGAAGGTTTTTATGTATAATTAGCGACCCGCCCCGGCTTCGCACGGGTGCAATTTCAGAAAGTGGCATGCCGGGTACTAATATATCGGGTTTGTATTTATACCAGCGGGTTGCAACGCATGCCGGGTACACGCTAGTAATAAGAATAAAATGCTTGTACCCACCAATCAACTTTTTTACTTAATCGCCAATTAACAATACCCGGCCAAATTTAGCCGATTAGAAAACGCCCAGAAACGTCGTTTTGTTTCAAGTCGTTGCTTTTTTGGTGTAATTTAAATTTTTGGCTAAATATTTGCAATTCTAATACTGTTATGAACATAGACGAGCTTGGTTTGTATGACAATGACCTAGATGTACTGATATTGTACGTGATGGGTTTCCTAGAAATTTTAACAAGTGGTCAAATTATATTGAAGAGATGTCTGACTTGGGGTTTTTAAGATTTCGGTTAACAAAGCCTAAAATATATTCATCCCCTTCTTATTTACGACAATCTAGTTGAAATAACTTTAATTAAGTAGATAAAAGGTAAACTTGGAAGATCATACTTTCATCCCCAGAAAGCGATTTCAAAACATTAAAATGAAAAGTAGATTTAAATACGAATGTACGAATGATACGATGACCACTTACATAGGAGTATCGGTAAATAATAAAACTAAAATTATGACAGACCTTGCCTAAAAAATGCCTACAACTAGGCAGCAGTTTTGGGTCGAGCTTCCCGCAAATTATGGCTCAGTTGACTAATTAATGAAGGTCTTTAATTTGCGTTTAAGTTTAGATTAGTATTTTTCGCCTTATATGGTTTCTTCTGTTATTAGCCATAAAAAAATTTTCAGTGCATACACTGTTTCGTTAATATTGCTTTTTTATTTCCATCGTAAAACTGTTTATGAATTGCTTATATCATTATTTATTTCTAAGTCTAACTTTTTAATTTTAAAAAATAATCAGCTATTTTGGCCGCAATTGTAATTATTATAATGCGCTTTTCTTTTTATTTTTCAAATTTCATTAAATTATCTTTAAAAAACACAAAACGGTACTGGATAAATACATACATATTTCTCAAAACTCACTTCTTTCACATACTGTTTGGCCTAGTAGGCAAGTTATTGACTACCGAAGAACAAAAAATCCTTGAAAAAAGCGGGATTGCCAGCTAATTTTTGTTATTTCTAATTTAGTAACCGTTTTAGTAAATTATGCAAAGAAAAACTTGGTAAATAAACAATTTTAAAATATCGTGATTAAAGCAAATAAGAGAATTAACTAATTCTGATTAACGTGTAAATTGGTAAAATGATTTTTTTTATAATTTTATTAATCAATTAAATTGGCTTAAATTTATTTTTTACATGTTAATAATAATGGTTATTATTTTCTATATTTTGTCAGCTTCCATATAATGAACTGTTAAAGTTACTTTGGAATAAAGGCATTTTACAGTAAATAAAAATGCATCTACTGTGGGCGACTCTACAAAACGGCCTTTTCTATATGTTTCAACCACGCCACGTCAACGTTACGTCGCCGACACGTCTCCTCTGTTTGAATCAGGCCTAAGCCTGTAGTGCAATTTTTTTCTGGTTTTTCTGTAAATTCCTAAATGGCCTATCCAATCGAGTTAGTGGTTAATGCTAGCGGTTATTACCTCAAATGGCAAAATATGTTACAGTTCTGCAGGTCACTTGGATTTCGGTATTTACCGCGCACCGTATCTTATTGGCTTTATAATTTGACATGATTAGAAACAAATATTGTGGGAAAAACACAAATTTAAAAAACTTTAACAAATTTTAATCGTATTAATTTTGTTTACACAAAAAACCAAAAAGGTGAAATTAGCTGAATCACCACGCCTGTCAATTTTATTATCAATCCTAAATACCCAGCTTCCTAGCACGGTTACTGGTGGGTTAACCGTAGTTAAACGCAGTTTTACGTCAAACGATGACGTCACAGTTAATTCCAATCCTTGCTTGAACACACCGGTATTTACTTTTGGTTTGAACCACCCTTTGCTTGGACAGATCTAATGGAAAACGTTCTTTGACGCGTACTGTTTTCTTTAATAGAGCTAAAATATTTTCGCTACAACATCCCGGTTATTTATTGACAAAATGAGTTAATTGCAAAAAAATCAAATTAACGCGAAAAAATTATTTATTTTGTATTAATCCAATGACACTGTAATAAGATCTAAATATTTTGATGGAATAAATTTAAAACTCTTTAGTGAACAAGGGTTTTAATTTTTATGAAAATAATTATTTACTAGACAGCGTGACCAGTAAAATCCGCATCATATGGGATTTTTTTTTATTAATAACTTTATTCAAAATTTGACTTTGGCATCAAGTTCTGCTTCGATCGAGATGAAAATTAAGCAAAAAAATAGTAGTCACGTGATTCGCATTATCTGTCAAATTTCAATTTTTTCCAAAAAATAATTCAAAAGTAGGGTTATTTCTGAAAGTATCGAAAAAAGTTTTTTTTAATGCAGTTTCTAGTCCACATGCATAAGATAATTTTGATTTTTTACCTATATTTTGTAAATTACACCACTTTTGCAAAATAGGACACAACGCAACCTACATAAAACTTCTTAGTTTTGACAATGCTTTATTTCAGATACATTTCCTTTAAAGTAGCGCCATATTAAATGTGTGTTTTTCTACAAAATCAAAATTGGGCTATTAAAATTTGGTCGCATGTGAAGCAAAGTTTATTTGTTCTTGACCCTGTATAAGGTAACTTCATAAAATAAGTATTTTTGAAAACGTCGTTTGTATCTGAAAGTAATACACCTTAATATTAAGACAAAAAAGAACACAGTGTCATCAGTAAAGTGTTCATTAAGTGGAAAATAAATTTTAGTGGTGGGTAAAAAATCAAAAATCTTATGCAGCTGAAATTCTGCATGTGGGTTAGAAACTGCATTTAAAACGCTTTTTCTAATAACTTTTTTCGATATTTTCAGAAATAACCCCACTTTTGAATTATTTTTTTGAAAAAATTAAAATTTGAACCACGTGACTACTATTTTTTGCTTAATTTTCATCTCGATCGAAGCAGAACTTGATGCCAAAGTCAAATTTCGAATAAAGCTATTAATAAAAAAAAAATCCCATATGATGCGGACTTTACTGGTCACACTGTATATAAATAATAATGAAAATATAAAATGCAACTCCACAGAACAAAATATTACATTGATTAACGTATCTACGTTAGGTTAGGTTTGGGAGGCAGTTTACCTAAATAGATATGACCAATTAAGCAACGCCCTGTTTTATCAACACCAAATGGTGTTGGTTGTATACTACCTGTCAAAGAAGACCATGCGAAGAATAGTACCGTGTATATGACAGGTAGGCAAAAAGTATATTATTTAAAACTTTAGGAAATAGCTTTTTTGATGCAACGCTGTAGCTTTGCTTAAGATAGTATTAAGGTTGGTTTTGAATCGGAATTACATTTTATAAAACATAAAGCCTTACACATCTCTCTGGCGAATTGTTTGTTTTATTCGTTTATATTTCTCAAATATGCTGTTAAAAATTTAAGTAGTTTTACGCCGAATTACACAAAGATGTCAAACAATAATTAACTAACCAGTGACTTTGACTGTGACATAAATGACATTGACAGAAACGATTTTATCACAATCAGAGCGGTCCGGTTAGCTTAATTCGTGATTTGCTAATTACTTTAGTAAATACTAAACAACTTTGACTGTGAGTAAATTATATTTGCCAATGTCATTAGTTGTTAAAACCCCTATGCAACCCAACATTAATCATGTAAACCACCAAAAATAATAAATTGGTTACAAAAAAAGTCGAGTTTTAATGAATAAAATAAATAACACTGATATGTCGGCAACATTATTTACAATAGCATCCAGTTTTATATACATTTACACACTTTCCACCATTAATCGGTACATATAGGCTGAAATGGTTTTTAACCTACTTTAAACAACATCATTTACAAGTCTTGTAATATTATAAAAAACGAATATACACGAAAAAGTAGTTTATTTACAGATTTATTATCTACATTTTGATGTTTTAAACTAATTGCACATTTACCACGATATTGTGGAAGTATATTTTTGTCAATAAATAGTTTTGGACTCATCTTTTAGATACCACAAAATTTTTAATATTATACTCTGGTGACTAATATATAAATAAAAATAAATAAATACATTTCCGCTACTTATCAAAAGAATACATTAACAAAGATAAGTTTTTAGCCACATTAAAAAAAAATTTAAAAAAACCCTCACAATTTCAAATATTTAAAGCTTTCTCACGTCAAAGCCAAGACTTAAAAGATATGCAAGAGCTAAATAAATAACTGGGCCTTTCTTATTTTATTTTTTAGTTTTTGTTTTAACTTTGTATAATAAATACACATTATTGTGTAATTTTTGCTGACCCAACACACGCAATTCTTAAATGTTTTTATAACAATACGCTTATGACTATCTTACTCTGTAAAAGGCACTGTATATTTCAACCAGAATGTTTCGAGAGGTTCAATGGCATATCTGTAACAATAAACATACATTCAGGTCCATTTAATTAAATATTATACAGGCATGGAAATGCGTTGTCCGTTAAAGTTAGAAGAGTAAAAATCGCAAAGCCCCCACTCTATCGTATCGTATCTCGCTGACCGTTCTCCTGGAGTCACGCCGCCCGCTTCAACTGCATTTTAAATCTTAGTGCTATTTACGCTGTCGAAGGTAGATGTATTGTTGGAGAAGGGTGCCATAAAAATTACGTATTCAAGGCATGTTTTAATTTTTAATTTGTAGAAATAGTCCATACTTAAAGTGGAGTTGAAAGTATGAAAAGGAAAGAAAAACACAAAGTCTTACTCCACAAAATTTAATAGAATAAAAAATTCTTAGTTTAAAGGTCTCTACATGTTTCGAACGTAGAAACGTTCATCATCAGGAGACAGAAAAATTTATTTTATGATGATGGTGTTAGCAAAAGAGAAAATTAGAACCTTAATGGAGCTTTTATGGACTTAAAAAATTGAAGTGTAGAAGAAACATGATATGAAGAAAATTGATAAGGATTAAACCTCAGTACCCCAAAAACGCTTTTTACCACGTAATATTATTGTGATACAACAATTTTATCCTCATAATGTCTTACAGACATATATATGTTTGATAAGTTTTTTTAAATTTAAATAATCTTTGACACCTTCTTAGAAAGGTTTTTTCTTCTTCCCTATTTTATTTGGTTGGTTTAGACCCCCTTTAATAACGTTTTTAAATACTCAGTTTTAACCATTTTCAATTTTCTTCATATCATGTTTCTTCTACACTTCAATTTTTTAAGTCCATAAAAGCTCCATTAAGGTTCTAATTTTCTCTTTTGCTAACACCATCATCATAAAATAAATTTTTCTGTCTCCTGATGATGAACGTTCCTACGTTCGAAACAGGTAGAGACCTTTAAACTAAGAAATTTTTATTCTAATAAATTTTGTGGAGGAAGACTTTGTGTTTTTCTTTCCTTTTCATTTTAATTTTTAGTTTATCAGTGAATTTTTTGCCGTCTGAACGAGATAAAAGAACAAAACTCGTACGAAACTTACAAAGAAATCAATTTTATCCAGCAATTTAGCTTTAAATTTTAACGCGCTACCAATTTATTTGTATTTGCAGAAAAAATATTTTGCCCAAAAATAATATTGAATCTTTTCAAAATACCCTTTTAAATTGAATTGGCTAGAAAAATGGAATTAATGCGACAACTTTTCGGCTTTTCAAAACATGCAGGATTTTAATTAAAACGAATTACAACAAGATAAAAATAATTTATAAAAATGGTCTCTAGAAAGCGTGTTTTATGTCGTTAAAAGTTTCTTAGCAAAGATTTTGTCTAAATATGCTACTTGGGCTACAATTGTAAATTGTATCTGAGAAAATAAATTATTTGGTTTGAAATGATTGGTATAATTTATACACCAGGGTTGAAGCTTTTGAAAATGGTAAAAAGTGAAAAAAAAATAATAGTAGGATGAAACCCATTGGAAAAGGAAAAGTTAATGTGGAATCTTACGTTTTTCGAGTAATTAAAGTATACATTTTAATAAATAGCTCAAAATTGTACATAATGATTTTAAAAAAAAAATTCGGATTTGAGTTTTTTTCATTTCTTTGCATTTTTTGAGAACATTTACCATGGTAATGTATTTTTTTACACCATCAGAAAGTAGAGATTTTAACGAACCAAAAGCCCACCGACTTTTTTAAAAAAGCAGATATTTTGACGTGAGAATTTTCGATTGAAAATTAGGGTGCTTTTTCGATATTAAGGTGGAATTATCAACGTCATTCAATCTATTGCCAACCTATAACCTATTTCGCGTTATTTTTTCAAGTTTATTATTTTATTGACTAACATTTAAATAAAATCAGTATCGTCGGCACATTACTTAGGTAATATCTGATATACTACAAAAATATCAATTTATTTCATTGCTAATTTTGGGAGAATTGTATAGTGAAAGAACAATGACATAATAATGTTAAAAAAAATCTTACCCGATATTTTTCGCTATACAATTCTCCTAAAATAAGTTATGAAATTCCTTGATATTTATTAAATAGGTCAATTATTACCTATAGAATATGAAGTCGATACTGATTTTATTTAAATTTTGTGTAAAAGCTAGAAAACATAAATAAATCTACGCGAAATAGGTTACATGTTGGCAAGCATGTTGATACTCCCACCTTAAGTCAAAATAAAGTGAAAAAATAAACATTTTAAATCAAAAAAATTACAGTGTATTTGGGACATAAAAAGGTAAGGTTTCACCAAATTTCGTGAAAAAAATTTTTTTTTTGTATAAATAGATATAAAAAAACCAACAACTTGGTTATTTGAATTTTTCACATAAATTTTAAGGTTATGTGAAAAAAGTGTAAATACAAAACTTGTAGATCTTTTTATTACCTACAACTTTGCCATTTAACGTTTTTCCATAGGACTTTTAGTGTTTTGCCGGAAATCGAGATAAATCGTTTTCTACCCTTAAAAACTCACCCCTTTCAACTTCCCGACCTCGGATCGCCCGTAAATTATTTTTCCTTTCATTTTTGTTATATTCTCTTCCTTTTCCAATGGGTTTCATCCTACTATTATTTTTTTTGGTTTCAAAAATTAGCGACCCTGGTCTATTAGTTGACCGTCTGTTTCAATTGTAGACAAATATCAAAAACTTACTTTTACGGATTTATTACAGAACTAACATTTGAAAACTTACCTACGACGCTCTCACCTCTAACATCCACTCCATCTCTCCCCACATCCTCCCTTACCCACGAAGAAGGCGGTATGTGTGCTTCCCTCCTAATGACCACCGGATGAGCCACAGAGTGAACCGGATGAGCGGGGTGAGGAGGGGGCGGCGCGTGAGGGTGCGCCGGATGGTGATGGTAAACGGGCGGCGGAACCATATACCCTGCCCGCCCGTACACCCCTGGTCCATAATAGGGCGGTATCGGTGGAAACGAGTACATGTACGCCGTTGGTCCTAAATAGGGCTGCGGCGGAGGAGCGTAGGGGGGTGGGTAGCTGCATTTCTCAACGTGCTAAAAAACGATTACATTAATTGTTTTTAGATAACTGGTTTAGGTTACAAAAACCATCTTTAAACGTTAACACCCGTATTCATTAGAGAGGTAATTTAATTCATTAAAAAATTTCATGTTGGGTTGCACAAAGGTTTTAAACAATAAATAACTAACCAAGGAACTTTGACTGTGACACAAATTACATTGACCAACAATATTTACTTACAATCAAAGTTACCCGTTAGTAAATCAAGAAATAAGCTAATCGTGCTACTTTGATTGTGCGAAAATCATTTCTGTCAATGTCATTTATGTCACAGTCAAAGTGAATGGTTAGTTAATTATTGTTTAAAATCTTTGTGTAACCCGACAGTAGTCTCCCAGTTGTGTTTTTTTTAACCATGTCATTGTTTTAAGACGCTATATAATATAATATCCAGAAGCTTTCAAAATTGGTATAATAAAACCTATTTTAAAAAATGGAGATTCTAGTAAAACTAGTAATTATAGACCAATAACATTAATATCTTCGATAGCAAAAGTATTCGAAAAAAGTTGAAAATTAATAATTAAAAATTATTTAGAAAAAATAAATTTTATTTCTAATAAACAGTTTGGGTTTCAAAAAAATAAATCAACACAAAACGCTATCTAACAGAACAAATATATGATGCACTAAATAATAAAAAAACCTTTAGTATTTTTCTAGATTTAGCAAAAGCTTTTGATACTGTTAGCCATAATTTACTGTTAAAAAAGTTTGAAAATATTGAATTAGAATTAATTTAAAATTATCTGAAAAATAGGCCAACTTATGTTCAAATAGATAAAGAAAAAAGCTATCCAAAAGTATTTAAATATATGTATAACAATTTTAGGACCATTATTTTTTAATATTTATATTAACGACTTATCTTAACATAGTATAAAACAAAGTCGCTATCCTGTTCATGTCCCCTTATGTGCGTAAATCTTTAAAACTACGCAACGGATTTTGAAGCGTTTTTTTTAAATAGATAGAGTGATTCAAGGGGAAGGTTTTTATGTATAATACATGCATAATATTATAGAGAAACACTGATAAACACTGATAAATTAGAGTAGGGAGAACGAACGACCCAACCTAACCGGTCCCCGGCCCTTTCAACGATCGATCCGAAGCACCGAAGCCGGAATAGACGAAGACAGACTATGTTTTATGCATGGATGTGAATTGTGGACGTATAATGACGGGCTGCAACGCAGGCCGGGTACACGCTAGTTTAGTATAAATGCGATGGGCAAATTCATAGTTTTGCTAATGATACTACAATTTTTTATACCGATACAAATTGGGACAACTTAAATATTAAAATACTTAAATAATAAAAAAGATTTTAAAATTATAAAATATTGATTTGATAACAATTTGTTAACAATTAATTTTAATAAAACAAATTATATTCCTTTTACTTTAAACCTAAATAACCTACCAAGAAATATGAATAGTAGGTATTCAAATAAATGAAGACATTCAAATTTTTAAAGTTAATAAAATAAAATATTTAGGAATAATTTTTGACAGTAAATTAAATTGGAATTTTCACTTAGAATACTTAATTAAAAAATTAAGAAGTTTACTACCGATTTTTAAAAATATTAAAATTTTTTTAAATGTAAGACATATGGAAATATTATAGTACGTGTTAGTGAAAACTCATTTAAATTACGGAATTTTAGGTTGGGGAGGAATAAATAGAACTTTAGTTAAAAAATTAGAAATATTACAAAAAAGGTTTCTAAAAATTATATTTAATAAAGATTATCTTTATCCTTCAAAAGAATTATATTCAGAAACAAAAAAATTGAACATAAGACAACTTTACATTTATAACATCTAAATATATATATTTAAAAATAAAAACCTTACACAATTTAAAAACCATAATCATAATACACGTCATAAAAATGAAATAACCATAAAACCTAAAATAAATAAGTCCATAGGACAAAAAAATTTCAAGATTTATGTTTTTATTTAAACGATTATTTACCAACAAAAATTAAAAAATTGATTTCATTAAAAAATTTAAAGTCGAAATAAAAAGATGGATATTAAAAACAGGCAATTTAAAAATATTTTTAGAAAATGCTTTAATTAATATTGTTCTGAATAATTTATATAAGTAATATTTTTACTTAAAAATTATAAATTAATTATTTTATTATAGGTAATATATTTCTTAAAAAAAAACTGCGTTTTCACTATAAATTAACATTTTTATTTAAAACTTCATTTTTAATGCATATTTATGATTTATGATTTTACATACTAAAACAAAAAATAAGATTTGCCCCTAACAAGCTCAGCTTCAGGGGATTGAAGAATAAGTTTATAGAAGACAACATAAACATATTTATTACATTATTAAATTTTAAATAAATATGATGTTTTTGAGTTAATTTGATTTTCTTGCAATTAAATCGTTTGACCGTAATAGTTATAATTTTTAACAAGTGCGGGGAAAAATACACTTTTCCGCGCGCGGTCGGGTAAGCAGTTGGTTAAAGAAAAACGAAAAAATATTTACAATATAAGACTTTCTTCTAAAATTTGTCATTTTGAATCTAGAACTGTCAATTTAGAACGGTTTTAAAATAAAAACTCACCGTTAGTTCTATCGATCTTAGCCTATCCACACTTTCTGAATACAGTCGGTCCTCTGAAGTAATCGGAGAGCAATACCTTGCTCCAGGAGGTGGTATAGGCCCCATTTGAGGTACTACTGGAGAAAATCGACTAGGAGAATGACTGGGTGAATTTTTCAAGCTGTTTTTGTGATGATCTTCAGCTAATAACGATGTTATACTGTAAGAAATGTTATATTGGTAATTTACAAAAACATATACCCGTACACCGGGTATCCCAATGATGCGACAACGTAAAATACCGTCGTTGTGTGTCAAATGCTCCATGTTTGAACGGTGTTTTACTTTTAACTCTGCTAAGTGTACAACTCACTTCCTCACTTCCCGACTTCTTTAAGATTCTCACTCCAAACAAATTTAGACAAAATACATTTAAATATCTCTTCGCCAATCAAGCTGCAAGATAACAAGGCACAAAACATTTGTTTTTCTCTTCTTTAAATGTTTATATGGTTATAACGTATTGCGCGCGTACCTACTCTTAAGGTTTTTTTTTAATTATTATTATATTTGTTAATTTTGAGGTTAAGTCGATCAGGGTGGATAACATAAGTGTTATGCACATCTGGACTTCGCCTTTTCTGATTATTAAGCTGTACCTAACCGTTATTGGCTATAGTTCTGAATTGTAATATTATTATTTTTAATGCTTGAATTATTATTATTATTATTATTATTATTATTAAATTGCACTGATACGTCATTTGAACGCCTATTTACTTGGGGAGCAATCACGATATCACGTGATCTCTGGCAAAATCTACGTTTAGCTTCGTGGCTATCGCAGCTCAGATGGAAGTTGTAGAGATAGGTATCTTTTTGCTACGCCTTTGCACCGGCATATTTCTTTATTTCATTTTGTCCGGTAAATCAACTTACCATGTACTCATTTGCGGCCGGTAAGTGGAACATTACAGTATTAGGTACTGTAATGTATTGCCTAGCAACCATCTTTTGTTTTTAGAAATAATGACTTTTTACTTTGGATTTTTGACAAGTTGTCACTTAAAATTATAGGAAACAAAATGTTCAAGTACACATATTGAGCATTAATTATTTAATTCATCATATATACATTAAACTAAATTAAACTTGGAATATAATAATACCTATATAAGTTTTTAAAACTTATAATAACAGTAACTGTCATAATTCAAAACAAAATAAAGGCAATCATGGCAGACTATAAAAATGCGTTCCACGCCCCGACTAGTATTTATTGGAAAATCGCTATTTTGGCAGCATTTCTTACTATAAATAATATACTGTTTTCTACCAACTTTAGTAAATGAAAAATGTTGCGCAACTACAGAATAGGCTCTCTTTTACAATTTTTTAAATAGTTTGCTTAACTAAAGTTAGTAATTTTTATTTTGTTTTGATTATATATCTATCGATACCAAATAACTTTGTGTAGATGCTTTAACTTGTAAAAGTATTTTTTCTACCAACTTTAGTAAATGAAAATTATTACGCAACTACAGAATATACTCTCTTTTACAATTTTTTAAATATTTTGCTTAACTAAAGTTAGTAATTTTTATTTTGTCTTGACTATATATTTATCGATTCCAAGTAACTCTGTTTAGATGCTTTAACTTGTAAAATTATTTTTTCTACTAACTTTAGTAAATGAAAAATATTACGCAACTACAGAATAGACTCTCTTTTACAATTTTTTAAATATTTTGCTTAACTAAAGTTAGTAATTTTTATTTTATTTAAACTATATCCAGTGATACCAATTAATATTGCCAATAATATTTTAAAATTTGTAATAAACATTTTTATTAAATCTTTTTAAAAAGGATTATAATGACAAAATGCAATAAAATATCATACGATACACGTCCGTTAGGTGTTATTACAGCACTCGTTTATATTCCAGATTCGGCTCCTACGTCGCCTCGTCCGTAAACCAACTCGTACTGTAATAAGTCACCTACCGGCCTTGTAACGTAAAATACTATTCCTACCCCTCGGTCTATTATTCTTTCGTTCGGTAACCTTGGAAACTCACAGAGCTGTCACATTCCGATTTTGATTAATGAAGTTTAAATGAAAGTGCGTTTTTAGGAATATTTTTGTGCATTTTCGGTGTTTTCTGAAAGTATTTTGCCATTATTTTGATTAATTTCTGCTTACGAGATATTTTTGTGCTATATTGTTGCGTCAACTACATTTTAAATCTCCTGAACACGAACATAATAGAGTCGTATAAACCAGCTCTGGCGCGTTAAAAAAATATTGCACCTTGCTCTAGTAATTATATTTCTATTCAGCACATTCAAGATATTATATGCTAGAAAAATCGTTAGGTACTTTTGGTTTCGTGTTGTATGTTCATTCTTATTTAAATTTTTTTAAATGAAATTTAAACAAACGTAGTTTTTATTGTTTTAATATTTACGGGTAAGCTATTATATAATATCATTAATTATACAGGGTGTGCTCCAAATACGTGTACAAAATGCTAGCACAAATTCCTGATGCTAAAATTTGAGGATCTAGCCCAATTAACCTTAGTCCAAAAGTTGATAGTTTCCAAAATACACAGGATACAGATAAAGTTATATTTTTTTTTTAACATTTTTGTAAATATTTCTCTAAATAATAGCAATAATTGCACGAAATGTGATACTTAGAGGTTTTTTAGGAAGAAAATCGAGATCTGGTCACAGTTACATACACATAACAAGCTCGAAATGTCATCTAACTAACTAAAAACGACACGAATGAAAATAGAAGTTTCCGAATAGAAATGAACGTCTTGCAGATAGATATAACCAGTAGTAAGCAGATGGAACGTTTCAAAACTACCGTTAAATGTAAAAATTAAAAAAAAAAAACGTTATTCTCAACGATTTTTTTAATTAACATTAGTGTTCGTTTCAGTTAAAAGATAACCAATTGGAAAGTTGGCGTGTTTTTGCACTAGATGTAAAAATAGACCACGAAAAAAACCCATTATGTAATGTATCATATAAAACTTTTGGTCTTTCAGTTGACATCATAACAAATCATGATAAAATTAAATTGTAATTACGTATTATTTACCTGAAAATAAGGCCAAAAGTTTTACCCATTTAGTAAGACTTCAAAACTGCGATTTTGAAAAGTGAAACTTTACAAATTTTAAAAACATAAGTTTGCCTTACCTATAACTGCAATTTCTTGGCGTTTTACTTGCGTTAATAGATGTATCTTCGACGCCATTGCTTCTTATCGATGTGCTTAATGGCGGTGGTGTGGAATTATCTGTTTTTTCAGTTTTAACTACTAGAGTCGGGGGCGTTTTGGCTGCAGGAGGGCAGGCAGTTTGGGGACGTCCTCGGCTTCTAAATAAAAAAAATATTTTAATTTGACAAATTTTTTGGTGTAAATCGAAGAACCAAATTTTCGATAACTTTGTGCATAGAGAAACATGCATTTACGCAGCGGCCTCGAGCCTCGCTATCGGCCATTTACGTGGAATGTCTAGGTTCACTTAGTTTATGCTTTGTGTAATAAATTTGGCTCAATGTCACGAATCTAGCCGTTAGATGTTCAAGCTTAATGCATCAAGAGTTCGTGGTCTGTTTGTGTAGACCATAGATTTCAAATAACCGCACAAAAAGTAATCTAAAGGTGTTAAATCACAACTTGTCGGAGGCCAGCTAACAGTTGCATTTCTTACAATTATGCTTTCATTAAACTTTTCTTGCCATACGTCGATAGTGGCATTAGCAGTGCATCATGTGGCATCCTATTATTGGAACTCCATGTCCTCCAAATAAGGTTCATCTAAATTTCAAATAATCTGTTAATTAGTCGGTATCGCTCATCACTCAATGTAACTGCACCTCCTACCTCAATTTGGGAAAAAATGATCCGATAATGCCACCATGTCATAAACCACACCATACAGAAATCGATTTGCTAAAATTATGATGAGTTTCAAGTTGCCCTAAACTCCAAGCATAAAATTTTCGCTCTTTTCGCAAAAAAACGCCAATATATCGTCGTTATTTTAAGCCCTAATTATTGAGCACGACGAGGAATTGATAAATGTGCAACCTTTCCACCACTAGCTCTTACAGCAGCAATATTTCCTACACATCTTGCATTTCAATCTCTCGTTGGTGTTTTCACCTTGTTCAGAGTAAAATTATTTTCCAATCTTTCAACGATTCGACGAATAGCAAGCAAAGAAGGGTGACTGTGTAGACTACTGTCGACCATAGTTTTCGCGAAGTACAGGTTGAGTATTCATAAAAGAATGTCTATTTTATGCAAACAGGAAACAATATTATGTGGAAGTCAGGGGAGCTAACTCAATCTTATATGAGTAATTCTGGGGTTCTTCACGGCTGAAACTTTTTTTGGTAATAGCGATTAATAGGATGGCTGGGATAGTCAATTGTACAAAACCGCTTATATTTGCGGATGACTTTATGATGTTTATGGAGGTGTTGACTCGGAGTGGCCGTGGTCATTTGCAGGTTGATCTGAATGGAGTGACTGAATGGTGCGTAATAAATTAATTTCATTGGAATACAAAAAGGCGTTGTCTTTTACTTTAAAGAAAAATGCTTTGAAATTGGATTAGCTCATTGATGCGATTAGAAAGGGTAACGACTTATAAGGACTTAGATCTCGCTTTTTATGAAACGTTAAGTGTCAATGAAGATGTCAAAACTAGAATTGCTGTCGAATATAAGACCATGAGCTTCATAATCAGATTGACCCGATATTCTAATACTGATGTATGTCTTCGATTATGACCGATGAAGACATGGATATAACTATAGACGGCAACAAAATCGAACAAAAATAGGAATATCTGGGGCACACCATCAAACTGGGGAAACAAAACCAAACTGCAGAGATCTCAAGAAGAACAAGACTATCCTGGGCGGCGTTTGGTAGGCTGGGCTACGTTCTGAAATCTCAAGTCATCCCAATTAATCTTAGAAGAAAAGTGTATGATTCCTGCATTTTGCCGGTAGCAATATATGGACTAGAGACTATTTCTTTAACAAAAAACAGCGCAGAAAGACTGAGAATAGTCCAGAGAGCGATGGAGCGCGCGATGTTGGGATGTAGCCTGAGAGATCACCTGAGGAATGAGATCCGAAGAAGAACAGGGGTTACGGACGTTCTAAGAAGAGTAGCGGAACTCAAATGGAGATGGGCGGGCCATGTTGCCAGGCAGGACCCATCCAAATGGACAAATAAAATAATACAGTGGCAACCCAGAACCACAAAAAGAAACACGGGAAGATCACAAAAGCGTTGGCGAGATAACATCCAGAAGACAGCAGGGAGAAATTGGATTCAAGCAGCTCAAAACAGGAAAACATGGAAATTACTGGAAGAGGCCTACATTCAGGAGTGGATGAACACAGGCTGAAGAAGAAGAAGAAGAAGCTGGAGTGTTATTGGGTTACATCAATATATTATTTGGAGTAGGTCCTTGGACAACGTAAATTTTTAAAGGTTTATAATAGAATTAGATTTAATCCCGAAAAATTCTATAACCATCACCAACTACGAAATATCTTTAATAGAATGTCTTTAGAGGATAGGACTATGGCATGCTTGGTGTATCTGCCTAAAGTTTTCTCAAAGTGCAGATAATCCAGAGTGACTTTCTCAGTTATCCTTCTCGTTCAATCACATAAGCAATAGACATAAAAGGATACAACGTTTAGGAAAGTGCACTATTGAAGTAATGAATTTTCCAGTCTCTGGTAGTCTGTTTCCCAAGCCAGATTAATATTACCGATTCATTATTTTATGACCCTTTTTAAGCTTTTTGTTATAAATACAGATCAACTGCATACAACCTGCTGGAAGATATCTTGTTTGTAAAGGTATTAAGGAAAATTTTTTTAGAGTTCTACGTGACCAGAAGGCAACAATAATGAAGAGCCTCTCTAGAAATTTGGATGCAAAAACGTTACATTAGAAACTTCAATCGAGAAAAGTCAAGCTCTAACGGCAGAAAAGCAATAAGAAAATATCTGGATTCCCTATCCCTAGTAAAGTGTAACTAAGAGAAGAGACACAGTTATTTTTACCTTTTTTGTGCAGAATTTGACGTTCCATCATCACTGGATCCTGGCCTGTCAGAGCTTGGACTGCTTGATGCTGATGGAGTTCTGTCTCTTTCCATCTCGCGCAAAAAACGTTTTCTAGGCGACACAACGGTTTCTGGTCTGGGTGGAGTACTAAAAAAAATTAGGATAAGAGTGCGTAACAATATATTATTTAACGAGTAGGTATCGACAGTATTCTCGTGAGCTTTTATTAAGGGGCGTATTTTGTTTAATTATTTACTCAGTAAATATTCCAAGATTTTTAAAATTGTAACCCCAGAAAATTTTATTTTTCTTTCTCCATGCGGTTAGCTAAAAATAAAAATTTAGTAAAAAACCCATTTTAGAAAGCAAACCAACTTAAAGTTGCTATATTATTTGAGTTACCCAAAACCACACTCCTTTATGGTTTAAATCGGAGAAAAGCGTTTTGCCCATTCCTATCTTAGTTAGTACCGGTTTTGCGGATTTAACAATTAAACCGAAAGTTGGTATTTTTGAATAAAGAATTTCAAAACTTTTTCGCCAAGTGGTACCATAAAGAAGCTACAGCCTCTTCAAGTGTAGAGAAAACATTATAGCAACTTTAGCCCGCAAAATAATACAGAATCGTATACAGGGCGATTCACGGTCGATGGTACGTTAGGCGTATATAAAGAACCAACTAACGAATTGTTCGAAAAACTTGGTAATTTACATAAACGGACATGCTCTATTTATCTAAAATATATTTGAGTATACAACGTTGCCATTTCTACCAAAAACTAGTAGGGACTTCGATATTTTAAATGGAACATCCTGTAGTTATTTTATTTTTGAAACAACTATTAATTTTTTAACTCCAAAAATTAATACTCTTAAATTTGGTCGGCTTTATCGCTATGCCGTAATCTTAGTTGTGATATACAGGGTGGTTTAAAAATACAGTTAATTTGGTTACTTGAAAAGGTGACCATAAGTATATTTTTTAAATGTAACACCATGTATATTATCACTGATTCAAAAAGCTATCTAAATAATCCCTTTATTTTTGTATATCGTATCTACAACTAGTCAACTTTTTTATTTATAAGCCGTTATTTGAAAAATTCTCTCGACAACTTAATTTCCATTCGGTTTTTAGTAAGTATGCCATGATAACCTCTTATTTGACATAAAATGCATGTCACTTTTGTTACTGTTGTGCTATTTTGTTAATTATTACCGATACAGGTACTGAATACCGCAAGTTTCCTGGCACTTTTAAAGTTGAACCAAACTCAGTAAAAATTTTCTGGATTCGTAAAAATTTGCTGAGGTTTTTAATTTAGAGTTGTGGATTTGACCGGTCAATTTGTTTTCGGTCAATTGACTAAAATAAATTAAAATTTAAAAATGCAGTGGATGAACCTAACTATACCTACTTGCCAAATTTCTTATTTTGTATTTTGGAAAAAAATAATTTTTTATAAGTAACAAGTTTTGCTTGTTCTGAAAAGTCTATTGCCATACCTAAATTTTATACAGGGTGGTCAAATTGATAATATACTTATTTAGGTCCATCCAGGTACACATTCTATAAGTGTATATATCTCAATAGTTTATTTTTATATAACCATGAAAACATAAAAACATGAACACTTAAAATAAAATATCAGACTCGGGTAATTAGGTAGCTGAATTATTACGAGCAGTAAAGTATGTAGCCAATGGTAAATTTTCATCTTCGGAGTCAGATTCTAGCTGATCGGCTTCGGAAAACGAAGACATCAGCTTCGGAAGATGAAGATAAATTTAAGTCGGGTATTCTTCCACATTTATTAATTATATTTAAATTGTATTTAACATACACCAGTTTTCCGGATCGTGTAGTAGTCAGCCTATTTCTTAACTTATTATGGATAATAGATTCCCAGATCAGGTGTTATTGTTTTCTTAAATATCGGCGCTATAACGATACACTAAACATTATCCTGGGTGGTAGGAGGTAATCTGGACAAATCACAAATGCATAAATAATAAAATAAAATTGATATATTTTGACCGAATTTGACCGGTCAAATACGTCATGGTCAATTGACCATGCCCAACTCTAGTTTTTATATACATGTTCTAGCGATATATTTATGATACTGTCCAAGTAAAATAAATAAATGTTGTGTATATTGGAGACGCCACTGACTGGGATGCCAAAATGGCAGTATGGTCACGCCAGTCACAGGGCCTACTGGGCCATATTCATGACATTCATGTGCTTTTCGGTTGCTCCTAAACGAGTGTTCACCTCAATAAATAGTGTTTAAAGTACCAGGGAGTTTTATTGCCAACATAATAATAAATACATAAATGTCAAATAAGAGGTTACTTACTAAAAACCGGATGGAAATTAAATTGTCGCCAAAATTTTACAAATACAGTAGACTCCCGATTATCCGACATGATGTGGACCGGACCGATTTCGGATAATCGAAATTTCGGATAATGCGGAGATTGAGGAAAATCATTAATTTTAGCAAAATTAACTATATCTATGTACTTTTATAGATGTACAATGTACATACATCATAATAAATTCTAAAGCTTATGTATGTACATTAGTATGTATTCATATTCATAAATTCAAGGTACTTGTTTTAATTTTAAAGTCTGTCGATTTTTGGTGGCAACAACAAAACCAACAAAACATTTCTTAGAAATTTCGGATAATGCAGAGGAATAGCAAGAATCATTTCGGATAATCCGGTTCATGGGTCGTTTCGCATAATGCGGAGTTCGCATAATCGGGTTTCGGATAATCGGGAGTCTACTGTAATGGCGTAAGTCAAAAACTCAAAGACTAGTTGTATACATATGATATACAAAAATAAAGGACTCATTTAAGTAGATTTTCAAATGAGTGGTAATATACAGGGTATTACATTTACAAACTTATATCTTTTCCAGTAACCAAATTAACGGTATTTTTAATAACTCTGTACATCGCAACTAACATTTGGGCATAGGGATAAAAGCCCCCTGGTATTATTTAACTCTCCACCAAATTTCAGGGTCTTAATATTTCAGAGTTAAAAAATATATACATTTTTTTAAGTTAACGTTTTCCGTCAAAAAAATTGGAATTCAATTATTATTTTAGAAACGGTAAGAGATAGGTAGGTATAGGATAATGATAAAGAAAGTCGTTAGAAAATAATAGGGGCTTCGAAAATAAAATAAAATACAGAGTGTTCCATTTAAAATATCGAAGTCGACGTCATTTTATGTAAATGCCCAAATTTTCAGAACGATTCGTTATCTGCTTCATCATATACGTCTAATGTACCATCCACAGTAAATCACCCCGTATAACCAGTGTTAAAAGTGACATTTTTCACATAAGTGGGAATTCCACGAGTGTGCAAATTACTTTCGTATAGATAATGTACAGGGTGGCCCATTAATAAGGGACGCCGGCTATATCTCGGAAACCATTAATCGTACAGCTTTCGGAAAAAAAAATTATGAGTAAAGCGGTTATGAGAAAATTCTGGAAATTACTTTCAAGTTCCTCATTTCGCCGCAAGGGGCACAATTGAAAATTAGTTTTTTAAATTTTAAATTTCTCCGAAAATTCCCATATTAAGGTATAACTCTGATTATATCATTGGAAAACTTAAACAGTTCTGCATCATTTTGGTTTAAGGCTCGTTGGCGTACCGACCTTGATAAGAGTGGGGGAAGCTATTGAATGTGTAAACATTAAAATCGCCGTAACTTCTAAACGACTTATCCGATTTTACTAAATTTAAGCTTGTTTGGAAGGGAAAGGTAAGTACCTTCAATCGTCGTATCCAATGGTTCACGATAGTTTCTAATAAAATTGCTAGAGGGCGCAACTTGTCATAACAACAGTTTTTTTGATTTTATCCCGAAAATTCAAATCATACGGTATACCTATGACATCATAATCGGAAAGTAGATGGAATTTACAAGAAAAGATGTGAAAACCGCAGTTCGATATCTTTGTTCGTTGCAGAGTTATTACCAGAACAATAATTTTTAATACAAATTGCGCCCTCTAGCAATTTTATTAGAAACTATTGTGTACCATTGGATACGACAATTGAAGGTACTTCCAAACAAGCTTAAATTTAGTAAAATCGGATAAGTCGTTTAGAAGTTACAGCGATTTTAATGTTTACACTTTTAATAGCTTCTCCAAACTTATCAAGTGAAAGTGTAAATATTAAAATCGCTGTAACTTCTAAACAACTTATCCGATTTTACTAAATTTAAGCTTTTTTGGAAGGAAAAGGTAAGTACCTTTAATTGTCATATCCAATGGTACACAATAGTTTCTAATAAAATTGCTAGAGGGCGCAATTTGAATTAAAAGTTATTGTTTTGGCAATAATTCTGAAACGAACAACAATATCGAACTGCGGTCTTTACATTTTTTCTTGCAAATTTAATCTACTTTCCGAATATGATGTCATAGTTATACCGTATGATTTGAATTTTCTGGATAAAATCAAAAAAAATGTTATTATTACAAATTGCGTCCTCTAGCAATTTTATTAAACACTATCGTGTACTGCTGGATACGACGATTGAAGGTACTTACCTTTCCCTTCCAAATAAGCTTAAATTTAGTAAAATCGGATAAGTCGTTTAGAAGTTACAGCGATTTTAATTAATTTAATTAAGCTTTCCAATGATATAATCAGAGTTATACCTTAATATGGGAATTTTCGGAGAAATTTAAAATTTAAAAAACTAATTTTCAATTGCGCCCCCTTGCGGCGAAATGAGGAACTTGAAGGTAATTTCCAGAATTTTCTCATGACCGCTTTACTCATAAAATTTTTTTTCCGAAAGCTGTACGATTAATGGTTTCCGAGATAAAGCCGGCCTCCCTTATTAATGGGCCACCCTGTACAATGTCTTTCCTATAACCACAAAAATATACATATTTATTAAAAAACTCAGTTGCTGCCCAATAGCCAAGTTAACCGTGCTTTTTTCTCACTTTTATATATGGCCCCAGTAAAATAATTTTACAGTGGGCATTGTGATCTCCTTTAATTTTTATAATATCGTTTTCTGATTCAATATTATTAGATCGTACTTATTGGCTTAACTTTGACCAGTCTGAATAAATCCTCACCCCTTCCTCCGTTTTGTATTACCTGGTTCTAAAATTTTTGTCCACTAAACTCTGCACAATGGCAAGCAGGGGCCGCTTTTTTCTTTTCTCTTTTTTCATCCTTATCACGTCCTTCTCCTCTTCTTTAACCTCAACCAATGAGAGGGGGCGACGTCTTTTAACGCCTCGACACAAACGCCTTCTACGCTTCGGTCGCCAAAAAAACAAGCCCATCTCTTTCGAGATACCCTTTTTCGGAGTGGTTTGCTTCCACGAATGATCACGTTGCCATGGGGATGATTGAACAGAGCTGTTGTCATCTGAAACTGTATATTGTCATTTGAAATGGCCCGTCAAAAATGATTTGATAGTTGAATAAAACCGCGATTTGTTTGGTAATCTGCAAAGCGTCAAGAAGAGACCTTGTGATTATATTTACCCACGACGACAGAGCAAGATTTAAATTCAATTCAAATTTAAATATATTTCAAAATTGCATTAAGTACACCAGGTATAACATGAACAACCCTTAATTAATCAAATCACAGTTATTTAAAAATTACACCTATGTGACTTAACACCTGTATCTGCAATTAATGCTAATCAATTTCTAATCCTGAAGTATGAAAAAATCACCGTAAAGACTATAATAAAATAATAACACCATCCCTACAATACTACACTATCCTATACATACATACACCCACATGTACCAAGAATAAAATTCACACATAAAATATAAATAAGAATATAACTCAATATAATATACTTGATAATTGCAAAATAAGGCCTTAAATGCATTTAAATTTTGAAAGATTAAAGTTCTGCAACCCAAAACAAATTTCTGCTGGTTAAGCAACTGCCTAATTCCAGGGGGTAAAAGATCATACATTTTAGGTGCCAAATAAGTAAAGAATCTTAAATGTTTTGCGTTATTTTTAACGGGGGTTTCCAAATGTCTATTCACATTACTTCTAGTCTCATAATTATGATTAATATAGGGCTTCTTGTTTATGAACGTAAGAGCAAGTTGACAGACAGTAAAGTGAACGAACATCTAGAATTTCCTGCGTGTACCAAAAATTGTGTGGAGAAGCCCCTATTAAGTTTAAACATAACTCGAACAATATAATTTTGTACAATGCACAAAGGTCTTCAAGAATTTCGATATAGTCCACCCCACACCACCAAACTATATCTTATCAGTGATAGACTCATTCCTTTATTATAACAAATAGAGGTGTCATATTTATAGGAGAAAACTATATCGAGGCCAGTTTTAGGATTTTAGAAATAGGTAATATATCATTATTTGAGTAGCATTGGGAGTTACGTATAAAGTTATCTGCTATTACCCTGCATCCCTTATTTTTAGCTGAACCCCTATTTTGTCTGCGAAAAACATACGCTTAATCGGAATTTGGACAGGCGCGATTTGTGAGATTGTTGTGAGGACTGTCAAGGCAGTATCTTTTCCGGAAGAACTATAGAGTGGTGTTCCTCAGGGCAGTGTACTCTCGCCATTGCTGTTTTTGCTTTTAATTAATGATTTTGAAGATCACGTTTTGTCAAAAGATGGTACATCTATACTTATTATAGATGTTGACGATACAACGGTTTGTTGATGAATTGCAGATACATGCTAACGATATACTGGCCAAATTTCACAGTTCCCAAACTTATTGTACATCTAATAAAAACGCATTCCATGGTAGGTCCATCGGTACCTTCATTGCAGTTCAGCCTAATTAGTCAAGACTATTGAGAGGATCACTAGCACTAATTGAAAAGTATTTTCTAACAATCCCCAATTTCAACAAAATCGTATAAGTATCAAAATTAGATTTTGTCACCCCCAAGGTCAGGGTCTTTTAAAATATTATGAGTTGTAAGTTTCGTTTCTATTTTAAAAAAAAATCCACAATGTTTAACAAAATAAGATTTAATTTGATTTTTTACAAGCAAAATTATAACTAATTACATATTACTTTGAATAAAAACAAAGAGAAACTGAAAATTTATTTTTAACTGCTGGAGACAGGCTTGGTTTAGCATGGCCCAAATAGCACATCATGTATTAAAGACGTTCTGTTCTACATATCGCCTCTCTAGGAAACAATAGCACTATTATTTTTTGTGCACTCAAGCAGGTGCTAGTTTACAAAAAAAAATTAATGTTATTTTTATAAAATACAGTGTACAGCGTTGCAAAACACAAAACTTAAATTTCACAAATTTTATATTTTGGGTTTCTCATTAGATATGGTTTATTCATTTTTTTCTTAGATCATAGAGCAAGTTCGCAAAATCGAAGAAATCTAAAAGAGTAAAATCTATACCGTATGTCCCATTAGGAGTTCATACAATAACAGGAGATAGTAGATTTTAAAAAGATCATTTTTAACATTTATTTCTTATCCACGGTTAAAGAGATACAGGATGATTCAAGTAAAAATTTATTTTAGAAAATTGGTGATGATTTAAAGATGGTTAAGCGGAAATGAATCAAATTTGGATGTTTTTTGGACACAAAAGAGGATTTCATAATTATTTTTAAGATACCTCCTAGAGGACGCTAATTATGATTGTTAGTCATTGTTTTATTCATTTCTCACAGTCTTACATCATCACTCGTTCAGGCCCTACTTTGCGCCATGTAACGTCAGTTTGATAACATGCACTAAAGATCAGTTAAAAGGATGAAAGCCTGCTTTAAGCTTGAAGATTAAAAATTAAGTTTATTTTTAATAATTATTTCTCGTCAACTTCCTATATTACTTACCACTAAGTGATGTACTACTTTCTTGTCTATATGCAGGGGTTGCAGAGGCTGTGCCTTGGGGTGGCCAAAACGTCTTTCTTGGTACCGACACCCATGATACTCTTTCGCCCTCTCTGGCTCTTTCAAGTTCAAGAATAAACTTTCCATCTGAAAAAATAGTATATTATAATATAAAGTCAATTTTTCAGAAAACGTAGAGAAACAAAAATGAGCTTCATAAAAATTATTCACTAACTTCACTAGTGAGTGTTCGCGAAATATTTGCGGTGTTTGTATAATGATATATTTGCGCGTAAAAGAGAATGGAGAACGAAGAGGTTGCCGCTGCGGTGTTTTATTTTCTTACTAAAAAGCCTTCGACTATATGGATTATAAGGCAAGCTTGAAATTTATGATTTCCAAGGGACCTTTTTGACTTGGATCAGTCATTTATTTTTTATTAGTCATTCATGGCTCTATACTGGGTCCTTTACTTTTCCTGATATATATTAATGATCTGCCCACCCTGGAAATATCAGACATTTTTATGACGGACGGATGACGCGACTATTTTGTGACATTTTCGAGTCACTAGCCAAATGGAGGTTGTCATCAATGACGACTTGGTTCGGGTGAAGGATTGGTAAGATAATAACTTGAGCAACATATTTTACAATTAACTACCAAGGTTTCTAGAGGTTGCTATGCCTTGAGAGTTATTTTCTGGGAAATGGATGTGGTAACTGAGAGGAGTGCTTATTTCGCCTTAATTGATTCGGACCTGCAGTATGATGTATGTTTTTGGGTTATTTATTTGGAACCGTTTTAGAGTAAGAAACCGCCTGCCTCGTGCTCACAAAGTTTATACAATAAGGATATCTCCGCAACGACTTATTTGTTTCCGTAATACTCACACCACACCTCTTCATATACAAGGTTCCACCTTAATAAAGAATTATTTTGGTATATAGGGGACCAAGTGAAAGATTTAGTGTGGACAGTGGCCCACGAAAAGGACGCATGTCTGGTACCGACCCGGATGGATTGGGGGACACCCTGAATCAGAGGATTCGATAATACAGAGTCCCGTGGAGTGACACTTCTGATACTGATCCCGATGGAGGCTGCCCCCGTCGACATCTGTGGTGGACAAGAAGTGTTCTAACAAGACCATTAAACTGTGCGGAGAATAACATCTGCCGATAAATTGTGGTCCGGAACCCACGTAAAACTGTAGGTGCCGTCTCCGAATATTTTAATGATTCATTTTAGTTTCACTGGATTTTCTTTGCATAGCATATAATATAATATTTTATATTGCGAGTAGTTTTGTATGTCATTATTTCTATATTTATTTATTCAATGATAATAAAGCTATGTTTGAGTTTGGCTACATTTTTAATTCAGCGTAATATTGGTACCTAATCTAGCGAAAAATACTATAGGAATCAACTTTTACTTTGACACCACCATCAGGTCAAGCGCGTACTGTATAGATGCTAGTTGACATTTTTAAGCCTAGAAAGCGGCTATATACTATGTAAAATGTCATAATTTAGGGACGTTAAGAATTTTAAGATTATATAACACAGTGCTATGACCCTGACACTGCACATAATGAAAAAGTTCAAAACAATATTGTTATAATTAATTGTTAAGTTAAGCCTGATAATAAACATTACACAATACTACATAATATTGTGGAACAATCTATTAAGTGTTAACCATTACTTAATTCTATTTACAAATAGGTATTACTTTTTAAAATTCAATCTCCAGTTTTATATCACTGTTAGTTTGTCACGTTTCACATATTTTGGTTTTGTTTATTCAAGATCTCGTGAATATCTCGTGTAAGATAGAAATTATAATTTATACAGAGTGAAATATACTTTAACGGTTTGCAGAATGAGGTGTCAAATTTTTATGGACTTCGGCTGAACTTCTCTTAGCCGTACGTATCTTGTTAACGTATTGCGATAGGTAAATACTATTAGTTTTGTGCTTTTTGGCATGCATTCAACAAGAATAACTCCTGCTTAGTACCCAGAAATGGTGGCCAGGAAGCGTATTTTCAAAACCTACTTAAGCACAAGCACAACACCGACACGCCCATCAAACGCTCTATTGGTCATTTCAAAATATACTTGAATGCAACGCAAAACAACAGGCAACGCTGTTCTCATTGCGCTATCATATTTTGATAGATGTGTATGGTGTTATGCTTAAGTATGTTTTGTAAATAACTCCTGCTTAGTACCCAGAAATGGTGGCCAGGAAGCGTATTTTCAAAACCTACTTAAGCACAAGCACAACACCGACACGCCCATCAAACGCTCTATTGGTCATTTCAAAATATACTTGAATGCAACGCAAAACAACAGGCAACGCTGTTCTCATTGCGCTATCATATTTTGATAGATGTGTATGGTGTTATGCTTAAGTATGTTTTGTAAATAAGCGGCCAGGAACTGTCCAGCTGAATATTGTGAGCGGGTATTTTTTGGAACTGGAGAACCCTTATGGATCAATTACATAAACTATTATTTTGTTTTCAGATGCCAGTGACGTATCCAAGTCTTAATACCACTTTCTTGAAAAAAAAAAGGAATTTGAATAAGCAGCTCAGGGGACATTATTTTACAGACCAAGGCCTTCAGGGATTAGAGGAGTGAGTGAAATAGAGTTCAGGCCTGTTCATAAAAAAAAACATGTGAAAATTTTACGTTTACCCCGTAGATGACGCAGGTAACAGCCTGCTGCTACTCGGATAGTAAAGAAACAAGCAACCCAAAATGGTTATTGATATTTTAAGGCCTCATCATGAATTGACAAACAGATCTAACTTCAAATTATTTAAAAGGAAAAAAAGAGACACTTTAAATCTTCCTACACTTCCTCCATATTAAAAAATCAATAAAAGTTACATGTTTCGACTGTAAAGGCAGTCAGTCATCTTTAGGAGAATAAAAGATGTGTATAAATATATAAGAAGCTTAAAGGAGTATAGTGTTTCTTAGGTCAATTTAATTACATTAAACTGTGGGAATTTCCTAACCATAGGCGTTCCACACAAATAATTAATTTGCGTATACACACTTATAAGTTTGTTTTACATTAGGTGTCTACACTTTATAAACCCACTGTATATATAATAATATTATATTAAAATAATAAATATAAGGTAACTGAAAAATTCCATATACAAAACTAAAATCAGAAAAATAAACCTGACACGGCACGACACAGCTCAGAAAATGCTTTAATTTTTTTACCAGAACTTCATTCTCGTCAACCAGACTCCAGTTCATCAAGGCATAACCACGTATATTTTATCTCCGTCTCTTCCACGCCATCGGCGGTCACTGGCCTATCTCTGTCTGGCAGAATCGATCGTCAGACGGGCCGGGTACCGGTTCAGCTTATATCCTGGCGCTTGCAATCGCAACAAATTACATGCTGTTGCCAATTCTTCAAAATTTTCGGATTTGTAAGCACAATGTGCACAATACGAGAAACAAGGGTTTGTTAATTAGTTGTTTTTAAACATTGAAAACACTTTTTGTCTTGATTTCAGTTATATTGTTTCTTAAGGACTAAAGAATGTATTATTATAACAATGAATGGCTTGTTATTTTTTTCTGTCACACTCAAAACTCCTCGGTTTAAAGTATATTTGCAAACTAGCTTTCAAAGAAAGTTACTGACTAACAATTGAATACTGATATAAATGAAATATCTTTAATAAAAAAACTTAAAGAATTGAAGAAGAAAGATCTGACAACCCTGGTTGTGCGGTCGGTCTCTTTGAGACTGTTTACCGCCGTATGGAATGATTGGAATGTCCTCAAACTGAGATTGGATAAATAATACACGCATTGAATCGACTCGGACCGGTCGACTCGGAAAAGAGCAGTCGGAATATCAACGCGCATTGGAATCGACTCGGACCGGTCGACTCGGAAAAGAGCTGTCGGAATGACAACGTCAGCCGCGAATTGAATTCGCTTTGCCGGCAGTCGTCCACTATTAGTCGAGTATAGAGGAGCAGAAGTAATATTTCGTTAACTTAACTATGAAAAATACTAGGGTTTGTAGTGACATTAAGTAGTAGATGTAAAAATAATTAAAGGAAATATTTTTACGGTGTGTTAGCATGAAAAATCCTTTAATATTTATAATTTTCATAAAAATAAATTAAATTTTTTTATGTCTTAATTTTCCATAACTTTCCTAAAATTTACTTATATAAAGTTGTTTATTCATCACTGATGTTAAAAATGTCTTGTTTTATTGTAAAATTAAAATAAAATTTAATATTACAAAAACATTAATGTATCCTTATCTACCACATAAAAGTATGTGTAAAATTTATATTTTTATATTTTTTAGGGAACTATTATGTAAAATTCAACCCACTTTTTACAGTGTGCAATAAAAAAGTTACACTCAAGTTTGTTTTACTAAAACTAAGGCTCGATAATTTCGATATCAAGGTCCTGAGTCGGTTGAATTGATTAGAAGCTACTTGAGTGGTAGGTGTCAGGGGACTTCACTGGGTGGAGTTACTTCGTCGTTTATGGAGGTTAATCGGGGTGTTCCCCAGGGTAGTATCCTGGGACCTTTGTTATTTTCTGTTTATACTGCTGATTTTAGTACATACTTAAAATACCTTAACTCACACCAATTTGCTGATGATACTCAACTTTATTACTTCTTTAAAAGCTGCGAAGCACTGGTAGCGCAGGAACGTATAAATAATGATCTTGGCACAATTTGTGACATTTCCAAGGCTCATGGCCTTATACTTAATGAAGCTAAAACGCAACTGCTCGTGTTTGGACAGAGAAGTCTTGACGATGTTCTTAATATTAAAATAAATAATGTAAGGATCAATGATGTTGATTCTGCTAAAAACTTGGGAGTATATTTTGATAAAAAATTCAGATTTCATGATCACGTGTCTTATATTTTATAGAAAAGCTATGGTAAATTAAAAACCTTATACCTATATAAAGGCATTTTAAGTCGAAACATTAAATTGAAACTTTGTGAATCTCTCATCTTGTCTCTTGTTTCTTATTGTGATGTATTATTTTGGCCTGCCTTGACAGCCAGCGATAGGAGTAGTTTACAAAAGTTGCAAAATGGTTGTCTTCGATTTTCTTGCGGAGTTAGGAAGTTTGACCATATCTCCCCTAGTTACCTGGAGTCAGGTTGGTTCAGATTAGACTCTAGATATTTTTTGCATATGTGTACTTTGGTTTTCAAGGTCGGTATGTTTCAGCAGCCTGAGTACCTCTTACAGAAGCTTAAGCGGGGATTAGATACGCATCAACTAACAACACGATATAATTTTCTATATACTGTTCCAAGGCACAGAACTGCTTTATTTCAGCGTTCCTTTTCCTATAATGCTACCAAATGTTACAATTCTTTGCCTCTGGAGGTAAAAGCGAGTTCGACCGTTCCGGTGTTCAAGAGGCGCATCAAAGAGTTTATCAAAAGTAAATAAATCTTTCATGTTTGGTAAAAATTCTATTACGCTTACTATTTAGAATCTTATATCCGTATATTTTGATGTTAGGCCAAGTTTTTTTTTTCCTTATTATAAAACTATTTAAAAAATCGTCTTATATATACTGTTTTGTCTGCTTTCGCTGAATTGTCTTTTTCCTTTAATCTAAGTTAATTTACTTTATCGATAACACTCTTTTCTGTAATAATTATTAAGTTCATTATATGTGTTAAATTAATATTTTATTACTATGTAGTACCTAGTAGTTACCTATATTTTAAGTTTTTTTTCTTGTTATTGGTAGGTGGTTAGATGAGTAGCTACGCTACGCTAGATCCCGCCACCTTTTAGAAACATTTTATAAACTGTTTACTTTCAAGTTATAAATAAAGGCATTTATTATTATTATTATTATTATTATTATTATTATTAAATTAATATGTTGACATTTACACTTTTTTTTAAAGTCACGGCGGCATCGATCAAATAACACAATTATAAAGGTTCTCTTTATTGGTGTTTTTCCGCTACACTAAATTTCATACAAAAATCGTAGATCGCCGTCAGAGCATTCGGCAGTTTTTGCCCCTGCAAGCAATTCCGGGTCGAGTCGACCGGTCCGACTCAGTGCGCGGGGTCTAATTTAATTACATGAATATCAAAAATTTCCGACTGCTCTTTTCCGAGTCGATTTAATGCGTGTACTCCTTTAAAGTCTCTTTTTTTCCCTTCAAATTTGCACTCCACCTAAAGGATGGGGTACTTCTTCAAGTTCAAATTAGTTTACACACACTATTTAGTCTCTACTGTCCGTTAGTCCTTCTCTCCCTGAACCCAATTGAATAATTGAACTATAGTAAACAACATATTTTGCTGTATTTTGGCGTTTAATACTTATACAAAAAAATTTGAAGCATTCTGTAGTGTAGTGTTCAACAGACAACTGCAGTGGCGGCTCTTACAGTAGGGCCACGGTGCCATGGCCCTACCTACCCTACCTGTACACCAGCTATTTATTTTATTACTTAGTCTCTCTACGCTTCATTCTTTTTGTAAATGTGAATGTGAATAATTTAAAATTTAAGATATCTGATAACGTCTAACTGTGCAAAAACTCCCTGAGACTGGGAAAATTCCCCCGGAGATGGCCAGACAACACCTTGCTTACGAAAGAGATACTAAACATATCGCCTTCTCTTACTGGCGCATATGCCTTCGTGCCGGGCCGGATCCTTAGATCAAGCCGCGATTGGTGGATTTACACGTGCTTTAGTTATCGAGGATGAAGAGTGGGCCTTGATTTGCTTCCACTACCGGATACCAGATGGCGGCTGTTTTTAATACCTACGGTTTTCCCTGTCCAAATATAAAGTTTAAATTTTTTTTTAACAGCTTTTCGTTTAGACTATTTTTATTCTGTGACTTTTGTAGGTTAGGTTTAGTAGAAGGTCAGTTTGTCAGTGGGTTATATTACGGGTTTAATTTATTCAGTTTTAAAATGAATAAAATAAGTTTTTTAAAAAATTCGCGATTTTCCTCTCTCTCATTAGAAGAGAAAATGCAAGTTAAGGAATTGGGTCGTCCATTGCCAGAGTTACTTATAACAAAAACTCAAAGTGGACAAAAATCGCGTGTTCGGAAATTTAATAACAGTATTTATCTAAAAAACAGTTGGTTGTGCGGGTGCGAGGAGACAAATAAAATGTTCTGTTTTGTGTGCGTTTTGTTTGGTGGAGAAGAAACTTGGTCGCAAAAAGGAACTGATGATGTTGCTCATATATGGGAAAAAATGAAATCTCACGAAAAATCCAAGGTACACATGAACAATATTTTTAGCTTTTGTATGTTGGGTAAATTAAATATAAAGTTTGTAGAAGTTTGTGACGCAGTTCTTGTACAAATTAAGATTAGATTTAGTTTTTCTGGACATTTGGTGGCTACGCGTTTATTTGAAACTAAGAACATTAATGCTTACAAAAAAACGTTTCCCGAACATTACCTAAGCGAAACTTGCAAAGAATTTTCATTTCTTGATAAAAATAGACTTCGAAATGAACTACAAGTTTTGTACCAAAGGGACGAGTTAAGTCAATCTTCAGGAGCGGTGCCACTTTTAGTTTTAATAAATGAGGATGGTTTGTCTTCAACATTTCAAGAAACATTAAAGTTACTAAGCATTCTAGTAACTATTCCCATGACGACGGTTGAAGCGGAGAGATGTTTTTCTATGTTAAAAAGAATAAAAACATTTTTAAGAAATACGATGAAGGAGGAAAGACTTAGCGCTTTAGGTATGTTGTCGGCGGAAAAACATTTTATAAACAATATTGATAACTTCAATAATAAAGTCATTGAAACATTTTCAAATAAAAAACAAAGACGTATGGAGTTTTCTTATAAGAAAATTTAAGTGTTAAGTGAACATTTTTTTTGGTATTTCTTTAGAATACTGTTTATTTTATGCTGTGATTTAAGATATTTTTATTAGATGCACCATTGAATTAATCGGTAAGTTTTTTTAATATTCTCATTAAATATTTTTATTTTGATATTTTGGCCCCACCCGTTTCAACTATCACGAGCCGCCACTGCAGACAAGGATGGCCGGTCATAACACATTCAATAATGCAAATACGTTCATGACATATCAAGCTACTTATAATCTTCAATTTGCGTCAATTATTTTTATTTACAAAAATCATCAATAACAAAACTTTTAAATTCTGTTTTGTCGTCTAGTTGGGTATTCCAAAAATATTTTCTGTCTACTATTTGGAAAGCCTAGCAAAGTATTTCCTTATCTTTATTTGTTTAACTTGGCTTGATTTAATAATAAGGGTTTTAATTGTATTATTTGTAAAAACTAGATATAATTAGTATAAGCAAGTAATATGAAACCGAGGGGTGTCTCACTGTGGCAGTAGGTGTACATATGTGAAGGCAGGACTTAGCAGGACCGTGGCAGGACTGACAGGACTGTGGCAGGACCTGGCAGGACTGTCGAAGGACCTGGCAGGACTGTAGAAGGACCTGGCAGGACTGTGGCAGGACCTAACAGGACTGTGGCAGGACCTTGGCAGTACTGTGGCAGGATCGAAGCAGGACAGGCAGTACCTTTTAGATCCAATCAGATTTCTCCAATAACTTTAGGAGTAGGGATAAATAGCGGGAAGCAAAAAATATTTTTGTTTGCATTTGTTTATTGATTGAAAGTGAAACGGAAGTGCATGTATTAAAGGGTTCTGGTCTGTATGAGAATAATTACTGCAAATAAACAACGTCTTATCTAGAGCTTGATGGCCAGTGTTAGCGGGTTAGGGATGCGGTCGGCAATTTTTAAACTTGCTTTTAAATTAAGGGATTGGTTTTTATTTGTCCTTAACCTGCTAATAATGGCAATTTTTTTTAAATATTTAGATATTGTCAAAATTTAAACAAATAGAAGTTACTGGTTTTTTGTTAATCCAACCAATAAGAAAAAGTCTGAAAATCGCAATTTCGCAAGCACCAGTTTTGAAAATAAAAGCATATGGATTTGAAAAAATTATTATTTTTATTAATTAATATATCTTACAAAAATTAAAAACAAATTACATTTTTATATTTAAGCAGCGCTTAGCTTTAGAAAGTTCATTTAATACCTCATCGGGAGATACCGATATCTCAGGATGAATGTTGAGAAGGGCCAGACCATTAAGACGCGTAGTGCCTGCGGTATTGCATAGGTAAGTAAGCAATAATTTTTTCAGACCTTTGGTTTATTATTATACTTCCTAATCAAAAAACAAATAATTTTTCTTTATGTTAAGATTTTTTTTTTCAATTATTTTCGTTTTTGATATTTTTTTGCGTTTTCCCTAAAGTTTTGGGTTTTGGCAGGACAAGCAGTACCCTGGCAGGACAAGCAGGACCCTGGCAGGACAAGTAGAACCGTGGCCGGACAAGGGCAAAATTGACAAGTCCTGCCAAATTTGGCAGTAGGTGTACAAATTTTGACTAGTGAGACACCCCTCGTATGAAACTGATTTTTAACTTATTTTATTTAGTAATTTTGGCTTTCATGAAGGTCTGAAAGATTAACAAGTTGGTATATACTATATTACAGATATTAACAATAGGGTGAAAAATATAATTTTTAAAAATTTTTATGAAATACTTTATAACAAATAGCTGGCATGGCGTCCATGATAAAATAAGTGTACTGTAAGCTTGGACATTTTCAAACGACCCAACCACGTCCATTAACAACAACGCAAAAGCAGTCACTAAGAGTCGTTAAAACATAACCTTTGCGTTTTTGATATTGTTTTTACTTTTTTGGGTTTGGGAAAGAAAGAAAAAACCTAGTCTTCCTCCACAAAATTTAATAGAATAAAAATTCTCTGCATGTTTCGAACATAGAAACGTTCATCATTAGGAGCCAGAAAAATGTATTTAGTGCTGATAGTTTTAGCAGAAGAGAAAATGGTGTAGAACCTTAACCTTCATAAACCCGAGCGGGGTACAGCTGTACCCCAGACATTAATTTTAGGGTATATTTTCTAAAATAATTTTTTTACTTAATTTCCTTCGAGCTGTTTCTTAAATATACAGGGTGTTTCATTAAGGATGGCCACCGGCCATATCTCGGAAACTACTAGGCATAGAAACTTGAAAAAAAAAATTATGATTAAAGTTGTCATGAGAAAATTCTGGAAATTACTTTTTTTTAAGTTCCTCATTTCGCCACAAGGGGGCACAATTGAAAATATTTTTTTAAATACTAAATTTCTCCGAAAATTCCCATATTAAGGTATAACTCTCATTACATCATCGAAAAGCTTAGACAATTCTGCATCATTTTGGTTTAAGGCTCATTGGCGTACCGACCTTGATAAGAGTGGGGGAAGCTATTGAATGTGTAAACATTAAAATCGCTGTAACTTCTAAACGACTTATCCGATTTTACTAAATTGAAGCTTGTTTGGAAGAACCTTCAATTGTCGTATCTAATGGTACACGATAGTTTCTAATAAAATTGCTAGATGGCGCAATTTGTATTAAAAATTATTGTTTTGGCAATAACTCTGAAACGAACAAAGATATCGAACTGCGGTCTTCACATCTTTTCTTGCAAATTTCATCTACTTTTCGATTATGATGTCATAGTTATACCGTATGATTTGAATTTTCGGGATAAAATCGAAAAAACTGTTATTATTACAAATTGCGCCCTCTAGCAATTTTATTAAACACTATCGTATACTGTTGGATACGGCGATCGAAGATACTTACCTTTCCCTTCCAAACAAGCTTAAATTTAGTAAAATCGGATAAGTCGTTTAGAAGTTACAGCGATTTTAATGTTTACACATTCAATAGCTTCCCCCACTCTTATCAAGGTCGGTACGCCAATGAGCCTTAAACCAAAATGATGCAGAATTGTCTAAGCTTTTCGATGATGTAATCAGAGTTATACCTTAATATGGGAATTTTCGGAGAAATTTAGAATTAAAAAAAAAATTTTTAATTGTACCCCCTTGCGGCGAAATGAGGAACTTATAGGTGATTTCCAGAATTTTCTTAAGACCGCTTTAATTATATTTTTTTTCCAAGTTTCTATGCCTAGTAGTTTCCGAGATGATGGTGGCCACCCTTAATGAAACACGCTGTATATCTAAATTGGTATACAAAATTTTGAATAAATTGCTTTTTATTGTAACTAATTATAGAGAGTTTTGTTGCTTGGGGTCCAGCTGTTTTTATTATTTCTAATAATTTCATATTATTTTTTCAAAATGTGTCATTTTTATCAATGCTGAAAACTTTTTTATGTAAAAAATATATTTTTTAAAGCAGAATGTGTTTTATTTTTAATATTCCCTAATTATAACATTAAAAAAATAATAATAAGCCAAAAAAATGTTGGGGTACATTTGGACCCCATTCAGTATTTAATGTAAGTTTTTGACCACGGGTTTATGACTTATGAAGGTTTTATGGAATTAAAAAAATGATGTGTAGAAGAGACATAATATGAAGAAAATTGATAAAGGTTAAACCATACTGAATACATTAAAAAAGTTATTAAAGGGGGTCTAAACTAACCAAGTAAACTGGGGAAGAAGAAAATACCTTCCTAAATAGGTGTCGAATATTATTTAAAATTGTTTATAAAACTATTCATTTTAATCCATGTTTTATAGGTACTCGTTTTCTACTAGTCAAACCTTATTTTTATGTTACATTATAAAAGCAGACCCTAAAATGATCAGTAATAATTTTATTACCAATACGGTAATATACATTAGGCGCTACAAATAAATTTAGGTGCTATAAATGTTTTATGTATCCAAAATGTAAAATGTGTACTTAACAAATCTACAAAATATTTATCAAACATACCGCATAGTTTGTTTTCAGATCGCGTGAATATCTCGTGATAAACACGTTTATAAACTGTATAATTTTACTTTATAAGCGCTGTCCTAAAATAGCGATAAGACATATCTACGTAATTGTATTGATCTTTTTGATTATATCGATGAATAAAATGGGTTGATTTAAATATTTCTTTTTAATTATTACACTTTGGTTTCTATGGCTCGAACTATTTTGCTGGTTTATCGCTGCAAATCATCTTATCCCAGCTTGTGTATCTAAAGCTAGCGGGTATGGCCCTGATATTAAACAAACAAGAATTAATTTAATTGAAAATAAAAACCTTCTATGCATCTTTAATATTTTTTCGTCAATAAATGTTGTTCATTCACTATTTCGCAATCTCCTAAACACAAATAAAACTCGTTTTGAGCATTCCAGCATTACTTCGGGATAAATTAACCTGTACTCAAGTCTTATTCTTGCTGTCAACTGCTCAATATTTGCCGGTTTCTTAAAAACTGCTTTTTAAGTACTCCCCCCTAAAAAGTAGTTCAAAGGAATGAGGTCTGGAGACCTGGGTGGCCGTTTAAAGGGCCCCCTTCTACCAATCCATGCATCTGCCTGGAAATACTGCATCCAGATATTCACGGACAGGTCTTGCAAAATGGGCCGGCGCACCATCTTGTTGAAACCAGATGTTTATATGTTTGTTGGAAGGTGGTAGACAGACAATGAAGTATTATCAAAAAAATAACCTTGTCGGACTTTCATTGTTTTTATTTTGTTACTTAACACAACGTTTTGGTTAGTTAGTATCTCTAACCGTTTTAAAGTGTAAACTGTCTAGTAACGAGTTTACACTTGAAAACCGTTAGATATACTAATTAACCGACCAACCAGGATCGAGGATCAGGAAACAGAATAGCCAAATTCGAAACTAGTTCTTCTTCCAAGAATTCCAAATATATTTCCCCAGTAAGATTTCCTTCAAAGAAAATTGATCCTTTAACTCGATCACCAACAATACCTATCCAAACATCAACTTTGTCTGGGCGGTGAGTGTGGCTTTCCCTCACCGTTCGTCTGCCCAATAACGACAATGTTGTCGGTTTACGTTACAAACCGTTTAACATAAATGTTGATTCATCAGAAGAAAGAATGTTTTCTGTGTTTACATCGCTCCTTCCCAGTAGATTTATCGTTAGCTCGCAGAATTAAAGTCTGCTATCAGGATTATCTTCTGTCAATTCCTGAAGCATTGTTATTTGGTGAGGATGAAATGTTTGCGAATGGATAATTTTTTTTACTGAAGATTGGCTTATTTCTTGTTCTGTTCTCTAGCTAGCTACTTGGTGGGAATAATAGGGTTTTCTGGAACAGCTAATAGTACATTAAATCTGACCTCTTCATTGAGCGCACTCTGTCGATGAATATCTGTATTTCTAACATGTCCTTTTTCTCGAAACTATTTTTCAATCTTGCTTACGGCACCTTGGGATATGGGGGGTAAATCGGTATATTTCCTTCTGTCTCCGTGTTCAACATGTGCAGCATACTAGTAATGTAAAAAGGTGTTGCTCTAGATTGACACAAAAAATTTAAACAAACTGTGAATACTACCTTCTTTGCTAAATGTTTTTTTTTTTAATTTAAAGCAAATAAAATAATTTTTGTTTAATATCCTATAAAAGGAGTAAAAATTTTGAAATTTGGTACTTTATGTATAACTGAATATTATGCACTTTAAAATAGTGAATAAAAAACTAGGGTTCCCATTAAAAAAAATTATCGATATCGCCATATCTTTAATTTGGGACACAATATTTTTTTTATAAAAAATATCACAACTTAAAATGTTAATTCCCGAGCCCAAGCAGTTTTCCAAAAAAAAACTGTACTGGATTTACTGAATTTATTCCAGGTAACAAACTCAGATTGTATAAGAAACTTATAAAACAATCCAAAAATCGATTTATTTTTGTTTGAACTTGAAAAAAATTGGTTAAAAAAGACTGAGGCGCAAAAAATTTTAGTAGGTGCCCATTTAACATTCAGTACTATTTAATATCTTTATTTTCAGTAGGTATGGTGACTATACCATAATTTCAGGTATTTTCACACTCGTTAAGAAATACCAAATCTACATTGAGATCTCTGGCACATCTCTCCCCCATAAGGAAACCACACAACCACATTATTTGTTATTGGGCAGTGTAAATCGTCGATTAACACAACTTTACATTATGTAATTTTCTTAGAACCCAAAATTTTCGTGATATACAGGGTTGGGCAAATGTTCCGGAACGGCTTAATTACAGGCGAACGAAAAGTGATATCGGATCCGGGTTTTGGACAATCTATAGGACTAAAATTTTACTATTTGACTATTATACCATATGTCAGTAATGTCACCAACTGTCAAGACAAGTGTTGACGTTATTTTTTTTTTTTTAAATGGAACACCCTGTATATTTTTACATTTTTAAATTCCACATAAAATTATAATTATTTTTTATTAAATGCACTATTAGTCTATACTTTATAGTTTCCGAGATATTGACTATCGAAAAGTGACATTTTTAAACTTTGACAGCTTATAACTTTCTAACAGTACGTCTTAGAGCAAAACGGCTTACATTTCCCTATCTTCAATTTTTATTATCTTCCCAAAAAAATCAACTTCCGGTTAAACCGGATGTAACTCGAAAGCAGGAAATATAGTTGTTCCGGTTTAACTGGAAGTTGATTTTTTGGGAAGATAATAAAAATTGAAGATAGGCACATGTAAGCCGTTTTGCTCTAAGACGTACTGTTAGAAAGTTATAAGCTGTCAAAGTTCAAAAATGTCACTTTTCGAGAGTCAATATCTCGGAAACTATGAAGTATAGACTAATAGTGCATTTAATAAAAAATAATTATAATTTTATGTGGAATTTAAAAATGTAAAAATATACAGGTTGTTCCATTAAAAAAAAAAATAACGTCAACACTTGACAGTTGGTGACATTATTGACATATGGTATAATTATGGAGAACTATAGGGTAGGAGGCCGATCGACAATGGCAGCATTTTCAAATTCTGTCCCGGTTTTTTGGTTAGTTCGCTATTGGCCGATAGATGGCTCTCGCGTCCGAAGTGGGCTGATGTTGTCTTCTTCTTCTTCGTTTTTAATATGGAAAACTAGATCCTTCATAGTTTTTAACTTTTACTTAAACCCTTTATTTTTCTGTGCTTTTACTTTTGACAATTGACATTTTATTTTTCGAAATAACAAATAATGTTTGAAGGCAAGACAAGACAAATAACGTTGTATTGTAATTAATTTCCATATTTATAATAAATAATGGTACAATTTATAAAAGTAGAGTTTGCTTTGTGTCGGGGTGTAAGACAGGATCTTTTTCAGAGAGAAAACGCAGCCAAATAAGTCTCTTTCTAGCTCCAAAGGTATAGCTAGAATGTTTAATACCCTGTATTTTAAAAACCAAGCATCGTTGGAACTTTATACAGGCGGAGTTTACTAATAAGTATAACAAAGTAAGTGTAAATTAATATAAAAGTCCTTATTTGTTCCTTAAAGAACTAATTTAAATAAAAATAGTTATTGCGTCCATAAGAAACCATTATTTGATAGCCCACTTCGAACACGCGCGCCATCTTACAGCGACTTGTAAAGCTGAATTACCGATGCTAATTTGGGACCGAATCAAATGCATTGCGATCGGCCTCCTACCTCAAGTCCTCCATAGGTATAATAGTCAAATAGTAAAATTTTAGTCCTATAGATTGCCCAAAACCCGGATCCGATATCACTTTTCGTTCGCCTGTAATTAAGCCGTTCCGGAACATTTGCCCAACCCTGTATACAGGATTATGATAAAGAATCAGCCTTTTATATAAATTACCACCAACTTAATCAAGAATCGCTCGGACCAGTCAAATTAATTTTTTTTAAATGACAGTGTTTTCGAAAAAAATATATTAAGTACTTATACAGGGTGGATCATAAAAATGCTACGTGTATCAACTTTAATTTTTTTAATGAAATATGTATATTTTTACATACATTTATTTATTGCTGGCGCTGCCTGAGTAGCCTGGGGGGCGTTGTCTCAGAACGAGTGTATTAGGGCTATTTTTATCCTCGAATATGCAGTGTAATTTTGGGATGGTGCGAGTGACAGTATTAGCATCAATAAGGTACTTGCGTGCAATGAATAGACTGGATTCTAGAACATCATGTAGATAATATTTTTAAAAATTTAACATAATTGCTGCTATGTATATAGATTGTTTCCAACTATCCATAAACTTAGCAGGAAGTAGCTAGCCTTCAAGCCTTGAGACTAATACATATAATTTGCTAGGTCGTCCACACCCAACTTCATATTACTCTACAACCTATTACCTGCATCCCTTCAGAATAATAGAATTAACGTATTGAAGAGAAGGGTAAAAAAATTTTGCTATCTGATGTACTCTATAATTTAACGTAGATTGAGAACCATTTGCGCCAACTCTTAAAGTTTAGTGTTTTCTTTTTTGTTTTAGGATTTCTATTTATAAAGTAGCTTATAGACTAACTAGGAATAGACACTTTAAGCTATTGTTTTTATATCTGTTGGATTGTCATTTATACAGTTATCATAAAGAAACAGCCTTTTATATAAAATATCGTCCACTTAATCAAGAATCGCTCGGACCCCTCAAATTATTTTTTTTTGAAATGCATTTTTTTAGAATAAAAATGCTACGTGTATCAATAATTTGTCTAATGAAACGTATTGTATAATTTTACATTTTTACATTCTACAATAATTATTCTAGATATTTTTCATAATAATACCCTATACATACCTTCAACAGTTTACGAAATATTAACTAACTTTTAAAACAAAATAGACGACAGACAAAATATGAAAAAAAAAACTATTTTATAAGATGTTGAAAATGTTCTCTTGTTGGACATTCTGTACTACTTGTGGAAAAATTTCTCGTATTACTCGTGCCTGATTATCTGTTAGCTCAATCCTTATTTCACAAAATTGCTCTCGCCTATCGAAATCATCGTCCAATAACACTTGTACAATTACTGGTTTGTAGGGATGAAACTTTTTTTCTAATTTTTTTTTAGATAATATGGTGGTTTAGAGAGTATTGTAGTGACGCGCAAGTTTTGTGCTTGAGCTATGAAAATCTTTCTGTTGTGATAATAATGTTTATTTATTTCTCCTCAGGTAGGTATATCAGGACGACCATTTTTAACACTATTTTTAACAGTACGGGAAGTTATCAACTTAATTGCTATCCTAGACACTGTCGATTGGTTAATAGGCGGGAGATTTGGCTATTTTTCATTGAACATATGACTTCTTTATGACTTCTCCTTTTATTTCCATAACCCAACAAATGATTTAATAAAAATGTCTAGAATTGGTTGTATAATATAAAAATATACAATAATATGTTTCATTAAAGTATTAAAGTTGATACACATAGCATTTTTATAGTCCACCCTGTATAATATCTTTTTTCTAACTCTATTTATGTTGTGGTAAAGTAAACAAATTAGTTGAAGAATAATAATGTATTATAATGCCAGTACAGTTACAAATACTAAACACTAAAATCTTTAAACAACAAACTTAATAATTCCTACCATTTTTTTTACGATTTATGTTTAACAATTTTTGCTCATAGCTTCAAATTAAACAATTCTTTACAAGCATTATTAAATTTTACAATCGAACAAGACAACTGATATCTTAAATTCATCACGTCCATCTGAATATCCTCCAAGATTTTCTCATAGTTCAGCAGTTCGTCAAATATTTTCTTGTCTTCTTGCAAACAACCAATATCAGTGTTGATGACCAGGAGGCTCATTTCTTTATTAACTTGGCTCTCAGTAGTAGATCGTTCATTTATCAAACTCATATTTTTTAGACTTTTGTAGGTATTTACGGCAAGTTATATTTAATTCAAATATTAATACTTATACCTAATAATAAAACTAAGAATTGTAAGTAGATAGAAACTGTGAATCAAGCTCAATTGTGTGACAAGTCAAATACAAACGACGCCATGCTTTAATGAAACAAAAATAAATCCATAGCCTACTAGCATCATAGTCTACTAGCTGTTATCCATGGGCATTTTATTTTCCTTGATTATCAAGAGTGCCTTGAAAGTTTCTTTTTTAATCGAAATTAGTTGAATATTGAATTTGAATAGGTGTTTTTTTTTTAATTCCAAATTTATCAGTCAAGTAACACTTAATTAGTTCACAGAAACATAAAGTTAATTAATAATAAATAACATGACAAAACATATTACAGAATACTCAAATGCTTTACAAACAAAAATTAAACCAAAATATGTATACATTTTCCTGTTCTCTCTCACAGCCTGTTGGAATTCCCTTATTGAATAGGGCGTAGTTGTTATTAAGTATTTTTTTAGACGTATCTTAAATAGTTCTTAATTTAGCTGCCTAAATAAAGGTGGTAATATATTAAATAAGGCAAAAGCTTTATTGTCGTTTATGTAGTCTAAGTTGCGGTTTTACAATGTTATGGTTAAAACGTGTGTCGTGCTGATGAATGTCATTATGTATGTTGTGGTGGATGTGTTTTTTTTAAGTAGCATAGACTGTCATCTATAAATTGACCAAACAGTCATAATTGAATGTCGAGAAAAGTGGACCCTGAAACTGTCAGTGGCTTTAATGTTAGCGATTATCCTAACCGCACACTTTCGCTTTAAAAACACATTTTGAAAATTAGTGTCTGCAGCGCATCCCCACACCAAGACACCATATGTCATTCTGGAGTGGAACAGACTATGATAGGCAATCAACGCCGATTCCTGACCAGCTGTGAATCGTACTTTACGCAATGCACAAAGAGAAGAAGAAAGTTTATCACATAAGAAGTTAATATGGTCACGCCGTCACGCCTTGACAAAGTTGAATCCAATTGAAGGCCCAGAAATTTATGCGTTACATTATTTAATCCACTCATTTGGCAGGAGCTGATTTGCGAAAAACCATGCTTTAGTCTCATCAAAAACCGATTTGGCAATACCAGCAAGGGATTGGTTTATACTGCCTCTATACACGAAACTGGAATCACCCGCAAACAGTATTGTACAGCAATCCCTGATGGAAAGCTTGGAAGATCATTTACGAAGATTAAGAAGAGGACAGACCTCAAGACAGAACCTTGGGGAACACCCCGAATAACTCGTAGAGGAGCCATGCTGATTACCTATGTGGACCTGTTGATATTGGTCATTAAGATATGATCTAAAAATATCCAGAGTAGCTCCTCTGATGCCGTAATACTCTAACTTACACAGTAATAAATTATGATCAACTGAATCAAACGCTGACGTCAGATCTGTTAGCAGACATTCACATTCCTCACCTCTCTCAAACGTCTATTATTGGGGTCTTAGTGAGATTAGGAAATAAATAATGATATAAAAATGATAATATTTTTTTTAATTTATAACTAAGGATAAAAATTGAAAATAAGATAAAAGTGTGGTTAGCCTTTAAGCAAAATAAAAAAAACATTAGAATTAAGCATTTTAAACTGATACTGATATCTAGAGCTTTCTGGGGAGGGATTTTACATTTTGAGTATGGGTACATCTAGTGGAATTTAAAGAAAAATAATTATTATAATTAATTCAAATTCAAAGACTTTTATTGCCGATTTTGCATAGCTTTTGACAATTTAAATACATACATATAGGATACATGTACTGCGTTATGATAAAGATACGGATCAGCCTTCTATAAAGAATACCGCCCACCTAATAAGACTAGCTGGGACCAAACAAATTAAATTTTTAATGCGTTTTCTTTAGGAAAAAGATTGTTTAAAAAATTTGTTTTCAGACAAAGCTAGCAGATACTGGGAACAAGAATATCTTCACTGGTTTATAGAAAATCACAACCAGGATAATGAAAATATTAATGTATGGGCGGGCACTGTTGAAAATAGGGTAAAAGTAAATTTTTTTCTTTGATGAGAGCCTCACTGGAAAAAGAAATCTAAATTTCCTTCGAAATGATCTGGTTCCAACTCTTGCCACTCCATCTCCAGATGATAATGATCCTTATTCGCCTTAACTTTATTATTTCAACAGGATTGTGCTCCCCAGCATTATACTGCTCATGTAGGACGAGTATAATGCTGATATTCACGTCTGACCTGCTGCTAATACAAGAAGTTCATTCCATAAGTATAAGTATTCCACAAATAAAACGAGTAGTACAAAATGTACAACAGAAATTTTTAGATTGATTGATCTACTGCAGAACAATAATTGGCGGAGGACATTTTCAACATCTTATAAAATAGTTTCTTTTTATACTTTGTCGTTGGTCTATTTTGTTTTAAAAGTTGATATTTTGTAAACTCATGAAGATAGGTATAGGGCATGATAAATTAAAAATTTCTAGAAATGATTTTAGAATGAGGTAAAAATGTAATATTATACTATATGTTTCATTAGACAAATTATTGATACACGATTATATATCTTATGTATCTGTATAATGCATATATTTTTTCTAAAAAAAAGGCATTGCAAAAAAATTAATTTGAGGGGTCTGAGCAATTCTTGATTTAGTGGGCGGTCTTCTATATAAAATGCTGTTTCTTTATCATACCTCTGTATAAATGACAATACAACAGACCAAAACAATAGCGAGTGATAGTGAGTATTCCTAGTTAGCGTTAGCTACTTTAAAATAGAAATCCTAAATAATAATAAGTTTATTTAAAATTAAAAAAAAAAATTAAAAAGGAAAACACTAAACTTTACAGTTGGCGCAAATGGTTCTCAATGTCCGTTAAATTATAGAGCACATGAGATTTTTTTATCTTTCTCTTAAATTCGTTAATGCTATTATTCTGAAAGGCAATAGGTTGTAGAGTAATATGAAGAAGATGGGTGTGGAGGACTTGGCAAATTATATGTGTTAGTCTCAAGGCTTGAAGGCTAACTACTTCCTGATGAGTTTATGGATAGTTAGGAACAATCTATATACATAGCAGCAATTACGTAAATTTTTTAAAAATATTATCTTCATGATGTTCTAGAATCCAGTCTATTCATTGCACGCAAACACCTTCTTGATGTTAATACTGTCACTCGCACCACCCCACAATTATACTGCATATTCGAGGGTAAAAATAGCCGTACACACTTCTAAGCACTCGTTCAAAGACAACGTCCCCCAGGCTACTCAGGCAGCACCAGGAATAAATAAATTAGTTTAACCTTTGTCTCTGAACTGATTTGAGCAGTTTTCACCCACTTCCACATTAGTATCAGAAAGACTTTCTAGTTCCTTTCCTTAAAAATTAGAAAATGTGTTGTATGTAGTTTTAACTTATTCGTATAAACCAACAAGTAAGGTGTTTAATTATTGTACTCAATTTTCGTTTTAAGATATCAAAATTATAAAATCATGGTAAATTTAGGAGATTGAGAAATGTATAGGTAATTTAAGGGCGTTAGTAAGAGTTGGGATGCATGGGTTGAATATGAGCATTTACAGACTTTGTAATTTTAAGAGAAAATTGTGATATCGCATATCATATTATTATGTAAATAGGTTGCTGTCCTATCATTACGAAATTCCTAGCATAACAATTTTCAATTTCAAATTTCATTTTCATTATCTTCTAATGATTTATTGAATAAAATTGCAAATTAATTTCTCTATTTAGTCGAAAAATTCGCGTGGTACTTAGTGCTCTATTTTTTTTGGAAGTTAATATTACGCCCAATAGGTATAACGATTTACAATTTTTTTCGTCAGCATCGGAGTTTTACCTCAACAAGAAAGTATAATTTTATTAGTTTCTTGCTTAATAGATTTAAATAGACAATAAATTATTTGCATTAAAATGTATGTCCTATCAATGATTTGTCAATGCATGCACCATGTATGTACTTTTAAACTTCATTTTCAAATCAAATTAAATATAGTTTAACTTGTTTTAATCTGTGTTTACCTTTTTTGTTTTGTTTTTTCTGTCTATTATATTGTTTTTATAAATTAGAATTAGTAATTATACACTTTGGAAATTTAGCTATAACAAAGTGAATACCTATTGAATTATGTGAAGTGTACAAGCAAAATTTTTAAAAGCTTAGGCACAAATATAATAGATTAAACCTCGTAAACGCCAATATGTATTCACAGCTACGGAACTCTTGCAGGTTCTAAGTAAAAGTGATATTGCAACATAAGTTGCCAATATTGTTAGCTTATATTGAATTGAATTTGAATTGAATTATTCCACAAATTTCCAAAATTTTTAGGACCTTAATATTTAAATATAAAATGTAATACAGTACAAAATGCACGTGTCAGAGTAGAAGTAAACTAAACTGGTCTGTTCACACAAGTAAAACTGTTTCACAAGCTTGCCAGATCCTCAATTTCGTTATGATAACCCTCAGAAAGGCCAGGGCAAAGGCTTATATTATTATCTCTTGTGCGATCTGGACTGGAGTACTGTGCTGCTGTTTGGCACCCGCATCGACCAACCTTAAGTGACCAATTGGAGATGGTCCAGCGTAAGACGGTCCGGGTTTGTTCATTAAGCTTGATTTTAGACCGACAAAGGTCATGAAACCGCTGAGCTGGCAGTTGCCAAGGGTCAGACGTGAACATTTTTTAAAGTACATGTTCAAAATTCACAATCCCCCTAGAGCACTGTTGGATTTAAGATTTCAATCGCCTTGTCACTGACGCCATCAGAACGTTAATTTAAAATTAAAAAAGCCTTTCTGGCGCACTAACACTGGTTTGTTTTATTGTCTTTTGTTGGAATCAATCTCTGTAATAGCCTTTTAATTTTTGAAAGGGGTATTAAAAAAATAATTAAAATTATGTTCCTAGCTAGCCAATGGTGGTGTTGAAATAAAATATTTAGGTAATTGATATAGGCACGTTTTTAACATGTTTGTAAGATTAGCATGGTTTTAAATGTTGTTAACTGTATTTATTTACTTGTGTCATACATGGAAATTTTATGTAACTATTATTTTATTAGTTATTGCTATTGTTTGTAATTTGAGCAAATAAATAAATATACCAAAGACACGTATATAGGTACAATTTAAAACAATAACAAAAGTAAAAGAATTTCATAATTACACATAAAACGTGCGCAATATGTATCATCACAATACCATCAAAATTAATCACACTTAACATTTAAATGATGTTAAAAGGTTATTTTAGAAAATTTGCGTTTTGATCCAAGATCATTAACTGCAAGTATTACTTAGTCGTTGATGAGGGGAATTAAACTTTCTGGACTTCCCTTTAGGAATTTATACTTTATACTTTTATACTCTTATACAAAATTGTAAAGTAACTGATTCATTAAAGCCCAGCCTAAACCCCTAATCCTAGAATAATGAAATTTCGAGGAGGTATTCTCCATATAACGTAGATATTCGGTAAGAAGGGATTTTTCGAAAACAACCCCTAAGGGGGTAAAATCGGGGGTTGAAACTTTTATGAAATTTCTGTATCTCAAAAACTAAAACTGGTGGAGGTCTAAAAATTGGTAAATGGGTAAATCTCGCGAAAACGCGTTTTGCCCTGTACCCAATGAGAAAAATATCTAAAAAATTAAAAACAGGATAACTTTCCTGCACATGGTTTAGCAGAAATATATTTTAAAGAAATTCAGTAATTTATTTATTTTTTATATTTAATATTTTGTATTATATTTGTTTGGCTTCTAAATATCATTCCCGTGCATTGTCCCTAGAGCAGGTCGTCTCCAATAGTGAAACAGTTCAGTAGAAAGTGCAGGTGTTCCACTATTTTCGGATGGGAGTAGAGAAGCAATATCCAAATATTCCAATCAAGCCACAGGGAACATGATTTGATATTATTTTTTTAAATTTACCATAAACCAAAGTTTGTACCTCTGATATGTCGTCATTCCCGTGCTGTGACCGTTAAATTTTAATAGAATAGTGGGGATAATATTCAAGGATGCGACAACCACTTTAATAGGCGTGCTAGAACCTGGTCAGTCACGGTTAGGATGCCAAATTAAGGGAAAGTTAATTTTATTTAGTGTAATATGGTGTAAATTCTATGTAAGTTCGTGGGTGTAACTAGTTGAACCATCATTCCCATGGTAAGTGTTTTTTACCTAAGAAATCAATTAACATGTTCGATTTTTTCTTATGTCTTATTCCTAACCTTATTTTATTCACTAACATATTATTTTTCTATTTGAATGGAAATTCATTGAAATTATTAACTAGAAAAGGTTAAAATATCATTCCCGTGACTATCATTCCCGTGGATTTGATAAAACACGGGGATGATCAATATCCACGGGAATGATAGATAATGTCAGCTTACAATAATATTCATCCGAAAACTCGACCAAACATTATATATATTTATTTCAGCTAAGATCTGACGATGGCAAAAACGAACCAAAAAGAAATTGAAGAAAAAAACGGATTAAACGGGGAAAACAAAGAGAACCAAGACAGAAAATTCGAGACGACCCTGTACAAAGAGAACTTCAAAGACAGGAAGAACGAGAGAAGTACCTAAAACAGAAAGAAACAGGAGTGAAAAAGAACATCGCCCAGTTAAAACCGAGGGAACAAAGAATACAGCGGAAAAAATGGAAATAAAATTCAAAAAACTACAGGGAGATGAAAAAGAAAGCAAAAGAGATAGTAAGAGTACTAGAAGAGAATACACCACCTCAATCTGAGGCTGAAGAAGTTATTGTAGTACGTAATCGTCATGAAATAGGTAGAAGGATCGCCAATAGGAATAAAGTTAAAAGACACAGAGAGAAGAAAAGACTAATGGAAAAATATGAAAACAAAATTCACAAACTGAGTGTTAGGTTGAAGAAATATAAGCAGAGATGCAACAGAATCGCTAAAAAGAATACGAAAGGAGAAAAACAATCCAGATGCAACTGATGTCGTTTCCAGTGATAAGCAAATTGTTGCTGGGACTTATGTTCTGGTGCAGTTTTCAGGGCAGAAGAAAAATGCAACAAATTACAGGTATTGTTAAGTTTTTTTATTTATTGACTTCAAATGAAAAGAGTAGTGATAACTAATTAAATTTTTCATATATTTTATGAAAGACCTAACCAATATATGAATTTTAAATACCTTGGAGTTTGTCAAACTGATATGGATCCAGATGATGGCGAAGTAGAAGTTATATTTTTAAAAATATGCGACAGTGTCGATCATCAAAGTGACAACACACAACAACTTTTCAAACTAGATGAGGAAGATGTGAAGGAAAATCAAATCATTAACGTGTTTAGCCCACCAGACATCATATTGAAGGGGAACAGGATATTTTATAAGTTTAACGACATAATTGACATATTTGAAAAATCTTAACTATTGGCCTAAATGTTGAAGGTGGAAAGGCAGAGAGAGAAAGACTAATAATTATTGCAGTTTTTCAATTAGAAACTATTAGTGTTAAGGTGTTTCTATTGCTGTTGGAAAATATGAGGTTCAGTTCCTATAGTTATAGATGGTAATGTTATAGACTATGTTCTCTAAAACATTTTTTATTTTGTTCTAGTATAGTTTCCAATTTTGTTACCAATGGAAATAAATGTTTATTTTCATTAAAAATCAAGCTTGCATCATTACCATGCCAACCCCGTCATTCCCGTGGGACCTATTTTTCTAAAATCTTGAAATTCTCAGTTATTATGTGAAATTGTACTGATTCATGTTGTGTGGCTATGTTAATTAAACACTCTGAGACTCCTTTTATCAAGATTTAATTAGTTTCACTCATAAAAAAGTGTAAGTACAAAAGGAGATTCACCAGAGTACATTTTTGCGAGATTCACCCAAATAAGTTTCAATAATATAAGAACTTACGTCGTTTTTTAAAATTTACTTAGGGGTTGAAAAAATGGGTGTAACCTATTTTGAGGGGGTACCTATAACTCTATCTATAATATCAAGACATATTGCTGAAAATTGATACCATGCTTACTGTTAAAATAAGCTCATACGTGTTTTGGGAAATTTTTCCCCTAGGAGATAGAAATGGAGGGGGGTAAGTTTCCAACGCAACCGCTAGAAAAAAAGATATAAACAAAAAAGTTTAGACACATTCTTCTTTTGGAACAATGTGTTTAGGCATTTACGAAAATATTGCCCCTAGGGGGTGGAGATAGGGGTTATAAAAGTTTATATTCGAAAAAGTATTTTTGGTCCAAATTTTTTGAAATTCAGCACAAACACTCTAATATACAAGTATGTAATGAAACACATATTTTTTTTTTGAAAATCCGTTCCTAAAGGGGTGAAAAGGGGACATAAAAATGTCTATTGAAAAAATATTTGCTTAAAATTTAGCAGAAATACACTACAACACAAATAATCGCCTAAGTATTTATTTCTATTTTTTGGAAGTCCTCTGATTCAAGACATTAACAATAATACCTATTATTTCTATTTTACAAAAGTAGTCCATTATCTCAGAGTGGAGCTGTTAAGATATGAAGGAAAATTAAACCCAAATAATTTTCCTTCATGTGAGTGACACTTGGACCCACTGGTGCTGATGATAATGCTTTCTAGCATCGAAACATGTTTACCCTCTGATTAATTGACTATTAATATTAGTGATGGGATCACTTGAGTAAAAAATAACCTATAATTCGGTTTTTTCAGTCACTTGAATTATTCGATTATCTTCGGAAATAATTCGAGTGACGAAATGAGTGACGAACATATGGTTTTTATTTTCCAACGCGTCTCCAAAGTTGCTGCCCGCCTGTCAATCACTCACTGCGGCCAGAGCCATCTCCTAGCGAACGGCTACACCGAGTGGTTTCGGTTATTATTGGCGATATAATTCAAATTAAATACTGCATTACGGGTTACCTTCCTGTGTAAGATAATATGATTTATTATTTAAATTTAAATACTGCATTACGGATTGCCTGCGTAGGATAATAGGATTTTTTATTTAGATTTAAATCGTCGGCGTCTACTAAAAACTTAATGTTTAGTGGTGAGTATTCAGTATTCATAAATATCATGCTTGAGTTATGCAATATCGGAATATCGTGACATCTCAAGGTCAAGTAGTTAAATTGTAAGATCTGGGAACTGTGAACCATGCCAAAAAATCCACAAATATCTCCGCCACATTTATTAATCCGCAAAAAATCAATCGATTAACAACACCGAGTCAGTTATTCCCAATACAAATGCTGTATATCAACATGAACGATGAACCGCCAATATTAATAATTAATATTAGTATTTGAGTGAAAAAACAATCGATTATCATTCGGTTTTTTAAATCACTCGGATACTAGGTAGTCGATTATTAAAATAAGTCGATTTTTCCCAACACTAATTAATATATTTGTAAAGACGACTTTTGGTTTAATTTTCCTTAATATTATTTCTATTTCAATTGATAAAATGTATTAAGATTAATAAAAATATGTACGGCAAAACTGTCAATTTCATTCTACTGGTATACAGGGTGATTCACGGTGAATGGAACGTTAGACGTTTCTGACGAACCAGTAAAGGAATCGTTCTGAAAATTTGGTCGCGTACATAAACGGACATGCTCTACCAACCTAACATATTTTTAACAATACAGTGTTGCCGCTTCCACACAAAAATAATAGTAACTTCGATTTTTTAAATGCAACACCATATATTTTATTTTATTTTCGAATCCCCCATTACTTTCCTTACAATTTTTATTAACTCTACTCTATACTTATCTCTTGCCGTTTCTAAGATATAAATTAATTTCCGTTTTTTTTGTCCGAAAACGTCACTTTTAAAAATGCTGATAATTTTGAACTCTAAAACACTGAAATTTGGTAAATAGTTTACTAATACCATAGGGCTCTTTGCCCCAGTCCTAAATCTTAGTTGCAATATACAGGGTGGTTGAAAAATACACTTATTCTGGTAACTTGAAAAAGTAACCATAAGTCCTTTTTTTCAAATGTAACACCCTGTATATTATTACGGATTTGAAAAGCTGCTAAAATTTCACTTCATTCTTGTATATCATACCTGTACCTAACTAACTGGTTTAACCATTTCTTTGACGTATTAAGCATAATTTGTTAAATTTTCTATACAATTCAATTTTTATTCGGTTATTAGTAAGTTAGCCATGACAAAAACTGATGTTTACGTATGTTACTATGGTTATCGTTTTGACATTTCATTAAGTTTAGATACAAGATAGAAATACACTTTAAAGTCATGGAAGAAAACTATACAAATACAAATAATGCAGTTCTTATGAATTTATTTATTTTATTTGGACAATGTGTGTTTGCATTAACATGCAAAAAACATTAAAACTAAATTTTTCTTGAAATCCATGCAGTCAACACCCGCATATTAAAGTGTTTGAATGTAAACGGCCAGCGTTTTGAACATCTGTTAAAATAGCATTTTATTAGTTATAATTTTAGTAGTCTTTTATTATTTGACTACCTAGTAAACATTTAATAAAATTGTTCTGGATCCTTATGAATTTTCTAAGATTCATTGGCGGTACCTAAATTAGAGTAGGTACATTTCGTTAAACTTTATACATGTCCTGGCGATAATTCTATCACATTGTCCAAATAAAATAAATAAATTCATAAAAACTGCATTTGTATAGTTTTCTTCCATGACTAAACTGTATTTCTATCTTGTATCTAAACTTAATGAAATGTCAAAACGATAACCATAGTAACATACATAAACATTAGTTTTTGTCATAGCTAACTTACTAATAGCCGAATAAAAATTGAATTGTATAGAAAATTTTACAAATCATGCTTAATACGTCAAAAAAATGGTTAAACTAGTTAGTTAGGTACAGGTATGATATACAAGAATGAAGTGAAATTTTAGCAGCTTTTCAAATCCGTAATAATATACAGGGTGTTACATTTGAAAAAAAGGACTTATGGTCCCTTTTTCAAGTTACCAGAATAAGTGTATTTTTCAATCACCCTGTCCCTATTGCAACTAAGATTTGGGACTAGGGCAAAGAGCCCTATGGTATTAGTTAACTATTAACCAAATTTCAAGGTTTCAGTGTTTTAGAGTTCAAAATTATCAGCATTTTTAAAAGTGACGTTTTCGGACAAAAAAAACGGAAATTAATTTATATCTTAGAAACAAGAGATAAGTATAGAGTAGAGTTAATAAAAATTGTAAGGAAAGTAATGGGGGTTTCGAAAATAAAATAAAATATATGGTGTTGCATTTAAAAAATCGAAGTTACTATTATTTTTGTGTGGAAGCGGCAACACTGTATTGTTAAAAATATTTTAGGTTGGTAGAGCATGTCCTTTTATGTACGCGACCAAATTTTCAGAACGATTCCTTTACTGGTTCGTCAGAAACGTCTAACGTTCCATCCACCGTGAATCACCCTGTATGCTAAACTAGGGATGCACCGGAATTCCGGCGGTACCAGTAAACCCGGCCAATCCGGCCTGTCGGCCGAAACTACCGTTCCGGGATCGTTTCCAGAATCCGGCCGAAATTTTTTAAATTAATATTAAAATGGTTTAAACTTTAAAATAAGTAAAAAAAAAACGTTTAGACTTTATTAAATTGAATTTCACTATGAAAACTCCCCTTTAGGTACAATAACAAACATTAAGCTTGATATCACTTTTATTTATGAACAGAAAATACAAAAACATCAAACCAAAAAACACAAAAGATAATAGGAACATAACGTATCAATACTACTAATACCATTAGGACATAAGAAAGAATACTAAGAATAATAAAACATAATAGGGAACGTTTTGAGAACATGAGAACAAAGTTATTAAAAACATAAACATATAAAAATCAAAAATTAAAACTAATAGTCATAATCTACCTTGTTTAGATTGTGATGAATAAAAAAAAAGGTTCTCTCCATTTTCAGAGATTAGCCTACACCTATTGTCAACATATTTGACATGTCGACAGATTTGGTGATTTCCCTGTTTAAAGTGGGGAAATACCTAGTCAAACAGTACGGCGTAATAACCTTAAACGACGACGCGCGAAGCACTGATTCCAGGTGTTTTTTTAGATTTTGATCCGGCCGGAATTCCGGCGATCCGGTCCGGCTGATGGCCGGAATTCCGGTATCGGCCGGATCGGGAAAACCCCGATCCGGTGCATCCCTATACTAAACTAATCTGCATTTTACACTTTTAAAATCATCAAATCTGTAAACTAGCATACCAAATACCTACCTACCTATTACTTAATAATTTACAATATAGAAGAGGTTTTGAGTTATTTTGCTAATCAGATGAATTAAAAAAAAAAAAATTTGCACTTAGGGTTTTACAGAACCCGAAAAACATTCATACCATCAGGTTGAATTGGGAACTTCTTCTTTTTGAAGTGGAAGAATTGGAAAGAGCCTATTAAAATAATATTTCAGTCAGTAGCAGCTTGTCTCAGTGGCTCACCATGACTTAAAACTAAGTCATAACTCTCGTAATCACCCACAATTCCTAAGAATCATATGACATCACAATCCTAGTTTTAATTTAATATTTATATAAGTACCTAACTGGTATATTATATTGATAAACCTTTGCAAGTAATTGTAGGTATCCAAAGTTTGTAGTGTAAAAAGAACATGAACAAGAACCTATCTACCTTTAATTAGGTAAATAGAAATTTTTAAAAATTATATGAGTTAAAGTAAATCACAATTCTGTTATGGTCAACGACTTCAAAAAAGCTATACTAGGTACCTATATTCAGATACCATTTACGCCAGTGTAAACATGCCTCGGACAATAACAGCCCTTCCTCCTTCTGATATGTGTTATCCTCTGTGTAAATAAAATCTGAACATAGTATAGTCTAATGCTATAAAATATTTAGGCCACATTTGCTACCTTTTGTATTATAAGAGGCTGCTAAGGCATATTATAGCATATAATATATTGAGGTATATATATGGATCACTTTCTCAAATACAGTGGAATGGCTAAAATAGGCAGGTTTTTTTAGCCAAAGTTTAATTGACAATAAAATTTGACCAACCAACCAATGAGAAAGTCGCCCTCATTTCCAAACTTTGTCTCTAAACAAATGACTTTTAACAGAAAGACCAAAACAATGTAAGACTATATCGGTACAATTACATAATCTTAGTTCTCTGCCTTATGTACCTTCTAGTTCTCACTTTCTTCTCAGCTTTTTTTCTTCACCTGTTAAGCTTACTTACCTCTATGGTGTAATTTCTTTACAGCCAGTTCTTAAATTAAATTTACCCATTTAGTAAAAAACGCACAAACCCAAAAGCAATATTTTTATAAATCTGTTTTGTACAGATTCCTATGTACAGGGTCTTTGATTATATTTACGTGGCTTCTGGAGTCTTTGTTTTTGAAGATAGAAAAAAATGTTTTTTATATAAATTGTAGTTTGTCTTTTATGTTATCTTTTGAAATTATCATTAAAAAAATATCGCTTTTGAAAAATGGGAAAATATAGGCAATTTCAATTTTTTTAAATGGAACACCCTGTATATTATGCGTTACAATGAAAGATCTTTTTTTTCTGATTTCAAATATATATATATTGATGCTATTTGGGTGAACCATTTTTGAGATATTTTAGCTTAAACTATAAATAAATTGCAAATAAATTTCATATTTTGTATCAAGAAAGCCATGGAAACAATAAAATTGCTGTTTTATAAATTTATAACTTAGGTATTTTCTACATATCCCCCTTCATTTTGGATACATTTTAACAAGTTTCCCTTCATTTTAGAATTAACAGAAGCGGAAATAGATAGTTATTAAGTTAATCTTTATAATTATTCTTAATAGTTAAAATGATAAACTTCAAAAATATCGAATTGTCAAATTTATCAAACATACAACATAACAATTTTATTGTTTCCATGGCTTTCTTGATACAAAATATGAAATTTATTTGCAATTTATTTATAGTTTAAGCTAAAATATCTCAAAAATGGTTCACCCAAATAGCATCAATATATATACCGGGTGACAACGATATTACTGACCAGCTTGTCACGTCCTTATAAAATAAAATATTATTTCGAAATTTTGGTAGGTTCTATGGTTGCAATGTGCGCACATTTTCGGTATTCAAACGCCTGACTGTCACTTCCGGTTGAACCGGAAGTACACTTAACTTTGTTATTTCAAATAGAACACCCTGTATATTTTTAACAATATGCATTCTACAAGGAATGCTAAGCATAAAACATGTATCATATCCTAAACCTATCTATGACAGGTTAAGAGAAAATGGCGTTGGAAAATATAAAATTAGCCATACACTTTATTGATTTTACAAAAAACAAATGAATATGCAAAAAATTTTATATTCTTTTTTAACTTCTTTTTAGGTATTCTGTATGAATAAGTCACAATTATTTCACTTCCGGTTCAACCGGAAGTGCTGCTAAATTTGACATTCAAACATAGATTTCTCCAATATTTGTAATGGCACGCCCCCTTTTAAATATAATTTTCAAAATTATCGTATTGTTCTAAATATTTTTTATTAATGCTTCCCTAGGTCTAAACTCATTCGTTTTTAAGATATACGGAATTAAAGGTTTAGTTGCATTATCCAACAAGCAAAATTAACGTTAATTTATTCATAGTTTCATCTAAGGTAGCTATGGATCCCACAGATCTGTTTACTAATTTCATATATTTTACGAAGCTATCGCCATGTTATTTTTTAATTTCATCCTTTCATTATCATTACCAGTGACTTATTACTAAGAAAAGTTAAAAATATGCCTTATTTTACGCGTGAACATCAAATTGACATGCTGCTAATCTACGGAGAGACTAGAAAAAACCGCAGAGAGGCAAAATTTCTGTATATGCAAAGATTTCCCGAACGCGAGCACCCGAGCGATACGTGGTATTTTCCATGGTTAGAACATCACTTAAAGCACGAGAATGAAAATCAAAACGGAAATGGTTTTATTATTAGTGAGGAGGCAGAAACAAATATACTGGCTTATGTTGAAGCTGACCCGACAGCATCGACGAGGCAAATTGAGAATGCTATTGGCATCAATAGGGAAAAATATTGAAAAAACATGGCTATAAATCCTTCAAATACCAAATCCATCATCATCTTTATGAGGGCGATTACATTCGAAGATTGGAATTTTGCAACTGGTATCTTGAAGAGGAGCAGCAACAGCCACTTTTAAGCTTAAACATTTTATTTTCTGACGAATCCCGTTTTACCAACTTGGGGATGTCCAACAGAAATAATACCAGGTATTGGGCTACTGAAAATAATTTTCTAGTTAGGGAGGGGGCTTTTTAGGAAAGATTTGGCATTATAACGTATGGCTAGGCGTTATAGGAACACGTATAACAGGTCCTATATTTTTTAAACAACATTTAAACGCTGTCCAATACCTGGCTTTTCTTCAGAACCACATCGAAAATATTCTAGAAAATTTACCTGTTAGGCAATACGCACAAATATTTTATCAACAAGACGGCGCTCCAGCACTTAATGCTAGAATAGTGACAGCTTATTTAAATGCGACTTTTGGAAATCGTTGGATGGGTACTAATGGCCCAGTAAGGTGGCCGGCAAGGTCCCCTGACCTAACACCACTTGACTTTTTTTACTGGGGCCACATAAAGGAGAAGGTGTATAGAACAAAACATCAGAACCTCCAAGACCTAAGAGACCGAATAATTCAAGCAGTAAACAATATTACACCAATTCAAATGAACAATGTTATTCGAGAATTCAAAGAACGAATTAATTTGTGTCGAGAAGAGAACGGCAATCGTTTTGAGAATTTCATTTATGGTTAATTTATTTGTAATTAGTTTGTATTTTTAGATATTATTTTATTAATTATAATTCTAGTTTAAGTTAGTTAAAGTTTCGTAATAAACCTTAATTTTTAAATGCTTATATCTTAAAAACGAATGAGTTTAGACCTATGGAAGCATTAATAAAAAATATTTAGAACAAGAAGATAATTTTGAAAATTATATTTAAAAGGGGGCGTGCCATTAAAAATATTGGAGAAATCTATGTTTGAAAGTCAAATTTTGCAGCACTTCCGGTTGAACCGGAAGTGAAATAATTGTGACTTATTCATACAGAATACCTAAAAAGAAGTTAAAAAAGAATATAAAATTTTGTGCATATTCATTTGTTTTTTGTAAAATCAATAAAGTGTGTGGCTAATTTTATATTTTCCAACGCCATTTTCTCTTAACCTGTCATAGATAGGTATAGGATATAATACATGTTTTATGCTTAGAATTCCTTGTAGAATGCATATTGTTAAAAATATACAGGGTGTTCTATTTGAAATAACAAAGTTAAGTGTACTTCCGGTTCAACCGGAAGTGACAGTCAGGCGTTTGAATACCGAAAATGTGCGCACAGTGCAACCACAGAACCTACCAAAATTTCGAAATAATATTTTATTTTATAAGGACGTGACAAGCTGGTCAGTAATATCGTTGTCACCCGGTATATTTGAAATCAGAAAAGAAAGATCATTCATTGTGACGTATAATATACAGGGTGTTCCATTTAAAAAAATTGAAATTGCCTATATTTTCCCATTTTTCAAAAGCGATATTTTTGTAATGATAATTACAAAAGATAACATAAAAGACAAACTACAATTTTTATATAAAACATTTTTTTCTATCTTCAAAAACAAAGACTCCAGAAGCCACGTAAATATAATCAAAGACCCTGTATGTTTATGTAGGTAGGTATGTACCAAATTTAATATATTGCCAAACATTGTAGGGTAGGGTGTCCAATTTCATAGGTTAATCTGCAATATTAGTTATGTTAAAGTAGTGAGTGGTGATTTGTAAAGTGCTCCATCCCCCTAACTTTTTATTGTTTATATCTCCCTTTTGTCAAATAGGTAGAAGTTACAGTGGGTGGGATTATGATTTTATTAAAATGAGCTTGAAGCAATCATTTGGGATCTAAGATTATACTTCCACATCCCTTATTTTGATGTACCCTTTCTAGAATAACATTATTGTTATATTTAGTTGTCAATGAAACTCGGCTGTATCTTAGATAAGGAAGCCCGTCTGAGTTTATATGATTATTCAGTACATAATGTTTTTAGCAATGTTAAATAATTCTGCAACTGAACCTAAATCTGTTTCAGGTAACTAATATGATCTAATGGTACTTAATCCTCAGGCCAACCATCTGTTTATACTTAGTCAATGAGCACAGCCCAAGAGCTCGATAATATGGAAGAAATAGTAACAGTTTAAAACTTACCTTTAAAAAACTTGAGACGCCCTCCCTGACCATAATTGGTTTTTTGGCACTCCTCCTTAGAAATTCTGTCAACACTTCCATTTATTCCATGTCTTCTGTGGCCTTCTTCTGTCATTTTGGAACATTTTGTCAAGATGTTAGTTGGAGATGGATGATGCTCTGATATATGCATTTCATAGTTTTACACTATCACCTGGGGCCCTTTTCGTAAAAACCATTTTTAAAAGCTCGCAAGGAGTTTCAATCCATTCCACCTGCTGGCACGATTGCAACTGGCCGCGGAAATATCGCTTTCTCTGCACACAACAGCCCAGGGAATCGCATTACTTCTCAAATACAACACGAGCATTGTTTAAACATTATCTACTTCGATGATTTTGTTGATTTTAACCGAAATCTTGGCGAATCCAACCACTCCACAAAGTCCCGTGGTTAAAAATATGATGATGTCGACTGCTCGATCGGACTCACAAAAAGTTCATTCACTTTTCCTTCAGAACTTTTTTACCTTTTTCCTTAACTATTACCCCACTTGCTGTCGCAAACAGAAGTATGAACACTCTAGAAGTTCCTTGCAATATTATTATTTAAAAATAAGGTACCTATTTTTTAGGAGAAACACAAAACAAATAAAATAAAAAAATACAAAAATTAAAATTATCCGCCTCGTTGAGTCCATACGACATTTCATTTACCGTTTTTTTTCTTGGCAGTCGATAAAGCAGAGATTTATTTTGACAGTTTTTAAAAATTTAAAAATTGGCAGACTATAGTAGTCTTTGTTTAATACGTAGCTAAAAACAAAGACGAAATTTTTAAGTAATCCATTACAGCCTTAAACGAATATAATTGTGTCCCCGATTTTTAGGCCATATAAACGACAGAATTGAATAAATACCATACTAAAATCTACCAAGCCAAACTGACGAAACCGTTATTACGGCGATCGGGAGTAATCGGAATTAAATTTTTTTTAAATCCGTCTGGGTACTGCCCATAATGTCGGCTCCGCATGTAGTACTGCCTAGACGTCAGATGAATGGAATACGCATTCGCCACTACTAGATAAGGAATTTCCTAGTCAAAGCGCCACTACTATTTTCACTATCCTTCCATTTTTGACAGCCGTCTACGTCCTACGTATCCGAGCAAAATATCGATTTCAAGCTTTGCGCATGGCAACAACTGTTTAGATTTCTTTGGTTTGGAATAATTTGGATGTTTATTTAAATTCGGTTTTCGGTTATAACGTTGGGGTTGGGGCATACTATAACTATGTAGTATCATGGGATATTGGAGTAATATAGTATCATGGGGTTGTGGTTTTTATGTTCTGTGGTTGGGGTATAGCTTTATTGGATTATGGGTGTTCTGTGGGCTATAGTATAGCAGTGTGCGTGCAGGAAAGTGGCTGATTTGTCGTTTTCAATTTGTTTTTGCCATTTTCGTTTTACAAAGTTATAGTTTCTCGTTTTCGCCGAAGGACTTCTTATTTATTTGTATTATGTTTTTGTTGATATAATAAATAAATTAATAGACTTTAAAATAATGTTAATCTATCGCTTTTAATATTTTTAAAATGTTCGTACAAATTTCAAATAAGTTTCAAATAATACCAAACGAACTTTCGCAACCGAAAATTAACCTGTGTATTGTAAGGTGCCTAAGCCTAATATACAATACCGTTTTCGCCGTCGAATTTAACGCTTCCGATATGGAACATTTTTTAGGATCCTCATTTTTTTGGAATCGAAACTCTGTCATTTATAAAAATAGGTACTTTCCAGTTGTTTCTTTTAAACAGCAAAGCAAAGAAAAAATCTTAACGTAGCTAAGTTGTTAATAAAGTTATTCGCGAACTAGTTCGTATGGGAAATAGAGAGGGTAATACTTAACCGCGGCAAGGAGGAAGGAGGGAGCCCTGCTAAGAATGCTAAGTTAAATTTTTAAAAGAAATGCTCAACTTAGCCGTTGGCTTTGCTGTGCTATTTAAAAGAAGCTTAAAGGAACTCTGCTAACGCTTGTCTATTTTTGATTTTTGACAGTTGATAACCGACAGACCCAGAGTCGTCGACAAGAGACGAAATCGGCAACAAAAAAGTTGTATTTTGCTATTTTGCAGGAGGAAAAACAACAAAAATAGAGATTAAATATCGGCAAATGAAGAGGATCTGGAAGAAGCTATAATAAAGATAAAACTATACTTTTATTAATACTTAATATACCCAAATAGCAATTCACCATGGCGGAGCAGGCAAATGTAAGGTTAATTACTTAAAGTGGATGGCACCAGGGCTCCTATAATTGTTTATTTATGTTGTATTGATTCGAATATCTCAGATTTTATATTTCTGTGAAGATAGGTACCGCCAATAATATTAGGACCTGGACTTAAAATTTGATAGAATTATATTATGTGTGTAATAGGACGATTGGGTGTTTACTAATTAAGCGGTATAAATGAGAGTATTACTTATCCAAACTTGCAGATTTTTTATCCATCATTTTTTTGAATCGCAACGAGAACTAAGCCCTATTTGTTATCATACTTCATACATCATAAAAAAATAAGGGCTGTGGGTAAAAATTATTGGCTCACCTTATGTAAGGATCTTTTTAAAAAGGTTAATGATTCATAAGTAAATATTCTATATGGTTTGCGAGATGGTTTGATTGTTACATATTTTTATAGGAATATTGAGTCTGAGTATTATGTTATTAAATTGTATGAAAATATAAGAAAGAGAAAAGAGGTGCACCATGCAACACAGTATACTCGGTGTAGATACCTACCTATTTATCTTGATAAAACCATCCCTAGTACCTACTAGGTCAATACAAATAGTGTGTTATTGTCTTCATACAGTAGAGTACAGTACAGTATTTTTTTTTTTTTTTTAGCTGGGTTTCTGAATTGACTTTAATTTTAGTTTAACTTAAATTGTATTCAACCTATCGTCTAGTTTCTTGAATTACCGTTGGAGCTTAACGTTCATTACTGCAACATAAAAGTGTTATTATGAATTTTCGTGTTGGCGATACAGTATTATTCTCCCACTTCAACGTGCGGTCTTTAATTTCGGAATTTGATGCGTTTCTTGAATTCGTGGCGGCTGAGCAGCTGGATGTAATTGGCTTATCAGAAACTTGGTTACATAAAAACATATCCAGCACGGCTCTAAACATTCCTGATTTTAACTTAATTAGGAGAGACAGAGAGGGAAGAGGGGGAGGTGTTGCTTTCTATTTGCGAAATATATTTAAGTATAAAATAATTGATGTGCCTCCTGCCACCAGTGCCTTGGAGCAGCTGTGGATTAGCGTTAGGATAAAGGGTAAAAATATTTGTTTAGGGTCTTTATATCGTCCACCCAGTGAAAACTTAAATGATTGTATTAATGACCTCGAAAATGCAATCACAACATTTCTTCCTTGTTTTGATTTAGTTCTTTTTGGGAGTGATTTTAATGTGGATTTTCTTTCAAATACCGTTGGTGTTCAGTGTTTAATAAATTTTTTAAATAAATACGGCCTTCACCAGATAGTCAGGGAGCCCACCCGTATTACGAATAATAGTACAACTCTAATAGATATAATTGTCACGTCTTCTCTTGATCTAGTAAAAAATCCGTTCGCTGTCAGGATGGATGGGGTGTCTGATCACTGTTTGGTTAAATGTAACATTAACTTAAAGAAACCCAAGGCTTTTGTCAAGTATAAGACCTATCGTGACTATAAATCTTTTGATTACGATTCTTTTTTAATTGACTTAAATAACTTAAATTTTGATATTCTGTACTTGATGGAGGATGTTGACGATATGGTAAATTTCTTTAATGAGACGGTAAGTTCCTTATTTGACAGGCATGCGCCTTACAAAACGTCGCGATTTACTAAACCTCCTGCTCCGTGGATCACGGATAACGTGAAGTTTATGATGCGTTTGAGAGATAAAGCTTACTCTAAATACAAAAAGAGTAAGACTGATGGGACTTATGATGAATATAGGCAGCTTAGAAATTTGGTGACTTCCTCTGTTAGAAGTGAAAAAAAGGCTTACCTAAACCATAAGTTTAAAACTAACCCTAAGGAATTCTGGAAAACTTTAAAATGGCTAAATATTAATAATTCCGGTATTGAAGGCCAACCTGAGCTCGTGGGTACTCCAGATGAATTTAACAAACATTTTATAGATAGCATCCCGACCATGGACGCTGATCCTCAACTTAACGAAAGGTTTTTAGGTAAGTATTCCGACTCTTTATTTGAAGGATTTCAGTACACTTTCAATTTTTCTCAGGTTGATGAGGAACAGGTTGGCCAAGCAATAAATCAAATTAAGTCTAATGCTAAGGGCGTGGATGGGCTTGATTTAAAAATGATATCTTTTTTGCTTCCTTATTTACTGAAATATATTACATTTATTGTTAACTCTTGTCTGAATACCAAAAAATTTCCTTCCAGCTGGAAAACTGCAAATATTATACCCATTCCCAAAATTAATAACCCAATAAATCTCAATAATTTTAGACCAATTAGTATTTTGCCGGTTTTTTCCAAAATATTAGAAAAAATCATTTTTAAACAACTGACTGATTACTTGTTGGAATGTAAGGTGATACCGATTACACAGTCCGGATTTCGTCCACAACACAGTACTACCACAGCGTTACTCAAGGTGACTGATGATTTCCTAAGGGCATCAGATGAAGGAATGAATGGTTGTTTGCTCCTTCTTGACTACAGTAAGGCCTTCGATACTCTTGATCATGCCATTCTTTGTGATAAACTCAGTCATTTTGGTCTAGGTCCTGAGTCGGTTGAATTGATAAAAAGCTACTTGAGTGGTAGGTGTCAGAGGACTTCACTGGGTGGAGTTACTTCGTCGTTTATGGAGGTTAATCGGGGTGTACCTCAGGGTAGTATCCTGGGACCTTTGTTATTTTCTGTTTACACTGCTGATTTTAGTACATACTTAAAATACCTTAACTCACACCAATTTGCTGATGATACTCAACTTTATTACTTCTTTAAAAGCTGCGAAACACTAGTAGCGCAGGAACGTATAAATAATGATCTTGGCACAATTTGTGACATTTCCAAGGCTCATGGCCTTATACTTAATGAAGCTAAAACGCAACTGCTCGTGTTTGGACAGAGAAGTCTTGACGATGTTCTTAATATTAAAATAAATAATGTAAGGATCAATGATGTTGATTCTGCTAAAAACTTGGGAGTATATTTTGATAAAAAATTCAGATTTCATGATCACGTGTCTTATATTTTAAAGAAAAGCTATGGTAAATTAAAAACCTTATACCTATATAAAGACATTTTAAGTCGAAACATTAAATTGAAACTTTGTGAATCTCTCATCTTGTCTCTTGTTTCTTATTGTGATGTATTATTTTGGCCTGCCTTGACAGCCAGCGATAGGAGTAGTTTACAAAAGTTGCAAAATGGTTGTCTTCGATTTTCTTGCGGAGTTAGGAAGTTTGACCATATCTCCCCTAGTTACCTGGAGTCAGGTTGGTTGAGATTAGACTCTAGATATTTTTTGCATATGTGTACTTTGGTTTTCAAGGTCGGTATGTTTCAGCAGCCTGAGTACCTCTTACAGAAGCTTAAGCGGGGATTAGATACGCATCAACTAACAACACGATATAATTTTCTATATACTGTTCCAAGGCACAGAACTGCTTTATTTCAGCGTTCCTTTTCCTATAATGCTACCAAATGTTACAATTCTTTGCCTCTGGAGTTAAAAGCGAGTTCGACCGTTCCGGTGTTCAAGAGGCGCATCAAAGAGTTTATCAAAAGTAAATAAATCTTTCATGTTTGGTAAAAATTTTATTACGCTTACTATTTAGAATCTTATATCCGTATATTTTGATGTTAGGCCAAGCTATGTTTTTTTTTTTTTCCTTATTATAAAACTATTTAAAAAATCGTCTTATATATACTGTTTAGTCTGTTTTCTCTGAATTGTCTTTTTCCTTTAATCTAAGTTAATTTACTTTATCGATAACACTCTTTTCTGTAATAATTATTAAGTTCATTATATGTGTTAAATTAATATTTTATTACTATGTAGTACCTAGTAGTTACCTATATTTTAAGTTTTTTTTCTTGTTATTGGTAGGTGGTTAGATGAGTAGCGATTACGCTAGATCCCGCCACCTTTTAGAAACATTTTATAAACTGTTTACTTTCAAGTTATAAATAAAGGCATTTATTATTATTATTATTATTATTATTATTACAGTATATAATGAAATTGTCCAAATCATTAACTAAACCTGTTTAAAAAATTTAATAAAATTTCAGCAACTAGTTCCACAAGTGTTGGAGCCTCAAACAATTTCTCAAGGGCCACCAGTAGGTTTACAAGTCCCGCCACCACCAGGTATAGGTATACAAGGTCCGCCTCCAGGATTACAAGTTCCCCCACCAGGAATGCAAGGACCTCCTAGTTTATTAGGTCACCCACTTCCGATTTTACAGTCCCCACCTGTAAGTGGTCAACCAATTATGAATACAGGGATTAATGGCTCGCCTATAACTAATATTCAAGGACCTCATAATTTACAAGGACTGCCACCAAATTTACAAGGTCCTCCACCAAACTTACAAGGACCACCACCTTTACAAGGCCCTCCTGGACCGCCACCTGGATTTCCTGGTCCTCCAGGTACCTTACCACCAGGATGGTCAAATAGTGAAGAACCTGGTAAGACTTTTTGATTAAGTATTGAAATCAAATAATCAGAGGTAAAAGGACAAGTTTTGGTAGTAATTTTTTTTGTCTGACAAAAATTAAAATTTTAATAGGCCGAGACGGTTGATTTGTATTTAATATTAAGATTTATAATTTTTGCATGTTTAGTAGAAGCAAGAGGCCACTTATCTGCACTTTTACCTCAAAATCAACAGGATCTGTTTTCAACATTATATAAAATAATTTTTATGAGGCTAAAGCTAGCAGACAGCTTCTCACACTAAGTATATGTACCTAATATTTGATACAAGAATTATTATAATCCCTCAAATACTTAGATCTCACTTTATAATGTTTGTGCTAGTTTGTAGTTACCTACCTATGCTAAAAATTATAAACATTTGTTAAGCTATTCAAATGCAATATAAAAAAAAGGAAACACAAAACGTACAGAAATCTGTGATTAAAGTATGTATAAAAATTAATTAAAGTATTAAAAAATTAAAAGTCAACAGGTCCGTAGCAACAGATAATTTACCTGCATATGTTCTTAAAGGTTGTGTTGATTCTTTTGTAAAGCCGCTAAAACATATTTTTAACCTCTGTCTAAAAAAAGGAATATATCCCACAAAATGGAAAGAAAGTAAGGTTATTCCGATATTTAAGTGTGGTGATAGGAATGACATTAAAAACTACAGATCTGTTAGTCTTGTTTCAGCTTGCTCAAAGGTTTTAGAATTAATTATTTGTAATAGAATATATAACGATGTTAAACACATAATTTCGGACCAGCAACATGGATTTTTACCCCAGCGCTCAACTATAACTAACTTAATAAATTTTACACAATTCATTCATAATTCTTTTAAAAACGGTCAACAAGTTGATGTTATTTTCAACGATTTGGAAAAAGCATTTGACAAGGTGGACTTTGGCGAGATAATTACAGCTCTTCAAGACTTCTCAGTGGACCAAAACATTATCTCATTATTATCATCATATTTGCATAAAAGATCATTATTCGTTGAACTTAAGGGCTGAAAATGCCAAAATGGGCAAGTGGACTGTATATCCAAAAAAAATAGCAATTTATAGAGAAAAATCAAAAAAAAGGAACGATTATTGGCACAGCCGTGGACTTACCAATTGCTTTATTTACGCCGCGGCAGGCTGCCTTTTCTCCAATTTTCTATGCACTCTTTTCAGCAGATTGGCTGGTCACACCAATTTTTATCTGCACTTCACTCCGGTCAATGCGCGAGTGTGCTTCTCTTTCGCGGTACCGTATCGCCCAGTAAGTCGTGCCAATAGGAGCCGCGAAATTTAAAAATATTTAAACGAAACGGAGTGGTTATTGCCACAATCCTTTTTTTCCCAAAAAACATTAAAACGTAATATTTACATTAAATCATTTAATAATTAAAAGAAAAATCATCAAGATTAACCATTTCCGCCCACCAAAAAATATTAATAATTTTTTCTCATCAAAACAAAAATTTAAGCCTATTTTAGCCCCAAAAAAAAAAAATAAATAAAATAAAATATGTAGATATAAAAATTAGTTTATCCCAAAAAAAAAAGACACGAAACGAATACAATATTGGTAAATTAACTGTTTTTACTGAGTTGGTAAAGGACATATTTTTACGACTGGTCTTTGAAGAATACCTTGAGTAGTTTTTACTGTAACAACTCTAGTAACTCCATCAGAACCTGGATGAGTTTCCAAGATTCGACCGACACGCCACTTTATGGGTGGAGTTAATTCATTTTTTAACACCACCAGAACACCAGGTTTAATATCTGGAATAGATTTATGCCACTTATGACGCAAAGTAAGAGTATTTAAATACTCCTGATGCCACCGTTTCCAGAAACATTGTTGGAGGTGTATCAGAAGTTGCCATCGCGATAGTCTATTAATAGTTATATTAGTTAAATCCTCATCAGGAAGTACGGTGAGAGGCTCCAAACTAAGAAAGTGTCCCGGAGTTAAAGCGGTTAAGTCATTAGGATCTGAGCTAATGGGTATTAACGGACGCGAGTTTAATAGTGCTTCTATTTGAACAAACACTGTATTTAGCTCTTCGTAAGTCAATATCTGTTCACCTACAACTCGAATTAAATGACTTTTAACGCTCTTTATACCAGATTCCCATAAACCTCCAAAATGGGGAGCAGCAGGGGGATTAAAACTCCAGACAATCTGTTCTGTTTCTGCAACAGATTTCATAATTTGTTTTAAATATTTACTAGCCCCTAAAAAGTTGCTACCGCAATCACTGTAAAGATGACTACAGCGACCTCGACGAGAAATAAAGCGTCTTAATGCTGCTAAAAATGATTCAGTAGATAAGTCTGAACAAAGCTCTAAATGGACAGCCTTGGTGGCACAACAAACAAAGAGGCACAAATAGGCCTTTAAGACTTTGGCTCCTCGTATTTTATTCATCGTAATATTAAAGGGGCCAGCCATGTCTAAGCCTACTTTAGAGAATGCCTTTACTTGACTGACACGAAAATGGGGAAGATTACCCATTTGAGGTGTAAGAGAACGGGGATTTACTCTAAAACATTTGTAACACGAGCCAACAACAGTGCGTATAGCTCTTTTTGGACTTAATATCCAATAATTTTGGAGCAATAAAAAGTGCAACGTTTGCAGACCACAATGCAAATGTTTTAGGTGAGTTTCTTCTATTATTAAGCTTGTCAAACGACTATTTCGGGGTAATAAGATAGGGTGTTTTTGATTAAATGGCAAAGATGAATTAGCCAAACGACCACCAACCCTTATAATTGATTCCTCATCCAAAAAGGGGTTTAATTTTCTTAGGGGTTTCGATACTGGCCGGCTAAATTGAAGATTTAAAATATCCTCAGAGAACGACTGGTTCTGAATATATTTAATTAGTGCCTTTAAACTTTTAGTAAAGTCGACAGGACTTAAAGCCCCAATTATTTTATTTTTTGGGTTTTTACAATTTGAGATAAAACGCATACACAGAGAAATAATTATTTGAATTCTTCGTAGTGAGGAATATCTCTGGAGAAGAAATTCAAACAAATCTGAAAATAAAAAATTAGAAAAAACAAATTGCTTCTCTTCTTCCTTGGTAATTAAAGCTGATTGAATGGAAGGTAAATTAATTTCTTGATCGGAACTTAACCAAGGAGGCCCCGCCCACCAAAGGGAATAGTGCAGTAAGTCCGAGGGCAAAAGGCCTCGGGAAGCACAGTCTGCTGGGTTCTCCTTGGAGGACACATAGTGCCAAAAAGCTGGGGAAATTTTTGACTGGATATGAGTAACCCTGTTGCTCACGAATGTCTTCCATCGATGAGGAGAACTTTTAATCCAGGTCAAACTTACCATGGAGTCGGACCAGGCAAAAACTTTATCAAACTGAAGTTTTCCAGAAAAAGTGTTAATAACCACACTTAATAAGTCTGCCAATAAAACGGCACTGCACAATTCCAACCGAGGAATAGAAATGCGCTTTAGAGGCGCAATCTTAGACTTCGCGCATACAAAAAATACCCTGACACTGTTTTCCTGAATAAAACGAAAATAAATGCAACATGCATAACCTCGTTCGCTGCTGTCGCAAAAACCATGCACTTCAGTGCGACAAAAATTATCCACCTTTAAACGCCTAGGAATTTTAAGGTCATTTAAGCAAGGTAATTCATTTTTAAATTGAGTCCACTGGTTAACAACGTTTTCAGAAGGAATCTCATCCCAGCCTAAGCCATCAGCCCATAAATGTTGCAACAAATTTTTACAAAAAAATGATACTGGGGACAAAAAACCTTGGGGGTCGAAGATACGAGCTAATTCTGAGAGAATGGACCTTTTTGTACATGGTCGATCAAAAGTTTTGCAAGAATAACTAAAACAATCGAAGGAAGGTAGCCACTTAAGGCCTAAAATTTTTATAGTGGTATCCTGACAGTCAAAGGATAGGGCATCCTGTTGACAGTCTTCCGGACTAATATTTTGTAACAGAGCACAATGGTTTGAAGCCCATTTTCGAAGTGTGAATCCACCCTGTTTTAAAAGATTAATCGATTCCACTTGTAGATTTAAGGCTTCCTCTACAGAATCGGCACCTACAAGAACATCATCAACGTAGGTACAATTTCTTAAAACTTCACAGGCCTTAGGGAACCTAGAAGCTTCGTCTTTTGCCAACTGCAATAATGTGCGAATGGCTAAAAATGGCGCGGATGACACGCCATAAGTTACTGTGTTAAGCCTAAATTCTTGTATCGGCTCTGATACAGAGAATCTCCAAAAAATTCTTTGATAGTCACGATGAGACTGAGAAACCAAAATTTGCCTATACATTTGTTTTATATCAGCCGTCCATACTACAGAATGTAGTCTAAAATTCAATAGAAGACAAAAAATATCTTGCTGAAGCTTTTCGCCTATAAACAAAGTATCATTAAGAGAATATTCGCCGCCCTCCTTAGCGCTAGCGTCAAAAACAACTCTGAGCTTTGTCGTGCTGCTATCAGGTTTTATTATACAATGATGTGGAATATAATAACCTTTGTCTGAGCAACCAAGAGGTTCAGTCACAGGTTCCATATGTCCACAGTCCAGATAGTCTTTCATAAATTGACAATACTCTTCGTTTAAAGCAGGGTTACGTAATAAACGTCCCTCTAAACTATTAAAACGTCGCAACGCTATATTTCTAGAATTATGAAAAATAGGTTCTGTATTGCGAAAAGGAAGTTTAACGATATAACGTCCAGACTGATTACGACAATGGGAATCAGCATAAATCCTTTCACATAATAAATCATCGGGAGACCTAACTGATTTGCTAGGAACCTCCTCTATATCCCAAAATTTTTTAATAATATTATCTAAATTTGTTTCTAAGGAGGTAAAAAATGTATTGATACCTTTTGACGGATTTTGACATCTAACTTTTCCCATTATGATCCAACCAAAAATTGTATTTATTGCGGTTGGCTCATCATTTTTACCCTTTATTATGCCATTTTTTAATATTGAAGGAAAAACATCAGCTCCCAGAAGCATACCTATAGGTCCAGGGCTATTAAAGTTTTTATCAGCTAGCTTGAGATTTGAAATGTGACCCCAATTTTCCATAGACACATTCTTGCTTGGAAGATGAACTGCAAGTTTTGGCAAAATGATACAGTCAATGACAAACGCCTGAGAAGGTTGATCAACAGGACCTATACGACATGCCATGGTTCCAGACGTTTTGGCTGACATTTCACCTAATCCATAAATGGGAATGGAGCTTCTCGAAAATGGTAAGCCTAAACGTCTTTGCCAATACTCAGTTATAAAACTGGATTGACTTCCGCTATCAATAAGAACACGAATGGTTTGACATTTGCCATGACAATCAGTAACTGCAATATTGGCAGTTGATAAAAGAACTGTATGATGAGTAATTGTATTAGTAAAAACGTTAACAACATCAGTTGACATTGAACCTGAGGTCTCTCCACCCAAATTTGCAGCAGTGGAAGGTTGGGGAGTTTGACCAGAGGAAGATTGAGTACCTTGAACAAGGGCACCAGGAGAAGAATTTTCAAAGTGCAACAAAGTGTGATGTTTACGCTTGCATTTATTGCAACTTAAATTTAATTTACAATTTCTTGACAAGTGTTTACCGCGAAGACAATTTACACATACATTGTGCTGCTTACAAAACGAATACCGATCAGAGGGAGATTTTTTAATAAAATCAGGACATTCTGCCAACAAATGTGGAGAATTGCATAAAAAACATTGTTTAGAAGGTTCAGCATAACCTATAAATGTATTAAGAGGTTTTAAAGAAGATTTAAAGGAAGGTTTGGGTATAGTCGAGGGTATAGTGCCTTTTGAGACCGTGAGTGCGGCCGAGTCCAAAGCCAAACATTGTTTATTTAAAAAACAAACTAGCTCTTTGTACGTAGGCAAATCAGTAGAAATATTGCCTGGGCTATATTGAAGTTCAAATCTTTTTACTGTATGTGCATCTAATTTTTTAATTAACATGTTAAATAAAATAAAATCCCATTCTGCAACATTAAAACCCAAATTTTCCAAAGCCGCTAAATTTTCAGTAAAAATATCCAATAAATTCCTTAACCCCTGAGGATGATCAGTGTTAAGTTTTGCAGCATTATTTATTTCTTGCCAGCAAAATGTGCTTTGCACCCGTTTGTTTTGATAACGAGAGCATAAAGCATCATAAGCAATTTTATAATTATTATTTGTAAGAGGTACGTGTTTAATGACAGACAAAGCCTCATTTAAAAGGGATGAGAGAAGGTACTGAAATTTCTCAATATCTGTTAAATCAGTACACGTATGCACCAATGCATTGAATAACCCAATAAACATTGGCCAGTCTTTAAAATTACCACTAAAGGTAGGCAAAGCTATTTTTGGCAACTTTGCATTACTCTTTTGCATACTTGACGTTGCAGTAGTAGGAAAAGTGCCTACTTGTGCTGCTGGCTGAGAATTTGTGTTATTCACATGCATAGGTCGTACTACCGTGGCATAAATTGTTTTCACAGAATAAAAAACGTCATCAAATTCTTTCCGAATTTCTTCTTCCGCTTCCATATCGCTATCATCCGCGCTAGCCATATTTGAGATTATAGCACTGTGCTGTTTATTAAACTCATCACAAAGAGGTTTTAGATTTTCATATCTAATGGAAAATTTCAAAACATGATTAGGATCATCAGCTGCTAAAGTGGCAGCTTGATATAGCTCATTTAATCGTTTTAATGTGATGGCACGCTGTGCTTTTAATCTCATTAACTCTTTTTCGCGTTTGCTAGGCATTTTGAAACCGCTCAACCAAATATAAAATAAAATTCAATAAATTTTTCACTATTTATAAAAGACCTTATTTAATTAATTATAATACTAATTAATTAATAAAGTTCCTTTTGTTTTATTTTGTCGTACCGTTAAATAAATAACGCTCACTACTAAAACTCCACCTTTCTTAAACCAAAATCAAGACCAGTCATAAAAACAAGGTACGACGCGGGCAGATCGATCAACAATCTGATAAGAACGAAAATGGCAAAAAATCAACAATTTTAATTTACCAATATTTTCATTTTTATAAAATAAATTATTAAGATCCCACTTAATTAACTGTTTAAATTGTCTGCGACAACTCGCGCAACAATAACCACTATAATTATTATGTTAATTAGTTTTAAAAAAATTAATTATTCGGGTCGTATGGACCAAATGAAAATGCCAAAATGGGCAAGTGGACTGTATATCCAAAAAAAATAGCAATTTATAGAGAAAAATCAAAAAAAAGGAACGATTATTGGCACAGCCGTGGACTTACCAATTGCTTTATTTACGCCGCGGCAGGCTGCCTTTTCTCCAATTTTCTATGCACTCTTTTCAGCAGATTGGCTGGTCACACCAATTTTTATCTGCACTTCACTCCGGTCAATGCGCGAGTGTGCTTCTCTTTCGCGGTACCGTATCGCCCAGTAAGTCGTGCCAATAGGAGCCGCGAAATTTAAAAATATTTAAACGAAACGGAGTGGTTATTGCCACAATCCTTTTTTTCCCAAAAAACATTAAAACGTAATATTTACATTAAATCATTTAATAATTAAAAGAAAAATCATCAAGATTAACCAAGGGCTACACTTCAAAAATATATTCACCCACATCAGGGGTGCCCCAGGGTTCAAATCTTGGACCACTTCTGTTCTTACTAGTTATCAATAAAATTGGAGTGAGCGTTCATTTCACCAAAGGTCTTATTTTTGCCGATGATTATAAGTTATTTCATACTATTGTGGATGAACGTGATGCAAGGACCCTACAAAACGATTTGAATTTAGTTGTGCGTTGGTGTAGAGAACATAATTTAAATATAAATGTAGGTAAATGTGCGATAATGTCCTTTACATGTAGAACTCAAAATATTAATTTTAATTACTGCATTGATAATGTGCCTCTAAAGAGAACGGATTTTCACAGAGATCTTGGTGTCTATTTTGATCCTAAGTTAAGTTTTGTTGGGCATATTGATAATATTACTGCCAGTGCTTTAAAAATGCTAGGATTTATTATAAGAACTTGTAAATACTTTAAAAATGTCAACGCCATAATAACTTTGTATAAATCCCTGGTAGTTACAAAACTTCAGTATGCATGCACTATTTGGGATCCTCAGTATGCCAATAAGATTACTCTCTTGGAATCTGTTCAGCGTAAATTTTTTAAATTTTTGTACTATAAGTCATTTTCAGTTTATCCGCCAAGAGGTACAGATCAAAGGCTCTTGTGTAATTTGTTTAATTTCCCTTCTCTACGACTATTGCGTCTAGAAGCAGGAATTATTTTTCTATATAAAATAATTACAGACAAAATAGATAATAAAGAGTTCTTAGGACAGCTTCCATTTAGAATAGGTTTAGTCAATACTAGATCCGCACATGTATTTTATGTTCCTGCACCAAGGACAAATTTATACAAAAACTCACCACTTATAAGACTGTGCTCTTATTTTAATAAATATTGTGGAGACATTGACATATATAATGTAAACTGTGAAAAATTCAAATTAAAATTAAGGAATGAACTGCTTAGGCAATTACTGTAATTGTAATGCTAATTGAATTAGTATTATAGCTTAGGTATAAGTTTTTAGAAATAGGTTATCGAGGGTCAAAACGCAGGACCTCGTAAGTAACACTTTTGGCGAAATACGTTTTATTATATATTGTTGCCTAAAATAGATGGCTCTATCTGTTAACCAAGTTTGAAACTACAGGGTTTCTAATTTTTGCTGTAAATTGCAAAAAACATTACCTCGTATTTACTATGGAGAACTATAGGGTAGGAGGCCGATCGACAATGGCAGCATTTTCAAATTCTGTCCCGGTTTTTTGGTTAGTTCGCTACTGGCCGATAGATGGCTCTCGCGTCCGAAGTGGGCTGATGTTGTCTTCTTCTTCTTCGTTTTTAATGTGAAAAACTAGATCCTCCGTAGTTTTTAGCTTTTACTTAAACCCTTTATTTTTCTGTGCTTTTACTTTTGACAATTGACATTTTATTTTTCGAAATAACAAATCATGTTTGAAGGCAAGACAAGACAAATAACGTTGTATTGTAATTAATTTCCATATTTATAATAAATAATGGTACAATTTATAAAAGTAGAGTTTGCTTTGTGTCGGGGTGGTAAGACAGGATCTTCTTCAGAGATGAAACGCAGCCAAATAAGTCTCTTTCTAGCGTCAAAGGTAAAACCCTCTAGCTAGAATGTTCCTGTATTTTAAAAACTAAGCATCGTTGGAACTTTATACAGGCCGAGTTTACAAATAAGTATAACAAAGTAAGTGTAAATTCATATAAAAGTCCTTATTTGTTCCTTAAAGAACTAATTTAAATAAAAATAGTTATCGCGTCCATAAGAAACCATTTATTTGATAGCCCACTTCGAACACGAGCGCCATCTTATAGCAACTTGTAAAGCTGAATTACCGATGCTAATTTGGGACCGAATCCAATGCATTGCGATCGGCCTCCTACCTCAAGTCCTCCATAGTATTTACATGTGTGGCTATTTTAAAAGCATTACCTCGCATTTGTCAGTCGAATCATATCATTAGTCATTACTGCCAAGCGGTACAGTGGAAGTGCTCCTTGTTTTTGGCGGGTAAGAGCTTTAAAATATGAAATATATTAAATTACTTTTAAAAAGAATGTTTTTAAGAAATGTTATTTTGTTTCTGTTTATTTTATTTTACGGAAAAATATATATTTCTGTTCTCAAAGAATATTTTCTTTTTAGGTTACACTTACGAGGTCCTGCTTATTTAAAAACTTCAACTGTGTTTGCATTTACAAGCCAAGTTTTATTGCCTTCCTGTAAAATTCTAAAATTGTTACTAACGAGGTCCTGCGTTTTGACCCTCGTTATGTATCTATAATTAACTTTTTAAGTTGTTGATACTATCAATAAATAAATAAAATAAATAAATAAATAAATAAAAAAACAATTTAAAAGATCATTATAATATTCCAAAACTGTATTTTTTGCCTTCTCCGGCAAAAGCCTTTTCATAGCCGATATAGATTTTCTAAGGGTTCCCAGAGATCTAATGTGAGCTAGCAAGTGGTTAATAATCCACAACTTCTACCTGCAATATTTTATACTTTTTAGTGTGTTTTTTGACATTGCTCATAGCAGTTTGGTGAATGGAAGATACTATAAGTTATTATTTGTCAAAATCTATTTTTTTACACTTTCAGTTTTCTAAACATAATTTTAATTATGTAATGTTAGAACCTGCATTTGTGTACTACTATTTTATTTGATTGCTGAATAATTGCTAAAAATTATATAATAAAAAGTTATTTTTGCATGTTAAATGAATTTTTGCCAGTGATAGTGTAATTAGTCCATTTTTAACCTTAACAATTGATTGATTTTAGGAAATAATCAAATGATGCAGGCTCCGCCGCCCCTTACCCATGAAAAACAATTACCTTCCTTATTATCTTTAAAGGTTGAACCTCCAAAACAACACGAACCTGGCACTGCAGATGTTGTACTGCCACAGGCAATTGAGGAAGTGCTGGCTTTAAAAAATCAAAGGGCCATGGAGTTGGGAACTGAGGAGGACACAAGCGAAAAGGAAAAAACTAAGGAACCGGAGAGGGAACCTTTGTGGGAGAAGGATGATAACATTGTAAGTTATAAAAACAAATAGTCTTTTCGTCTCTAGACAATTTATTCCCAGAACTGTCATTCTCTGAAATTCTCTTTATTTTCTACATCATTTGGAGTAAAAAAAATGTCTCGTGCGATATGAACATATATTATCTACTCTTGTACAAACTGCTACTACAATCACAAGATTTATAAATGGTAAAATACCTTTTACTGAAATATTGGTAATTGCCGACGATTGTCCCTACGGTAGGTACAACCACAAATATCATTATTTGTTTACTGTCCTATAAATAAAAAAATAGTTTCAGTGACTTACAACATATCACTTGTGATGTAAAATTCTTGGTAATAATCTTTTGGAGAATATTCTCGAGAATATTCTTAAGTTAGAGAATTTTCTGAGAATGGTAAGAAAACCGCAAAAATGGCAATAAAAAGAAATTAAAAATTACCTATTCTGCTTATTTTCGGCAAATGCCAAACGGCCAACGGCGTTAATCAAACAAAACGTAAAGAAATAAAATTTTTATTTAAAAAACATAACATAGTTACCTTCCCAAGAATAACTAAAAACTAAACAAAAAAAACAGTCAAATAAAGAAAAATCACATTTAACTATTAAAAACATACAAGTATACGTTCGCGCTTCTAGGGGATTTCCCTGAATCACTGTTGCCAGACGTAAAACACTGTTGCCAGAGTTATAGAAAAGGTTAGAAAAACTCAAAATTTTAAAAATCATTGCAAAATTTTTCAGTGTAAATCGAGGCGGTGTAAATTATGCAGAAAAACTTCTCTAGAGAATATTCTCGGGAGAATTTTCTTACAGAGAATATTCTCCTCTCACATCACTACATACCACAACCACAGTTTAACGCCGTGTCCTAGCTAAACACGGGTGCGTGCGATGCGAGAACTACGTTGCACGCACGCATCGTCCTTTTTTTCGGAGAAAGCGGAGGTGGCAAAATACAAAACGATATTTAACGTATTGCGTTCGTCCCCGGATGGAGTTGACAAGAGGAAAAATATCTTTATTATTGATTTTACGACGAAAAGTTATTCTTTATAAAAAATTCTGCTTGTCGAGAAAATTAATTTACCATATCAAAATTTTAGATCAGATGTACAGGGTGTTAATAAATTAAGAAAACATGAAAATGGTTTAAGACTGAAGTACCATTATTCATTATTTTAGACAAAATGTTTATAAAACGAAGCTGTTTATAATCCAAAATAAAGCCTAAATACAAAATTTGAAATCTTAATTCTAGTTCTTTTTTTTATTTTTTACCATAGAATTTCAACATTCAAAATGAAAACCTGAGAGTGCTGACCTATTTATTTAATTTATTTCTAATTTGGAGAAACGTGTGCAGGTTGGAGAAGGATATGTAGAATAATAACTTTTTTCACAATTGTACATGGTATATTTTAAATGTTCATAAATTCTATTGTAAAAAATAAAAACAAAAATTACAATTCAGATTTCCAATTTTGTATTTAGGCTTTATTTCGAATTTTAAACAACTTTGTTTCATAAACATTTTGTTTAAAATAATAAATAATGGTACTTCTTTCTTGAAGCATTTTCATGTTTTCTTAATTTATCAACATCTGAGCTAAAATTTGTATATGGTAAATTCATTTTCTCGACAAGCGGAATTTTTTTATAACAAATAACTTTTCGTCATAAAATCAATAATAAAGATCTTTTTCCTGCGTTTAATTCTAAATATCACCGCGTCGCACGCATCGCTCCGCACGCACCGGAAAACCCGTGTTTAGCTAGGACACGGCGTAACAGTGTGGCACTGAATTTGACACACCTGTATTTGCCGTTACTAGTTTCGTTTTCTAATTAAAGTGAAGTTGTTAACTTACGTCACTGAAAATATTTTTGAATTTATAGTGACGTTTTGTTTGACAATTTTCTCCCATTTTCCAGTTTTTTATTAGTATGAGTGTTTTCATGCTTTTTTTGGTGTACTTTTCCTTGCGTTATTTTTTCTAATAACTAATAAATGCTTTGGTTGCCTCATATCGCACAATTTTGTTGCTTTCTAAAGGCCTAAAAAATTGCCACCCAATTCTGTTTCCTGACTACGTCACTGCCTAATATTACTTGTGTTTAAAGGAGGCAATTATTGAACAAGAAATAGAGGAAGACCCAGAGCCTATTAAAGAAAAAGAACAGAAAGAACCAAAGGAAAAAGTGAGTAAAAATAAAAAGAAAAAGAAACGAAAGAAAAATAAGAAAACCAGAGAAAATGAAGAAAGGGAGAAGCAAAAGGAAATAACTAATGGTGAACCCAAAGAAAAAGATGGAGTTGAAGAACTCGTTGATCCAAAGGAAGAAGTATTGATTGAGTAAGCTTTATGTTTAATGTCAACTAACTTTTGGCTTCTCTTTTTATTCTTGAAACAGCATATCTTAGGCGCAAAAAGTTCATACTTTCTCAACAACTTCCACAAGCATGTCATGGCGCTGCATCCTGCCTCTTAGTTTACAGAAAATTGTTTGCAAAAAAAATTCGTAGAGAATTGAAAAAATTGCTAATTGAAAAATAGTTTTAGGTATCACTAACTTGAAATGTGCATTTTGTATGGTTCTATACAAAGCATAATATGTTTCACTATTATTTCCTTAATTACTATAATATGAATTAAATACAGTGTTTATTTTAACAGAACTATTATGTGATGATGATGTTTTTGTTTCTATAAAAATTAATATTGAATCTTTTATTTTTGTCAGGAGTTTTTCAATTTTCGGATTGATATGCTTTTTTGATAATAAAGCTGTATACTTTAACATTGCAGGCAATTTTTCTTGTCAAGAGTGAGGTTATTGCACAGACCTATTAAAAAAGTAGAATGCTTAATAGGCTGCATAAACGGCACATTATAAGATCTCTGTAAGAACGGGGATTTGGTTTTTATAGGTTTCCAGCCACTAATTTAAGTTGGCAGCATCATTTCAACTGACTAACTTCGTAGGGATCGACGCGCGCCTACTTTGAAAATACAGAGTTATGTTATTTGGGTTTATTGAAAGGTAAAAAGAAAATAGCTAATAATATATGTACCGGGTGGTCAAATAGGCGAGGATGTCGGCTTTATCTCGGAAACCATTAATCGTACAACTTTCGGAAAGATTTTTTTATTAGTAAAGTGGTCAAGAGAAATTGCTGGAAATTACTTTTAAGTTCCTCATTTCGCCGCAAGGGGGCACAATTAAAATTTGTTTTTTTTAAATTCTAAATTTCTCCGAAAATTCCCACATTAAGGTATAACTCTGAATACATCATTGGAAAGCTTAGACAATTCTGCATCATTTTAGTTTAAGGCTCATTGGCGTACCGACCTTAATAAGAGTGGGAGAAGCTATTGAAAGTGTTAACATTAAAATCGCTGTAACTTCTAAACGACTTATCCGATTTTACTAAATTTAAGCTTGTTTGGAAGGGGAAAATAAGCATCTTCAATTGCCGTATCCAACAGTACACGATAGTGTTTAATAAAATTGCTAGAGGGCGCAATTTGTAATAATAACAGTTTTTTCGATTTTATCCCGAAAATTCAAATCATACGGTGTAACTATGACACCATAATCGAAAAGTAGATGAAATTTGCAAGAAAAGATGTGAAGACCGCAGTTCGATATCTTTATTCGTTTCAGAGTTATTGCCAAAACAATAATTTTTAATACAAATTGCGCCCTCTAGCAATTTTATTAGAAACTATCGTGTACCATTAGATACGACAATTGAAGGTACTTCCAAACAAGCTTAAATTAAGTAAAATCGGATAAGTCGTTTAGAAGTTACAGCGATTTTAATGTTTACACTTTCAATAGCTTCTCCCACTCTTATCAACTGAAAGCGTAAACATTAAAATCGCTGTAACTTCTAAACGACTTAACCGATTTTACTAAATTTAAGCTTGTTTGGAAGAATAAGGTAAGTACATTCAGTTGTCATATTATACAAGATAGTTTCTAATAAAATTGCTAGAGGGCGCAATTTGTATTAAAAATTATTGTTTTGGCAATAACTCTGAAACGAACAGAGATATCGAACTGCGGTCTTCACATCTTTTCTTGCAAATCTCACCTACTTTTCGATTATGATGTCATAGTTATACCGTATGATTTGAATTTTTGGGATAAAATCGAAAAAACTGTTATTATTACAAATTGCGCCCTCTAGCAATTTTATTAAACACTATCGTGTACTGTTGAGTATGGCAATTGAAGATGCTTATTTTCCCCTTCCAAACAAGCTTAAATTTAGTAAAATCAGATAAGTCGTTTAGAAGTTACAGCGATTTTAATGTTAACACTTTCAATAGCTTCTCCCACTCTTATCAAGGTCGGTACGCCAATGAGCCTTAAACTAAAATGATGCAGAATTGTCTAAGCTTTCCAATGATTTATTCAGAGTTATACCTTAATGTGGGAATTTTCGGAGAAATTTAGAATTAAAAAAAAAATTTAATTGTGCCCCCTTGCGGCGAAATGAGGAACTTAAAAGTAATTTCCAGCAATTTCTCTTGACCACTTTACTCATAAAAAAATCTTTCCGAAAGTTGTACGATTAATGGTTTCCGAGATAAAGCCGACGTCCTTAAAAACACAGGTCTTGTGGGGAATAAGCATTTTACTTTTTGTTTATAGGCCTGTGGGTAAATGACCAATAAAATAATATTTTTGACAAAAATGTTGAGTGGTTTATCTTTTTTTATGGTTTGAGGTAAAAGTGATATGATTTTGTTACAAATCGTACATTACATTTAAATCTAGAGTACTTTAACCATTTACAGGTATATACAAGAAAGAATTGGTCTTCACGAATTGGCCCCTCAATATCGTCAGTTTTATACTATTTTCGAACAGTTTAAGATCACAGAAGACAGACCAAACATTCCGCCTCCAATCTTGGCTACCCCTACTTCTTTGTCTGGTCAACCAAAGGTTATTGATGATGATCTGAATGATGATAATGAAGATTTTGAGGATGTAAGATGTTTTATTAATTGATAGTACTTTTGAAAATAATAACAAAAAATATTACAAGTTACAGTCAAAAGTTTCAAAATGTAGTTTTCGCAAAGAATTTTACAAATTTGACTACGAGGTGCTACAAATTCGAAATTGTCAGTTTTGGTTTTTAATTTGTTACGCCTTAAATTTTTACTTAGGAAAAAAGTTTTTATAGCCTTTTTTATGTTCTATCTATAAGATGATGTTATTGCTTATCAAATCCGACGTTTCGTTCTTTAAATACCACCGTCAAGTCAAATTTATTAAGTACGAACCTGAAATTTTAAATACGGTTTCAGGGACTCCTAATCTTTAGAAATTTAAATCGATTTAACGCTATTTTAAATTTTAACGTTTTGTTCGCCATTATTTTAAGGATTAAATATCAAAATTACATTACAGAAACTTAAAACCTATGATGTTTAAGCCGTTTACTGGTTCAATACAATTCTAGTCAGAAGTCAGATTTACCAGTAGTGAACGACTTGTACATTAATGTACATATACCTATACTTTGTATATTTGATTTTTGTGGCTACGACTGAAATCACTTTAATTCATTCACGAAAATATTTTTTATTAATATTTATTATCTAATATAATACTTTATTGTTGTCCTTAGAAAAAACCCGAGGACAAAAGTAAAATGTCTAAGAGAAAATTGAAAAAATTAACAAGGCTGAGTGTTGCAGAATTAAAACAGTTGGTACACCGACCAGATGTAGTAGAAATGCACGATGTAACAGCTCGCGATCCAAAGTTGCTAGTCCAGTTAAAAGCGCATAGGAATACTGTCCAGGTAAGTAACTGTTGAGCTGTTATATTATTGAGCCGTATTCATAAAACTGAAGGATATCCTTGTAAGTATAAGGTAGAAGTATAAGGTTTTGAGTTGAAGAAAAAGGTGGTAGTATAAGCATTTCCTTTTTTTCGTATTCATAATGATTCCCTTATACTTGCAAGTATATCCTCCAAGAATAAGTAAAGGGTATGTGAATAAACTTATTATAATTATTCGAATTTTGTTTTTTAAAAACCAAAATGATTTGATATTATTATAGTGTAAATAATAAAACTAAATTAAATTTGAACTTTTGTTTTATACAGTTTTATACCTACATTTAATTAGCAAAGTTGTTTATTACAATCCTCAAATTTCTTCTGACTTTTTGTCCTTGCTGGCGAAGAGGTAGATCAAATTCGTCATTATCATTGTCATCGTCTTCTGGCACTTCTTCTTCAGGTGCTTCACAATCGATGTCTTTCTAAGTTTTTGCCACGTTATGAAGCACAATACAGGCAACAATTATTTTTGGCACATTCTCCTATTTCACTCGGCAAACATATTGCAAAATAGGAAATCTACGTTTCAGTTGACGAAAACAACGTTCAATTATCACTCTCTGTTTTCAAAAGTTTATTATAATTTGCATCACAAGTGGCTTGCACATTCAGTGTAGGTTTCAGTATTCCTATATGGATACAGTCAACTACACCAATTGCTGTCGGAAATCTATACTTGCTTTGCCCTAACTGTTTCGCATCCATAAGTTCAATGTTAGTAGATGGAAACTTTATGCAGTAATTTGATTGCGCAACTATGCTGTCAATTACGGCAATCGCTGTACGAGATACTGTAGGTTGACTTACACCCAGTTCTTGACCAATGCCTTTCTGATACCCAGGGTCACCGAGATAGCAAACATATCTTCATTTTTAGGACGGATGATAACGCACCTCCTCAAGTTTCAGCATCTATTCCCAAAAATGTGTTGGCAAGCCATTGCACATTTTCCTCTTCGAACTGGTATAATTCTTTGTAATCACGAACAAGTGTTGATAAACGCTACTTGTAGTGTTTAATCTCTCTCAGTTCCACAACATCTGCCATCGCTACAACTGATCAGTACACGACTGAGTCTGCTACTGACCACACTCAAAATTATTGAAGGATATCCTTTTTATGTAGAGTAAAAGGTAACGTTTATGAATAACCAAATACTTTTTTGGGAAGGTTATGCTCATACTCTATAAGTACAAGGGTTTTACTCGGAATATTATGAATGCGAGCTTAAGGATTTCCTTCATATTCTGCAAGTATAAGCATAACCTTTTTTTTATGAATACGGTCCAGTGTGTGTACCACTTAGATACATACCTTCAGTACACAAAAGTTTTTTAATGATTTTTCTAACGTTTTGCTTCCTCGATCTATGTGGCTCCCAGTTGTTCATCTTTGGAGATAAGAGAAGGTTTTTTCCAAATAATTTGTTAAATTTATGTCCGAATTACATCCATAGCATGCCAGTGACGTGCAAACAATGTAGGCAAAAAGCATCTACCCTCGTAGTCCTATACTGTCCTAACCCTAACAATATTTGTAAATTAACGAAAATTCTACTATTAAATGACAACAAAATATTTACTACTTGCTCTTATCAAATATTTTTTTTATCTGCAACATTCAAGAAACATCATTGTCTCCAACCTTTAAGCAGACCCTGTTTGATGTCCCAACGCAACATCTCTTGAGCGTATGCTATGGCGAACTCTTTCACTATGAATGCTGACATCACAGTTACGACTGCCTATGATGACGTTAAAATAAATATACAATGAAGTCCGGATATAGTGAACTCGAAAAGTGCATCAAATTGGGTTCACTACATCCGAGGTTTACTATAAAAGAAAAGTGGATATTTGTACACACCTGATGTTTGCTTGCTAAATTGGGGTTATATGTTTGTTTAAAAAAAAATGCCATGATGCATACCTACCTATGTGGTTTAAAGTTAGTTTATTTGTGTACCATCGTATTTTTCTTTTAAAGTTAACGCTTTACGTTTTTGTTTCTCCATTTAAAAGCCTATCACTATACCTACAGTATAATCGCCAATCAATGTTCGCGACGAAGTCTAAAACGCAACTACGATCAAAATAAAAACGAATCTGCTCAGCGCGTCTGTCACAAATTAAAAATCGGGGAATCCCCAGGGGAACCCCCGGTTGGTTCACTTTACCCGAAAGTTCATTATATCCGGGTTCACTATAAACGGTAAAAAATCCCATTGCTCTTATGGGAAATTTTATGGGTATTTGAAGAAGCGTTCATTATAACCGAGTGTTCACTTTAAAGGGGTTTGCTATATCCGGACTCCACTGTAGTTTAAAAAAACTAAAAAACACGCTTTAATAATTAATGAAACTAAAAAGCGGAAAATAAATATAGTTTAAAATAATTCTTGAAATTCTTAATATAGGCAGAAAATAATAATGAACGATAAACATTAGTATTATTGTGAAAAAAGCGTGGGGTGCTCGATATACGAAAAATATAGCACAAAGCGACCCACGCTTTTTTCACAATAATACTAATGTTTATCGTTCATTATTATTTTCTGCCTATATTAAGAATTTCAAGAATTATTTTAAACTATATGTTTTTTATTTTTTTTAAACTATATTTATTTTTCATTTTTAAGTTTGAGTTATTGTTAAGAAAATTTTTTTTTTGAGTAGATTGAGCTAGATTAATAGATTATTGTATTGTTAGCGGTTCTTGATGAGTCTACAAAATTTAAATTAAATCTGACTGTTTAAAGTGGGTCAAAATCGGGTTCAAAGAAGTCGGTTGTTCGGGTTTGTATCAAATTATTGTATTGTCAGCGGTTCTTGATAAGTCTACAAAATTTAAATTAAATCTTACCGTTTAAAGTGGGTCTAAATCGGGTTCAAAGAAGTCGGTTACGGACAAACAAACATACAGGCGAATCTAATAAAAGCGTGTTAAAAACAACTAGTTTAAGTAGGTACTTATAAAATCAGACGTTGTAATTCCCGAAACAATAAATCTACAGCAGTTTCCAGTAGTTGTAGAAAAAGTATATTTTATTTTTTATTTTTAAGGTTCCAAGGCATTGGTGCTTCAAAAGAAAATACCTTCAAGGCAAGAGAGGTATTGAAAAACCTCCATTTAACCTTCCAGATTTTATTAAGCGTACAGGTATTATGGAAATGCGCGCGTCCTTACAGGAGAAAGACGAATCTAAAACTTTGAAGGCAAAGATGAGGGAACGAGCAAGGCCGAAATTAGGAAAAATTGATATTGATTATCAGAAACTTCATGATGCTTTCTTTAAGTAAGACAGTTTCAAAAATATATTTATTTACAAACCCTATTAAAAGTGGACTTTTAACGCTTTTCGGTGTGTCTAAATGTAATTTTATGACACTAGTGTTAAAAGTAAATACAATAATATTTTTAACTTTTATTATTAACATTAACGTATTGTACAATTTGAGCAACCCGAAGTATAAATTCCTTCTGAAGTTCAACTGATTGGAGTTTTCTTGTAATTTTGTATGCTTGTGAAGGGAATGCAAACAATAGTACTGGACGACGATGTCGTAAGAAGGTTTGTGGCAATTATTTTCTTTTAAAGACCCATCCACCGACTGTGTCTTTTGAGAATTCTCAGGTTCGCATCAGTCTGCCAGTAAATTGACCGACGGAAACACCACGTGACGTGACCAATGTAAAGCTTTGGATCTAGGAGCGTCAAAAATTCTGCTATAACAGCAACCATTTTAACGAAACTATTGTCACCCACTGAATTTCTAGCGCATTTGTTATTTATATATTGATAAAAATTCGACGGTGGTCCGATATATGCTGGGCGGCGAGTCATAAGTGCGTTACATTTATGTATATCCCCTCAAAAATTACTGCTGTTAAATTTGTTTCAAGTGTATTTAATTATTCCTGGGTTGATGAAAGGTTTTCAGATTGTCTAAAGCTTGCAGGGGTTATTCCTGTCCACAAGAGAGGTCGTCGTGATGATCCCAGTAACTATCGACCAATTTCTTTATTGTCGATCCTTTCAAAAATCATCGAAAATATTGTATCTTTTCTTATCATCAAGTCTTGCATCCAAGCCAATTTGACTTTTAATCAGGGAAGGGCACTGCTGATGCAATGTTTACATTTTTTGAGGACGTTTATTTTGGTTTTAAGGCTGGAGAGGCCGTGGCGGCGGTTTTTTGTGACTCATACTAGCCAATTTAGTTAGAAGTAATACATGGTTTAGTCTGTCATAGGCCTTTGAATAGTCTGTGTCCACAGTATTTACTTGAAGTCCAGAGGTCAAGACATTACTTACACAGTTGCTGAAGTAGGTCTAATTGATAATCGTACTTCTGCCGGAGAAAAAAACATATTGGATAGGGCATATTCATGAGTTTACTTTTGAAAACACTCTGTTGAACGCTGTTATTTCAAAAACCTTGGCAAAAACACTAGAAGTATTTGAGCCAATAATTATCAGCCATAAGAATGTGAATGCATAACAAAAAACCATTTTGATATTTTATGATTTGTATTTTACAGATGGCAAACAAAACCAAAAATGACAATTCATGGAGACTTGTATTATGAAGGAAAGGAGTTTGAGACTAGGCTCAGAGAGAAAAAACCAGGCGATCTATCCGAAGAACTTAGAACTGCGTTGGGAATGCCCGTAGGTCCAAATGCCAATAAGGTAAATATGCATTAAAGTGAAGCAATGGGATTGATCACTTTACATTTTTGTTTTTTCTTTTTCACACTGAAAGTATATATTGCAAGTAGTCAAATTAAAAAATCGTTATTCATTATTTTTTTAACAAATTACATCGATACGTGGACATCCTAGTAACTAAAAAAAAAATGAAATTACTCCAATTTTATTTCATTTAACTAAATTATCTCTAAAAACAGGTATTTTTCCAGAAAAAATAAAAATTGCTAAAGTAACTCCAGTATTTACAACTGATAAAAGATACAAATGCAGCAATTATCTCCCAATATCTGTTTTACCAATCTTTTCAAAAATATTAGAAAAAATAATAAATTATGCGAGTTTCTAGAAAGCCAAAATTTACTTTTTGCTAACCAGTATGGTTTTCGCAGATCTAAGGATACAGAAATAGCTGTAGGAGATATCATAACAAATATTCAAGCTAATGTCGACAGCAGTAAAAAATGCTGTCTACTATCCTTAGATCTGTGTAAGGCTTTTGACACCGTAAACCATGATATTTTATTAAGAAAATTATACAGTATTGGGATAAGGGGAAATACACACAAACTACTTCAAAGGTATTTAAGCTTTCATAAACAATTTGTTCAAATTGGGGAAAGAAAAAGTTCGGAAAAAAATAATATGTGGAGTTCCACAAGGATCGGTATTAGGTCCGTTATTATTCTTAATTTACATTAATTCCGTTTCCAAATTAAACTTTAAGGGCAATATAAAGCTATTTGCAGATGATACAACAATTATTTATTTTGCTGAAACTCTTGCAGAAATGTATTTTGATATTAATAATGATTTAAAAATACTTCTTTCTTGGCTTCAACCAAAAAAACTTACGTTAAATTTTACAAAATCTTCTTTTATGTTTATAACTAAAAATAAAATAAATTCCATCATTAATCCCTTAACATGTAATAATGAAATATTCAATATTCGAAAACGACAAAATTTTTAGGATTAGTTTTAAACGAAAATTTAAATTGGAAATGCCATATCTAGTATATTATCAACTCGATATCTCCTTTGGTATCTGTTTCGTACAGAGCTTGATATTTCATTCCTTTGAAATACTTAAAAAATATATTTTTCATTAATATATTCACAATATTTAGCTTCTGCATGGGGATCTGCTTGTTTATCAAACTTAAAACCATTACAAAAATGCAAAATAAAGTTATTAAATGTATATACAAATTACCGCATTTAGAACCAACTGTTAATCTATACAGGGTGAGTTTTTTAAAGTGTTACAAGGCGATATCTCGAAAACGGTTCAAAATATTTTCTTGAAATTTTAGTGAGGGGATGGGGGGACATATTTAAACATATTTTTGACGTCTACCCCCCATCCCCATTTTGAAGGGTGGGGGGTAACTTTGGAATTTTAAATGAGACAATGTACTTTTTTTTGGTAAATACGAACCTTTGTAAAAAACTACGTACGTATACAAAAAATGTTTTGATTTGCTCCCCTGGTTACGAAATTATTTTAAAAACCAATTACCCCAATTATTAAACCAAAACATAAGTTCTGACATGTGGTTTCAATAGGACGAAGCTCCACCGCATTATGTGATACAGGCCCGTAATGAGTTGAACGAATTGTTTGAAAACAGGTGGATAAATCGAGCTGGTTCGGTAAACGGCCTGCTAGGTCCCCGGATTTAACCCCCTTGACTTTTTCCTTTATTTATTTTTTATTTTATAAAAGATAAAGTGATGGCGGCTACACCTCTACAACTTTAGATGATATGAAATACCGAATCCGCGTTGCATGCTTATCAGTGAGACTTAAAATGTTACAACGGGTAGGATATTTATTCTGAAAAAAAGTGACAAAGTGTTTGGAAGTTGAAGGGAGACATTTTGAACATCTTCTGAAGCATGACAGACGATAAATAAGTTGAAATTAAATAGTAAAGTATTTTTTGTGTTTTATAACCTAATAAATCATAATTTCGTAACCAGGGGAACAAATCAAAACATTTTTTGTATACGTACGTAGTTTTTTACGTGGGTTCGTATTTACCAAAAAAAGTACATTGTCTCATTTCCAAAGTTACCCCCCACCCCTCAAAATGGGGAATAGGGGTAGACGTCAAAAATATGTTTAAATATGTCCCCCCATCTCCCCATTCCCTCACTAAAATTTCAAGAAAATATTTTGAACCGTTTTCGAGATATCGCCTTGTAACACTTTAAAAAACTCACCCTGTATAGACCGAAGGGGTATTTACACGTTCAAAACATTTATAAATTAAAAATTTGTATTCTAATTCACTCTATTATTTTAAAAGATAAAAAATCAAACATAACACTTCCGGAGAATAAGACATTACATGATCATAACACTAGACGTTGTATAAATTATCAAACTATACCACTAAAAAGTAATTTCGGAAAAAATCGCTTTTATATGACGGAATAATAAAATATAACAATCTTCCGAAAAATATCAGAAAAATTAAAACATTGACAATTTTTAAAAAACAATTAAAGATATATTTACTAAATTAAATTATTTATACTATTTTTTTTTTAAATTGATTTTATTAATGAATTAAATTGGATTAACGTCCATTTTTGTTATTTTTTTTAATGGTTATTATTTTCTATATTATGTTGTCACTTTCCATGTAATGAACTGTAAAAGTTAGTTTGGAATAAAGACATTTTAAAAGTTAACTAGTAATAATATTATTGTCTAGAAAAAAGGCATAGTTTAATAATAATCTGTGTGTCTTTTGTACTACATTTACGTTACAGTAGTTTTGCCAGACGCACTCCCATCAAAAACGTAGGTTAATGGAAATTATTTTACTTTTATTTTAATAATAAACCAATATTAATATTTTTTAACGGTGTAAAGAATCATTCCTTATTTAATAATAAGCGGTAAGCAGATAAAAATGATGAAGACGAAGGTCTTTTAACGTAAAATAGATCAGACTTTAACAGGGTGCCATCGAGGGTGCTATAAATGAGGAGTGGCTTGGCCATGAAGTGGCTTTAACTAACCAGGCAGCTTTGATTGTGACGTAAGTGACATTGACAAATGATTTTTCACAAAGTGGCCGGGTTAGTTTAATTATTTACTTACTAATCAGGGAACTTAAATTGTAAATAAATAATGACCTCAAATTTCATCTATGTCATAGTTAAAACTTGCCTCATTAGTTAATTATTGTCTAAAATGTTTGTGCAACCCAACATAAATTGTCGAATTTCTTTAAAGATATATTTGAAGGCATAAGTGGATAAAGGTGTCATGTCACATTTTTAAACTTCGGAGTTATTCAATAAATCTTATGACTTAGAACTTTTTAATTATTATTTCATTTTATTTACTAACACGGCATAAATTAGGTAAAATTAACTAATTTTATTTGGTGCACTTTAATAATAAAAGCAAATTCATAGTTTTTTTCATAGTGTACTCATGTAACAAAATTGTAACTTTTATTCACTAGGACATGCTAGATGTTTGAGTGACTTAACACCTTTATCCTTAAAAAAAATCTTTTATTATGAAGAAACTTGCATTTAAGGTTTACTAATAGTAAGATCTATACCAGGGATGCTCAAAAAGTAGAAAAAGTAGTTTGAAAAAAAAATGCGACATAACACCTTTATCCACTTATGTCTTCATTTGTTTATTGAGAGTTCCTACTAACAAATTTAAAGATAAAAATAGTGGCAGGCCTTCTACTGTCACAAAATATAACCAGTAAAAATTACTTAAGCAAATATAAATTTGGTATAACTGGACAGTTAACCGCAGTTATGAACTCTTAATGTATTTTCCAGGTTCCTCCACCTTGGCTTATCGCGATGCAAAGATACGGACCTCCGCCCAGCTATCCCAACCTAAAAATTCCCGGTTTAAATGCACCCATCCCTGAAGGGTGTTCCTTCGGTTACCACGCTGGAGGATGGGGAAAACCTCCGGTAGATGAGAACGGTAAACCTTTGTATGGAGATGTATTTGGAACTAACCAGAGCCATATCGATGTAAGTAAAATATAGAAAACGAACGTTTTTTTGTGGTACCTAAATCATTAAGATCTATTGTTATATTACATCTGCAGGAATCCGATGTGAGACTTCTGGATTAATATATTTATTTTCAATTTAGGATATTGGTGAGGACCCGTCAGTTGACAGAACTCTCTGGGGTGAACTAGAATCTGAGTCTGAGGAGGAAAGTGAAGAAGAGGAGGAGGAAGAAGAAACAGAAACACAACCTCCCGATGAGTCAGGTAATTTTTATCACTGATCCGATACTTTTTTACTACACATTATTCCTAATTGTTTTAAAAACCTCCAGAAGCTCCAAATAGTATGAAATTTTTGAGGATATTACAATGGATTCTCAATAATAAGCTGGCTTAGGTCGTTAATATCAGCTCGAGCATTGTCAATTACCATTATACAGGGTGTTAATTAATGTCATGCAGTTATTTCAGGGGGTGATAGTACTCGTCAAAATAAGAAAAAAATACAAATATATGCATGGTCTAAATAGCGTTATTTTCGTTGCAATGTTTCAATTTTTTTTCTCGTATTTTGCGTTTTCTCTCTTATATTCTGCGATATTTGTTTCAAATTTGGAACATAAACCCTTTTTTTAAATCTCTACAATAAAGTATCAAAATTTTCGGTGGAAGTACACAGGGTGTTACATTTTCTTGAATCGGCTACAATTTTATCTTTCAGAACTTTTTTTTTGGCTCCCTGTATGAATTCTGGTATGAAATTTGAAATCTCTGTTTCTTTGTTTAGCGTTTTAGTCTCTTGCACTGTTCTTGTATCTGTGGCCGTTTTTGATTTATTTGCAAAAATAGCCATCGATGGAAATAAGTGTAGGCGAAATAACGCAATAATAAATATGAAAAAAAAATAGTAGGTCGGGATAGGCAATTGTTAATTCTGTTTATTGTCCTTGTGACATTTTGCAAGAAATATTTTTTTGTTTGACGTTTCCGGAGTTGTTTTGAATTGGTTAACGATGGTTGAATTCACAAATCAAGAATATGCAGAGATGCATTTAATCTATGGATAAAATTGTAGCCGATTCAAGAAAATGTAACGCCCTGTATACTGCGACCGACAATTTTGATACTTTATTGTAGAGATTTTAAAAAAGGGTTGATATTCCAAATTTGAAATAATTATCGCAGAATATAAGAGAGAAAACGCAAAATACGAGAAAAAAATTGAAACTTTGCCACCCTGTATAACGAAAATAACGCGTTTTAGACCATGCATATAATTGCATTTTTTTCTTATTTTGACGAGTACTATCACCCACTGAAATATCTGCATGACATTAATTAACACCCTGTATAGTATAAAATGTTGCTTCGCGCCGATATGTAAAACCCTGACATAGCACCATATTTCTGTCAGTAACTCATCGCTTTCATATACGATGTTAGGCGAAACTATTCCAGTGATGTGCAATTTTGAAGTTCTAAGAACAGATTCTGATTTTTAAAGTTTATATTGAATTAGCACCATAACAAACTTTAAGGGATAATTCCTTGTATAATTTTAAAATAAAAAGTTCATATAAACGTATATCCTAAAATGCTTGGTTTTCGATATACAGGGTGCTAAAGTTTTAATTTTTTTTTGTTTTCTTAATATTCGTTTGGAATATTTAGGAATAATTAATTCAAATTTTGCACAAATAATAGATTTATCAGTATCTACGAACTAACATTATTAAGATTTAAATTAATCTACAGGGTCCTCGTTTTTTTGTGGTCATGACCCCTTTTTCCAATTTACTTAATACGACGTCACTGACTAATTTGCCATTTTATTCTCTAACATTTACCTATCTTGAAGTTTTTACTATCTCTTACGGCTTAGAAGATATCTTCAGAAAAATAAAATAATGCATTGTTAATATTGGATAATTTGCAAATGGTAATTTTCAGTAAATGTTTGGGTTGGAATTGTTGGCAATTTCCTTATTGGGCCATATTTTCTGCCTCCCAGACTTTATGGCGACAATTATCGGCAATTTCTGGAGTATGTTTTACCCGAACTAATAGATGTCCCAATAGGAGAAAAAGCTCGAATTTGGCTTATGCATGATGGTGCTCCTCCACACTTTGGTTTAGTTGCACGACAGTATTTAGATGAAAATTATACCGATCGATGGATCGGGCGTGGAGGACCTCAACCTTGGCCACCCAGGTCGCCCGATCTCAATCCAATTGATTTCTTTCTTTGGGGGCACCTAAAATCGCTAGTATACATAACTCCAGTTCTGAATGAGGAGATCTAAGAAACAGGATACATCAGTAGTGCGAAATTATACGGAATTCTCCTGGTATTTTCGAGAGGGTCCGCCAGTCGATGGTGAGGCGCACCAATGCATGTGTTGAAGTCGGAGGGGGCCATTTCCAGCAGTTGCTTTAGGTTAAGTTTATTTCTTAGCTTAAGTTTTAATTCAGTTTACCATAATTTTGGTTTTAAAATGTATCAAATAACGTTGTCTCATGGACGAAACAATACTTATTAAATTATCCAATATTAACAATGCATTATTTTATTTTTCTCAAGATATCTTCTAAGCCGTAAGAGATAGTAAAAAACTTCAAGATAGGTAAATGTTAGAGAATAAAATGACAAATTAGATTTTGTTCTTAAAATTAGTCAGTGACGTCGTATTAAGTAAATTGGACGGGCGTAAAGGGGTCAAGACCACAAAAAAACGAGAACCCTGTAGATTAATTTAAATATTAATAATGTTAGTTCGTAGATACTGGTAAATATATTATTACATAATTATACAAAATTTGTATTAATTATTCCTAAAGATTCCAAAGGAATATTAAGAAAACCAAAAAAAATTAAAACTTTAGCACCTTGTATATCGAAAACCAAGCATTTTAGGATATAATAATAATAATAAATCGTCTTTATTAGCAAACATACAAAAAGGCGAAGTTTAGCTACAGTAGCTACTCCAGGCACGTAACCTAAGTTACGTTTATATGAACTTTTTATCTTAAAATTATACAAGGAATTATCCCTTAAAGTTTGTCTACATACTTAATTAACACCCTGTATGTGATTAGCACCGAAATCGCATTTTTAAACTATATTCTTGTTTTGACGAAGTTTTAATAACCTCGAAATCATAATAATTTGACATACATGTTCAGCCGTACTGAACGAACGTAGAAGTCACTTTCACTGAGAGCAAAATTGACTGATCGATGAGTGGTCATTCTTACTGACTACGCGTTCTGACGTTCCTTTTCACAGAAGCAGTCAAGTTGATTCATCTCGACTGAACCGTGAGAACCCGTCTTAAGATAACGCCGAGCTTTCAATCTGCCCACGTCACAATAGGGCGGCACAGTTTATTAATTATGATTGATGTAAGGTTATATATTATAAATTATAATCGATACTATTTCCGATGAGATAAGTCGCTGAGAAATTTTGGATTCTTCAAGGAGCTGATGCGGATAGGTTTTGCAGAACACGTGTGGTATCACAACGGTCCACATAGGACTACGTGAAAGTGTTTAGAGTTACCGGAAGTCTATCCTCTCTCCTCCTCCTCCTCTGTACAAAACAAATATCAAGGGAGCTATTGAGTTTATAATATATTGGATATGGCTTTTCCAGTTTAATTTTTCGATCTCAAAGATTTTCTGTTTTTTGAATATTGACTATTCTCGTAATTTTAATGGGTGAATGCTAGAATTTAGTTTATTTTTAATTATAAACATTTCTGTAAAATTTAAGTTTATGTAATTGAAGCCAAGAAAGACTTATTTCTAGATCATTATTAATATATGTGAAATTTTCACTTATAATCTTCCTAGAGCATGAATTATTTCCGGAAATTTTCTCGAGGTCATTGAGGCGTCAGCACAGGAAAATTTTCTTTAAAAATTCGCTACTGAGGAAAAATTTCTGAATTTATAATTCAAGCTCGAAGGAGATTCGGTAAGAAAATTTCGCGCCTAGTAAAATATGACTCCAAAATATTTATTATGAATGAAAAACATTTGAAATAACATAGTGATCCATGGATAAGAAAAGAATTACGTTAGTTGTTTCCTTAGCAGCGGACTGTCGTCGCGTCAGTGTAATAATTTTTGTGATCCAGATAAAAAGTTTATTGTTGGAACTCCACATAATATTTCTATTCCGAATTTTTTCTTTCTCCAATTTGAACAAATTGTTTACGATATTTTAAATAATTTTCAAGTAGTTTATGTCTATTTGCCCTTATTCCAATACTATATAATTTTCCTAATAAAATGTGATGGTTTACTGTGTCAAAAGCCCTACACAGATCTAAGGATAGTAAAGAGCATTTTTTCTTGCTGTCAACAATTTTTGTTATGATATCTCCTACACCTATTTCTGTATCCTTAGATCTGCGAAAGCCATACTGATTAGCAAAAAATATATTTAGGTTTTTCAGAAAATCGCATAATTTATTATTTTTTTCTAATATCTTTGACAATATTGGTAAAACAGATATTGGGCGATATAAATTGTAGTAATTTCAATTTTTATATTAAGGCTAATAAAGATTTATTTTAGGTTTAGTCACACCCGCAGAAGGATTAGTGACACCTAGTGGCATTACTAGCATACCAGCCGGCATGGAGACACCTGAAGCAATTGAACTTCGTAAAAAGAAAATAGAAAATGAAATGGAAGGGTACGTTTTTTCGTAACTTAAACGTATTTTTTAATATCATTACGTTTAGCTACTTTTTAAAGAAAATACTGCACATGGGTTTTCATAACATAGTTTTATAATCTACAAGATGAAATTTAAAAAAGTTCGTAATTTTATTATTAAATATTGAAATATACACCCAAGTAGCATTTTTAGACACATTACGGTAAATGTGTCTAAACTATTGTTTCTGTTTCCGACACAAATTGGAAATTGTTGGCAACATGTATGGAAATATTTTCGAAACGTATACATTTTAAATGGCACATTAGCACGTGTTTCCAAGTGGTTGGTACGGGCTGTGACTTTCGCTGTTTCGACGCAAAATCGAAACTTTTATCGAAAATGTTTCGAAAATTTTTCAGAAATGTTTGGAACATGTTTCCATAAATGTGTTGAGTGAGAGTTTATTTTACAAAGAGGGCGCTGAGTGTTGGAATTGTAAATTGTCAACATGGAAACATTATTGAAACAAATAATTAGATATATAATATCTATCTCTCTGCAGGTTGTAAAATAAAAGAAAGTAAACAATATGATGACAGCATAATTTCGCCATAATGAATTTGTCACCAGAGTATTTTCTATAAGTGATACATTTTTTTCGTATGGTTTATTGCAGAGGAGATCCAAAAATCGTTGACGAAATAAATTTTATCGTGCAATTTAGTAATTTAGCTTTATATTCTTAAGACGCTCCCGATATATTGACATTTACACACAAAATAAATACTTTGTCAAAAAATAAAATCTTAAATATTTTAAAAATTTTACTTAATTCTTCTTTCAATTGATTAAGCTAGCAAAATGGAACTAATGTAACCACTTTTTTACATTTCAAATGACGCAGGAAGTTAATTAAAGTCCATTTTAATAATATAAAAATGAATTTTTCAAAATGGCCGCCAGAAAGCGAGAATTATTCTGGTCTAAAATGGAGTCGACACACAATTTCTAGTATTTGGTTTCTATAATGTTTCGATAATCATGTAGCTATAATTCATAGAAAATGTGTCAAAACATGAAAAATGTTTCGATATTGTACCGAAACCATGCGAAACAAACGCCGCTAAAGTAAAAAATGCACAGTCCCGTCAAGAGGAAGGTTAAGCTTAGAAGCATAAAACTTCTGTATACCGTCACGGTATACACTACCACTTTACACTTTCTGTGACATATAACCTACAAAATTGGTTTGTACTTTGTTGAACGTTTAATAGAACTTACTTATGACTTATTCCTAAGTAATAATCTAAAACATGTACTCAATTGTCGAGACAAAGGAAAAATGTACAATTTATAGGTTATAATCGTTATAAACGAGGTTATAATAATTGTCCGGGTGCGGTAGTGTAAAGGTTTCTGGCAGTTTCGAAAATTATTTTCTGCGCAAGTTTCGTAATTAAATGGATATCACTGTTTGGTAAATATTTCAAAGCAAAAGAATACCAATTTGTTTTGAATCACTTAATTCGAAAATGTGTCGCTACAATTTGGGAGCACATCCCAAGTAGCAATTATAGACACAAATTGGACACAAATTCTTTACTGAGAAACGTTTCGAAACATTTTCGATTAAAATTATTTAGATTGTGTGAAGACACATGTGTTTCAAAACTTTTGCGACACATTTTCGAATTTAGTTACTAGAAACGATTAAGAACTGTTAGTTTCGAAATACTTTCCAAACTATAGTGTCGATACATTTAGGAAACGCACAAAAGAAAATTTTTCGAAACATTTTTATATAATATTATGAAATTGTGTTTAGACACATGTGCTTCCAAATTGTAGCGACACATTTTCGAATTAAGTGATTCAAAACAAATTGGTATTCTTCTGCTTTGAAATATTTACCAAACAGTGATATCCATTTAATTACGAAACTCCAGCAGAAAATAATTTTCGAAACTGCCAGATACCTTTACACTACCGCACCCGGACAATTATTATAACCTCGATTATAACGATTATAACCTATAAATTGTACCTACATTTTTGTTTTGTTATTATGGGAAGAAAACAACAGTTTAAACATTCTTCGAGGTTTTACAAAAGTTTTATTAAACGTTCAACAAAGTACAAACCAATTTTGTAGGTTATATGTCACAGAAAGTGTAAAGTGGTAGTGTATACCGTGACGGTATACAGAAGTTTTATGCTTCTAAGCTTAACCTTCCTCTTGACGGGACTGTGCATTTTTTACTTAAGCGACGTTTGTTTCGCATGGTTTCGGTACAATATCGAAACATTCTTCATGTTTCGACACATTTTCTATGAATTATAGCTACATGATTATCGAAATATTATAGAAACCAAATACTAGAAATTGTGTGTCGACTCCATTTTAGACCAGAATAATTCTCGCTTTCTGGCGGCCATTTTGACAAATTAATTTTTATATTATTAAAATGGACTTTAATTAACTTCCTGCGTCATTTGAAATGTAAAAAAGTAGTTACATTAGTTCCATTTTGCTAGCTTAATCAATTGAAAGAAGAATTAAGTAAAATTTTAAAAATATTTAAGATTTTATTTTTTGACAAAGTATTTATTTTGTGTGTAAATGTCAATATATCGGGAGCGTCTTAAGAATATAAAGCTAAATTACTAAATTGCACGATAAAATTTATTTCGTCAACGATTTTTGGATCTCCTCTGCAATAAACCATACGAAAAAAATGTATCACTTATAGAAAATACTCTGGTGACAAATTCATTATGGCGAAATTATGCTGTCATCATATTGTTTACTTTCTTTTATTTTACAACCTGCCGAGAGATAGATATTATATATCTAATTAATTGTTTCAATAATGTTTCCATTTTGACAATTTACAATTCCAACAGTCAGCGCCCTCTTTGTAAAATGAACTCTCACTCGACACATTTATGGAAACATGTTCCAAACATTTCTGAAAAATTTTCGAAACATTTTCGATAAAAGTTTCGATTTTGCGTCGAAACAGCGAAAGTCACAACCCGTACCAACCACTTGGAAACACGTGCTAATGCGCCATTTAAAATGTATACGTTTCGAAAATATTTCCATACATGTTGCCAACAATTTCCAATTTGTGTCGGAAACAGAAACAATAGTTTAGACACATTTACCGTAATGTGTCTAAAAATGCTACTTGGGATGTGTCTCAACACAATTTCATAATATTATATAAAAATGTTTCGAAAAATTTTCTTTTGTGCGTTTCCTAAATGTATCGACACTGTAGTTTGGAAAGTATTTCGAAACTAACAGTTCTTAATCGTTTCTAGTAACTAAATTCGAAAATGTGTCGCAAAAGTTTCGAAACACATGTGTCTCCACACAGTCTAAATAATTTTAATCGAAAATGTTTCGAAACGTTTCTCAGCAAAGAATTTGTGTCCAATTTGTGTCTATAGTTGCTACTTGGGCAGTAAAAAATCCAGCGACGTAGCTAGTTTTTTCAAATTTCTAAATTTTAAAAATATAAATCAAAGTTACCTTTTTACTTTCGTATTATAATTTAGTTTATTAAGTATTATAATTGCGAAAACCATAATGTTTTATTGAATAATGTTTTATTGAGGTGGCGAAATAATACCACAATATTCCATCCTAGGCAATATTAATGCATCGAATAATCAAAGACATACAGCCCATGGTCTCATGCGGTAGCAATTGAGCAATGAGTCCCCTATTAAAGTATTGTCAATGATGTAATCCTTTTTCAACACACTTTTCTTTGAAGTAAATGACATAAAAACACACTTTTTTGTATTCAAGTGGAATCTTTCACCATTCAGTCACACTCTGTCTGCGCAGATCCGCCTGCAAATGACCATAACCGTCTCAGTCAATACCTTCATAAACATCTTAGTCATTCGCTATTACAAAAAGAAGATGCCCTAAATTTGAGCCCTGAGGAACCTCAGAATTACTCATATTTAAGCTTGATTAATAACAATAACATTAATATCTTCGATAGCAAAAGTATTTGAAAAAATTTTAAAATTAAGAATTGAAAATTATTTGGAAAAAATACATTTTATTTCTAATAGTTTGGGTTTCAAAAAAATAAATCAACGCAAAACGCTATTTGCTATCTAACAGAACAAATATATGATGCACTAGATAATAAAAAAACTTGTGTTAGTATTTTTCTAGATTTAGCAAAAGCCTTTGATACAATTATATAGCCATAATTTACTGTTAAAAAAGTTTGAAAATATTGGATTCAGAGGAAAGCAATTAGAATTAATTAAAAATTATCTGAAAAATAAACCAACTTATGTTCAAGTAGATAAAGAAAAAAGCTATCCAAAAGTATTTAAGTATGGTGTTCCCCAAAAAAAATTTTTAGGACCATTATTTTTTAATATTTATATTAACGGCTTATTTAGTATAAATTGCGATGGACAAATTCATAGTTTTGCAGATGATACTACAATTTTTTATACCGGTACAAATTGGGAAAACTTAAAAAATAAAATAAAAAAAGATTTTAAAATTATAAAAAATTGGTTTGATAACAATTTGTTAACAATTAATTTTAATAAAACAAATTATATTCCTTTTACTTTAAACCTAAATAACCTACCACGAAATATGAATAATAGTATTCAAATAAATGAAGACATTCAAGTTTTTAAAGTTAATAAAATAAAATATTTAGGAATTATTTTTGATAGTAAATTAAATTGGAATTTTCACTTAGAATACTTAATTATTAAGAAGTTTACTACCGATTTTTAAAAACTAAAAAAATTTTTAAATGTAAGACATATGGAAATATATTACGGGTTAGTTAAAACTCATTTACATTACTGAATTTTTGGTTGGGGAGAAATAAATAGAACTTTAGTTAAAAAATGAGAAATACTACAAAAAAGGTTTCTAAAAATTATATTCAATAAATTTAAAAAAATGTTTGTGTTTTCTATAAATCCCGTCGATAATATTCAATAAAGGTTAACTTTATCCTTCAAAAGAATTATATTCAGAAACAAAAAAGTTGACCATAAGACAACTTTACATTTATAACATCTTAATATATGTATATATTTAAAAATAAAAACCTTATACAATTTAAAAACCATAATCATAATACACATCATAAAAATGAAATAACCATAAAACCTAAAACAAATAAGTAGGGTTGTGGATTTGACCGGTCAATTTGTTTTTGGTCAATTGACTGAAATAAATTAAAATTTAAAAATGCAGTGGATGAACCTAACTATACTTGCCAAATTTCTTATTTGGTATTTTGGAAAAAATTAATTTTTTTAAAACAAGTTTTGCTTGTTCTGAAAAGTCTATTGCCATACCTTAATTTTATACAGGGTGGTCAAATGGATGATATAGTTAGGTCCATCCAGGTACACATTCTATAAGTGTATATCTCAATAGTTGCTCCACAGTAGATGCATTTCCCCTTTTACTTTGTTTTCTTCTCTTATTTCGGTAAAAAAATTCAAATATTTATATTTTTATTTAAACGATTATTTAAGTACCAACAAAAATTAAAAAATTGATTTCATTAAAAAAATTTTAAGTCGAAATAAAAACATGGGTAGACAATTTGAAAATATTTTTAGAAATTAATTAATATTGTTCTGAATAATTTATATAAGTAATATTTTTTACTTAAAAATATAAATTAATAATTTCATTATAAAAAAAAATCTTCTAAAAGAACTGCGTTTATACTATAAATTAACTTTTTACTTTAAAACTTAATTTTTAATGCATATTTATGATTTTATATACTAAAACAAAAAATAAGATTTGCCCCTAACAAGCTCAGCTTCAGGGGATTGAAGAATAAGTTTATAGAAGACAACATAAATATATTTATTATATTATTAAATTTTAAATAAACTTATTATTATTATTTAGCTCCCCCTAACCTCTACATATTAATCACTGTTGTTTGCAAGGTGAGATTGAATTAATTCAACTAAATTGCTATGCATTATCTTGTCAAACGCTCCTAGTCGTGAATATTTCATGTTATTGGGATTTATTTTTTAATATCTCATGTATATACATATTGTGAGAAACAAATTGGTTATTGGCCGTATTGGTGGTATATATTTTTTATTTAACTTTAAGATCAAGCCGAGAGTATATTATATGAAATACCCGATATTTATTTGTAGGTCAGAGACGCCCGTGCTGTACCATATTATTCCAGAAAAGCGAAATGAACGCATTGGCAACGCCATGATGGGAAGTACCCACGTATACGATTTGGCATCAGTTGGCGCTGGACAGAATCCCGTTCCAATAAGAAGGTAAGTTATTTCTGTCTTTTTAGTTATTTAATTTTTGTGAGGTATACTTGTTTAAACACATAAAAATATTGGTGTTCTTCGCGCTTGGGCACCAATTATGTCTCTGGAAAATATCTTAACAGTGCTCCCTTTCATCATCATCATCATCATCATCATCATCATCATCATCATCATCATCATCATCATCATCATCATCATCATCATCATCACTCAGCCCAACTGCGTCTACTGCTGAACATAGGCCTCCCGTAGTCTAATCCAACGTCCTCGATCCTGTGCTGCATTCATCCAATTTGGCTCTATTCTTTTGATATCGTCGGTCCATCTTGTTGGTGGGCGACCTCTATTCCGAAAGGCCTCTTGTCGCGGTCTCCACTCCAGAATTTGCCTTGTCCACCGTCCGTCCGTCATTCTCGCCACGTGTCCGGCCCAGTTCCACTTTAACGTTGTTATGCGTACAATTGCATCGGCAACTCCAGTCATTTGGCGAAGTCTGATATTAGAGACTCTGTCCCTCAATGATATGCCCAGCATTGCTCTCTCCATGGCTCTCTGTGCTACGCGAATTTTATTTATGGTTTTCTTTGTTAGTGTTAAAGTTTCTGCTCCATACGTTAGCACAGGAAGCACACACTGGTTGAAGACCTTTCTCTTTAGACAGGTTGGAATGTCCGACTTTAGAATGTTACTTAGCTTCCCAAAGGCTGCCCAACTTAGGCCGATTCTTCGCGCTATCTCCCGTGTTTGGTTGTCTCTGCCTATGAGAATTTCATGTCCCAGATATTTATATGACACTACTTGTTCTATTTGGTTTGGACCTAGGGAAATTTGTTCGCTCACCACCAAGTTGGTCATGAACTGGGTCTTGCTAAAGTTGATTTTTAAACCTGCCGTTTCCGAAGCATCATTCAATCGCCTAAGCATCTCCCTTGCCTCATCAATTCTGTCCGTAACCAAGACGATATCGTCGGCAAATCTCAGGTGGTTTAGTCTCTCGCCATTGATGTTTAGTCCCATAGCCTCAAAATCGATCTTTTTAAACATGTATTCTAATAGGGTCGTAAAAAGTTTAGGAGATATAACATCACCCTGTCTCACACCTCTTTCAATGGGAAAATCTTCCGTATAGTCGTGCAGTTTTATGCAAGCCTTGGCATTTTCATAGACGTTTTTAATAATATTAACGTATCTGTAGTCTATACGGCATTCTGTTAGGGCGTATAGCATTTGTTGTTGATTTACCATATCAAATGCCTTTTCATAATCAACAAAGACGAGAACCAGGGGTTTGTTGTATTCAATGCATTTCTCGATAAGAGCCTTAATAACTTGGAGATGGTCGTTAGTGCCAAATCCCGATCGGAACCCTGCTTGTTCGCGTGGCTGGTAGAAGTCCAATTTGATTGTGATTCGCTTGGTAATTATTCGCATGAACAGCTTGTACAGATGGGAGAGCAGACTTATGGGACGATAATTTTTTAAGTTTGTTATGTCACCTTTCTTGTGCATGATTATTATTACTGCTCGCTTCCACTGGGAAGGTGTTATTCCACTTGTCAGGCACGCATTATAGAGCTTCCAGAGCATTTGGTGCAATAAAGTTCCGCCCAGCTTTATAGCTTCTATTTCGATCTGATCGTCTCCAGCTGCTCCCTTTAACCATCATTAAATGTCAACTTTTATTTTGTCCCTAATGTTATTTTTTGGAACGCTTGATTCCTCAAAAATTATTGTTTTTAAAGTTTGTCAAAAAATTACTACTTCCAACAAATTGGTAAGCTAGAAAACTATATTACTGTCCTAGGCCGGAAAATGACGAGCCAGTTCGGTAATAGAGTATCAACAATCCGGGAATGGAAATGTGTCATTACTGTTAAAAGTTTATGTTATTAGTGTACCTTAAGAGCAAACACTAGTAACGCATTCCCCATTTCATTTTCTTATTAATATTTCTTTTATTTTTCTTTTTCTCCAAATAGCGGCCACGAGTATATTATGAAATTATATAGTATGAAACGAAATTTTGTCAAATTTGCCTAATTTCGTTTTTTGCGATAATTTATAAAATAATTTTTTTAACTTGAAAATGTAGGTAGTTGTTACCCAAAGACGGGTATTTGGTCGCTTTTTGGAGAAAATGAAGAAGAAACGAAATTGAAAATTGACAAAAAATGAAATGGCGAATGCGTCACGAGTGTTTGCTCTTAAAGATTTTTGTTGTTTCTTAAAGTTTTTATTTGTTAAAATTTAGCTTTTTACCATGTACTTGAGTGTGGTCAGCCCCTGTATCTGACAACCATATTTACCATTAACAGTTATTTTTGGAACAATGCTTACAAAGGACCGTTTTTTCTAATTTTTAACCAAGATTTCTATAAACAGTAATTATATGACTTGACGAGGATAATTAAACAACGAAACGTCGAATTTTAAAACTAATGACTATCTTGTACAACGAGAAGGGCTATGAAAAAATATTTTTGATTTTCTGCCAAAACCAAAACTGAAATTTTTTTTTCGGTTATCCCCGAAGGTAATCGGAATATTTACAACTTTTTTTCACCGAGTTATTAAGCCCAAAAATACGCAACTTTGCCTCAATTTAACCATCTTTGTATCTCTTAACGTTTTCGAGATCCCCATACACACACACGAATATTTTCTCGAAACCGAAGCGGGAGTTGAAAAAATTTTCTAAGTCTTTTTGGAGCAATTCGTTGGCCCGAATAGCAAATATTTGACTTTCAGCAGTAACATACGATATAAAAATATGGTTCAAAATTTATAATTAAATACAAGTTTGCATTGTTGACGTTTCGGTTTATTTTCAGAACAAGTTTTAATGATGGTTTAGACCAAAATAAACCGAAACATCAACAATCCAAACTTACATTTAATTAACAATTTTGACCGAAAACCCAAGAATCTTATTTTTAATATTGTATCTAACGGTCAGGAAAACATATTACCTGTTGTAACATACAATATTTAGATTAAAAAAAACTTGCATGCCGCTAACACCTATCCACCTGGATATTAGTATGCTTTAAATAAGTTATCAATGGGTGTAAGCCGAGCGTATACAAAATTTGAAGCGCGAATAATATTTTATTTTTATTTTCAGACCCACTGAGAGAGAGGGTATGGTAGAATTGGCGCTAGACCCTTCTGAGCTCGACATGGATAGTGATGCTATGGCAGTAAGATATGAACAGCAAATACGGGAAAATCAGTCTCAGTTACAGAAAGAGGACTTAAGTGACATGCTAGCAGAGCATGTTGCCAAACAAAAGGTTTGTAGTATAGAATAAAAATATAATGTTAAAACGAAACCCTAGTACCGTGCGAGCAAAAATTATTTGCATCAAAGAGGGCCTTGCATCTAAGGACGTAATGCTTAGTCGTAGAGCTTAATACCTGTTGGGTGTCAGTAACTACGTGAATTAACAATCAATCAGTTAATCCGTCACCTTTGACAGTCGTTACAAGTAATTTGATTCATCGCTAATTTTTCCAATTTCTTGAACAATTCACACAATGGGCTTTACGGAACAGCACAAAAAATTCATGGTTGAAGCGTATTTTCGAAACGGAGTTAGAGTAAATGGTGAGTGGCAATACAATCCGGGTTTGTGCATGGACGATTTTCACGAACATTTTCCTAACGTTGCTTTTATTGCTGGAGATTTTTATCATTGTTTGAAAAGAACCGTGACTGTGTTTAGGGAAACAGGTTCTATACAACACAAAAAAGGAGCAGGAAGACCATCTGTAAGAACAGAAGAACTTGTTGCAAACGTTCGTGAAATAATGGAAATACGCCAACAAATTGTATAAGACGCCTGTCCCAAGAAGTGGAAAGATCTTATGGAACATGCAGGACTATTCTTAAGAAGCAGCTAAATTTATTTCTTTATAAAGTGCAAGTATTCCAAGAAATACCAGCCGCAGATTTTGAAAGACGCAGGAATTACTCTCAATGGTTTACCCAAAATTTATTGGAAAGAAATGATTTATTAGACCTGACATTTTTTTCGGATGAAGCCTGGTTCCACCTCTCCGGTTATGTGAATTCTCATAATACACAAAGACGAATTGTTGGACCTATTTTTTTTCATGACACAGTTACAGCACAGCGGACAATATTTTAAATCCATTTGTGGAGCAATTACTCGACATCAAACTACGTTTTGGATATTTTCAACAGGATGGTGCTACTATTAACTACTAACGCAATTTTTTCGACGACAGATTGATCGGTTTTTGATCAGACATTGAATTCCCACCTAGATCACGTTGTTTATCGGTAGTGATATAAAAAAAACGTTTTTTTTTTTAATTAAAAAAAAAATTCATATTAATTAAAAAAGAAATTATTTTTTTGTTTTTTATGAAAAAAATAAATAAACATATTTATTGGTTGTGCGTTGTGCCCGGTTGGACCAAAATTCTTGAAAATACACGAGAAAAATTGTAGATTTTATATTTCTAATAAAATTATTAAAAATCATCATACGACAGCGACAGCTAATGTTAAGGTTAAGTATTCCAGCAAAACAATGTTTTCTTTTATGAGATGAATTTGCGCAACAAAGCAAACTACAGCGCCTTCTGCCGGAGCCGGAACTATTTTCGGGGAAAACCCTTTTTTTTTTTAAATAGGAATATTTAAATAAAAATAAGTAAACATAAGTAATTTAAATAGGTAATAAAATAAATATGTACCTTTATTAATAAATAGATAATCGAATAGAGATTACTTTATTATATTTTATAAAATTATTACATTAAAAAAAAGTTTACTCTTTTTTATAAAGCAAAAACAATGATTCTGAAAAAAAAACATTTTTGAAAAAAACAAACCGCATTGTTTTTTTTTCTAAAAAAACACGTTTTAAAAAAAAAAAAAACAGAACGTTTTTTTTAAAATTTACTTCACTATTTATCGGTTATGGATTACTTCGTTTTTCCTCATTTAAAGAACACTATTTTTAAAACAGCAGTTGCAAATTTAGAACAATTACAAGAAATAATTATCCAAGAATGTGGTAACATTTCTCCAGAGATGCTGGTCAACACTTTCGAAAATATGAAGAGACGTGTGCTTGGAGCATGGCCAATTTCAGCAATTTATGTAATTATTTTTCTTTTCCTTTCTGTATACTCTTACTTTGTTAATTTTGTAAACAACAAAAATAAATTTGTTTTTGTCTACTTATTTTATTACTCATTAGTTTGGCATATCATGTTATAATATGAATTTGACAAAATTTTAACCTAGACTTGGTTAGATATATCGTTCTTATATCATTGTGATCTAAACCAAGCCCCACGTTTTTTAATCCAAGCCCTCTTTGTTGCAAATAATTTTTGCTCGCACGGTATTAGTAACAACCATTAGGTATAAAGGGTAGTTTTTCGCTTGATACGTAATATGCAAATAAAAAAATGTTTCATTAATTAGGCACGAGCTCGTTACGTCACACACATAACCTCACTTTCGATGGGACAAACAAAGCGTTTTTACATTGAAGTTAATGTGATTGTTTTGTTTTATTTTTCGAGTTTTGTCCAATTTTTTGGAACTTTTTTGATATTTTTATGGTTTGAAGCTTTAAAACTTCTAGTTTTAAGTACTGTTAGTGTGAATTTTATTTTTAAATCATATTACTCTTACGTGCTTTGAACTTTTAAAGCAACAGTAAATCTAAAGGTTTTAAGACTGAGTACCTTAAGGGCTGGTACTTTCAGTCCTGATTAACTCAATTGATACGTGGTTACTTTATTATGACGTTTGGAATAGGTCAGGGTGACAGGGAAATAAATAAGTGTTGACGTATTCCAAACGTCATATTAAAGTAACCACGTATCAATTGAGCTAATCAGGACCGAAAGTACTAGCCCTAAGTATAGTAAAAGTAAGTCATAAGAATTTTAGGATTCTAAAGTACTTTACACTACTTTACAGGGAAAGTAGACATTTATTGATAAGGCATCCATTAATAATGATAATAAGTTTATTTAAAATTTAATAATATAATAAATATGTTTATGTTGTCTTCTATAAGCTTATTCTTCAATCCCCTGAAGCTGAGCTTGTTAGGGGCAAATCTTATTTTTTGTTTCAGTATGTAAAATCATAAATCATAAATATGCATTAAAAATCAAGTTTTAAAGTAAAAATATTAATTTATAGTATAAACGCAGTTTTTTTTGAAGAAATATATTACCTATAATAAAATTATTAATTTATAATTTTTAAGTAAAAAATATTACTTATATAAATTACTCAGAACAATATTAATTATACATTAACTTGCACCTAATGTAAATAGGCTTTTAGACTGCTGTAAAAGTACATTAATTTTTTTGTTACAGAGTAAACGCAAGAGACAACAACAAGAGTCTAAAACTACAAAGAAGTACAAGGAATTCAAGTTTTAAAGTGTTTTAAAAGTTATGTAACTGCTTCAGAACGTAATTTAAGGTTCTGTAGAATAGGCGAACTTAATGGATGTTAATTATTATTTTTTGTATGGTCTTACTTAATATTTAACATTTTATTTAAAACATTGTTTACATCAAATTAAAGTAAGTATAATATATTATCGACGTTTATTTTATTAATTCAATATTATTTTCCTACTAGCAAAATATGATATTCCGGGTAAATATATTTTCGTGTAGTTAAAATTTTCTATGTAAAATTTAACTTTTTGAAAAACGATAAGAGCGTCGCGGCGGTCAAATTATGGCAAAGCCGCAGAATTTAGTGATTTAAGGTAAAAACAAACTAATAGCGTACTTTTTGGAATACGGACCTGCATTTTTGACTTTATTCTTTAAAATCCTTTGTGTACAGGGTGAGTCAACCATAGAGTAAAGTTCATTATCTCATTTGTTTCGGGAATTACCAAAAAACATTGAATACAAGAGCTTAAGAGAATATTAAGGGGCACAATTTAAAATTATTTTTAATTATACAGGGTTGTTCAAAAAAGCGTGACGAATATAACATAAGTTAAATAAATTTATGCATTTCGACTATTTTAAATTGAAAAATATCAACTTTTTTGAAATGGAACTATGCATAATAAAAGTGCAATTATAACAGCTCATAAAACAATAAGTGTAATAATGAATTCGTAATTCACTCATTTCTACATAAATCCCAAGGCCTGCTTGATTCGAGATCTTGATTTAAAATTTGCGCTTTCAAAAAAGCCATGCATATTGGGGTATTTCGACAGGTTCTAAAGTTACATAAACCTTTTGAACGAAATATTGGATGGGTTATTTGGGATTGGTATATTTTAGTTTGACCACAAATAAGAAAACGTATCTCTTTATTATACAGTATGTCCCCGGATGGAGATGACAAGAGGAAAAAGATCTTTATTATTGATTTTACGACGAAAAGTTTTTCTTTATAAAAAAAATCTGCTTGTCGAGAAAATGAATTTACCATATAAAACATTACATTATCCGCTCGCTAAATAATATACTGTTATTTTGCCCGATAAATTAAATTAATACTTATGGAAAACATTTAATTTATTTGCACTTTTACATACAGTTATGCGTTATGTAATAAATATTATATGTAATTAAAAGAAATTTTACCGTTTAAATCAAAGTCATTATAAAATATAATTATCTTATTCTAAAGTAGTGAAGTCACAGTAAAAAATTGAAAGTCCAAACTGTATCAAAAAAAAATTCTCAATATTTAAATTAAATCGGCGACGTTCATAGGCATCTCGTCAATTTGCGTGGAATAATACTGTTCAATATCCCTTAGAATTCTGATGTCATCTGATTTTACAAAGTTGATTGCTACACCCTTGCGTCCAAAACGACCTGATCTACCAATTCTGTGGATGTACAATTCACGGTTGTTCGGAAGGTCATAGTTTATTACTAAACTAACTTGTTGGACATCAATACCTATAAAAAATACATATTAGATCAAAAATAATTTCAGAAATAATACTTGTTTAGTAAAGATACAATTTGCTTAATTATAAATTTGTAAAATCAACTTTAAAAATAAAATTATTTTAAAGATATAATAGATTATTAATGATAATACCACACCATTTTTTGGTCTGCTCTCAAATAAGCCAAAAACGGTTTAAGTTGGTGGTTCTAGTGATAGCTAAATTAAGTCTGAATTAAAGAATGTAACATTACATCTACATACAAGTTCAGAAAAGTACCCAACTGTATCAGATCAGGGAACATTATTATACCATGCGAGCAAAAATTATTTGCATTAAAGAGGGCCTTGCAGTTAAGGATGTAATGCTTAGCCGTAGATCTTAATACCTGTTGGGTGTCAGTAACTACCTGAATTAACAATCAATCAGTTATTCCGTCATCTTTGACAGTCGTTACAAGGAATTTTGATTCATCGCTAATTTTTCCAATTTCTTAAACAATTCACACAATGGGCTTTACGGAACAGCACAAAACATTCATGGTTGAAGCGAATTTTCGAAACGGGGTTAGAGTAAATGGTGAGTGGCAATACAATCCGGGTTAATGCATGGACGATTTTTACGAACATTTTCCTAACGTTGCTTTTATCGCTGGGGATTTTTATCATTGCCTGAAAAGAACCGTGGCTGTGTTTAGGGAAACAGGTTCTATACAACACAAAAAAGGAGCAGGAAGACCATCTGTAAGAACAGAAGAACTTGTTGCAAACGCTCGTGAAATAATGGAAATACGCCAACAAATTGTATAAGACGCCTGTCCCAAGAAGTGGGAAGATCTTATGGAACATGCAGGACTATTCTTAAGAAGCAGCTAAATTTATTTACTTATAAAGTGCAAGTATTCCAAGAAATACAAGCCGCAGATTTTGAAGGACGCAGGAATTACTCTCAATGGTTTACCAAAAATGTATTGGAAAGACATGATTTATTAGACCTGACATATTTTTCGGATGAAGCCTGGTTCCACCTCTCCGGTTATGTGAATTCTTAGAATACACTCATGTGGAGTAGTGAAATTCCCCTTTTTTTCGTAGAGTCCACATTGCACCCTCAAAAAATTGGTGTCTGGTTAGCTGTTTCCCGAAGAAGAATTGTTGGTCCTATTTTTTTCGATGACACACAGTTACAGCACAGCGGTATAAAGACAATATTTTGAATCCATTTGTGGAGCAATTACTTGACGACAAACTACGTTTTGGATATTTTCAACAGGACGGTGCAACCGCCCATACAGCCGCCGAAACTATGAACTACTTACGCAATTTTTTCGACGACAGATTGATCAGTTTTCGATCAGACATTGAATTCCCACCTAGATCACCTTTTTTAACGGTTATGGATTACTTCGTCTTTCCTCATTTAAAGAACACTATTTTTAAAACACCATTTGCAAATTTAGAACAATTACAAGAAAGGATTATCCAAGAATGTGGCAACATTTCTGCAGAGATGCTGGTCAACACTTTCGAAAATATGAAGAGACGTGTGAATTTATGCTTGGAGCATGGCGATGGCCAATTTCAGCCATTTATGTAATTATTTTTATTTTTCTTTCTGTATATTCTTCCTTTGTTAATTTTGTAAAGAACAAAAATAAATTTGTATTTGTCTACTTCTTTTATTACTCATTAGTTTGGCATATCATGCCATAATATAAATTTGACAAAATTTTAACCTAGATTTGGTTAGATATATCGTCCCCATATCATTGTGATCTAAACCAAGCCCTACGTTTTTTAATCCAAGCCCTCTTTGATGCAAATAATTTTTGCTCGCAAGGTACTTATTTATTTATTTAGCATTACAATCCAACAGATACCATTTATAGGGCAATGTGTTTAAAGAATGCAAATAATATGAAGTACTTTCGAAATAATTGATTCTAAACCTTATTACAAAATAAATATATAGTACCTACTTATAAGTAATGGTTAATAACAATTAATAATAATTATAATAGTTTTTGGGGTTTAAACTTGGGGCCTAATCTTTTTGTAATAGTGATTAATGGGATAGCTGGGGTAGTGAATCGTTCAAAATCGCTTATATTTGCGGATGACTTTAAGATGTTTATGGAGGTAATTACTAAGGATGACTGTGATCATTTGAAGGAGGATGTGACTAGAGTCACTAAATGGTGTAAAATGAATACAAAAAGTGTTTGCATATCATCTACTTTAAAGAAAAATGTTTTAAAAGGGGATTACATTATTGATGATAACACTTTAAAAAGGGTGACGACTCAAGGACTTAGGTGTAACTTTTGACGAAACGTTAAGTTTCAATGAAGGTATCACCACTGGAATTGCTGGCTGCATACAGGACCATGAGCTTCATAATCGGATCGATCTGACACAATACTGATATATTATGTCTTTGATTACTATTCAATGCAATAATATTACCTAAACTGGAATATTGTAAGTAGTATTATTTGATCACCTCAATATTTGGAGTATGTCCTTGGAAGGGGTACATCGTACGTTTTTAAATATGTTCTATAAACGATTTGGATTTTACCCCAAAAAAAATTATAACCATCAAGCAATATTATCTTTAATAGAATGTCTTTAGAGAATAGAAGAACTATTGGTGTATGTGTATAAAGTTTTGTATCAACGTGTAGATAATCCGGAATTGCTATCTCAGTTACCCTTTTCGGTCAATTGCATAGATAGTAGAGACAAAACACTATTAAGATTTTCCTAGAAGCAACCTTTACAAGAATTCTCCATTATATCATAAGTGTGGTCCATTTAATAGGTTGGTAAGTGATATTGATGTAAGTACAACAACACTAAGTATATTCACAGAATCTATAAGAACTAAACTACAAAACCAGACTCAGAGTCTATTTGAGCTCACATTACTTGTAAGGTTTTTTATTAGATTAGATTAATGCATCCGTAAATGCTGCTGTTAATACTGTATGTAAATAAATAAATAAAAATTAAGAAAAATACTAAATAGTAATCAACAACAGATATTTCACAGATACGTTCTATCTCAAGAATAGTACAAATTTAAATGTGTACATTAACTAGCTTGTAGAGAAACAAGACATTTTATTGTCATAAAGCCAACTTAGTTTAGTTATCCAGAAAACCCATGAGTGCATTAAGATTTGCGGATTTTTTTTACCTTTAACTTTAAAAGCCCCTAGTGGGGCCATTTTAGGCCTAAAAAATAAATGAAAAAATAACTGAACATCTCACTTGATCGGATAAAAATTTAATTCTTCCTTTAATTTGAGACTTAATATAAAATAAAAAACGCATCCATATGACGTCGCTACATCAGAAATCTTACCTCTAGCCCATACATCTGTGGTAATCAAAACCCTACTTTGTCCAGACCTAAATTCTTTCATGATGTTATCTCTTTCTTTCTGTGGCATATCACCATGCATAGCACTGACAGTAAAGTTGCTCTCCCTCATTTTTTCAGTCAACCAGTCAACCTTCCTCTTTGTATTACAGAAAATGACAGCTTGGGTTATTGTCAGAGTGTCATACAAGTCACATAAAGTGTCAAATTTCCATTCTTCCCTTTCTACAGCGACAAAGAACTGCTTAATTCCTTCGAGTGTCAATTCATCACGTTTCACCAAAATACGAATTGGGTCTGTCATAAATTTTGAAGTTATTTCAAGAATTTCGTGGGGCAATGTGGCAGAAATTAGGACAACTTGAGTAGATGGGGGTAAAAATCTGTAAACGTCATAGATTTGCTCTTTGAAACCTTTGTTCAACATCTCATCAGCTTCATCTAGAACCAGCATTTTAACTGCTCTAGTCCGAAGGGCTCTTCTGCGAATCATATCTGAAAGTAATTTTTCGAATTATATTATATCTTAATATAGATAGTACTGGTGGAGGGGGTAGTGCTTTTTCTGTAGATTACAAACATCCTGCTAGATCAAATTTAAAACAAAAACCAGCTATGTTTACTTCAGACAATTTGAAAATAAAAAGTTATTTAGTGTTTTTCCATTAGTTTCTCCTAATAAATAAATAAATAATAAAAATACTGCCACTCAGATTGCCCTTAATTAATAATGTATAAAACTAATTAATGATGTGCAGTGTTTGTAAACCAATCGGTATTTAGTTACTTAATTTAAGAAATTATATATTATCAATTTTTTACAACATATTTGAATGAACTGTTAATTTGTAGGTATATGCATATTTTCTTACCATACACTCTTCCAGGTGTTCCACTAACAACATGCTGTCCATAATCCAACTTTCTGATATCTTCTCCCAGGTTTGTACCTCCAATGCAGGCATGACACTGAACGTTCATAAAGTCTCCCAGAGCCAGAATAACTTTTTGAATTTGTACTGCCAATTCTCGAGTAGGTGACAAGCACAGTACTTGAGTCTCACGTACTGTTAAGTCAACCGATTGAAGGATCGCAATGGAAAATGTAGCAGTTTTACCTGTACCAGACTGAGCTTGTGCAATAACATCTCGGCCTTTCATTATGGGCTTAATAGCTCTCTGTTGAATGGCTGATGGTTTTTCAAAACCTATAGCAATAAAAAGAAAATTGTAAAGTTAAGGATTTTAAGTTTTGATAAAAGAAATGTTATTTTTACAATAAAATTAGTGATTTTTATAAATCACATTCAACAGAAACGTTTAAAAAAGAGAGGTGTAGAAATATGTACTTACTTTAATAGGTATTGAAAGTAAGTAAAAGAGTATTAGCACACAACTAATTTTGAGTTAATCAAGTAAAAAATCAGACCAATAGGTAGGTAAGTCAGTAGTCATTCAATCTACAGCTTGATACTTCTGACCTTTCCATAGATGAGTTATTTTGTGAGTAGTTGTGTGTTTTTGTACAGTATTCTTGATTTTAATGAAGGCTTAATTAATAAATATCATATCATTAAATTGCCTTTAAGTTGATATTTAAGTCTTTAGATAAACATAATTAAAATTATTAAAACGAGGTTTTTCCACCAAAACCCCTTGTAAAATTGATCACAAGCCGCCACTGAAAGCATGACCCCTTACTAAGGGTGCCAGTTAGTACAAGTAAATATATGCATAAAGTTGGCATTTTGGCATATAGATTTGTTGGTGAGAATTGAATATGGAATGGATAGTTTGAAGCAAGTGCTTTTTTATCCCATCTTGATAAAAATATGAGGTAAGTAGGTAGCTTCCCTTATAAAACTTATCTTTTTGGATAACGAAGATTTGGAACGGGATGTGGGATATGATGTATGTTATTAAAGTTTTACAATTCTGTAATTATATTCATGAATTTAATGTGGTTTAACGATCAACTAACAGATAATATTTTACAAGAAGTTATGTTGTAAAACTAATACCAAAGAGAGTAATTTAAAACGAGGTTACAAAGTTGACCCAGTTTTAAAATCACCTTTCTAATATGGCAAATTTATCAAGGGACGTTAAACTCTTACCATATGCGTATATTCCTCTGGTAAGTTCTTCTCTAAGGTGCATACTAGAAAATTTATCGATAACGTCGACATCTTCACTCGTTTCAAACTCTACGTTTGATAAGTCTTCAAAGGCTGCGTTGCGATTTTTCGCTGCCATCTTCTTGTCTGGAAATAAACTTGACCTGTATGGTTCCCCAATATTTTTTTAAATAAAAGGTAAAACGGCAGAAGAAACTAACTTTTTCACACACGTCGAACGAAAGAAACAAACACCGAACCGAAGCCAGAAAAGTGAAGTCAAGTGAGAAAAATCACAGAAGAAAAATGAGAAAATTACAATTGACAGATTCAGATCTTAACACGAGCTACAAGCCTGACAAGCAAAGAAAAGTTATAGGGTTTGTAGTGACAAGTGTTTACGGGCAAAATGAAGATAGCCCAATGAGGACCACAGAAAAATAAAGGGTTTCTTTCGATGAGGACAGCGTTGTCACCTCGGACCAAGGTCTGAGGTTGTCACAGTGCTTTGTTGCTTAAAACCGAACAAACCCTATAAATTTTCTTTGCTTAAAACTTTGACGTTTTGCTTGGTTTTTAGCGGTACAATATTATTAATTAGAGACTTTTTGCACCTCTTAATTCGTCATTCTTTTATGGTTACGGTTATTCTGAGCATGCGCAATGTCAGAAAGGTGATCCGCTATGGATAAACCATAACGGACTCCGTTAGTTACGGAAGTATAAGGAAGAGCTTATCGTTATCCTTATGGTTATGCTTAAACTGCATGGTTGCCGGTAGGGGTGTGGTGTGATTTCACGACCTGTGATTTTGTCACAGCTCCGGGCCTGTCACAGTCGCGACCAGTTCCGCTTCGACTAAAGGAGCTGTGACGACGTGACAGCGCTAGATATGAGGTTCGCGGACCGGCCGGTGCGCGCTGCGGCTTCCGCTTCGACTAAAGGACCTGCGACGACGTGACTCACGTGACCGCGCTGGATATGAGGTTCGCAAACCCGACGGTGCGGCATAAAAAAGACCTAACGGTGCGGTAGAAACTGGACTGGATGTGAGTGAGCGACGCGAGCGTAAAAACAGGTCCTGCCGAAACGCTGGAAATGCCGGAATTGGAATCGGTAGGAGTACCACACCGTATTATATTATAATAAAATAGAAAATACCAATTTAATAAAAGAAAAATAAACAATTCGCGGAACTCGTTCAAAAAGTAATTCGGAGAATTCATTTGAGCGTCGCCGCCGCCGCTTCTATAAAATATAAATCACGTGCTGTGTCGAAGCGCAGAAGGAGCTTGTTGGCGGAGCGGAATATAAATAAGTGTGAAACCGCTACCGCGCTGGTACGCTGCCGTTCGTTTGTGCTTTCGCAGCCAGCATCCCTGCAAATTGCAAGTCCGGAGCTGTGACAAAGTCACAGGTTCAAGTCACAGGTTCAGACATGGAGCTGTCACAGATTGGAGCTGTGACAGGAAAATCACGCTTTTTCCCACCCCTAGTTGCCGGAACATACAAAAGTTATGAAGCATCATTGCTATGAATTAAAATTGTGATAAGCAATTAATTAAAATCCAAAGCAATAGTAGCTTTACATTAAAATATACAACTTAATGAAATTATTGTTAGGTTAGGTATTTTATTTTGTTTAGGTGCGCCGGCGCCAAATTAATAACTACAGACAGAACGTATAAGCGCTGCAAAATCTCTGGTTTTAACAGTGGCGCTACTCGTTATGTTTAATAAAGTTAACCATAACGGAGCTAAAAACTGATAATAGAGACTTTTTGCAGCTCTTAAATTAATATCAGTTTTTAGCTCCGTTATGGTTAACTTTATTAAACATAACGAGTAGCGTCACTGTTAAAACCAGAGATTTTGCAGCGCCTATACGTTCTGTCTGTAGTTATTAATTTGGCGGCGGCGCACCCAAACAAAATAAAATACCTAACCTAACAATAATTTGATTAAGTTGTATATTTTAATGTAAAGCTACTATTGCTTTGGATTTTAATCAATTGCTTATCACAATTTTAATTCATAGCAATGATACCTCATAACTTTTGTATGTTCCGGCAACCATGCAGTTTAAGCATAACCATAAGGATAACGATAAGCTCTTCCTTATCCTTCCGTAACTAACGGAGTCCGTTATGGTTATTAACCATAGCGGATCACCTTTCTGACATTGCGCATGCTCAGAATAACCATAACCACAAAAGAATGACGAATTAAGAGGTGCAAAAAGTCTCTATTAATTTAAGAAGTGCAAAAAGTCTCTATTATTATACGTCATGATACAAAGACTTTCTTTGTATCATGATTATACGTTATTTTATTATAGGGGTTATGTTTTTGAATCGTGATTATTTTGTTCTTTTCATTTTCTTTTGTTGACTATTTAACTAGAGTGTTTTACACTGGCAAAATGTCATAGCAACGGCCGGTCTTCTACTGGCAAAATTACTACCTGCACCTACCTGGACAAAATTCACATGTGATTTTTGCCGCGGCAAAATTTTGTCTTTTTTCTAGTTAAATAGTCATGTCGAATACCACTCGAGAAAAAATTGTGTAAGCAAAATTGTTCTCAAGGATTTATTTAAGTTTGTTGCTTTTAAGCAATTTCGCTCATGACATTTTCGACAAAATCACTCGCCTGACGGCTCGTGATTTTGTCAAAAATGTCATTCGCGAAATTGCCAAGCAACAAACTTTCATACCTTTCGAAAATTTTGCCGACAAAATTTTATCTCTTGTGATATTATATATGATAAAAATGAGTTTTTATTTTTTATTAAATATGATACTGGATACATCCTATTCACAATCCTACTTTATCAAAAGATAATAGGTCAAGTGTAAAAGCTTTTATAAAGAATTTTTAAACAGTTATAATCTGAAAAGAGATATTTATGATAAAAGGTGATAATGGTAAGAGAACCCTATTTATTAAATGTGAAAATTAATGTAGGTAAGGGAAAGGGAGGCACATTCAACCAATAGCTATATCTTTGTTTGTATTTGAAATGTCACACAAATATCGGTTACAACAGAGGATATTCTCTGGTTACAATAAGTACAACAGCTAGGGCTGCCAGACCTCCCGATTTAGGCGGGAGCCTCCCGATTTGTTATGAACCCTCCCGCCTTTTAAACCAAGTCATCAAACTCCCGATTTTCTTTTTAACCTTCCGCATCCTCCCGCATTCATTATAAATTTAATGAAATGTGAAAGGGCTTAAAAAAACCCACTCTACTCTAAAACAATATAAAATATGAGAGCATTACTAAAGGCGCCTTGTTTTCGAATGGTTTTTGCGACAGAAGATGTCATTGGGTTGCGATGGTTTTATATGTTTTGCTGATCCGGGCAAGTGATGAGGTGTTGGTAGAGCGGCATAGCTTGTGTATGTTATATTCTGCATTAATTTAATAATTTAACCAGTCGTTCAACTTAGCGGAAATTTTTAGCCGGTATTTTGACTATTTTTCTTGTTTATTTAGGGTTAATATGGTTTGATTGAATGTATGAATTTATTATTTGGAGTTTTCCTTTATATTTTTGTTATTATTTTGGAAAGTAAAGACTTAATAAAAATTAACAGTTTTAATGCCAAAACGACTATGAAGGTGGAATATTTGAGAAACAATTTTAGCTCATTAAGTATTGAGCAAAAAATTTAAATTAAAATTGAGGGAAGACCTGAACTCGAAATTAACTTGATACAGATCATGCACAAAGTGTAAATCTAGGGACTTTATTGTTATTGATAAGTTGGCTGCAAATAAAAACAGAAGAATGAACTTTACTTTTAAACAATGTACCCACTAATGAAAAATACATTGGCCTTTTTTTTATTATATTTCATTTTCAATAAAATAAGTAGATACTTAATCATAAATTTTTAAAATATTTATTAAAAATTATTGACCAAATTTGGGGGTGGTCTTAAAATTTTTTCGCCTACGGCGCATTTCGCCTGCAGCGGGCTTTTAGTACATCCCAAGTTAATAAGTCACAAGCCAGTCACTGGCTAGGACCCTACCTCCCGCTTTTTAATATTTTAAATCTGGCAGCCCTAACAACAGCCATCCATCCCCTTGAAATACAGTTGTTCTCTCTGGTTTGGTGGTTGACAAATAAATTTTATAGTGAAACTGGCTGTTCACCTTAAGTAATTAACTCATTTTATTTTACTGTTAGTTAACACATTTTTGCTCTAATTTGCACGACTTATATATGAGTCGGATATTGTTTACTATTATTAAAAATAAAGCTGATAAAGGTTTTATAAGCTTAAAATTCACTGGCTAAATTTAACTTATTAGTTTCTGAAACATATAGGGATGGGGCACTTTCAACCATACATATACGGGGCACGTTCGGCCAGTGGTTGAATCTGCCCCATCTCAGAAAGCAAACAATTAAATTATTTTATTTTATTTTAGATATGGTATAGATACCTATAACTATAACATGACGTTCAATATTTTTAATAGTTAGTTTATTACTGTTATGTTGCAATAAAAATATCTCTTTGTTTGTGTATTTTAATCAATTATTTATATATGGTTAAAGCTACCCCAGCATGTGGTGGAATGTACCCCACCAGAGGGGCATGCAGTTTCAACCGTTTGTAATGATTTTTTTAATTAACGCAATATCCTATAAAAAAATCAAACTCTTGAATATTTGGATTGGTAAAACAAAGATATAATGTTTGTTGTGGTGGTGTATACATTCACGTTTACAATAATTAATTATTAACCAGTTGGTCGGCCATTTTACAAAAATTGGTTGAATGTGCCTCCCTTTCCCCTACTTATTTTCTTATTTAAAAATATGACTTGTTATATTAGGGACAGGGGCTAGTAACGATTTTCTCTTCAAATGATTGGAAGATTGTCAAATATCTTTTAAAACAAGTGTATTTTGAATTTTTATTAGGTTTTTAATAAATGTTAGTTTTGGTATCCCTTATTTCTGCTGTTCAAGACTCAAGACCATTAAAAATAATTAGCATTGTTTAAAATTCAAAGTGGATGTTTTTTAATTAATAAACAAATGGTGCTTTTTATTAAATTTCATTTTCAATAGTTTTGTGAACTATGAACTCTGTACAATATAATTGTTTAGATTCTATAGATGATAAAGAATTACGGTAAAATAAAACGATAAGTTACTCACATAAAAGAAATTGGTATTAAAATAAAAATAAATCAAATATTTTCCTGAAATTTCTCTAAACTAATAAAATTAAATGGATAATTTTATTCATAAATCAAAATTAAATATTTTACCATAAAATACGATAGATTGTCAAGTATCAAATTCTTGATATTATAGAACTTACATTATTAGATTTTACTGTATTTAAAAACCCCGCCATGGACAGTAGATCAATATGGCAACCCTGTCCTCATTGGGCTGTAATTAGCTTCTAAAATTTTAAGGACCCTAAAATATCGATTCCTTTCCACAACCGTATCGAAAACGTCTTGTATAGATTAGGCAACATACAATACACAGGTGAATTCTCGATTGCGAAAATTTGTTAAAGGAATAGGAATATTTTTAAAATAATAAAAGCATTATTTTGATAATTATTATGGCTTTGTTAGGAGATGTTGCTTTGTTTCTAAATTTTGATAAGAAAAAATTCCCTAGTTCTTGAAAAATCATATTTTTTATATCTACGGCTTGAGCCAGACTGCATGTATAAATTTATAAAAAATATAAATTATGATACTTTGGCTTATTTTAAGCCAATGTCATCAATATCATCGGATTCAGCAGTGATTTTAATAAATTTAACCAAAAATATACGAATTTTACAGAAATTATTATTTCTTTCTTGTGTAGTAGGTATATATATTTAAAAACATTTCACTCTGTATATGTACCTATACAACACTGTATAGGTACATATACCAAGGCCGTAGCCAGGGGGGGGGGGGGCAGGCAGGGCGCCGCCCTTCCTAGAGAAAAATTCGCCTTTCCTGGAAAAAAACAACAATTGGATGTTGCAACCAGCAGATTCAGTACAGGCAAGATCCAGTATAGTTTAAAGGATGCAATGGAAGTTATATCATCGGTTAAAAGTCAAATAAGTCATATCAGAAACCCAAATGAATTCCAATTAATCATGGAACAAGCTGAAGAGCTTGTCGAAAATCAAAGTGGGAATCATATTTCTGCAAGGCAATGTCCTTCTACCCTAAATGATTATTCGCCCCCAACGTCGTATGGCAATGGAATATCAGAGGATGGCTGACCTGATCTTTCTGGCCTTTGAAAGAAAACAGACCGAAAAATTAGATTTTGAACTCTTTTTAAAAAAATTTAATGAAAGAGGCAACAGAAAATTACAACTAGTTGTAATTATCTAAACGTTTTTTAGAATATTTTTTGATTTATTATGTTATTTTTGTTTTGTTTTTATTTTTATATAAAATACTTACCTATGTACTACCTATACTAAAATAAAAAAAATGTTTAATAAGTTCGTCCTTCCAGAAATCTTAACGGCCCTTCCTAAAATACAAACCTGGCTACGGCCCTGACCTATCCCCGGTTTGCCTGGATGCGCTTTCATGTTCCTTCTACTTGAGATGGTTCCCGTCGGCGTAGCTTCGCTGCCGACTATTTGGCAATTCCATCGCCATTTTGTCAAGAAATGTATTGCATTTTCTAACTTCTACAACTCTGCTCATGGTTAAAAATTATGTAATTTTAGATTTTTTCCTATACCTATATGGGAAACATTATCTAAATAATAATATGTAGAATGTGGAAAATTTGAACTTCCCATCTCATCGAAAAGTCGGTTAAGATCAGTGGCGGATTTACAAGTTTGCCGCTAGTAGGCTATTTAATTTTTGCCGCCCCTATACCAGTGACGGCTCGTGAGTTGTGAAACAGGCGAAAAAATTTTAAGACCACGCCCTAATTTGGTCAATAATTTTTAGCAAATATTTTAAAAATTTATGATTACCTACTTATTTTATTGAAAATGAAATTTCTTTCTGCAAAGCCAGTAAAGTTCCAACTACCTTTTTTTATACCCATTAACAGACACGGCCAACAATAAAATTTATTTAAAAAAATACTACCCGTCGACCATGAATGAAGATTGTACCATTTATTTCTGTAAGACAAAAAAAAATGTTTGGGCCAAATTTGCCGCCCCCTAAAACCTGCCGCCTTAGGCTCGAGCCTACTCAGCCTAATGGTAAATCCAGCACTGGTTAAGATACCTTAGTGGAATGTATCAAAAACTGGTAGGTGAATTTTATTGTGGCCATGCATGAACAATAAAAAACTAAAGCTGTCATCATATGGCAACAATTTGTCGACTTTAAAATATATTTATATAAAAATAAAATAATTTTTTCCGACTAATCTCAAAAACATTATAATAGGAAATTAATCAAAGTTGATGTGAGGAGAAGTGAGGAAAACTGAAAATTGTGCTAAACACCATTGAACTGTTTTTATTATTATAAACCCACCTTGCCACCTACTTAGTTAATATTTTTGCTTTTTTAGGTCTCTTTAAGTTTAATATTAATAATAAGATCTAAAATGACGGCGTATATATTCTACTTACTTTGCCTCACTTATAATGACAAAGCTCCTGGTATAATACAAAATGAAAAGAAACCACCTATTGCAAAAATGTTACCGCTCATAATTTTAAACAACGCGACGCGAGTTCCAAATCTGGCTACAACAAACATTGCCTATATATGACAAAATAAACATTTGGGGAGAATGAATACCCGTCCAAATAAAGGTGATTTCTCATGCATCCGTTATCTGACGGTACGACGATCCGAAATTGCTCCTATTGGTGAAAATATTATGGTTCCAAGTTTCACCCGAATGTTATCTGACTTCGACAGTGAAAATAATTTTTTTCCACATCATTATTATTATTATTATTAGATAAGGTTTAGGCGGCTAAGCCGTTCAAACCACTAATGACTTTAAGTTGGCACTTGTATGGTTGTTTTTAAGGAGTCGTAGAGGTTCTTAAACTGGTTTGTTGAGCGAGCGTTTACTACTTCCCTGGGCAGATCATTCCATTCTCTGTTAATTCTGTTGCATAGGAAGTGCTGTCGGCAAAGTTTCCTGAAGCGATCTCTTGTGAGTTTGTAGTTATGTCCTCGTAACCGTTGGTCTCTGTTTACAGAAAAGAAGTTGATGTTTGTGGTATAATGGCCATGTAGGATTTTGTACGTTTCAATGTGGTCTCCACGGAGTCTTCTGTGTTGGAGGGAGGTTAGGTTTAGTTTTTTCATTCTTTCCTCGTAAGCTAGGTGTTTCAAGGTTGGAGCTAGTTTTGTTATTCGGCGTTGTGTTTGTTCCAGGGCATGGATGTCCTTGGCAAAGTATGGGTTCCATACCGGAGCTGCATAGTCTAGAATTGGTCTTATGTAAGTTTTGTATATCCGTTCTAGTGTGGGGAGAGGTTTCTGAAGGTTCGGGACACCATGTACGTTATTGAATTTGCTTTTTTGATTATGTTTCCCACGTGTATTGCCCACTTAAGGTCTTTTGCGATTGTGACTCCTAAGTCTTTATGGTATTCTGCCGATTTTATTTGTTGGCCATTTATGAGGTATTTTCTGGCTGGATTGTTTGAGCCCACATTGAGGACTTTACATTTGCTTACGTTTAACTGTAAGTTCCATTTTGTGCACCACTCCTCAATTCTGGTAAGGTCTCTAACTAGCGTGTCATAATGTCTACTTGGGTTGTTGTATATTTTTGTGTCGTCGGCGAACATAGATGTAGGGGAGTCCAGGTCCTTTGGTAGATCGCATGTGTACAAATTAAAGAGTATGGGAGCCAGGACAGAACCCTGGGGGACTCCTGCTGGAACTTCGAAGCTTTCTGATGTCTCACCTTCTATCCTTACGCTGGCTCTTCTATTGGTGAGAAAATCTTTTATCCAACTGAGAAGCATACCACGCACGCCATAGTGTTCCAATTTCTCGATTAGTTTGTCGTGGGGGACCAGATCGAAGGCACTTTTGAAATCCAGGTAAATAATATCTATGGGTTCGCTGTTATCTATTGAATTTGTCCAATCGTTCAAGCATTGTAGGAGGTTGGAAGTTGTGGAGCGTCCCGGTAGAAATCCGTGTTGGTTTGGTGGTATTATGTTGTTTGCTAGAAAGTATGTTGTTAAGTCCTCAGCAATAAGTTTTTCCATGAGTTTGCTGATTATGGAGGTTAGACTAATTTGGCGGTAGTTTTTTGCATCGAACTTGTCACCCTTTTTGTAGATAGGTATGATGATGGATTTTTTCCAATCTTCAGGGACTTTTCCCTCTTCTAGGGATTTCTGCATCAGGCTTGTGACGTGCTTAAGTATGGAGGGTGTGTTTTTTAGGAAGTAGGGGTGGATGTTGTCGGGTCCAGGACTACTGTCCGGTTTTAGATTATTTATCGCTTTCTTAATCCTGTTTTCTGATATTTCGATACCGGTTATTCTACTATGTATTGCCCCTTGTTGTATGGTTCTGGGTTTGGTGCTGTGTTTTACCGGCGCTGACTGAAATTCGCTTGCAAATAGGTTGGCCACCTCTTTCGGGTCATTCACGAGCGTACCCCTCGCGTTTCTGAGTACCGGAGTGCTTACTCTGGATGTAAGGCAGGATTTTATGTATCGGAAGAATTTTTTATTGCTTTTGTTACTAACAAGGTCATTTTCGAAATTGGATTTCGCCGATCTTATACGTGATATTATTTCGTTTGAGATGTCTCTGTATTTTTGGTAGTCATCTGGTGAGTTGGACTTGGGGTATTTATGCCAGAGTTTTCTCTTGTAGTTTATTTTCTTTTTTATCTCTTTGGTGATCCATGGCTTGGACTGACTTTTCATCGCTTTGAAGTTTGGTACGTGGTGGTCATCACAGTGTTTTATGTTATTTAGTATGGTTGACCACATCTCAGATAGACTTCCGTTTGGCCATTGTGTTGCTCGGAGGTGGTTGTTTATCTCTGTGTAGTTTGCAAGTCTGTAGTTTTTGATGTCTGCTGTTCTGTTCTTGGCTATATTTGTTATGAATTGCGACCTGGTAATTATTACCAGATGGTCACTGTTTCCGAGGGGGGGTTCCAGCTGGATGGCTGAGATGAGGTCAGGATCGGAGGTTAGTACGAGGTCGAGCGTGGAAGGCCTGTTATTTTGCCTGTATCTTGTGGGGTCCTTTATGTGTTGTGTAAGGCTAGTTGAGATAAAAGTGTTCATGAAGGCATCTCCAGGGGAATTGTTCTCTGTAGGAGTTGGGTTTTCCCAGTTAAGTGTAGGGAAGTTAAAGTCACCGAATATGTACAGGTTGTCTAGATCTTTGCTGGCCGTTGTGATAGCTTCTAGAAGCTGCTGTCCTTCTTCGGTGGAGGTGTTTGGAGGTCGATATATACAGGCAAGGTTTAGTTGGATTTTATTTATGGTTATTTGTACCCATGACGATTCTAGTGGTGAGGTGTTGTATTGTGTAAGTGTCTTCACTAGTGTTGTAGAGTTTCCAATCTTTTGTTTTACGTATATACAGGTACCTCCTCCCTTTCCTGTTTGTCTGTCTGTTCTTATTAAATTGTAATTTGTAATGTGTACCAGGTTGTCCGTAGTGTTTTTGTTAAGCCATGTTTCTGTTATTAAAATTACTTCTGGATCTTCAGCCTTAACAATTTCGAGTAGCTCTTGGAATTTGGACGATAGTGAGGCTGTGTTGGTGTAGAGCATTTTAGCTTGATTGGATTGTTGAGTAATAACCTTCTTTGGGTGACCTATGGTTTGTTTAAAAAAGTTTGGTTGGATTCAGTTTGATAATTAATAGTTTTTTGGTGGTCTTTTACTTTGAGGAGGAAAGCTGGGCTTTTGGGGTTTCTTGCTGTGTGGTTTCTATCTGGGAGTTTTAGACGTTTACAATTTGGGCAATCGTATGTTTCTTCTTGGCAAGCTCTGCCATTATGATTTGCACTACATTTGTAACATACCTCGTTTCCTGTGCAGTATTTTAGGACATGGCCAAAGTTGCAGCACTTGAAGCATAGTGCGATATTGAAATATTCTTGGGTGTAGATCTTGAGTAGATCAAGACTGAGATTTTGGCTCCGAATTAGCCATTTGAAGATCTCAGGCGGAGTTTGAAGAATCCAATTTTCCCTGTTTGGATTTCTGCATATTCGTTTGGTGATGTATTTGAGTTTGTCATGGACATCTGGACCGAATGCCGCTGTTATGTCAGGGTTTTGATCCACCAGCTCGGCTATAAAGTTGGGTGGGTCATATCCTTTTCTGATGCCTGTAATCAAAATATATGGATTAATAATATCGTTTTCTTTTAAATGAAAATTGTTTGTATCTTCCAGCATGTTCCTCAATTTTTTCTGCTGCGTTTGGTCGTGGCACTCTACCACTACACCACCACTGGCGAGTTCTCGGACGGTCTTGAAGGTCTCTTTGAAACCTTTGTTTTTCAGGCTTAGCTTAATTTCGTTAATAACGGCTTTCGGGTCTTTTTGGTCTTGCATTTTTATTAGTGTTTCGTGTTTTTTTGTGCTTTGTGGTGGGGTTTTCCAATCCTGGTGTTCAGGTTGGGTCGGCGGAGATTTTGAATTGTTGGACTGGGCTATCTCGCCATAGGTTTTGTGGCGCTTGGGGACTGGTACGATGTTTTTGACGCCGGGTTCCAGGTTTATTACAGAAGGAGAGGATATTTCATTGGCGCTTGCTAGTTGGAGTTGCATTTTGGAATTCTGCTGTTCTAGGTGGCCTATCTGGTATGCAAATTTTGTTAGAATTGTATGAATTTTGTGGGTAGCCTTTCTTAACGTAATTTTGTTCTGAGTGTCTTGTGTTTTGTCTGGCTGAAATTCTTGTTCTGAGATAGTGTGTATTTGGTCCAAGCTATTCAAGACATCCTGCAACATGTTGTGAGTGTAATTTTCATCTTTTAAAGTGTTTATTATTTGGGGATTGTTCGCTATGATTTTATCCGTATTTGTTTTACTGCTGCAGTGGGTTTCTGGTAGATTTTTTGGTGTCTTTTTTATTTTTGGACGTTCTAAGGAACTTGGGCTGGATCCCGAGCGTGGGCGTTTATATGGTGTTGATTGTATTTGGGTGGTCTCGCGTTTTTCAAGTGTCGTATTGTTAGTAGTAGTAGTGATGACTGTTAACTTGTCCTTGGGGTTTGTCTTGGGGCTGTGTGCTATAGATTTTCTTGGTTTAAAGACTTCATCATGTTTGTCGACGTCGTTGCCATCAGTATCGGAATTTTCACCAAAAAGTGCCGCTCTATTTATTTCCCACGGTGCATGTGTGGTGTGGTCTCCTATTGTTGGTTCCACAGCTATACTTTTGTTGATTTGTTTAGATGCATTGGTTTTGTTTATATTATTTATTTCCATATCCTTATCACTATACTTATCAGGGTTTATAGGATTAACTTTTTTTACACATTCCGAACCGATTATTTTATTTATTTCGGCCCACGTGAAATCCGTTGTTCCTATTGAATGGCTTCTTTTCAAAGGCACTTTCACTTTTGTTGTCCTGTTTTGTTCCCCGCACTTTCTGCCGTCGCTCGCGTCATTCATTCCCTTCACCGGCTGTTTTCCCTTATTTTTTTATGGTCTGGGTACAATATAACAAGGCTCAAAAACACGGAGCGATGTGAAACACGTCCGCACGCACCGCGAACCTTCATGGTTTCTACCAGACTTTTAAGTTTTCTAGGACTTATTACCAGTACTATATTTTCTTTGCTTATACTACGATGAATACTATACAGTGAGGACAAAAAGTATGGAATAAATTCATTATCTAAAAGACGATTTATTTTATGAACAATCGCTCGGACACGTCAACTTTCTTTTTATTTTCTACATATTTTAAAATCATTTTTTCTTATACAGGGTGGCCCCAAAAAGTAGGACACAAGTCAACTTAATTATTTTAAATAGAACACCCTATATATTATTACATTTTCGAATTCTACGTAAAATTCTAAACAATTTGTGTATAGCATATGATATGCCTATGTCGAATAGTTTCAGAATTACACAGGTTGAAAATTAATTTGTATTCTTATTTTCTGTGGTGTATAGCAGCAAAAAAAACGAAGTTATTAATTACTGCAAAATCTTTTCCAACATGACGGAAATTATGAACGTCTAAAAGTTATCTAAATGGAATTCAAGATATGTTTTTTTTTAATAAAACAGGGTCGTTCAAAAAATAGATATTGAGAAACTTTTTTTAATAACAATGCTAAATTTCAGAAAAATTAACAGTATTAATACTAATAGTAAGTAATGCATAATATTGGATACTCTGAAGGTAATTTAATGGTATATTAATTAGATGTTCAAAATGTTCAGCATTTGCTACTTGGCAATTAATATCCAAATCTATTTACAAACTCAATTTGATTGTTATGCACTACATTAGGAGGTATTATAGTCGAATTTAATTTCGAATGCGAATTTTCAAGTCCTCAAGATCTATAGGTTTTGTTTTAAACGCTTTACTCTTCAAATAACCCCATAGGAAAAAGTCCAAAGGTGTCACATCAGGCGATCTCGCTGGCCACTCAATAAACCCCCTCCTCCCGATCCACCTGTCTCGAAAAACTTCATCTAAATAGGCTCGCACTTCAGCAGCATAATGAGGCGGAGCCCCATCTTGTTGAAACCAAAGCCTGCTATTTGGTAGGTCCGGATTTTCTGGGTTGGGATTTATTGTCGCTAAAGCTGGAACTAGGTCTTCTTCCAGAAATCGCAAATATCTATTACCTGTTAATGACTGTTCAAAAAAGTAGGGTCCGGTAACTATGTTATCAACAATACCTGCCCACACGTTTATTTTCTGTTGATATTGGGTATGTCCCTCACGTATCCAATGGGGATTTGTGTCCGACCAGTACCGATAATTTTGTGTATTAACTTTTCCGTTGAGGCAAAACGTAGATTCGTCCGAAAATACAATATTTTTAACTAAATATGGGTCATTATATTGCACATATTTTGGAGGCGCTCACAAAACCCTAACCTTCTGTCAAAGTCGCCATCTGAAAGTTCTTGTATACAACTTGCATTTTATAAGGGTGATATATTGGTTTCTATGTAATATTTAAGACGGATGCTTTTGCAATATCTAAATTTCCAGCCAAATTGTTAGTTTCTGCATGGCAGTCTTCTTGGACACTAAGTCTAATTCTTTGTCTTGATTGATACGGGGACGACCCAGTTTAGGAGCATTCCTAACGTGACCTAACTGTCTAAATTTTTGTTCGATTTTACTCACAATTGATTGCACAATCGGCACACGATCTGGATATTTTTCATTAAATAAATGACAAACTTCTTGTTGGGTACGCACTCTATCCCCATAACCAATCATCATTAATATTTCAATTCTTTCTGTTTCGGTTAATTTCATTTTTATTAGATGAAATTAATTCACGCAATTTTTGCTTAGAAAAAAATTTGCTGTTTCTTTTTTGACAGTAAACTTTAATGAAATAATTTGCTGACATTACATTTAACGCTTTGTTTCTTTTCGGATTTCCAAAGCCTATATACTTTATTAATAGGTATTACAAATTAATTTTCAACCTGATGATAATTCTGAAACTACTAGACATAGGTATATCACATGCTACACGAAAATTGTTTAGAATTTTACGTAGAATTCGAAAATGTAATAATATATAGGGTGTGTTCCATTTAAAAAAATTAAGTTGACTTGTGTCCTACTTTTTTGGGCAACCCTGTAGGTATAAGGAAAAATATTTTCAAAATATGTAGAAAATAAAAAGAAAGTTGACGTGTCCGAGCGAATGTTCATAAAATAAATCGTCTTTTAGATAGGTACTTAATGAATTTATTCCATTTTGTCCTCACTGTATAAATGTATATCAACTTCAAATACGAAAACTAGTAAAAATAACGTACCTAGATTACTTCTATATAACAGTTGATAGAATGTAGTTTAAAATTAGTGTCCGACCGAAACAAGATTTTCAGTTTCGGCCGAAACCGAAACCGAATCTTCGGCCTTGGTCTCAATTTCGGCCGAAACCGAAACCGAAAGAGAATTGCGCCGAAGGCGCTCTCCAGCGCCGCAAGCAAACAATTTTTGGGTGCTACGCCCTTTTTTTGGTAAAATAACCGTACCTAAAGCTTAATCTGCGGCAATATGCCAGACTTTAAAACACTCTTTTAATTTAAAAGAAATTCGAAATTTGAAAGGTCGGTCGACAAAATAAATAATAAATTATTTATTTTACTAATTAACATGTCTCTTATATAATTAAGTCATAATTATATCTAAGTATAATAATTATTATAATAAATTATATTATGTCGTAATAATAAGATCAAAAACAAAATAAGAATAAAAACGAAAAATAAACAATATATAAGAACTAAAAAAATATCTGAAGTACCTAGGTACTTACTTTGTACTAAATTACAAAATCAAGTTTCCTGTTCTTAGAAGAGAAAATATTTATGATTTTGTTTACATCTACGTTTATATCACGGTGGGCATATAGGAAAGCCAGACCATTAAGGCGATCTGCAGCTATTGTAGCCCGTAAATAAGATTAACTATTATGTTGTGTAACAACAAAGTGAGACGGGCGCACTGTATATAACTGCAGTCTTATTAATACTTAATAAAAGTCTAAAATAAATATGTTTTTTTTATTTCGGGGGGGTTACAACCCCCCTAACCCCCCCCCCCCCCCCCTGGCTACGGCCCTGCGTCCTGGTATACCCGAGAAGAAAACATAAACATTTATTACTACAGGAAGATTCTCATAGCTCAAGCACACAACTATACTCATCATACCATTGCATCTAATTTTCTTTTTATTGAGAAGTTTCATTCCTACAAACCATTAATTGTACAAGAGTTATTGGACGATGATCCTGATAGGCATAGAAATAGAAAATATTACCCAGTATATAATTAAACTAGCGTGTACCCGGCCTGCGTTGCAGCCCGGCATTATACGACGTGAGATAATAAAGCGAACAAACCCGAACAAACCTCAAACTCAACCGTTTGCCGGCCCGTCCACAATTCACATCCATGCATAAAACATAATCTGTCTTCGTCTATTCCGGCTTCGGTGCTTCGGATCGATCGTTGAACGGGCCGGGGACCGGTTAGGTTGGGTCGTTCGCATAGACAATGTACCTTTAGATAAACAAACAATAATCACGAAAGTGGCAGTTATGGCCTCGCGCATGTAAACAAAGCTAGACACTATATATTAGACATGCGCACTACAACATTATCGTTTGACGAATGGGAAAATAGACAGGTGCGGGCTTTCTAACATTTTTAGTAGTTGCAAACCTCATCAGATTTTGAGGATAGAAAATTGTTTTTAAGGGTTTGTTCCTAAAATTTGTTTCAAAATAATTCGTCTGCTTCGTGTTTTTAGTTCGAAAAGGAAGAGAACAAGAACAAGTGAATTAAGCTAGTCTTATAAAATCGAATATAAAAACAAACAAAACCAGCAAAATAACCAATCTACGGTGTTATCGCGTACCTAACCTCAAGTCAAATATTAGTTGGTATATAACTTGTATTGATTTTTACAATTTGGCAAAAACTTGGGTACGTGTAAAACATTTGCAAGCAAAATTTCGTGTTCAAGAATTTGAAAAGTTTTTGCCCGAGAACTTGACCCGTTTTGGCTTTATTAAAAGCTTAATGTCGGGATGTACAGATTTTAACCAAAAAATTAACCAACCAGCAACTTTGACCGAACTAATTTTCTCACAATCAGACACAATTCACTAAACTACACAAAAACTAGAAATCCGTAAATATTAAACACCCACAATCCACGATAGCTAAGAAAACTACAAGGAATCCACAGAGAAACCTTAAAACATATCAACAAAAATGGCGGCCGAGCCGGTTCTGCAGAGTATCTTGAGCATGTCGATTATTGTCGATAAAGTAGGAGAGGCCGATAACACGAGGTTTCTGCGCATGCACGAAGGTGTCCAGAAGGAAGCCAGCTGACCGGCGAGTCATGCGCTCGGACGTATTTTTTCACCCATAAAACGTAACTTTTGTTTGCGCAGGAGATAAGCTGTACGTATCTAAAGGTAAATTGTCTATGGTCGTTCGTTCTCCCTACTCTAATTTATCAGTGTTTATCAGTGTTTCTCTATAATATTATGCATGTATTATACATAAAAACCTTCCTCTTGAATCACTCTATCTATTAAAAAACGCTTCAAAATCCGTTGCGTAGTTTTAAAGATTTAAGCACATATAGTGACAGAACGGGCGATAGCGACTTTGTTTTATACTATAAGTTAAGAAGGTTAATGTCTAGGCGCGCATTTTTGGAAATGAAAATAGGATAAAAGCGGACCATTTTTCTTTGATGAGAGCGTCAATAGATATCTAAATTTCCTTCTAAATAATCTTATTCTAGCTCTTGCCACTCTATTTCCAGATGATGATGAAGTTTAACCTTATGGTTTCAACAGGATGGTGCTCCCCCCCATTATGCTGGTTATGTAAGGGAGTACTAAATACAAATTTTCTGGGGCAGTGGATAGATAATAGATAGACGGAGGTCCATAGACCCGGTCGCTCTTATTTAACCTACCAGTTTTTTTTTGTGGGGCCACGTCAAGAATTTAGTTTATAAAATGTAAACCCAACTCGATAAAGATACTCTCCTTTCGAGGAGTAATATATACGAGAAATTTCTCCACAAGTAGTATAAAATGTACAACAGGAATTTTTTGATCGATTGATCTATTGTAGAACGTATAAAATAGTTTATTTTCATACTTTGTCATTTGTCCAGTTTCATTCTCTATCATTAACATTTCGTAAATGGTTAAAAATGGGTATACAGTGTGACCAGTACAGTCCGCATCATATGGGATTTTTTTTATTAATAGCTTTTCAAGATTTGACTTTAGCATCAAGTTCTGCTTCGATCGAGATAAAAATTAAGCAAAAAAAAACAGTAGTCACGTGATTGGCATATTACATATTATCTGTAAAATTTTAATTTTTTCCAAAAAATAATTCAAATACCTATAGGTATATAGGGTTATTTCTGAAAGTATCGAAAAAAGTTGTTTTAAAAGCAGTTTCTAGCCCACATGCAAAATTTTAGCTGCATAAGATAATTTTGATTTTTTATCCTTATTTTGTAAATTGCACCTTTTGCAAAATAAGACTCAACGCAACCTACATAAAACTTCTTAGTTTTCACAATGCTTTATTTCAGATACATTTTCTTTAAAGCCATATTAAATGTGTGTTTTTCTACAAAATCAAAATTAGGCTATTAAAATTTGGCCTGTCTCTAAAATAGTAATACATCCTCGAATACACCTTAATATTAAGACAAAAGAGAACACAGTGTCATCAGAAAGTGTTCATTAAGTGGAAAATAAATTTTAGTGATGAGTAAAAAATCAAAATTATCTTATTCAGCTGAAATTTTGCATGTGGGCTGTAAACTGCATTTAAAAAAACTTTTTGTAATAACTTTTTTCGATAGTTTCAGAAATAACCCTACTTTTGAATTATTTTTTGGAAAAAATTTAAATTTGACAGATAATGCGATAATCACGTGACTCTACTATTTTTTGCTTAGTTTTCATCTCGATCGAAGCAGAACTTGATGCCAGAGTTAAATTTCCAATAAAGCTATTAATAAAAAAAAATCTCATATGATGCGGACTTAATACTGCATGGTCACACTCTGTATATACTTATGCATGATTTATGAAAAATGTAAAGAATTGATTGTAGAATGTAAAAACTTAAAAATATACAATAGTCTCATTCAAAAAATTAGTTGATACACTTAGCATTTTTATGATTAATATATTTTTCTAAAAAAAATGCATTTCAAAAAAATTAATTCGACGGGTCCGAGCGATTGTTGATTAAGTAGGCTGTATTCTATATAAGAGGCTGATCTGTTTCTTCATTCTAACTAGGGTTTCCAATTTTTGGGATCGGGATCCCGTTTTGAGATCCCGGGATTAAAAATCAAATCCCGGAATCCCGGAATCAACCCTAATAATTAATAATATTTAATATTAAAAAATCCAAGACTAGCCAGTAGCAACAAAAATAATAAAAATGCAGACATATGGCAAAAAACTTTTTATTAAAAAACTCAAAAATAAAAACCATTTTTATAGATTTACGTTTTGTAAATAAAAAATTAAGTTACATATACGTACGTACGTAAAACAAAGGAAAGAACTTTTTATTAAACAGCGCAAACAAAATTATTTTAAACATTTACGATTTGCTTAGTAAAAATAAAATATGCTCTTAAAAATACCAACGTGTCTAAAGTTGAGTAACTTAAGTGCGATCTGAGTTTGGTCGCAAATGTATGCTGAAGAAAAGGCTCTTTCACACTTGTACTTATAGGTGGTACTGTCCGTAAATATTCGTAACACTTTTGCAAATATAAACCTCTTAATTCTCCATTTTCAAAAAGGTACATTTCTTTTTTAATTACGTTAAGACTTTTAAGATGAACTTTTGGATTTTCCGATATTTGCCGCCAATTAGGTTTAGTTCTAGTGGTTTTTCGGGATTGCTATACTTCAATCCCGGGATTTTCGGGGACAAAATCTTCCGGGATCCCGGGATTTGGGATCCCGGGCTGGAAACCCTAGTTCTAACGCTGTATACTTCGCCCCTTTGCCTGGTCCAGCCAATCCGCCCCCGACCAGGGTTAAATCGTATCGACTGCATAATATGCACTTGTATTAGTCAAACTTTCATTCCCGGCGGTATATTTGAAACGGTTATGAGAATGTATAGCCAAATCAGACATATGATAATTTATAAATATTTGATTGGTCCAAAGGCATGTGTCACTAGTTGATGCGTTTCTGTTACGTATCTATACAGGGTGTCTGGAAACTTCGTTCGTATACTTTAAGGGGCTATTCTACATATGAAAATATGAAAAAAGTTCATATGAATGTAGGTCCTTAAATATAAGGAAGCTATGGCCGTCCAAAGGTGACCTCTAAAGATTAGTTTCTATTTTATATCTATGCAACCGCTTAAGGTACCGGTGTGCTTTTTGACACACAAACTAATATTAACAATTTCTAATTTATGATATTGAGAGTTACTATGAAATTTAGTCAGGGACGTTCTTACAAGGGGGTGGCTTGGTTTATTTATTCCTAATTTTTTTACGACACATTTAAAAAATTTTACCCAAAAATTATAATTCCAGTGATTTTTCTACACAAAAAAGGTATTCTTAAAAAAAATTATTGGACCAATGATTTAGGAGAAAAATCGATTTATTTAAATCATTGCATAAACTATTATCGAATTGTGTTTAAACTAAAACATCAAAGTAGTCTTATGGCAAATACAAATTTGAAGTAAAAAAACATCAAGAAGCCCATGGTTAGCGTTAAAATAAATTGACAATGACGTTTTTGTGATTTATTGTAGTGATCATTGATCAAGTGAAAAGTGTTTTTGATTAATTACGTGCAAATTTTAAAAAATGGCAGGTTATTCATTTGCTGAGTTAGCTGATATGCATTTTATGTATGGCAAAGCTAATGGTTGTGCTCGAGAAGCTCCCAGGTTGTATCAAGAATATTTTCCAAACCGTCAAATTCCTTGTGAGAAATTATTCATTAATTTACATCAACGATGAAATTGGAAGAAGCCGTATTACTAGGACTCCACAAGCAGAAGAAAGAGTGCTCGAATGCGTTGCAGCCAATCCGGGTATAAACATCACAAGAAGAATTGCCTTACAAGAGGGTATCCCTAAGAGTACAACATGGGAAATTTTGCATGAACAACTTCTTTCTCCATACCATATACAAAGAGTTCAGGCGCTTAAGCCTCAATACCTACTTCTTCGTGCAGAGTTTTGTCAGTGGATGCAGAGAAAATATCATCAAGACCGTTTTTTTTCTACATAAAGTCTTGTTTACTGACGAAGCAGGGTTTACCCGTGAAGGCATCGTAAATTTTCATAATAACCATGTAATGGGCAGAAGAAAATCCCCATGCAATTTTCGAAAGTCGATTTCAAAATAAATTTTCAATTAATGTTTGGGCAGGTATATTGGGCGATCGATTGATAGGACCATACATTATGCCTCAACGTTTAGATAGGCCCGCATATTTAGATTTTTTACAAGACTCTTTGCCTGTTCTACTTGAAGATGTCCGTACCAGCAAAGACTTACAAACTATTTTATGCACGATGGGGCTCCACCTCATTTTAGTAGATTGGTTCGAGATCATTTAAATCAAACATATCCAGACCGATGGATAGGCCGAGGTGGGCCCATTGCCTGGCCTTCCCGTTCACCTGATCTCAATCCATTGGATTACTTTCTTTGGGGATATCTGAAGTCTCTGGTATATTCAGTACCTGTTGAAAATGTACAACAATTGGAACAACGTGTTATTTATTGTTGCGACGAAATTTGTAATAAGAAAGGAGTTTTCGCAAGAGTACGAACATCAATGGGAAATCGTTTAGTTGGTTGTATTGATATGAATGGAAACCATTTTCAACATTTGTTGTAACTTTTCTACTTTTTTCAGATTATTCTTGGTAAACCAACAACTCTTAATTTATTTTGTTTAATAATGACAATAAAACAACGTTTTGCTTAATTATTGTCATTGTCAATTTATTTTAACGCCAACCATGGGCTTCTTGATGTTTTTTTACTTCAAATTTGTATTTGCCATAAGACTACTTTGATGTTTTAGTTTAAACACAATTCGATAATAGTTTATGCAATGATTTAAATAAATTGATTTTTCTCCTAAATCATTGGTCCAATAATTTTTTGCACACCGGTACCTTAAGCGGTTGCATAGATATAAAATAGAAACTAATCGTTAGAGGTCACCTTTGGATGGCCATAGCTTCCTTATAAGTCATTTAAGGACCTACATTTATATGAACTTTTTTTCATATTTTCATATGTAGAATATCCCCTTACGAACGAAGTTTCCGGACACCCTGTATAAGCGTTACGGTGAAATGGGCTGTGGTAATTGAGATTTTGTATCTTCTTTTATTGCTAATGTTTTAATGCTTTTTTATTCTATATTTTCAAATTGTATATTACCTATCCTTTTAAAAACGACTACTTACTTATCCAATGATAAAAAATAAATATATATAAATATGTAAAACTGATAAAAGCGATACCATTTATGTGCTTTTAATACCATAATATGATATATATATATATGACACTATATTATAGTTGATTTTCAAAGCAATTAGTTTTCGACTGTGCTAATAGTAACATGAATCTGGAGTTTCGTTTTTAGTGCCGCAAATTTAAGTTTAAAATACGGATGGCGTTTAATATAACCAAAAACACTTTTATATGGAAATTCCAGCAGTGTATCAAATCACCAGGGTGTTTAAGCTTATTCCTCATGTGTGGTTTGGTAATTATTTCAATCCTGATTGGTGCTTGTGTTGTATACTGTCACAGAAATAGACAAGGGCCAAGGAGGAGCGAAAAATCCCAGTGCAACATATTAAGTTCTCTGGTTTGTTGAATAAATTACAATATATTCATGCAGGGGCCTATCAGCCAGAAAATCTGTTTAGATGGGGGACTACATAAATCCGATTAAATAAAATTTTATTAAAGAGTTGCAGTATAAATATGGATCTATAGATTTGTTTTGCAAATACCGCCGCTTGGACATAAACCACGCTAAAGCAGCTACATACAGGGTTAGGAAAAATTACCAGAACGGTCGATTATTTCAAAATATACAGGGGTTATCAAAAAACGTCTTATATAAAAAATGTAGGGCTGTTAAAAATCTACATATCGGTGATAAATTGAAATATACAGGGTCGCCCACAAAGTTGTGAAGAATGATAGTTATATTTTCTTAAATGGAACACCCTATATATTTTTACATTTTTAAATTCCACATCAAATTATAATTATTTTTTATTTAATGCATTATTAGTCTATACTTCATAGTTTCCGAGATATTGACTCTCGAAAAGTGACATTTTTGAACTTTGACAGCTTATAACTTTCTAACAGTACGTCTTAGAGCAAAACGGCTTACATGTCCCTATCTTAAATTTTTATTATCTTCCTAAAAAAATCAACTTCCAGTTAAACCGGAACAGCTATATTTCCTGCTTTCGAGTTACATCCGGTTTAACCGGAAGTTGATTTTTTTGGGAAGATAATAAAAATTGAAGATAGGGACATGTAAGCCGTTTTGCTCTAAGACGTACTGTTAGAAAGTTATAACCTGTCAAAGTTCAAAAATGTCACTTTTCGAGGGTCAATATCTCGGAAACTATGAAGTATAGACTAATAATGCATTTAATAAAAAATAATTATAATTTGATGTGGAATTTTAAAATGTAAAAATATGCAGGGTGTTCCATTTAAAAAAATATAACTATCATTCTCCACAACTTTGTGGGCGACCCTGTATATTTTAATTTATCACCGATATGTAGTTTTTTAACAGCCCTACATTTTTTATATAAGACGTTTTTTGATAACCCCCGTATATTTTGAAATAATCGACCGTTCTGGTAATTTTTCCTAACCCTGTATAATATGTGTCTTGTCACTGCTGCAGCGGCGTTAGCCGCCGCCCTGGCAGAAACCGCTACAAAAACTCCGTGTGTGTGTCATTGCCAACGAGGTCTAACTCGATGGTCATTGCCCGGAATGATTTTTTTTGCCGTTTTAATGAAGTTCAAAAGAGCCCTGCGGGCCGGGTTTTTATCTCGGGTCTCTACTAGGGCTCGGAATTGTATTCGAATAATTCGAATATTCGACTATTCTAAATTCTAATTTTTTGTTAGTTAAAAATTCGACTATTTAAATATTCGACTACTCGAAATTCGATTATTTGACTATTCGAATATTCGACTATTTAAATATTCGACTATTCAAATATTCGACTATTCAAATATTCGACTATTCAAGTATTTATTCGACTATTTGAATACTCAACCATTCGAATATTCAACTATTTGACTTTGTTCGGATATTTATATGTTCGACCATTCGTGTTTTCTGTGAAACTGTAAATTTTAACGTGAAAAAGAAAAATAAAATTATATAGTCAGCAAGCAGTTAAACCACTTCTACCGTGATTAAACGACTGTATTTCGATATTTAAATAGACGACTATTCGAATATTCGACTATTTAAATATTCGACTATTCGAAATTCGAATATTTGACTATTCGACTATTTAAGTATCTATTCGACTATTCGAATTATTCGACTATTCGAATTTTTCGACTATATTCGAATATTCGAATTATTCGACTATTCGAATAACATACCAAACGACTATTCGAATACTTATATTTTTAAAATTCCTAGCCCTAGTCTCTACGCGGCCCGGCCCGACTCTCGGGTTCGAGTCGGGTCGGGCCAATTAATAAACAAACCCAACCGGGCTTTTCGGACTGACCGAGCTTTTCAAGCCGGCTGGGCTTTTTACGTTTTATAAGTAGGTAATACGCAACTGCTGATATACCGAAGACAACACATCATAGATTCTGATTATGCTTCATGTTTCATGTTATGGTATGTCACTAAACAATAGATTAAACGTCACTTAACAAACTTGTGACGTTTAGTCTAGTTTAGATTTCATAAATGTAAAGGTAAATATGTTCAATTACCTTTTCGGCCGGCAGGGTTTTTCGGGCCGACCGGGCTTTTATCGGGCCGGCGTGGCCGGGCTTTTTTGCTCTTGGTTAATAATTTCTTCAAGCCGCGTCAATGTCTTATTGGTTGCCGGACCGGGTCGGGTCGGGTCGGGCCGTAAAATTCCGGACCGTGCAGGGCTCTAGTTCAAAGGGATGGGGTGATAAATGTCTTTTATACCTCCTGGCTACTCCATTGTTATTGTAATTTTTTTCATTTTGTATAGTATAGGTATTATATATCCCTCACATCTGTGATTAAGCCCTAAATGTTTATATATTATTAGATGACTTATACCTGTTTTACTTTGTTGGCCTATTTTTATTATTTTGTATTTTTATAAATATTTTAAACTGTTTTGTGATTTGCATTATTGATATTACGCATGATCATATTTGGCGTATTATTAAATTAAACTTGTTATAATAACTTGCTTTTTTTAAATTTTGCAACCCGTCGTCATTCCTAGCTCATCCTCTACGTATGTATCCTCTTTTTCGAAATTCTTATGTTTATGATATAGCATAGAGGTCATAAGTTTTTTTTGGGTCTACGGATAAAGTAAACCAATACAGAGCAAAGGCAAACGTCACGGTAAGCTGATATCATCCAAATAATTAAACTAGATGTGGCAATAGATTCAATTCTGTAATATTTACTTTTATTTAATGTAAAAATATTTATACAGGGTAATTTTTTGAAAACTTACAATGGCTATTTTTCTACGCAAAAGAATATAAGTATATAAAAAAAATAAAAATACCATTTCTATAAAAGCACCGTACATAACGTTGCCAAACCTTGCGTTCACTGAGAGCTAATACAGCTCTGTTTGTATTTTTAAAAACACATGACATTTTTTGTACTACGCCGCGAACGTAAATTATAATATGACAGCGCAGCATTGAACGCGAAACATGCCCAGGCGCACAGCTTGATTGGCTCGTAGCTCCAATATTTGGGCGGAATATTCCTGTATGTTGTCAGATGAGCGTCTCGCCGTGGATGTCCTCTTGGCTGTTGGCCTGTCTTCCTTATGGGCAAAAAGGTATATCGGCAATCGGTTTGTTCGTTGTTAGCAGAGCATTTTTTTTAAATCCAATTAATTTCATATTATTTCATAAAATGTTAATTAAATTTTTAAAAAATGATCTGGGTAACAACGAACAAACCGATTGCCCATAAGGAAGGCAGGCCAACAGCTAAGAGGATATCAAACGGCGAGACGCTCGTGTTGCCAGAGTTGTTCATAGCGTTTTCCATTGGTAAGTTTGGAGCATATGTCAAATGTATTTCTGTTTTTACCTATGAATAACCCCTATCTATGCAAGTTGAGTTCGATGTTTCAATTGTAAATAAAATTAACGATTTATTTTCGCAAAAGCCATTATGGTAATAAACCATTAATTTAAGACAGTATTACAAATTACTATAGTTAACAAAACCCAGCCGGCTTCTCTGGAAGAATCGCATCATCAGGGAATGGTTATTGCTTGTCAGAGTATTGTGCCAAATTTTGCAAAAGCCAGTTTTGGAAAGTTTTCTTAAAATTTTGCTAACATTTCGTACTTAAATCTCATTATTTTGGTATCGTTGAATAGCTATTTACCTAACAAGTGCGCAAAATGAATTTTTCCGCACGAGTCTGCCGTTTACCGAACGACGCGTAGCGGATTTCGGTGAAGCAGCCGAGTGCAGGGAAAACATTTTTCGCACGTGTCAGGTACAATAGTTTTTCTACAGACGTGTGGAAACAAGTAACACATATTTCAAAGAAATTTAATAATTTTTAATTAACTATAACAATCACATACATATGTAACAGTAACTAATTCTGAGAAAAAAAGTAATAACTACAAACTATAATTGATATATTATTGATTTTGACATAATCGTGCCGAAAAATTTTTCCGCACTAGTGTGGAAAAACACCAATTTTCCGCACGGATTTTTGACATAATCGTGCCGAAAAAATTTTCCGCACTAGTGTGGAAAAACGAATTTTCCGCACGGATATCAGTACGGAAAATTGATTTTTCCACACGTCTGTAGGAAAAAGCCTTTTTGATAAGCTTTCCAGATGTGTCACAGGTGGGAGGTAAAATAGTGTCATTTAATAATTTAAAAGTGGATGAGGTTAGTGGTGCTTTTGGTTTTTTGATATATTCTTTCGTGTAGAAAATATATAGCCATTTTAAGTTTTCAAAAAGTCACCCCGCTCAATGCTTGTGGGATATTCGGTGAGAAATTTAATGGCATTTTAAGGTACATGAGTCAAAATTTTCTGTTCCGATGATTACCTATGTAATAAGCGATAACTAACCATGGGCTGTTATTAGTGTAATGTCAGTGTCGGGTTCAGTTTTCACCCCAAAAGAGTATGCCAAACTAAAAATAAACGCAGCCGTAGTTCTGTATTTTTTCAGCAAATAAAGAGGCTTTTTAATACTGATTTTATTCCAGTTAAAAATTCCACCCTATATATATATATAAACGGCTGATCCGTTTCTTTATCATAAAGTTATTGTATATACAGTGTCACCAGTAATAAAGTCCGCATCATATGGGATTTTTTTTATTAATAGCTTTATTCAAAATTTGACTTTGGCATCAAGTTCTGCTTCGATCGAGATGAAAATTAAGCAAAAAAAATAGTAGTCACGTGATTCGCATTAGCTGTCAAATTTTAATTTTTTCCAAAAAATAATTCAAAAGTGGGTTTATTTCTGAAAATATGGAAAAAAGTTGTTAGAAAAAGTTTTTTTAAATGCAGTTTCCAGCCCACATGCAAAATTTCAGCTGCATAAGATAATTTTGATTTTTTACCTATATTTTGTAAACTGCACCACTTTTGCAAAATAAGACTTCAACGCAACCTACAAAACTTCTTAGTTTTGACAAAGCTTTATTTCAGATACATTTTCTTTAAAGTAGCGCTATATTAAATGTGTGTTTTTCTACAAAATAAAAATTGGGCTATATTAAAATTTGGTCGCATATGATGCAAAGTTTATTTGTTTTTGACCCTGTATAAGGTAACTTCATAAAATAAGTATTTTTGAAAACGTAGTTTGTGTCTGAAAGTAATACTCCTTAATATTAAGACAAAAAAGAACACAGTGTCTTCAGTAAAGTGTTCATTAAGTGGAAAATAAATTTTAGTTTAACTTAACGTAAAGTTCATCTATTTTCAAAGATTTAATTTAAAACCCCTTTACTATTTTTTTTTATATTTTTACTTTCAGGCACACACTACGTTTTCAAAAATACTTATTTTATGAAGTTACCTTATACAGGGTAAAAAACGAATAAACTTTTTGCATCACATGCGACCAAATTTTAATAGCCTAATTTTGATTTTGTAGAAAAACACACATTTAATATCGCGCTACTTTAAAGAAAATGTATCTGAAAGAAAGCATTGTCAAAACTAAGAAGTTTTATGTAGGTTGCGTTGAGTCTTATTTTGCAAAAGTGGTGCAATTTACAAAATATAGGTAAAAAATCAAAATTATCTTATGCAGCTGAAATTTTGCATGTGGGCTAGAAACTGCATTTAAAAAAACTTTTTCTAACAACTTTTTTTCCATATTTTCAGGAATAACCCCACTTTTGAATTATTTTTTGGAAAAAATTAAAATTTGACAGATAATGCGAATCACGTGACTACTATTTTTTTGCTTAATTTTCATCTCGATTGAAGCAGAACTTGATGCCAAGTCAAATTTTGAATAAAGCTTTTAATGAAAAAAAATCCCATATGATGCGGACTTTACTGGTGACACTGTATCATCTATTCTTAAAAATTTTGTTGGCCGAAAATCGCCAAGATTTATCTTTAAAAGGCCGCTGCTTGGTGAGGTCTTTTGAGTTGTAAACAAAAAAATTGCAGAATTTACAGCTACAACCATCTTTTACGCAAGAGCGCGGCTTTATACGTACAGGTCGTCGCCGAAGTGACCTTAGCGAAGGATGACGGGCGTCGGCATCGCCAAATATGGTAACTGAAAGTGTTTTTAATCTCGTATGTGGGTTAACCATATGGTCGAAACCGCAGACGTGTATCGAATAAGTCAGGAATGGATTAGGTTTAGATAATTTCCCTACACAATTTTAAATACCCACTTAGGTTTTAAAGTAAACAACATTTCAAACCTTGCTGCATTTACAGTACAGACCGAGGATGTTATAAAAAATACTTATTAAATTTAAGCCCGTCGTAAATCCTGATCAAATATTTTAAAATCTGCTCTGCTATCGTAAGCGGATAAACAATCACCTGTTGCCTTTTGAAATTTATTGCCCGCAACTATACAGGGTGTCTCCCGGTGACCGTCCATTAGAATATTTGGGAAAATAATGCGATTTTGATCCTGCAATTTTAGGTAATGAGGTTTCCGGAGACGCTCTCTTCAAGTGAAGTACCAGCGACCATATGCGACTTCCGGTTATACCGGAAGTTGTCTACTTGCTTATTTTAAATGGAGCATCCTAACTAATATATTTTTTTGTGTTCCTTTGTTTATTTCCAATTTTAAAAAAGTTTTTTATACTACTTTATACTTGGGCTCGGAATTGTATTCGAACAATTCGAATATTCGACTATTCTAAATTAGAATTTTTTGTTAATTAAAATATTCGACTATTCAAATATTCGACTATTCGAAATTCGAATATTTGACTATTCGAATATTCGACTATTTAAATATTCGACTATTCATCTTATTTTATTCGACAAAATGCACATTATTATTATTCGATAATTTAGATATAGGTATTAAAAATGACTAATACCACCGAATATATAGCTTGCGTAGCTATATATATTCTGTGCTAATACTTAAAAATGTTCCATTATTATGTTTAAGCAGTTAACCCACTTATACCGTGATTAAACGACTGTATTTCGATATTTAAATAGACGACTATTCGAATATTCGACTATTTAAATATTCGACTATCTAAATATTCGACTATTCAAATATTCGAAATTCGAATATTTGACTGTTCGACTATTCGAATTATTCGACTATTCGAATTATTCGACTATTCGAATTATTCGACTATTCGAATTGTTCGACTATTCGAATAACATACCAAACGACTATTCGAATACTTATATTTTAAAAATTCCTAGCCCTACTTTATACGTACCTATCTGAAAAAAAATTATTGTTCTCAAATTTTGATAAAAGCGAAAGCGAAACTTGAAATTCTGGTTGCGGAATTAAGTAAGTACCGTGCGAGCAAAAATTATTTGCATCAAAGAGGGCTTGGATTAAAAAACGTAGGGCTTGATTTAGATCACAATGATATGGGGACGATATATATCTAACCAAATCTAGGTTAAAATTTTGTCAAATTCATATTATGACATGATATGCCAAACTGAAGAGTACCAAAATAAGTAACGATACAAATTTATTTTTGTTGTTTACAAAATTAACAAAGTAAGAATATACAGAAAGAAAAAGAAAAATAATTACATAAATAGTTGAAATTAGCCACCGCCATGCTCCAAGCATAAATCCACACGTCTCCTTATATTTTCAAAAGTGTTGACCAGCATCTCTGGAGAAATGTTACCACATTCTTGGATAATCTTTTTTGTAATTGTTCTAAATTTGCAACAGGTTCTTCTGTTCTTACAGATGGTCTTCCTGCAATTTGCAACAGGTTCTTCTGTTCTTACAGATGGTCTTCCTGCTCCTTTTTTTTGTTGTATAGAACCTGTTTCCCTAAACACAGCCACGGTTCTTTTTAGGCAATGATAAAAATCTCCAGCAATAAAAGCAATTCGTTAGGAAAATGTTCGTGAAAATCGTCCATGCACAAACCGGATTGCATTGCCACTCAAAAAATTTACTCTAACCCCGTTTCGAAAATACGCTTCAGCCATGAATGTTTTGTGCTGTTCCGTAAAGCCCATTGTGTGAATTGTTCAAGAAATTGGAAACATTAGCGATGAATCAAATTACTTGTAACGACTGTCAAAGATGACGGAATAACTGATTAATTGTTAATTCAGGTAGTTACTGATACCCAACAGGTATTAAGCTCTACGGCCAAGTATAACGTCCTTAGATGCAAGCCCTCTTTGATGCAAATATTTTTTGCTCGGACGGTATTATTATTGTGCTTGATAATGAATAAATTAGAATTATATTAAATGGATGAAATTTGTGCTTTTTTTGTGTAAACCCAATGAGTGCAATGAGTTTCGTCCAAAAAGTTAATCTTTAAAAATTAAGCCTAGCAAGAAATAAATAATTTAAAAAAAATTATTTTATGTGGCTTTAAAGTAACTAACTGGAGAAAATTTATGCTTTTTTCGTATTATCTCAATAAGGTACAATAGTTAAGTAGTTTCGGCCTAATATTTCATTTTTTAAAAATAAGCCCAACAAGTAAGAAAATAATTTAAAAAAAATATTTTATGTCTCTTTAAAGCAACTAAATAGATTAATTTGCTCTGTTTTTGTATAAATCCAATACAGTCCAATAAGATAAGTAGTTTCGTATAATAACATTAAAAAAAATAAAATTTTAAATAGAACAAAAATCATTATATCGAGCACATTCTACAACCGGGCCGAGTTTCCTTTTTTATCTTAAAAAATGTATCCAGTTTTAGGCGACAGACAGCCTGTTTAAAATTTGAGAAAAACAATTTTTTTTCTCAGAAACACAAAAAATATATTCTACAGGGTGTTCCGAAATATTCGAATGGACGGTTACCGTAACACCCTGTATACTGGTGGATTATAACAGCCTCATGTAGGGTTGCTACCTATTGCACAATGCATTCCGAGAGTTGAGTCCGCGCCGCTTAACAGGATGCAGCGGCGTAGCTAGGATATTGTCTTGGGGGGCATCGTTGCATAGAGGCGTAAAGCCAGCGAAATTTTTTTAGACCACGCCCAAATTTTGCTAAATTTGAGAGTATTAGCAGTGTTGCTGTTTTTATACACTGTCAAACAATGGTAAAAACTAGCGACATAAGAACAGTGAGAGAAAATATACAATATAATATAGGAATATTGGTATAGTAATTATTATACACTTTATTTAAATATATAATAACATTAAAATTGGACAAACATTGTCTGTAACTGTAATATATGTTCTTATGAAATAAATTAAAATTTTGGAACCCAGTATTAAATTTAAATATAATAAAATAAGTAAATAACAAACTTATAAACTAATTTGTAGTATTTTTTTATTTTTGCCATATGATCTAATACTTCTTCTGGTGAAATTGAAATTTCTAAATGAATATTGAGAAGAGCGAGGTTATTGTTGATATTTACTTTTTTTCATGGCTCTTGGGGGGGGGGGGGCAAATGCCCCGACGCCCCCCCCCCCCCCCCTTCCCTTAGCTACGCCGGTGACAGGATGCCATAATATCTTAATAACTTGACACAAACGTGTCTTCTGACGAAGCTATTGTGTTGTGACTTTTCACCAAATATCAGCCGATTCAATTAATATGCAATCATTTTTTCTGTATGGTGTGTTGCATAATTCAGACACCATGAAGGCGTATGCAGACCTGGCTAAAAAAACGATATTTATACTCGCGGTTCTCCAAACAGAGGAGATGAGAAAGTTGGCCTGAAGCGGAAATTTGTTGAAACAGGGATGGTAACGTGTGCACGCAATGTTACTTTCTTAATTTAATGTTTTTTAAAGCCGTATTCCGAAAGACTCCCGGAAAACCGAGATAGGTAGCAACCCTGGTTGCATGCGGGCTTTAATATTGTGGGTCCGATTTTAGGGGTCCTTATTAACCTTTTTAGTAGGTCAATTTAAAAAAAGCAAAGTATGAGGCACCCAAGGAGTCGCCTATTTAAATATAGGTAATAATTCCATAACATTCGATATTTATAGGCTATATAATCAAAATATGGCGTCATCTGCAGACTGATAGCAAAAACGGCCTTAAGTTTTGAAGATATTAAAAAATTATTATTATTACAATCTTACCCAGTTTTTTTTTCTGAACATCTTTTGCTTGAAACATTTTTTCGTATTTTCTAGAGAAATGGTAAGTACCTATACCAGCGGACAAGTTTCAACTCAAAATTTTGTAGTCTTTTTTACCCATTCATGCTTCGCTCTAGGGACATACGACATACTGTATATATTGAATAAAAAGTATTTTGTATTTAGCGTAGATTTTAATAGATTTTCGGCTTATTGACAGATCATTTCGGAGCTAAAAGGTTTCGTCAAATTATGTCCAGGAAAAAAATTATTAAAAACGTGGAAACAAATTTGCAAACATGGGTTCCTACAGGAGTAGGTAGGGTGAAGGAATTGACCGGCCAAATTATTCTTGGTCAATTGACTGGTCATTATTACATTGCACGATCGTAGAAATTTTTGGATTTTGGGACAAGTATAGGGTGTAGGTCAACTGAAGTGATCACAAATTCATAAATAATATATGTTGATAGCAAACTGTTAAGAACAAAATAAAATGTTGTTGACCATTCCCAACAGGAGTAGGTAAAGGAAACTATAATAGTCATCTCCACATGATTCAAATAAATAAATTAGTTATCTATAGGTACTTGAATTTTATATTAGTACCTATACTATTACTGTCAGTAGTCAGTACTAACAAAATAATTACAGTAAGTAGCTACCTACTATTGTAAAGTATTAAGTATAACGAATAGTCTTACTATTTTTCAGTTTATTCATTTTAGGATTGACATCGCCAGTAAATAATAGTGATCGTGTATAGTCCCCTGACATTACCTATCCTTGTTTATGCACACTAAAAATATTCATCATAACACCAAAACAGGCATAAATTTGATCCCTATAGAAAACTGGCACTGCCACTGACCCCCTAAATTTTGGGATAGTAATAAGTTTGGGCTAAGCCTGCATGTTGACTATATTTTATCTGCAAACTCAGATAATATAATGAACAAAAATGGATACAACATCGAATCTTATGTATATAAAAATAAGCGGTAAGTACGATACTGATAATCGACCAGTTATTTTCGATCATTACGAGTACGGTGCACTTTCACGTGGGCATATACACGCAATCATGGGTGGAATGAATGAATGATGGGTATACTCTTGTTTTGGTATAGTTTGTTTGTTGGATGGTAGTCCTAGATAAGATAGCGAGAGCATAATATATTTTTTTAAATTTTAAACTACAAAATAAAGTAACAGCTGAATAATGTGTAATTATCATAGAATTTTTATTAATCGTTCTAGCGCCAAAACTCAATATAACTCCGCTATATCGGAGTTAAAAGCAATAATAAAGTAAAATGGTATATTCTACTCACAACTCACAGATAATATGATATGATATGATAAAATGAAAAAAAAATCCTACGGCGCATTTTTTTTCTACCTGATTAAATCGTGATCACATGTAAATGTACGAGCTGTGATCTAGGTACCAAATTTTTCATCTCTATAGCAAAGCGTTTTCTCAGGTTCTCAGGAGCATTTTCCCTCCCCCTTGTCAAAAAGCTAACTCCACCCTCGTGTAAGATGTAAAAACAAGTACCTAATATTACTGTTTTAAATGAATTTGAAAGATATAGGTCCATATAAATACAGGGTGAATTTTTGAAAACTTACAATGGCAATATTTTCTACACGAAAGATGACATCGAAAAACCAATAATACCATTTCAACCCCTGAAGAACTAAGTACACGCATCCACTTTAAAATCCTAAACGGCATTACCCCACTTGTGACACTTCTCTAGAATCGAGAGTTTTAGCTTATCAAAAATGCTTTTTATCGATACCAAAATTAATGAGATTTAAGTACGAAATGTTAGCAAAATTTTTAGACATAGTTTTAAAACTGGCTTTTGCAAAATTCGACAGGAAATATTAGAAAATAAACGTAAATGATTGTAAATTATCCCAAGCCTAAATTAAAACAGTATTGTAGTGCTAAAACAATCTATATTTTTTGCAATAACGTAAATACTTGTATTTTGCTTTTTTAAACTATTTTATTAAATGCCATTTTGCTCTAACAGAAATGAAGTCGATTTTCAAATTCCCTGCTAACTTTTCGAAAAATGTCGCTTGGAATACTTTTACAAGCTTCAATTATACCGTGCGAGCAAAAATTATTTGCATCAAAGAGGGCTTTGCATCTAAGAACGTAATGCTTAGCCGTAGCGCTTAATACCTGTTGAGTGTCAGTAACAACCTGAATTAACAATCAATCAGTTATTCCGTATCATCTTTGACAGTCATTACAAGTAATTTGCTTCATCGCTAATTTTTCCAATTTCTTGAACAATTCACACAATGGGCTTTACGTTTACGGAATAGCACAAAACATTCATGGTTGAAGCGTATTTTCGAAACGGGCTTAGAGTAAATGGTAAGTGGCAATATATACAATCCGGGTTTGTGCATGGACGATTTTCACGAACATTTTCCTAACGTTGCTTTTATTGCTGGGGATTTTTATCATTGCCTGAAAAGAACCGTGGCTGTGTTTAGGGAAACAGGTTCTATTCAACACAAAAAAGGAGCAGGAAGACCATCTGTAAAAACAGAAGAACTGGTTGCAAACGTTCGTGAAATAATGCAAAATACGCCAACAAATTGTATAAGACGCCTGTCCCAAGAAGTGGGAAGATCTTATAGAAAATGCAGGACTATTCTTAAGAAGCAGCTAAATTTATTTCCTTCTAAAGTGCAAGTATTCCAAGAAATACAAGCCGTAGATTTTGAAAGACGCAGGAAGTACTCTCAATGGTTTACCCAAAATTTATTGGAAAGAAATGATTTATTAGACCTGTCTTTTTTTCGAATGAAGCCTGGTTCCACCTCTCCGGTTATGTGAATTCTCAGAATACAGGCATGTGAAGTAGTGAAAATCCCCATTTCTTTGTAGAGTCCACATTGCACCCTCAAAAAATTGGTGTCTGGTTAGCTGTTTCGCGAAGAAGAATTGTTGGTCTTATTTTATTCCATGACACAGTTACAGCACAACGGTATAGAGACAATGTTTTGAATCCATTTGTGGAGCAATTACTTGACGACGAACTACGTTTTGGATATTTTCTACAGGACGGTGCAACCGCCTATACAGACGCCGAAACTATTAACTACTTACCCAATTTTTCCGACGACAGATTGATCATTCGATCAGTCATTGAATTCCCACCTAGATCACCTTGTTTAACCGTTATGGATTACTTCGTTTTTCCTCATTTAAAAAACACTATTTTTAAAACACCATCAGTTGCAAATTTAGAAAAATTACAATTATTACTTTGTTAATTTTGTGAACAACAAAAATAAATTTGTATTTGTCTACTTATTTTATTACTCATTAGTTTGGCATATCATGTCATAATATGAATTTGGCAAAATTTTAACCTAGATATTGTTAGATATATCGTCCCCATATATCATTGTGATCTAAACCAAGCCCTACGTTTTTTATTCCAAGCCCTCTTTGATGCAAATAATTTTTGCTCGCACGGTATATACTCTGACGCAATTCTTCCAGACAAGCCGGCTGCATGAATTTTGCAAACTAGTCCAAGAAGTCCATTGGGCTAAGATCAGGTAATAATGATTTTAGCGGCAACTTAATTGGGTATCCTCCAACTTGCATACGTCCAATTTGCGTACAAGGATTATTTCTTACAACTTGCGTACATGGGTAGGTAGGTCCCGCGAACCAGGTAAAACTGCAAGAGTACATTATTCCAACTTGCGTACATACACAGGGTTTTAAACGGACCGTAATAATACGCCCTCTCCAATCTGTTCTAAAAGGTGTATTGGCAACCGGTTTGTTCGTTGTTATCAGAGCATTTTTTATGTCTTCACATACACAGAGTTTTAAACGGACCGTAATAATACGCCCTCTCCAATCGGTTCTAAAAGGTGTATTGGCAACCGGTTTCTTCGTTGTTATCAGAGCATTTTTTTATGTCTTCACATACACAGGGTTTTAAACGGACCGTAATAATACGCCCTCTCCAATCGGTTCTAAAAGGTGTATTGGCAACCGGTTTGTTCGTTGTGATCAGAGCATTTTTTTATGTCTTCACATACACTTTTTTATGTCTTCACATACACAGTGTTTTAAACGGACAGTAATAATACGCCCTCTCCAATCTGTTCTAAAAGGTGTATTGACAACCGGTTTGTTCGTTGTTATCAGAGCATTTTTTTATGTCCTTATAGTTTGTTTATAAGCTTCTAATATTTGTGTATGTACGCAAGTTGGAATAATGTACTCTTGCAGTTTTACCTGGTTAGCGGGACCTCTACCAGTGTACGCAAGTTGGAAGAAATAATCCTTATACGCAAGTTGCACGTACGCAAGTTGCATATATTCACTTAATTGTACCTCTTATTTAGCCCATCCACTGATTTGGATTATTTTGGTCAAACTTACTCTGTCGCCACAGCAGCGTATAGTCTTGGAAGTGTAGATCAAAGTTAGATTGCCTCGTAACTATATTTGGTTTTCAAGTTCATGAACTATCAAGGGTTCTATAGTTTGGTTGAGCATTTCAGCATAAATTTGCCGGTTAAATTTCCTTCAATAAAAAAAGTCCTATTTATTGTCTCTCAGTATTCCCGACCATTCATGATTTTATGGGGATATTGAGTGTGCTCCTCTGTAAAATGATCAACGTTCCTCGAGTAGCGACAGTTGTTGTTTTTTCACATGACTTTTTAGGAAAAATAGGAGACTCATGGCTGAAGTATAAAATTGAGTGTTGCCGTAATTCTCCCTGTCATGGTTTCACAAAACTGAATTCTTCTGTCCGGGTCCGGATTATCGTCGCCTCGCCAAGTTGCAGAAATGATTTTCTCACAATCAGAGTGTCCCCCGGATAGCTTAATTCTTGGTTTAGTAATCAGGCAACATTATTTGTGAGTACATAATATTTGCAAATGTCACTTGTCACTGCTCATTCCTAATATGAAGACCAGAAGAAGCTGACGTGCGGACTCTGAGGACGTTAAAAAAGATATAGATCAGTGCATATATAATATACGAAATACACGCGGTTCGTTTACCACGCTAAACTATAGGTCCCGTCTGGCAGACATTACCCAGGCGATAAGGGCTTTTAGGCCTCGGTATACACTGCGTTTTTTTTAACGCGGGCCATAGGGATTTACATGGTAAATCTTTAAGCCTATATAGGCACATTTATACGAAACAAATAATATTAAAACTTGAGAATAGATAAAATATGAGATGGGAGGAAGAAGTTAACATACAATCTGTGCAAAAAATCTCCAAGAGATACCCAAAAAAGATCTTTTTATTTTTTTTAAATTATACGTTTTTACCCCCTTGTAATTTATGTAATTAACTACCTTAGATAAAGAAAAATATTGACACGGCTGTCAGTACTTTCCTGACTTTCATGAAATTAGTTTTGTAATTTATCAGGTCTTGCTACACTGTAAAAGAACGTATTGAAATGGTTTCAAACTGCATAAGAGGAATGTCATATGTCTGCTTTAGAATTAAGAAAATTAATACATTTTAAACCACTTAAAATAAAACATATATTTAATACAAACTAAATAATCATCAACATTGTATAATTTCGGTACAACTTGTCAAATATTATAAAAATGGCACATACCAGAGTTTATGTCAAATATACCTGGGTAAACCTAATAAACAGGGCTGGGCAATACAGCGTGATGTTATAACTTAAAATGGTATTTTTCAATATTTTGCGTTAGTAAAGTAATACAAACATGGTACTTAATTGGATATGAGACCAAAAGAAATATTTGAGTAAATTTTCAACGCGTAGTTCTCAATAGAAATGTACCTAACATAGACTTAAAGATTTACGATGTAAATCCCTATGGCCCGCGTTAAGAAAAACGCACTGTATACTGGCTCTTCCGCCAACCCCCGCTTACAAAAATAAAATTGCCTGATTGTTAGTTATTGGTAAAAACCAACATAGGAGTATCAACAATAATGAAAAAAATTTTATGATAAAATAGAAAATTTACCGCCAAAAGCATGGCACACAAAATTTTATCTCCCATTATTGCTGATCGTGGGGTGATATCGTTGCTACCCGTCTCTGTAGACCCTTAAATGGACTATATGGCTTTTAAAGGTATAGAACTTTGATACCTACCTATAGAACTTGTTGCAAATACTTTCACGTTGAAAAAATGTGCAATTAAAAAGCCCATTATTTCAGCGTGGTGTGTAATAACAAGATGGAATAAAAAGTAATAATTGATTATCCAATGCAATGCTTCTTATAATATGACTATACAAATAATTCTTTAAAACGAAAAACTGTTATCCTATTAAGAGTGGATCACCATGCAAAATAAACCCATTTTTTGTCATTGTGATCTTAGTGGACTAAATAAGGTAAAGGTGTATTGATTTAACCATTTGGTTGTATGCATGCAGCAGATCTAAAACCAACCTTACCCTCCTCCGCGTTTTCGTGGGTGGAGAATACAAAAAATTTATTAAAGTTCTCCACCCCGCCCCTCAAACCCCGCAAACGACAAAAAAACACCCTTCTTCGTTTTTGTTCTTTTCATTGGGACGGGAGAAAAATGTAAATTTGAAAAGGGTTTCGAGGAAAGAATTAAGTGAGTCACCCCACCCCCGCCGACAGGCAAGAAACATTTCTTTTTTTGTTTCCTCGGGTTTAGTCGTTTTGGGACGGGAAATTGAAATCAAGGGGGGTTTAAAGTATAGGGTCTCGCTAATAATAAGGTCTTCTGGGTTTTTACATCCGCGACCTTGCGCCTCGCTTTCGACCCGTTAGATGGAATGTCTAGGTTTACAGCATTAATTTTATCTACAAATTGAAACATCGAACTTAAGGTTGAATTCTCAACGTCATTCAATCTATTGCCAACCTATAACCTATTTCGCGTTGATTTTTTGAGTTTATTATTTTAATAACTAACATTTAAAGAAAATCAATATCGTCGGTACATTATTTAGGTAGTATCTGATATATTACAAAAATATCAATTTATTTCATTGCTAATTTGGGGAGAATTGTATAGTGAAAGAACAATGAGTGACAATGACATAATAATGTTAAAAAAAATCTTACCCGATATTTTTCGCTATACAATTCTCCTAAAATAAGTTATGAAACTCCTTGATATTTATTAAACATGTCAATTATTACCTATAGAATATGAAGTCGATACTGATTTTCTTTAAATTTTGTATAAAAGCTAGAAAACATAAATAAATCTACGCGAAATAGGTTATAGGTTGGCAAGCATGTTGATACTCCCACCTTAAGCGTTATTCATTGGTAAAACATAGAATTACATTTAACATGCATTAAATTTACCAATGGAAAACGGTACGTTGTATGACAACATACAAAAGTGTCGATGCCCAAATATTATTATAGCTACGAGTCAATTAAGCGGTGCGCCTGCCCATGTTTCGCGTTCAATGCTGCGTTGCCATATTATAATTTACGTTCGCGGAGTGGTACAAAGCCGCCAAAATGCCATGTGTTTTTAAATACAAACAGCTGGATTAGTTCTCCGTGAGCGCAAGCGAAAACAGAAAACGGACGTGGATTTCGGTCATGGGCAAGGGTTTGTTCGTGTTTATTAGTTTGTGACCCATTTCTTGCCCCGAAACCGTTAAAATTGTATATTTTTGCCCGTCCTAAAAAGACAAAAAAGGGATAGGTTTGTGGTCGTTAGCGGGTATACTGCGGGTGTTTGTATGTTACATGCTCTTCACTCTCAAAACCGGGGAGGGGGGAACTCATTTTTGAGTTGCATACCCTTGCGATAAATTTAGAAGTAAAAAACTATTGTCCACACATTTTTTTGTTTGTTTGTAAAGTAACTGCCTGACTAACATCAACGCTCAGCCTTATCCCCCTAATCCTAGAATCATGAAATTTCGAGGATGTAGTGCATCCACTAAGAAGGAATTTTTTCGAAAATCAACCCCTAAGGGTTTAAAAACGGGAGTTTTTATAGGAATTTCTGTATCTTAGAAACCAAAACTGGTGCGGAGGTCTAAAAATTGGTAGGTACATAACTTCCTATAATAAAATAATAATATAGGTACTTCATAATTTTTTCAAAATTCACTTAAGGGTTGAAAAAGCTATTTTGAGGAGGGTACCTATAACTGTCTATATATTTGAAGCTATATTGCTGAAAATTGATACTTTACTTACTCTGTTAAAATAATCAAAGTAGGTACGCGTTTCGATGTTTTGAGAAATTTTACCTCTAGGGGGTAAGTTTCCAACGCAACCACAAGAGAAAAAGACCATATTTAAAAAATTTTAAACAAATTCTTCGCTTGGAATAAATAAACATTTTTGGTCAGAATTTCTTGAAACACGCGTAAATTCTCTAATGCAGTGGTTCCCAAAGTTGTCTGGGCTACGACCCATCTAATACAAGTTTACAAACTCGGGACCCATCCTCTAGGAAATTTTACCGTTACCAATATGAATAAAGGACTATTTAAATAACAAAGTTAAAAAAAAAATTTATTACTTAACTACATGAAAAAAGTTATTTCAATGGGAAGGATGGAATTGTTACCTTATGTTTCGCCATGACAGTTTTGAGATCAACTTCAACTCAAGTTACTTTAAAATCACCGTCAGTTTGATAAGTCCAATTTATTTCGGTATTTAGTTTTAATGTTCACCGTATTAGAAAATCCGGCCTCATATAGGTATGAGGTAGTAAAAGGGAGGAGCACTTTCATAGCTTCATCGAACAGGCATGGATAGTTACCAGCACCCGAGAGCCAGAATTTCGTTAATTGCTTACGATTGAAACTATTTTTTAGTGACGAATCTTCTGATAAATCAATTACATAGTTCTTCACTTACTTTTGTTGACATATACCAGTTGGTAGGTGGTCTTGAAATGGGTTACAAATCCAATTCAACAAGTCGAGCTTTTTCATCTCCTCACCGAAATAGTCGTCAACGTTTTTTTTTTAAGAATGATAAATGGGTGGAAATTGCACCCACTATAGGGGGTCGCGACCCATAGTTTGGGGAACCCTGCTCTAATGTATGTACAATTAGTGAAACACGTAGGCAGTGGCGTATTTAGAATATTGCCACGGGGGGGGTCTATACCTTTCGTTTTATCTTTCTTTCTTTCTTTCTTTAAAAAAGCGCCGCAGGCGAAAATTTTTTCGGTGCCACGCCCTATTTTGAACTATCAAAATTTATAATTTCTATGTTTTGATAGCTGAACCCAAAAAAGGAAGAAATTAAGAAATTTTTAAATATAAACGCAATAATGGGAATATATATATTTTTTTAAATATTTATGTTTAAAAATATATATTTCTACATAATATGACCGATTCCGAAAATGATTGGTTTTTAAGTTATTTTTGCCATTTTTTTTTGCCAAGTTTGGCCATGTTGTTTTGTTATCTGTGACACAGTTACTTAATTATTTGTAAAAACAAAGTATTGCTAATAGTTCTAGTTTGCAAAAAAATTACAAAACTAAGTGAACATCATTTCAATTTTTTAAAATTAAATAAATTAGACACGCAGGTAAAAAACAAGAAAAAAATTGAAATAACTCGAAAACCAAGCATTTTCGGAATAGGTAATAATAATATTATTTAATAATAATAATAATAAAGGTCTTTATTCAAAAATTGTAAAATAGAAAATTATTACATTTTGTTATCGGGCGAGGTTCAGTTCACCCTGTCTACATTAAATGCAACAAGGCATCTGATCTGTTCTGAGTTTTTTTTAAATGTTGAGCCCACGGGGGGGGGGGGTCCAGACCCCCCGGACCCCCCCCCCCCCCAACTAAATACGCCACTGCACGTAGGTACCTATTTTTTTTTAAGTGGTCCCTAAAGGGGTGAAAAATGGGTCAAAAGTTTCTATTGGAAAAGTATTTTTGTCAGATTTTCTTGAAATACTCTAAAACAGAAATAACGAAACCCGTATTTCTTATTTTTTGGAAATCGGTAAAAGGTGTACCTATAAAAGTTTATACAGGAAAATATTTTTGGTCCGAATTTCTTGAAACTTAGCATTAATACTCTAGCTTTTTGAAACTGTAGGTAGGTATAAATACTGCCCGAAGGCGGATATTTGGCCGATTTTTGGATAAAAATGGAAAAGTATAAAGAAATATTGATCAAGAAACAAAATGGCGATTGCATCCCTATATAACTTTCAAGTTACGGGATGTATCTTCTTTTCCACCGAAATTTGGCTCCAATATAGACTTTAAAATAGTTAATATAAAATAATAAATTTAAAATAGTTAATATAAAAATAAAAAAATATAGGTAGTACATACTGAAAAGATTTGACATTTTTATGGTTCATGGGTTCTTATTTGTTCCGCTAAGTATTTAATTAAATAACTTTTTATATTATATTAATTGACTTTTTAGTTTAGGCTAATAAATTGGTACCGTCGGTAATAAGACTGGGTGATCTTTAACCAAGGAAAATTTTTGCGGAACGTTGATTCCTTCATCGTAGCAAACCCAAATATTTTTTTCAGAGAACTATAACTATTATAATAGGGCTTGTAACTTATGATTCTTAAAACGCTTTTCATAATAATTGTAAAAAAAACTTGTTCAAGTGGGCAGGTATTATAAAATTATAACTTAACTGGGTGTATGTGTATAGGCGAACTAGTTTATCTAGAACTATAGTAAATCATGAGGTCTATATACTCGATATATTTTATTATTTTGAAAATTTACATACAAGAATTAGATATGTTATCATATCAAGGCAGTTATCCAAGATCGTTCGTATTTTTTAGTTGTTACTCAAGGCAAGACAAGAAGCTGCAGCTCTAAAAAACTCAAAACCAGGCGCCTTCTTCCTCTACTTCTATTTCCCTGTATCTTTCCCTGCATAATATTCTGCAACAATATATATTTCTCTCCCCTCACCACGTGGCCCAGCCCAGATATTGCAGCTTCCTCTTATTTTAATTGTGTTCAATATTTCTTTTTCCTTTCTCATTTTTCCCAGTACCTCCTCATTTGTTATCATGTCTACCCAACTTATTCTCAAGATCCTTCTATATGACCACATCTCAAATGCTTTCAAATTTCAGTTTCAGAAAACATACTAACATGCAATGATCGACCTATCATCCCTATAAAATTAAGAAGAAAATATTTACAATTTATACATACCGGTCATTTAGGAATTACCAAATGTCTTTCAAGGGCAAAGAAAATGGTTTGGTGGCCAGGAATAACCAATCAAAATCGAGATCTGGTAGAAAATTGTAAAATTTGTATTAAGGATAAACCACTTTGTCACAGAACCACTTTTAAATTTAGAAGTTCCTAGTTTACCTTGGTGGATATTTGGGTCAGACCTGCTCCAATTTAAAAACAAGATGTACATGGTTGTCCAAGATTACTTTAGTTTATTTTTGGAAATCGTCGAACTGAAAAATACAAGAAGTGAAACTATTGTTGAAGAATTTAAAAAAATATTTTGTAGATTCGGAATCCCAAAAATATTACGCACGGACAATGGACCACAATATAATTGTCTACATTTTAAGGAGTTCGCTAAATTGTACAATTTTGAGTGGCGATCTAGCAGCCCGTACCACGCACCAATCCAATGGTTTAGCTGAAAGCGCCGTAAAAACAGCGAAAAAAATATTGAAGAGGTCAGAAGATTGCTATTTAGGGCTACTGGCTTATCGTAATACTCCATTAAATTGTGGAGCAAGCCCTTGTCAGCTATTAATGGGAAGAAATTTAAGAGAGCAGATGGAAATTCCAAGATCCTTTTATAAAATGAAAGTACCAAAAATATGTAAAATATTTATGAACGAAAAGAAAAAGAGAAGAAGGAACAAAAATATTATTTTGACAAGAGACATATATAGGTCAAAACATATTGACAAATTCGAAAAACATCAAAAAGTATGGATAACAAATAGGCATGAAGATGCACAAGTTGAAGAAGAAGTAGCCCCTAGATCCTATAACGTTAGAACTCAGGACGGTCGTGTATATAGAAGAAATAGTAGATATTTAAAGCGCTTACCATAGTATAGTTTATATTATTATTATAAAGGAAGGGGGATGTACAGGTATTAGGTATTCCGGTAAGGAAGACCTGTTACGGGTACATGCCAAGTTGACATAGATGGATTAATAAAAGTATAGATATAAAAGTTATACTATCTATTATTTTATATTCATAGTAGTTCCTTACACTTTCAGTCGATCATACAGCAACACTGAGAAAACATAGCATCTCAATATTCGGACTCTGAGGTGTAAAAGTTAAGATCTCTACTGCATAACACATTTCTCATTCTGTTAAATATGGTTCTGGCTTGTCCAATTCTTGTTTTAATTTCTTCAGTGTATTAATTACCCTCATTGACAGTTGTTCTTAAGTATTTGTACTTACTGACTTTCTCCACCAGCTCTCCGTTGATCCATAGGTTTTCCTGCTGTTAAACTGATTTTGTAATGGTCATAAATTTTGTATTTTTGATATTTAAGGTAAGTCCGCTCTCCTCACTGCTCCTCACTACTCGATCAACCAAGCCCTGTAAATCTTCTATTGTTTCGGCAATAAGTATGGTGTCCTCTGCATACCGGATATTGCTAATGGGTATTCCATTAACCTTTACTCCCATTTTGTTGTTTCTTCCAGTGCTCTCTGAATGATTTCTTCCGAATAAAGATTAAACAATAGCGGCGATAGTACACACATCCTTGCCTTACACCACGCAAGACGAAGGAAGTTCCCAGTTATTAATTACATTAATAATTATAAAATTTATACTTATTTAACAACAAAAAGACGCAAAGAACTTTTACAAAATTAAATTTTAAAGGGGGATTGTTATACGCTATTAACCATTTTAATATCCAGTGAATCACTGGTCATTTTTCATATTTTTGTGAATTAAAATGCTAATGGTATATAATGACCTGAGATAAACCATAAAAAATAGATAATGCATGGTCATAAATTGTTGTGATTTTAGTATCTACCTACTACCTAAATTATGTTTTCCGTTCACTAAGCAAAACTTATTTTGCCTATAAATTTGTTAAATTTTGGTATAAAGTTGATTTACCATATAAAATTTAAGAAGAACAAAAATAACAGAACCTTCTACCCACTGGCGTAGCTATAGGATTTTGTGTTGGTATGAACTCCCGCTCGTGTCCTCGTGTCGCCAAAGAGGAGCAGAGGAGGGTTGCTGCCTCCACCCCATGGATATTCGATAGATAAATAAATAATTAAAAACAATAAGGTCGTTTATTGATACCTAAGCCCTTCGATATTTTGGCAAAGGTCTTTAGTAAACCGTATTTGGACTCCCTAATTAATTCTCATGAAGTAGATAGGTACGCTTTTCTGAAGAAAACACCCCGTCATTTGCATTATTTAAATTACACCCGGCTCAAATGTTAACCATCAAGATCTCACAGAATAAGGTTGTGAAGTCTTTGCCCAATTTTACCATTTACCAAATATCAAAAATGAAATCGAACTTTCGCAAAAATTATGGAGTCAACAGAGTTAAGCATTTGTATAGGTGTTCTAAAAGAGACTGAAAATTTTTCCCGAAAATGAGAAAGCTTTATTATTTTTTATTGCTTTACGCGCGATGTGGACTCTGCATGTGGAACGATTTTTCAAAGACCTGTCTGAGACAGAAAGTCGCCATCAGCATTGAAAGTTCTTAAAATTAAAAACCATTCTTAAAAAAACTTAGTCAGTGTAAAAGTCGCCGCATCATATGGTATTTTTTTATTAATAGCTTTATTCGAAATTTGACTTTGGCATCAATTTCTGCTTCGATCGAGATTAAAATTAAGCAAAAAAATAGTAGTCACGTGATTCGCATTAACTGTTAAATTTTAATTTTTTCCAAAAAATAATTTAAAAGTGGGGTTATTTCTAAAAATATCGAAAAAAGTTATTAGAAAAGGGTTTTCAATGCAGCTTTTAGCCCACATGCAAAATTTCAGCTGCATAAGATAATTTTGATTTTTTACCAATACCTATTTTGTAAATTGCACCACTTTTGCAAAATAAGACTCAACGCAACCTACATAAAACTTCTTAGTTTTGACAATGCTTTATTTTATATACATTTTCTTTAAAGTAGCACCATAATTAAATGTGTGTTTTTCTACAAAATCAAAATTTATTAAAATTAATTTTTAAATGATTTTTTATTAGAACAATAGACTCTTTTCATTAAAGCATTTTTTTAACATTAATGTGTATTACTTTCAGACACAAACTACGTTTTCAAAAATATTTATTTTATAAAGTTACCTTATATAACAAACAAACATTGCATCACATGCGACCAAATTTTAATAGCCCAATTTTGATTTTGTAGAAAAACACACTTTTAATATGGCGCTACTTTAAAGAAAATGTATCTGAAATTAAGCATTGTCAAAACTAAGAAGTTTTATGTAGGATTGCATCGAGTCTTCTTTTGCAAAAGTGGTGCAATTGACAAAATATGGGTAAAAAATCAAAATTATCTTATGCAGCTGAAAATTTGCATGTGGGCTAGGCATTCAAAAAAACTTTTTCTTATAACTTTTTTCGATATTTTTAGAAATATATTTTGAATTGTTTTTTGAAGAAAATTAAAATTTAACAGATAATGCGAATCACGTGCCTAATATTTTTTTGCTTAATTTTCATCTCGATCGAAGCAGAACTTCATGACAAAGTCAAATTTCGAATACAGGTATATTAATAAAAAAAAATCCCATATGATGCAGACTTTACTGGTCACACTGTACATATTTGTATCTATGCATTAACTATGTATGTTATTGTCATAGTTCACAGTTTCCCGTTTCCCAATCAAAACGTTTCTCTCATCTGGCCCCCTCCCCTAGTACCCCACGACTGGCTGATGGCGCTTTTGGCATGAAGGAAGAGGAGCCTATATGGGTAGGAAAAACGCCGCAGTAACATTGTTTTGAGTTACACCCCAATTTTGCGAATAATTTACTTTAGGTACTAAGTATACCTACTGTTATTAAGGCTCCGAAGGGAAAATGCCCCGCGCCCCCTATCGCTACCCCAGTGCTCCTATACCCTATACCTACCTCTTATTTAAATCTGCATCAGCAAAGTAATATTAGCAAAATCAGTCGTAGACTCTCGGACTATATATCTAATGTCATTCACGTCGCGCCGCATTGCCGTTATTATGGAAACGAGAAATATCATTAAACCTAGGTATCTCGATTTAAATGCTAAAAGTTAGCCTTTGTGTTAAAGTAAATTGAAAATAGTGAAAATGAAATTTAATGGATGGTTGTAGATGTAGATAAAGCATTTATATAGGTTAGTATTTGATTTGCGTATATAATGAATGATCGAACCATATAATACACTAGGATGATTATATAACAAGCGCCAAAAGGGGCTCGTACAGTTTTAAGTAAAAAAAAAACGAAATTTTATCAAATTCGCGCATATCTCTTCTGCTTTTATTAATTTATAAATCCAACTTTTTTGACGTAAAACTATAGGTAAATAGGTACTCCTAAGAGGGGTAGTTGGCCGACTTTTTAATAAAACGAAGAAGTAACGAAATATTGGCGAAGGCGTCACTAGTGTTTGCTCTTAAATAATATAAGTAGGTACTTACATCAGCGATCAATATATTATTGGGAAAGAAAGAAAAAACTAAAAGTCTTCCTGCACAAAATTTAATAGAATAAAAAATTATTCAGGTCTCATATACATGTTTCGAACGTAAAAACGTTCATCATCAGGAGACAGAAAAATTTATTTTATGCTGATGCATAAAAAATTATGCAGAGTGTTAGCAAAAGAGAAAATTAGAACCTTAATGGAGGTCCAATTTCTAAGAAACTACTAACACTAAACAACTATAAAAGCCTAAAATTAACCAGGCGCGTATCTGGGAGTTGATCTTTGGGGGGGGGGGGGGGGGGTGTTATTAAATGTTTTTTTAATGATACAGTTTTTTTTACAAGAAAATCAATCAAAATTTATTGCTCATGATTTCTACCTGTCCAATTTAAAAAAAATTTAAGCGAAATAAAATGGCTCATGGGGGGGTAACTACCCCCATTACCCCCCCACCTCAAATACGCGCCTGAATTAAACATTAGTTGACAAAACATTTTCCTTAATTTATACTGTATAAGAAGCATGTAAAATTATATCAAAAATAAGAAAATACTAAAATAGTGGCTTATAAAATGTAGCAACTTTTTAAACGTCTACAAAATATTCTATGTACCTAACTCCAATTTTCAGACCATTTTTTTATTCCATTCGTTCAAAATTAATGCCATCAATGTAGCAGTATCCCTACTTCTATTAATTATGTTTCTGTTTTTAGAACCCTATGTCCCTATGACAATAAACAGTTGTTAAAGTATCTTTAAGTGTATTTTGTTACACCCCTAATTTTCCTGACAAAAAGGTGATGACAATATAAATAAGAAAATAAAAAGTCGGTATTCTAGAAATATCTTTTCAAAATATGAATGCTTCCTTCGATCAACAATGCACCAAAAAAAAACATTCATTTTTAGGTTTAAGTTTAACAGAGCTAACTTGAAATAATGCCTATATTTTCTACAAGGACTAGGCATAAGGAACAATATTATTATAATAGTGCTGACACTGACATCATCGTTATTGCATTATTTTGTCAATAATGCATCCAAAAAAGGTCTAATCGTTTATTATTTTACAAAGTCATGTATTGTGTAGGTACATATTTGACAATGAAAATATATGGGAAGGTGTAAAAATCATTTATTCATAAATTATTATTAAAATGTAATAATAACAACAACGCCCTACATTCAAATCGAAGATTTTAAATCCAAATCTAGTAACTTTACAGTGCTGCCACCCGCCGGTGGGGGCACATATATAAAGCTGTCGCGCCGGCCGCCATTGCATTTAAGCTAGTCTCATTGAGAGAATCGTTTGTGTTTTCTAGTATTAGTTAATATATTTTATAATAAAAATGAGGGAAATCGTTCACCTTCAAGCCGGTCAATGCGGAAACCAGATTGGAGCCAAAGTAAGTACATTTTCTACCAATTTATTTCAGTTTTCACTTGTTTTTTCGGCGCTTTTTGTTCAAATCGAAGTGGCCTTTGCCAATCGGCCATTTTGTAAGTGACGTCTTTTTAGGCCAACTCCCAGTTTTATCATTCAAATTTTAAGTGTTATTTTTGTAATTAATTGAATTGCTGTCTATAGGTTAATGTAAAAATATTTTTGGTCGTTTTTACGAAAATTAAAATGTTTGTTGGAAGCAACGCCCGGCCGCCTTCCTTCTTTCCTACCGGCAAACTTACAATATTATCCTTTCTAAAAATATCGTCTGACCTGACATGATACCGGTGTGGCGGTTGTCGTATAATTTATAACGGTTTTTTGGCTTCGTGTCTCTTGTTAGCTATTCTATTACTTTACAATAAAATGATAGTTTGGCAAACTATTTTAATTTCAGGCTTCTAGTTAAAATATACCGACTTTAAAAAATTATTGCTGTTTGTAGTGTTTTGTTCTTTTGGTTTTTTTTACCGGTGACATTAAAATTACTTTGGTATACCATTACTTTTTATTCAGAATAGCCAGGTGCGACTTTTTTCAATTATTTGGCCATTGGCAGGCCACAGCATCAAAGAAACGTGAAACAGGAAATATATTTTACGAAATATTAACATACCTAGTTTAAAATGGAACTTACACATTAGCTAAATTCGTTTCGCTAATGTGCAAAGTTCCATTTAAAACATATTTTCTTTGATGTGCTAAAGCTAAACTTTCCTGCCGTTTTTTTAGTTTCCTTATACCTAGATACCAAAAAGAGCATGTCTTACGTGTGCCTTAAAATAACATTAAAATCTGGTATAATGTAATTAACAAAGTCTTTAGTAGAGGTTGTCATGTAATGGTAAAACTCTTTGTATGTACCCTTCTTACTTTTTAAGAAATAAAACAAGTTGGGTGAATTAATTATGTATATTTTTATACTGCAATTTACTAAGCTCTAGGTACCTACTTGATTAATATTAACAAGCTTAATTATTGCTCTTCCTAATGTTTTTTTAAACATTTTATTCGATATGTAATTTAAAAAAGAACAGTTTTTGGTTAAAAAAATCAGAAACGGGTACTACTTGTACCTAGGTAGTTTATTCTTATTATTAAAACAGCCTACTCATATTGTTTTTTGCCCAAAAATTACAGCCCAATAAGCCTAATAAAACCTTGTAGGTAGGTACTTATTATTATACTTAATGATAAGAATAAATGTTTCATCGGACCCGAAAATTACGCAAAGAAGCCGTTAAAAGTCTGACTGTTTTGGAATGTATAGTACATTCCCAAACGACCGTTATACCACGCGTCGAATAATGACCGGCATTCTCCTCTTATCTCTTCGCCACATATGCCGGTAGAAGCCGCCGGATCTCTATTTGATTCTACCTATTTTGTGTGAGTAATCTAACCGATTACTACATTAAACGGAATAGATTCCCGGCAGCAAACCAACCAAGTTAATTTAAAAACCGAAACATTTTTAGAGTTAGATAGTTTTTAAAAAAAAACTTGATTCCAAGAATAATAAACCATTATTAAAAGATATTTTTACATTAAACAATAGGTACCTAACCTTAACATTTGTACAGCAAATAAACTATTTTTATTGTAAGGATAATGTGCTATTCTTTCTTGATAGGTACCTACATTGACATTAGGAATAGTCTTTAAATTCATGACAGGTTGCCAACATTTTTGTTTAAGTCTTGTTCAAAGAGTGGGTTGACCATGCAACAAAGTTTTTTAATGAAATGGAGCTCAGTTTCTGTCTTTTTTAACCTTTTTTTTTTAAACCCATGTAACTTATAGAGCTTAAGTTTGGCACAGTTAATTGCAATAAGGGATTTCATAATTAATTAAAAGTTTTTTTTGTTTCCGAGCACATTGTGTGGAATTTTGTTCGGTCATCGGTCAAATTTATTTTTTTAAAGTAGCTGAGGTAATAGGTATTTATTTCTTTACTAAATTTGATTCAAATCATATAATATATAATTTAAGAATTACTGACATGTTTCGGAATTGAAGTTTTAAAACGTATATTTCAGAAAAACAATTAATTTTTATAATTATTTTTTACAATAAAAGTAGGTATAAAATACTTTAAAATAAATTGCTTTTACATAAGCATATAGGTACTCTATTTAAAAATATTTACTTGAGCGCCATAAAAAAATTATACATTTTTATTATTTATTATAAATGTACCTATCTCATTGGTCAAGTTATATTATTGCAATATTATCCACGAGCCAAGTTTTTGCCCAAAAACTTTTTCCAATTATCAAACAAGAAATTGGGCTTGAAAATGGTGTTTTACACGGAGCCAAGTATTTGGCAACGTGTTAAAATCAATACAATGTTAACCAACTAATTTCACTAGAGGTTAGGTAGGTAGGTAAGCGATAACATCGAAGATTACTGTTTTGTTTGTTTTTATTTTTGATTTGATAATGTAAGTTTAATTGTGTTCTCTTGCTGTTCGTACTAAAAACACTACGACGAATCATTTTTATACAAATTTTAGAAACAAAACGTTAAAAACGATTTTCTTACCTCAAAATCTGATCTGATCTTATGCAAAAATAGCACCTTAAAATAAATTTATAAAAATGACACATTGAATCACATTTATTACGCAAGATCTACTCTTGGACGATTTTTTTAATTTGGATGTTTTTTTTAATGATTCAATAAAACAATATAAAAGTGGCCTGGATAATATATTATGTATTTCTAGGATGAACAAAATAGTTGATTGCTCGTTTCCGTTATTAAAAAAAAGGAATCTCGTATTTTACGCTTGTCGAACATCGATTCTGCTATTTTCTCCACTCCAGTGGCTTTTAGTGATTTTCTTGGCCTTCATTCGACGACGCGGCGACTAGAGTTCAATATCCTAGACGTCATGCCGCATAGCAGTGTACTAAATTTAAAAGCATTCGTAGTTATAGTTTTAACTTCTAGAAATTTCATATTATTACAAGCTCTTTCTAGGCTTTATGACTTTTTGCTTTGGATGTTCGAGTCTCGCCACTTTTTTTTTTCATTTACGGCGCTGGTTCTTACTGCTCACAAAAAGTCACATTTTTGACGTTCTTTAAATGTAAGAAATACTTGTTTCCAAACCACCTAGAAAAGTTTTTTTATAGGCCAAAATTTTTTCCATGGTAATTGATTCGTTGTAGAATTTAAAATTTTTATTTTGGAACAAATATAGTAAAATACTGCATCTTTACGCCCCATAATACCTATAAACTTCCTTCAAGATAATCAATAAAAAATCTTTCAGTTCCAAGTTAGCCACATTTTAGCTTTTTATCCCTCGGTTTTTAACAAAAAGTGCTCGACGCCGAAGTGTGCGTTGTTCAATGCAAAAACACTAAAAATAATAATTTTTTTGAGATTTAAAACTTGTTTCTTTTTTATGCTTTTATAATAATTATTGCTGTACCTTCCCACATAATAATATGTAGGTACATACATACATACTATGGATACTATGATATCCTTGTTGCAACTGCAAAATTTAATTTTATCATAAAAGTAAACATGTTAGATTGTTTACAAATTTTATCTATTACACTTCCCCTACACTTTTAATTGTTTGTTTTTTCATAATGACTTGTTTGAGAGATTTGTAAATTAGCTATTTAGATAGGGTGGCCCACTCTCAACATAGGTTTTTGTGGCATGGAGAATATTTAATTTTTAAACGTTATTTTTAAGTTACACAAGAAGTCAGGATACACCAAACAGATTTATTTTATATACATTATTTATATAAAAGGGTTTAAAATTTAGTACGGGTATAGTAACCGTGGAAATAAATAAGGTTGGTAGACCACGTTTTGTAAAACCATAAACTAAGTAAACTTAGACAACCTACAACATTCCACCTAACGGTGAAAGCGAGGCGCCGGCCCGCGATGTAAATGCCGAGAAACGAAGTGACTTTCGACGGATATTCACGTTTGCTAAATGTTCATTACAGATACGTCGTACAAAATTATGAGCGGTAAAACATTCTCCGTTTACTTAAGCTTGAAACTTTCATTTACTAGAAATACTTTATTATATTTTTATTTTTTGAAAACATTTTTTCAAATATTCTATAGTTGCTTTTCTGGCATAGCTACAACCGAGGCTACAACAAACATCCTAAAAATCAGGCAAATCCGGAAACACAAGACAAGTTACACAGTCACTGACATTTATTTTCTATTTTAAAAGATGCTGTTCCCTATTTATAGTTTTTTGTAGTGTGAGAACGAGAGATGTTTATAGTTTAGGTTAGGGGATTATTTTATTCTCAATAAATGAGAAAATATTTTTCTGGCTGCCAAAAATTAAATTAATTTTTTTAGATAGTAAATTTTTCACTTAAATCTATAATACCCATTATACGATACTAAATACCACTTAAAAGTGAAGTCATATCATACCTACTTACCAACTATTGGTTTTATCCCAGTTTTATCTCAATTACTTCATTGTTATGATGACAAGGTGACATTAATCATGCATTTCGCATGTATATTTTTAGCTTGTTTTGAAATTATACGGACAAACATCTTAATGTTTCCAATAGCATCTGCTAACCTAATAAGAAATCTGGCCCAAGTTTTTTTTAAGGGTATTTAAGATAGGTTTTACTTTTACATAAAACTACTATCAGTTTTTAAAGTTTATTATGCTTTGATCCCTGTGTACTCTAATATAAAAGGCAATTGCACACTTTATTTTCACGGACACGATAATCATATCTTTTGAAAATTATTTTCTCCCAAAGAAAGGTCCCAATTTAAAAATATGTTAAGAAACAAACAACGTTTGACCCTTTAGCTATCCAGTGATATATACGAAATTTATACCTATTTAAGTATATTTTACTGGTGATATTGGGTGATGAATTAAATCCCACCCAGTGCAACAAACTGCGTTATGTCATGTCCAATGGTTTTTTTTTTCGAGCACTTAAAGCAATAGTGAAGTGATTTAAATGAAGTTATTATTTAGATATTTGCATGTACATCGTTCACTCCCACACGAAATTCATTGTTTATGCCGTATGGCATCAGAAACCAGTTTTTGCCTCTGGCGAAAGATTGCCCTTGAAGGTCATAATGTGGTTTGATAAATTGCGGCTCATTAACGAAAATTACAGTATAAATAAGTATACCTACCTACTTATCGTTTCTTGTAATATAAAAGGATCTTGTACAAATTATTTTACAATGTTGACAATTTTCTCATATATATTGTCTTCTACACTAAATAATAAAAAAAAATTATTGCACTAATGATCATAATAATCTAAAAATATACATTTGTCATAAAATTTTATATCTATTATTCTTAGTAAATAGTTCAGATAATCTTAAATGTCAAATTGTTTATTATCCTATACTTAGCACTAGCATTTTACAGTTACTTATATTTATTAAGAAGACCTATTATTTAATTTATCAATTTACTGATTTAATTAAATAAATTTTCATTAAGGACACATTAATTACAAAGATTGACTGCACGCTTACAATCCGTAACCATTTTGAGTGGGTTGACTCGCTACTAGTTTTTGTTGTTAACCATAAGCGGGATATCATTAATTGCTTACGTAATCGCTTAGCAGTTATGTCTATATATAGCGGTGACCTGACTCATGTAGACTTGTGCATATATTTGCAATATAGGTTTAAAATTTTTCTTGTTAGACCTTTACCTGGTTACGGATTATTAAGGCTAATAAATTATTTAGAAGCATACAAAATTCGGCGAAATAGTTATGTCAAGTGATTCAACTGCAGCCTTGAGAATTAATAACAACGTGCCACCATTAATTTAACTGTTATGTCGGGTTGCACAGATATTTTAAACAATAAATTACCTAACCAGCAACTTTAACTAGGTACTGTGACATAAATAAATGACATTGGCAGAAGTAATTTCCTCACATAAGAATGGCCCGGTTAGCCTAAGTCTTTGCCAATGTCACAGTCAAAGTTGCCTGGCTAGTTAATTATTGTTAAAAACGTTTGTGCAACCCAACAATAGTAAATAACTTACTCTCTTAGTAATACCTTGCCACTCTTGCCAGTCTCATCTTGGGGTACTACTTATTAAACTTATATAAGCCTGCAGTAGTTTTTACCCAAATAAAAAAGTCTAAAAAATCCAATATTGTTGACAACGTTCTTTTAAATTTTATCTCTTGATCGGTAAAGTTTTTAGAATAACCCCACCAGAAACCCTCTCCTGCCTCGTATGGGGATCTGCTTGTCTATCAAACTTAAAACCATTACAAAAATTGCAAAATAAAGTTATTAAACGCGTACACAAATTACCACATGTGGAACCAACTGTTTATCTATATAGACCGAAGGGATATTTACGCGTTTCAAACATTTATAAAATGAAAATTTGTATTCTAATTCACTATTATTTTAAAAGAAAAAAAATTAAACAACATTTCAGGAGAATAAGACATTACATGATTATAACACCGGACATGGTATAAATTATCAAACTATACTAGCAAAAAGTAATTTCGGAAATAAATCTCTTTTATATGACTGAATATAAAATATAACAATATTCCAAAAAAATATCAGAAAAATAAAAAAATTGGTAACTTTTAAAACACAATTTAAGAGATATTTACTAAATTAAATAATTTTTACTATTTTTTTTTAAACTGATTTTATTAATTAATTTCCATTTTTAGTGTTGATCTTTTTTTAATGGTTATTATTTTCTATATTAAAGTGTCACCAGTAAGGTCCGCATCATATGGGATTTTTTTTTATTAATAGTTTTATTCGAAATTTGACTTTGGCATCAAGTTCTGCTTCAATCGAGATGAAAATTAAGCAAAAACATAGTAGTCACGTGATTCGCATTATCTGTCAAATTTTAATTTTTTCCAAAAAATAATTCAAAAGTGGGGTTATTGCTGAAAGTCTTGAAAAAAGTTATTGGAAAAAGTTTTTTTAAATGCAGTTCCTAGCCCACATGCAAAATTTCAGCTGCATAAGATAATTTTGATTTTTTACAAATATTTTGAAAATTTCACCACTTTTGCAAAATAAGACTGAACGCCAACCTACATAAAACTTCTTAGTTTTGACAATGCTTTATTTCAGAGACATTTTCTTTAAAGTATTTATTATTAAATGTGTGTTTTTCTACAAAATCAAAATTGGGCTATTAAAATTTGGTCGCATGTGATGCAGAGTTTGTGTTTGACCCTGTATAAGGTAACTTCATAAAATAAGTATTTTTGAAAACGTAGTTTGTGTCTAAAAGTAATACACCTTAATATTAAGACAAAAAAGGACACAGTGTCATCAGTAAAGTGTTCCTTAAGTGGAAAGTAAATTTTAGTTTAACTTAACGTAATGTTTATCTATTTTCAACGATTTAATTTAAAACCCCTTTATTTTATTTTTTTACTTTTAGACACAAATTACGTTTTTAAAAATACTTATTTTATGAAGTTACCTTATACAGGGTTAAACACAAATAAACTTTGCATCACATGCGACCAAATTTTAATAGCCCAATTTTGATTTTGTAGAAAAACACATTTAATATGGCGCTACTTTAAAGAAAATATATCTGAAATAAAGCATTGTCATACCTAAGAAGTTTTATGTAAGTAGGTTGCGTTGAGTCTTATTTTGCAAAAGTGGTGCAATTTACAAAATACATATGGGTAAAAAATCAAAATTATCTTATGCAGCTGAAATTTTCCATGTGGTCTAGAAACGGCATTAAAAAACAGTTTTTCCAATAACTTTTTTCGATATTTTCAGAAATAACCCCACTTTTGAATTATTTTTTGGAAAAAATTAAAATTTGACAGATAATGCGAATCAAGTATTTTTTTGCTTAATTTTCATCTCGATTGAAGCAGAACTTGATGCCAAAGTCAAATTTCGAATAAAGCTATTAATAAAAAAAAATCCCACATGATGCGGACTTTACTGGTGACACTGTATATTGTCAATTTCCATGTAATGAACTGTAAAAGTTCAGTTAATCAATCCCAAGGAATTTTCTTAAAAATGTAAAATAATGTAGTTTACTTATTTTTTTAACATACATTCTGACCATTCATATTAGCTGACAAGAAACTGCTGTCATTTTTAACAAATTCAAAAAATGCAGAGCTTATCAGTTCGACCTGCATTGTTTCACAAAATTTTTAATATAAACTAATTTAGACTTAAGTCTCTCATTTTATGACTATAATATTATTTAAGTCATTCATAATCCTTTCCATCGCATTCCGAATTCTATTTTTTAAATATTTTAGGTCAAAACACTAAAAATAATTACTAGCTAGTAAACATTTTTAATACTTAACAATAACTTCTAGAACTTGTTAGACTTTTGTAAAACGTTATTGTTTAGGAGAAGCCTTTTTTGTTGGAGAAAGCGGATAGAGATATTGATTTTGGCCGCACCTTGCCGTGTCAACGAGTTGTTTGTTAAACTGGCTTGGCGACAAGACACCGGGGCGTGGTTAGGGTTAATAAATCCCCCCGATCCATTTTCTGTTACGTCTAAAATTTGTATAGGTACACGAAATTATTTAAAAATAGAATTTAGGTTTTTGTTATAACTGATATCAATCAGCAGTTGTTGGTTTTCATGTTTATTATCGATTTATTTCCCCTTTATTATTCTGCATGAATAATCGAGTTTAAATTTAGGTAAATAATTTTTTTCCTTTTTGTTAAATCAATATTATTAGTCATCCGTTATTATTACTTGAATTTAATTTTTAAACAAAAATTTGGGACATTGATTTTTTACTATATTCTCTACTTCGGAAGCAGACTGCAGGATCAGTATTGAAAAGGTCATTATTAGGGTGCGGATATCAGATAGTGATGGACCTTTAAACCAGTCAGCATTAGGACTCATCGGAAAATATTATTTATTAATATTAAAGAGAGACTAAAATTTTAAAGGTCATTGGTGCAATTGCATTGACGGCGCTACTTTTCTTCCCTGGGGAGGAACTGCCCCTAATGTATTATCATTATTAAAAAGCTAAATATAAACGGTAAAGCCCAGGAAGCTGAAATTGTACAGACACTTAAGTTGCATTGCCCAAAGTTATTTAACAATAATTAACTAATCAGGCAACTTTGACTGTGACATTGACAAAACATAATTTACTTACAATTAAAGTGGCTTGGTTAGCTTTTGAATAATTTTTGTAGAAGTTTGGACAAGTTTGTACGCACTTATAGGTACAAGGTTGAACAAGTTATAGAAGTTTAACGAGTTATTACTGTCACAGTCAAAGTTACCTGATTAGGTATTTATTGTTAAAAACCTTTTTGCAATCCCACATTAGTGTCTCTAAAATATCATTTTCCTGAGAGTTACCGTTTCTCAATATCGCTTTTAAATATTGGCATTAAATTAAAAGCAGCTCCCCCCTGGGAATAGGGGCGGCCATCAATGTATGTATCCACTTTGTGGTACGTAGGTACTAAAATTGTCTGTAAAATTTTAGTCTCTAATGATAATAATAAATAATATTTTCCAATTAGTCCTCATGCCGACTCTGGTTTAAACGCCCTTTCACTACCTAATATCCGCTCGCTAGGCATTATGTTAGTCATTCCTACTAATCCTGTAGAGTTATACAATTATATATAAAGAAACATCATATTATATTTTGTTTAAAAAACAGCTCATTATTTGGTTGCGATATGATAAAATGTCCTGCCTTTTCAAAATATTATGTCTCACGACTAGATGACCTTTTAAATATTAATAATTGAAGCGATATTAATTTTTAAAAACAGAATAATTAATTTTTATTTAGTGATGAAAATTAGAATCTGGTATACAGTTGGCTTAAAAAGATGTTTATTATGTTTTATTGTTTATATTTTATAGAACCTTAATGGTAGGTACTAAGAATTTTTTTTTTTCAGTTCTGGGAAATTATTTCTGATGAACATGGCATCGACCCCACTGGAGCATATCATGGAGATTCAGACCTCCAGCTTGAAAGAATAAACGTATATTATAATGAAGCATCTGGTGGAAAATATGTACCCCGTGCCATCCTTGTCGATTTGGAACCTGGTACCATGGACTCTGTTCGATCCGGACCTTTTGGACAAATTTTCAGACCTGACAATTTTGTATTTGGACAGTCTGGAGCCGGTAACAACTGGGCTAAAGGTCATTACACAGAGGGAGCAGAATTAGTAGACTCAGTATTAGACGTAGTAAGAAAAGAAGCAGAGTCATGCGACTGCTTACAAGGATTCCAACTCACACACTCCCTTGGTGGTGGTACCGGTTCAGGCATGGGTACGCTTTTAATTTCAAAGATCAGAGAAGAATATCCAGATAGAATTATGAACACATACTCAGTCGTCCCCTCACCCAAAGTATCCGACACAGTTGTAGAACCCTACAACGCGACTCTTTCCGTTCATCAACTCGTAGAAAACACTGACGAAACATACTGCATCGATAATGAAGCTCTCTATGACATCTGCTTTAGGACATTGAAACTCACAACCCCCACATATGGAGATTTGAACCATCTTGTATCCCTCACAATGTCCGGTGTTACTACGTGTCTCAGGTTCCCTGGTCAATTAAATGCCGATCTCCGTAAACTGGCCGTCAACATGGTACCCTTCCCACGTCTTCACTTCTTTATGCCTGGATTCGCTCCCCTTACATCTCGTGGCAGCCAACAATACAGAGCCTTGACTGTACCTGAACTTACCCAACAAATGTTTGACGCCAAAAACATGATGGCTGCTTGTGACCCAAGACACGGACGTTATCTTACAGTTGCTGCAGTATTCAGAGGTAGAATGTCAATGAAAGAAGTAGACGAACAAATGCTAAACATCCAAAACAAAAACAGTAGCTACTTCGTAGAATGGATCCCCAACAACGTGAAGACCGCCGTTTGTGACATTCCACCAAGAGGTCTTAAGATGTCTGCTACCTTCATCGGAAACTCGACTGCCATCCAAGAGTTATTCAAACGTATTTCTGAACAGTTCACAGCTATGTTCAGGAGAAAGGCTTTCTTGCATTGGTACACTGGAGAAGGTATGGATGAAATGGAATTCACTGAAGCTGAATCGAACATGAACGATTTGGTATCTGAATACCAACAATACCAAGAAGCCACTGCCGATGAAGACGCAGAATTTGATGAAGACCAAGAAGCCGAAGTTGACGAAAATTAAATTTGGACTTTTTTATATTTTTATATACTTTCGCATGTTTTTTAATTTTTTCTAAAAAGTTGGACATTCCTGTTTTTGTAAATTTTCGAATACTGTGTTCAAGACTGACTAAGTTGCTTGTGTTCCAATGTTTTTTTTAATCTATAGTATGTTTTTGCGTATTTTGTTTTTACAGAAATAGGCATTATAACTTGCTGCCATCAATTTTTTTTACATGCGAATTTAATTAACCCCCCTTTACTGTACCCCGTCCATTTTTGTTTGGCAACTTAAAAAAAAATTTTAAAACTTAATATTGGCAGATTTTTTCAGTAAATCATTTTGTTTAAAAGCTTTTTAAATCAAAATTAAAGATTTTTTTTCTATATTTTACTGTGTTTTATTTGTGATTTTAAACCTTATATTATGATATTATTGGATAGTGCACCGCCAAACTGGTCATGGGGAAATCCCATGTACATTTTGGCCATTTTGCTAACTTCAAATATTGACTCCTAATAATTTTACATCAAAATTGTATTAGCCTTTTGAAGGTCTTTGTATGATTGACTCTTGCACCAAAATTTATATATTTCTTAAAAATGTCGGGTTGCTAGACTATGTTTTATTAGTTTCAACATGTTTTGCATTGTTAATTTTTCTTGAATACTGTAGAACATTGAAACTAATAAAAACATTTAAATAATAAAATTATTACTGGTGGTTTTATTGAGGTATGTATCAGAGCTGTAAATTTCTAGGAATTGACGGTTCTTTCTAATAACTTAATTGGCTCATTAGGAAATAATAAAATTTGGTTTGCGAGTACATCATACAAGGACCTTCAAAAAAAGTCATAAAATTGGCTGCCGAATGGCAGGTGAGCCAATGTTTGAGGGTGGCAAAATTACATGGGATCTCGCATGGCCAGCCTGGGGTAAACTTATTGTTTTCACTATTGTCAACGTTGTAAAAGTACGTTGCTTAAAAGAAATCACACTCTAAGGGGATTATATATGCACTTAACTTCAGCCAAAATATGCGCATTTGTTTGCCATCAGATCTGCATACTGGTATGCAATATTTATTATAGTAACATGCTGTGGTAAAATGAGATAAAGAAATACATTGAGTTCAAAAAAATATGTTTATTTAAAAAAAAAGGCAAAGAATAATATAAGTCGAGGGCGTCCATAGGGGGGGGGGCAAAACGGGCACTTGCCTCCCCCCCCCCTAAGCGCCCACATTACTATTTTATTTCATAATTCAGTATAAATATTGAATAGGACAGTGGTTAGTTAGTAGACCAACCAATCACTAAACTGAACAATTACATAATAAAAACATCAATAAATTAATACATTAGGCATAATAAGTTAAATAAATAGTCTTATACAGTGTCACCAGTAAAGTCCGCATCATATGGGATTTTTTTTTTATTAATATCTTTATTCAAAATTTGACTTTGGCATCAAGTTCTGCATCGATCGAGATGAAAATTATGCAAATAAATAGTAGTCACGTGATTCGCATTATCTGTCAAATTTTAAATTTTTTTTTTTTTAAATAATTCAAAAGTGGGGTTATTTCTGAAAATATCGAAAAAAGTTATAATTTTTTTTTAATGCAGTTTTTAGCCCACGTGCAAAATTTCAGCTGGATAAGATGATTTTGATTTTGTACCTATATTTTGTAAATTGCACCACTTTTGCAAATTAAGACTCAACCCAACCTATACATAAAATTTCTTAGTTTTGACAATGCTTTATTTCAGATACATTTTCTTTAAACTAGCGTCATATTAAATGTGTGTTTTTCTACAAAATCAAAATTGGGCTATTAAAATTTGGTCGCATGTGATGCAAAGTTCATTTGTTTTTGACCCTGTATAAGGTAACTTCATAAAATACGTATTTTTGAAAACGTAGTTTGTGACTGAAAGTAAAAAATGAAAAATAAAATAAAGAGATTTTAAATTAAATCGTTGAAAATAGATAAACTTTCCGTTGGGTTAAGCAAAAATTTATTTTCCACTTAATGAACACGTTACTGATGACACTGTGTTATTTTTTGTCTTAATATTAAGGTGTATTACTTTCAGACACAAGCTATGTTTTCAAAAACAAATAAACTTAGCATCACATGCGACCAAATTTTAATGGCCCAATTTTGATTTCGTAGAAAAACACACATTTAATAAATAAACACTTAAAAAAAAAAGGATCTGAAATAAAGCATTGTCAAAACTTAGAAGTTTTATGTAGGTTACGTTGAGTGTTATTTTGCAAAAGTGGTTCAATTTACAAAATATGGGTAAAAAATAAAAATTATCTTATCCAGCTGAAATTTTGCATGTGGGCTAGAAACTGCATTTAAAAAAACTTTTCCCTATAACTTTTTTTTTATATTTTCAGAAATAACCCCACTTTTGAATTATTTTAAAAAAAAAATTAAAATTTGACAGATAATGCGAATCAAGTATTTTTTTGCTTAATTTTCATCTCGATCGAAGCAGAACTTGATGCCAAAGTAATATTTCGAATAAAGCTATTAATAAAAAAAAATGCCATTTGATGCGGACTTTACTGGTGACACTGTATATAAAAAGTATTGTTTAAGTTTTTGCCCCCCCCTGAAAAACGCTCTATGGACGCCCTTGATATAAGTAAACAATTTTTGAACCTAAAATTGTATAAAAGGCATTTACTTATTACTAAATATTTTTCAACTGAAAAGAATCGTTTTATCAGTAAAAATATGTTTATACAAAGAGAAGCTTCTTTCAACATCTACTGATGTACAGGCTTTACAGAAGACTTTCTCCACGGAACTCTGGAAAATTTTTAATCCACGAAGACGTTTTCGCCACCTTAGACATTCTGAACACAAATTTAAAAAATGACCTAGTTATGGTATCTTTTAAAATTTAACGTTTTTGACCATATTATTTTCCTGAAAAAGCTTTCATTTTCCCAATAAATCAAAATTTACAACTACATTGTCTGGGACGGGTCAATTATAAGTTCTCGGAAATGAATTACGGCATATTATTATATCCTAGAAATTTGGTAGAACCATAGACAAAATCGATTGTAGAACCCTGATTGGTATATATAACATGCACTTAACCCATTAGCAGAAACAACAGCACCTTTTTATTTTAAGCGCAAACACTAGTGTGTGATGCCTTCGCCATTTTGTTTTTTGATCAACACTTTGTTTTATCCAAATATTCCTCTTAGAAGTACAATTATTACCTACAGTATTACGGTTAAAAAGTTGGATTTAAAAATTAATAAAAGCAGAACAAGAAATATGGACAAATTTTAACGAATTTCATTTTATGCTTTTTTAATTTATCAATTAATTTTTTCTTAACTTATAACTCTGTAGCTAACTGTTACTGAAAGACGGGTATTTATAGCCGCTTTTTGAAGAAAGCGAAATATTATAATAAAAAGACGAAATGGTAAATGCGTCCCAAGTGGGTCTCTTATAAGTATTAATAATTATATTATCTTCAAAAAATAGTTTCCTTTCCTGAATTATTAAGTTTCATTAAAAAGTACCCCCTTTATACCAACTTTGCCAGGCATTTGCTCCAAAAAGGCGAGGACACTTTTGAACAGATGTAATTAAACCAAGGGCCAAGGAGTTGTTCGATGATGTAGGTATATATAGGAGTATAGGTATATAGTTTTTCTTTAAAAATAATTAACACGATTTTAAAAACAAACGAAACGGTTGTTCGATGTACTGAAAACGCACCCCCATAATAGAGGCGCAAAACCGTGGTGCGGTTGAACCTTAAATTATTATTTTAAATATCAATAATTGGTGAAAAATATACATGTTAAGAGCTAGGACTAGTGACGGATTTCCCATTTTATTTGTTGATCAATGCATGCTCTCGTTCTTTTTTGTTATTTCCAAAAAGCGGCCAAATATCCGTCTTTGCATGGGTAACTTCAGTTTAAAAATGTTCACTGCAAATTGAGATGTGGAAAACAAAATTTTGACTAAAAGCCCAATTGCAATATTTATTTTTCTGTGTATTTACTTTATAAATCCAATTTTTAAAACTTAACACTGTAAATGTACGATGTACGGCCAGGGTCGTATTTGAGGGGGGGTTTAGGGGTGCAACCCCCCCCCCCCCCCTATTTTTACTGAAACACTCGATCTGCGTGTTTTTTGTTCAAATAGAATGTTTGTCGAGCAAAGCTACGACCTGTGTCTGGGCTACTTTTATAGGTAAAATAAAAGATGCTTTGTTGTATCTATGCAATCAATACTGGCCCTTTTGACTACTTAATCCCGAATTCAGCATTACCACCCTAAATTAGAATCTATTGAATACATATATCCCAATAATAAAAATGTTCCTAGCTAGGGTCACAAACCTTTCGCCTAAAAAGAATTAAAAATACGCATCCGTGCAACTATATATTTTATTTGTAAAGCCTCGACAGATTATATTGCTATCTTTATTTCGATAAATTAAATAGGCAAGAACAGGGCCGGATTTATGGTAAAACCGCCCACCAAGCAAAATGTTGTTGCAGCAACGTTCTAGTAACTTTTCAAAGAGAGCTGCAATGTTGCTCTTTTTCTTGCGGCGTGAGGTTGGGGACATCCCTGCAAGCCTTAATCGGCCGTTCAGGAACGTTTCAGTTGCAATATTGACAAATATATCGCTTCGGCAATATTCTAGCGATATTGATATTTAAATTACAGCAACGTTTCACGCAATTAATTGCAGCAACCTTGGCACAAAAACATTGCAGCAACCTTGGCACAAAAACATTACAGCAACCTTGGCACAAAAACATTACAGCAACCTAATTTTTTGAAATTCTATAGTAACATTACACTAGAAATGTGACGGCGATTGAAAAATATCTAGGTTGTTGCAATAGTTGCATGCCAGGTTCCAGCAACATTATAAAACACATGATAACTTCGCTTGGACAATATTTCTTAAAATAACATTTAAAACACAAACAAAACAAGATAAAATACAGCTATATAAAAGAGAAACACAACTAAATGGTAATAAACATTTTCTTCCCCTATTTAAAAAATTTGATCCATTTAACCAATTTTTGTTTTAAAGAAATATTCTCAATCGAGTATAAGAGCGGATTTAGGCTCGATTTAGTACAGAGTATAAGGTATGTTTGCAGGACTTGTTACTAGCCATTTTAAGCGTGTTTGGCAGGCCCTTTTCTGGGCCTCTATAGAAATAAGAGTTCAGTTTATTCATTAATTATTCGTTTATTCATTATTCATGTTATAAAAAAAAACAAATGTATTTATTTTGCTATATATAATATTATTATAGGTATAACATATATTCGGGGTGATTCACGGTGGATGGTACGTTAAGACGTTTATGGAGAACAGGCGATACGTTTTATTTGAAAATTTGGTCGTCCAAATAAACGACCATGGTATATCGTTCTAAAATATTTTCAGCATTGCGGCGTTGCCGCTTCTGCCCAAAACAGGTGGCAACATCGGTATTGTAAATGAAACCCTCTATATATTTTTAAATTTTTAGATTCTACGTAAAATTCAAATAATTTTTTTAATACAATATTCATTGTTATACGTTACGTTATATATATACTTAATAGTTTTCGAGATATTGGCTCTTGAAAAATGACAATTTTAACCTTTAACAGCTTCTAGCATTCTAACTGTATGTCTTAGAGCAAAACGGCTGGTGTTCCTTCCTTCAATTTTTATTATCTTCCCAAAAAATCAACCAAATCAATCAATCAAAGTAATTAATTTCCTGCTTTCGAGTTCCATCCTGTTTAACCGAAAGTTGACAATTTTGGGAACATAATAAAATCAAGGACATCAGGAACATGTGAGCCGTTTTGCTCTAAGAGATATATATAGTTAGAATGCTAGAAGCTGTCAAAGTTGAAAAATGCCATTTTTCAAGAGTCAATATCTCGAAAACTATTAAGTATAGACTAGTAATGAATATATTAAAAAATAATTTGAATGTTACGTAGAATCTAAAAATATAAAAATATATAGGCTGTTTTATTTAAAATAACGATGTTGCCACCTGTTTTGGGCAGAAGCGGCAACGCCGCAATGCTGAAAATATTTTAGAACGATAGACCATGGTCGTTTATCTAGACAAACAAATTTTCAAATAAAACGTATCTCCCGTTCTCCGATTCACTGTGAATTACCCTGTATATACAGGGTGTCTCAAAACTCAGTATCAAGATTTTAGGGGCGTATTTGCCAGGTCAAAATAAGCCTTTTTTTTCCTATAAGCATGTGTCCGCAAACGCTTCGTCACCGATCTACAGTGTTAAATTTTCAAAAAAGTTTTATTTTTTCCTTCATAGCTCTTTTAGTTTTTGAGATATTAAGATAAAATTTAAAACATAGATTACGCTTTAGGGCTTACATCATCTAGTATACCGAGTGATTGTAAGAATCTACAGGGAGATATTTTTTCAGGGGTCATGCTCCCTTTTCTCCGCATAAACTTTTTTATAGTGCGCTGCTGGCGGATTCTGAAATATGCAGTACATTCTTTGTTTTGTTTATAAACTTTTTTATCTCTTATAATTTTTATGCATCTAAGATCGTTTTAAACAAATTTTTGTAATTAGCTACATTTAATTAACATTTATAACAACAGGGGGGAATAAATACCACAATGAAAACAAAAGACGCTATACTTATTTGTTATAAGATTATTTAAACATTACCTCAAAAATAAGAAACTTAATCAACTTTGACTTTTTATAAAAGATGCTGGAAATGCCCTCCTCTTTCTGCGATACAACCCTCTACTCTTCTTCTCATAGACTGCCGTACGCGTTCTAATATTCCGGGATTGTTTCTTACCGTTTGAAAGGCATCCATAATTCGTCCAGTTAGAACTTCGATGGAAGGCACTGGTCCTGCATCATAAACTAGACTCTTTACATGCCCCCATAAAAAGAAGTCCAGCGAGTTGCAATCTGGGGACCGTGGGGGCCAAGCAATTGGACCTGCTCTGCCAATCCACCGATTGGGAAACACTGTGTCTAAATAATCGCGGACGGTGACTCGAAAATGAGGGGGGGCCCCATCGTGCATAAACCACATTTGTTGACGAACGTGTAAAGGCACATCCTCCATTAATGCAGGCAATTCATTCTGTAGGAAGTTTAAATATGTGTCACCATTTAAAATTCGCGGTAAAATAAAAGGACCAATTAAAGTATCTCCTACTATTCCTGCCCATATGTTTACGCTAAACTGTTCCTGGTGTCGAGATTCTCTGATCATGTGTGGATTTTCTAGTGCCCAAATATGAACATTGTGGTAATTCACTACTCCGTCGCGTGTAAATTGAGCCTCGTCGGTAAAAAGGATACGAGATAAAAATTCAGGATCCACAGTACACTTGCGCAGTATCCATCTGGAGAACTGCAAGCGCTGTGGAAAGTCTCGAGGAAGCAAACCTTGGACGCGCTGAATATGATATGGGTATAGCATGTTTTCGTGTAAAACCCTCCAGACAGTTGAACGGGAAACATCCAAATGCCGTGCTATTTGTCGAGTACTCATACCAGGGTTTTCGTCGATAACATTTAAAATCTCTTCATCAACTGCTGGGTTGCGTGCTTGTCTTGGTCTACCAGTATCGTGCATTGGAGTCTGAAATCTGCCGTATTCCCGAAGGTGTTGATGGGAATTTATAAAAGTTCTGTAGTTGGGAAGCCGGCAATTAGGAAATCTTAGCGCGTACAACCTCTGAGCATTAAGCCCGTTACCATTAGCCAGACCATAAACGAAATGGATGTCAGCCAGATGTTCAAATGAATATGGTCCATTTTCCATTTTAATGTTAAACAAATCAAAAAATATACGATAAGTTATAAACCAACTTTTAAATAATGTCAAATGCATAAACCAACTTTTAAATAATGTCAAATGCTTCAAAATAAGCGTAAACGTCAAAATGAAAATAGCAGTCAAAGCCCACTTGTTTTTTTTTTATTATTTCATTGAAAAATTTCAATTAAATATGGCGAATTACAAAAATTTGTTTAAATTTTTTTCTCGATAACGATCTTAGATGCATAAAAATTATAAGAGATAAAAAAGTTTATAAACAAAACAAAGAATGTACTGCATATTTTAGAATCCGCCAGCAGCGCACTATAAAAAAGTTTATGCGGAGAAAAGGGAGCATGACCCCTGAAAAAATATCTCCCTGTAGATTCTTACAATCACTCGGTATACTAGATGATGTAAGCCCTAAAGCGTAATCTATGTTTTAAATTTTATCTTAATATCTCAAAAACTAAAAGAGCTATGAAGGAAAAAATAAAATTTTTTTGAAAATTTAACACTCTGTAGATCGGTGACGAAGCGTTTGCGGACACATGCTTATAGGAAAAAAAAGGCTTATTTTGACCTGGCAAATACGCCCCTAAAATCTTGATACTGAGTTTTGAGACACCCTGTATATTAAGTATACACTTTTCTTATATTTAATTTCTTCAAAGTTTGGTTTCCTTAACCCCTAATCTGTTTTAATTACTTTGTTCAAAACGTGTCTTAGCATGCTGAAACCAGTTTTTGTAAAAATTTTCAAAATCTTGATCTGTAAGTTCTTTAAAATTAGTTCGGACAGCATCTAAAATAAAAAAAAATGACAATCACTAATAGATACAGTGATTAAATTATTACCGGAAATTTTTCTGAAGACTTGAATATTCATGATCGAGGAAAAATTTACCGTTTATTAATTTAAGCACGTGGGATTTCGGTTAGAAAATTTTAAACTCATTTATTAAAGAACCTACGTACAAATTAATTTTTTTATTAGAAATGACATATATTCTAGAAATGTCTTTGAAATGGCGTTTCAGGAAAATTTTCATTTATTAATTTTACCACAAACGTCAAAAATTTCCGGTTATTCTGTGGGTTTCAATGGTAACCGAAGAAAAATCAAGCTTCTGATTGGTTGAAATTAAGAGTGTAAAATTTTCATTAAAATTTTTAATTTGATTAAATACAAATCTGATGTATTTAATATAATATAGTATTGCCAAAGAAAAATTAAAATCTACCTGTTATAAGTGAAGTGAGTTTTAAAGTTTTTTTTTTGAAGAAGTAGTCCAAACTTACTTACTTAAAGTTTTTGTTTTGTAGTTTCCCTTGGCACCAGTCCAACTTAAAAACTGCCCCACATAATTGGTGAAGACCTTTTCCAAACATCTGTACACTGCATCTTTCAAATTTCTTCCTCCAGTTAGTCTCAAAAAATGTATCTAAAATTTCAAAACACTGCTATTCTCACTTATGATTTGTGTGCAATTTCTCATAATAATTTTCTTTTTAAAAATAGCAAAAAATGGACAAAGGTCCCCAACTATAGGGTATCGGAATTGGCTTGTGACATACATTCTCATTCTACTGATTTGGAACCCGTAACTATATAAAATTTACTCGTGTATAGGTTATACGAATGAAAAATTTCTGTGTAGGTTTCGCAAACACATTTTTTACTAGTAACCTATTGCTAGTACTAGATGCCTACAAATGAAACTTCAATTAACTTTAGGGAGTACACTATCTTAAGTTGTCTATTGAATTAACTTGCAAAAATTGTGTCTGCAAGCCTATCCAGTGAAAACTTTGGAATATCTGCCGTTATAATACCGTATGCATGCGCTTTTTGCTTTAATTTTGTTAATTTTTTTGGAAGGGGTTCTTTCAGTTTAGTCTCCAGTGACGTGTAGTACCACACACAAGACACACCAATACAAATTAAATAATAAAATACCTAGGTTATGTTTTGTGTTTAACAGCACGACCTCCATTTCCAAAAATTACCTACCTAACAGAGAACAACTTGTTCTCTGCTAAAAAGTACCTAAGCATGCATAAACTTTTATTAAATTTAATGTAACCTACCTTATTTCTTAATAAAACACTGTCCTTCACTCTTTTAAAAGAAATGCCAAGCCAAAATAAAAATGGCCGATCCGATCTGACTCTGAGACCGAAAACATAACCCCCCCGACCGACGCGTGGCGTACCTATTTGAAGCAATGATTGGGCAGCACAATTGCAATTACAAAAAGACATTCATAAACCAACATTGCTGCTAAGTTGCTATGTAATTTGCCTGAAACTTTCTAAACTGAAGATTGCTAAAATATTGCACGTTACAGGTTGCCCTTGAAACATTTCTCTAAATTTATATATCGAACATAGCATAGAGAATCCGAAAGCTAAGTTCCAACAATATTTAATATGAAAGGTTTCAAAAGTCAACGTTGCGGGAATTAACTAAATAGAAAAGTTGTTTTAGAGAGTTCCACGGTGTTTACCTATAAGCTTTCAAATACAATATTGCTCTTGCAAGAATTTTGAAGGAAGATTGCAATGTTGCGAATGCGAGTGTGAGGTTTTTTGCTTGGTGGGCGCCGCCCCAGGCCCAAAGAAATGTTGCCGCCCCTACTTAGAATATCATATTAAATATTAAACAATTTACTACAAATATTAAAAAACACAATACCTCAAAAAAAAAATGTATATATCCTTCAATTTCTTTGAGTTTTAGCCATATTATATTTCTAAAAAACAATATTTCAAATAAAGAAACAAAAAAGCACAGACAGAAATATGAAAATTGTTCAAAAAGGAATGCTGTTTTACGTCATTACAGTGTCACCAGTAAAGTCCGCATCATATGGATTTTTTTTATTAATAGCTTTATTCAAAATTTGACTGGCATCAATTTCTGCTTCGATCAAGATGAAAATTAAGCAAAAAAATAGTAGTCACGTGATTCGCATTATCTGTCATATTTTAATTTTTTCCAAAAGATAATTCAAAAGGGTTATTTGCGAAAATATCGAAAAAAAGTTATTGAAAAAAGTTTTTTTAAATGCAGTTTCTAGCCCACATGCAAAATTTCAGCTGCATAAGATAATTTTGATTTTTTACCCATATTTTGTAAATTGCACCACTTTTGCAAAATAAGACTCAACGCAACCTACATAAAACTTTTTAGTTTTGACAATGCTTTATTTCAGATACATTTTCTTTAAAGTAGCGCCATATTAAATGTGTTGCAAATTTGGTCGCATGTGATGCAAAGTTCATTTGTTTGTGACCCTGTATAAGGTAACTTCATAAAATAAGTATTTTTGAAAACGTAGTTTGTGTCTGAAAGTAAAAAAATAAAAAATAAAATAAAGGGGTTTTAAATTAAATCGTTGAAAATAGATTAACTTTATGTTAAGTTAAACTAAAATTTATTTTCCACTTAATGAACACTTTACTGATGACACTCTGTGTTCTTTTTTGTCTTAATATTAAGGTGTATTACTTTCAGACACAAATTACGTTTTCAAGAATACTTATTTTATGAAGTTACCTTACACAGGGTCAAAAACAAATGAACTTTGCGTACATGCGACCAAATTTTAATAGCCCAATTTTGATTTTGTAGAAAAACACACATTTAATATGGCGCTACTTTAAAGAAAATGTATCTGAAATAAAGCATTGTCAAAACTAAGAAGTTTTATGTTATGTAAGTTGCATTGAGTCTTATTTTGCAAAAGTGGTGCAATTTACAAAATATAGGTAAAAATCAAAATTATCTTATGCAGCTGAAAGTATGCATGTGAGCTAGAAACTGCATTTAAAAAAACTTTTTCTAATAACTTTTTTTGATATTTTCAGAAATAACCCCACTTTTGAATTATTTTTAAAAAAAAATTAAAATTTGACAGATAATGCGAATCACGTGCCTATACTATTTTTTTGCTTAATTTTCATCTCGATCGAAGCATAACTTGATACCAAAGTCAAATTTCGAATAAAGCTATTAATAAAAAAAATCCCATATGATGCGGACTTTACTGGTGACACTGTAGGTACGTATGTTATCTTTACGTTAAATATTTTTTATTTAATTTTTATATCAATAATAAATATTTTTTTCACCTAAATGTGTTTTAAATGTAAAAAATGAAGTTTGTTTTTTTATTTATGAGTTATTATAAAAAATGTCGTAAGTGGATGAAAAAATACATATTTGTCTTTTAATTTTTTTATTGGATCGACACGACGCGGCGCCGTTTCAATTGACTTCCCGCGCCGGTTCAAGGTGTCCCATCCGCCCCTGATAGAATCGACATGTTTCGAGTGTAGAGACACTCATCATCAGGAAAATGAAGCAAATAGTGAAAAGCTGATGTTGTTAGCAGTAGAGAAAAATGTATTTTGTTTTTATTCTGAAGTGACTTTTGCCAATAGATATAAGAGCACTTCATTTTTGACAGAAAAATTATCACTTATTAATTTCATTAAGTTAATAGGAACTATTAAAATTATCGCGATAATCTCCCGTTGCTATAAGCAACGTAAACAAAAATGAGCCTTCTAATTGGTTGAAAATAAATTTATGTAATTTTTGTCAGTAAATAATTTAAATTTTTAAAAACTGAACTGTTGAAAATTTTATTTTTTCTTTCTATAATAAGCGATAGAATAAAAATTAAAATTTAGTAAAAATACCAATTGGGGTCTCAAACTAAAGAGAACTCGTCAAATATATGTGGCTATATAAATTGTTTATTTTTTTGTGTCGAATAAGCGGATGACTTTTAATAGAAAAAAATTTCACTGATGCGGCGCCCCCTTTATATAAGTAAATAGTGAATAATATTATTTTATTTATTTAAATCTTAGAAATGCACGAAAATAATAAAATCTCAATAAAACGGCTATTCGACCAACAGCCTATATATCACCAATGACGATCAAACAAGCTCCATCACCGGTAATAATAAAACTTGAAAATTATAAAAGGTAACGACCGTATAATTAATTATTTTCATTGCTGCTTATTACCTATAAGACTTATCCATACAGCAGATTTTCTTAAATTTAAAATGGAAGACGCACCTTAAATCTTTTATATTATGAAATCAACGTTACAACATTTATCATGCAATATAGTTCATTATCAATTATTATTCAGAATGTGAATGGCGAAAAATTCTATAAGGAAAAATTGGGTTTGTTCGGATTTGTTAAGTTTATGGCCAGTATATGCCTTTTTCTCAACCCTCACATTTTTGATAATTTTGTCTGCGTCCAAAATATAGGTGGATCAATAAAGCTATGGCGCGTCGTGCCACGCCGTTTTGCGGGGATGACTCACTTTCCTGGCTTAGTCATTCACCTCGCATGAATATTTAATTTACTTCCAAATAAGCCCACAAGTTGTATAACAAATAAATAAATTTATATTTTAATTTGCCGTCGTGTTAAAACCTACGTGGTTATTTTTCTCAATTCCTTATTTAAAGAGAGTTTCTGCGAGCAAACTACAAGGGCTGCTACATATAAGTTCTAGTACACGAAGTATATTTTTTTAATGTCTACGATTGAGGCATATGTACATACAGGGTGTCCGGAAATGCCGTGGGTATAGCGGATGTTTCTCAAAAGACGTTCACTCCTTTAACTTTTTTATATTTATAGATATTAAAATGAAATTGTGAGATTATGCATAAGAAATGAGTCTGCATTTATTGGCATAATTTTTAATTTGTTAGAACTTCCGGTTTGACCGGAAGTGACCTTGACTTTGATATTTTAAATGGGACATCTTGTATATTTTTACTTATTTGGGTTCAGCATAACATTCTGAGTAAAATGACACCTCACTTCACTCATTTTTGACGTGTTATAACATTTTTATGTTTATTTTTTATTTTCAATCTAGAGTGCTACAAATTAATTAAATCTGTTAATTTATAGTCAAGTAGTACATGAAAATTATAATATATGTCATAATAATTGACTTTCTAAGTTTCACAAGCGTTTAAAAAACTAAATTTTGTTTTCTTGACGTTTGTTCCATTTTTCAAAATGGAACGATGGTGGTTCCCTAGGTTATTTAATACGAGCATTTTTTTTCCAACAATTTGATACCACACTGAAAAATTTGCCTTAAATCCCAATCGCAAATTTAAAAGCGTTATGCATTATATTGCCCCCCTCTCTTTTCTAAAGAAATATAAAGGCGGCTTTGAAAAACAATGGAATGGTTTTGAATGCAATACGGCTTTAATTTAAAGTTGCTAGTTTATGAAACATACAATACATACAATACAAAGAATTTTTCTGGTCACTCCAAAAGTTTGGAGCAAATCAATTTGTTCATTTCTAGTAAAACTAACCATTTTATCTGATTTACAATGTAAGTTTAATAAACGAATGACATTACAATTTAATTTAAAACCATATATTGGTTTTCAAAACCATTCCATTGTTTTTCAAAGCCGCCTTTATATTTCTTTAGAAAACATTCACCTTTGACAGGGCGGCAATAATGCATAACACTTTTAAATTTGCGATTGGGACTTAAGGCAAATTTTTTCGTATCAATTTTAAAAGAGCATAAGAGTGTATGGTATTAAATTGTTGAAAAAAAAATACTCGTTCTAAATCCATCCTAGTGAACTACCATAGTTACATTTGGAAAATGGAGTAAACGTTAAGAAAACAATGTTTCATTTTTTAAACGCTTGTGAAACTTAGAAAGTCAATTATTATGACATAATTTTAATTTTCATATACTATACTTGACTATAAATTACAGATTTAATTAATTTGTAGCACTTAGATTGAAAATAAAAAATAAACATAAAAATGTTATTACGTCAAAAAATGACAATAAGTGAGGTGTCATTTTACTCAGAATGTTATGTAAACCCAAATAAGTAAAAATATACAAGATGTCCCATTTAAAATATTAAAGTCAAGGTCACTTCTGGTCAAACTGGAAGTGCTAACAAATTGAAAATTATGCCAATGAATGCAGACTCATCTCTTATGCATAATCTCACAACTTCATTTTAATATCTATAAATACAGAAAAGTTATAGGGGTGAACGTCTTTTGAGAAATATACCCGGTATATTTCAAAGGGATATTCAAATAACATATAAAAAGATGAAAAAGTTTTCATATAAAATGTAGGTCCTTCAAAATGCTTATAATACTTAGCCCCCCCCCCCCGTGGTCAAGAGAAATTGCTGGAAAATACTTTTAAGTTCCTCATTTCGCCGCAAGGGGGCACACTTAAAAATTGTTTTTTTAAATTCTAAATTTCTCCGAAAATTCCCACATTAAGGTATAACTCTGAATACATCATTGGAAAGCTTAGACAATTCTGCATCATTTTAGTTTAAGGCTCATTGGCGTACCGACCTTGATAAGAGTGGGAGAAGCTATTGAAAGTGTAAACATTAAAATCGCTGTAACTTTTAAACGACTTATCCGATTTTACTAAATTTAAGCTTGTTTGGAAGGAGAAAATAAGCATCTTCAATTGCCGTATCCAACAGTACACGATAGTGTTTAATAAAATTGCTAGAGGGCGCAATTTGTAATAATAACAGTTTTTTCGATTTTATCCCGAAAATTCAAATCATACGGTATAACTATGACATCATAATCGAAATGTAGATGAAATTTGCAAGAAAAGATGTAAAGACCGCAGTTCGATATCTCTGTTCGTTTCAGAGTTATTGCCAAAACAATAATTTTTAATACAAATTGCGCCCTCTAGCAATTTTATTAGAAACTATCGTGTACCATTATATAACCGTGTACCATATATAAGTTATAGGGGTGAACGTCTTTTGAGAAATACCCGGTATATTTCAAAGGGATATTCAAATAACATATAAAAAGATGAAAAAGTTTTCATATGAAATGTAGGTCCTTCAAAATGCTTATAATACTTAGCCCCCCCCCCCCCCCCCGTGGTCAAGAGAAATTGCTGGAAAATACTTTTAAGTTCCTCATTTCGCCGCAAGGGGGCACACTTAAAAATTGTTTTTTTAAATTCTAAATTTCTCCGAAAATTCCCACATTAAGGTATAACTCTGAATACATCATTGGAAAGCTTAGACAATTCTGCATCATTTTAGTTTAAGGCTCATTGGCGTACCGACCTTGATAAGAGTGGGAGAAGCTATTGAAAGTGTAAACATTAAAATCGCTGTAACTTTTAAACGACTTATCCGATTTTACTAAATTTAAGCTTGTTTGGAAGGAGAAAATAAGCATCTTCAATTGCCGCATCCAACAGTACACGATAGTGTTTAATAAAATTGCTAGAGGGCGCAATTTGTAATAATAACAGTTTTTTCGATTTTATCCCGAAAATTCAAATCATACGGTATAACTATGACATCATAATCGAAAAGTAGATGAAATTTGCAAGAAAAGATGTAAAGACCGCAGTTCGATATCTCTGTTCGTTTCAGAGTTATTGCCAAAACAATAATTTTTAATACAAATTGCGCCCTCTAGCAATTTTATTAGAAACTATCGTGTACCATTAGATACGACAATTGAAGGTACTTCCAAACAAGCTTAAATTTAGTAAAATCGGATAAGTCGTTTAGAAGTTACAGCGATTTTAATGTTTACACTTTCAATAGCTTCTCCCACTCTTATCAAGTGAAAGTGTAAACATTAAATTCGCTGTAACTTGTAAACGACTTAACCGATTTTACTAAATTTAAGCTTTTTTGGAAGAAAAAGGTAGATGAAAAGGATGAAAAAGGAAGATGCTTATTTTCCCCTTCCAAACAATTAAATTTAGTAAAATCGGATAAGTCGTTTAAAAGTTACAGCGATTTTAATGTTTACACTTTCAATAGCTTCTCCCACTCTTATCAAGGTCGGTACGCCAATGAGCCTTAAACCAAAATGATGCAGAATTGTCTAAGCTTTCCAATGATGTAATCAGAGTTATACCTTAATATGGGAATTTTCGGAGAAATTTAGAATTTTAAAAAACAATTTTTAATTGTGCCCCTTGCGGCGAAATGAGGAACTTAAAAGTAATTTCCAGCAATTTCTCTTGACCACTTTACTCATAAAAAAATCTTTCCGAAAGTTGTACGATTAATGGTTTCCGAGATAAAGCCGACGTCCTCGCTTATTTGACCACCCGGTACCGCCTACTTGTGGGGCCCTAAATTTTTTTTTAGAAGACTATTTATATAGTTTATTTCTTTTATATTATTTTACAATTTATTGATATTCGATCGTTTAAGATACCGTACTGTGACAAAATACAATAAATAGAAACATATTATTGTTTCTGAAAGTACCTATACTGTATTTTTAGTAGAGTTTTACATCAAATACCACAGGGGCAAAAAAAACATTTTTTTTAACTAAAATTTTCAACAATAATTTTTAAATTAATAAGCTATCAAAAGAGTAGGTATAGAATTTGTAACCTTATTTATTGTTAGTATCGTTACCTATAGTAAAATCTATACAAAAAATACTCGTTTTTTTAGAGTGTTAAGTTCCTCGGTAACTTTCTAGTTATCACCGCCCTGGCCGGGGCCCCTTATTTTGATTTTGTGGCCGGGCTATAGCAACCTAAGAACCCCCATAAATCCAGGCCTGCAGTGACTTCATAATCTCTTGTCTTGAAGTATGCGTTTCTAAAGAAAACACCCCGTCATTTGCATTATATCTAAATTACATTCGACTCAAATGTTAACCTTAAGGCGGCAGTATCAACATGCTTGCCAACCTATAACCTATTTCGCGTAGATTTATTTATGTTTTCTAGCTTTTATACAAAATTTAAAGAAAATCAGTATCGACTTGATATTCTATAGGTAATAATTGACATATTTAATAAATATCAGGGAATTTCATAACTTACTTTAGGAGAATTGTATAGCGAAAAATATCGGGTAAGATTTTTTTTAACATTATTATGTCATTGTCACTCATTGTTCTTTCACTACACAAAATTAGCAACGAAATAAATTGATATTTTTGTAATATATCGGATACTACCTAAATAATGTACAGACGATATTGATTTTCTTTAAATGTTAGTTATTAAAATAATAAACTCAAAAAATCAACGCGAAATAGGTTATAGGTTGGCAATAGATTGAATGACGTTGAGAATTCAACCTTAAAGGGCCTCACAGAAGGTTGCGAAGTCTTCGCCAAAAAATATGGATATAAACTTTGCTGGATATAAGATAAAGGTTTAGACGTTGTTTGTCTTATTGTAACATATTTTTAATTTAGGCTTTTTGTGAGGACTGGCCATGGGAAATTCTATGGAACATTCTACTTATTTTTTATGTTTGGCGAGGTCCTGCATGGTATGCTTTAAAAGCGTCCTACATCGACACTAGATGGAGCTTCGCGCTTTGTCCTCTTGACGGTGTCCCTGTATACCTACTGGTTCAAGTAAAACTTGTTTCCTTTTTTTTGTCGAATCCTATATATAGCCTCACTGATGAGCCTTAAATTGATATGGCAAAACGCGTCTGGGGATGGATCTGACGTGTCGAAATGATACTATAAATAAAGCTAGAAAAAAATAAAAACCAAAACTAAAATTTTCGATTTTTTCCAAATTTCTTCGGAAGTGCTCGAAATTTCCAAATGTTTCAACAGCTTGTGAATTAATCAAGTCTAAATAGCGCAACTTTGCCCTGATTTAACCTTTGCTGTATACCGATTACGGGATCCCATGCAATGGTAAGCTTTGAATTTGTAACATCCTGTATATATTACACTTTACACTATAGGATACTTAGATAAATATAATTCCAATTTTCAGAAAAATTATGAAGTTATCTTGCTTTATGTACGAAAAATTATTCGGTACCTTTTCGTTTCCAGTTTACTTCGTTAAATAACTTATTTTTGAGAAACCTAATGAAGAACAAAGCTTGATTTAAAATAAATGAAGGTTGTCCGGTTCAAACAGGCTAAGTGCCATTTTAGTTTTTTTTCATCTTTTTGCATAAAAATATTCCATTTCCAAAGTGCCATCGGACGTGTCCTCAAAAAATTCCAAGTGCCGCTTACCGCGTATAGTAGTGCAATCAATTTGGCAAAGTGGGAGAACCTACAAATCACATGCCTTATTTCGGTACAAACAATAAGCTAAGTAATAAATTAAAATTATTAGTTTAAATCATGATTTGCCCATAATAATATGTAGGTACTTTAAGTTTTTGTACAAGTTTATTTTAGTTCATAAGTTTGGTATTAAACCGATTTTTTCTCTTAAAACCCTTTTTTTTTATCGTGACACTTGGAATGTTTCTTAATTTATTTTTCTTATTTTATACACATTTTTTGCAATAACCTTCGAAACAATAAGGCTAATCTTACAATAATTAGTATAACATGTTTTAATAAAAAGTATAATCAAGACTTATATATATTTTACCCTTTTGGAAATAAAACCACTCAAAATTTCATTTTCCTTAAATATCTCTGTTCTTTAATTTTGGCACTTAGCCTGTCTGTACCGGACACCGGACACCCTTCAAATGAATATGAAGTAACCGCCAATAAAATTTTAAAGAACTCAGTCCCAATGCTCTTAATTTAACGACCGTTTGTGAAATAAAACTACAATAACTTAAAGGTGCCTCTATTTATTTAAAAACAATTAAATCAGTAATTTTATTACGAATTTAATATAAAAGAACTATAAAAATAAACTCTGTTTCACACACACTGCAACAATAAGATCATTATTTTAACCTTTACGTTATAAAAAATTATAAAAATATCAATCAAAATGCGTCTTATAATAGGTATATTATACATATTTAGGTATAACGGCCTAAATTTTTTTTCAAGTTAATATTACCACTTTTATAGTATACTTACAGACGTAAGCAAAAACAATAGCATAAACTCTAGTAAAAAACTATAATTCTTATTTTTAATCAATTAAACTCAACTTGAAAAAAATTGAATGCCGTCATTAGTAAACATTAAATATAACACATTTATTCTACAGTGCTGTAACAAGTGATGCAATTTTATGCTATAGTAAAATCCAAAAACCAGGTGACCAGAGCTAAAACAATAGAGTGCACCACAAATTTGCGGTTTGAAAAAAGTTTTTCCTATCTTTAAAGATGAATAACTAGTAACCTCAGGAATTAAGGGTGGCCAAATTTCTATTTTAAAACAGAAATATCGTCAAAAAAACTGAATTTTCATGCATGAAAGTGATAAAATAGCCTTAAATTTAAGAACCTGCGAACTGAACATTACGCAGTATCTGACTATGCTTTGGATTTAAATTAACTCCAATCACTTAAGCTTTATAAGCTAAAGATAAAGTAATTATTGCGAAAATAGGTCATTTAAAAAAAATTTTACAATCACTCTTTCATTAAACGTGAAGCGGTAAAAAATGTGAGATACAAAAAATATATGCGATAATTTACCCCTTAGTTATGGTAACTAAAAGAAAAGTGTGTGCTTAAGAGCAAATAATACTCGTCACGTATTCGCCATTTCATTTTCTTATCAGTAAATTATATTATTATTCCAAAAAGCGGCCAAATATCCTAGTTTGGGTAGCAATTACCTACATTTTTAATTTTAAAAAATTAATAAAAGCATAAAACGAAATTTGGTTAAATTGGCGCATATTTCTTTTTCTGCTTTTATTAATTTATAAATCCAACCTTTTTTAACGTAAAACGTAACGTAATTGTACTCCAGACACGGGTATTTTTGGATAAAACGAAGAAGTAACGAAATATTGATAAAAAACGAAATGGCGAAGGCGCAATGTTTGCTTTTAATCTTATGGCCAGTTTTAATTACTTTTTAGTTGTTTTAAATGGTTTTCGATTTTGTAACATGTAATTTTTGGTAAAAATTAAAATTTATTATGCGGGAATGGAATATTTAGGTATAATCCACCAGTTTCAATTTCTTTTTAAATAAATTTAATTTATATTTTACATTTAGCATTACCTTTAACAGACAATAAAAATGTACCGTTATCTTAATTAAGGTGCATGATCTATTACAGGAACGTATCGCAAGAGGGGGGGGGGGGGCATTTAAACCCCTCAGAATCCATATATTCCAAGCAAGAAAATATACATTTTCTTAAACTGTTTAATTTTAAAGAAAACTTTGTCTGCTAAACATTTTTCATTATTTGTATTTAATACATAATATAATAAATTACAACAAAAACATTGAAATTTTAAATTTGGCCACCATCATTCTGTTTCTCCATGTTTGTAAATAAAAACCTTTATCCAAACGAGGTAAGTACCTTTTTTTTTAGGTATTCATCCTTACAAAAATTTAGAAATTCCAATAATTTTTCTGTAGAGTTAAGAATTTTTTTTTAATTTGAAAAAATAGTCTATACTTTAAGTGGAGTGTATGTTTAAAAGGGAAAGAAATAAGACACTTTAAGTCTTCCTCCACTAGTATATTAAAATAAGTTTTAAGGTTCATTAAAGGGTTCTCTACATGTTTCGAATGTACATTCATCATCAGGAAAATAGAATAAGGAATATAGAAATACGCAAACAGTCCTAAACGAGATACGAGACGATGGAAAAACAAGCAAAGTATTTGGAAAAATGTCCAACGTAATGATATAGACCTAACGAGAGGCCATTCGTGAAATATTGGCAGAAAATAAGTTATAAAGTTAATATAGCAGTAAGCTAAGTGTCATATTAGTGAGACAACACCATGTTAACGCTATGTTAACTTTATAACTTATTTTCTGCCAATATTTCACGAATGACCTCTCGTTAGGTCTATCATTACGTTGGAAATTTTTCCAAATAATTTGCTTGTTTTTTCATTGTCTCGTAGCTCCGTTAGGAGTGTTTGCACCTATTGTATTTCTATATTCCTTATTCTATTCTCCTGATGATGAATGTATATACATTCGAAACATGTAGAGAATTTACCCTTTAATAAACCTTAAAACTTATTTTATCTACAACCATTTAATAATAGGTGCATAATACTTCTGATAATAAGAGCATTATGCTATCCATAATACAACAAGTGTAATTATCATAAAACAACAAGTGTAATTATTATATTTCCCATATGAACTCAACTTTTTTTCTGATAATAAGAGCATTATGCTATCCATAATACAACAAGTGTCATAAAACAACAAGTGTAATTATTATATTTCCCACATCAACTCAACTTTTTTTCAGGCACTGTATAAATGGATGGTTTTAGATAAAGTACAGTATTTGACTCGCGTCTAATGAACCCTAATACACTCGGATGATTTACAACACTCGCCTTTGGCTCGTGCCGTAAACTTCATCCTCGTTTTATTATGGCCTACATTATACGCTCGTTAAATAATATACTATTAATATACCAGTGGAGGAAGACCTAGTGTCTTATTTCTTTCCCTTTTAAATTTTTTTTTGTCTCTAAAGATGGACATTATGGACAACCAGTAGCCACAGAGATTGATGGTGGCCAAATTCTAGATTTTTATTTTTGAATACCAATATGGTCAAAATGCCCTGAGGGTATGCATGAAAGTGGTACAACACCGTTAAGTTCTACATTAATTTGTAAAATGTTTTTATTTGGATTCGTATCTGTAGTTTTTTATTGGGCTTTATGACGAATATTAGCATATATCCAACATACTTATAATCTTTGTTCATACACGGTGTCTCAATAAGGTGACCGTCTATTAGAATATTTCGGAAAGTAATGCCACAGAATATATAGCTATTGCGTAGCTATATATTCTGTGGTAATGCGATTTAAATCCTGCAAATTTGAAGTATGGGGTTTACGGAGACGCTCTCTTGAAACGAAATAACAGCATATTTTTTGTCCCTTTCCTCATTTCATAAATTCATTCAAAAATCCTATATTTTTTAAATTTTTTTAATAAAGATCAATAATCGGGTGTCACGCTTTTATCTTTGAAAATATATTAAATTTTAGGCGACACCCTGTTAAAGGTCAAAATTTGAGAAAAACATGTGCTTTTATCAGAATCGGATAGAGGAGGACAAGAAAATGTTTAATAGAGTTATTGAAAATGAAGAAAGGAACACAAAAAAATATATTTTACTGGTTGTTCTATTTAAAACAAGCAAATTTGAAACAACTTCCGGTATAACCGGAAGTCGCATATGGTCGCTTTAAGAGATTTGACACTTTACTTTCAAAATGTCTTTATTCCAAACTAACTTTTACAGTTCGTTACATGGAAAGTGACAACATACTGTATATACATATATAGAAAATAATAACCATAAAAAAAAATTGAAGTTAATCCAATTTAATTCATTAATAAAATCAATTGAAAACAAAATAGTATAAATAATTTAATTTAGTAAATATCTCTTTAATTGTTTTTTAAAAGTGCCAATTTTTTAATTTTTCTGATCTTTTTTGGAAGATTGTTATATTTTATTATTCCGTCATATAAAAGCGATTTTTTCCGAAATTACTTTTTACTGGTATAGTTTGATAATTTATACAACGTCTGGTGTTATGATTATGCAATGTCTTATTCTCCTGAAGTGTTATGTTTGATTTTTTTTTTCTTTTAAAATAATAGAGTGAATAAAAATTTTTAATTTCTAAATGTTTTGAACGAAGATTGAATAATGAAGAGAGCGTCTCTGAAAACTGCATTATCCAAATTTGCAGAATTCAAATCACTTCACTTTACGAAATATTCTAATGAAAGATCATTGTGACACACCCTTGTATATTATAGAGTCTAAGAATATAAAGATTATAAACACTAAAAATGTAGTGGCATACCTAATATTTTTATATATGGCTTGTAACGGATTTCGCGTACCCTAGTGAGTTTGTTTATTTGTGTATAGCTGATATATATATTCTACTAGATGACGTTACCGCATATTCATTACCTACCCTTTGGCTTTTACAAGGCGTTTGTAAATGCGCGGTTCCGTTTTCTGTGGAGCTGCTTTGGGCTCCCGGGAAGTCCTAATAAGGACGAAATGGCCGTCGTTGTCGAACCGCCGCAGGGTACTATCTACTATGCTTGGATCACTGATCACTGTGTATTTTATAGTGCTAGGATATCGAAATGGAACATCGATGTTGACCATCGATGTTAACATCGAAAGCTAACATCGATGCCTTAAAAAATCGGTTGTAAAACATCGATGTTTTGTAAACATCGATATTTTTATTAATAATGTTGGGAATAACCGAGTATTCAAGTAATTTTAAAAACTGGATGATAACAACCGGTTTTTTACTTCTCGAATACTTACTAATATTAATATTGGTGGTTCATCTACAGCCTGACGCTGCCCAGAAATTTTTTTGACTTCTAAAAAAAAGAAGCCGCCAGTTCCCTAATTCAATTCAAAAATTAAAAATAAGACTGCAACGCAATACGAAAGGCGGGAGAGACGTTTTAATTTTCGTTCATTTGAATTATAACCGAGTGATAACCGGATAATGGGTTTTTCACTCGTCGAGTGATCCCAACATAAAAAAAAAGATCTCCGGTACCATACTTATGGAGGGAATAAAATAAAAAAATGATTTTTATTAATATTGCATTGAAAATCGAAAGGTAAACATCGATGTCGAAAACATCGAACATCAGTAACAAAACATCGCCCAGCACTAGTATTTAATACAAAATATTATAAAACACAGTTACACAGGTTGTTGGCCACTACATTTTTAGTTTTCATTATCTTCACGGACGTTGACTGTATCTCCTAATAAAGATTATAGTTAATTTTTCGTTAAAATTGATAAAACCAGTTACAAGTAAATTGTTTAATATTCAGACAGGTTCTTTGAAATTGCTTTTCAAGTAAATACTATATATACACTAAAAAATATCTTTTAATTAAGTAACTACGTATTTTGCTTACTACTAAAATATACATTATTATTTATCTAATTATATTTAGCACCCTAGTTTAATATCACCAAATCTTGCAAAAATGTGGAGCAAGTATGAGCAAATATTTTTGACACTGAACATAAAATTTTTATACAGTATTGAATTTTACGTGGCGTTTGGCAAGCTATTTTTTACAAGTTGCCTTAGCTCGGAGCGATACCAAAAGGCACATTTTGCTAGTCGATTTTATCTTATTTAAAATACAAGTTTTATAAGTCCATTTGGGAAAATAGCTGACGGACGGCAAGTTTTCTAAAAATACGCCAGTGCTGTAAACATCCTTTGAAACGTGTAAGTGCCTGTTTTATATTGGTTATGTTTTCGCAAACTTTAAAACCATCAATTTAAAATCAATACGTAGACATTAACAGATTAAATAAGCCATACGCGATTAATTAAATGATCAAACAATAATAGATCGATTGTATAGTTAAGAGCAAACACTAATGGCGCATTCGCTATTTCGTTTTTTGATCAATATTTCGTTACTTTTTGGTTTTATCCAAAAATCGACCAAACACCATCTTTGAAGTACTGTAGTTTTCCATTAAAAAAGGTTCGCGGAAAGAGAAATATGGGGACATTTTACCATATTTCGTTTTTTGATTTTATTAAAATAATTTATCAACTAATTTTTTTAACTTAAAACTGTAGGTACCTAATTGCTACCCAATGATGGGTATTCCGTCATATTGATAAGAAAATTAAATTGCGAATGCGTCACTAGCGTTTGCTCCTAACTATGTAAAGTTAGAGATTTGACTACGGTTAAATCTAAATATTTCAGGCACCATCAGTTTTAATGAACTTAACCAGTTAGATTTAATGTCACGTTTCTTGGTTTAGCCAGAAACTAACAAATTAACTAAAAAAACCATAATGAAAAAGTGATCTGCATACTGCGTTTTTTTCCATCTTTGCAATATAATTTGGAAAATGCTAAGATTTTGCAGTTTATTATGCTGAATGCAGAATGGTCGAAAAATGTGTTTCGAAACTTAGACACGGTATTGTACGTGATTTAACAAAATCTAAATGTCAATATTTTTCAAAAGTTACAGTCCATCAAAGTTAATTTTTTTTATCTTATTTTTCACATAAAGTCGCCACAGTGGTTCTTTTCCCGTGCGTCATCACTTTTACGTCATCAAAATCGTATGAATCAAATCAAAATTACGAGACGAAAAAAGTCAAAACTAAGTTAAGTTCATAAAATGGACGTGCCTGCCTACCGTTTGACGTACCTACATAATATCACGAAAAATTATTATTTATTTTAAGTTTTGCCCGGCATTCTCTATTATCTAAAAGAAATTGACAAACAAATGTTTATATATTTAATACTATTTTTAAAGCTTAAAATCTATTTGTGTTTTATTGACTATTAAAATCGCAAAAGTCAAATTTTTAACATCCTTTCATTTAAGGGAATTTAGCCACTGCCGTAAACGTTTCAAAGAACTTTCACGGTTAGAATATTTAAAATAAATAAATTAGTTATTATAAAAATCCATAAATACTTACCGCCAAAACAGATGGTGGGTATAATTACCTCTAAAAAGAACTATTTTTAGAAACAGGAACAGTTCTAAGGCACACAGATTTACAAAATACGAATTAGATTGGCAGATCAAAATAAGGTTGACAATGACGTTCTAAAATACAACGGTTGTCAACTAAACAAATAAAGAAAGTAATTAACTGACGGTTATAGTTGTATCCTTGTCTAGCACGTTATATTATTGCGGAATTTTGGAGACGTTCTTTTATGCTTTTATTCAAACTTGTTACTGTAATAAACAATGATGCAGAGTTATTAACCACGTCGAGTCCTGATCGTTGATTGATGACGCACGGGCAAAGATCCACTGTGGCAACTTTACCTACCGCAATTATTTCTTCACCAATCCAATTGATGTTTGGCACAGAGATCTCATTTGATGATTTATATCATTCCCTTATAAAAATGTTGTTCTACCCAGTGGCGCAGCGAGGGGGGGGGGTGGGGGTTAATCCCCCCCCCAGACTAAGATGGTTTTTTACGGTTTTAGTTTTTAAAATTTTGAAATCCTGTTCTTTTTTTTTTTTGAAAACCCCCCCTAATACAAAATTCTGGCTGCGCCACTGGTTCTACCATGCCACTATAGAGGGCGCCAAGTTTTACTTATTATTTATTTTCTACCTGTCATATAATCTAAATTAGGTTATTGTCAGATTTATTTAAATTTAAAGCAGTAACCTAATTTTTGATGCCATAGGAAAAATTGATTTATTGGTAATAAAAATTTTTAAACGGTGAGATTTATCGACTCTGATAAATTTTTTTTATTTAATATTGTAATATCTTTAATACGACACATTTGTTTTTTTAATATCTGTCAAAACAAAAAAGATATGCGAAAAATAAACAATTGGTTTCAGGTGCCATCTGCCCTGATTTGGTGGCATAGTAGAGCAGCATTTTTGGAACATAGGTAATAATGAAAATAACCAAGTTGTCTCTATTCCTAACATCAATTTCATTGGTACAGAAAAAATTACCGTATGTTAAAAATAGGAAATAATCTGAAGGGTAGGAAAATTTTGTGATTAATATTTTTTTATTATTTGACTTACCTTACCTTTATTTTGCCACGTACAATAACGTGTCTAAGTTCCAAACACCCCGTATAACCTCAACATTTTATATCGATCAGAGACAATGGGCGAAAACAGAAAAATGCGATGTTGCCAAATGCTGAATGAACAAACTACCAGTTAACTAAGTTAGATGCGATGCATAAGAACAAGACGTTGATTTACTAATTATGGTTAATAAACTTTTGTTAACAATAAAAAAGGAAATTTAGATACTTTTTCATTTAGATGACATGGGATCAGATGAAAAACGATACATGTATACACCTGACAACCACCTATAGCACCAAACGAACAAAATATCTAATGTCTTACGTTTTATAAATAGCTTTTAGTTTATATCGTCAGTTAAAACGTTATTCTATTTTTAAAACATTTGACAACATTCTTTTGAAAAAAATAAACAATACCTACATAATGAAAAACTCATAGAAAGCACTGTTTTTGACCCAACAATAATGATAATAATAATGAATAAAAACTGCTATATTTGCCCCTCTCACTGGCGAGCATACAGCTCATTGGTAGACTGGCTAATGGAGGTACAGGTTAACAAAATACAAATTTTATTTAAAAAAAATGCATATGCACTCTTACTTAGAAGCAGCGATAAACACGTTATCGCAAAAAGTCTACTTTATATAGTAGATTCACGCTGGTGAGAACACACACTCATATGAACCTCCCAGTGGTATGAACAATCAAAATATTCAAAATGAATACATTAATATCCAGCAGTGTGAACAGTCAGGTGTCTCGATAGTATGAACAACTCTCATTGGCTGCTGTATGCCTCCGTGCAAGTCATATTTCTTGTCATTGGTTGACCTTGTGCGATTCAGGGGGTTCTCCGGCGCAGACGTCCATTGTGGAGAATTACCTACCGGCATGCGGCGGAAGAAAGTATGGAAATCTGTTTATTTTGAGTTAGTCTCTCGTTGTAGGTGGTCTGTTTAGTAAAAATGGTAAAAAATAAAAAGTTTCTGACTCTTTATGAGAAGTAATTAATCATAGAAGATTATCGGCAAAGTATGCGGATTACAATTTTATCAAAGAAATACGGAATAATAGCCACATCAACTGTTTGCTCGATTACCGAAAAGAAAGATGACATTTGTGCATCAAAGTTTCCGTTATGAAGGTTCTAGCAGCATTTAAGGTTAAATTCTCAACGTCATTCAATCTATTGCCAACCTATAAAATATTTCGCGTTGATTTTTTGAGTTTATTATTTTAATAACTAACATTTAAAGAAAATCAATATCGTCGGTACATTATTTAGGTAGTATCTGATATATTACAAAAATATCAATTTATTTCATTGCTAATTTTGGGAAAATCGTATAGTGAAAGAACAATAAGTGACAATGACATAATAATGTTAAAAAAAATCTTACTCAATATTTTTCGCTATACGATTCTCCTAAAATAAGTTATGAAATTCCTTGATATTTATTAAATATGTCAATTATTACCTATAGAATATCAAGTCGATACTGATTTTCTTTAAATTTTGTATAAAAGCTAGAAAACATAAATAAATCTACGCGAAATAGGTTATAGGTTGGCAAGCATGTTGATACTCCTACCTTAAAGTGGTTTCACAATGGTCAGAGCAGAATAATGTTGGCGTAAGTGACATAGAGAGCCTAGAAAATATTAGGTAGCTAGGAGGATAGCTATTCATGGCTCAGTTAGAAAGATTCAGGCAAAAATTTGATCTTATTTTAACCAACAAAATGTGAATCAGGGCAATACTCTGTTGAGATTTTAGGGTTAGAAGGATTGTGGGAATGTTTATAGTATTTGTTGGTATTCCTATATATGCCATTACCAGCCAAAACTTTTTAAGTTTTTTATGAAATATGTAAAAATTAAAGATCAAAGAGCAAAGAGGTACTACTTTCTTGGATTTACACTAATATTTACGTATTCAAGTATATCTTCGGTGGTCTAAACAGTCTCTATAGTATGAATATGTTCGACTTTCTTGTGTTCACACTAACGCGAGTCTACTGTACTTTTAATTTCATTTAAGTATTATAGCTATCTATGGCTGTACCGTACTGTAAAATTGTAAATAAAATGCCTTGCTCCACAAATTATTCCTAAGTATCTTATGTGCTGTCACAAATGAAACTATTCTAGCGTAAAAAAAACATTTCTACAATCAACCGTTTTATATTACGCCTCAATAGGCAACAATATCGAAAATTCTCAATTTTTGTGTTTTCCTTTACCAAACCAAATTTTATCAATTAAATTTTCACTTTTACCGGAAAAATTCAATTTTTATTTTTACTTTAGTTTCAGGTATTCGCATAGTCAATAATTGAGGTGGGCATAAGTGATAATAAAATTTTCGTATTTTTTTTTATTTTTGTGCTATTTTTACTTTAGTTTTAGGTATTTGCAAATTTAATATTGAGATGGGCATAAATGATAATTACCGAAACTTTTCGTATTTTACTTGACCAAATTGAATTTTACCAATTAAATTTTCACGTTTACTGGAAAAATTCTATTTTTATTTTTGTGCTATTTTTACTTTAGTTTTAGGTATTTGCATAGTCAATAATTGAGATGGGCGTAAATAATAATCACCGAAACTTTTCGTATTTTACTTGACCAAATTGAATTTTACCAATTAAATTTTCACTTATTTGCTTATTAAATAATGCATTATGGTAGAGTTGGGCGTACATTACAGTTACCTCAACTTTTCGGATTTTACTTTACCTTGAACAAAAAGTTAATTTTTCCGGTAAGATAGTTCAATTTTTCCGTTACTCTTTATCCAAAATTTAATTTGAGGTCATTTTTGACATAACAATGCACAAATGGCCGTTAAAACCGACTTTAAACAAACCAAAGGGTTTCTGACACCCTCAAATATAAAACGATTTACAAGAGCAAACACTAGTGATGATAATTAAGAAACAGCAAATAAAGACATTTTGTCAAACTTTCCATATTTCTTTTTCTGTTTTTATTAATTTATAAGTCCAACCTTTTTTTAACACAAAACTGTGGTTAATTGTACTCCAAAGATGAATATTTGGTCGATTTTTAGATAAAACGAAGAAATAACGAAATATTTATAAAAAAACGACATGGCGAATAAGTCAGTAGTGTTTGCTCTTTTATATAATTTTTAACACTTTCTTTTATTTTAACAAATGCCAATATCCTGTACGTCCTTTGACTAGCTAAGAAAACTAAACCACATTTTTAAATATAATTTCTATAAAAATAACTGTAGTTAATATCATGTATTAGATTTATTTGTTTCTTGATTTCCTTTGTAATTAAAAAAATATATAGTATTTAGTGTTAAAATAATTATTATCACAACTTAAAAATGTTATTACTTAAATCTAAACGTATATAATAATTACAATGCATTTCAATCCGCGTGCAAGCGTTCGTCCTGTAAGAATTTATATATTACTTTTTAAAATTTAATTGTAGCAATATTTAAATTATGATCAAACTAAAAATGGAATTGCGGCTAATTACACATGTGTACGCTGGCTGCTGGCTTCCAAAATAATGGATTCCTTGGAAATAGGTAGACAAAGACAGAACCGTTTCGTCCTTATTAGGCCTCGTCAGACAGCCGCATCCGCACATAAACTATTAATATAGAATTTAGAAGTGGTCGATATGCGTTAGCGCATACGGACGCAAAAGACACATTTATATCAAATAGGTATTGAGAAAATTGCCAATTACTTTGCTAAGTTGTCCAAAGAAAGTGACAAGTTTAAATTTGTCAGAGTTTCTGCTTCTAGGAAAAACTAAGTCAATATCCTTTATGTAAGTTTTTTTTTAAGATTTGGTCAATTAGATGCGAGTTATATCCATTGTTTACTGCAATTTGTTTTATAAGGTTTAGTTCTTTTTGAAAATTGATTTTATTTAGAGGGAGAGTTACTATTCTAATGATCATACTGTGAAAAGAAGCTAATTTGTGTTACATAGGGTGGCACGAGGAGTTCTGTATGAGAGGGTTTATCGAAAATGGAAAAAACGTGTCTATTATTTTCTTTTTTAATATTTAAAACGAGAAAATTAATGGAGTTTTTACTTTCGTGTTCTTTTGTAAACTTGATATTATTGTGTAGGCTGTTAATATATTCTAAAAATACTTATAACTGTCTATCAGTTCCGTGAGAACATGTTAACACATCGTCAACATACCTATGAAAATAAAGAAACTCTTTTAAAAGAGGATAATTGCTGATTTTATCTTTTATCTTCTAAAAATCCATAAATAGTTCAGCCAATAAGGGACTTTATTTACCAAGTTGGATTTACCCGCTATTGTAACACTTTCACTGTTTTACATCTTCAATAATCTAATTTTATTGCACCTTATTTATTTTCAATCGTTATTATTTCATTGCCATCTGACGAAACAGGCCTTTTTTGTTTTTAATATAGTGGAAAGTTGAAATTTGGTTTACTGTATTCCATAATACTATAATTATCGATTTTCACCTAGTATCGGCTAAATCAATTTTCAATATTTAAATTTAAAAAACACGTACCCAGTTCAGCATTGTAATTAGAAAACGTTTAGCATGAAAAGATACAATAATAATTGTTTTTTAAATCCCACTAACGGTATGTTCGGTATTCTAAGAAAAAAGATAATGTGTTTTGCCAAAAAGAAATCAAAGGAAAGTGGACTGTCAAACAGACGCTGCAAGCGGGTTAAAAACACTTTTGTTCATGCCCTAATATAAGAAAAAAAAGACTACCAATAAAAAAAATCTTTATGCTCTGCAATGCAATAATTTTGGAATAAATTAATTGAACATTTATGTCACACTTATACTCGGTGTTCGGGATAATAATGCACAAGGATCTCGTAAACCCTAGAATATACAAAAATTGTTAAATTAGAACTAAATTCTGCAACGTTGTGTTTTCAAATTTAAAAATTTCCGTCCGAAGATAGGTATTTGCCCAAAACCGAATTTTCGCTATTTTGTTTTTATTTTTTTACGATATTTCAAAATAAAGATTACTATTAGTTATTACCATTTTTCTCCTCTACAAGTTGGCGTAATTAGATTTTCAATCCGACGTTTCGTATTTTACAACCATAATCATCTTCGTTTTTTTTAAATACGAAATGTCGGTTTAAAAACCTAATTACATTAATTTGAAGAGGAGCAAAATGGTAATGAGAATGCAAACTTAATTTTGACATATCTCTTCAAATAGAGTCAGAAAAAAATAAAAACGAAATCGCGAAAATTCGGTATTGCCCAATCTTCCGATGAATTCGGAGTCAAATTTAATAATAATAATAATAATAAGTTTATTTAAAATTTAATAATATAATAAATATGTTTATGTTGTCTTCTATAAACTTATTCTTCAATCCCCTGAAGCTGAGCTTGTTAGGGGCAAATCTTATTTTTTGTTTTAGTATGTAAAATCATAAATCATAAATATGCATTAAAAATTAAGTTTTAAAGTAAAAATGTTAATTTATAGTATAAACGCAGTTCTTTTTGAAGAAATATAAAATTATTAATTTATAATTTTTAAGTAAAAAATATATTCAGAACAATATTAATTAATTAATTAATAAAAGCATTTCTAAAAATATTTTCAAATTGTCAGTTTTTAATATCCATGTTTTTATTTCGACTTAAAATTTTTTTAATGAAATCAATTTTTTAATTTTTGTTGGTAAATAATCGTTTAAATAAAAACATAAATATTTGAAATTTTTTTGTCCTATGGACTTATTTATTTTAGGTTTATGGTTATTTCATTTTTATGACATGTATTATGATTATGGTTTTTAAATTGTATAAGGTTTTTATTTTTAAATATATATATTAAGATGTTATAAATGTAAAGTTGTTTTATGTTCAACTTTTTTGTTTCTGAATATATTTCTTTTGATGGATAAAGATAATCTTTATTGAATATAATTTTTAGAAACCTTCCTTGTAGTATTTCTAATTTTTTAACTGAAATTCTATTTATTCCTCCCCAACCTGAAATTCCGTAATTTAAATGAGTTTTAACTAACGCGTAATATAATATTTCCATATGTCTTGTCTTACATTTAAACATTTTTTAATGTTTTTAACAATCGGTAGTAAACTTCTTAATTTTTTAATTAAATATTCTAAGTGAAAATTCCAATTTAATTTACTATCAAAAATAATTCCTAAATATTTTATTTTATTAACTTTAAAAATTTGAATGTCTTCATTTATTTGAATACTATTCATATTTCGTGGTAGTTTATTTAGGTTTAAAGTAAAATGAATATAATTTATTTCATTAAAATTAATAAAATTGTTAACAAATTGTTGTCAAACCAATTTTTTATAATTTTTAAATCTTTTTTAATTTTATTATTTAAGTTTTCCCAATTTGTATCGGTATAAAAAATTGTAGTATCATCTGCAAAACTATGAATTAGTCTATCGCAATTTATACTAAATAAGTCGTTAATATTAATATTAAAAAATAATGGTCCTAAAATTGTTCCTTGAAGAACACCAAACTTAAATACTTTTGGATAGCTTTTTTCTTTATCTATTTGAACATAAGTTGGTCTATTTTTCAGATAATTTTTAATTAATTCTAATTGCTTTCCTCTGAATCCAATATTTTCAAACTTTTTTAACAGTAAATTATGGCTAACTGTTTTGAAAACACAACTTTGCAGAATTTAGTAGGGCGCAACTTTTTTCTAATTTAATCATCTCTGTATCTTCTATGGTGCCACGAAAACTAAATAAATAAAAATATTAGGTCCAAAAATTTTCTTTTTGACTATTGTTCCGTTTTGACATAAGACATTTTATTATTTTCTTGCCGAGAACGCCGCCAGTAAGATTTGAAAGATAATACACAAAACTATCTTCAACCTATTCTAAATAAAATGTACGCGCTATTAACTTATACCAAATTCCATTTTCTGTACAGTTCTGCAGCAGTAGCTACTGCTCCTCCTGGAATGAACCTGACAAAATGATCACCAGCCAAAGGACCTACGGCGAACAGCCCCTCATGACCAACGACCTCATGAGTAAAAGGGTTTACATTAACTGGATTAGTCTTGGGATCGATTGCCCTGTCTGGAAAGATGCTCATGTTCAAGTGATCGGGCAGGAATGATAGGTTTGGTCGCGAACCGATTAATACGGCAGCAAAGGAAACTTTAAGCTTGAGTTCTCCAGTAGCTTTTGAAGACAGTTCGACAGTCTCCGACTCGGCATGGAAGTCTGTCAGAGAATGTTCCGGGTAGGCTTTGTAGAGGGGGTATGTGGAACCTCCGTCGTTCATCATTTGGTGGACCTAAAAAATTAAGTTTTAAGTTTACTTGAAAAGGCTAGAGTAGATGCGGACAAAAGTCTGCACCGGGGTAATAGTCCTGATATTGTCTAAGCGCCATTCACGTTATATCAATGTTGCTTCTCACATCTTATGGATAATGTGCTAGTAAACATAAACGTAAGTTCCGCGTTTCTGATGTACGAGCCCTGTCTCAGTGAAGTTGGCCCAATGCCCCAAAACATGATATTTGTGAATTTATTTAACGGCAAATAATTTTTTTTTTCAAATACGAGTATAATATTTTTGGTTTGTGTATGAAAAGGTAACAAAACCGACACGGCTATTTTTAAAGCGTTTTTATTTCGAAATTGTCTTCTTTGCAAAATGATTTGTGTATTGTATAGGAAAATACATGATGGAGACAACTTAAGTTGAATGGTCTGTTTATTCGCTTCGATAAGATAAAGGTAGGCTTTGTAAGACAAATGATACCATTTTACGTTGCTAAGAAGCCGATTTTGACGTTTAAATCAACTTTCAATGTACTGATGTTGTTAACAATTAAAAATGGCTCGTGGTAAAGCTGTTTCTGACGAAATAAGAAAAGTGATCATTCACTTGCAATTAAAAGGCCAAAATGCTTCCCAAATCGCTGGCAGTGTTAACAAATCGAGGTAAACAGTTGGAAATATTATTAAATTGTACAAAACAACTGGATATGTGGCTCAAAAACCCAGAACTAGAAGTCGCCCGCGTTATTCCAATACCAACTTAAGAGCCTTAAAACAAATTATCAAGGGAAATCGGCGTGCTAATTATAACGAATTAAAAATATTATGGAATCAGGCAACCACAAAAAAGTTTTCAAGAGCAACTTGTCACAGAGCTGCCCAAGAACTGGGACTTAAAATTTACAAGATAAGATTAAGAGACAAAGATTCAGAAAAAACAGACTAGCTTGGGCCAAAGAACACACATTATGGTCTCCGAACCAATGGAACTCCAATATTTGGAGTGGCGAAGCCAGATTTGAAGTACCTATGCGTTGGTGATAGTAGGAGTCGTGTCATAAGAACTAAAGAAGTATTTCAGAATGACTGTCTTAAAAAAAAAGTTAAGTTTCCGACAGCAAGTGGAGTCGGAAAACTTACACTTTGTGGAAGGTATGATGAATGCTGATAAGAACATTAATGTGCTTCAACATAACTTAACACCCCAAATTGAACAAATGCGTTTTTAAACAATATTGAATGTATCTTCCAACAACATGGTGCCGCTTGCCATATGGCTAAAAAAGTAAAAGATTGGATATTAGAAAACAATATTCCAGTTTTTAAATGAACGTCGAGTAATCCAGATCTATTGCCGATTGAAACCTTGTGGCATATCATGAAGAAAAAGCTCCGAACGAATCCCGCAAGAACCGTTCAAGAATTGCGAACCCGTCATCAGATGACTACCAAACATTAGTTGACACTATGCCAAGACGTATCGAAGCAGTAATCAGTCGAAAAGGCGATGTAACGCATTAGTGATTTGCTGCTGGTTTCGTTGATTTTTATTAATCGACAGTTTTTTTTGGAGTTGTAAGATATTTTTTCTGCCTGGTAGTCCTGGTACTGGTAGTGAATGTTCTACTAAAAATCAGTGTTCAAGTGTTTTTGGCAATGATACTGCTACAATTAGTTTTGGTACTTCTGGTGCCGCTCCTGGAACTGTGGATGATGTTTCTCAGCATGTTTTAGATGTGGTGTGATGTGGGTATAATAATACGGAATCAAACACCAAAATTGATGATGATTTGAAATTTGAAGTACAGATTGTTGAAATCTCCTTGGATGCCAGAAACGACATTCAAGTTTTCAGTAAGTAACAATAAAAGAAAGCTAAAATTTCAAATGCAATGGTTTAAACACTTCTCATGGTTGCTTTACACGAGTACAGGGCAACAAGGTGCTTTATGCAAATACTGTGTATTATTTGCCAGATATTGTACAGGTAAAAGCTCTTATCAGCAGTTGAAATCCTTAGTTACTCAGCCGCTCACTATATGGAAAGATGCTGTACGTGGTTTCAAACATCACAGTGAAAGCCAGTACCACAATCTTCTGTATTATTGGCCGATAATTTTATGAAGTTGTATAATAAATTGCAACAAAATATAATGAACTTTGTCTTCTCTGAAACGCCTCAAAACTTATTTAAGAAACGCAACATCATCATTATTTTAGATGTTATTACTAATGATTTGCATAGCTCATGACGCAAATTCCAGGAGCGGATTACCCCGACGTTAACCAAATATATACAGTGACCGGCAGAAAGTGCGCAGCATATGGGAAAGTTTTTTTTATCTTTAAGTTTAGAAAATTAATTTTATTTTAGATAGGTTCTGCATATTCTCAAACCAAAATAACACCCATTAAATCCGGTAAAAGTCTTATGGTATACGAGGTAGGATCAAAAATTTTAAATTCCGCTAAGAGTAAAGTAAAGTAATAAAAACATAAAAATATTAAATATTTTTGCTGCACACCGTATTTTATTTTCTGAGGGAACAAGTTAATTTCATCTAACTGATATTTTTTGATTTACATTGACTTAAAGCATCTCCTAAATAGTTTTTTATACATTGAAGTATGCATAAAAAGGTTCCTTTTGATTTATAAAGAAAAAAATTTAAATTAAAAATATATATTGAACGGATTTATTGTTAATGTAAATAGTAAATAGTCTAAATTAGCATTTTTTGTTTCCTATTCTTGAGTTAAAATGTATAACCTATAAACTAGTTGGATTATCCTAAAAGTGTATTTTTTGATAAATGAAAACAACCTATATTGATCCTTATTTTGCGTGACGAATAAAATCCGTTCAAAATATATTTTTAATTTAAATTTTTTTCTTTATAAATCAAAAGGAAACTTTCTATGCATACTTCAATGTAAAAAAAACTATTTGGGAGATGCTTTAAGTCAATGTAAATCAAAAAATATCAGTTAGATGAAATTAACTTGTTCCCTCAGAAAATAAAATACGGTGTGCAGCAAAAATATTTTATATTTTTATGTTTTTATTTTAAAAAGCCATAATATTATGAAAACAAACTAATCGGACTTATTATCGACGGTTATCTCTAACAAAGTCTGCAGAAAATCTTATTTTCGTACTGTTCGATTGCCATTTATTTTTTATACAGGGTTATTCAGAAAACACGGTTAAATCCATTTTTTTGTCCAAAATAATCGAAATTTGGAATTTGGGTATAACTTTGAAATTAAAACAATAATTTTTAGTAAAAAAATATTCTAAAATGAAAGATGGAGGTACTTTACTCTTAGCGGAATTTAAAATTTTTGATCCTACCTCGTATACCATAAGACTTTTACAGGATTTAATGGGTGTTATTTTGGTTTGAGAACATGCAGAACCTCTCTAAAATAAAATTAATTTTCTAAACTTAAAGATAAAAAACTTTCCCATATGCTGCGCACTTTCTGCCGGTCACTGTATATTAAATTAAGTATTTGCGTTTTAACCAATGTAATGGGCAGATATGACATTAGCGGAGAAATGTAAGGGAATTTTCGAAATTTTTCAATAAACGGGTACATTTAAAAAATATTATTAACTATTTTTTTTTTCAATGTTTATTTTAGATCATATTAAAAGTTTTCTTTTTTTAACATAACAGGTACCTGCAACAAGCCCGAATCTAACTGTAACGGCAGACCAAAGTTTATATATGAGGTCAAAACTGCCTTTGTTCCGTTTGCCAACAAAACGAGAAATATAGTTTTTATGGGGAAATCAAATGATGACTAACCACATTGCAAAAAAAGTGTTAGCCTTAATCATCCAATTGTCTTCTCAAATGATATAACTATTAATATTGTTTAACAATATTAATAAATAGATAAGCAAGAGATAACTAATAATACACTGGTTCTAGTAAGTTTAGACCCATGTTCATGCGAGTTGGAATTTAACCGATTCATAAGTTTCAGAAAGAGAATTTGATTTAATTACTTTACGTTTATTGTTAAACTGTTCATGATGATAACCGGTCTCGCAAATATTGCAGTTCCGTAGTTCCACTCTTCTAGGTGATTAAATGTTCTAGAAGGGTATGAGAGTAAATCTAAAACTGAAAGAACGACAACGTGGTTCATACAGGGTGGCCCTTTAGTGTGGCAAAGTACAATAGCTCCGTTACTATTTCAAATACATTAAAAATATTAATACAAAAGTTGAAGGGCAGTAAGTGACTTATAACGTAAAATTATTTTTAACTCTATAGGGTGGCTCAAAAAAGCGGAACAAGAAAAAATGTACTTTTTTCAAATGGAACACCCTGTATATTTTTTCATTTTTAAATTCTACATAGAATTATAATTATTTTTTATTAAATACATTATTAGTCTATACTTTATAGTTTCCGAGATATTGACTCTTGAAAAGTGACATTTTTGAACTTTGACAGCTTCTAACTTTCTAACAGTACGTCTTAGAGCAAAACGGCTTACATGTCCCTATCTTCAATTTTTATTATCTTCCCAAAAAAATCAACTTCCAGTTAAACCGGAACAACTATATTTCCTGCTTTCGAGTAACATCCGGTTTAACCGGAAGTTGATTTTTTTGGGAAGATAATAAAAATTAAAGATAGGGACATGTAAGCCGTTTTGCTCTAAGACGTACTGTTAGAAAGCTAGAAGCTGTCAAAGTTCAAAAATGTCACTTTTCAAGAGTCAATATCTCGGAAACTATAAAGTATAGACTAATAATGTATTTAATAAAAAATAATTATAATTTTATGTGGAATTTAAAAATGAAAAAATATACAGGGTGTTCCATTTGAAAAAAGTACATTTTTTATTGTTCCGCTTTTTTGAGCCACCCTATAGAGTTAAAAATAATTTTACGTTATAAGTCACTTACTGCCCTTCAACTTTTGTATTAATATTTTTAATGTATTTGAAATAGTAACGGAGCTATTGTACTTTGCCACACTAAAGGGCCACCCTGTATAACAGGTAATATTTGTTACCTAAAATATTTTAATAAATTATTGAGCTTACAGCGCCCATTAATTTTTAAACCAAAACAGGGAACAGGGAAGAAAAGAAACTGCTATCAAAGAATACATTATTTTAAGGCATTGTCTGCACTGACTGTTATTCAGGTTATTTATTAAAAATCAATAGTGTTTTCGTACCTTATGGTATTCCGGATACATATTCTCAGGCAACTGCTTATTAAACTCCGCAGACTTGCCCCTGAATACGTGAATCACAGGAATGTTCCTTGATCGCACCGCCATGACACCGTCTGCGGCACTCAATCCCGCTCCAACAATCAGTACAGGATCAAGAGATTCTCCCATCTGTATCTTCTCGTCCAGCTTGCTTTCCAGACTTCGCAGATCGTGTACGAGCCAATCAGGATCGTTGCGATCCTTAAAAATTTCAAGTCTGTTCGGTAAGTCATGTGCTCCGCACGCCAGAACTACGTACTTAGCACTGTAAGTGGTTGCAGTACCAGTGTCCATGTCGGTACTGTGAATAATCCATCTATTTGTATTTGTTGCGTCAGAGTTTGAAGAATTGAGTCTATTGTATGAAGGCACGGGTTTAGCGTGGGCTTCGAGGCTAAGGGAATGGCTGAAGGTCTTTGGCATCCTGTTCATGGGGTCCGTGTCACCACAACAGCCACAACAAGAAACCGATCTCTTCCTCTCATATTTGGGGATGATGATGGCTTCGGACTTGTTCTAAAATAGAAGTGATTGTAAAGATCTTGTAGAAACTCATCTCAAATGTTCAATTGTCAAAAACTGACCTAAAATTTTTGAATAAAAATTAAATATTAATAAGTATTCTGGGTTAGAAGATAATAATTACTACGTCAAAAGAAAATAGAATCGGCTAATGTAAAAAGCCAAATCCGTAAGTACGCAACTAAATCTTACGCTGTACTACTGCACTAAAAACGGCATTAAGATAGGTTGTGTACGTACGTATAAAATAGTATATTAACGTACACGTTTTATAAAGCATCATTTTATAGCACGCGTCCATGTTAAAAAATGAGCCGCTTGCGGCGAGTTTTATAACGGGACAAGTGCTTAAAACTGCTTTATATAACTCGTACGTTATGACGATTTTTTTTTAATATGGCCAAAACGGAAATACAACTGTCCTTCCTTGTTCAAAAAGTCGAGAATTCGTATAAAAGCCCAAGCTATTATTTATATAAATAAACTAACTTAGTTTTCAATAAAAAGGACACTTAGAGTACAAAATAAAAGAAATAACCCGATAATTTTCTTAAAAAAAGAGCCTTCTTGTCCACTTCCGCACCTGTCCTACGTAGCAACTGCTAAATTGGATACAATTTAATTGTTTGATCAAAATACAATTATAATAAAAACAATATATCATAGATTTGGTTATTCTTTCTACTAAAATATTCAATGACATAACCGAGATAACCCGCAATAGTCTTTGCACTATTAGCTTTCTAGGACTGTCACCTCGGAAAAATGTCCATTCCGCACCTACGAAATCCCCACATTAAGACAGCGTCAGTTTGGTATCAGTGCGTTTTTATCATTTCTGGTTTTGTTATAGTGTTGTGCGCCGCTTAAAGATATTGGTAAGTACCCGTTTTTTGATATATATTGGCAAAACAGTTAATTAAAAAAAGAAAGTAAAAAATGCTCACTTTCTTGCGTGTCCTCTCTGCACCGCAGTTTCCGTTTACGTTACGTATTTCTTTTAGAAAAATAGATTATGGTATGGTGCATTTTTAGGTCGGCAAAACATAACCTAAGAATAATTCGAATCAGCGTTGCCAGAATTTGTGAATAAATTAAAGTCAAAAAATGTCCATTCGGCACCGTCCGTTCCGTGCCTGTTTTACGTTGGTGCGGATTGGACAGTTAGGTGCGGATTTGACATAAATAAGTATTTATCGGTGTTGGTTAATGGTAATGTTGTCTTTTCTGTCATATTAAAAAAAATCGTCTTATACTATTTTTCTAATTTGTAGTTTTTTCAATAAAAAACACATATTTAAAAAGAAAATAAATCCTTCAAATTTTGTTAATTTTTATGTCTAAATTTTATGTTGGTAATACTATTTTTATCATAGTAGCCTCTGGACAACAAAAATTATTTTGCGAACTGTCATTTTTTGATTTATTGACCCATTTTCACCACGAGATTCTAAAGTTATTTTAGCGATATGAGATTTGAAATTGGACGGAATACGTTGTGTGATCCTTGTACAGGGTCATCCAACCAGGACTGAACAGGGGCCTATTTTTTTAGTTTCCCTGTATTTATATTTAAACCAATATAGCCATTTAGTTTATGCTTTGCCGAAGAATCTAAAGTTACCATTTAAAAAGCGATCTGACTTAAAACAAAGGAACTGTGGCGTAAAGTTGTTGTTTTTTCAATGGAACACCCTGTATATTATTTAGTTTTATGAACGCCCTTCTTTCCTGATTCCATAAATATATAGTTTGTCCATATTAGCTCAAACCGTTTTTAAGATATGAGCAATCAAACATTTAAAAAGCTGTATTTTAATGCATCGCCATTACGGGGATTTTCTTTTCCAAGGCATTCTAGACGTATTAAGCTCAAATGAATACAGCTTTTTAAATGTTTGATTGCTCATATCTTAAAAACGGTTTGAGCTAATATGGACAAACTATATATTTATGGAATCAGGAAAGAAGGGCGTTTCATAAAAATAAATAATATACAGGGTGTTCCATTAAAAAAACAACAACTTTACGCCACAGTTCCTTTGTTTTAAGTCAGATGGCTTTTTAAATGGTAATTTTAGATTCTACGGCAAAGCATAAACTAAATGGCTATATTGGTTTAAATAAAAATACAGGGAAACTAAAAAAATAGGCCCCTGTTCAGTCCTGGTTGGATGACCCTGTACATTCGGATTCGGTACATATACAGAGCGTTCGGAAATTCGGGCGATTTTGCTACTTTTTTTCGAATTTCAAAAGACGTGATTTTACGTCACGGCATTGCAATTTAGTATAGGGAAGATGGAAAACTCAAATAAAGTTGAAGTTAAAATCGACATTGGAAGGTTAGTAGATTGAATTTTGGATAGGATTTGGCAAAAAATTATAGCTTGAAGCATATACAAAAGATTGATTTATAGATTTATGCAACCAACATACATGACTGTTATCCACACAGAATAAAAAAGTAGGTTATCAAGCTATTTTTCCTCTGCGAAAAATGGGTTTTCTCGTAAATCACAAAGGCCGCGCCAGTCAATGAAATAAAACATGTCATGTAGGGCCAACCTTAAAATAATAAAATTCGGAGTTCGAAATAGATCTCTTTCGAGACAAAATTAGAAAAATAAACTTTTGATTGGCTGCCAACCCACAGCTTTGCTTGAAAACGGCATAATGCGCCTTCATAGCATTGATGGTAAATTCTTAATAGTAACAAATTGAGTCAATTTAAGCGCAAATAAAACCCAAATAAAGATGCATCTTTGGAGTTTTCGGCAACAACGTATTATTCTAGAGTAAAAAATTGGTGTATATCTGTACGTACTTCCTGAGGAAGTTTCGAGAAACCTGGCGGACCTTTGCATTTGACGTCTTGTTGGCTTGTTATGATAAAAAGAATGATATGTTCATCTTGTTCTGTCATCGTTGCCAACTACCGTGCGAGCAAAAATTATTTGCATCAAAGAGGGCTTGGATTAAAAAACGTAGGGCTTGCTTAGATCACAACGATATGGGGACGATATATCTAACCAAATATAGGTTAAAATTTTGTCAAATTCATATTATGACATAATTTGCCAAACTAATAAGTAATAAAATAAGTAGACAAATACAAATTTATTTTTGTTGTTCACAAAATTAACAAAGTAAGAATATACAGAAAGAAAAAGAAAAATAATTACATAAATTGCTAAAATTGGCCACCGCCATGCTCCAAGCATAAATTCACATCTCTTCATATTTTCGAAAGTGATGAAGGAGAAATGTTACCACATTCTTGGATAATCCTTTCTTGTAATGCGTGTATTCTGAGAATTCACATAACCGGAGAGGTGGAGCCAGGCTTCATCCGAAAAAAATGTCAGGTCTAATAAATCGTTTCTTTCCAATAAATTTTGGGTAAACCATTGAGAGTAATTCCGGCGTCTTTAAAAATCTGCGGCTTGTATTTCTTGGAATACTTGCACTTTTATAAGGAAATAAATTTAGCTGCTTCTTAAGAATAGTGCTGCATGTTCCATAAGATCTTCCCACTTCTTGGGACAGGCGTCTTATACAATTTGTTGGCGTATTTTGCATTATTTCACGAACGTTTGCAACAAGTTCTTCTGTTCTTACAGATGGTCTTCCTGCTCCTTTTTTGTGTTGTATAGAACCTGTTTCCCTAAACACAGCCACGGTTCTTTTCAGGCAATGATAAATATCCCCACTCCCCAGCAATAAAAGCAACGTTAGGAAAATTTTCGTGAAAATCGTCGATTCGATTGATTCAGGTAGTTACTGACACCCAACAGGTAATAAGCCCTGCGGCTAAGCATTACGTGGAGCACCACTCCACATTCATGTGGAGTAGTGAAAATCCCCATTTTTTTGTAGAGTCCACATTGCACCCTCAAAAAATTGACACTTTCGAAAATATGAAGAGACGTGTGAATTTATGCTTGGAGCATGGCGGTGGCTAATTTCAGCAATTTATGCAATTATTTTTCTTTCTGTATATTCTTACTTTGTTAATTTTGTAAACAACAAAAATAAATTTGTATTTGTCTACTTATTTTATTACTCATTAGTTTGGCATATCATGTCATAATATGAATTTGACTTTTTTGACTAGATTTGGTTAGATATATCGTCCCCATATGATTTAAACCAAGCGCTACGTTTTTAATTCCAAGGAATTTATTTGGAAACCGTTACCGGGAGGCTAGACACAGCGATTATTTAAACTTAAAACTGATTATAATATTAATTTTATTAATGCATAAATTACTAAGCAAGCAAGAATCTTGGATGTACAAAGTAATTCCATTACAAGTAATGACATTACTATATTTCGGCACCTTGTAATGATTGATTATTGGGGCCAGACATTGGCCAGACAAGAAGCCATGTTGGTGTTGTTATGGCCAGTGTTAGGTTTAAATACACATGTATTACCTGCATTAGTTTCCTGGATGAATTTTCTTGAAACGCGGTTCTTGGACGTTTACAAAGACGATTTCGTCTAAGATTCCTTGACAGCAAACAATTAAGAGCATTAGTGATAAAACAAGGGCTGTCGTTTATTTCGTTTGCAGGTTCAATATAGACTTTCACTCTTTCCACAATATCTCTGTCCAGCTTTTTTACCCAAAGATTCTTTTTCTTGACCAAGCAATCTTCGGATATTGATTTGTTCACATTGATATTTTCATTGTTAAGCGGCGTCACGGAGGTCACAAGACTATTATTCTTGAAGTACTGGCTTAGTCCCATCAACTCGACATAATTCTGATAGTACGTAGCAACATCGAGTGCGAATGCTCTTTTTTCATTGGTAGTGCACGATGGAAATGGAATATCCGGGAGTGACATCCAACTGCCCAGGGATAGGGTCAGAACATCCGGATCAATTCGATGCCATGTACCACCGGGAGGACCTCGGCCCAGCACCACGTGATCAATCTAAAAATAAATATATAATTTATTCATTACTAGCGTGTACCCGGCCTGCGTTGCAGCCCGGCATTATACGAGGTCGCTTTCTCTGAGATAATAAGGCGAGTTCACCATCACGTCAAGATTTATAAATACAAACCCGAACAAACCTCCAAATTTATCAGTGTTTCTCTACAATATTATGCATGTACTATACATAAAAACCTTCCTCTTGAATCACTCTAGTCTAGCTATTTAAAAAAAAAACCGCTTCAAAATCCGTTGCGTAGTTTTAAAGATTTAAGCACATATAGGGACAGACGGGAGACAGCGACTTTGTTTTATACTATGTTAAGATATTAGTATACGTTATTTAGTATATTTCTTGCCGAGAAGTGAACCTGAATCAAGTGAGGGATTCAGTAAGGACAATGATCCCCGTCCACGAAAGGGACGAATGTCTGGTATCGATCAGGACGGATTGTAGGACGCTCTGAATCAGAGGAATCGGTAATAATGTTTTGATTGGTAGGTTTCTCTTGGTTTTGTTGCTTTATGCTAAACAGTGTGACCAGTAAAGTCCGCATCATATGGGATTTTTTTTAATTAATAGCTTTATTCGAAATTTGACTTTGGCATCAAGTTCTGCTTCGATCGAGATGAAAATTAAGCAAAAAGATAGTAGTCACGTGATTCGCATTATCTGTCAAATTTTAATTTTTTCCAGAAATAAAAGTGGGGTTACTTCTGAAAGTATCGAAAAAAGTTATTAGAAAAAGTTTTTTAAATGCAGTTTCTAGCCAACATGCAAAATTTCAGCTGCATAAAATAATTTTGATTTTTTACCCATATTTTGTAAATTACACCACTTTTGCAAAATAAGACGCAACGCAACCTACATAAAACTTCTTAGTTTTGACAATGCTTTCTTTCAGATACATTTTCTTTAAAATAGCGCCATATTAAATGTGTGTTTTTCTACAAAATCAAAATTGGGCTATTAAAATTTGGTGGCATGTGATGCAAAGTTTATTTGTTTTTAACACTGTATAAGGTAACTTTATAAAATAGGTATATTTGAAAACGTAGTTTGTGTCTGAAAGTAATACACTTAATATTAAGACAAAAAAGAACACAGTGTCATCAGTAAAGTGTTCATTAAGTGAAAAATAAATTTTAGTGGTGGGTAAAAAATCAAAATTATATTATGCAGCTGATATTTTGCTTGTTGGCTAGAAACTGCATTTTAAAAAAACTTTTTCTAATAACTTTTTTCGATACTTTCAGAAATAACCCCACTTTTGAATTATTTTCTGGAAAAAATTAAAATCTGACAGATAATGCGAATCACGTGACTACTATTTTTTTTTTTGCTTAATTTTCATCTCGATCGAAGCAGAACTTTATGTCAAAGTCAAATTTCGAATAAAGCTATTAATAAAAAAAAAACCCATATGATGCGGACTTTACTGATCACACTGTATGTTACCGCTCGCTGCGCTGGGCCGTTACATATAAGAGCTATTAATAAGATGGTCCCACCATTGCGTCAAGAAATATTTTACATAATTATCTTGTAGCCCTTTTCATCCCCTTCGGATTTTCCAAAATCCTTTCTCAGTGAGCCCGTACACACCAAGTACGATTATATCCTTAACATTTCAGATCTATAGGGGCAGCAGTTTTGGCTGGGCGTTGATAGTGAATGAATAAATAAGTGAGTCGGGACTTTTTCTCTTATACAGGGTGTTCCGATGATCATGTTACAAAATTCTAGGGTAGATAAAACACACGAAAATAAGAAAAAAAGTTCATGTGAACATGGGTCCGGAAACGCTTCTTCAGGGAGCTAGGGCCCTTCGAAGATGACCTTCAAAAACTACTTTTCGTTTTATAGCTTCGGTACTACTGCAGCTATCGCAACCAATTTTGGGACATGAAATCTAGTTCGTAGGTTCATCAATTTGAGCCTTCCGGATTTTGTCACCTTTAACCAGGGGCGTACAAACCAAGGGGGTATTTGAGTAAATTTGACCCTACCCCTCTTAGGCTTTAATTTCTTACCATTTTTATATCTGATTATGATTCTCCAATGCCTTTTACATAAAAAAGGTACTCTTAGTAAAAATCGCTATCTGTCACAGTAAAGTAGTTTTTGAAGGTCATCTTCGAAGGGCCCTAGCTCCCTGAAGAAGCGTTTCCGGACCCATGTTCACATGAACTTTTTTTCTTATTTTCGTGTGTTTTATCTACCCTAGAATTTTGTAACATGATCATCGGAACACCCTGTATACAGTAAGTCTGCTTAAGTTGGCAACATATGAAAAACTTTTTAATTGTTAATTTTATAGAAAACTGTTACTTTTTATAAAACGTTCTGCTAGAAAATAAGATAATATAAAATATTAGATTTTAAGGGTAGTCAAAAAGTAGAAATATTTAAAATGAATCCCAAATAATGTAACTATAGTCTATTTCAGAAAGGTGTAGAGTAATAAAATGGGAAATTCCGTCCAATTTCGGTGTCGGCCATAGGCGCAAGGTAAACTTTGTGCATTAAATTATTTATGATAACTAACCAAAAATGTCAAGAGAAAAAATAGTATTGTTTGTAAAATTAAAATTTCAAGTAATTGCGTAAGAGGATTAGAAAAGGTATATTTTCTGGCCTGAAGTGTCAAAATCGAAATATTGTGTAGGGATTAGTTAATTAGTAGATTATAAAGTTACGTTTTGCGTTTAACAGGTACCGAGTTTGGCTTGGCCTCATTGGCTGATCATATATAAATAGGTGGTAATTTGGAATAAACTTCATATATCGTCTGTGTGTATGACCTTAATAAGTATATTTGTTTAGTTTTAACGCATCAGTATTTGCTGTTAAGCCGTATATAGTGTTCACAGTATTATAGGATTAGTAATCAAATGGCGACATTCACACCAAGAAAAAGATGTTCCAATAATTCTCCAGTATCAGTAAGTGAAGAAGTTATTATTTTAAATGTACATGATTGCATAAAATACGATTACCCGACTTTTACTGTACAATAAACTGTCGACCGATGTTTCCGAATGACTGGAGTTGGAAAGTCCACCATTTTTAAATTATTGCTGGAGAGAAAGACAGCAGGTCAAGTAGAACCTCCAAAGAAAAGTCCAGGCAGACCAGTAAAAGAAATGATAACATATTTTCCAGCTGATTCAGTAGTATAGTTATGGATAACGCAACCTATCATTCACGACGCACACAGAAGACTCCAACTTCATCTTGGAGAAAACAACAAATTATCGACTGGTTAACCATCAAAAGTATTGAGTTTGAAGATAATTTGATAAAGAAGGAACTATTAGCTATAGCAAATTTACACAAACATCGTTTTATGAAATATGCCGTGGAAGGTATAGCAGAAAAACATGGTGTAACTGTGCTGCGCATACCGCCATATCATTGCGAACTAAATCCTATAGAACATATGGGCGCAAGTAAAAGGATTTGTAGCAAGACACAACATGACATTCAAAATGAAAGACGTTAAGGTTGAATTCTCAACGTCATTCAATCTTCTGCCAACCTATAACCTATTTCGCGTTGATTTTTTGAGTTTATTATTTTAATAACTAACATTTAAAGAAAATCAATATCGTCGGTACATTATTTAGGTAGTATCTAATATATTACAAAAATATCAATTTATTTCATTGCTAATTTTGGGAGAATTGTATAGTGAAAGAACAATAAGTGACAATGACATAATAATGTTAAAAAAAATCTTACCCGATATTTTTCGCTATACAATTCTCCTAAAATAAGTTAGGAAATTCCTTGATATTTATTAAATATGTCAATTATTACCTATAGAATATCAAGTCGATACTGATTTTCTTTAAATTTTGTATAGAAGCTAAAAAACATAAATAAATCTACGCGAAATAGGTTATAGGTTGGCAAGCATGTTGATACTCCCACCTTAAGCTACTATTTGAGCAAGCCATTAAGAAACTGACACCAGAGAACTGGCGAAAAGCAGTCCACCACCAGTCATTAAAGAAGAGGAGAAAATGTGGGATCTTGACCACCTGATCGATCGGACCGTCGACCCGTTAATTATAACGCCAAGAGAAGATGACAGTTCCTCAGATGACGAAGAATATTATGATTTTTTATAATTTAATTTCTGTATAATGTATTTTTTGTATTTTGTATTTTTTATAACGTTTAATAAAAAAGAAGTGTAGCTAATACTATGTACATAATGCCTCATTTTTATTCTGTTAAGGTGGGAGTATCAACATGCTTACCAACCTATAACCTATTTTGCGTAGATTTATTTATGTTTTCTAGCTTTTATGCAAAATTTAAAGAAAATCAGTATCGACTTGATATTCTATAGGTAATAATTGACATATTTAATAAATATCAAGGAATTTCATAACTTATTTTAGGAGAATTGTATAGAGAAAAATATCGGGTAAGATTTTTTTTAACATTATTATGCCATTGTCACTCATTGCTCTTTCACTATAGGACAATTCTCCCAAAATTAGCAATGAAATAAATTGATATTTTTGTAATATATCAGATATTACCTAAGTAATGTGCCGACGATACTGATTTTATTTAAATGTTAGTTTAAAAAATAATAAACTTGAAAAAACAAAGCGAAATAGGTTATAGGTTGGCAATAAATTGAACGACGTTGAGAATTCAACCTTAAAATAAAATTATTTCCTTTTTACGAATATCCTACCGGCACGCCTTTGTCTCACCATTTTCAGTGTTTGTGAATGGACAACAATAGGCAAAACCCATAAATTGACCCAAACCCGGGTGGCACTACCTGCACTTGATGAAAAGAAAGAATTTTGCAATGAAATCAATGCCAAATTATGAAAGTGCTTAAAGATTCGTTGGGTCACACTGTAGTCCCTTTGCATACCTAATGAGCTTTTATTACTCTACACCTTTCTGAAATAGAGTATAACTACCTTTAAGTTTTATTTTAGAGCAAGATTTGATCATAGGAATGTGTTAAAGAAATAATTATTCATGGCTCTTATTTACAGGAAGTTTTTTTAATACTTACACAATACTATTTACACAGGACATTTTTTGAAAAGTACACTTACATTTAACTTTTGCATCCTGGGAGTAGAGGAGAAATGAGTGAAATTGAGGTCAGTCAAATTCGTATAATAAAGAATATTTATTTTAGATTATTATTTAAACCTTGTTTTACTAGAGCACAGGGAAAGTAAAGATAATATGCAATTCAAACTGCTTACGATTTACCAAAATATAGTGCCCACTATTTACAACGCAGGGTTGTATTATGTCCATCCACATCGGTATGTCACCAATTTTATTCTATTTTCAAATAGTTTTTGCCTAAAATTTTCTAGCCGAATCTCTCGCGAGCTTGAATTAAAATTCTGGAAATTTTATCAGTTGCAAAAATAATTCATGCTTTAGGGAGGTTATAAGTGAATAGTATACACGTAGGGGAAATGTTTGTCCGCCCATCTCTTAGTAATACGTTAGAATAGTACAAATATGAAGTATCGCAAAGTAAACAGAAATAGGTAGACTATGTTTCCCCCACTCCATCGCATCGGATCTGGCTGGCTCGATGGGTTTTGCTTGATCCTGAATCCTGATCCTTTCATTCAGGCGGCAACGTACGAAAGAATGAATATTTATTTGATATTAATAGAATCGAAGCGGCGCGGCGTGCCACCCAGCGAGTGCCATGAGCGAGATGCAATACGATGGAGCGGGGGAAACATAATCTACTTACCTCTGTTTGCTTTGCGATACTTCATATTGGTGCTATTCTAACTTATTACTAAGAGATGGGCGGACAAACATTTTCCCTACGTGTATACCGACACACACTCACACACACACCTACACACACCTTCACTTGTCATGATTTGACCAACAGTCTACACTGCCCAGTTTGAAACAGTGCCGACGATAGTATGCTAGAGTAGAGGACTTGCGGGAGGGGGGAATGCGGGTTGTTTGTACCAGTTGTTATCTGTACTATACCGCCTCAAACAATTAAAAAATATTATAGAAATAGGTTGTCCAGCAATTCTTTGTAGGTACTCATTTTCAAAGTGTAAAAATACTATCTACCTCTTTTCCATTTCTCCTAAACTCCAATAAAGGTTCCATATCCAGGCCAAGATCAGCGTACGGATGAAGCAGGGTATCCATGAGCAATGATACTGGATTCGTGGACCTTCCTTCCAAACCTTGTGACAGAAATTCCAAATCTTGACCGATTAAACAAGTTGTAGGTAAATTTTTCAATCGTGCACTCAACATTTCATCCGGATGGTTAGTTGTGGTCAAGTATGGTATCCTTCCGCTGAGCATAAGTGAAACCGTGATTCCGCTGGGGCCATTTCCTAAAAATAATGACAATTTATTTTAACGATTGATACTGGTGCGAAATGGATGTGTATCTACCATTGACTACTCTTATGTGGTAACAGGAATTTAAAAATAAATAGTGGGTTTAAAATATTCCCTTTTTATACCCTTTTTAACACAAAAAGGGCGATGACACACATATTGCGGGTTGTGACGACTCGGCAGCAAAATTTGTCGACAAAAACAACAAAAATTGTCTTAACATTAATACGACCAAAACTGATTCATGAGTCAATAATTATAAAGCTGTTTAATCTAAGCTACAATAAAAATGACATATTGTAAAAAAATTTTTTTTTAAAATTTGATAAAAATTTACTTTAAAATGTTTTTTTTAAATAGTTACTTGCAAATGTAAAATGCAATTGTTATTGTAGAATTTCCTATTTTTATTATATTTAAACTATATCGGTGCAGCACGCCCATGACTGCGAAATTTTTTATGAGATTAGCGATACCTGAGACTGGTGCTTGGTCTGAGACCGATACGCTGCAGATACAGATAATGTGCTGACCTATACATACATGCATGTGCATTTGAAAAAAAATTGGGTTATTTTCCATCCTCTTTTTATCCATTTTTTCAACAATACTACATTTCTTAGCCGGGAAATTTTATGTCGTTGATTTCCAGGATCAATTTTTTTGTGGGAATGAAGTTTGCTTTGTAATAGTCTACAATTTCTTATTGTATTTTGTGATCAAACTGGTTAAGCAAGTTAAAAACTAACGACATATTCATTAAACCAAAATTGATTAGTACATTTTTAGAAATAACCCTTAACTATATTTTCTCTTGTTGGGTATTACATAATATTTTACTTTTTCCTTGTCCGTCTGGTCGACTTAAATACCAAAAATACTGGTATATTAATTTTATTTGCTGTTTATTTGTTTTTATATTTCTATTAGGAAAAGTGTTTATTGGGTTTCATTTTCGTGCTAAATTAATGAATTAAATGTTAATGATTTGAACTTATTTATATAATTTATTATTTGATTTATTTTACTTGTATGTATGTATAAAATAATTTATATTCTAACAATGTATTAATTTAGGTATTAGTTTTTATATTGCTTAGTATTTATTACTCACAGCTTAAGGCCCAAATTTCTATATCCATTTTATGTTTACTGTGTATCCCATTGTAGGGCCTGCGTATCCAATAAAATTGGATACACAAAAATACGTTTAAAGGTGCCTTACAGCGCCTTAGTTATGGGACACACTGTATAAATAAATATATTTTATTACTAATTTAAACATTGCCACTTACCAATTACAACAACTTCTTTATAAATAACGTTGTCTTCCATTTGTTCCACGATCCTCATGATCTTTGATTTGAATTTGAATGATATCTGAAACAATAATAATTTTATATTCACTCATTCATTTACCTAAAAAAATATATTTTATTTTATAATTTTATTTGTAATCTATAACAATAATAATGAAAGCTGCAACGACAATAATAATTTGTTCGTTTAAACGATAGATAATAAATAACATAAATACAAAAAAAAACTGAAGCGAACAAACTATGAAAAATATAATTTTAGAGTTGATGCACTTTTCGTCCAGAAATAAAATAATTTATATGATAAGAAGTTATCATTCGACTTTTAACGCCAAGCAAGTAAATATAATTTTCGGTAAATAAGGCAAAATAATAAATATTGTGTCTATCTCGGTTTGGTGTTATAGATATTCATAATGTTTATTTTTATTTTTCATATAAAAATGTTATTCTTCACAGTTGATACAATGTTGCTAAAGAACACGTATAATTGTGACTTTTTCATACTGCTTTCAAACCTCCATAAAAAGTTATTAAATCACAAGTAGGTACTGTACTTAAGCATTATTAGATGCACGAGGAAGTCTTAGACCGAGTCGCGGTAATCCCACGAGGGCTGTCATAGGCTTCACCGCACGTAGATATATTTTCTTCCTGGGGTTGGGGGGATGGGGAGGACTCCTACATAAAAAGTGCTATTATTTTCTATAAAGCATAGCATAGTGAAAATTTAAGCATTAATTGATGACACAAACTGGCTCTTGGGGGTACTGTCCTCCGGTAGCTTCCCTTATCTACATACTTGAATATGATATGATGTATAGCATTTCATTTACGAATGCCGTAAATAAAAATATAATATTTAAATGTAACGATTTCCTTTTAGTTACTTCTTAATAGAGCGTTCCTTTTAAAAATTCAACTCAGCATATTGTTTCCTCCCCCCTTGCCGCGGTATGCCCCTCTCCGTTTCTCATACAATTATACGAAATAATAATACAAGAGGTTAAATTATTTCCGGACATTTATTCAAGCTCATGAATATTTTGCAAATTTTCCCGAGTCGAAGACGAGACGATTTTTTTTAACATCGATTGTAGTTGCGCAAAAAAATTATTTCAATATTTAACATAGCTTAATATTTCATATTATATAATATTTGGTTTACTACAATTGGTAGAAAATTTTATTGGTTTTTCATACCGTGCGAGCAAAAATTATTTGCATCAAAGAGGGCCTTGCATCTAAGGACGTAATGCTTAGCAGTAGAGCTTAATACCTGTTGGGTGTCAGTAACTACCTGAATTAACAATCAATCAGTTATTTCGTCATCTTTGACAGTTGTTACAAGTAATTTGATTTGTCGCTAATTTTTCCAATTTCTTAAACAATTATTCACACAATGGAACAGCAGAAAACATTCATGGTTGAAGCGTTTTTTCAAAACGGGGTTAGAGTAAATGTTGAGTGGCAATGCAATCCGGGTTTGTGCATGGACGATTTTCACGAACATTTTCCTAACGTTGCTTTTATGGTTAGGGATTTTTATCATTGCCTGAAAAGAACCGTGGCTGTGTTTAGGGAAACAGGTTCTATTCAACACAAAAAAGGAGCAGGAAGACCTTCTGTAAGAGCAGAAGAACTTGTTGCAAACGTCCGTGAAATACTGCAAAATACGACAACAAATTGTATAAGACGCCGGCGCCGGTCCCAAGAAGTGGGAAGATCTTATGGAACATGCAGGACTATTCTTAAGAAGAAGCTAAATTTATTTCCTTATAAAGTGCAAGTATTCCAAGAAATACAAGCCGCAGATTTTCAAAGACCCAGAAATTACTCTCATGCTTGGAGCATGGCGGTGGCCGATTTCAGCAATTTATGTAATTATTTTTCTTTTTCTTTCTGTATATTCTTACTTTGTTAATTTTGTAAACAACAAAGATAAATGTGTATTTGTCTACTTATTTCATTACTCATTAGTTTAGCACAACATAATATGAATTTGACAAAATTTTAACCTATATTTGGTTAGATATATCTTTTCCATATCATTGTGATCTAAACCATGCCCTACGTTTTTTAATCCAAGCCCTCTTTGATGCAAATAATTTTTGCTCGCACGGTATTTGGCCAAACTAATAAAATATTGAGGTTGCCATTTGAAGAAAGAAAATTTGTTTCCAATTGTTCAGGAATATTTGCTTCTAAATTATTCAAAACTGAAACTATTAAATGGAAAAATGATAAATAAAATAGTGTTTAAATATATTATCAGACAGATATTGAGATATTTAATTATATTCGATTTTAATTCCAGCTTTTTCGCCTTTAAGAAGAACGGAGGTGGCAGAAGAATACCAAAAATATCTTAATTAGGTAAGGGAAATGTACAGGGTGTCCCACATAAGATCCTCTATCCCCTTATCTCGAAAGATATTCGATTTATGAAAAAAAATATCCCGATCGGATAAATTTCTGACATCGCCCTGTATAATTTGTAGCCAAACTAAACAAGCAGAATTATATATTGTGGTATTGTCTTTAATATAAAAATGGCAGTTTCACCAAATATGATATACTTATATTTTTCCTACTACCTTAAATAAATACGTTTTTAGCAAAAAAATAAATAAAACGGCTATTAAATCCTAAACCACGAGAGTTAGCTATATAATATCTTATTAAAAGTCACCCTTATTTTTTATGAGGAATCCATATCCAAAATAATATACAGGGTGTCCCATTTAATTTTTAAGAGTTGATTCCTGACCATGAAAAACTGAGCACCCTGTATACGTGAAAGGTATATAATATAAAAGTTCCCTTAAAACAATAACACTTTGTATTTAACTTTTTTTTTCAAAAATCGAATATCTTTCGAGATAAGGGGATAGAGGATCTTATGTGGGACACCCTGTATAAACATTTTAGTTTATAAAAAATGAAGATCTAATTTTGTTAAACTGCGTTTTTGCGAAGTATAAACACGTTTAAAAAAAATGTCTTCATTTAAAATACCTAACTGCTTTGCATTACCACTAACCACTATAACACTATAAGTAAAGTATACATGCACTTTTAATTTACTAATGAAATTTTTTCTCGGCACAAATTTTCTCCATAATGAATGCTGAGTGTTTATTCTGGAACTTATCCAAAACGTTAGTAATGGGTTTTACAGCGAAGTAGTAATATTCTAAGTAGTTTATTATTATAAATAAAATTGTAAAATTCGGGTAATAAGAAACCCAAGATATAAAGTTTGCTTCTACCTAATATTAATAAAATATAGAACTTAGAAACAATTTAATTAGATTTGGAAATACTACGACAATATTTTTATAATGGTATTGTGAATACTATGGCATTTTCTAAGGCCACTTTTACCCCTCTTCTTATCGGCCCTTAACTGAGCCATAAATAATTTTTAAAATATATAATATACAGGGTGTTTCATTAAGGGTGGCCACCGGCCATATCTCGGAAACTACTAAACATTTTTTTTTAATTTTAAATTTCTCTGAAAATTTCCATATTAAGGTATAACTCTGATTACATCGTTGGAAAGCTTAGACAAGTCTGCATCATTTTGGTTTAAGGCTCGTTGGCGTACCGACCTTGATAAGAGTGGGGGAAGCTTAAAATCGCTGTAACTTCTAAACGACTTATCCGATTTTACTAAATTAAGCTTAAGCTTGTTTGGAAGGGAAAGGTAAGTATCTTTAATCGCCGTATCCAACAGTACACGATAGTGTTCAATAAAATTGCTAGAGGGCGCAATTTGTAATAATAACAGTTTTTTCGATTTTATCCCGAAAATTCAAATCATACGGTATAACTATGACATCATAATCGAAAAGTAGATGAAATTTGCAAGAAAAGATGTGCAGACCGCAGTTTGATATCTTTGTTCGTTTCAGTGTTATTGCCAAAACAATAATTTTTAATACAAATTGTGCCCTCTAGCAATTTTATTAGAAACTAACGTCCTTAAGGATACCGATCCATATCCGACAATATATTACATGTAAGATACTCTCACGATTTGAAAAGTATCTTGTAGCAGTATTGAGGACGTAGGTATTTTACTGAAGGAATACTGATCGTGTGAGAGTATAATTTATATAAAAATTTACTTTACTTATATAATATTGTATGAAGTAGGTAATAAAAAAAAAACAGAGGAAAGAGTTGTTACTGCAGAGATGTAAATGGTGAAAGAAATTAAAGTGGTGGGATGAGATAAAATAAAGCTTTTTAAATGAATGATAGAATAATATCTATGTAGTGTTTTTCGTGCTCAACAGTTCAATTTTACCTAGCGTTACGGGCAATAAAGAAAAAAGCCGTCTTGCGCATCACAGACTGAACAGGAAAATTTACTAAATTGCTCAGATTAAAACAGATGTATTATGATCTCACTGGGACACATGACACATTACATAGGTTATACCTCACATCTTACATCTATGTCAGTATATACGATATCAATAATTTAATTTTTTGATCTGTTGACTCCGTTTCATACTGACCCTCTCAAAATACAATTTATCAATATATGGCACATACAAATTTACTTTATTTTCCGTTAATTGCCTTGAACCGGCAATGAAGTAAATATTGACATCAAATAATTTTAATTGATAATATAATAACACCAATCGTATTGTTATTTATCACAATAACTACGCTAATACAAACCTCCAAAAATATTACGTCGTCATCGCGTTGACGTGTGGAAAATTTTGATTTTGGAAAATTTTTACGGATGTCTGAGTTAAATAACAAATAACTTCAACAAAAAAAACACAATTTATTAAAATTCATGTTACAACTCATACATAAGAATAAAGAAACTAAGTAGTTAATCAAATACTTAAAGTTTAAATATTAAGTTAGTTCCTCCAGGCAGTTATTTATAATAAAACATAATTTACAAAAATTTCCTGGCATTGTACCGGATAAATTTTTTATATGGGTAAAAAATACATAAATTTTAACTCATCCCAATATAGCTAGATCACTGGCCCCTGCCCAGGCACAAGGTCCCCCTCCAAGCCATCCTCAGTATCCTCACCAAGCAAAAAATAAGGGAATATTAAAAAATCACTGACAGAAAAAAACCATATGACATGACATACAGTGTGTGTGTCTACGTAAGTTGGCGGCATATTTAATTAATTTGACGAAAAAAAGTTATTCTTCATAAAAAGTTCTGCATGGTCCAAAACCTAAAATGCAACCATCAAATATCGAAATTTTCCAGTCATATAGGAGGTTTGTCAAAAAACGTGAATTTTTCCCAAGAATGTAAATTTTTCCCAAGAGTAAAGTACCTTTATTTTTGACATTATCAAAAATTGTTATTAAAAAAAGTTGATCAGAACTAAATACCACGTCTAAATATGCAATAAAACGCATTAAATTAAACAAATAATTAATAATAAATCAATAAAATAATTTTTCAACATAAATGCTTGATTGGCCTTGATTGATTAAATTTTGTGGAGGAAGACTTTTAATTTTTTCTTTCTTTCCCAAATAGTTTTATATTTATTTTTTTCTCAGTGTAGTTACTTTATACACTACAATTAAAATTACGTAAAAAGGGCGAAAAACGCAAAAGTATCAACAATGTGGATGTTTGAAGAAAAGTACCATTTTTTTCCGAAACAGAAAAATTATGAGAATTTCTAAATTTTTAAAACCATCATCTTTCTAGGGGATCTGGAGAAAAAAGTTTTACTGCAAAGATGAACAACTAAGTAGTAGTTACAGAAAATGGTGGTGACCAAATATTCCATTTTTATTACATATTGTCAAAAAACTTGAGCACATATTATGTAGTGCATACATACATAGGTGATAGATAAAACTAAATATAATGGCGTCTTGGCCATATAGTATTTACTAGATCGATCGCCCATTATAAGATAAATTATTTTAAAACGCAGTTGTGTTATCTTTCCTCAAAATAAAAATGTTATATCATACTGCAGATACTTAAAAACTATGCGCGACGGCGCCACATGTCCGAATAATTTCATTTGCATATTCATTCATATATTATATTTTATACATGGTGAAACGATTAAAGTTATCTTTTAGCGATAAGCATAAAATTGTCTTTAAATTTTTTAAATATTATATTTTGACGTTCGTGCAGCGTTGCCACATCTAGTAGATTTCTACTTTTTTGGTAGATTTTCACCCTTTTTCAGAAAATTTTAGTAGGCATATTTTCTTTAGTAGATTTTGGTAGATTTTAAAATATAACTGTCAATAATGTAAAAATGCCATTAACAATATAATTATTGTTTTAATCAAGTATTTACTTTAATTTCTATGTTGGTAGTGTCTTATGGGGGTTCACCGTTGTTTTTCTCTGTCGACCTTTCTTTTTTTTTTTTCAGAAGTTTATAAGTCAAAATTTTGAATAATCCCGTTACCCTCAATAATTATGGAACTGGCGACCTTTTTTTTTTAGAAGTCCAACAAATCTCAAGAATTTTCCGAAAAGCTATTAGAAATGTAGAAATGCTGTAGATGAACAGCCAATATTAATATTAGAATTCGAGTGAAAAACCGGTTATAATCCGGTTTTGAATTGTTTAGTAGATTTTAGTAGATTCAAGCAAAAATAAAAGTAGATTCGCCAAAATAAATGTGGCAACGCTGCGTTCGTGTCTATGAACACTTAAGTAGGTACCGTGCGAGCAAAAACTATTTGCATCAAAGAGGGCCTTGCATCTAAGGACGTAGTGCTTAGTCGTAGAGCTAATACCTGTTGGGTGTCAGTAACTACCTGAATTAACAATCAATCAGTTATTCCGTCATCTTTGACAGTCGTTACAAGTAATTTGTTTCATCGCTAATTTTTGCAATTTCTTGAACAATTCACACAATGGGCTTTACGGAACAGCACAAAACATTCAAGGTTAAAGAGTATTTTCGAAACGGGGTTAGTTAGAGTAAATGGTGAGTGGCAATACAATCCGGGTTTGTGCATGGACGATTTTCACGAACATTTTCCTAAGGTTGCTTTTATTGCTGGGGATTTTTAACATTGCCTGAAAAGAACCGTGCCTGTGTTTAGGGAAACAGGTTCTATATAACACAAAAAAGGAGCAGGAAGACTATCTGTAAGAACAGAAGAACTTGTTGCAAATTTAGAACAATTACAAGAAAGGATTATCCAAGACTGTGGTAACATTTCTCCAGAGATGGTCAACACTTTCGAAAATATGAAGAGACGTGGCCAATTTCAGCAATTTATGTAATTATTTTTCTTTTTCTTCCTGTATATTTTTACTTTGTTAATTTTGTAAACAACAAAAATAAATTTGTATTTGTCTGCTTATTTTATTACCCATTAGTTTGGCATATCATGTCATAATATGAATTTGGCAAAGTTTTAACCTAGATTTAGTTAGATATATCGTCCCCATATCATTGTGATCTAAACCAAGCCCTACTTTTTTAATCCAAGCCCTCTTTGATGCAAATAAGTTTTGCTAGTACGGTACTTGTCAAATCCTGGCACTAAATCACTTACTTTACGGACCTGATACGGTCTTGTAATAATGTTTTGTAATAATATTTACACAACACCTAACAGCGTTTAAATTCCATTACCATTTTGACAATAACCTAACATTTTTTTCATTTTGATATGAAATTGTATATCTCATTTTCTTATTTTCACTTATCACCGCTAGGAGGCAGACGTCGCGTCGCCACGTTTTGCGTAAAGTTAAACTTTTGATTGGCTGCCAGTGAACAGCTTTTCTTAAAACCGGCATTACGAGCCGCCATAGCATTGGTAAATTTCCAATAGTTACAAATTTAGTCAATTTAGAATCAAAAAATCCCAAAGGGGTCAAAATCTTTTGTGGTCAATTTGACTAAGCCCCGGTCAAATTCCTCAGTTTTGTCAAAAGAAATGAAGCCATGAGTAATTACATAGAAACTTTATTAAAAAACAGCTAACAAAAAATAAAAAAAACAATTCTGAGGTAGAAAAAAGACACATAAATATTATGTATAATATTAATCTAACAATACTAAATTACTAATGAAGAAATGAGTGAGTGACTGATTGATAATGAAATGAGACACCGCTGGCAGTAGTGGCTTTGGTAGATAGCTTAGACAAAGGTACATCATCTTCGTCACTGAACTCACTCCGGCATTGCCTTTATGTTCTTCAGAATCTGAATCACTTGTTTCATCCTCACTACTGAAATTTAGCGCTGGTTCCTCCGAATTTCCATATTTTTTATTTCCACTGCCACTTAACAGCTTTAAGTTGTACTTTATATAAACAAGCTTTCCTGAGCAAGTGGTTTTCAATCGGTTGCGAAGCTTATTGCTATGAACAATAGAACAATGCCCCATGAGGACCAATTTCTCTCACAAGAGGCTGCAAAAGTTTTTGACCGAATTCGACCCGGTCAAAATTTCTCCTGTCAAAATCGGATTCTTCGGCAACAGCGTATTATTCTAGAGTAAAAAATGCTTTTGACGCCTTGTCGGCTTGTTATGATAAAAGAGAAGGATATGTCTACCTTGCTCTGTCGTCGTGGGTTAGTGACAACTTTAGTGGTTTAAATAGAATACGTTGTATATTTTAGCATTTTTGTATGCCATATAAAAGTGTAACTTTTGTTTATAATAAGCTTAGTATTTATTAGATAAGAATGTAATGGCCGCCGTTTGTATTATGTTGACACAACGTGAACATTGGTCAGAGACGGACTTTTTTTAAATCATTATTTATAACCTTCCACTCTTAGAACCAACAATACTTTATATACATATGCCAAATGCATACTCATATAAATAATAATAATAGATCAAGTTGCATCATTTTTTAACGCACCGGAGGTGCTTGATACGACTGTGTTATCTTCATGTGTTTGTTTCTATGCTTTTAAATATGTTCAATAGTTCAATACAAAATACAAAAATAATTTTATAATTTTTATCTAAACAACGATTAGATATAGGTAAAAGTTATTAATAACAAAGGTTACTGAAGTTTTAATAAGGTATCCAACAACGATAAATTATACATACAGGGTATTCTATTTGCAAAAGTTGTCCATAACTTCCGGTAGAACCGGAAATGACAGAAGTGTTGAAATATACTATTTCCCATAAAGTCAATTACCAGATTTAAGAAAACTCGTTTTTAATATTTCCTAATAATATAGGCCACTTAACTTGAATCACTCCGTAACTGTGTTGTAGGTATCAGGGTTCAATATTTTAGGAAAATCTTTACTCCACGACTCTCCGTTCGAGTCTTAACGTGAATAGATAAAATTCCTAAAGTAAACTTAGCAATTTGTTATCTACAAATAATCGTCTAAGGTCAGAGCATTGATTGCTTTCCACACACAAAGTGAAATAATTAGTAAAAGTTGTTAATTTAGGCGCTAAAATAAGACGTGTCTCAACAATTGATAATGTAATGGATAATTACCCATAGTTAAAAGGGCACAGACATTTCAATGAAAAAAATTAGGTTTATGACTGAATATATAAATAACATGCTTCAGAGCGATTCTTCCTCCTACGATCAACTATGAAAGTAAGGCGCATTCTACTCTTTCTAGTCAGGTTAATCGTTCCTTTTTTCTTACTTTCATCAGGTTACTTTACGGGTGCTCGTATGAATGGGAAATTGCTTACGATCGCTCTGGACAGGCGCGGATCTGGGTCAAAATCTAGGGAGGGGGGGGGGTAATTGAATCTCAAAGATATATTTTTTAATATAGTTATAGTTAACCCATATCTTTTAAGTACTTATATTTTTAGTGTCAAATTGTCTAATAATTATTGAAAAATAAACAAACCATTACATTAACGAAACATTATTTTTCTACGATCGTTCAAAAAATCTCATTTTGTGTATGAATTTCTAATGACAAAAGTAGGTCTTTATTGCATACTATGCAATAATAGTATATTAACGTACACGTTTTATAAAGCATCATTTTATAGCACGCGTCCATGTTAAAAAACGAGCCGCTTGCGGCGAGTTTTATAACGGGACAAGTGCTTAAAACTGCTTTATATAACACGTGTACGTTATACTATTTTTTCTAATTTGTATTGTTTTCAATAAAAAACACATATTTAAAAAGAAAATAAATCCTTCAAATTTTGTAAATTTTTATGTTGGTAATACTATTTTTTATCATAGTAGCCTCTGGACAACAAAAAATATTTTGCGAACTGTCATTTTTTGATTTATTGACCCATTTTCACCACGAGATTCTAAAGTTATTTTAGCGATATGAGATTTGAAATTGGACGGAATACGTTGTGTGATTCTTGTACATTCGGTACATATACAGAGCGTTCGGAAATTCGGGCGATTTTGCTACTTTTTTTCGAATTTCAAAAGACGTGATTTTACGTCACGGCATTGCAATTTAGTATAGGGAAGATGGAAAATTCAAATAAAGTTGAAGTTAAAATCGACATTGGAAGGTTAGTAGATTGAATTTTGGATAGGATTTGGCGGAAAATGATAGCTTGAAGCATCTACAAAAGATTGATTTATATATTTATGCAACCAACATACATGACTTTTATTCACACAGAATAAAAAAAGTAGGTTATCAAGCTATTTTTCCTCTGCGAAAAATGGGTTTTCTCGTAAATCACAAAGGCCGCGCAAGTCAATGAAATAAAACATTTAAATGTTACCAACATCAAATAAAGAAAAAACGCGTATCGAAATAGCTTCATTACGATACGCAAATGCGTATCGTAATAGATTTCTTATGATACAAAATTAGAAAAAGTACTTTTTGCACTAGTGCAATGAAGTAAATTACCTAGGAAACGAACAATTTGTTTATAGTATGTGTATTGTGCGTTGCACACCGTCAATACCCTATCGAAATAGAATTCACGTTGACAGGGCGCCATAATTTTATTATGTTGAAGTCAAAGGTATCTATGATCCATTGCCAAATTTGAATTACAACTTTTGCACGCAAAGGAGAGGTAATACAGAGCGATTTAAAACTTTTTTGTTAAATAAAAAAACGATCGTAGAAAAAATAGTGTATGTAACATGAGCAAAAAGTGTGCTTATTGCACATGGCATATTATTCACCTCGACTACGTCTCGGTGAATAACTTCTATGCCGTGTGCAATAAACTTACACTTTTTGCACTAGTTGCATAAATAACTATTTATCATATTAGGTACTATAGGTACCAACCTACAACCTACAACAAAATTTACAGGAACTTATAAAGAGAATAAAAGAAACATAATATTAATCAAATACCTACTTAAAAAAACACATTTATAAAATTAAATCTATTAAACGATTTTTTAATATTTATAAGTATAAGAGGACACTCAAGTTTGGTTGGGTTTAGGATCCGGGGGGGTGTTACCCCCCTACCCCTCCCCGAAATCCGCGCTTGGCTCTGGAAGCTCCAAACACGCAAATATTTCTTGAAAAACATACTGTAACCCTACTCTACCAACATGTAAAGCCGCAGTGACCTCTAATTTGGAAAAAATTACCCATTTAATAATCTATTTTTTACTTCCTAACCGGCTTTTTGGACGAAACGGCCAAATAGACTAACTGAACGGGATTCATTACGTCTTCAAAGTAGGAAAATATAACAGGAAATGGTCCAAAATAGTAAATGTTCAATTTTGCTACGCTGATAATCGCCTTTAAGAGGATTTAAATTTATTTAAGTATTTTTTTTTAAAGTTAAAAATTATTTAAAAATCATTACGAAATATTAAATACTATGAAACGTCAAAATTTTAAATCACTGAAATTGAATAAGCAAACCAATTAAATTTAGCCGAGTTAGAGGGGCCTACTGCCAGCGAGCAAAGTGCCCTAGCTCATATGCCGGAGATTAGGGAGGGGTAAAACACAATAAATTTAAGGCGCCACTGTTTTTGGGCCCGGCAAAAACAGAAAACCTACCAAGATGGTTTTGGGTCCTCTAGCTCGGTTAAATAGATAAAAAGAAAAGTAAGTTAAGTTAGCTGAAACATGAAAATAATAAAAAGGGGTGTGTTGCCTTGTAGAGTGACTCAAATAAAACAAACATATAAAATCATATTAAGTTTAATGCAAGTACTCGATGTTACACATTAAACAATAAAATCCATATGGCCTATTGTGACAAAATTGTCAATATTACGTATCCATCAATAAAACCTATATGGCAAATTATAACAAAATTGTTAATATAACCTTAAATTACAATCATTGGTAATAAAATAAAATAAAATGGGTAAAGTGTACCAGAACACTTCTAGGCGCACGTTATAATGCAAAATTATGTCCTGCCTTAAGATGTCTAGTCTGCATTTCGAAGGACTGGTGCTAGGACCTGGTACTATGATTCACGAGTTGCTGGTCATAACCCGTGACTGGGAGGTGGAGGGCCCCAAAGTTGGAATAGGGGTCACGGCAACGTGTTGTAGAGAAAGCACTACAAAATCGGCATAGCCTTATAAGAAAGTCTGTAAACAAAACGGCTGCATAGCCGAATAAACCCAAAAAAAAAACTAGGACTTCCTTAATTGCATTTTGGGCCCAAAATCCCCTTAGGGAAAAAAAACTTAGAGCTCCAAAATTTAGTGCTTATCACTACCTCGTGTTTGCGAGAAGTAAATCGACTTGATAGTTGGGAAAGGCAGTAATAAAGGCCAAAGCAGGTTATTTTTTACCTAAGATTGGGCCTTAAAGCTTAAAAATCTTTTACGCCCATAAATGAACAATAAATTACTCACTACGATTTGTCTTTAATATAATATATTCATGGTCAGGTTACAATGTGAACATTTTTTGTGGTGATGTATAGGTACTCTATACGACTCTTACATTTTGTACCAGCCCAGAAGGCTTTTAACCCATTAACGCCCAAATTAATTTTTTTTTGAAAAATTTTATGAAATATGAATTTTTTAGTTACAAATGATAATCGTTAGTTAGATTACACCTTCAAAAGTTTAAGTGATTGGTGGTTTTTGAAAAAGAAAAAGGGCTGATCTATAAATAGATCGCTGGGCAAAAAAGAATATAATTTTATATATTTTTAAATGAATTTTATTTCTAGATAAAAACTATTTTTTATGAAAATTCGAAAAACATTTAGAACATAGTCATTATATTTGTTGCAAAATGTAAGCGGCCGACTTTTGCAAGATGGATACTGGCAGCGTCTTTAATTTTCTCTTTTTTTGAGAAAATGGCCTATTTCGTCTAGTCGTACATTATCTAGAACAAGTGTTTTAGAGGTTGAAGGAAAACTGAATGGTCGACCTTTGGAAATATTTCTTCCATGACCTAGTTTTAGATATGGTGCCATATCTACTATTATTCTCGTAAATAAACACCAGTACCACTTCTTGCCCCGAATTGCAATACTGTGCTTCTCCAACAGCCAATCGTGATGATCCACTCCTCCCATAAATTTATTATAGTTTTGAATCAATCGTGGCTGAGGAACTGGAACTCGAGCTTTTTGTTCTTGATTCTATCGTGGAGATGATGCTAGTGGTTTGACCGCAAAAGCGCAAAAGCATCGTATGTAGGGTCCATTTTAGTACAATTTGCAATAAGTTTTTCCGGTTCTTCTAATTTGCGCTTTTTCTGTAAATGCGGCAGTAGGCAGTAAACGTTCTGACGGTAGATCATCTTCTTCATCACTATCTTCTACAATGTAATGTGGAAGTACTTCTGTAAAGCCAGCAACATCCTTTACCGTAGGAGTACCAGTATCTTCATCATTGATAACTTCCTCATCCGTGAGTTCGTCAACTTCAGGAGGCAACGCTAGTATATCTGCGTCAATTTGTTCTGATTATAGATAGTCAACAGCATCTTCCAAGTTTTTAAAAACATTTTTATTTCTATCCATTGCAACAATTCTAAAAAAAAAGAACAAATATTTTAGAACATTTTTATAACTATTTAAAAATTTTGTTGATTTGATAGATCGCTAGTTTTTCTCAAGTATAAAAAAAAATGTATTTAAAATTTTATCAATATTACTTTATGGTAGTCTTAATTTGTTATTTTTACAACTAAATAAGAAAAAAATTTACCTACCTGCAAGCAAATCAAAGATATACCACAAAATAGCTAGGGGCGCACAAGAACTAAAAATAGCAGAAATAAATAGCTGCACTACTCAATTCAACAAGTCGGTATAAACTAATCACAAAGATTTGTTATTATAAGGTGGTCCTAACTGATAATAAAACTGGGGATGTATTCGTTTGATGCATCGTAGACGGCAGAACGACGTGATTTGTAAAGTGATCTATAAATAGGACGCTGGGCGCTAATGGGTTAAGTATAAAAAAGGTTATAGTACCTAATGACTGAAATAATTTCTTTATAGCCAAACCACAACCACCTTGAGAAGAAGCCATGAAGTGACATCGAGCAACGCCGCATCAGCTGGGAGTTGCGAATCCACAAGCTATTATTATGGCGCGCGACAACGGGCGAGTTTTTTTATTCTTTCTGATATTTTTTGTGTTTTTTTTGGCTCTGTTGCCACTATATATTGATATTGAAAAATGTACAAAAAAGTAATAAATAGTTTGGGATAACAAAAACAACTTACATAATTATTAAATAATAGTAATATTGCGTTGAGAAGCTGTTTTTGTTTCACTACGAGCAAATTTATTTGATCGATCAAAAGTAATTTTCTATTATACAAATTATTATCTTCTGCGTTTAAATTACAGGATTGACTATCGACTTCTGAAGTCTCAAGTAGTAAGCTTTTTTTAGTTGTGCTTTGTGTTGTTAGCAATAGAGAAAATAATAAGTGAGATTGAAAGCTCCATTACGTCTCAATCCCACTTATTATTTTCTCTATTGCTAACAACATCGGCATGGTACTATTTACTTTGTTTTCCTGATGATGAGTGTTTCTACACTCGAAACATGTCGAATTATTATAAAATATTCTAGGTTCACCTAGCTATTCTAATAAACTTGTGGAGAAAGACTTTGTGTTTTTCTTTTTTCTTGATATTTTTTAGTTTTTATTTTTTTTCGCCTATAATACTGAATCGACTTTAATAAAATTTTAGGGGTATGTAGGTAACTATAGGAGGTACCTACCCAAATAAGTAAGAAAATATATGGCATGTAATCTAAAAAAAATACATCCTTATGACGTCACGCTTTTTTGGAACACCCTGTATGAAAAAAATATTTTTCTGAAATGCGCCCGAAGACACAGGTAAGGTCTGCAAAATATCATTTTTTAAATTTATTGTCATCATATAAACATTTGCTGTACAAATTTTCAAGCGAATCATTTTTAGATTTTTTTTTTACATAATTGACATTCTCTCACGACTACCTATGTCCACCGCTACTTGAGCAGCTGACGCTCAGATCAATAAATTACTACCCAATAAGAATTACTTGTGATAAGAATTAAGACGATCTGAAATGATTGTGTCATTTGCAACGGTGCCTACCGGGCTATAAGTACCACATTTTTAATTCTTCGGAATTTTTAGGTTTATTTGACTTCTAATTAAAATTTCCATTGCGGTCGTTTTTTATTAATATTAATTAGTATTCGATTATTACCATTATTTTATAATAGCAGCAACAATAATGTGTTCCACACAATTGCCTTTTATTGAGGCTTGTGGTACATTATTAAAAAGACTATCGATGTCGATAATTACTTTGCTAGTTGAAGGTCAGAGCTAATGGATTTATGGATTTAATCATTAGAACTAATAAATTAATTATGTATGTTTTTATACATTATTAATTCAATCCATCAATTTTATTTTATGGTTTTATGCTTTTATGGAAAGTCAATTTTATAAATATAATATAATATAATCGGCTTTATGACACAAAGGCGTTCGTAGATGTCAATATCTATAGTTTTACAGGAAAGCAATTTCAACAAATCGTCGACATTACTTTTATGCTAACCCTAAGTTTTTATATTTTTTTTAAGGGTTTCTGTCATAGACATATTATCTTTAGTTAGATCCTCAAACAAGAATCACGCAAATTTATGGTATCGTGCATGCAAATAAACTCTGTCTCCAGTAAAGTCCGCATCATAAGGGATTTTTTTTTATTAATAGCTTTATTCAAAATTTGACTTTGGCATCAAGTTCTGCTTCGATCGAGATGAAAATTGCGTGATTCGCATTATCTGTCAAATTTTATTTTTTTTCAAAAAATAATTCAAAAGTCGGGTTATTTCTGAAAATATCGAAAAAAAAGTTATTAGAAAAAGTTTTTTAAATGCAGTTTCTAGCCCACATGCAAAATTTCAACTGGATAAGATAATTTTGATTTTTTACCTATATATTTTGTAAATTGCACCACTAAGACTCAACTCAACCTACATAAAACTTCTCAGTTTTGACAAGGCTTTATTTCAGATACATTTTCTTTAAAGTAGCGCCATATTAAATGTGTGTTTTTCTACAAAATCAAAATTGGACTATTAAAATTTGGTCGCATGTCGCATGTGATGCAAAGTTTATTTGTTTTTGACCCTGTATAAGGTAACTTCATAAAATAAGTATTTTTAAAAACGTAGTTTGTGCCTGAAAGTAAAAAAATAAACAATAAACTAAAGGGGTTTTAAATTAAATCATTGAAAATATAGATAAACTTTACGTTAAGTTAAACTAAAATTTATTTTCCACTTAATGAACACTTTACTGATGACACTGCGATATTACTTTCAGGCACAAACTACGTTTTTAAAAATACTTATTTTATGAAGTTACCTTATACAGGCTCAAAAACAAATAAACTTTGCATCACATGCAACCAAATTTTAATAGCCCAATTTTGATTTTGTAGAAAAACACACATTTAATATGGCTCTACTTCCGACCAGTTCGCAACCAGTTATGCGTTGTCTATGGTTTTTGTATAATATGTACCATATATAGATCAGAGCCGATCTAAAAGTAGAAACCTGGTCACTATTTTCAAATAGGAACACATTTTCCAAATATTTTTGGTTTATTAATATTGTCCGTTTCAGGCTGCGTAGTTGGTTTCTGCTTTATTGCTACTTACTTTCTGCTCTATTATTAAGTCCTCCGCTCCGCTTGCTAAAGGTTGTGCAACGAACGTTCTGCGTTAACTTCACGTATTTGATATATTTCAGCTTGGGGTAGCAGGTGGTTGGTATAATTAAATAGCTCTCCGGCGACAAACTACGTTCTGTTCTGTTATTTTCAATTCCGAGTGAAATGAAATAAAATATTATTTGTATAGCAAAAGTTTGCATTTATAAAAATGTTAGGTTATATTTCTTGCAATATTTTCCACAACAAGCTTTAAAAACCTTCATTTTACTTGATGCAAAACTTACTAAGAAAATGGGTTTAAGAAGAAAATATTTAAAACAGTGAAATATGCACAAATAACTATTAAGAATTTGATTGAAAAACCAACAAAAATGCATAAGTCATCAAGTCATATGATTGAGATTAGGTATGTATTTTGAATCGTATAAAAACAAAAAGATAATAAGATACAAGTTATATTATATCAAAGATAACAAACCAGGATATATTTTTCTGTAACCACATTGTGCAAATTTTGCCACAAATCCATTCATAAGGATTTCCCATAAACTTTTATATAAATGACTTTAAATAGCTTCTTATGTTTAAATTATGCGGTTTTAACGTTTCCCAGCTTCAGACATTTAGGCTAGAAAACCAAGTAGGTAAACCACAATAATTAGGCCTGTCCGATCAGTGATTCTTGCACAATCCTATTAAGGTGGCTACACACGATGAGGCCGGCCTGTCAATTAAGACTGAACAGTCCGACTGAAGGACTTTCGCCTGACGTGTGTATGCTCCGGTCCTGTTAGGACTGTTTAATGTTCAGGCGACCGGACAAAATTCAAAAATACGTTCGTTTTTTGCGTTTATCAATTTTTTTTAACTTAAAACTGCAGTAGGTAAATAGGTCTCTGTGTTGTATATTTCCGAAGATGTTCAATCTCTTGCAGGTTAGTATTTCAGCTGTATATGAGATGAAAGGTGGTTTCGTCCTCTTCACCGCAAAGTCTGCATTCAATGGGTCCATTATTGTAGATTACTATTTGTTGAAAGTGTTTTCCTAAGTGACAATGGCCGGTTAACAAGCCAGGCACTTGTTTTCACTGGGTAGGCGTGAGGAGTAGCATTTCAGTTGACAGTTTCTTCGAGGGTTTCCAAATAGCAGCCCGTGTGTGTATTTGACCAGGTGTACCGTTCCATCGAGATGTTGTTCTTTGCGCCTATCTATCTAATGTTGTTTTAGTTGCCTGTTTTGATATTCCAAGGACGGGTTCGGGGCCCCTGGATTTTGAGCAGATTCGGCTCTAGCTACTACATCTGCTTTTTCATTGCCTTTTAACCTTAGTGACTTAAGTGACCAAAAACCCACAGGAGTTCAACCTTGTTGTTCCTGTCTGCCAGGTTGTTAAATAATTTCATTGTGATCTTTGATGTAAACTGTAAACCGATTGGAGTTCAGGGGAAGCTTGGCTGTTTAATAGAATGTGTATGTTTTGGTCGTGATAGGCCTTTTCAAGATTATTTTGTACGCGTGCTTGATGTATTACATGAACTTCTGCTTTGTAGACTGTGGCGTAGCTCCCCAGGGGAATGCTGCCATTCTAAGGCTTTTCCCAAATATATCTGCATCTACTCCGTTGGCCGTTTTCGATCCATAAGTGTACCAAACTACACTCGACATTTGTATAATGACGGAGGTTTTCCATCTCCAAGAGCACGTATTTGATTAGGTCCGTGGTTCTGCATGGTGTGCCCTATTTTTCCGGGGTGCTGTTTCCATCCCCATTTATATTCGTTCTTAAGGCGCTGCAGTTGGCCGCCATTCTGATGTGTACCTATGTATATCTAGGGGTGTTAGTTCTGTATGATTTCCATTGCTGCGGTGGGAGTGCTTCTCACTGCACTACTGATATACTCATAATGCCGCAGATAGTACCTTTATTTGCCCCGGATAAAGTTTAAAAATCGGATACGATCAGTAAAGGCTGGCGTTGAAACCATATACCGTGCGAGCAAAAATTATTTGCATTAAAAAGGGCCCTGCATCTAAGGACGTGATACTTAGCCGTAGAGCTTAATAGATACCTGTTGGGTGTCAGTAACTACCTGAATTAACAATCAAATAATAAATCAGTTATTCCGTCATCTTTGACAGTCGTTACAAGTAATTTGATTCATCGCTAATTTTTCCAATTTCTTAAACAATTCACACAATGGGCGTTACGGAACAGCACAAAACAGTCATGGTTGAAGCGTATTTTCAAAACGGGGTTAGAGTAAATGGTGAGTGGCAATACAATCCGGGTTTGTGCATGGACGATTTTCACGAACATTTTCCTAACGTTGCTTTTATTGTTGGGGATTTTTATCATTGCCTGAAAAGAACCATAGCTGTGGTTAGGGAAACAGGTTCTATACAACACAAAAAAGGAGCAGGAAGATCATCTGTAAGAACAGAAGAACTTGTTGCAAACGTTCGTGAAATAATGCAAAATACGCGAACAAATTGTATAAGACGCCTGTTGCAAGAAGTGGGAAGATCTTATGGAACATGCAGGAATATTCTTAAGAAGCAGCTAAATTTATTTCCTTATAAAGTGCAAGTATTCCAAGAAATACAAGCCGCAGATTTTGAAAGACGCAGGAATTACTTAAAATTTAGAACAATTACAAGAAAGGATTATCCAAGAATGTGGTAACATTTCTCCAGAGATGCTGGTCAAAACTTTCGAAAATATGAAGAGACGTGAATTTATGCTTGGAGCATGGCGGTGGCCAATTTCAGCAATTTATGTAATTATTTTTCTTTTTCTTTCTGTACCTCTATTCTTGCTTTGTTAATTTTGTAAACAACAAAAATAAATTTGTATTTGTCTACTTATTTTATTACTCATTAGTTTGGCATATCATGTCATAATATGAATTTCACAAAATTTTAACTTAGATTTGGTTAGATATATCGTCCCCATATCATTGTGATCTAAACCAAGCCCTAGGTACGATTTTTAGTCCAAGCCCTCTTTGATGCAAATAATTTTTGCTCGCACGGTATATACAATGTAGGGGAGACCGGGGTTGGAAGTAACATTTTTTTCTTTTGTATTTTTTGTCTCCATTTTCCTAGTTTAGCAATAACATTTGTATGTATATCAATATACAGTGCATTCATTCTAGTTTTAAAAGACATCAATACTTTATGTCTAATACTACCAATTGAGGAAACATTACAATTTTTATGAAAAAGAAAAAGTTAGACATCCCAATTAGCATTTTTCTGACTTACGACTAAATTTGTACCTATAAGGACGTAATTTTTGGTAATGTTTCAAGTCACTGCTTGACTTATTTCTTAATGAACAGTTATGGACCTAAAGTTAACGTAAAACGAACGTTGAGATATGACGTCCTCTAAGCCGACGTCGCATAGTGGTCGAAGTGTGTATAGTTATTTTATGGTAAAGAATTTGACGTCCGAGTAACGTCAAACACTTTTTTTATTTGAAAAAGTGTAGTTTTATGGAATTTGCGAACCACGTTTCGACGTCGCCTCGTCCACCTACCAAACTTGATACAAAATATATCACTTCTTTTTTCGTCAGTCGCAGCCAGTTAAAATAAAAAGACGAAATTTGTCGAAAATAACCTCTTGTTTGGGTTCTGTGAAAATAACCTTACTTATTTGTTTATGTTGGATTATTTTTGAGAAAATCAGTTCTTTTATTGCAAGCAAGTAGACCTGCAAGCAATATGAGCATGTCCTTAAATAAAGGAAAAAGAGCCTACCGCCATACTAATACTTTTTATAGAAAAAAAGCTAAATTGATAGCATTACAAGCTCAGGTTAGTCTCCAGTTAGTCAGCAGCAGCTGTTGCAAATTTAAAAGCCGCAAAACCCTGAGCTTTAACTTTGCAGTTTTTGTATCGTTTCCATGTTTCTTTATTGGGTGAACTTTTAATATTACTTGTAAAAGTCTAATTTCTTTCTGACGTTGGGGAAACCAAACTATGCCACTTTCCTCCCATTTCCCGGAACAACTTAAAACAGCAGTTTTAAAACCTCTCTATTGAAAAAGGGAGATCCAGAGGAATTCGATAACTACAGGCCGATCAGCCTTCTTCCAGGTTTTTCAAAACTGTTTGAGTTGGTTGCATGCAGCCGCCTTGTGTCTTTCATGGGACAGTGCAGTTTGCTCTCGGGTAACCAGCATGGCTACGTGAGGGGCAGGTCAACTCAGACAGCAACGTTTCAACGTCTCAAAAGCATACGACTGTCTTGATCGAGAAATTTTGTTAAACAAACTTGATTTGTATGGAATAAGGGGTAGTGCGTTAAAATGGTTTAAGTCATACTTGAATAATAGAATACATAAGGTAGTAGTTAATAAAGATAAGGTAAGCTATAAGTCTGAAAGTGTGAATAATAATGTAGGAATCCCCCAGGGCAGCATTTTGGGACCAATTTTATTAATTTTTTTACTAATGACCTAAATTTTGAAATAAGGAACTCAAATGCTATTCTTACATCCTATGCTGATGATACCAATCTCTTATTAAAAATTAATGACCCAACTGAACTCACTAACGAGACTGCAGATATATTTTTGCAAATTTGCTCTTGGTTTGAAAAAAATAGACTGTTATATAGTCAATGAGAACAAAACAAATATCTTATTATTTAGAACAAAATTAAATAGAATGGAAAAACCAGAAAATATTCAAATCAATAACAAAGATTTTAAGCTTGAGTCCCAAACAAAATTTCTGGGAATTTATATAGATGAATTTTTAGACTGGACCGAGTAAATAGAATCACTTGGTAAAAAACTTAACAGTATATGCTATGGTATCAGAGTGATTTCGAAGTATGTTTCAACAGCAGCCCTGCGGACCCTGTATTTTGCAAACTTTGAGGCTACGGCAAGGTATGGGATAATTTTTTGAGGTGGAAAATCAAAGATACAGGATATTTTTATTATACAGAAACGTTTACTAAGAATAATGTATAAAATGTCATTTAGAGAGACTTGTAGAAATGTTTTTAGAAATAATTTTTTATTGACAATTTATGGTTTATACATTTTTGATACCATTATGTTCTTTTTTAAGAATAGACAGGGTCTTTATGCTGAGAGGAATCATAAGTATAGTACTCGTTCTGTTGATGTAAATTATCCAGCACATCATCTGTCTATTTTTGAAAGTGGACCCTATTATGTGGGTGTTCGATGTGAAGGTATTTAAAAGAAAGTCAAAGGAACATTTAGTACAGATGGAACCATACTGTTTAAAGGACTACATGGAGAGTTAATGCTCTCCCTTTGCTGGCGCCATTTCCTTTTATGTGAATTGTATAGTTTATTTAATCAGAAATAAATAAATTTATTATTATTATTATATTTATGAGGGGCCGGCTCAACCTCATTAAGGTCTTTAATATATACCTACTATAATTTGAAGTGATCCATTTTTTTAGTTGTTTACCAACGAAAATTAATAAAATATTACAGGATAAGCTTGGATGAGAGATGAAAAATTGAAAAACCTTTTATTGGGGTTAAATATACGATTAAAAAATAATGACATATGACATTTCTGTTTGTTAATTTTTATCTACAGAAAATGACGTTTACTTTTTACGTCCTTTGGTCGTCAATTTAAGTAGTTCAAATGTCTTAAGGTTAAAACCTGGTTGTGGTTTGGAATTCTAATCATCCGACGTTGGTGTGTCGTTTGCGGGTGGTAGTTTAAGTTAAGTTTGGATAAAGTTTTGGATATAAAGTAACCTTTGGTGGTATTGAGTAAATTTAGGTACATTAGCTAACTCCGCCATTTTTATGCTGATGAGCGTTGTGGCGTCCCGTCGGCCATTAAAACACAGTACGTTTATTTTTGAAATTTCGAAAATAAATACCATTTCAAATGGCAACTATATGAATAAAATTTAATTTCCTTATAGCTTTATTTAGATGGAGTTGGAAATCAAGCCAATATATGATTTTTTTTCTGGTCATTCATAAAAACATATATTAAAAATTATTAAATATTTGTTTATTTTGAGGCGAACACATATTTTTCGATCTATTTTGGTCACATTTATCAGTAAAGTACCCTTCGCAAGCAACTTTTATTCTCGAGAAACCCTATAATCTCATTTTATTTACGTCTATAACAAACATCGTTTAACAATAAGAAAACTGTTTGATATTTTAATTTCTGGTCTTGTTCTTTCTACAGATCAACAACAAATTAGGTTATATTTTGTTTACACCACATTATACGGAAGCAACATATAGGTACTTCCACATGACCAAATAAAACTTTTAGTACACATTTTTGGTTATCAAAAGTTAACGTTAAATAACGTAAAATTTGGTTAAAAGAGTATACTTCAATAGTAAAGTTACCGACGTCTAAACAACTCAAATTTGTCTGCTCCATTTTAGTGCAAAAACGGGTCCACACGTAGTCGTTTCGACGTCAGTTACCGACGTCGGGTTGTCTATAGCGACGTTGGTTAGACGTCTAAATGCTATTTGGGATGTAATCCCGTGTCAGGGATGGTTGTCACATTGTGCGGGGAAGGTAGTCACATGGTAAATTAAAGTGAAAATAAATACGTTTATTCAAATCGAACTAATTTTTATTGAAGAAATATGGTTGTAGGTACTTAATTACCTAGTGTACCTACCCAAAAAAATAACGAAAAATGTTTTATTCATAATAAAAAACAAAATATGCTTAACTCTAATAACGTCTATCAAACTAGAGACTAGAGAATCGGTTAACAAAAAAAAATACTTATTCATAATAAAAAGCAAAACAAACTTCTATCAAAAAAATAGGTCAACAAAAATAAAAAATATAGTCATAATAAAAAACATAATAAGCTTAACGCTATTAAGAAACTAGAGAACTAAGGATACGGTAACGAAAATAAAAATATACAGTCAGTTTAAAGAATCATTCTGAATCACAGTTCTGGCAAATGTAATAAGGCAGCCCAGGTGAGCAAGCTTCGTGAGCCCATAACTTGCATTCTTGACACTGAATCCAGATTTCTTTCGACTTGCTAGTAGAGTATGGAGACAGGCATACTAGGCAAAACACTTCATCCTCTTCCTCATCTTCGTCGTAAACTGCTTTTTTTTTCATTTGGTTTCCTTCCTTTCCTTTTGACAAGACAACAAAAAAAAAACTATACGTGCAGGGGGGTTGGTTGTCACACGTGACTACCGGCCCCCGGCAACGTGAGACAACCGGCCCCAAGCCACGTTTTTCAAAATATCCTCCCGAAATAAGTTCATATCAATATTTATTTAAAAAATCATATAGGTAACCATATTATCAAGTCCACATTAAACATCAAAGATACACAAAACATTATATTAATATCCAATCTTTAGGTATACCTACGATACTCAATACAGATGCACAAAAAATTACTTTTAATACGCGAAAAAACCAAACGAACATGTCTCCGTCACGACATTTCAGAACGGACTGAAAAGTGAAGTTCAAACAGAGGTATCGCTACCACGAGTCTCCGACGCCGGTCAACGAACTTATTCGTTCACGCAGTTTTCTGCTATGGCCGCTGTGACAACCAACCCGTGAGACAACCAACCCCGGTCTCCCCTACACGTCCCATAACTCGTCACACTAATAATAATTATGGTTGGAATTATTTTTATCAATAAAACTCGTAAAAAAAATAATGATTGAAAAATTAACAACACATTACCGGTATCTTAATTGTCTCTTATTGCGGATAAGGGGAAGAGGTATAAGTTGAGGAAGTCTTCCTGTTATTGTCAAGGCTTGAGTAATCTAAATACATGTATTTTTAACCAGAACCAATCGATAAAAATTAAAAATAGTACATATTAATCAATGTAAAAAAAATTGAAGGCCATTGTCATTGCGAACTTGACTGAGGACGATAAGAAGTTCAAATCTTAAATTTAATTCTTTTATTATTTACACTAGTCAACAACTTTTTTGCCCAATTATGTAATGAATTGTGGACGTGGACACTACATGATCATCAGAGTAAGAGAAACAGGACGTAGCAACAATCCTGCCTCTAGCAGTCTTGCTTTATTCGAACAGTGGCAACTCGTGGGGTAAAATTTTGAGTGGGCCAACCCATAAAAAAATTTAAATCCTCGTATAAAAATAAGTAAGCTGTATTTTCATTTTCATTTACCAAACATCCTAACAATGAAACAGAGTTCCTATATACCTACTTAAATTTAATTTTCTATTACTATATATCTCTTCACGTATATTACTATTTTTTCTTACAACTTAGGCTAATGGCGAATCCAATGCGAATAATTTTTTTTTATTTTTTTTTCTTCTCAAGCGGGCGTTGTCTTTCATATTACTACACGGCTTCAGCAGTGGACACTCAAGTCATTCCTGCTATCGGATATTCATTTTAAGAAAAACCCATCACATTGTTTTATTCTACAGGCAACATCATACCAAATAATTATACCCCTTTCTGATAACTTTCCTTGTATATTGTCAAATAAAATATTGCCCTTATTTAACCGCCCCCTCCCCATTTCTTTACCCCTCATTGCAGATTATTATTAACTTTATAAGGTGGCATTATTACTGCGTAATAACGCCCAATCTTTGTTCTTAAGTACTCTTGATAATTTTCTGAATGGAACTTTTGATAGAACTACTTGTAAGAATGAAATTGAAGTACAAGAATATTTAGATTTTTATATGGTGCGGCCTTGAAATAATTAGAATTTAAAATTGTCGACAACAAGCACCATGAGCTAACGTCCGGATATCTTATCTTGTGTTTGGGTGTTTATTATTGAGTGTCCTTTTCAAATGATTTGCTATCTATAGATGCCATACGCCATTTATAAACGCTATTTAAATCTGCTGACAAAATCGTTTGTTGGAGAGAGGAGGTGAAGAGCTTAGCGGGAGCCGGGAGTGGGGATTACTTTGCCGCCGTTAGAATTTTACCTCGTTACTATGCGCTATTACATGGTCACAGCGGCGTCTCGTTTCAGGGTTCACAATAAAATATAATTATCCAATCTAAAATCAAATATTTTTTACCGTTTGTGAAAAAAAGGGTTTGTAGAACAGTAAAGTTTAATGTATGATTGAAAAAGTAACTATAGTTTATTACAGGAATTAACTTACATATTCAAGTAAAGTAGTTTTAACAAATAATAAGTACAAGAATTAACAAAGTATTAAAACAAACATTATCTACTACATAAATATATAATTCAAAAAAGTTTTCTTTAAGATACCTGATTTGAGTACAACTAATAAATTTGACAAAGTCATAGTCACAGTAATATAATAATTTGCAGTCATATTTACTTTATTTTCCGTTAATTGCCTTGAACCGGCAATGAAGTAAATATTGACATCAAATAATTTTAATTGATAATATAATAACACCAATCGTATTGTTATTTATCACAATAACTACGCTAATACAAACCTCCAAAAATATTACGTCGTCATCGCGTTGACGTGTGGAAAATTTTGATTTTGGAAAATTTTTACGGATGTCTGAGTTAAATAACAAATAACTTCAACAAAAAAAACACAATTTATTAAAATTCATGTTACAACTCATACATAAGAATAAAGAAACTAAGTAGTTAATCAAATACTTAAAGTTTAAATATTAAGTTAGTTCCTCCAGGCAGTTATTTATAATAAAACATAATTTACAAAAATTTCCTGGCATTGTACCGGATAAATTTTTTATATGGGTAAAAAATACATAAATTTTAACTCATCCCAATATAGCTAGATCACTGGCCCCTGCCCAGGCACAAGGTCCCCCTCCAAGCCATCCTCAGTATCCTCACCAAGCAAAAAATAAGGGAATATTAAAAAATCACTGACAGAAAAAAACCATATGACATGACATACAGTGTGTGTGTCTACGTAAGTTGGCGGCATATTTAATTAATTTGACGAAAAAAAGTTATTCTTCATAAAAAGTTCTGCATGGTCCAAAACCTAAAATGCAACCATCAAATATCGAAATTTTCCAGTCATATAGGAGGTTTGTCAAAAAACGTGAATTTTTCCCAAGAATGTAAATTTTTCCCAAGAGTAAAGTACCTTTATTTTTGACATTATCAAAAATTGTTATTAAAAAAAGTTGATCAGAACTAAATACCACGTCTAAATATGCAATAAAACGCATTAAATTAAACAAATAATTAATAATAAATCAATAAAATAATTTTTCAACATAAATGCTTGATTGGCCTTGATTGATTAAATTTTGTGGAGGAAGACTTTTAATTTTTTCTTTCTTTCCCAAATAGTTTTATATTTATTTTTTTCTCAGTGTAGTTACTTTATACACTACAATTAAAATTACGTAAAAAGGGCGAAAAACGCAAAAGTATCAACAATGTGGATGTTTGAAGAAAAGTACCATTTTTTTCCGAAACAGAAAAATTATGAGAATTTCTAAATTTTTAAAACCATCATCTTTCTAGGGGATCTGGAGAAAAAAGTTTTACTGCAAAGATGAACAACTAAGTAGTAGTTACAGAAAATGGTGGTGACCAAATATTCCATTTTTATTACATATTGTCAAAAAACTTGAGCACATATTATGTAGTGCATACATACATAGGTGATAGATAAAACTAAATATAATGGCGTCTTGGCCATATAGTATTTACTAGATCGATCGCCCATTATAAGATAAATTATTTTAAAACGCAGTTGTGTTATCTTTCCTCAAAATAAAAATGTTATATCATACTGCAGATACTTAAAAACTATGCGCGACGGCGCCACATGTCCGAATAATTTCATTTGCATATTCATTCATATATTATATTTTATACATGGTGAAACGATTAAAGTTATCTTTTAGCGATAAGCATAAAATTGTCTTTAAATTTTTTAAATATTATATTTTGACGTTCGTGCAGCGTTGCCACATCTAGTAGATTTCTACTTTTTTGGTAGATTTTCACCCTTTTTCAGAAAATTTTAGTAGGCATATTTTCTTTAGTAGATTTTGGTAGATTTTAAAATATAACTGTCAATAATGTAAAAATGCCATTAACAATATAATTATTGTTTTAATCAAGTATTTACTTTAATTTCTATGTTGGTAGTGTCTTATGGGGGTTCACCGTTGTTTTTCTCTGTCGACCTTTCTTTTTTTTTTTTCAGAAGTTTATAAGTCAAAATTTTGAATAATCCCGTTACCCTCAATAATTATGGAACTGGCGACCTTTTTTTTTTAGAAGTCCAACAAATCTCAAGAATTTTCCGAAAAGCTATTAGAAATGTAGAAATGCTGTAGATGAACAGCCAATATTAATATTAGAATTCGAGTGAAAAACCGGTTATAATCCGGTTTTGAATTGTTTAGTAGATTTTAGTAGATTCAAGCAAAAATAAAAGTAGATTCGCCAAAATAAATGTGGCAACGCTGCGTTCGTGTCTATGAACACTTAAGTAGGTACCGTGCGAGCAAAAACTATTTGCATCAAAGAGGGCCTTGCATCTAAGGACGTAGTGCTTAGTCGTAGAGCTAATACCTGTTGGGTGTCAGTAACTACCTGAATTAACAATCAATCAGTTATTCCGTCATCTTTGACAGTCGTTACAAGTAATTTGTTTCATCGCTAATTTTTGCAATTTCTTGAACAATTCACACAATGGGCTTTACGGAACAGCACAAAACATTCAAGGTTAAAGAGTATTTTCGAAACGGGGTTAGTTAGAGTAAATGGTGAGTGGCAATACAATCCGGGTTTGTGCATGGACGATTTTCACGAACATTTTCCTAAGGTTGCTTTTATTGCTGGGGATTTTTAACATTGCCTGAAAAGAACCGTGCCTGTGTTTAGGGAAACAGGTTCTATATAACACAAAAAAGGAGCAGGAAGACTATCTGTAAGAACAGAAGAACTTGTTGCAAATTTAGAACAATTACAAGAAAGGATTATCCAAGACTGTGGTAACATTTCTCCAGAGATGGTCAACACTTTCGAAAATATGAAGAGACGTGGCCAATTTCAGCAATTTATGTAATTATTTTTCTTTTTCTTCCTGTATATTTTTACTTTGTTAATTTTGTAAACAACAAAAATAAATTTGTATTTGTCTGCTTATTTTATTACCCATTAGTTTGGCATATCATGTCATAATATGAATTTGGCAAAGTTTTAACCTAGATTTAGTTAGATATATCGTCCCCATATCATTGTGATCTAAACCAAGCCCTACTTTTTTAATCCAAGCCCTCTTTGATGCAAATAAGTTTTGCTAGTACGGTACTTGTCAAATCCTGGCACTAAATCACTTACTTTACGGACCTGATACGGTCTTGTAATAATGTTTTGTAATAATATTTACACAACACCTAACAGCGTTTAAATTCCATTACCATTTTGACAATAACCTAACATTTTTTTCATTTTGATATGAAATTGTATATCTCATTTTCTTATTTTCACTTATCACCGCTAGGAGGCAGACGTCGCGTCGCCACGTTTTGCGTAAAGTTAAACTTTTGATTGGCTGCCAGTGAACAGCTTTTCTTAAAACCGGCATTACGAGCCGCCATAGCATTGGTAAATTTCCAATAGTTACAAATTTAGTCAATTTAGAATCAAAAAATCCCAAAGGGGTCAAAATCTTTTGTGGTCAATTTGACTAAGCCCCGGTCAAATTCCTCAGTTTTGTCAAAAGAAATGAAGCCATGAGTAATTACATAGAAACTTTATTAAAAAACAGCTAACAAAAAATAAAAAAAACAATTCTGAGGTAGAAAAAAGACACATAAATATTATGTATAATATTAATCTAACAATACTAAATTACTAATGAAGAAATGAGTGAGTGACTGATTGATAATGAAATGAGACACCGCTGGCAGTAGTGGCTTTGGTAGATAGCTTAGACAAAGGTACATCATCTTCGTCACTGAACTCACTCCGGCATTGCCTTTATGTTCTTCAGAATCTGAATCACTTGTTTCATCCTCACTACTGAAATTTAGCGCTGGTTCCTCCGAATTTCCATATTTTTTATTTCCACTGCCACTTAACAGCTTTAAGTTGTACTTTATATAAACAAGCTTTCCTGAGCAAGTGGTTTTCAATCGGTTGCGAAGCTTATTGCTATGAACAATAGAACAATGCCCCATGAGGACCAATTTCTCTCACAAGAGGCTGCAAAAGTTTTTGACCGAATTCGACCCGGTCAAAATTTCTCCTGTCAAAATCGGATTCTTCGGCAACAGCGTATTATTCTAGAGTAAAAAATGCTTTTGACGCCTTGTCGGCTTGTTATGATAAAAGAGAAGGATATGTCTACCTTGCTCTGTCGTCGTGGGTTAGTGACAACTTTAGTGGTTTAAATAGAATACGTTGTATATTTTAGCATTTTTGTATGCCATATAAAAGTGTAACTTTTGTTTATAATAAGCTTAGTATTTATTAGATAAGAATGTAATGGCCGCCGTTTGTATTATGTTGACACAACGTGAACATTGGTCAGAGACGGACTTTTTTTAAATCATTATTTATAACCTTCCACTCTTAGAACCAACAATACTTTATATACATATGCCAAATGCATACTCATATAAATAATAATAATAGATCAAGTTGCATCATTTTTTAACGCACCGGAGGTGCTTGATACGACTGTGTTATCTTCATGTGTTTGTTTCTATGCTTTTAAATATGTTCAATAGTTCAATACAAAATACAAAAATAATTTTATAATTTTTATCTAAACAACGATTAGATATAGGTAAAAGTTATTAATAACAAAGGTTACTGAAGTTTTAATAAGGTATCCAACAACGATAAATTATACATACAGGGTATTCTATTTGCAAAAGTTGTCCATAACTTCCGGTAGAACCGGAAATGACAGAAGTGTTGAAATATACTATTTCCCATAAAGTCAATTACCAGATTTAAGAAAACTCGTTTTTAATATTTCCTAATAATATAGGCCACTTAACTTGAATCACTCCGTAACTGTGTTGTAGGTATCAGGGTTCAATATTTTAGGAAAATCTTTACTCCACGACTCTCCGTTCGAGTCTTAACGTGAATAGATAAAATTCCTAAAGTAAACTTAGCAATTTGTTATCTACAAATAATCGTCTAAGGTCAGAGCATTGATTGCTTTCCACACACAAAGTGAAATAATTAGTAAAAGTTGTTAATTTAGGCGCTAAAATAAGACGTGTCTCAACAATTGATAATGTAATGGATAATTACCCATAGTTAAAAGGGCACAGACATTTCAATGAAAAAAATTAGGTTTATGACTGAATATATAAATAACATGCTTCAGAGCGATTCTTCCTCCTACGATCAACTATGAAAGTAAGGCGCATTCTACTCTTTCTAGTCAGGTTAATCGTTCCTTTTTTCTTACTTTCATCAGGTTACTTTACGGGTGCTCGTATGAATGGGAAATTGCTTACGATCGCTCTGGACAGGCGCGGATCTGGGTCAAAATCTAGGGAGGGGGGGGGGGGGGGTAATTGAATCTCAAAGATATATTTTTTAATATATATATACTATATATATATTACTAACACGAATATTTATTTTTCAAACAGGTTACATGTTTCGCTCATACCTGAGCATTATCAGACCTATGTTAGGCTTATTTTGCTTTGATGCTCAGGTACCTACGAGCGAAACATGTAACCTGTTTGGTAAATAAATATTTGTGTGAGACTATGACTGTAAATTATTATATTACTGTTCTATTCCATGAAACAAAATGAATCTTCTGTTCTATTCCGTGAAACAAAATTAATCTTCTGTTCTATTTTTGAATTGAAGAGTTAAAGGTGATGAAATAGTGGCTTCCTAGTTTATTTTAGACTAAGAGTGTATCTGATGAGTTATTTAAAGAATTCAATAAGCCAAACAATTTGCAAATGTTAATAAAATTATTATACAGTCTATCAATAATGTGCGTTAAATAAATAATACGTATAATAAAAATTTAAAGTATTAATTATTTTTGCCACCACCCACGCCACGCCTAGCCTAAGAATAGTTAATCCTAATCTACAAATAAACCAACTTTTTATGTACTTACCTATGAAAAGTAACTGCAGAATTATTATATTCCGCATTCTTGTATGCACACATTGCACACTTCACACCTGCGACCCATCTTAATTAGTCTTCAAAAAAATATCACAAAACACTAAAAACACAGCAATTATTACACAAAACCGATAAAAATTTCTAACAACTTTCAAAGAACTACCAAACGTCAATGAAATTATGAATGAAAACGTCACGACCAATAAAAACGCGGCCACTTATGCGTTGCCAAACTGCACAATTTTTAAGGAAAATGTCTATGGGTTTTAGACAAAGATTTTAATTTACCACATAACGTATATTTTTTCTCTTCTGGAAAAAGGTAAAACCTGTTGATTTATGGCTTTAGGGATGAATATGTTAAATTATTAAATAAGTGTTGTTATTATTACTTTTAAAATATTATTAAAGCCGTAATTTATATATAGGTACTTTAAGAGTTAAGTGTAATATATATAATAATATAATTAATAGCCCTATGGCTACTAATTAATTAATACTAAACTTTGCTCTTATGATGGGTATACCTATCATGAAATATTTTTTCTATTTTTAAAATTGGAGATCATTTGTTCTCAATAAAAGACGTTTAGTATTATTACTCTCATTATTGTGTTAATATACCTACCTACTTTTAAGAGCATACGTTTGAACGGTTGGCAAGCAAAGTGGAGGGGCGCAATTTGCAACAGGAGTTACTTCAGAATGGAATACGATTTTGTCAATAGGTTCATTTGTTATTGTTTTATCTATAGATAGCAGATCATTGATGCTGACCCCCTGCCTTCGCGAGTGGTAACGCGTCACGTGGCCATGTGTTTTCCTTTGAATTTGGCCTGTTCTCACCGTTTTGCTGATAAGAGGGTAAAATTTTACACTTTTTGCGGCTTTTAGGTTCTTTTAAAACGAAAGTTCCTCTGCACATGTTACTCCTAAAATTATTAAGTATTTTATTTAACCCTCAAGAAATTTGGTGGAAATTTTTAAGGGAAAAATTTCCTTGGGTGTGGGACGTTTCAATTTATGTTTTGGCGTTACGAAAGCATACGTAATTGCGTAGATATGTGCCTTATGGTCAAAAAGTACAATTAACTGTTCTGCACCATTTTTAAATATGAGCGCTATAAAAATGTTTTCCTGCTTAAAGTTTGACTAACCTCAACCCATGTAGAACGTTCATTTTCAACATACCCATGGATTTTTCAAGATAAGCGCCGTTGCTAAAACCCAAACATGGATCAAATTTTGATAATATATTTTCATTCCTTAAAGACTTCAAAATTCGCCCCTTTTAGGTAAGGGCTAAGAGTCTGCAAAATTTAAGTTTCCTGGGCCTTATTGTTTTAAGATATCGCTTTTTAATATTGCACTGAGGAAAATCATTCAATACAAGTTTTTTTGAATATACAGGGTGTCCGGAAATGATGAGCAAAAAATTTAGAGGATAATTATTCTAGACCGAAAATAAATGCTATCTCTTCCTATAACATTTTTTCGAAAATTGATTATTAAGTTTAAGTTAAATTTTATTTGCAGTTTTTTTGCAATACCTTTTGCCACGCTCATAAAATTTTGACGAAATCTCGTATATGGGGCTTTTTCGGGATGAGGAATACAAATTTGCCCACCGTTTTTTCGCATTTTGTAGAGGGCGCCACATAGGAGCCTATACTTTAATTTGAATAGTTCCAACTTTTTGTCCTACACTGTATGCGCATTTTGACTGAATATTTTTATTCTCCTAACCTTTTAACATAACATACTTTTGTTTCAATAAATCTAACCGTTTTCGAGAAAAACGCTAAAATAACATTGCTTGCATGTGATGAACACGAAATCATTTTAATTCATTATTTTTTAATTTAATTTTTTAAGAAGAATTAATTTATGCATTGAAGAGGAAGGACGTCACTTTGAACCTTGATTTGAATGTTTAATTTATTGTTCTAGTAACTTATGTATTTTAAAACTGCAAATAAAATTTAACTTTTTAACACCCTGTATTTCGAAAAAATGTTATAGGAAGAGATAGCATTTATTTTCGGTCTAGAATTATGCCTTAAATTTTTTGCCCATCATTTCTGAACACCCTGTATATGGTTGACCACAAAAAAAATCCTTTAATCCTTAAAATATTTCCTTTTTATAACTGAAATATACTTTTTTGGAACTAAATATCTAATTCCTTTTTTAAAACATGGAGAAATCGTTTAGGTAACTTTCAGCGAGCGCCATAATATAGTCTATCCATTGCTACAACGAAACAGAGAAGGGCGAACTTACTTAAAACAATGATCTGTCGTTGCTCCGCGTGGTTTAAGTTGATGAACGGAGTAATTCAAAACATATCATTTGATTGCCGTTGTTGGTGGGTGATTGTTGTCTGATGGTATGGATGGTGTATTTTTAGTGCAAGTGCGAGGTGCATTACTAGAAACCTAATTTTGTGTTCCTGGATATAAGTGTTGTGTAGATGTGTACTTATATTCAAGGTTTATATGTGTTTATATTCCCTTTAACCATAAACTTGATCGTCTGTTGTTATTAACATACTTATTTGGTTTTACGTGATTGTAAATTAACCTAATAGCTACTACAAGCAGAGTTGTTTTTTTGGCGCCTATTTAATGCAGATTTTTTTCTTCTACTAATGGATTTCTAGCGACGGGCTATTAGAGTTTTCTATCAGTGACATTAAATTAGGGCCACTTCTCTCTAGGGCGTCATTGTATGGATGCACTTTGGGATAAGTATAATTGCCTGTAAATTTGGTCTCTTTAATAGTAATAAATAATATTTTCCAAGTAGTCATGCCGACTCTGGTTTACCTGACCTTTCACTACCTACTATCCGGACTCTAGTCATGTCATAACTTAACGAAACAAAAAAGTAAAGTAAGTTTTATTTACACACAACATGTTAATAATATCTGTTATGTTGACCAGTATTATATTATGGTGAGAATAAAGCTAATTTATTAGACTTTTTAGCAACGTTCAATGGATAATAGATCTTAATTGATATACAACAATAACTGGAACTCAGTAATCAATAACTTACCAAGTCAACAGGGTTTGGTAAGTAGATAGTTACATTAAGGAATTTCCCGCAAGAACGCCATAGGCTACTTTTATCAAGTAGTGTAATTTAATTTTGTTAAATAAATGGTAAAAAAAATTATAATTTTAAACTTTTCACAGATTTTTATTTTGACTCGAAACACCTCTTTTGAATCTCTTTAATTAGTCTGTAAACATTATTATTGGGTTTTCCAACAATTTAAACAACCTGAAAAATACCTGTAGTTTTATTGTTACACCTAAGTTATAACTTTTAAAATACAATTTTTAAGTACTCCTTTGAAGAAGCAACTGTGTTGCGAAACATGTCGAGTCAAAATAAAAATCTTTGAAAAGTGTAAAATTAGAATTTTTTAATTTTTTTTTACCATTTATTTAACACAATTAATAATGGATTTCCACCAAGTAAAAGCCGAAATAATTCTATAGTGTAATTTATATTTAGCATCTTTGTTGTGGCTGTATACGACATGGTGATTCACGATGAGCGTCCGCTTGTCCGGTATTTGTAATTTTTTTTACAACCCTTTAATCAACAATTAACCGATAAAAATAAAATTGTCGCATGTTGCGACAGGTTGGTCGGTCTACAAAAATTCAAATCAGCTGTTCTGTAGGGGGAGTTGGGGCACATTGATGCAATTTTTTTTGGGAGGAAAAAAAGGTTTTATCCAGTGGAAGAAAGTAAAAGTAATATGTTAGATTTAAAGACTTGTGATTTTATTCCTATATATTGATTTAATATTTGCTCTATTTTAATAATAATAGATGCCACGCGACATCATTTATGAAGTGAGATTTGAATCAATGTGCCCCAGGAGGGGGTAGATTGATACAGGCATGAGGCACATTGATACACATCCTTCAACACTTATCATAACACAAATTACGGACGTTAGTTTAAAAAAAAATAAACACAATATATATATTTGAATATTTATTAATACAATGGGAACGAAATAATCATAATTTAAAATACATAGAAGTGTAACTAAATTCTAAAACCTTATAACTACAAATTGTAAGAGAAAAGTTTAATTTTTTTTATTATTTAATTAAAAAGAGACGCTGTTCTGTTGGTACCATTGGTAATGGTTGGCATTGGCAGCTGTAGTATTATATCAGATATGTTAACTGAGACTTCATCCTTCGCATCTGGAAAGACAAAGCTACCTGACGGTTTTTTTCTCAGATACGAAACTTGTTATTCGCTGTTATCATATTTTAAAAGAATTTTACCAACATAGTGTTTAATGCCTTTCTTATTTTCAAACTTAATAAGGATAAAATCTCCTTCTATTAAATTTTCTGGCTTTATTTTAATAGGCTTGATTGATTGTCAGATCCTTCGTCTTCAATGGGCAAAAGTTTGAGTCTGATGAAAAATCTTTAACTTCAAAATCACTGGTACAACTTGAGGAACTACTGCTTACTTCACGCAGTTTTCTCTTTTTTATTTTGTTTGCTCGAGCATCAGATTCTGGACAAAAACCTAAAGTAACTTTCTTGCTGTTTTAAGTTCTTTTGCGCGTTGCATCTGTTCTTTTTTATTCCTTTTTAATTCTTTTATTTTTGCCAATTCCTCAAGCCTCTGTTACTCTGGCGTATTAGTGTAGATTCTTGATTTTGTCTTCTCTTCCTCTTTAGAACTGTTTTAATAATTTTTGGCAGTGGCCAGATTCAGGTGTTATAGCCCTTGATGTTGAGGATATTGGTTCAGGTAAAAAAAAAAACACATTTATTATTAAACTATACACCTCATGGGGTACATTGATAGGTATCAATGTGCCCCATATCCAATGTATCAATGTGCCCCAAGAGGCCATATTGAAAAAAACACACTGTCATCCCCAAAACAAAACAAGCTAAAGTAAAATTCGATATGGTTTAGTGAAATATAAACAACCTTTGATATTAATTCAGGTAGCTTAAGTATTTAACACATCCCAAAAATTACACGTCAAAGTCAAATCAACAAATTTACTTAAGATAATGCAGAACACGTGCGAAGCGATCGACAATGAGGCGGTCACTGATAGAGCGCCAAAAATTTATGGTTCTTTTGGGGCTATCAGCCCCATCTACGAGTGAATAGACAAACGTCTCAGATAATTCCTATTTAGAGTTGGAGGGGATGTATCAATGTCCCCCAACTTCCCCTACTCTCAGCCTTCGCGTTACATAAAATACTTTTAGGTTTTTGTTCTTGCGAATAAACCATTTGAAAATACCAGCAGAATTTCACCGTATCTACCGTACAGTATCTACGCTTACCTGAAAAATTCAGCCGAGATAGAACACGAAAAAATTTAAGGTGGAATTCTTAACGTCATTCCATTTATTGCCAACCTATTTCGCGTTGCTTTTTTTAGTTTATTATTTGAGTAACTAACATTTAAATAAAATCAATATCGTCGGTACAATATTTAGGTAATATCTGACATATTACAAAAATCTCAATCTATTTCATTGCTAATTTTGGGAGAATTGTATAGTGAAAGAAGAATGACATAATAATGTTAAAAAAAATCTTACCCGATATTTTTCGCTATACAATTCTCCTAAAATATTTAATGAAATTCCTTGACATTTATTTAATATGTCAATTATTACCTATAAAATATGAAGACGATAATGATTTTATTTAAATTTTGTGTAAAAGCTAGAAAAATTAAATAAATATAGTACGCGAAATAGGTTATAGGTTGGCAAGCATGTTGATACTCCCACCTTAACGGTGAGTGCTTCGCTATCGGAACGTATTTGCTGCTATCAGTGGCGCAACCAGAAATTTAGTTCGGGGGGGGGCTGTAAGTTCTTGCGCCGCAGGCGAAAATATTTTGGGTGCCACGCCCTTTTTTGGGTAAAATACGTATGATTGACGAGAGCGACAGCCCCCTATATAAAACTTCTGAAATAATACGCCGGTGGCCCTAACTAAATATTTATGAAAAAAAAATTAGATATTTCATTTTAATTAGTAAAAATGTATTTAAAATAAGTAACGCATATATTAATCATACTTATACTAAAACAAAACAAAAACCTTATACAGTAAGTTGTAAGTAATCACTAATAATACTAATAATAAAGTAAAATTCTTCGTTTTGTTTTTGCCTTTTCGTCCAGAATTTCTTCCACGGTAATATCAATATCGTGGTTCGCATAAAGAACTGCCAACCCATTTAATCTGTCCTCTTCCGTGGTGCTACGCAGATATGTCTTTAAATATTTTAAATTTGAAAAGGACCTTTCAGATGTGGCGGTTGTAATAGGCAAAGTTAAAAAAATTTGTAAAAGCCTTTTTATATTAGAAAATATATTGGCATCACATTCGGAATACATTTTGTCCAAATCTTCCTTCAGTTTTTGTTTTTGCATTTTTTATACCACAGCTCAAGTTCAGCTTTTAACATCGTTTTATTGGAAAACTCTTCAAGGAACTCATTCTTGTAGAAGCTGTGAAGTTTCAAAAAACATTTAAATTGACTATTAAAATCTTGATTATCATATGGAAAGAGGCATTTAAAATTTTGAATGGTTTGTCGATGTTTTAAAAACCGATCCTCGAGATTTGCTATGAGGCCATTTAAAAACGGAATAAAAATTGTTATTTTAAAATACTCAGCAGCGGAATCGGTTTTTATAACCAATCTTTGTGTTTGTCTTGGCGGTAGTCTAGGTACTCTGATTTCAATATAGTATTTCGAATGTAGATCTTGAGCTTCCTTAAAAATATTTTGAAAATTATCATCTGCCAGGCCTCTTATTTCTTTAACTTGATCTGTTACGTCATTAGCTAACTGTATTGCTTTACAAAGGTTTAAATCGACTGTTTGTAGAATCTTGCTTAAAGGCAGTGTGTAGGCATATATTCTTTCTGTACACATTAGTGCGATAACAAATTCGGGACTTATAATGCTGGCCAGCAATCTAGATGCCTCAGTGGAAGTATTGCGGTCAGTCCATCCAATCACACGTAGTATAATTTCACCATTGATAACATGATTGATGTAAATTATGTGGCTGAATATAAAATATTAGTAAAAGGCGTGACATGAAAAATTGGTTTGCAATTAAACGAATATGCGAAGTTTCTAAGCTCGGGGGGGCTGCAGCCCGGCAGCCCCCCCCCCCTGGTTGCGCCACTGGCTGCTATGGAGGAGGAATGCAACGAGAGTGGAATGGGAAAATGAATCGCGCTCGAACAGAAGTTGGCAACGTTTGAGTTTTGATCGATCTCCTTTTAACTCGCGCCAAGTCCATTTTGTATTCATTTCTTTACATTTACAAAAGCCGCCCTGTAACTTTAGGCTTGCCAGTACGGTATGTACAGGGTTATTTTTTATATTTGCGTACCCACCTACAGGGCTTAATATAAGTGACAGAAAAAAACTTTTAATACAAAAGTTGCATAATGTTTCCCGTCATATCTCTTAGACTTATTAGAAAAAACATCTGCACATCGGAAAGTTAAAAAACAAATGAAAGTATTATTTTTTTAAATGGAACACCCTATATATTTTTTACCAGGGCGAAAGATTTCTTTCTCCTGATTTCAAAAATATATAACATGTCATCATTTAATCCAGTCGTTTGTGAAATATTTAAGTTTTTGATTAATTGAAATGACTACAATCTAGTCGGCGTTCCGCATACCTTAACGTGACATATTTGTCACTTTACTTTAAATTGAAACATGCAGTAAAGAAAATAACTTATGATTTATAATTTATGATATAAAGTAAAGTCTTCTTTCGAATATCCCATTTTCCTTACTGAATCTTTCAATTTAAAGTAAAGTGACAAATATGTCACGTTGAAGTATGCGGAATGCCGACTAGATTATAGTTAATTCAATTAATCAAAAACTTAAATATTTCACAAACGACTGGATTAAATTATGACATGTTATATATTTTTGAAATCAGGAGAAAGAGGTCTTTCGCCCTGGTAAAAAATATATAGGGTGTTCCATTTAAAAAAGAAGACTTTCATTTGTTTTTTAACTTTCCGATGTGCAGATGTTTTTTTTAATAAGTCTAAAAGATATGACGGGAAACATTATGCAACTTTTGTATTAAAAGTTTTTTTCTGTCACTTATATTAAGCCCTGTAGGTGGGTACGCAAATATAAAAAAAAAACTGTACAGGGTGTTACTTAATGATGTGGCGTAATTTTAAGGGAGTATTCCTGAACCAAATTCAAATAGAAAAGTTCATATAAACATGTGTCCTGAAGAGTCTGGTTTTTAAGATACAGGGTGTCAAAGTTTTAAAAAAAAATTGGTTTTTTATTAATATCTAAATGATCCTTTTACCGATTTTGTTGAAATCTGGCAGGGTTATTCATTGTAATAAGACTCTAAGTTGGCACTAACTAAAAGAAAATTATAAGTTCCAGTGGCGTCTCGGGGGGCAGTGTCACGAATAATATTGACAAAAAAAAATGGACGCTACTGAGTTTTTTGAAAAATTAAATTTTTTTTCAGATGGAGCATCTACAAATACAACTTTTTTGTCTCTTAATATATTTTCGTGTATTACTTCCTTTTCGAGGAAAAAAATAAAAACGACTTCATTGTACGTCGAAAAATTGTTAAAATAAAATCAAGTTAACTTTGATCGTTCAGTATATTTGTTTCTAAGCCATTTTTTAAAAATCATTTCCAACATTTTTTGTAACTAGTCATTACTTTTCGTTTGTTAGATTTTAAAAAATGGCTTAGAAATAAATATACTTAACGATCAAAATTAACTTGATTTTATTTTAACAATTTTCCGACAAGCAATGAAGTCGTTTTTATTTTTTTCCTCAAAAATGAAGTAATATACGAAAAGTACAAACAAAAACGTTGTATTTGTAGATGCTCAATCTGAAAAAAATTTAAATTTTTCAAAAAACTCAGTAGCGTACATTTTTTTTTGTCAATATTATTCGTGATACTGCCCCCCGAGACGCCACTGGAACTTATAATTTTCTTTTAGTTAGTGCCAACTTAGCGTCTTATTACAATGAGTAACCCTGCCAGATTTCAACAAAATCGGTAAAATAATCATTTAGATATTAATAAAAAACCATTTTTTTTTAAAACTTTGACATCCTGTATCTTGAAAACCAGACTCTTCAGGACACATGTTTATATGAACTTTTCTATTTGAATTTGGTTCAGGAATAGTCCCTTGAAATTACGCCACATCATTAAGTAACACCCTGTATAGGCAGGGCCCGCTCTAGCAATAACGCCGCCCTGGGCAAAACAAAAAATTGCCGCCTTTTTCCAGTGGTGATTCGTGAATTGTTAACTTGGGGGTGCACTAAAAGCCCGCTGCAGGGGAAATGCGCTGCAGGGGAAATGCGCCGCAGGCGAAAATTTTTGAAGACCACGCCCAAATTTGGTCAATAATTTTTAGTAAATATTTTTAAAATTTATGATTAACTTATTTTATCTTAACATAGTATAAAACAACGTCGCTGTCGCTGTCTGTCCGTCCCTAACTATGCTTAAATCTTTAAAACTACGCAACGGATTTTGAAGCGGTTTTTTTAAATAGATAGAGCGATTCAAGAGAAAGGTTTTTATGTATAATACATGCATAATATTGTAGAGAAACACTGATAAATTAGAGTAGGGAGAACGAACGACCCAACCTAACCGGTCCCCGGCCCGTTCAACGATCGATCCGAAGCCGGAATAGACGAAGACAGACTATGTTTTATGCATGGATGTGAATTGTGGACGGGCCGGCAAACGGTACACACGGAGTCACAGTAATCTTTTAGAGGTTTGTTCGGGTTTGTATTTATAAATCTTGACGTGATGTTGAACTCGCCTTATTATCTCAGAGAAAGCGACATCGTATAATGCCGGGCTGCAACGCAGGCCGGGTACACGCTGGTTGAAAATAAAATAAGAAAAAATAAAATAAAAGAGGCCAATTTATTTTTTATTAAGTAGTGGGTACATTGTTTAAAAGTAAAGTCCAATCTTCTGTTTTTATTTGCAGCAAACTTATCAATAACAATAAAGTCCCTAAATCTACACTTTGTGATCTGTGTCAAGTTAATTTCAGGTTTAGGTCTTCCCCTTAATTTTAATTTCAATTTTTTTGCTCAATACTTAATGAGCTAAAATTGTTTTTCAAATATTCTACATTCATAGTCGTTTTGGCATTAAAACTGATCATTTTTATTAAAATAAGTCTTTACTGCCCCAAAATAATAACAAAAATATCAAGGAAAACTCCAAATAATAAATTCATACAGCAATTAACACGCAATGGCGCACATTTCAATTGTGCGAGTTTTCCTATTAGAATCGCGCTTCCCCCCCCCCCCCCCCCCATAGAGAGACAGCACAAACTCCGCCTACTTTAACGCACGTGCGACTTGAATTCCTACGCGCTACAATCGTTGACAAAATATTAAAAAGAAAAGGGATCTGTTGAAATTGTCACTGTTTAGAAAATAAGATGGCAAAAGAAAGGAAATCAATTTTGTTAACTGGGAATTGGAATGGTTCAAACTTCAAATATACATAGGAACGTACTTAGGCAAAACGGGGATTTATGGCCCCTGTGGTTTTTAGATTTTTTATGCCGCTCTCCCAACTTGCCGCCCTGGGCAGGAACCCAGGTTACCCCCCCCCCCCAGAGCGGGCCCTGTGTATAGGTACTTAAGTAGATGTCTAATAATAATAAATAACAAATATTTGGACTCTTATTATAATAATGTATAAATCATCATTTAGTGTCTTTTTACTGTGTTTAATGGTTTAGTACTAGCCAACTTGTACTACCTTACTGTATATGAATATATTATTGTTACTCCCTATAGATTTGCTAGTAATTTTTATTGATTTTAAAATATGTTGGAACTAGTTTTATTTTTCGCAGAAGCTTTTTGAACTTAAAGTTTCTTGGAATTATAATAACAATTAGGTAGGTATATGGCTATATAACTAAAACAGATCTGCTTGAAAAAATGTGAACATGACTTGCTATTAATTTGCTGTTCGCAGTGGAAGTACTGATTGAGTATATGACATCACCGGGCATCAATGATGGATGTACATAAAATGTAAATGTTATGCAAATAATTGTTTTAAATTATGACTTATGACTCTTTTAATGAGTAGTTTACAGGTTATCTTTTTAATTATTGCGCGCTTGGGTAATATTATATAGTCTGAATTTGTATTGATTGTACTTATTTTAAAATTTAGTTATTTTCATTTGGGGTATTTGATTCGTCTTCATCCCATAATACTATTTTCGTCACGAAACGTCCAAAGAAGCCGATAGTTCCATTTTCTCGCCCACATTTTTTATAGAAAATCAACTTCTTCCTGACAACCAATGTGGTTTTCGAAAAAAATTCAGTACGGCCACAGCATTAAGTTCAGTTATAGACGATATCATGACCGCCTATGATAAAGGCCAGGCCAGCCTGTTGATCTTGTTGGATTTCTCCAAAGCTTTCGATACACTCGATCATAGGCTTTTGTCCTCTAAATTACATTATTATGGGTTTGACGTGGATTCTGTTAAGTTAATATCATCTTTTTTTAACCAACCGTGCTCAAAAAGTCGTTGTTGACAACATAAACTCCAATCCGATTGACATTCTTTCAGGGGTTCCGCAAGGCTCCATTCTATCTCCACTATTGTTCATGTTCATTATTTATACAGCAGAGATCATAACTTCTACGCAATTCTGTCAGTCAGACGCTTCGCGGATGATACTCAAGTTCACCTGAGCTTCTCCACAACAAACTACTTGGATGCGATCCAGCAAATTAATTTCGACTTGGAAACCATTATTTCCCTATCTAATACTCATAATGTTAAATTAAATTCGGAAAAATCCAAAATTTTGTGCTTTGCAAACAAAGGTAATCGCGAGACTGTTAAAAATAATGTAAACATTTCTCTAAATGTCGTTCATCTTCCTTATGTAGGTATGTACATTCAGCTAAAAAACTTGGTACCGTTTTGGATGAGGAGATGCGCTTCAAAGAACACGTAGAAAATATTAATAAAAAAGCATTTTATTCCTTAAAATTAATTTACAATAATAGACATATCCTCGATCAAAAACTTAAAAGAATGTTCTGCGATAGCCTAGTTCTGTCACACTACTCCTACTGCGACCAGTGTTGCCGATGGTTTCACTTAAAATTACTGGCAGAATGAGAGCAAAACGCTGACTGACTGGCAAAGGGATTGCGCCGCAATAACCGCTGGAGGCGAAAAATTGCGCCGCAGGCAAACAATTTTCGCGACCACGCCCAAAATCAAAAACTCACGCTGAAAAAAAATTCCTGGGAGGGTTAATTACCGCCCCTGAACCTATAGCATCTGTATCTTTTTTTTGTTTTTTCAAATACTAAAAGTATTAAGTCCTTATTTTGGGTATTTTGAAGCCTATGAAAAGTTATAGAGGTCTAAAAAATCCTGGGAGGGGGAACTATTAACAAATACTGGCAAATTACTGGCATAAAGCCATTACTAGCAATATTACTGGCAGGCGTATTTTTTACTGGCAAAAGCAAGTAATTACTGGCAAATCGGCAACCCTGACTGCGACTTTATTTATATGCTTTGTTTACATGAAATTGAAAAGAATAGAATACAAAAAAATGCAAAATTCCTGCTGTAGACTGATTTACGGAATAAGAAAACGCGAGCATATAACCCATAAAATAAATTAGTGCAAATGGCTTAATATGAGAAATAGATGTAATTTTCATCTGGGTAATTTTATTCATAAAGTTATACATCAAAAAAACTTAAAAATAAGTTCGTTTCCAGAGACAACATTCACAATAGAAATATCAGATACAAGAACAGTTTTACCATACCCATATAAAACATCATTATTTCAAAGAAGTTTCACTTATAATGCTATAAAATTTTATAACCCAATTCTAAACGAATTTAAGTTGTATAATATTAATAAGTTTAAGTTTAAGCTTCGTGCGTACCTGTTCAATAAGCAATAATACAGTTTCACCGCTTTTGCTGCCCGGGGCCGCGCTTATGGGGACGGAATGGGGAATCGCTTTCCATTTTGTCGTTAATTTTAGTTATACAATTAGTTTATAATAAATGTCATATTTATCAGGCCAGTACTTCCGCTGCTATGCATTACACTATTATTTTTTTATATTAGTAGATATATTTCGAGACGACTACATTCTCAGTTTAGTGGTTGAGTTGGAGTAGCCCTGTTAGCTAGACTTCGCCACTCTGAGTTTGGTCAATTTCTCTTTATTTTCAGCTATGTACATATTATTTTCTGTTAATAAAAGTCTTTATTATTATTATTATTATTATTATTATTATTATTATTATTATTATTATTATTATTATTATTATTATTATTATTATTATTATTATTATTATTATTATTATTATTATTATTATTATTAATATTTATACTCGTTGGTGGGAATAAGACGTTTGAAACAAAGATTGTAGCTGGTTGGTAGTTTCGAAATAACTTTTGAACAGGTGAAGGTACAATTTTTGTTTTTTGGCATTCATTGTATAATATAGAGTCGAATGGCGCTTATTTGTAAAAAATATCATATTAGAAACAAGCACAATCAGGACAATCATAAATAAAATTTAAAACTAAAAAAAAAATAACAAAAATCATTCAAGTTATTATTTAAACTTTTATACGCGCCATCTCCTACTACTACTTGTACTTGTTATAACAACACAATGGCAAAATGTGAAATAGTTTTTAGTTCTTGAATGAAAACGGAACTACGAGTTAATAACATTCGCTCTATCTCTATTATTCACACTTCACACAGAAATATTAGTTCTTCCTGCCTGCAACATGCGATGCATTTTGCTTTGGTCGCTAGTTGTCGCCACCAACTGCAAATTTCTGGTTTGCAAGGGATTATATTCCAGTGAAGAACTCGAGAACTACTTTGAATTTAAACAAAAACTAAAGAAAATTTCAAAATTAAGGTATATGGGCAAAATGCACAAGTTTTAGTTTTTTGAATAAGGCCAAAATGGCAATATAAAGACATTTAAAAAAGTACCGTTATAAGGCCAATTTTTTGTTTATATATCATTTTTATGAAATTTTTTTTTTGGAAAAAGTAAATCTAGAGCATTTTGCGAAGATCATATAGGTTTTAAATTTTTCTTTCCAAACTAATTAATCTGGTATGGTAGCCGATCAGTAAATTGAAACGCGGGTACGTGTTTCACGATAAAAACGCAGTTTTAACGGCTCGATGGGGCTTACCTAAAGGTATTTCCTTGGTTTGTTATTGTCCTGCCTAGGTCTATGGGAAAATTCGATTTCAGTAAACATATAGGTACGTTTTTTCAACGTAATAACAACGCGGTCGATAAAGCGTGTACGTTAGATATGTAACCATTAATTATTCGTTTTAAAAATACTCGTAATGTTTAACGTCAAAAATATGTAATTTTTAAACTACTTAAATATGTATTTACAATTTTTTTCAACCTTATATTAACTGTATTTAGTTAAAACGTTAAAAAATGTTTACTTTAATGAAATAATAAAATATGAAACAGAACAAAACGTTTCTAAGAGGTTTTGCATAATCATTAATTAAAATGTAACGGTAGGTACTAATGTATAAGTTTTACACCAAAATTTTAACCCAAGGTGTCAAACACTGTTCACATCAATGCTAACAATAATGCTAATTTTATTTTATTACGATCAATTTAAACACATCTAACTAAACTTAGGCCACACAAATAAGATGTTAAAGCCCAGACCTGTATATTTTCCCATTCGTTAAGGGATAATTTTGCAGGCCGTAAATTTGCCACTTTTGTGATTATTGTTTGCTTATGTAAAGGTAAATATAGGTATATGGACCAGGGTGACCGCTGTATGTTCTCACTCTCACCCTCACTGCTAAATGTCTGTACCTACTATACTTCTAATGAATGCAGGCAGAATGTGCGAGATAATTTACTTATTAGTAGATAAATTATTTTTATTGCAAACTGCGTTGTGGTTTGTTAAATATGTGCAATTAACTTTATTATTAGCCAGACAGAATAAAATTAATAAAAACATTTTGATGCAAAATTAAGACAGTAATTAATTTTTTGAATTTGAGACAATTAAAATGACAATGACACGAAACAGGCATATTATTTAAGCTTCAGGCTTCTATTACATCCGATAAAGCTTTTACTTTGATTTTGCAGGGTTGCATGTGGGTGCTAAGCTAACCGTTTAAAAACATAAAGCCCAAAATGAATATTTATTTTTATATACAGTGACCGGCAGAAAGTGCGCAGCATATGGGAAAGTTTTTTATCTTTAAGTTTAGAAAATTAATTTTATTTTAGATAGGTTCTGCATGTTCTCAAACCAAAATAACACCCATTAAATCTGGTAAAAGTCTTATGGTATACGAGGTAGGATCAAATATTTGAAATTCCGCTAAGAAAGTACCTCCATCTTTCATTTCAGAATATTTTTTTACTCAGAATTATTGTTTTAATTTCAAAGTAATACCCAAATTCCAAATTTCGCTTATTTTGGACAAAAAAATGGATTTAATCGTGATTTCTGAATAACCCTGTATAAAAAATAAATGGCAACCGAACAGTACGAAAATAAGATTTTCTGCAGACTTTCATAAGTCCGATTAGTTTGTTTTCATAATATTATGACTTTTTAAAATAAAAACATAAAAATATTAAATATTTTTGCTGCACACCGTATTTTATTTTCTGAGGGAACAAGTTAATTTCATCTAACTGATATTTTTTGATTTACATTGACTTAAAGCATCTCCTAAATAGTTTTTTATACATTTTTTTTTTTACTTACGGATCCTTATTTTGCGTGACGAATAAAATCCGTTCAAAATATATTTTTAATTAAAATTTTTTTCTTTATAAATCAAAAGGAAACTTTCTATGCATACTTCAATGTATAAAAAACCATTTAGGAGATGCTTTAAGTCAATGTAAATCAAAAAATATCAGTTAGATAAAAGTAACTTGTTCCCTCAGAAAATAAAATACGGTGTGCAGCAAAAATATTTAATATTTTTATGTTTTTATTTTAAAAAGTCATAATATTATGAAAACAAACTAATTGGACTTATGATCGACGGTTATCTCTAATAAAGTCTGCAGAAAACCTTATTTTGGTACTGTTCGGTTGCCATTTATTTTTTATATAGGGTTATTCAGAAAACACGATTAAATCCATTTTTTTGTCCAAAATAAGCGAAATTTGAAATCTGGGTATAACTTTGAAATTAAAACAATAATTCTTAGTAAGAATATATTCTAAAATGAAAGATGGAGGTACTTTACTCTTAGCGGAATTTCAAATTTTTGATCCTACCTCGTATACCATAAGACTTTTACCGGATTTAATAGGTGTTATTTTGGTTTGAGAACATGCAGAACCTATCTAAAATAAAATTAATTTTCTAAACTTAAAGATAAAAAACTTTCCAATATGCTGCGCACTTTCTGCCGGTCACTGTATAATATTAAATAATTTAAATCAACTAACCGAAACCCGTTTATAGCTTATTTCGTGTGCAATGAAAAGTTAAGTTTTATGGATGAAAAAATACGTTTGTAAGCACGGTTTACCGGTCATATCTCTAGACGTCCATTAACCATGAGCATATACGCACAACCCTCTTGTTATCTGCCTGTCCTTCTTTAGTGACATCAGCTAAATACACTCCAGAGTCGGCTTGCCGCCATTTTTGTTGTTGAGGTTTCTAGTTTTTGTGTAGTGAATTGCGTTTGTGCTTCTTTGAATTGATTACTTATTGACTCGGTTTGGAACATACATAAAAACAATGACTATAATACCAAAAGTTGTATGATTTTATTTTGTCCAAATAGGGGTAAACTACCGGGTATTTTATAGTTTCAGTAAGTATGGAGCAGTGACAGTCCTTTATATTATGAATTTTATTTTATTACGACCAATTTAAATACATGAACAACCCATTTTGTTATTAGGTATTTCTTCTTTATCGACAGCAATAAATAAACTCCCAGAACCGGCTCGGCGTCATTTTTGTTGTTACGTTTTTTCTATGGATTTCTAGTATTCTTTGCTATTAGGTGCTTTCCTTTTGCTTCTTTTCAACAGAACAGCAAAGTAAAAATCTTTGGTTAGCGAACAAATCATATAATCATACGAGCAATATAAATAGGCATACTTAACCGCTTCAAAGGAGAAGAAAAATATCTTCGATAAGCTGAGTTAAATTTTTAAAAGGAACGCTTAACTTAGCCGTTGGCTTTGCTATCTAAAAGCAACTAAAAGGAACTACGTTATTTTTGATTGTGGGTGTTTAATATTTCGAATTTCGAGTTGTGTGCTATAAACAATGACTGGTACTGGTACCGACAACTTTTTCAAATTCTTGATCAACAAGTTGTGCTTGAAGATGTTGTTTTACACATACCCAAGTTTTTGGCAAATTGTTAAATGTTACCAACTAATGCTTGGCTTGCGGCTTGAGGTTCGGTTCGCGATAGCATCGAAGATTGCTGTTTTGTTTGCTTTTTATTTTTGAATTGATAACGTAAGTTTAATCGACTTGTTCTCTTACTTTTCGAATTAAAAACACGACGGCGAATAATTTTAGAAACAAAACATTAAACCGATTTTCTAACCTTAAAATCTGATTGATTGTCGGCCACTAAAAACACCAGACATCACTACCTTTTCCCCCAATTTGATCAAAAAATTAGAACAAGTTCTAAGTTCCTGTCAATAAATGGTGGCAATAACTTGCGGCAAATTTTAGCTGTTTACACGTGAAAATAAATTCAAGGTCAATTATTTCTTGACCTCCGTGAACTACGGGCTTAAAATCTGTGCAACCCAGAATTAAGCGTTTAGTAAGACATTTTAAATTTTAAAATCCGGACCTGTCCAGCTTTTCATTCGTTAAATGAGAATTTTGCAGGGCGCATCCCTATTCCTGTATGGCTTTGTTTACATAATATAATAAATATGTTTATGTTGTCTTCTGTAAACTTACTCTTCAATCCCCTGAAGCTGAGCTTGTTAGGGGCAAATCTTATTTTTTGTTTTAGTATGTAAAATCATAAATATGTATTAAAAATTAAGTTTTAAAGTAAAAATGTTAATTTATAGTATAAACGCAGTTTTTTTGAAGAAATATATTACCTATAATAAAATTAATAATTTATAATTCTTAAGTAAAAAAATATTAAGTACCTACTTAAGTACATATATAAATTTATTATATATTATTTATTCAGAACAATATTAATTAATGAAAGCATTTCTAAAAATATTTTCAAATTGTCTGTTTTTAATATCCATGTTTTAATTTCGACTTTAAATTTTTTTAATTAAATCAATTTTTTAATTTTTGTTGGTAAATAATCGTTTAAATAAAAACATAAATATTTGAAATTTTTTTGTCCTATGGACTTATTTATTTTAGGTTTTATGGTTATTTCATTTTTATGACGTGTATTATGATTATGGGTTTTAAATTGTTTAATGTTTTTGTTTTTAAATATAAATGTAAAGTTGTCTTTTGTTTCTGAATATAATTCTTTTGAAGGATAAAAATAATCTTTATTGAATATAATTTTTAGAAACCTTTTTAGTAATATTTCTAATTTTTTTAACTAAAGTTCTATTTATTCTCCCCCAACCTAAATAAATGAGTTTTAACTAACGCGTAATATAATATTTCCATATGTCTTACATTTAAAAATTTTTAATGTTTTTAAAAATCGGTAGTAAACTTTTTAATTTTTTAATTAAGTATTCTAAGTGAAAATTACAATTTAATTTACTGTCAAAAATAATTCCTAAATATTTTATTTTATTAACTTTAAAAATTTGAATGTCTTCATTTATTTAAATACTATTCATATTTGGTGGTAGGTTATTTAGGTTTAAAGTAAAAGAAATATAATTTGTTTTATTAAAATTAATTGTTAATAAATTTTTATCAAACGAATTTTTTATAACAAGGCCATGAATTTGACACTTTCATGATTATTGTTTGCTGATCTAAAGGTCTAAAGTTGTCTCAGTCAATTCGCCTTATGCATGGTGAAACGGAGGAACGACTGTTCGTGTGCATGTTGTTCCTATATGTGAGCGTTAGATATAATTAATAAAAAAGTCATTGCAAGAAAATTGGGTATTATGCAACGACTCTAATAACAATAATAATCAACAATCAGGCCGACTCACTACAATATGTCATTAAAATAATTACCGTCATAGTCACTCGTTGATATACATATTGTAGGTATGTAATTTTACTAGGAACTTGTTTTGCCTATAGAAACTTTGGTAAAAACTCGTACCTATATTATATAAGAATGATAGTTGCTATTATAGGGCTTGCCATTCTGGACGTATGCTCAGATACCGAGACAAAATCCTGAAATATATGCTACATGTACGAAGCAAAGTTAATGATAAAATAGGATATCGAAATTCAGAAATTAGCATATTTTTGTTCGAGTTTGTTCGGACCAAATGTTGTTTCATGCTACCATGTTGACAACAAATTAAAAGATCATTTTTTTGAATTGCATTTACTGGTGTGGCTAGGGATGCAGGTTGCAATTTAAAAAAATCGAATATGGGCCCTTATTTGTCAAATTTGTGAACCTAGATGGTTTTTACATCAAATTTGGCTTCTTTGCTGAAAACCATTAGGACATATGATATGTAATTACAGTATAGCCCCTCTAATCCGGACAATGAATTGTAAGGAGGGTGTCCGGATAAGCGATTTTTGTCCGGATTACTGATGAGATTGAAATTCTACCATTTAGATTTATCATATTTTTAGTCTTCCCCACTAAAAAAAATAAAATTCGTTAACAAACGCTACTTTGCGAAGTTTTTATCCTATAACTCTTTTCCTTGGAAAATTCCTATAGAACAGGAAAATAATACTAATGATGATAAATCCAAATGGTAGCATTTCAATCTTTGCCACTAAAAAAATTAAAATATGTTTACAAACGCTACAGGCGGAATTGACATTGACATGTATAGTTGACGACAGATAATTTCGTACACTAAACTGTGAAAGTGTAAATGCAACTTGTTTACCTTTATTACCTTTGTAACGTGTTAATTGTTCTCATGATATCTGTCAAAGTATTGTCATTTTCTTATTTATTTGATTTTAAAATGCCTCATTTAAGTATTATTGAAAAAGCAAGAATAATTTAGTAGAAAGAGGGTGGTCTTATGAAAAAATAGCTGATCATTTTAGAGTACCTAGAAGTACTGTTCAAAGAATTGTAAAAAAATAGCGCTATCATCAAACAATTGAAAGGTCTGTTGGATCTGGTTTAAATAATAGAAAATTTTCAAATGAAGAAGCCGAGTATTTAAGGCAAAATCCATTTGAAACTGCAGTATCCGCTATGCACATAACAGGATTCCCTGCTTCATCTAGAACTGAAATCGAGCAGCTGATGCATCCAAACCGTTTTTAAAAAATAGCGATAAGGAACAAAGATTTGGGTTTGCTATGCAATATTTACCAGAAAATGACGTTTTTTGGCAAAATGTTATATTTTCCGATGTGAAAACTTTTCAGCCTACATATTATAATGGAAGGATTCGAGTATATAGAGCACCAAATTCCCGATATGATGGGAAATATACTCAAAAAAAGCAAACCAGTGGGCAAGTGTATGCTGAAATATTGGTGGAACACTAAACAGTAATACCTATATATCTTCAGATTTTGGAAAATGTTTTCCTTCCTTCTGCCGCGATACTTTTTGAAGGAAATAACTTTATATTTCAGCAGGATAGCTGCCCTGTGCATACATAGAAAATAATATAGAAAACTGCTTTAGACAAAACAATGTAACATGTCTGCTTTGGTGCTCAAGAAGTCCTGATTTAAATCCAATTGAAAATATTTGGGGATTGATAGTAAAAAAAATGTACAAAATAAATTTTAAACCACAGTATGAAATAGAGTTATTTGATAAAATAGAAGAAATTTGGGAAGGGCTAACTCCGGATTACACCAGAAGTATTATTTTGTCAATGCCAAGAAGATTACGATTAGTGTTGGAATCCAATGGCGCAACAATGAAATATTAGTATTTTCTAATTTTCTAATTCTAGTTGTTAATAAATTTACTCTTCTTGGCTTTATACTTTTGTAGTTTTCCTGGTATTATTTTATAATTTTATTATTTCGCGACTGTAATTTAAACACAAAAATATTTAGAAATAACCATTATTACTTATGGTAAAAAATCGTACATACAATAATTTACAGCTATGTATGTAGGTGGTGTTATATCCAGGTATAAGCAGCAAGGTGAGAAGCCCGTTTTACCCAATTTTGTTGTAATTGAGTTATGTATGGGTGGAGTGTACGAATTTATATGTCGTCAACGTACCTACCCTAAAAAAAATTTCGTTGCTGCATAAACTTTGCGAACTTCACAAATACCAAGAAATCCACTGAGAGAACGTAAAATACAATAAAAATTGCGCCGAGCTGATTCTGAAGTGTATTTTGAGGATGTCGCTAAACAAGGAAATCCTAATAACAAGAGGGTTGTGCGCATGCCTATATCTGTAGGGCGGCAAGGGATATGACTGGCGAGCTGTGCGTACAAACGCATTTTTTTACCCATAAAACTAGTGTTGCCTCGAGACGAGATAAAATGGGTATCTCGTCTTGTCGAGAGAGGGCGAGACGAGACGAGAGACGACTTTCTCTCGTCTCGCTTCTCTCGTGATTTAAACTAAATATAGTAAAAACCAAGCAAAATTTTAATGCGTTTAGGTTAGGTTCTATCATATTTAAATTGTGTGCAATATATGTCAAATATGACAGAACCTAACCTAAATGCGTTAAAACCTTGCTTGGTATTTACTACAGGGTGGCCCATTAGTGCGACAAAGGTCAATGTCTCCTGTACCACTAAGATAGCGGAAAACTTTTGACGAAGCTTATTAAGGGTTAAGAGGTGCCTCTTATAAAATTATTTTTGTCTATACAGGGTGCTTCAAAACACCAGCACGGTAAGAAATTTCCAAGATATTGACCTTTAAAAAATGTGATTTTTGAGTTTCGACAGATCTAACAGTACGTCTTAGAGCAAAACGGCTCACATATCCCTATCTTCCATTTTTATTATCTTCCCAAAAAAATCACCTTCCGGTTAAACCGGAAGAACTATATTTCCTGCTTTCAAGTTACATTCGGTTTAGCCGGAAGTTTGATTGATTTGGGAAGATAGTGAAAATGGAAGATATAGACATATGCGCCGTTTTGCTCTAAGATGTACTGTTAGAAAGATATAGGCTGTCAAAATTCAAAAATTTAATTTTTCAAAAGTCAATACCTATCTTGGAAACTATTAACTATAGAAAGGAAAGAAAAACACAAAGTCTTCCTCCACAAAGTTTAATAGAAAAAAATGATTAATTCACGGGTCTCTACATGTTTTGAACGTAGAAACGTTCATCCTCAGGAGACAGAAAATTTTATTTTGTGCTGTTGTTGTTAGCAAAAGAGAAACTTAAAAATAGAACCTTAATATGGAGCTTTCATGGACTCAAAAATTGAAGTTTAGAAGAAACACGATATGAAGAAAAATGGTGATGGTCAAACCATACTGAGTATTTAAAACGTTGTTAAAGTGGGCGTAAACCAACCAAATGAAATGGGGAAGAAGAAAAACCTTTCTAAGAAGGTGTCGAAGATTATTTAAAAAATCTTTCTTTAAAAACAAAACTTATCGAACATAACAAGTCTTTAAGACATTGTGAAGGTAAAATTGTGGTATCATAATCTGTAAAAAATAGAAATCGAAATTAAAATCAAAGAGTATAGAAGTTTTTAAAATATTTTAAGAAATTTTTTGTAATTTTTTTTGAATAAAAAGTAAAAAAAACTAGTACTAACGATATATTTCGTAGAAAAGTATTTTTGGGGTACTGAGGATTAAACCTCAGTAACCCCGCGAGAGGTCAATTTGAAAAATATAAGGTTGAAAATAAGAAAGTTAAACATTTTCGAAAAATTCTCTTCAAAGGTTAATCACATCCACGTGTAAAAAGTGAATGAAAGATAAATTAATTGACAGTAGACAGTTCAACTGACTGGCAGAATGGCGGTAAAATTTGAATTAAGTATAAGAAACATTTTGTTCATCAAGGAAAAGCTCAATCAAGGTTAGGTAGATAAAATACTACTAATCAATTACCTAAAATAACAATAAAAAAAAAACAAAAAATAACTTAAAACTAAGAAGTGAAAAGAGTAATATTTTAATGTGAGAGAAAAATCATTAGGTGGGTGAAGGGTAGGTGTCCTAAAATTTTTTTGTGTGGTGGAATCTGTAAATGAAAAGATTTTAAATGGTCAAGGTATGTTTGTCTGTCACAGAGAGAAAAAAGGTAATCTACAATCAATAAATGAGAAACTAGTGTGGAAAATATTACATTTTGTCCGTAGTAAAGAAAAGATTTGTGATGTATATAGCATAGAGGTGGTGATTATTATTGAGTGGATATTTTGTAGACGTATTAAATTACTCATTAAGACTTACAAAGAACGATAGAAAAGGAGAAAGAAAAAATTATATCTGATCATTGAAGTCGAGAGCATTGAAAAAGTTTGTACAACTGTGCTGTATTTGATCATTAAGACAAAGGACATTCAAATTATTTAACGTTTTATTCATTTCAAGAATTTCTAAAAGGTCAAATTTGTTTCCCTTGTTACAAAAATGTAAAAATTTAGTATGAGAATCAGAATTAAAAATATGATTATTTGAAAAAACATGTCTAGAAAAATTAGATTTTATCTTTGAAGGGGAAAGATTTGTTAGCTTTCTCCAATTCTTTACAATGTTCTTTTATCCTAACCGAAAACTTGCGTCCTGTTTGTCCAATATAAGTGGCTGTACTGTACAACCCTTAGTAGAACAGCTTATACTATACACACCGGATCTGTCAGAAACTGGGATAAGATCTTTGGAGTTAATTAAAAATTTCTTAAGAGAATGTTGAGTCTTAAATACAATATTGATATTAAAAAGTTTGAAAGTGTTTTTAAGAGTGTATGAGATTGGGCCCCAAAAGGGTAAAGAGTAAAATTTTTTTGAAGAAATGTCTTTAGATAAAAGGAGATTTATTTAAGTGTTTGTAATACATTTTGTTGATTAAGTTTAATGGGAAACCATTATTGAGACCTATTTGTTTTATAAAGTTAAGTTCAGATTTGAATTCATTATCTTCTAGGGGGATGGTGAAAAGTCTGGAGGAAAATGAGTGGAATGCAGCAAATTATTGACTATGGGGGTGATTTAAGTTAAATGGTATGATATTGTCCGTGTTTGTAGGTTTATGGTAGATAGAAAATTTAATTTTGTTGTTTACTTTAGTTAATTTCAGGTCAAGAAAAGGTATGGAACCATCAGTCTCAAGCTCAAAGGTAAATTTAATTTAAAAATTGAATAAAAGACATAAGGTCTGCATGACTACCATCAAACACAGCGAAAATATCATCTACATATCTTCTTATAAAGAGGATATGTGTAAACAAAGGATGAGTTTTGATTTTAGATTCAATAAAGGCCATAAAAATCTCTGCAAGGAGGGGAGAAAGAGAAGATCCTATAGCCAGACCTGAATTCTGTTTGTAAAATTTACCATTGAACTGAAAAAATTTTTGTTTGAGGATCAGATCGACTAAAGTACCTACAGAGGTTCTCTACATGTTCACGTTCAAGATGTGTTTTGTTAGTCAGAAGATTTCTTACCAAGTCTATACATTTATTCATTAGGGTATGCTAGGAAATAAGTTAGTAACATCGAAAGAGGCCAAAAAGGAAGAGTCAGGAAAAATAATGCATTTAATAAAAGTAATTATAAATTTATGTAGAATCAGCAAATTTAAAAAAAAAAATTTTTGGGACACCCTTTCAACTTATTTTCAACCTTATATTTTTCAAATTAACCTCTCGCGGGGTTACTGAGGTTTAATCCTCAGTACCCCAAAAATACTTTTCTACGAAATATATCGTAAGTACTACTTTTTTTTACCTTTTTATTCAAAAAAAATTACAAAAAATTTCTTAAAATATTTTAAAAACTTCTATACTCTTTGATTTTAATTTCGATTTCTATTTTTACAGATTATGATACCACAATTTTACCTTCACAATGTCTTATAGCCTTGTTATGTTCGATAAGTTTTGTTTTTAAAGAAAGATTTTTAAATAATCTTCGACACCTTCTTAGAAAGGTTTTTCTTCTTCCCCATTTCATTTGGTAGGTTTACGCCCACTTTAACAACGTTTTAAATACTCAGTATGGTTTGACCATCACCTTTTTTCTTCATATCGTGTTTCTTCTAAACTTCAATTTTTGAGTCCATGAAAGCGCCATTAAGGTTGAATTCTCAACGTTATTCAATCTATTGCCAACCTATAACCTATTTCGCGTTGATTTTTTGAGTTTATTAATTTAATAACTAACATTTAAAGAAAATCAATATCGTCGGTACATTATTTAGGTAGTATCTGATATATTACAAAAATATCAATTTATTTCATTGCTAATTTTGGGAGAATTGTATATTGAGAGAACAATGAGTGACAATGACATAATAATGTTAAAAAAATCCTATCCGATATTTTTCGATATACAATTCTCCTAAAATACGTTATGAAATTCCTTGATATTTATTAAATATGTCAATTATTACCTATAGAATATCCAGTCGATACTGATTTTCTTTAAATTTTGTATAAAAGCTAGAAAACATAAATAAATCTACGCGAAATAGGTTATAGGTTGGCAAGCATGTTGATACTCCCACCTTAAGGTTCTATTTTTAAGTTTCTCTTTTGCTAACAACAACAGCACAAAATAAAATTTTCTGTCTCCTGAGGATGAACGTTTCTACGTTCGAAACATGTAGAGACCCGTGAATTATTAATTTTTTTTTATGAAACTTTGTGGAGGAAGACTTTGTGTTTTTCTTTCCTTTCTATACTTTCAACTCCACTTTAAGTATGGACTATTTCTTCAAATTATTAACTATAGACTAATAATGCATTTAATAAAAGTAATTATAAATTTATGTAGAATCAGCAAATTTAAAAAAAATATTTTTTTGGGACACCCTGTCTATTATGAGATTTTTAAAATCTTCTTAAATTCCTCTTATCAAAAATATATACTGTCCATATTTGGACCGACGGTTTTCGAGTTATTTGACTGCAAATAATTTTATCCAGCGATAAAACGTCATAATAATATGTTATTCTGAATGGCCAGGCACGGCTAACTAGATGAAACTATTTGTAGTTAAATAACTCGAAAACCTTGTCCAAATATAGACATTATGTATATTTTTGCAAAGAGGAATTTAAGAAGATTTAAAAAAGCTCAAAAAAGTAATGTTTTTTGCTCGAGAGAGATCGAAAGAGACGAGAATTTCTCGACGAGAGAGGGTACTTCTCTCGTCTCGTCTCGGAGCTTTATTCGAGAGAAAATATCTTTCTCGTCTCGTCGAGAGAGGGCCAGACGAGACGAGAGACGAGAATCTCTCGTCTCGGCGGCAACACTACTTATGATAAAATCTCACCCGCCGATAGCAAGAGGTTTGTGCGCATGCCCAATCCTGCTGGGAGGGAAGGCATCTATCTGACTCATTACTATTTTTTCAAAAAAAAAAAAATCACATAATATGATCCATAATAGTATAAAAATATTCACCCCAACGGGACAATTTTGATAAACTTGTAAGAGTTAGGATTTAATAAAACTTAACAGTTATTGAACTTAATTTCATAATATATTTAACGTTATACTTGTATATTATGTAAGTATTCGTATATTGTATGATGAAAATGTGAAGTTTATAAAACGCAGTATTATCGAACTACAAAGTTTTGAACAACGTAAACATAGCTAAAAATATCTTATGTTTGATCCTTGAAAAGACAAAATATAATATAATTATTATGTAGGTAGTTCTATTTTTTAGTGTAAAATATTATGTACCTAACTTTTAATGGAAACAAATAAAAAAAACTGGAATCCATAACCAAATAACCAATCCTAATTTATGGTAAGATTTACTGTAAGCTACCTTTGTATGTATTTTTCAATACCAAGTAGCATGTAATCCTGCTATCCTAGCAGGGCATTGCAAGAGAAGTAAGCCACTGAAAAAGTTTTGCAATAAACACGTAAACTTTATTATACAAACGAATCAATCATTAAAAATGCTCTTTCATTTATCTTTTGAAACATCGGCTAACGCCTCGTCACATGCAGATAAAAGCTTGTCGTTGACAAAAAAAACTTTAGTAGATGTGTGATGCCGGAATGTTGAAAATTAAGTTGTCTCAAAAGATCTATAAGCTGATGCATTCATAATGGAAGTACCATGTTATGGCTTAGGAAATTCGGATCAAATATAACCTTGTATACCCCTTTTTCCACCCCCCAGGGGCCACATTTCCCGAAACCTCGAAACACGTACTTGCATAGTCCCAATTTCAGCAATATAGCTTAAAATTATAGACAATTATAGGTACCCATCTTAAAATAGGCCACACCGCATTTTTCAACCCCTAAGTAAATTTTGAAAAAATGATAAAACGGGTATATTATTATTTTATTAAAGAAACTAATATATACCTACCTACCAACTTTTACACCTCCACCAGTTTTAGTTTTTGAGATACCGAAATTCCTATGAAGATTTCAACCCCCGTTCTTACCCCCTTGGTTGGTTGGTTAAAGGCGGGGGTCGGGTTCGACGTGTGGCCCAAGCTTCTTACACTGCACTGCAGCCTTCTGGCTTATTGTGCTCCCCAGTCTTGTTAGAAAAGGTTTGTTCCTTCTACGAGGTCCAGTAGTTTTCTTCCAAGTTTGTCATGCGGGAGGTTATGGCCACGTCGAATGTTTCCGAAGAAATTGAATCTTTTACGGTTTGGCGCTTCGCAGCTGTATGATATGGGAGGCGGTTTCGTCCTCTCCACCGCAAAGTCTACATTTAATGGGTCCATTATAGACTCCCATTCGTTAAAGGTGTTTTCTTAAGTGACAATGGCCTGTTAGTAGGCCGGTCACTTGTTTTAACTGGGTGCGCGTCAAGAGCAGCATTCCAGCTGATAGCTTCTTCGAGGGCCTATCGATAACGGCCCATGCGTGTGCCTGGCTAGGTTTACCGTTCCATCGAGATAGATGTTGTTTTTGCGCCCATCTGTCTAATGTTGTTTTGGTTACCTTTTTTGATATTCCAAGGGCGGGTTCTGGGCCCCTGAAATTTTGAGCAGATCAGGTTCTTGCCAGTTCATCTGCTTTTTCATTGCCTTTTATCCCTGAATGGCCAGGAACCCATAGGAGCTCAACACTGTTGTTTCTAGCTGCAAGGTATTTTAGGTCGTTAAGGCACTCCATTGTGATTTTTGATGTAAATCGGATGGAGTTCAGAGCCTTCAGGGCAGCTTGGCTGTCCGACAGAATATGTATCTTTTAGTCGTGGTAGCCCTTTTCAAGATTCTTTTGTACGCATGAACTTCTGCTTGGTATACTGTGGCATAGTTTCCCAGGGGGATGCTGATTTCCATTCTGGGTCTTTCCCCAAATATACCTGCGCCTACTCCGTTGGCCGTTTTCGATACATCAGAGTACCAAACTAGGCCATTGTCTAGTGACGGAGATTTTCCTTTGGATCACATATCAGGGTCGCACCTGACATTAAATGGTTTTGTAAAGTTACCCCCTTAGGGGTTGATTTTCGAAATATCCCTTCTTAGGGAGGGAATATATTTTTGTCATTTTAAGAGGATCGTGTCGAATTGTGTGTTGTATGCACCCTTGGTGAACTAATGGTTGTCACCTCTATTATCTGTAAGTAAGTTACACGCCCAACTTGTTTTCTACTTTGCTAATGTGTGCTGAAGTTAACACGTCAGCAGGGGGGACCCCTCCAAATGAAAGTACACCTGTGAAAGTCACATAGATATACCGTAAGAACACTTATCACTAATAATATTTTTTATTTCATCAGTACATTTACACTCAAACCCCGTCGAAATTTGCAAAGGATTACTCTATAGGTACGCGAATTGCATCTTGCGATACGTCAATACAATTTTTTAATCATAGGTAGGTATCAAACAGCAACAAATAGTTACTGTGCAAATGACCATAATAATCTTATCACTCGTACTGATAAGAAGTACTTATTGTTGATATCGATTTCGCTTGTTACATTTCTTAGATTTTGCGTAGGTATTACAAATCATTTTTTTATAAACTAGAGAGCAATAAATAGGTTATTTGGTGTACGTAACCATTATTGTGAGAAAGAAACTTCTTTATCGACAAAGCTGGTAGAAATTTTAACTTAAAAATTATTTTAACAATAAAATATAATAAAAATTAAATTACTAGAATAAAAAATGCAAATAACTATGACTATAATTATTATTATCATTAAAATATTTATTACGGTATAATATAATTTTATACTTTTTTAATATAAACTGGAAGATAATTATTTTTTTATCTTTTATAGGATTAAGTAAGCATATTTAAATTAATATTATGTTCTGTATTATTATAAGTAGGCAAATTAATATTATTAATATTAACAGTTTTTTTTATTGTAAAAAACAAACCGCTTCTAATATAAAAATTGTTAATTTAAAGAAACAGTCCATGCTTAAAAGTATGGGAAAGAAAGAAAAAAACTCAAAGTCTTCCTCCACAAAGTTTAATAGAATAAGAATATTCAATAAGGGCCTCTACATGTTTCGAACGTAGGAACGTTCATCATCAGGAGACAGAAAATGTATTTGGTGCTGATGGTTTTAGCAGAAGAGAAAATGGTGCAGAACCTTAATGGAGCTTTTATGAAATTAAAAATTTGTTGTATAAAAGAAACATAATAAAAAGAAATTGACAAAAATTAAAACATACTGAGTATGTGAGAAGTCAGTAAATGGGGTCTAAACCAACCAAATAAACTGGGGAAGAAGAAAAAACCTTTCTAAAAAGGAGGTCGAAGATTGCTTAAAATTAAAAAAAAAACATTTTTAAGACATACAGTGACCGGCAGAAAGTGTGCAGCATATGGGAAACTTTTTTATCTTTAAGTTTAGAAAATTAATTTTATTCTAAATAGGTTCTGCATGTTCTCAAACCAAAATAACACTCATTAAACCCGGTAAAAGTCTTATGGTATACGAGGTAGGATCAAAAATTTGAAATTCCGCTAAGAGTAAAGTACCTCCATCTTTTATTTTAGAATATTTTTTTACTAAGAATTATTGTTTTAAATTTAAAGTTATACCCAAATTCCAAATTTCGCTTATTTTGGACAAAAAAATGGATTTAATCGTGTTTTCTGAATAACCCTGTATAAAAAATAAATGGCAACCGAACAGTACGAAAATAGGATTTTCTGCAGACTTTGTTAGAGATTACCGTCGATCATAAGTCCGATTCGTTTGTTTTCATAATATTATGTCTTTTTAAAATAAAAACATAAAAATATTAAATAATTTTGCTGCACATCGTATTTTATTTTCTGAGGGAACAAGTTAATTTCATCTAACTGAAATTTTTTGATTTACATTGACTTAAAACATCTCCTAAATAGTTTTTTATTCATTGAAGTATGCATAGAAAGTTTCCTTATTTTGCGTGACGAATAAAATCCGTTCAAAATATATTTTTAATTTAAATTTTTTTCTTTATAAATCAAAAAGAAACTTTCTATGCATACTTCAATGTATAAAAAACTATTTAGGAGATGCTTTAAGTCAATGTAAATAAAAAAATATCAGTTAGATGAAATTAACTTGTTCCCTCAGAAAATAAAATACGGTGTGCAGCAAAAATATTTAATATTTTTATGTTTTTATTTTAAAAAGCCATAATATTATGAAAACAAACTAATCGGACTTATGATCGACGGTTATCTCTAACAAAGTCTGCAGAAAATCTTATTTTCGTATTGTTCGGTTGCCATTTATTTTTTATACAGGGTTATTCAGAAAACACGATTAAATCCATTTTTTTGTCCAAAATAAGCGAAATTTGGAATTTGGGTATAAGTATGAAATTAAAACAATAATTCTTAGTAAGAAAATATTCTAAAATGAAAGATGGAGGTACTTTACTCTTAGCGGAATTTCAAATTTTTGATCCTACCTCATATACCATAAGACTTTTACCGGATTTAATGGGTGTTATTTTGGTTTGAGAACATGCAGAACCTATCTAAAATAAAATTAATTTTCTAAACTTAACGATAAAAAACTTTCCCATATGCTGCGCACTTTCTGCCGGTCACTGTATAAGACATTGTGCGGAGAAAATTAGACGTAATAATTAAGGTAATGAATATTATATTCAAGAGAAGTGTTTAGTGGGGTACTGAGGTTTCAAGCTCAGTAACCCCGCAGGAGTTTAATTTAAAACTAGTAAATTTTATTAAAAAGTTGTTAGATGTTAGAAGTAGAACGTGGTTTTTCCTTTCATTTCGTCAATCGTCAAATAATCATCCCCAGACCAGTGTTGCCAGAGGGTATCAAGAAATTGTACAAATCACAAACTGAAAATGTACCAGAGTTTAAACTTTTGTACAGCAAGCGCGGATTTCGGGGGAGGGTAAGGGGGGTAATTACCCCCCCCCCCCTGGATCCTAAACCTAACCAAACTTGAGTGCCTTCTTATACTTATAAATATTTTATAATAAAATCCCTGCGCACCTGCTGACAATTATTCTGAAGATTATTACAGAATTTCGACATATATATCGATTATAAATCAATCATAGAAGACACACAGTTTAGATTTGATGAGGATTTTTTTTTCAACTTTTGACCACAAAATTCTGGAAAATCTACGTACTGTAAGACCCAACGACGACGACGAGTCGATCCTGTCGATCATTAACTTGTGCTCTCTTCTTGAGCTATTTTGTGGATCCAGAGATGTTTCTACGTTTAAGAGCAGAAACTGACCTGTGGAGATTATCAAATGCAGAGATAAATCAAGATTCTCCCATCGAATTTTTGTTTAGGAAATGTGACGAAAGTAAAGAGTTTTCCTCTTCTGCTTAAATTATTTATTCTGTTACTTACTCTTCCAGCAAGTGTTGCATCTTGCGAATGGTCATTTTCTGCTCTTAAGCGGTTGAAATCTTGGACCAGAAGCAGTATGGCTCAAGAAAGACTGTCTGGTTCTGGTTAGCTTTGATGCACATTAACCGCGATATTGTCATCGATGTTGAAAGTGTCATTGATCGGTTTGCTGACCTCAAAAATCGTTTAATAGATTTAATTTTATAAATGTGTTTTTACTAAGTATTTGATTATTATTATGTTTCTTTTATTCTCTTTATAAGTTCCTGTAAATTTTGTTGTAGGTTGTAGGTTGGTACCTATAGTACCTAATAATATAATAAAATAATGTTTCGTTAATGTAATGGTTTGTTTATTTTTCAATAATTATTAGACAATTTGACATGAAAATATAGGTACTTAAAAGATATGGGTTAACTATAACTACAGTGTCACCAGTAAAGTCCGCATCATATGGGATTTTTTTTTATTAATAGCTTTATTCAAAATTTGACTGTGGCATCAAGTTATGCTTCGATCGAAATGAAAATTAAGCAAAAAATAGTAGTCACGTGATTCGCATTATCTGTCAAATGTTAATTTTTTCCAAAAAATAATTCAAAAGTGGGGTTATTTCTGAAAATATCGAAAAAAGTTATTAGAAAAACTTTTTTTAAATGCAGTTTCTAGCTCTCAAGCAAAATTTCAGCTGCATAAGATAATTTTGATTTTTTACCTATATTTTGTAAATTGTACCACTTTTGCAAAATAAGACTCAACGCAACCTACATAATATAAAACTTCTTAGTTTTGACAATGTTTTATTTCAGATACATTTTCTTAAAAGTAGCGCCACATTAAATGTGTGTTTTTCTACAAAATCAAAATTGGGCTCTTAAAATTTGGTCGCATGTAATGCAAAGTTTATTTGTTTTTGACCCTGTATAAGATAACTTCATAAAATAAGTGTTTTTGAATACGTAGTTTGTGCCTGAAACTAAAAACATAAAAAATAAAGTAAAGTGGTTTTAAATTAAATCGTTGAAAATAGATAAACTTTACATTAAGTTAAACTAAAATTTATTTTCCACTTAAAAATCACGTTACTGAAGACACGGTGTTCTTTTTTGTCTTAATATTAAGGTGTATTCCTTTCAGATACCAACTACGTTTTCAAAAATACTTATTTTATGAAGTTACCTTATACAGGGTCAAAAACAAATGAACTTTGCATCACATGCGAGCAAATTTTAATAGCCCAATTTTGATTTTGTAGAAAAACACACATTTAATATGGCGCTACTTTAAAGAAAATATATCTGAAATAAAGCATTGTCAAAACTAAGAAGTTTTATGTAGGTTACGTTGAGTCTTATTTTGCAAAAGTGGTACAATTTACAAAATATAGGTAAAAAATCAAAATTATCTTATGCAGCTGAAATTTTGCTTGAGAGCTAGAAACTGCATTTAAAAAAAGTTTTTCTAATAACTTTTTTCGATATTTTCAGAAATAACCCCTCTTTTGAATTATTTTTTGGAAAAAATTAAAATTTGACAGATAATCCGAACCACGTGACTACTATTTTTTTGCTTAATTTTTATCTCGATCGAAGCAAAACTTGATGCCAAAGTCAAATTTTGAATAAAGCTATTAATAAAAAAAAATCCCATATGATGCGGACTTTTACACCCCCCTAGATTTTGACCCAGATCCGCGCCTGTTGTACAGACATCAGAAATTACTTATTTTTTTAACCTCCGATCAAAAACAGTAAGAAAAATATTTTCAATTTATTTATTTAATAATTTTAAGTTATTATCATCAGTCATGGAAAAAATTTAATGGTATTTATGTATGTATAATAGTAGGTATTAATGTATTTTTAGGATTATAAATACCTACTTATTTTATTTATGAACAATATTTTTATTTAATAAGGATTCAGATGGCTTCCACTCAAAACATGAAGTTTCACCCAATAAAGATTTGGCCGTTAAACGTTTCGGAAAATAAGCGATTTCTGGTTTTTGTTTTAATTAATTATTAAATTTAATTTTGAAAAAAATATTTCAGCTGATGCCCTGATGTGTGGCAATGACAAAATATTAAACACAAATTCACATAAAATATGTTGATAAATAATTTTTCATTGGCCGAGTTTATAAAATTATATAATAAAATTCAAACCAGAAATTAAAAAATTCTAATTCTTTTAATTTTATTTTTACAGCCTCTGACAAATTGTGTAATTCTCTTGCTTCACTTGCAGTTTCCTCTTCCTTGAGAATGAGGATACTGTTCAAATAATGGAAAAAGAGATAGAGGTTTTTCTAACAGTAAGTTTGGATCCAGTAACTGAAAATTTTCAAATTGTGGTATATTTTGAAACCTATTTTGAATTTGTTGACATAGCTCTACGTAAAAATAAATACAATTATTATAAAACCTTATTAAACTTTCATTTCTGATTTTACGGCGAGGGCCGTCGAAAAGATGAAGCGCTAAGCACCATGCCATCTAGTGTCGAAATTGGACACTTCTAAAGGTACCCGCACCTTGAACAAACTTATATAAATTATAAATCAGTAAAATGTTGAGAGGAAATCCCCTGTAAAGGCATGTCACAATTACAGGAAATAATTATTCTAAAGAGTTTAATAATTATATGGGTCTTAAAATATGTACATACTTACTTATTAAACATAGTAAGTAAAGGACCACAAACTAAATCTTGAGGTTACAAGGTTACATCTTCTTAGAGTTTTTAACTAGGCAATAGCAATTAAAACCTTACGCTAAATACAAAAAATGTTTAATCTGAAAACATGTTCAATGAATCCCTCACAATATTCTACGAAAACGTTTCTAGTTTTAGTCTGCATCTGACTGCATATTAAAATACTTTTATCTCTTCAATGCACAAATGCAAGCATAAATTGCCAAACGAGTTTCAACATTATCTATAGTTTTTAGATTTGCCAGACTAAACAAAAATGATTAACCTTTAATCTCTAAAATGCTTTATCAGCACAGTTGAACAAATTAAGAGCTAGGACTAGTGACGCATTCGCCATTTTATTTTTTAATCAATTTCGTTTATTTTTTCTTTAACCGAAAAGCAGCCAAATACCCATTCCGAGTATCCGTCTTTGGGTTTCAAATATTGCACTTCTGTTAATGTATTTTATATGAGTTAAATATGAAACTTTCTCAAAATCCCTTATTCTCTCAAAGTGCCATTTACAGCTTGGAAAAAATAAAAAATAATGTTTTTCTAGTGATCTAGTGTCCAGAAGGTGATTGGGTGAATAACCGCACCCTATTATTTTATTTTTCAAAACAAATAAAAATGATTCTCCGTCAAAAAATGCAAAAGTTCCAAAGTGTAGGTGTCATGCGAAAATATCCCAAAAAAGACTAGGACGCTGCAATTTGGCTATAGTCCTTACGCCATTAAATTTACTTCAAACAGTCAATGACGTTGACGTTGTTATCAGTAGGTGTATCAATATTAATGAAATTAGTCGGACCGGTTCAATGATTACGTTTTCGTTTTTATTAATTTATTATGTAAATATTAATAAAATGTTGCATCAAGAGCAAGATAAATAAGGCAAAAAAGTTAGCTGCCGTGCTGCAGCTATAAAAAGTTACGGTTAAATTAAAACAGCAGGCAAAAAACCAATTTATTTTGCAAATATTAATATTGTACCCCACTTATGCCCTTAAATAGAGTTATGATAAGAAAACGCCTTTTATATAGAATACCGCCCACTTAATTAAGACTCGCTCGGACCCGTCAAATAAATGTTTTTGAAATGTATGTATGTAATGTAGTGTATGTTACTTACAGGAATCATAAAAAATACATTTTTACATATTACAATTAATTCTAGACATCTTTCATAAATTATGCCCTATACCTATCTTCAACGGTTTACGAAATATTAATTTCTCGACAAAGTAGGTTAGGTTAGGTTGAAAGTGAGTGGGTTATTATAGCTAACCCTCCACTGCGACCATGCGATCTATTGTGGATCATACCTTGTTTATATTTCCCCCGATAGGTCTAACTTTTTAATGAAGTTAATGATGGTATTGGGAGAGACATTTTTCTATTTTTCATTTCATCCGGCAGCAGAGTCACCTCTGTCAATCTGATTCTTCCTGCTGCGGGGCAAGCGCACAGTACGTGTTCTGCTGTTTCTGCATCTTCCATGCAAAGCCGGCATTCATCAGTTGGGGGCTATTCCAATTTTATACATGTGGTGTCGCAATCTGCAGTGGCATCCCACTAGTGCTTTAAGGCATGACCTGTTGAGCACTAGTAGTCTGTCAGTTAATTGTTGGTTTATATGGCTGTTTATAAATGCTTTTGAGTGTGTTAGACCTAGTAGATTTAACCAGTGTCTTTCCCATCATTAGCTTTTTGCTTCAGCTAGTATTGTTTTCCTGGCCGTAGCATGAGATATACTTATTACCGGCTCGGGTCCTGTGAATTTTAGTGCTGCACATCTCTTAGCGAGCTTGTCGGCAGCCTCATTACCCTCCAGACCCATGTACATGTCCCGGTATCCATATTAGGGTTATTTTGTTGTTTAGATTTCGTTCGGATAGTGTTTCGTGACAGCTCCACACCATTTTTGAGGTACACCATCTCGATTTAAGAGCTTTTAATGCAGCTTGACTGTCAGAGAATATCTTGATTGACTTATGTGCATACCGTCGATCTATCAGCAGCCTTGCACACATTTCAATTGCATGAACTTCTGCTTGAAATATGGTTGTCATAGTTCCCAGGCTGACTGTTAATTCTATTTTTGGGTTTTTGCCACATACATACGACAAAGTATGAAAATAAACTATTTTATAAGATGTTGAAAATATCCTCCACCGACTGTTTTGCAGTATGGCAATCGATCTAAAATTCCTGTTGTACATTTTGTACTACTTGTGGAGAAAAATTCTCATATTACTCGTCGAATGGACTCCTTAAGCGTATCTATCGAGTCGGGTTTTATAAACTAAATTTTTGACGTAGCCCCACAAAAATAGTCCAATGGGTTAAGATCGGGAGATCTGGATGGCCACTCTATTGACCTCGTCTGTCTATCCGCCTCGGAAAAATTGTATTTAAGTATTTCCTCATGAGCAGGATAATGCGGGGGACCACAATCCTGTTAAAACCTTAAGGGGAAACTTGGAAGATCAGGATCATTATCACCTGAAAATAGACTAGCAAGAGCTGGGATCAGATCATTTCAAAGGAAATTTAGATATCTTTCTCCAGTGAGACTCTCATCAAAGAAAAATAGTCCGATTACCCTATTATCAACAATGCCCGCACAGACATTAACCTTTTCATTTTACTGGGTGTGATTTTCTATGAACAAATGAGAATTTTCCTGTGGTCTACAGTTTTGTCTATTTACCTGACCATTTAAAGAAAACGTAGCTTCATCTGAAAAACAAATTCTTTGGAGAATTCTTGCGTGATTATCTGTTAGCTCAATCATTATTTCACAAAATTTCTCTCACCTAACAGGCTCATCGTCCAATAATTACTGCTCGGTATGGATGAAACTTCTATTTTTTTTTTAAATTTAGATACGGCGGTTCGGTGAGTATCCTAGTCATGCCCAAGTTGTGTGCTTGAGCAATGAGAGTCTTTCTGTAGTGACAATAATGTTTATTTTTTCTCCCTAGGTATACCAGGACGACACACGAAGTGTCTGCGAGAGATTTTGGCCAGATATTTCGCAATATTTTTAGATTATATATTAATTTTATATTATAATGAAGCTGGAACGCCTACGGTATCTAGGTATACCAGGACGACACACGAAGTGTCTGCGAGAGATTTTGGCCAGATATTTCGCAATATTTTTAGATTATATATTAATTTTATATTATAATAAGCTGGAACGCCTACGGTAGGTTGGACTACAGCTGTCTGATATATTATTATCCTTATATTAGGTATATAAATCACAATCAGCTATGGCGATTTTGGTTATTAAAACATAGTTGTGGCTCTCAGATTATTACGAATTTCTAATAGTCCTAGGTGATTTATGAGAACTTATAATTCTCCTAGGTGGATTATGCATAGCATAATGCTCTTACTATTACAATTATTATGCCTATTTAATAATTGGTTTTAATTACACGAAATAAGCTTTCTAATAAAAACACACGAATTACCATAACTACGTCATAGCAGCTCGAGACGAGCAGCAGGGGCAAGGGGGGTGCGCTTGCCCCCCCCCCCCCTGGCCCAAGTAGATTTGAGATATTTTATTTAACTGGGATATACATATTTATTGACATACAATTCAATTGCCAAAATTGGTAAAACGAACTCTTGTTGCATAAAATGAAATGTGGAATTCAAAAATCTTCACTAAATAGCGAAGGAAAAATATTAGAATAGAATAAATAAAGCTTTATTTTAATTTACACAGCTAGTCATAATAGATATATACTATTGGTCAGGCAATTGTGATAGCAATTTGTTTACCTCCAACTACATGTACAGTCGAAAGATCATTCAGTACTCTCAGAAGAGTAAAAACCTGGATTCGCTCGATTATGACTGAGCACCGATTGGACGGCTTATGTATGATGAGTGTTCATCGCAAATTTGTAAAAGAAAAAAAAAAGACATTTAATTGAAAAAATTATTGATGAATTTGCAAAAGATTCAAGAAAATTAACATTTCTTTTCTCCAATAAATCTGAATAACTTATAAGTTTTTTGTTATATTTGAACATTTTTAAATATTTTGTTTAGCTATTTTTTGTTACTTAATATAAGTATTAGGTGTTTTGCTCTATTCCTTTATTGAAGGTTTGTTGAAGTGCTAGAAACAAAAATAATTCCAATTATGATTTGCCCCCCCCCCCCCCCCCCCTTGGAAAAGTTCCTTCGGACGCTCTTGACGAGCAGTCTACAGCATCGAATGAAATCGGCTCGACAGATGTATTTGAACTGTAAGTAAAAGGAAAAGGTATCCAAGTCGGAACTTACATACATATAAACATCGGAGCAAAACATCGATGGATATTGACTCAATGGTAGGATATATCGATGTTTCTCAAAATACAATAAATACATCGTTTCCAAGGTTAATTAACCAAATAGTTGCTGCGGGTACCAGCAATGTACGAAAATACTGCAAAGAAACATCGACCCTTGCGAATTTGCGGCGGATCAGGTACCACATTCAATATCTATAATATAGATGTTTTTCGGTCGATATTTTTTCAATATTGATGGATTAAGGTCGATATTTTGGCTATATCGATGGATTGAAATTGGATACATCGAATATCGATGTATTTGAAATTTTGTGCATCTTGAATCAGAACAACGATAACGTATAGTCGACTGCTTAATTATACTATTAAGTATAAAAGAGTCGCGAATACCTACCTTAGTGATGTAGTGTTTGCGTGTTCTTTTTTGAAACGCGATGCCTTCGTGTAGTTTTTTTAACCTTTTATAGAAAACTGTCGTAATACCCTGTGATAATTTTTTTTTATTCAATTTAGTTAAAATAGGTTATAGTTTAGTAAGTTACTAGTGAATATAATAAATTCTGTTTAGTAGATACAGAGACAAAAACAATTTTTATGACCATCTTGCACGCTAGGCAAACTTCATTATATTTATTTGATATTTACAACGAGATCGGAAACAAACAAAAAACAAGCGCTTTATTGATCCCCATACTTTTTTTCCGTGGTTAGGATAATAAGCAGGACTGGTCGGGCGATTACCAAAACTCATAACTAAGGCAGAGTCGGCATAAGGACTCATTTTTATCACTCATATTTATTATTATTAAGGAGACTAAAACTTTACACTTTCCATCAAGGACATATAAATACATTGACGGCCGCCCCTTCCCCAGCCTGCTTAACTTTGCAAACACTTGCATTGCAGAAGGCACAAAGGTGTTTACCGCCGTAACTAACCAGCAGACTTTGCCTGTGACATTAATGATATTGACAAACACAATAAAAGTGGCTCAATTAACTTTTGTACAAGTTTACACACGGTTGTGCAAGTTTATACAAGTTTGTACACATTTGTTCGGGGTTCTACAACTTTGTACAGGTTTGTGACCTGTATAAACTTGTACATACTTGCAAAAACGTATGCAAGACTTGTATACAAAAGCTAACCAAACCAGTAAGTAGAGGTGGAGAGATTCTTTTTGGTGAATCAATTCTTTTGATTCATTCAGTTAAAAAGATTCGTTTTTAAATGATTCTTTTCCTTTCAAAATAAATCGAAAATGGTGAATCGATCTCATCCTATAATTTTTCTCCGTCGACCTTTTTTTCTTTCTTACTCCGTACGTAATTAAACTGTGATGATTTAGTGTCCTGTACTTTAATCGAATTTTGGGTACCAGCGAATGGTGAACCAAATGAATGAGTGAACAAAATGAACGAGTGAATGGAAATGAACGAAATGAACGAGTGAATTGGTGAATCAAAAAATAATTCGATTCTTTTTGGAACGATGAATTAATTCTTTCAATACAGTGAAGTGATTCGTTCTTTTTGAACGAATCGTTCGCGAATAACACGCTTCTACAAGTCACTTTGATTGTGTTTGTCAATGGCATTACTTTAGTTAATTATTGGTATATATCTTCAATGTTGGGTTGTCCAAAAGTTTTTTAAAATAATTAACTACACTCAGTTCCAAAAAAAGTGACGCACCTTATATGTGTATTGCAACTTTGAAGCTTTATCATTTCTGAACGAATGGACCGATTTTTATTTTTTTTCCATTTATTGGTAGGTAATTCCTTTACCTTTAGGAAAAAAATAAACTGGTAGAAATTTTTTCAAAGGATGATAGTAGAAAAACTGCCATGCATTTTCTTAATTTGGGACTCACCCTGTGCGTTAATCAAGTAAATGTATGGAAAGCGCCTACACTTTATATGAACGTCCCTTCTTTTACGAGCATTTTGATTTTTTGTTCATTAATTTATCTCTATCTAACGACAAAGGGTCAAATAATATGGATTAATTGCTATGGCAAGGGCAATAATAAAATTGTTTTTATGTCATACCAGTACATTATTGTTTTTTTATACCTTAGATACCATCTACATAATGGATTACTTTATGCCCGTACGGGCATTAAGTGTGCATCTTGTTCCATTTTTGATTTTTGACTTTGACACATTAAACATTTTAATAATGTCAAGGTAATGTCGCAGGTAAAAATAAAAAATTGGTAAATCAAATTAAATTAAAAAAAAACATTTATTATTCAAAGCGAATTGGTATGACATAAAATTTTGTATTATATACCCTCGGGCGACTTACGAACCCTCGGGCCAGAGGCCCTCGGCTTTGTAAGACTGTCGCCCTCAGGGCATAATCATCTACTTAGTACCCTTGATACATAAATAACTATTTTGGCAATGTGATCCTACAATGTGGAATAAACGTAAGGTTTCAGCAAAAAAGCTGTAATTTGGACAATTTTAGAGGTAAATTAATGAACAAAAATCAAAATGCTTGTAAAAGAAGCGACTTTCATATAGAGTGTAGGCGCTTTCTATACATTTACTTGATTAACGCACAGGGTGAGTCAAAAATTAAGAAAATAATATGGCTTGAGTTTTTCCACTATCATCCAGGGGGCTTTGAAAAAATTTCTACCAGTTTATTTTTTTCTTAAAGGTAAAGGAATTACCTACCAATAAACGGAAAGAAAATAAAAATCGGTCCATTCGTTCAGAAATGAAAAAGCTACAAAGTTGCATCAAAAATTAGGTGCGTCACTTTTTTGGAACTGAGTGTATTAACTAACCAGGCAACTTTTTACTGTCACATAAATGACATTGACAAACATAATTTACTCATAATCAAAGTTGATTGATTAATATATCAAGACTTAAGCTAACCGGGCCACTTTGATTGCGAGAAAATTACTTATGCCAATGTCATTGATGATGATTAGTTAAACCCGACGTATTTAAATAAGTGTTAGGTTAGGTATTGGTTAAGCCGGGAATCTTCAACCGGCTTACTTTTTTGTGGCCCGCATACAAATTTATTAATAAAATTAAATATTAAATATAAATGTATTTGTATAAATATTGTCTTGAGTTTACTATATTTCAGCTATATTAAATTTCTCACTAAGCCATGAAACAATCCAATCGACTAAAATTAAATAAATTTATAAGTCGATACATAATAATTACCAATGATGCAACGATCAAGATTATTTGTACGATTAACCTGTACAACCAACCGATTTAAATACCTTATTATACAATTATTTTACTATTATTAAACACATCGGAACCTTAATAATTACTTCATAGTATCAATTATTCTGTAATCAATGACTAACTTTTTGTTAAAATAAAGTTTTTAGTGTCAATTTTTTAAAGTTTTTAGATTAATATGCAGAATTACTTATAGAGTGCAGGAAATTTACGGTACCTAACATTAAAAAAAAAACATTCTTGTTTTGTTATTGTAAATATTTAATTTTTATTTGATACTTGAAATCGAACGATTATCAGACTTATAACCTTTATCGTTTTATCACTTTTTACAGACTAGCAGGTCTCGTCCGCTTCGACGGGACGCACTTTTCTGTTCCATCGACTTGAGACGGTTCCCGTTGCTTAACTGCAACCACTCGCTGTCGGGGCGCGTGGTCTCACCATTTTGTCAAGAAATATATATTTTTTGTTCATTCTTAAAAATTTTTAAATGTCAGATTTTTTATGAGGCAAATTTTACCAATGTAACTCGGCCATAGACAATTTACCTTTAGATACGTACAGCTAATCTACTGCGCAAACAAAAGTTACGTTTTATGGGTGAAAAAATACGTCCGAGCGCATGACTCGCCGGTCAGCTGCCTTCCCTCTGGGCACCTTCGGGCATGCGCACAAACCTCGTGTTATCGGCATGTCCTACTTTATCGACATGCTCAAAATACACTCCAGAACTGGCTCGGCCGCCATTTTTGTTGTTGTGTTTTAAGGTTTCTCTGTGGATTCCTTGTAGTTTTCTTAGTTATTGTGAGTGTTTAATATTTACGGATTTCTAGTTTTTGTGTAGTTTACTGAATTGTGTCTGGTTGTGAGAAAATTAATTCTGTCAAAGTTACCGGTTGGTTAATTTTTTGGTTAAAATCTGTACACCCCGACATTAAGCTTTTAATAAAGCTAGTATTCCACGGGTCAAGTTCTCGGGCAAACACTTTTCAAATTCTTGAACAAAAAATTTTGCTTCAAAATGTTTTACACGTACCCAAGTTTTTGTCAAATTGTAAAAATCAATACAAGTTATATAGGTACCAACTAATATTTGACTTAAGGTTAGGCACGCGATAACACCGTAGATTGGTTATTTTGCTGGTTTTGTTTGTTTTTATATTAGATTTTATGACTAGTTTAATTCACTTGTTCTTGTTCTCTTCCTTTTCGAACTAAAAACACGACGACGAATCATTTATAAACAAATTTTAAAAACAGAACCTTGAAAACAATTTTATATCCTTAAAATCTGATAGGTTTGCTGCTCGGTTTGCTGTTTGCTACTACTAAAAATGACCGAAATCACTACCTTTTTTCCCAACTTGATCAGAAATTGAGAAGAAAGTCCAGTTTTTTGGCAAGAATTTAAATTTTAAAGCCCGGACCTGTCGGTTCGTCAAACGATAATGTTGCAGTGCGCATGTCTAATAGTGTCTAGCTTTGTTTACATGCCGTAAATCTGCCACTTTCGTGATTATCGTTTACTTATCTAAAGGATTTTGATTGGGGGGGGGGGGGGGGGGAGAGCAAATTATCGTTTAAGGTTGTAATAGGAATTTTTCTGGCGGTTCTGGGATTTTTTTTTTATTTCCAAAGATAAGCAACTAGTAGCCGCCAAAGATTGATGACGGCCGAATTTTAAATCATTATTTTAGAACAGAACTATCGTCACAAACTGAATTTTATTGCCCCAAGTGCATATTGAATTGCCCTTTTTTAAAAGCTAAATAAGAACAAAACAGTTTTAAAAATTCACAACCTATTTCTGGAGAGGAACGTCGTCAACCCGGTACTTTCTTAGATTAAAATTTAAAGGTAATACGGTGATGCTATAGGGTACCTACCAGATTTTTTTTAAAGTAAAATTTGTTTTATTCTTTATATTTTGCTTTACATCCTTATCTTTAATTGATTTTAGGATATTATGCATTAAAAACAACTATACGACCTTATAAATTTCAAGGCTGTACATAGATAATAAATTAGGTAAAAATATTTACTTTACTATTAGTTATGAAATGAAATAATTAATAAGTTACGTTATAAAAATAACTATTTATGCAAATTACAAGTTCTAGGTAGGTTTTGCTGTGTTTTGGGTAATATTTTTTTTGTTGATAAATTATATGAATGGTGTCAGCGAAAAGATACGAGACCACAAAAAATATTTATCCTGAAACATGAGCCAAATAAAAGAGAATGAGAGAGAGAAATGTCTGTTGGGCATCAATATCCTTTTTTGATTGGCCATCGTCTGCAAAATGACATCTTCTGACTATGCGGTAGCGATTGGTCTAGCTAGAGTCTACCATTTTTACTCGAAACCCTCTAAACTTATCGAAACACAAATTAGAGCATATTTTGAAAATAAAAGGGTAATTCGAAAATCTGCCACATAAGAAACACAGTTTAAGGAAAGGTCTGTCAATATTTTTAAGTAAATCGGAGAAATTCGGTGACAGCACTGACAGCAGAGGGCAAAAATTGGGTTTTATTTTACATGTCATGGTGATAACTCTTAAGAAAGTCACCCTTGCGGAGGATGGGTTCGAACGTGTTAGGACTTTGGTTTACCTCAGTTTGTGGCATTTATTCCAGGAATAAGATACTATTAAAGAAAAAAGCACCATAGGCACAAATTTCTTTTACAAATTTTTAAAAATCAGAGCACTGAATTTAAGAAAACGTGGCATTTGTTGTCTCCATTTAAAGCAAAACATGTAGTTTTGTATTTTTTCGGTATACGCATTTTCATTTTTGGATATCAACCTCTGAAGGGGCAAAAAGTAAGTATAAAAGTTGGTTTTGGATAAAATACTTTTGAGTATTTTCTAGAAACTTAAAAAGAGCTACTCTACACCATATAGGTCATTCCTATTAATTTGCTACCGTGCGAGCAAAAATGATTTGCATCAAAGAGGGCCTTGCATCTAAGGACGTCATGCTTAGCCGTAGAGCTTAATACCTGTTGGGTGTCAGTAACTACCTGAATTAACAATCAATCAGTTATTCCGTCATCTTTGACAGTCGTTACAAGTAATTTGATTCATCCCTAATTTTGAACAATTCACAGAATGGGCTGTAAAGCCGTAAGGAACAGCACAAAACATTCATGGTTGAAGCGTATTTTCGAACCGGGGTTAGAGTAAATGGTGAGTGGCAATACAATCCGGGTTTGTGCATGGACGGTTTTCACGAACATTTGTTTTTATCGCTGGGGATTTTTATCATTGTCTGAAAAGAACCGTGGCTGTGTTTAGGGAAACAGGTTCTATACAAAACAAAAAAGGAGCAGGAAGACCATCTGTAAGAACAGATGCAACGTGCAACGTGCAACGTGCAAACGTTCGTAAAATAATGCAAAATATGCCAACAAATTGTATAAGATGCCTGTCCCAAGAAGTGGGAAGATCTTATGAAACATGCAAGACTATTCTTAAGAAGCAGCTAAATTTATTTCCTTATAAAGTGCAAGTATTCCAAGAAATACAAGCCGCAGATTTTGAAAGGCGCAGGAATTACTCTCAATGGTTTACCCAAAATTTATTGGAAAGAAATGATTTATTAGACCTGACATTTTTTTCGGATGAAGCCTGGTTCCACCTCTCCGGTTATGTGAATTCTCAGAATACACGCATGTGGAGTAGTAAAGATCCCCATTGTTTTGTAAAGTCCACATTGCACCCTCAAAAAATTGGTGTCTGGTTAACTGTTTCCCGAAGAAGAAGTGTGTGAGAGTCCACATTGCACCCTCACCCTCGTGTCTGGTTAGCTGTTTCCTGAAGAAGAATTGTTGGTCCTATTTTTTTCCATGACACAGTTGCAGCACAGCGGTATAGAGACAATATTTTGAATCCATTTGTATTACTTCACGACGAACTACGTCTTGGATATTTTCAACAGGACGGTGCAACCGCCCATACAACCGCCGAAACTGTTAACTACTTACGCAATTTTTTCGACGACAGATTGATCAGTTTTCGATCAGATATTGAATTCCCACCTAGATCACCTTGTTTAACGATTATGGATTAGTTCGTTTTTCCTCATTTAAAGAACACTATTTGCAAATTTAGAACAATTACAAGAAAGGATTATCCAAGAATGTGGTAACATTCCCCAGAGATGCTGGTCAACACTTTCGAAAATATGAGAGACGTGTGAATTTATGCTTGGACCATGGCGGTGGCCAATTTCAGCAATTTATGTAATTATTTTTCTTTTTCTTTCTGTACTTATATTCTTACTTTGTTAATTTTGTAAACAACAAAAACCAAATTTGTATTTGCTACTTATTTTATTACTCATTAGTTTGGCATCTCATGTCATAATATGAATTTGACAAAATTTTAACCTAGATGTTAGATATATCGTCCCCATATCATTGTGATCTAAATCAAGCCCTAAGTTTTTTAATCCAAGCCCTCTTTGTTGCAAATAATTTTTGCTCGCACGGTACTTGAGCAAAACCGCTGGTACCAAACATCCAATAGAATTTTTTAAACCCATAATATTTTTTTTAGAGATGCAACGGAGCCATGATTTAGCCGGAGACCGGAGTCAGTAACTTTGGCCAAAAAGCCGGAGCCGGAGGTGAGGATCTGTCAAAATAGTCAATAGTTTCAACTTTCAAGCAAGTCTGGTCATATAGCTTAGGCCCTTGAAATAATAGAAGAAGAAGAACTTTCAAGCCCAAACACATAGTCAAGACAAAAAATACGAAACATTAAAAATCAACATCTCCCAGCAAGTGGAATCATATTTAAAAATGCCCTTAAGACCCAGAGACGAGGATCCACTTATATTTTGGAGGGAACATAAAAATTTATTCCCATAACTCTACAAGCTTGTTGTGAAATTTCTATCGGCAACTCCTAGTAGTGTTTATAGCGAGCGAACTTTCTCCGAGGCTGGAAACATCTATGAAGAGAAGCGGAATAGATTAACACCAAGGAATGCTCAGAAATTAATATTCATCCACCACAACTTACCAAAAGTTTGTTATGAATATTAAGTAAGATTGATTAAGTTTTTTACAATAAACAGGAAAAAAACTGAATAAAATATTTTCTTTTTCTACTTATTCCTCCTGATATCCTCCGGCCATTTTAGGCAGGAGTCAGTAATTCCGGCAAAGTAGCCGGAGTCAGTAAGTTGGCCGGACCTCCGTTGCATCTCTAATTTTTTTTTGGATTAGCTAGAAGTTAAAAAAGTTTTCTCTTCATGCTTTTATCATAAAAATAATAAGGCTGTTATACATGTTTGTATTGGATATTATATAGTAAATATTTATATTATCGGCAGCTTTGTTCTCTTAGCAAATTAAACAATAATGTAATTGCACGAGCAAAGCAGCGGATACCCGCTATTAATTATAACAGAATAAATTAAATATAAATGGGTAAGTAGAAAAAAATGATTCCGGAATTTTTATGGTAATTTTACTAAGTAAGGGGTTTGTGAAATAAAAGGAACAAAGGAATATTATAAGATTATAAATATGTTTATCACGTGTGAGTGAGGAATCAAATGAAAGTTAAAGAAATATTACCGGATTAATAAATATTTAAATGAAATTTCCAAAAGCTATAAAATTGTTTTGGAAAAACCGTTCTTCATTAAATTATGAGAGAAAGACAAAAACGACGGATGTGTAAAATGATGTCCCCATTGCAGTGCATTTGTGACACTTTTTTTAATTAAATAAAATATTGAGGGATGACTTTTATAAAAAATCAAATAATTTGAACCAGACGAAGGGTTTGGTTGAGCGATTATGATATTATGAAAGATCATAGTTCGATTTTGCATACAAAATAATTCTTATATTATTAGAAATGGTGGTTTTTAATGTCTGTAACCCCCTCCTCCGGATTGAAACAGCAGGGCTCTTCAAACTGTATATATACTAACATAAACATTGAATAAGTTATATTATAGCAGTTGGTAAGAGGATTTTAGAGTTTCCGCAGAGCGTTCGAGTGATGATCGACAAGTTCTGGGTTCAAATCCCAGCGGAGACATGAAACTGTTTCAATTTTAAAAACTTTATCTGTATGCAGATTAATATTTTTCAGTCTTATTTTTATTCTTATCTATACAGGGTGTCCCAAAAGTAATGGGACACAGAGCAACAGCAGACTCCTTAAGTCGAAATAATGCGATTTATTTAAACTTGCCTTATCCCAAAATTGATAACAACCAAGATACAGAGTGTCAAAGTTTTGTTTTCGTTTTTTTGCGATTATTTCTTAACGAAACGACATAGCAGCACAAAATTTAGGGTTTTGGGGTTTTTTCAGGTGAGGAATTCAAAATCATCTATAGTTTTTGTGTAACCAGTAGAGGGCGCTGTCTACGGCATGGCCCACTCCTTTTAGCTGGCATAACTTTGTTATGCCTTCTTATATCGATCCGACTATTAAAAAAAGAAGTTACTTTACTTCTTTTACATCGAAAACGTATAACTCATTGAAGTCGCTAGGAGCAGCCATTTTCGAGATAATCGCATTTTATATGTCCAATGCAACTAAGTAATGGTCCAAAAACAACGGAAAATCGAGCAACGGTGAATTTTTAACTTAAAATTATTGTAAATCAGCTACATTTGCTAAGTGTCAAAGTTAATGTAAATACTTAAGGTTGACTATTTTTTTCTAATAAAAACGCTTTTTCGTATACGGAATTACTAATTTTATTCTAATCAAAAATTTTATTAACTTGGACAGATGATACTTTCTTTGTGTAACATGTTGTTGCCCTTATAACGTCGTTGTTTTTAATCAAGGCCAGCTGTGATAAATAATACTAATACGAATATACAATTATTTTAAATATTTTAGCATTCTTGGATTAAAAATATTAAATGCGATTATCTCTAAAATGGTTGCTCCTAGCGACTTCAATAAATTATACATTTTTGATGTAAAAGAAGTAAAGTAACTTATTTTTTTTAATAGTCAGATCGATATAAGAAGCCCAAACAAAGTTATGCCAGCTAAAACGAGTGGGTCATGCCGTAGGTAGCGCCCTCTACTGGTTACACAAAAACTATGAATAGTTTTAAAATTCTCACCTCAAAAAACCCCAAAACCCTTAATTTTGTGCTGCTATGTCGTTTCGTTCAGAAATAATAGCAAAAAAACGAAAACCAAATTAAAACTTTGACACTCTGTATCTTGGTTGTTATCAATTTTTGGGATAAGGCAAGTTTAAATAAATCGCATTATTTGGCCTTAAGGAGTCTGCTGTTGCTCTGTGTCCCATTACTTTTGCGACACCCTGTATATCAGATATTACAAATATAGAAAAAAGACAATGCAATAACTAAATAAAAAACATTTTATACCTACCATACATGTATTTGTACATGTGTGTTTATACATATTATGTATTTTTTTTTTGACATTGATCATCTGGTATTTCCGTTTAAATTTAACGGTTGGCATGATTAAATAAAAAATAAGAAACTAAGACAGAAATGGACAAGCGATTTTTCGAAACTATAATATTATAATATTGGCCAGAATTTTAATATCCCTGACAAGAAAAGTATTGTAATATTAAGAGATTATGTTAAGTCCCTTTTAATGTATAATTTGCGGTTACATTCGACCACCTTGCTTCTTTAATATGGTAAATTATTACCAATGTCGTAGTTTTATGTAAACTTTAAAAAACCCTTTTTTGATATAATAATAATTTTTTTTATCTAATTCTTGTTTTGCATATATACTTTAGTAATTCCTATGGATAAGAAGTTGGTATGAAATATTACATAACATTATAAAGCATAACACTTTCCTCTTATCACAATCTTCAATGATTCTTCGTTAATAACTTATACTTATATATAATTTTTTTTTTTTTTTTTGAAATGGTTTATTCAAGCATTTTTTTTCCTTACTTTAACAATACATGACACATATAATCTGTTTATCAATTACTATGGTAATTAGATCTTATAAGTCAATAATGAACACTTGAAAACCGGTGAGCTCCTAGGCAATACATCTAGTACTGGTATCGGAGGCAACACTTTTTTAATGACAAACAGTGTAAGAGTAAGTACAAGTTTGTCAGTACAAGTAATTCGCTTAAATCAATTTATGCAAAGGCCGGACTTAAATAATTATTCTCAAAATTTACGTAGATACTAAGGTATGTATACGTAACGCCATTGTTTAGTAATACAGACAAAAATAAAAGTTTCCAATTGATTTGGACTACCAGTTGTTTACTTTGTATGACTCTTGAATTTGCTTTGATTCTAGGACAGCATAGCTTTATAAGGTAAAAAGTAACCGATTAAAAAACAATATTGCTGGTAGAAGATGTAAAGCAGAACATATATTGGGTTGCACAAAGGTTTTTAATAATAATTAACTAACTAGCAACTTTGATGGTGACATAAAACGCTTGATTAGCAAGTCAAAATTACGCTAACCAGGGCGCTTTAATTGTAAAAAAATTAGTTCTGTCAATGTCATGTATGTCACCGTCAATGTTGCCGGAAAGTTAATTGCAACCCGACATAATAAGTGTAATAAAGAAAATAATTATTTTTAAATAATAAGTAATCCTCAAATAAACTAAATCGATTTAACCAAAATTTGAGAAACGTCCGGAAAAATGTCTCACTTGTTTCACTAATGCTATGTATATGGCAGGTATAGTAATTAACTTTTTCAATTAACAACATTGTATCCTTTAAATTTATCCCTAACCAAACACTTTGGAATTTAAATACCCGGTAGGGTAGATGATATTTTTATTAATTAATATTTATTATTGACATTTTACCTCCTCGCACCAAAAAAGGACAAACACATTCGGAAAGTAAGCATGACACTGTATAATTTACAAATTACAGTAAAAATCACCCTTACCAAAAATGAATTTCTGAAATTCCAACAAAACAAGGTTAGACGCTTTAACACTCTTTTAGTTTTTCCAAGTTGTCACGAGAAAACACTACAAAAATACTTTTCATTCAAGATTCTTTATACCCGGCAACGTAGTATCGTAATATTGATTAATCTCACGCCGATAGTCGCAATGCAGGCACGTTTACAAGCTTCTCCGGCAAGTGTAGTAGAACATACTAAACCGAAACCGAAAAACGAAGGATCTAAATAAAATACAAATACCGGTCTTACTTACAGCCCATGTTGCCACTAAAATGTACACGTTTTCCTAATATATTAATTCTTATTTTATTATCTATACTGTTATATAAAAGTGTATTGGCGATTGACTGACTGATTCATCATCGCCCAGCCTAAACCCCTAATCCTAGAATCATGAAATTTCGAGGAGGTATTCTCATTATAACGTAGACATTCAGTAAGAAGGGATTTTTCGAAAATCAATTCCTTGGGCGGTAAAAAACGGGGGTTGAAATTTTTATGGGAATTTCTGTATCTCAGAAACTAAAACTGGTTTGGGTTTAAAAATTGGTACATAAGTTACAATAATGAAATAAGAATATACGTGACTGTTTGAAGGTTGGAGACAATGATGTTTCTTAAATGATGAAAGAGAAAGAATGAGAAAGACTAGGACAACGATATAACATCAACACCGTATTCAACTCGAGGGACACCCGAAGCCACCTGACGAAGACAAAGCCTACAAGTCAAAAAGATAGGAAAAACTGCGTCTACCAGATCCCCTGCGAATGCGGCCAATCTTATATAGGTGAGACATAGACCACTAAAAACAAGGATTAAAAAACACAAAAACAATACGTTAAAAGGAGGGACCGAAAAGCAGCTGACCATGCCTGGAAATATGGTCACCATATCATGTGATCAGAAGCTGAAATCCTACATAAGGAACCACACTGGAGGAAAAGAAAGTTCAAGGAAGCTTTCACCATAACCCAGGTTGCTTTAGTAAACCATCATTAGACATAATATCTGGAAAACTTTGTTGAATAGATCTATTATTAGGATAAGATCGCGTGCCAACTAAACGCATGACTGCACCCAACTCAGTTATGCTTCAGTGCACCTACCTAGTATAAATAATAGTCCTGTGTAGTTACTTTACTTATTTAGTATTCACCTGGAGACGACTGGAGATACTCACCAGTTGAAACGTTGTGATTTAAGACAATGGAAGTCCAAAACTCATTCAAGAATATACGTGTTTCGTCATATTTTCAAAATTCACTTAGGGGTTGAAAGGGGTGTACCCAATTTTGAGATTGAAATTTCTTTTTAAAAATAATATAGGTATTAATTAAAGGTTCTAATGGATAGTATATATGGTATCCAGGGCCGTAACTAGGATTTTCCAGGTGTCGTACAAAATTATGAGCGGTAAAAATTTTCATTGCACGGTTTCTCTTGGTTTTGTTTCTCTATGCTATTTCCGAGGCTATTATTCTCTAAGTTATTTTTTTTTAAATAAAAAAATGCAAGCATGGCAACGCTGCTTATAATATGAGCACGCGCATGATGTTATAATAGCTTACGGAACTCCACGAAATAAAATATTCAAGGTGTAAAAATTACTGATAAGAGGAGATAATGAATAATAAAATAAATTAAGATAACAAACAATTAATAGGTTAAGTCACTCAGTGACAGTGCCATGCCAAAGTGACTAAGCACATTTATAGGTCGGCATTTTCAAGTAGGTATATAGTTAGAAACTAGTAGGTATTTTGTTTTACCAGGCAGAAAAGCACAATATTTAATGCCGCGGTTGGTGTTTCATAGCCGAGGGTAGGAAACCAGCCAAGGCATTTAAATTTGCTTTTCTGCTGTGTGAAACATATAATTTTTTCTCCAAATTTGTTCCCATTTTACGCAAAATAGTATTTTCTTATACCGTGCGAGCAAAAATTATATGCATCAAAGAGGGCTTGGATTAAAAAACGTAGGGCTTTGTTTAGATCACAATGATATGGGGACGATATATTTAACCAAATCTAGGTTAAAATATTGTCAAATTCATATTATGACATGATATGCCAAACTAATGAGTAATAAAATAAGTAGACAAATACAAATTTATTTTTGTGGTTTACAAAATTAACAAAGTAAGAATACTTATACAGAAAGAAAAAGAAAAATAATTACATAAATTGCTGAAATTGGCCACCGCCATGCTCCAAGCATAAATTCACACGTCTCTTCATATTTTCGAAAGTGTTGACCAGCATCTCTGGAGAAATGTTACCACATTCTTGGATAATCCTTTCTTGTAATTGTTCTAAATTTGCAACTGGTGTTTTAAAAATAGTGTTCTTTAAATGAGGAAAAACGAAGTAATCCATATAACCGTTAAACAAGGTGATCTAGGTAGGAATTAAATGTCTGATGGGAAACTGATCAATCTGTCGTCGAAAAAATTGCGTAAGTAGTTAATAGTTTCGGCGGCTGTATGGGCGGTTGCACCGTCCTGTTGAAAATATCCAAAACGTAGTTCGTCGTCAAGTAATTGCTCCACAAATGAATTCAAAATATTTTCTTTATACCGCTGTGCTGTAACTCGTGTGATGGAAAAAAATAGGACCAACAATTATTCTCGGGAAACAGCTAACCAGACACCAATTTTTTGAGGGTGCAATGTGAACTCTACAAAAAAATGGAGATTTTCACTACTCCACATGCGTGTATTCTGAGAATTCACATAACCGGAGAGGTAGAACCAGGCTTCATCCGAAAAAAATGCCAGGTCTAATAAATCATTTATTTCCAATAAATTTTGTGTAAACCATTGAGAGTAATTCCTACGTCTTTCAAAATATGCGGCTTGTATTTCTTGGAATACTTGCACTTTATAAGGAAATAAATTTAGCTGTTTCTTAAGAATAGTCCTGCATGTTCCATAAGATCTTCCCACTTCTTGGGACAGGCGTCTTATACAATTTGTTGGCGTATTTTGCATTATTTCACAAACGATTGCAACAAGTTCTTCTGTTCTTACAGATGGTCTTCCTGCTCCTTTTTTGTGTTGTATAGAACCTGTTTCCCTAAACACAGCCACGGTTCTTTTCAGGCAATGATATTGCATATTGTTAAATTTGCGCACTCGCGAAACAAGTTTGACATAAACAACAAATTAAAAATCAACGAACTGTCACTCGACAATACATCGAAATGTTGTTGTCATAGTAACGAAATCAAGATAGCTTCTATCATCAAAGGGCGATTGGAAAAACAAAAAACAGGGACCGGAAAAATCTTTTCCGGTCTCTAACGTCAATTTTCCGGTCTTGATCGACAAAACGTTATTTTCTGGACGAAAAATTGTCCAGAGAGTGTATATTTTCTGGTCGGTTTTAAAAAAATTACTATTTCGACTTAGCGACGTTCTGAACTTAAGTCACAAACAATCTTTAAGGCATTAATGGCAATTTGCTCTTTACGTTTGAGACGTCAAAAAATTTCAGTAAATGTTAATCAAATTTGAATTTTGCTCACCTGATATTACATCCAAAATACGCCTCGCTGAAGATGAACGCATATACATATTGTTTATGTTGGGTTGTGGGTGAAGATAAAATTAGAAGCTATAGGGAAGTCCGTGATATGAAAATCCACAGCAATTAAGTGGAGAATTTCCGTACTGTTAAAGATAGTGTTAAAAGTGGTCGTTCTGGTATACCTGAGGAGAAAAATAAACATATTACATATTATTATCACTGCAGGAAGATTCTCATAGCTCAAGTACACAACTTGGGCGTCACTACGATACTGGCCAAACCAGTAGTTGTAAAGAGTTATTGGACGATGATCATGATAGGCGACAGAAATTTTATGAAATAATGATTGAGATAATAGAACTGTGGTACTAAGGCAGAACCCGATATGTCAAAATACTTGATTTTTCAGAAAACGAATTTTAAAGTTCGCGATATCGTCAAAATTAGGATTGCATTTACAGTAACTTGGCAAGTCCAGTAAAATATTTTACAATAAACATCCTTTTCGCTTGTAGCATTTCAAGTTAAAATTTTTCCAAATAACGAAGATATTTAGATTAGTTGGACATATCGTGTTTTTCCCTCTTTAGTTTCACCAATAAAATTGACATGTCGCGTGGTAAAACCAATTCCGACAAGTTGAAACTGTGGCATAAACCGATATATCAGACATACCGGGATATAGAAATAAATGTTTGGCGGTGCGGGACGACACCACAACCCGATATGTCTAGCATATTGGGTTTTGCCAGCGACCAATTTTCATTTATGAAACATATCGGGATCTTATTTTATTAACCCACATTGTATAGGAGTAACAGAACCATATAGGGTTTTGCCATCATATTCGTCACCACTAACTGCATATATTGGCTTTAAAAACGGAAAATGGATATTTCTTGACATATCGGGTTCTGCCTTAGTACCACAGAGATAATCATGCACGAATTGTCCAAAGAATTTGTTTTTTAGATCATCTATGGCGCAGTTGCAGCCATACAGCAATTTTACAGTTGCATACAGATGAAATAACGACAATATCGAAATAGTTATTTATACTACAAGGGATGTCAGTAACATATACTAGTCGAGAACGATTTTGCGCACGAGCGATAGCGAGGGCTGGCAAATTAAGTGTGATGTTTAATAAAAATATTTTAAAAGAAACCGAAAATTGTCGTGTGTTCCTTTTTTGTTTTATTAATTATTTTGTATTTTGCAATACGATTTCTAAATACAAATAAAATCAAAACCTGTAAAAATAGCAGGTACGTTATATTAACGTAGGTAAGTAGTAGGTTTAGTCAAACGTATCTAATAGTCACACTCGAAAAGGTTGTAACATCACTAGTCTAAACCGTTCTCAAAAATATACAATCTTTTCCAATCTAAACTATCCCCTTCAAAAAAACCTCCGCATTAGAAAAAAATTCCATATTCACAATTTTTCGTCTGCGAAAATTAAGGTAATTCGTTTAGTTTAATATTTTGTCATAATTTTTTTTTCGCCTCAATTTAATAGAAAATAATACAATGATTGATGTGCGCATTCTAACACATTTATTTTTAAGTTTCCCGCGCTTTATTGCGAACGTTGAACGGGCGGTTGAAAAGTCCACGGCCAGACTCTAGACGCTTGTACCAAACACCCCCGACTTACAGTATGGCAGTTTTTAACCAGTATTATTATTTATGATATTTGTATAATACAGAAACCTAATTGGTTGGGTGACAATTGCGTCATAGCAGGTTTAATTTTAATAAATTTTAGTGAATGATGTAAGTACCCCAAGGCAGGGCAGAATTAAGGTCGTTTGACGCCTTAGGCCAGACAAATTTTGGCGCCTATTTTTTTCAATTTCGAAATGGATTTTAAAAAATTGAGCGAGTCATGATACGGATGATCAAATTTGTGCCTAAACGTAATCTCGTAAAAATATGTTTTTCAAGCAGAAATTTGCGCGTCGTTTTGTTGAAGAAAAAACTCATAGATTAATTTAATTGTAATAATCGTATAATACATACAGTGTCACCAGTAAAGTCCGCATCATATAGGATTTTTTTAAATTAATAGCTTTATTCAAAATTTGACTTTGGCATCAAGTTCTGCTTCGATCGAGATGAAAATTAAGCGAAAAAATTGTAGTCACGTGATTCACATTATCTGTCAAATTTTAATTTTTTCCAAAAAATAATTCAAAAGTGGGATTATTTCTGAAAATATCGAAAAAAGTTATAAGAAAAAGTTTTTTTAAATGCAGTTTCTAGCCCACATGCAAAATTTCAGCTGCATAAGATAATTTTGATTTTTTACCAACATTTTGTAAATTGCACCACTTTTGCATAATAAGATTCAACGCAACCTACATAAAACTTCTTAGTTTTGACAATGCATTTTCTTTAAAGTAGCGCCATATTAAATGTGTGTTTTTCTACAAAATCAAAATAGGGGTATTAAAATTTGGTCGCATTTGATGCAAAGTTTATTTGTTTTTGACCCTGTATAAGGTAACTTCGTATAATAATTATTTTTGAAAATGTAGTTTGTGTCTAAAAGTAAAAAAATAAAAAATAAAGTAAAGGGGTTTTAAATTAAATCGTTCAAAATAGATAAACTTTACGTTAAGTTAAACTAAAATTTATTTTCCACTTAATGAACACTTTACTGATGACACTGTGTTCTTTTTGTCTTAATATTACGGTGTATGACTTTCAGACACAAACTACGTTTTTAAAAATACTTATTTTATGAAGTTACCTTATACAGGGTCAAAAACAAATGAACTTTGCATGCGACCAAATTTTAATAGTCCAATTTTGATTTTGTAGAAAAACACACATTTAATATGGCGCTACTTTAAAGAAAATGTATTTGAAATAAAGCATTGTCAAAAATAAGGAGTTTTACGTAGGTTGCGTTGAGTCTTATTTTGCAAAAGTGGTGCAATTTACAAAATATAGGTAAAAAATCAAAATTATATTATGCAGCTGACATTTTGCATGTAAACTAGAAACTGCATTTAAAAAAACGTTTTCTAATAACTTTTTTCGATATTTTCAGAAATAACCCCACTTTTGATTTATTTTTTGGAAAAAATTAAAATTTGACAGATAATGCGAATCACGTGACTACTATTTTTTTGCTTAATTTTCATCTCGATCGAAGCAGAACTTGATGCCAAAGTGAAATTTTGAATAAAGCTATTAATAAAAAAAAATCCCATATGATGCGGACTTTACTGGTGACACTGTATAAGTACTCAGGGAAAATTATAGAACAAAAAATAGAAGTATAAACAAACAACTTAATATTAATGAATAATGTTTACAAAATGTGAAATGAATAAAACAATTAACTCAAAATATCATAACTTAATAAGAGTTTGGTAGTTTCTAAAGTTCAAAAAAACTAATCGACTAATCCAGCTAATTAGGAATAGGATACAAAAATATAAAACACATAAAAACACAAATTCAGCGCTAAGAATCAAATGATAATGGTAGATTGGTTCCTATTAAATACACAAAATGATATAAACTAAAGTATAGGGATTACTTCTAAAACATCATTTCAATAACGACTCGTTATTAACGAGATCAATGACATCAACAAATAAAATAATATAGGTATGTAAATGTTCTGAGCAAAAAATATAAAGGTAATAAAGGAACAGTTTTCGTGGCCCAATGCCTAAAAACTTTTATTAAAGGTAATTTTAAAAATAACTATAATACATAATACTAGAAATAGAAGTTTTTTACTCGAGAAATTTTGAATAATAACGTCGAAGGAAGTTGATTTCACAAGATCTGATAACTAAATAGTCCTAATACTTTAATTTAGAATATTTTTGTTTAGATTGGAATGTGGAATGTCCTTTATACTTGATAGGTATGATAATTAGCAAATATGCCAAATGGTGATTTAAATGTATAAAATAATAATTATTATATGTACACTGAAATTCGTTAAAAAGCCGCGGCGCCTATTTCGTTCGTGGCGCCTTAGGCCATGGCCTATTTGGCCTAGTGGTTAAACCGGCCCTGCCCCAAGGAAAATAAACGTTTTTTTCTCCCGATATATTTACTGACCAAAATGATTGATATTTAAAAGATTGGTGAGATTAGGGTCAATAAAACAAACATTGGTAAAAAATTATTTACAATTTTTCAATTACCTACAAATGTATTCTGATTTTTATTTAAAACTAGCTATACCCCGCGCGCGTTGCTACGCTACTTACTAAAATAAATTTGAAGGAAATACATTACACAAATATCCGGCATCCCGACATCCCGGCATCCGTTGTACCACTTTTTTTTTTGCCGTAACCTTCCTCGGCCTGCACACAACAACTCACCAAATCCCGGCATGCGTTGCGCCACTTTTTTTTATGCCGAAATTTTCCTCGGCCTGCACAAAACAACTCACCAAATTTTCATCGTAATCGGATAAATGGTATAGGAACGCATACGGGACATACAGACAGACAAACATTCATTTTCATATACAGGGTGTCTCACGGTCGATGGTACCTTAGACGTTTCTGACGAACCAGTAAAGGAATCGTTCTGAAAATTTGGTGGCGTACATAAACGGACATGCTCTACGAACCTAAAATATTTTTAACAATACAGTGTTGCCGCTTCCAAATAAAAATAATAGTAACCTCGGTTTTTTAAATGCAACATCATATATTTTATTTTATTTTCGAAACCTCCATTACTTTTCTTACTATTTTTATTACCTCTACTCTATACCGTTTCTAAGATATAAATTAATTTCCGTTTTTTTTTGTCCGAAAACGTCACTTTTAAAAATGCTGATAATTTTGAACTCTAAAACATTGAAACCCTGAAATTTGGTAAATAGTTAACTAATACCATAGGGCTCTTTGCCAGAGTCCCAAATCTTAGTTGCAATATACAGGGTGGTTGGAAAATACACTTATTCTGGTAACTTCAATTTTTATTCGGTTATTAGTAAGTTAGCCATGACAAAAACTGATGTTTACGTATGTTACTATGGTTATCGTTTTGACATTTCAGTAAGTTTAGATACAAGATAGAAATACAGTTTAAAGTCATGGAAAAAAACTATACAAATGCAGTTCTTATGAATTTATTTATTTTATTTGGACAATGTGATAGAATTATCGCCAGGACATGTATAAAGTTTAACGAAATGTACTCTAATTTACCCCCAATGAATCTTAGAAAATTCACAAAGATCCAGGACAATTTTATTAAATATTAACTAGGTAGTCAAATAATAAAAGACTACTAAAATTATAACTAATAAAATGCTATTTTAACAGATGTTCAAAACGCTGGCCGTTTACATCCAAACACTTTAATATGCGGGTGTTGACTGCATGGATTTCAAGAAAAATGTAGTTTTAATGTTTTTGCATGTTAATGCAAACACACATTGTCCAAATAAAATAAATAAATTCATAAGAACTGCACTTGCATAGTTTTCTTCCATGACTTTAAAGTGTGTTTCTATCTTTATCTAAACTTAATGAAATGTCAAAACGATAACCATAGTAACATACGTAAACATCAGTTTTTGTCATGGCTAACTTACTAATAACCGAATAAAAATTGAATTGTATAGAAAATTTTACAAATTATGCTTAATACGTCAATAAGATGGTTAAACTAGTTAGTTTAGGTACAGGTATGATATACAAGAATTAAGTGAAATTTTAGCAGCTTTTCAAATCCGTAATAATATACAGGATGTTACATTTGAAAAAAAGGACTTATGGTCACTTTTTCAAGTAACCAGAATAAGTGTTTTTTTCAACCACCCTGTATATTGCAACTAAGATTTGGGATCAGGGCAAAGAGCCCTATGGTATTAGTTAACTATTTGCCATATTTCAGGGTTTCAGTGTTTTAGAGTTCAAAATTATCAGCATATTTAAAAGTGACGTTTCCGGACAAAAAAAACGGAAATTAATTTATATCTTAGCAACGGTAAGAGATAAGTATAGAGTAAAGTTAATAAAAATTGTAAGGAAAGTAATAGGGGTTTCGAAAATAAAATAAAATATATGGTATTGCATTTAAAAAATCGAAGTTACTATTTTTTTTTATGTGAAAGCGGCAACACTGTATTGTTAAAAATATTTTAGGTTGGTAGAGCATGTCCGTTTATGTACGCGACCAAATTTTCAGAACGATTCCTTTACTGGTTTGTCAGAAACGTCTAAGGTACCATCGACCGTGAGACACCCTGTATATAGTTGCACTCTTAACAAGCGAAGGCTACTTTAAAAGGCAATTTATCTGATAACACCGAAAATCTCATCTGTATCGCCCTAAAGATGACCTTATAGAAGTCGAAACGTGGTCATAATATAAATCACGACCTTCTAAGTGTGTTTTATTGACCTCAATCTAACCAAGTTTAACTAATTTGGTTGGGTTTAACTATCTATAACTGATGGGCATAGAACATACTGAATTTGATAGTTTGCAGTAGTTTGTTGATAAAATTAAAAAGCACATTAAAAATAGGCCGGGATACGCATATTATGTAATGCCTTTTCCTATAATACACGAGCCGCCACTGCTCCATGCAATATAAAATATAGACGCCACCAAAAATAATATATTCTAAAAATATAAAATTATTATGTCATTAACAACTCGACTCTGGACTATGCTATCCACAGATCAGTAGCGTGTTATGGGTGACAAGGGTGGGGGGGGGGACATCTATTTCGGTTATTTTATAGGTAATCATTATACAGTGACCGGACAGACCGGGGAAAGTTTTTTTATCTTTAAGTTTAGAAAATTAATTTTATTTTAGAGAGGTGCTGCATGTTCTCAAACCAAAATAACACCCATTAAATCCGGTAAAAGTCTTATGGTATACGAGGTAGGATCAAAAATTTGAAATTTCGCTAAGAGTAAAGTACCTCCATCTTTCATTTTGAGAATATTTTTTTACTAAGAATTATTGTTTTAATTTCAAAGTTATACCCAAATTACAAATTTCGCTTATTTTGGACAAAAAAATGGATTTAATCGTGTTTTCTGAATAACCCTGTATAAAAAATAAATGGCAACCAAACAGTACGAAAATAAGGTTTTCTGCAGACTTTGTTAGAGATAACCGTCGATCATAAGTCCGATTAATTTGTTTTCATAATATTATGGCTTTTTAAAATAAAAACATAAAAATATTAAATATGTTTGCTGCACACCGTATTTTATTTTCTGAGGGAACAAGTGAATATCATCTAACTGATATTTTTTGATTTACATTGACTTAAAGCATCTCATAAATAGTTTTTTATACATTGAAGTATTCATAGAAAGTTTCCTTTTGATTTATAAGGAAAAAAAATTTAATTAAAAATATATTTTGAACGGATTTTATTCGTCGTCATTAAGTTTTCCATCCTTTTTTATTAAATTCTACTATACACTTAACTTTTAATGACGTTTTCTCCACTTACTCTCACACTTTCACTAGACAAAATAATACGGCACGACATGAGTCTTGAAGGTTGAAGGTATTCAATATAATTCATTTGACTAATTTTGTTTTTTCTCCGATTAAGTTTTATATTTATTACAAATTAATTTTTATAATATACCTGCTCATAATAATAAGTGGGCGCACCTATGCCAATTTTAGCAACGAATAAAGGAAGAGGGGTGGTACGGGCTTGCAGACAATTACCCTCTGGCCCCCTATACTATACGCCTCTGCTACACAATAATATACTGCTTACTGCACACTGAGTCAGATAAATCTGTGGAGTGTGGAAAAGCTGGCTTCCTTCCACGCGATACAACCAATTCTAAATTTTGCATCTTTATTTTAACTATGGATTAAATTATTCTGACTCCCTCTTACCTATTCGAATAAATAATAGATGGATGTGAAATGAAACGATTACAATAAATCCAACAATATAATATACGTCGGAGACACTCCTCCGTTCTATTTAAAGTAGAACGTCAGTGTATAAAAATGTCGATTACTGATAACAATTTTGATAAATGTAATATATTTGTTCCCTCATGTTATAATTTTATTTTTATTATTAACTTCTTTATTGGTTATCCAATTATTGGACTTCAACCGGGGTTCTTCAGCAACCGTGAATTTTACGTTTTGTGTCTATTTTAGCATTTTTCTATTTAATTGATTTGGAAATCTATATTTCGACAGTCGACTAGTCACCTGTATTTTCTTCTTCTGCAGTGGGGTTCAATTATCTCCATATTGAGCCGTATTCATAAAACTGAAGGATATCCTTGTAAGTATAAGGTAGAAGTATAAGGTTTTGAGTTGAAGAAAAAGGTATAAGCATTTCCTTTTTTTCGTATTCATAATGATTACCTTATACTTGCAAGGATATTCTCCAAAAATAAGTAAAGGGTATGTGAATAAACTTATAATTATTAGAATTTTCTTTTTTGAAAACGAAAATGATTTGATATTATTATGGCGTAAATAATAATACTAAATTAAATTTGAACTTTTATTTTATACAGTTTTATACCTACATTTAATTATCAAAGTTGTTTATTACAATTCTCAAATTTCTTCTGACTTCTTGTCCTTGCTGGCGAAGAGGTAGATTCGTCCTCATCATTGTCATCTTCTTCTGGCACTTCTTCTTCAGGTGCTTCAAAATCGATGTATTTCAAAGTTTTTGTCACGTTATGAAGCACAATATAGGCAACAATTATTTTTGGCGCATTCTCCAATTTCACTCGGCAAACATATTGCAAAATACGAAATCGACGTTTCAGTTGACCAAAACAACGTTCATTTATCACTCTATCTTTTTTCAAAAGTTTATTATAATTTAGTTCAGAACCTTGAGCGGGATTTGCTGAATGGAGTCATGAGCCACGGCTCTATTCCATATCCATCATCAGCAAGTAGCACGATGTTGTTTTTGTTTTGTAAATGAACCCTTATTTGTGAATTGCTCCATATTCTTGAATCGTGAACCGATCCAGGCCAACTTAGGTCCATACTAGTGAACATTTCTCTTGCATCACAAGTGGCTTGCACGTCATTCAGTGTAGGATGACCTTTTCGGTTGACATACTCATGTCATCACCTTCGCGATGTGGTTTCAGTATTCTTATGTGGGTACAGTCAACTACACCAATTATTGCTGTCGGAAATCTATATGCTTGCTTTGCCGTAACTGTTTCGCATCCATAAGTTCATTGTTAGTAGACGAAAACTTTATGCAGTAATTTGATTGCGCAACTATGCTGTCAATTACGGCAGTCACTGTACGAGATTCTGTAGGTTGACTTACATTCAGTTCTTGACCAATGCCTTTCTGATACCCAGGGTCATTGAGATAGCGTAAACATATGTTCATTTTTAGGACGGATGATAACGCATCTCCTAGAGTTTCAGCATTTATTCCCAAAAATGTGTTGGCAAGCCATTGCACATTTTCCTCTTCAAACCGGTATAATTCGTTGTAATCACTAATCACGAACAAGTGTTGATAAACGCTGCTTGTAGTGTTTAATCTCTCTCAGTTCCACAACATCTGCTATCGCTACAAGTGATCACTACACGACTGAGTCTTCTACTGACCACACTCAAAATTATTAAAGGATAACCTTTTTATTTAGAGTAAAAGGTAGGTATAACGTTTATGAATAACCAAATACTTTTTTGGGAAGGATATGCTCATACTATATAAGTATAAGGTTTTATTCGGAATATTATGAATGCGAGCTGAAGGATTTCTTTCATATTCTGCAAGTATAAGCATAACCTTTTTTTATGTATACGGTCCATTATGTTGTCGCTTGGCGAAGTATTAAATTCTTTCTTCTATAGGTTGTAAGCACCTGTGTTTTTAAAATAGTATCTCTATAATATCTAGGAACGGCTGTCTGGTCGGGGAATTATTTTTTCTCTACAAAAAAGTTGGCAACCATTTGAAATGATATTAACTCCAACCAAAAAGTCTCGCCGAAACACGGCATATCGGCGAGCCAATCAAGCACATTGTTATTTTTGTGATATATAAACTTTCAAAACAATAGGTATCAAAAATGCAATTGTGTTTAGTGCCTAATTGTTTTAATAGTATGAGAAAAGTGCGGCGCAGGATATCTTTTTCATCAGATAATAGGTGCATTGTTTTAATAAGATATATTATAAATTATATAAAGACATTTTTAAAATTGTTTATCATAAGCTGTTGTGCCTGCTGATGTCGAGATATTATAATTTTTTTTGCCCTTCAACAAACTCAATAACATATTATGTAGGTGGTTTTTATGGGTTGGTTTAAGGATCTTAGGGAGCAAATGAAACCCAAATTTTAATTTGCCGACGTTTCGGAAAATATATTTCCTTCCTCAGGGCTCTGAAACAATAGGATTCTTTCTTAGGTTTCAACAATAACCGATAAAAAAATGACATAACTGATTTGTTTGAAAAAATGACAAATCTTATTTTCGATAACATAACATAACAGAAATTAGGTACATAATATATCTTTGATATATTATTAAGAAGTAACACTATACAAGCAGGTGTAATTCTTTTTTCTTATTTCATGGTGTTTAAAGAGGAAAAGAAAACTTTTAGAAATAACGCGCAAGCTGTAGAAAGAGAGAAAAGAAAGTTACGACAATTTTCTTAAAAAGTCCACCCTAATTAAAAAATATTAGAAAAGAGAAAGCTTTCTCTTTAAAATAAAATAAAATAGGGACCAAGGGTGAACCCAAAAAAACAAACAAAAAGTGGTAAAAACTTACAGTTAAAGTGGGCTCCACGAGTCACAATGGTAAAAAACAAATAAAAAAGATAAAATTAGGACACATAATGGTAAAAGGGACACGTAACAAACGGCACCGTAAACAATTAGTAATTTTTAAAATTTTGTACTAAAACCTGTGCAAGGCGAGAAACCAACTGATTTGTTTGTCAGGTATTAGCGGTGATAATGTAGAAATAAATTATTATTGTAAATCCCTTTTTTTCCCTTCTCGCTTTTTCAATTAAATTAAAATATGAAGTACTGGTTTCTATTTTCTATATCTGTCCTTCGATTGACACTTTCCAGGTCAGGAAGGAATAGTAATTTACGTTACAAGACCGGAAAGTAGTGTTTTTCAGGTTGAGACAAGTATTTTCAGGGCGAGCCGTAGGCGAGTCCTGGAAGCTTGAAGAGACCTGGAAAACACTAATTTTCAGTTGCGTGACGTTTTTTTTTAAGACCGACACTTCGATATACTTACATTAAATTATTTTATATTATTTTTAAATGCGTCGTATGACTTCTCGTAACGGGCTTTTGATTTTACTGGCAATATATCGTAAGTCGCTTTCCTTGCTGCTTCCAAAATTTCTTCTGAAATCTCATTTTTCGTGTCGGATAAATCAAAATCTGAATTCATATTGTTAAATTTGCGAACTCGCGAAACAAGTTTGACATAAACAACAAATTAAAAATCAACGAACTGTCACTCGACAATACATCGAAATGTTGTTGTCATAGTAACGAAATCAAGGTAGCTTGTATTATTAAAGAGCGATTGGAAAAACAAAAAACAGGAACCGGAAAAATCTTTTCTTTAAAACCGACCAGAAAATATACACTTTCTGGACAATTTTTCGTCTAGAAAATAACCTTTTTCCGATCGCAAGACCGGAAAAGTGACGTTAGAGACCGGAAAAGATTTTTCCGGTCCCTGTTTTTTGTTTTTCCAATCGCTCTTTGATAATACAAGCTACCTTGATTTCGTTACTATGACAACAACATTTCGATGTATTGTCGAGTGACAGTTCGTTGATTTTTAATTTGTTGTTTTATGTCAAACTTGTTTCGCGAGTTCGCAAATTTAACAATATGAATTCAGATTTTGAATTATTCGACACGGAAAATGAGATTTCAGAAAAAATTTTGTAAGCAGCAAGGAAAGCGACTTACGATATATTGCCAGTAAAATTAAAAGCCCGTTACGAGAAGTCATACGACGCATTTAAAAATAATATAAAATAATTTAATGTAAGTATATCGAAGTGTCGGTCTTAAAAAAAATATTGTACGTCACGCAACCGAAAATTAGTATTTTCCAGGTCCCTCCAAGCTTCCAGGACTCGCCTACGGTTCACCCTGGAAATGCTTGTCTCGACCTGAAAAACACTACTTTCTGGTCTTGTAACGTAAATTACTATTCCGGTCTCTAACGTCACTTTTTCGGTCTTGCGATCGGAAAAAGGTTATTTTCTAGACGAAAAATTGTCCAGAAAGTGTATATTTTCTGGTCGGTTTTAAAAAAATATATTTTCCGAAACGTCGGCAAATTAAAATTTGGGTTTTATTTGCTTCCTAAGATCCTTAAACCCATAAAAACCACCTACATAAAAAGTCTATTGGATCATTAACAATTTTATTTTATAATCAAATAACATAACCCTGTATTTTGAAAGTTGGCGCGCGTCGATCGCTACGAAGTTACAGTCAATTGGAATGATGCTGCCAACTCAAATTAGTGGATGGCAACCTATAAAAACCAAAACCCCATTAGTACAGAGATATTAAGGCCTGTGATTGTGTGTGTGTTTTTCTGTACAAAAGTTCGTTGCTGGGGTTATGCAGTGCATTTTGAGGGTGCCTGCGATTGTGATGTTCCTCATAGATGGTGGTCTGAGATTTGAAAATATCAAGTGCCCGTATTCCAGAGTAGGTCTGCAGATCGATTTGTATATTTTTACGGCTGTTCCTGTGTTTATTTCCTGGTTCTTAGACGTTAAAGATGGGAACTGTTTGGCTCGGGTGATGTTTCTGCTTTTAGTTGATTTGGATGTTTGTTGAAACTTAGTTTGGCATCCATTTCAATAATATCTACACAGATGATGGTTTTGGTCTAATCGGCTGGTTGAAGAGATTAATCTATGGCGAACTAGTTTGGATAGAATGGTGGAATGGAACGTATTGATTGATTATATTGATTTGAGTGGATTAGAAATCAAGCGCCAGTTTCGAAACCAAGCTTTTGTATCGGTTTTTAGTCTTTAGGTTGGCAGCTGCTTTTACACTTGTTTTTGCCTGGGGTTATTTAGATTTTAATGATGGTTGGATGTAGTGACGACAGGATAACACAAGTGGATAAGGAGGAGAGGCGCGATTGAGTGGCCTTCCAGATTCCAGTTCCATGAATTACTTTTGAAATCATCTTACTACAATAACAAATTAACATTAAATTTAATAAAGTGGCTATTGTTTGATTTTGACGTATTTCCTATTACATTGTGTTTTTGTTGTTAATTTATTTAAAATTTGTTTTCCTATGCCCTATATTGTTGGATTTGTCTGAATCTTAAATGTAATATTTGTCAAATTTAACACAAAAACAAGTTACTAGAACCTAGAACAGTCTCATAAACAGTTCCATATTTCAGAACAGAACAAGAAATTCTTAAACAGAACATTGAATCTTTGTAGATTTCTAGTATTAACTGGAATCAAATTAAAGAATTTGAGTGCAAGATATGTTTGAGGGAGGAATATTCACCATATTATGAGATACATAATTTATTCTAAGATTTTCATTTCAATATACAGAATTATAAACAGCCAGGATATAACAAAGTTTTAATATTGCCCACTTTTAATAAATAGGTAAAGCATATGAGTGGAAAATAACCTCGTTTAATAAATCCATAGAAAATTAATTTGAAACTTTGAAACGTTTTTCTGTAAAATTGCATACACAGAATAATATGGTTCTAAAGCGAAAAATAACTATTAATACATAGGTATCAAAATAGTAAAATAAAAATAGCAGACTGCTCGTCCTCAAACTGGCAGGTACACAAGGAAAATAAATTAAATCTCAAAAATAGATTATATTTGAATCAAAGTGGAAGTTTACACAATAAACTAAATGAAAAGTTCCGTTTTCTAGACAACAAATAGGAGTATACAGAGTGATATGAGTTGGCTGGCCTATTAGACGATCTCGAAAACTATTTATTACGCGGTACCTTTGAAATATGTAGGTATATTATATAATGAACTTGGACAAAAGTAATTATGTCAAGTACTATATTATAATTAAAACCGAGAAAATTGAAGGACATGAAATGTTTTCGCAACAGTGTTAAAAGTAAATTACCATTAACACCAGTGCCTTAAAATTACATTTTAAACACCGACAGCTAGTATGCGTTAAATTTTTTACTTTTAGTGACGTTTGTAGCAGTGGCGGCTCGTGACATTATGAATAGGTGAAGCAGCATCGCTCGAGAAGCGCCAAAAGCGCAATAAATGCGCCGCAGGCGAAAATTTTTCGGGACCACGCCCAAATTTCGTTTTTGTCTACTATTTTCTAATATTTGCAGTGAACACGTGCATGATAAATTATTCAATTTCATAACATACCTATAAATTTGGGGGGGCTGGATCCGCGCTTGCCCCCTACCTGATATTTAAATTTGGATCGTATACATACATACATAAAATAATATTGCAATATGTTAATAATATGAATTTTCTACCAAAAACTTACCTAAATTCGGTAACATCAGGGAAATTAGGAAGGTAACACGACTAATTTAAAAATATTTTACTGTTTGAATGTGAGGCAAATTCTTCTGTCCTTTAAATTTGCAAACTTAATTATAATGTCCTCGTAAAATGGCTGTGCAAGTATAAGTTCATTTAATAGTTCTTTTTCGATCGAAATTTGTCAGCCTCAAACATTGTGAAATATAAAACTAAATACCGCAAAGAAACAATACCCGGCACGCGACATAAACGCAGGTGGAAAATTTGCATCACTTGTCGCCGGCCGAATCGAGACCGCGCGTCGTGTTGTCATGGCAACCGCCGCATCACTCGTGTCTGACGTGAGCCAGCGGAAGCGTCATCAAGACTCTGCTTCACAGCGCGAAGCAGCGCGTTTTACAGGTTGCCGAATGGTTTTTCCAGTGTGTTATCAAATCAAATCTGTAGCATTCTGTTAATTGAATAAAACGCATCATAATATATGTAAATAATATCAGGAAACAAAGTTTTATAGAAGCAAATGAATTTTTAAATAATTATTTAGTCAGTCTGGAAATAATATGAGGTAGGTGAAAAGGTAGGTGAAGCAGCGCTTCACCTGCGTCATCGGGCGAGCCGCCACTGGTTTGTAGGAAAAACAATTTGTGTAATTAAAAAGAAAATAAGTATTTTTCATAATTGAATGAATTTATGAATAAATGCTTTGAATTAACAGTATATCTCAAAAAATTAGTGATAAATTGGGTATGCATTATGGTTGTATCGACAGACAGACAGGGCGGTAATAATGCATAACGCTTTTAAATTTGCGATTGGGATTTAAGGTAAATTTTTTAGTGTTAATTTTTAAAAAAAGCATAGGAGTGTATGGTATCAAATTTTTGGAAAAAAACTGCTCGTTTTAAATATCCTAGTGACTCACCATCGTTCCATTTGGAAAAATGTAGTAAACGTCAAGAAAACAAAATTTCATTTTTTAAACGCTTGAGAAACTTAGAAAGTCAATTATTGTGACATAATTTTAATTTTCATATACTACTTGACTATAAATTAACAGATTTAATTAATTTGTAGCACTCTAGATTAAAAATTTTAAAAAAACGTAAAAATGTTATAACACGTCAAAAAATGACAAGTGAGATGTCATTTCACTCATAATGTTATGCTCAACCCAAATAAGTAAAAATATACAAGATGACTCATTTAAAATATAAAAGTCAAGGTCACTTCCGGTCAAACCGGAAGTGCTAACAAATTGAAAATCATACCAATAAATGCAGACTCATCTCTTATGCATAATCTCAAAATTTCATTTTAATATCTATAAATATAAAAAAATTATAGGGGTGAACGTCTTTTGAGAACACCCGGTATACTCTATACAATTCTCCCAAAATTAGCAATGAAATAAATTGACATTTTTGTAATATGTCAGATATTACCTAAATAATGCGCCGACGATATTGATTTTATTTAAATGTTAGTTAATCTTAACATAGTATAAAACAAAGTCGCTGTCGCCCGTCTGTCCCCTTATGTGTGTAAATCTTTAAAACTACGCAACGGATTTTGAAGCGGTGTTTTTTTATAGATATAGTGATTCAAGGGGAAGGTTTTTATGTATATCTAGCGACCCGCCCCGGCTTCGCACGGGTGCAATTTCAGAAAGTGGCATGCCCGGTACTAATATATCGGGTTTGTATTTATACCAGCGGGTTGCAACGCATGCCGGGTACACGCTAGTAAAATAATAAACTATAAAAAAGAACACGAAATAGGTTATAGGCCTGTGGTTATAGGTTGGCAAAAGACTGAATGACGTTAGAATTCCACCTTAAGCCGGGTTGTACAACCGACCGTTCGCCGTGTACTAAGGATCATAAGTGAACAACTATCCGGATCCCCTTCGGAAAATAATTATAAATAGTAAGGTTATGATATTTTCATCGCCTCTGCTGAACGTACCTTGTTGGGCGTTCATCATTGAACTTATTATGACCCACAGTTCAGTGAAAAAGGTTATTTTTAGTTAAACTATAGATCAACTTGAACTAGAAGTAAACTAAAGATTGTAAAACAGGGCTTTAAAAACAAACTTTGAACTGCGGGTCATAATAAGTTCAATGATGAACGTTGGGTGTTCACGAAGCGATCAAGATATCATAACATTACTATTTTTTTTTCAAAGGGGGTAGTCAGTGGCGGCTCGTGACTAGCGAGTCAGGGCTGGCTTTAAATTAAAAAAAATTTAAAATGTCTATTATTTTCGAAAGTACGTGTCTGTTTTTTCTAACTTTCTCGTTGTGAATTTTAATTTTATCAGCATAAGCACTACTTAAACAAGTTAAAATATTCGTTTGTCCCAACATCTCAAAACTTACCACATTATGACGATGTTTTGTACTATTTTCATGTTTTTTTTATTTTCTCTGAAAGATGTTTTAAGTTCTGCACCCCATTTATAGTCCAATTATCATCCCCGTCAAAAAGAAGACACACAAAAAAAAAGAAGTTTTGCCCTCACAACCGCATATCCAGGATTTTTTATTATATATTTCTTTGTCAAACTTACGCGTAAACTGTGCCTTACTTTTACATTTTCATTTTGATTGCACTTCTTGTACTATGTTCAATATTGGTAGTGGCCGCCCTGCATTTTTTAAATCGAGTTTTTCACAAGCTCAGAGAACTAAACACAAGCTTCTGTAAATCACTAATCACTGACCTTCATATTACACGACATTTTCCAACTTTATAACGTACCTAATAAATCAAATCAAAACAAATAAACAAAACATCAACGGCATCGACAGGTCACCTCGTCAGAGTACATAATAGGTATATCGATTATTCTACCGTCCGTGGATTCGCGAACACATGTTGGGGCGCGGAAAATTGGAGCTTATCCGTGGCCGCTCGTTGTGCGATGTCTAGGTGACGTCACGCCTCCGTCGTCATGGTAACATTGGCAACTCATCGAGAAGTCGCGTTGAATCGGTCGCCCGCGCTTAGTAACCTTGGGAGCGCGCAACTCGCTTGTCTATGAGTATAACCTGCCCGTTGGAGTAGGGCTATGTTTGGTTTGAATTATTTTAATGGATTGCTTACATACATTGCTTTATTGGTTTTTTAAGTAATTTTTTTTTGGATTCTGTTTGAAATAATTGCAGGGAGGGCGGCGCGCCAGAGCCCTTCATTAACGAGCCGCCACTGGGGGTAGTTCACTGATTACCTTAATTTAAGGTAAAAGGTCGCTTGTACAACCGGGTCTTAGATCTCTGTTCTCTGTAAGCTTATTGCGCTGTTATGTCGCGATAGTGTCTAGAGGCATTAAAAGCATTTTTAATTCCTCGAGATATTAAAAACTCTGTAGTAAACAGTACCTATAGAAGGATTTAAATTATGTGTTAAAGTCTTCTAATGTGTATGTCAGAATAATATGGCAGTTAAACGTTTAACTTTAAGATATTGCCATACCTGCGGGAAACACTCCGAAACACGGCATCTTTTCCTGGCATGTTTATTTGAAAATTTCCTATAAAAATTTAACTAAAAGGTTCACAAGAACTTCTAGTTTGGCGGATAACTTATTTGTTTCTATCAAAATTATATCATCCGTTATGCAGAACAAAAATTAGAAATAATAATAATATTAAAAGTTTAATCAAATATTTTTTTGACATTTAATGCTAATATATAATTTTTTTTGTATAAACTATCAATTCCGAACTCAGAAGTAAAATACTTGTTTTGAGTTAAATGATATAATATTTATTGTCAAGAATATATTTCATAATTCAGGCACAACTAGATTATAATATAAAACGAATATATGACAGTATTTTATTGATATATTTTATATCACTATAGTATACAAAGTATGCATTTATTCATTATAGCTAGGCATATTTATTATTTATTAATGACGTTCTTGAATATATCTCTTGGATTGGATAATATCCAATTTTTAATTTTATTTCTATAATTATTTAATGATTTAATTATTTTAATTGACTGTGGTAGCATATCAAAAATATATGGATTGATGTTTAAAAAATGTTTGTGTGCTATTGTTTTGTTTACTCTATTTTTATATTTAATAGTATTTTTTTGACGAGTTTCACGTGTGTGATTAACATAATTTATTTTTATGTTTAAAAATATATATTAGCATGTTGTAAGAAAATATTTGTTTAATATCCATTGTTTTGCTATCTTTAAATAGTAAATCAGAAGAATATTGGCGGTCTTTTTCGTAGATAATTTTCAAAATGTATTTTTGAATAGTTTCAATATTTCTTATTATTATTTATGCCTCCCCATCCTAGTATTCCATAATTTAAATGGGTTTGTACTAAAGAATAATACAATATTTCTAAGTCTTTTACATTTAAAAACTGTATAAGGTGTTTAAATTTTGGTATAAGAATTCTTAGTGTGTTTACAATGTATAAAGTCACTATGTAAATCCCATTTTAAATATTTATCAAAAATTATTTCTAGATATTTAATATTTTACCCTTTATATTAATATTATTGCATATTATTGGACCAATATTTGGAAGTTTATTTTTGTATGAAGTAAATGGAATGTATGTTGTTTTGTTATAATTTATAGTTAACAAGTTTTTATTAAACCAGTTGCTTATTTTTGTAAAATCTCTTTCAATAGTATTTTTTTAAATATTCGAATTCAGACCTTCATAAAAAATTACCGTATCGTCAGCAAAACTATGGAGTTTTCCTTGATAGTTTAAATTAAAAATATCATTTAGCTAAATATTAAAAAGTATACGTACAGCGGTTTGTACGTGTTCATGTGTGTATATTATTACGATACAAAACACGCACAAAAGTTGGGCGCATCGCGCGGTTTTGAAATCGCTTCGGTGCAGCGTCTAATGCATCTGCCGATAGCTGTTTTCTTGCTTGAAGTGGTTCTAGAATACCTGGGATTATATTATATCTACTGGTCAGACACGGCAGTTTTCATAGCGTGTTTGATACCCAAAGCAAATTAATTAATTTAATTAACGAATTACAGTAAAAATGGATCTACCTTGTTTCCCAATGCCTACGCATCGACTGAAACCGCTATGTGTGTCTTGTCAGCGTCGACCGCAGCATCGGCAGAAACCGCTACAAAACGCCGCATGTGTCATCGCACCAATTCTCGTGAAATTTGTTTTTATATTTTGTATAAAAAAACAGCAATTTGTTTGCCGTCGCGTCAGTCGACGCAGGTACAATATGCTCGATGTATGTTGTGCCTCAAAGGTTACTGTCTGCTCTTAACAAATAAAAATAAATAAAATTACTTGCCTGATTCAATTTCACAAGTACGGTAAATTTCATCAACTTTATGGAATTTTGTCCTCTAACTGATGATAAATTTGGTGACAGGTTTTGCAAGGTGATGAACGTCTATTTTTCAGCATTTTACGTGGCTTGACGCTGTCTGTTCAGTAGCTATTAAATTATGTAACACATTAATATTGATAATAAAAAAATAAATACTTTAAATGTGTAAAAAATTGTTATTTTGTACATTTAAGTTGCTGTATTGTTACTTAAATCAATTTAGAGAATAGGACGTTGGGGAGTATAAGGTCTACAAACAATTGGTAGGATGGCCTATAAATATCAGTTTAACCCATATATAATTATGTAAGCACCAGTTTTTCCATGGACAAAAGGGTGTCGAGAATTATGTCAAGTTGTAAAATAGTGAGGAAAATGAAGGTCACAGAAACTACAGTGTCACCAGTAAAGTCCGCATCATATGGGATTTTTTTTTATTAATAGCTTTATTCCAAATTTGACTTTGGCATCAACGTCTGCTTCGATCGAGATGAAAATTAAGCAAAAAAATAGTAGTTACGTGATTCGCATTTACTGTCAAATTTTAATTTTTTCCAAAAAATAGTTCAAAAATGGGGTTATTTCTAAAAATATCGAAAAAAGTTATTAAAAAAAGTTTTTTTAAATGCAGTTTCTAGCCCACATGCAAAATTTCAGTTGCATAAGATAATTTTGATTTTTTACCTATATTTTGTAAATTGCACCACTTTTGCAAAATAAAACTCAACGCAACCTACATAAAACTTCTTAGTTTTGACAATGCTTTATTTCAGATAAATTTTCTTTAAAGTAGCGCCATATTTAATGCGTCTTTTTCTACAAAATCACAATTGGGCTATTAAAATTTGGTCGCATGTGATGCAAAGTTCATTTGTTTTTGACCCTGTATAAGGTAACTTCATAAAATAAATATTTTTGAAAACGTTTTGTGTCTGAAAGTAATACACCTTAATATTAAGACAAAAAAGAACACAGTTTCATCAGTAAAGTGTTCAGTGGAAAATAAATTTTAGTTTAACTTAACTTAAAGTTTATCTATTTTCAGCGATTTAATTAATTAATTTAATTTAACCCCTTTACTTTATTTTTTATTTTTATACTTTCAGGCACAAGCTACGTTTTCAAAAATACTTATTTTATGAAATTACCTTATACAGGGTCAAAAACAAATTAGCTTTGCATCACATGCGACCAAATTTTAATAGCCCAATTTTGATTTTGTAGAAAAACAGGCATTAAATATGGGCTACTTTAAAGAAAATATATCTGAAATAAAGCATTGTCAAAACTAAGAAGTTTTATGTAGGTTGCGTTGAGTTTTATTTTGCAAAAGTGGTGCAATTTTCAAAATATAGGTAAAAAATCAAAATTATCTTATGCAGCTGAAATTTTGCATGTGGGCTAGAAACTGCATTTAAAAAAACTTTTTCAAATAACTTTTTTCGATATTTTGAGAAATAGGCCCACTTTTGAGTTATTTTTTGGAAAAAATTAAAATTTGACAGATAATGCGAATCACGTGATAACTATTTTTTTGCTTAATTTTCATCTCAATCGAAGCAGAACTTGATGCCAAAGTCAAATTTTGAATAAAGCTGCTAATAAAAAAAAATCCCATATGATGCGGACTTTACTGGTGACACTGTATACTTATCACTGACAGAGTGTGTAGGTAGTGTATAAAACTATTTTTTTTTTAAACATATTTGTTTTTTTGTCCTTTTTTTTTAAACTATTTTATTAGTGCTCAAAATGATTTCCATTTTCTTATAAACAGAAATACAGTCGATTTTAAAATTCCTCCCTAACTTTCCGAAAAATCACCATCTGGAAGTGTAGAAGTAGAGCTTTTTAGTTTAAATGTAGATTGCCTTCGTTTTTTTTTAATATAAATTCGGGTGTTGCTGTAATTTTTACTGTCATGGTTTCACAAAACTGAATTCTTCTGTCCGGATCATCGTCGCCAAGTTGAAAAATTTTTAAATTGTATTTGTTATTTATGCATTTTCAGTATTTTCGTAACAGAATCTCTGGATACGCCGATAACTGTTTCTAAATGACGCATTAATATCGTGAACTCATAGAAACTTGTCCAATAACTATTATAAATTTTTATATAAATAATTATTCTGCATTCAATACTCTAGTTTGTTGTCTTTTTTATTTCCAACGAATCCAGTTCTTGTTTCTTTAGTATAGACAATATAGCCCTTATAAAAAGTCACCCTGTATAAAATGTTGTAACAGCTGACTAACTCAATTTAAAACATGAAAGATGGTGACTTAACTTCTAATATAACCGGAAGTGATAGTAATGTCAAATCATATTTCTAAATGAGTTCAGAGATAATTAGGTTCAGTATCAAATGTTTAAAAAATGTGCAATCATTTCTCACAATCTTTCGTGAATCGTCCTGAATACATATAACGCCTCAATTAAGTATTTTGGATTTTTTCGTATTTGTTAGCTGCCAGTGGCATTCCCAAAGTGAACTGCGGTTTAACGTGGGCTCCGAACCAGTCAATAAAAGCACCCAAAGGGCAACACTTGGTTTTGCGCTTCCATAACCTACCGATTCGGGAGTGCGATCCTTCCCCAACACCTCCGATCTCATCCGGCCTGGTTACCGATATGAATGGGGAATGATAAATTTTCCCTAATTTTTGTTAGACGCTGAACCCACGTTTAGACTTATACCAATAAAATCCACCGGGCTGTAACCAGTTTTCCGGCCGTGAGACTTCTGGACTAACGAACAATTTGATTAACTCCAAAGACCAAAATTTACCAATTTGCATTTAAAGTCACAGAAAAAGGGTAGGAAACGTACGTTCGATTGATTACAGGTTCATATTATGCTAGTTATAAGCCTTTAGCAACTAAAAATAGCGTTTGGTTGGGGTGATTAAATATATAAAATAAAATAAATAATTTTATATTTTCTAAACATAAAATCTAGTTTAGTTCACGCCTTTAGGAGAGATAAAATAGAAGACCTAATTGTGTTGTGTTAATACCCTTTAAAAACGAATAGCCACCATTCATAAAACCAAAAGTCTGTTTACCTTAGGTGCAATTGCCTGTAAGCATGCGACTTGATTTCATCAGCTGATGCAATTTTACTCATTTAAAAACGACCATTTAATTGCATCTTGCATCGCATGAAGTTGCATGCAATCATTGTACCTAATGTTAACAGGCTATTTGACATATTAAAAATTGCATCGACGACGATGCCTTTAAGTAAAGTAACATTTAGGAACCCCCTATTTAGAGGCTCCTCGTTATGCAACCGCTTAAGTTGTTTTTAAACACTGGCACCTACTGATTTATTTTTGTAAATATAGGTTAATTTGTACGGCTTGTTTCTATTTTTCCTTACTACAAGACAACAACGTATTTTAAGCGGTTTATACAATTCCTGATCCATGAGATGTTAGGAAACTAGGAAATTATTCACACGTTTTAACATGTGCTATTTATTCTAATCAGTGAGCCACTATAGAAATTATTATGTCGTCAGAGAACATGAAATATAAAATATTTAGTTCGTCAAAGTTCAATTGTTACTGTGGTGATTTTGATCTTTGACAGTTGCGTCATACCTTACCGGCCTCTATTCTTTTCAAAAAAATTGGAATGGTTTTGGGTCACACGCAATTGACACTGCCAAGATTAAACCTAAACTTTGGTTTAGATATGTTGATGTGTTTACTATCTGGACAAATGGTAACGGAGAGCTAAAACAACAACATTCTACTTTACCTTTTCTCGATGTTCTCGACAAACGAAGTGCCGAAAGCATAAAAACTTCGGTGTACAGGAAACCCACTCACACGGGGCAATACCTTAACTATGGATCAAATTATTCGAACTACATAAAACCGTACATAATTCAAAGTATTTATCACAGAGCATCTAATATTTGAAGTCGTGACTGTTTTCCAGAAGGGACATGATAATTAAGTGAGGGTAGAAGAAAGTCCTGTCGTCCTTCTTAAACATTTATTAAGCCTACGCGTTTCGGGTTTGTTCGGGTTGGGTTTCGGCCTAAATGGCCAGTCGGAAAAATTTCCTAATTATAAAATTATAAATCTTGAAACACTTATAATTTTATAATTAGGAAATTTTTCCGACTTACTTAGAAAGTTAAAAAAATATTTTTTCTTTTGTTATTTACAGAACGCCCATGATGATAATGGCCATTTAGGCCGAAACGCGTAGGCTTAATAAATTTTTAAGAAGGACGACAGTCAAAGTCAAAACTGGTACAGTAACGAAAGAGGGGCAGACATTCGAAATAAATTGATTATTTACAATTAAATCATCAGACGTACTCGGCAGTACATCCGATACGCAAAAATGCGCATGTTACAACGACTATTAATACAAAATTCTGAGATGCGTTACATTATTGGGAAGATATATACAGGGTGTGTCATTAAGAGTGGCCACCAGCCATTCAATAGCTTCTCCCACTCTTATCAAGTGAAAGTGTAAACATTAAAATCGCTGTAACTTTTAAACGACTTATCTGATTTTACTACATTTAAGCTTGTTTGGAAGAGAAAGGAAACCTTCAATTGTCGTATCCAATGGTACACGATAGTTTCCAATAAAATTGCTAGAGGGCGCAATTAATAACTCTGAAACGAACAAGGATATCGAACTGCGGTCTTCACATCTTTTCTTGCAAATTTCATCTACTTTCCGATTATGATGTTATAGTTATACCGTATGATCTGAATTTTCGGGATAAAATCGAAAAAACTGTTTTTATTACAAATTGCGCCCTCTAGCAATTTTATTAAACACTATCGTGTACTGTTGGATACGGCGATTGAAAATACTTACCTTTCCCTTCCAAACAAGCTTAAATTTAGTAAAATCGGATAAGTCGTTTAGAAGTTACAGCGATTTTAATGTTTACACATTCAATAGCTTTCCCCGCTCTTATCAAGGTCGGTACGCCAATGAGCCTTAAACCAAAATGATGCAGAATTGTCTAAGCTTTCCAATGATGTAATCAGAGTTATACCTTAATATGAGAAATTTCGCAGAAATTTAGAATTAAAAAAAAAATTTAATTGTGCCCTCTTGCGGCGAAATGAGGAACTTAAAAGTTATTTCCAGAATTTTCTCATGACCGCTTTAATCATAATTTTTTTCCCAAGGTTCTATGCCTAGTAGTTTCTGAGATATGGCCGGTGGCCACCCTTAATGAAACAACCTGTACGCATTGACGAACTACAGATAATATAATTCCGTTTAGAGGACTTTAGCCACTCCTGTAATTTTTTCACAGCGTACATTTTAAGGTTCCAATTTTTAAATAAATAAATAAATAATACAAGTACTTACTGGCAACACAAAAAGACAATGACAATTAATACCTCTGTTTCAAAAAAACTGTTTTTAGCAATAAATAAATTTTAATGGCAGAAAATGCACCACGACCAGTTTAATTGAACCGGTACACGTTGATGAAGTTGCTCAATGACGAGAGTCAGTTGGAGAATCATTTCGAGAAGAAAATAAGGACACATAGTTGCAGCAGCATTCCTTACGAAAATATCATAGATAATTTGGCTTCCTTCAGGAAGAGGTATTGTAATGTGCAGTTGTTCGATGATAAGGAGAAGGAGCATCACGGAGAGAAAGAATGCACGTCCCTGACTTCCGAATTCGATTCTGATGTGAATCGGTCATCGACTACATCCTGGACACGACAGTCGAGATCATCCAGAGGAATCAGCGTTTTGTCGTCCAAGAACTCCTGCTGTTGTCCAAAAAAACTAAAAAAAAGTTATGTCAAAAGGACAATCAAAACGATGACGTTCGTAAGTCCATCACAAACCTTCAACGATCTTAAAATTAAACAACTCATCCATACAGTTCTTTCTTTGTCCAACACATTTCATTGACAACGACGAATTGCGAAAAACGAATAATTTTCGCAAGACGTTGGGGTATGTTTTATTCACCTTTATATTTATAACAAATAAAGACGGATAATTGTAAATTATGTTGTCCCTTGATCGTTAAACGATGATGCACGGGAAAGATCCACCAGACCTACTGTATGTCCAATTCAGTACCGCACTGTCAAACTGTGGGTGCGGTATGTTATAAGTCATTTTTGAATTTATAGTATAGGATATACCCTAAAATAAACATAACCTCAGAAACGATGACGCAACTGCCAAAGATCAAAATCACTACAAGTAAATTTTGCTGTTGCTTTAAAATATTCTAATTTTATCCAGGTATTATGTGACTGAAATCAAATAGCAACAGATGAACTTTGGCAAGTTTGAAAGTTTCAGGTTTTAGCATAATATTTACAGTTACCATTAAATTATGACGAAACAATTTCTACAACAGGTACTTGGACTATTCTCATCTTAAACACAAATACTTTTTATGAATTAAAATTTTATTTTTTACATAGCGCAAACAAAATAATAATAATAATATTTGATTTATCCCCTCCTTTTTCTTTTAAATTGTTGACCATTTGACACATTCCTTGACTTTTTAGATTTATTTAACTTAATTATAACACCCCTTTCACTTTTTGATTTACCTTCCGTTCTAGGTTTAAACAAGGGAATATGTTTTCTCTTTATCTTGAGGTTTGATTCTATCTCAGTTTTCATCACATCTATGGCTTTTTCTTCCGTGTTGACTGCTTGAAAAACAGTGTTTTCTGTATTATTCAAAAGCGGGAATTTACCGCTGAACCCTTTGGGAAATATTGGTGTGGCCAAAAGAGTTGCTAACTGCTTTCTTTTTTGATCAGCTACCCTCTTGTTGACGCCCGTTTCTTCGTCGTCATATTTTTTTGATCTAGTGCTTGCATTAAGGAAAAAGGTTGTATTTTAAAAAACTGATTAACATATGACAATAGGACCCGTACCCTAATAACAATGAATTTTTCAGATTGTTTTTATGGCTTTTTAAGCTAGATGGAGGTTACCTAATTAATTTCATTTAGCAATTTTAGACAATTTGGAACTATAACTTAACTTTAAAAAAATAGTGTACCATTGTGCGAGCATTTTATTTCACACCTCCACTTGATTGAATATGATAACCAGAGAACACACTTGCTGTTAATATTCTGTGATGATAACTGTGGGTGCCATACTATAAACACGACTTTTTCCAATCTTCACTTCTAAAGATTAATTTATCTCCAAAAAAAATTTTAACCCCGGATTATGTCGAGAGGCTCGTCGAACCGTTCGACGAACATTCTATTCGTACAAAAAAAAAAGCTGTGTTTCAATAGCGTACTAGCCCACAACTTTCAGGTTTAAATTAGGTGGCATAATTATCGCTGCACAGCCTCGAAATTATTTTATTTACAAAGCAAAAAAATTATTTAATCACCTACCTGTAGGGAAACGGAACATTGGTAACTTCAAAATATTCCCTAAAGAAGTTAAAAAATTATTATTGAATCGGGCTTATTACGATGGGGAGGAGTATTTTGAGGAAAGATTTTGATGTGTTTTAAATTTTCTGTTTCACATGACTTGTCTGGCAGTTTGCTACTATTTGATTTTAAGAACTGTGTTTTGGTAATATTTGTACGTAATTCTCTTAGTGATAAGATTTGTCAATGAGAATACTGTATTCTCTGTACAAAGCATGCAAGTAACAAAGACAACAACAAAAAGTTCTGTTAATAAATCCATTATATTGTGCCATTACCTGTATCTCACTATCTAACTAGAAAGTAGTTGTTTTGAATAATGGCCAACTTTAAAGCACGAAACACTACAATAAAATTATTTTGACATATCATAATTAATTATATCCATTTGTCGTTTTGTGCGTGGCACGCTATTCAAAACGTCGCGTCGATGTCGTAAGTTTCAACAAATTAATTTGTGTTGGGTCACACGCTTGGTAAAACTGTCGTTCCATTGCACGGGAAGAAAAAATAATAACTGCTTGTTATGTTTCACAAATTTAATCAGTTTCCTGACACGTGTTTCGACCCTTGCGGGCCATTGTCAAAGGAGTACGAGAAGATACTAAATTCTACGTGACATTACAAAGGTATTTATGTTATACAGGGTGCCCGGAAATGATGAGCAAAAAATTTAGGGGCTAATTTAGGACTGAAACTAAATGCTATCTCTTCCTATAACATTTTTCCGAAATACAGGGTGTTAAAAAGTTAAATTTTATTTGCAGTTTTAAAATACATAAGTTACTAGAACAATAAATTAAACATTCAAATCAAAGGTTCAAAGTGACGTCCTTCCTCTTGAATGCTTAAATTAATTCTTTTTAAAAAATTCCGACGAACTCCATGGAATATTCCTTCCTTTGCTCAGACCAAGGTGCATGCAGGCAATATTATTTTAGCGTTTTTCTCGAACCAAAAGTAGTATACCTTTTTTATGTCAAAAGGTTAGGAGAATAAAAATATTCAGTCAAAATGGGCATACATTGTAGGACAAAAAAGTTGGGACCATTCAAATTAAAGTTTGGCTCCTATGAGGCACCCTCTACAAAATGCGAAAAAACAATGGGCAAATTGGTTTTCCTCATCCCGAAAAAGCCCCATATACGAGATTTTGTCAAAATATTATAAACGTGGCAAAAGGTATTGCAAAAAAAAACTGCAAATAAAATTTAACTTTAACACCCTGTAACTCTGTTAATAATCAATTTTCGAAAAAATGTTATAGAAAGAGATAGCATTTATTTATTTTCGATCTAGAATTGTCCTCTAAATTTTTTGCTCATCATTTTCGGACACCCTGTATAGAATATATATAATTATAATAAAATAAAATAAAATAAATATAATATAAATATATATACAGGGTGTAACAAATTCGTTTATCACTACAGGGATCTCGTAAACCGTAAGAGATACGAAGATGGTTAAATAGGGGCAAAGTTGCACAATTTGATGCCTAATCATAATTCAAAAAGAAATTATTTAGATTCCGAGTACTTCCGGAGATATTCGAAAGAAACCGAAAAACTGTCAATAAGATTTTTTTGTTTTGCGCCTTTAATGTAGGAGATAAAAGAAAACCAATCACACCTTTTCAGGGCCACTTTTAATCCTTTCTTAGAATATGTAATTAGTTTTGCCATACAACGTTTCATTTTCCTGAAACCATCATTAATTTCACTATTTTAAATTCGGACCTGTATGTTTTCCATTTTTCAATAAAAGACCTAGGACATCTTTATTTAAAGCCTAGGCTAAATATTAATTTAAAAAAAGAATTAACGCTCTAATGTAGATTTTATTAAGATTTTTCTAATCCGACCCTGTGTTACACAATTCGTTTTATTACCCACGTCATCTTTTGTGTAACAATTTAAACTAGCTCCTTAAAAGAATACTATAAAATTCGTAAAATTGACAATAATCTTAATACAAATTCTTGCTAATGATATTAGATTTTATTTAATTAACAATAATAATATTTTATATTATTAATAAAATGAATTAAAACTTTACGAAAAACATTATAAGCAATATTAGCAAAATAAAAAAAAATACTTCTGAATAAAAGAAGTTGCCATATTAAAATTAATTACATGTTCAAAAATGTTTCCCTGGACAGCGACACCGATTAATTAATCAGTTACCAATGTTGGTAAATAAAAAGTAAGATCCTTTCGATTTTTAAAAAATTTTGTATTTTGATGCTTATAAATACCTAGTAACTGAGATGTAAAACATTTTTAAGGTATTCTTTTGAATATTATGTTAATGGAGATTTTTAATTTTGTTATTTTTTTTAAGAAGCTAGTTTAAATTATTACACAAAGAAGATGTCGTTATTAAAACGAAATGGTATTGTGTAACACAGGGTCGGATTAGAAAAATCTTAATAAAATCTACATTAGAGCATTAATTCTTTTTTAAAATTAATATTTAGCCTAAGCTTTGAATAAAGATGTCCTAGGTATTTTATTGAAGAATGAAAAAAATCCAGGTCCGTATTTAAAATACTGAAATTAATGATGGTTTCAGGAAAATGAAACGTTGTATGGTAAAACTAATTACATATTCTAAGAAAGGATTAAAAATGGCCCTGAAAATAGTGTTGGGAAAAATCGACTTATTTTAATAATCGACTACCCAGAATTCGAGTGATTTAAAAAACCGAATTATAATCGATTTTTTTTCACTCAAATGCTAATATTAATTATTAATATTGGCGGTTCATCGTTCATGTTGATATACAGCATTTGTATTGGGAATAACTGACTCGGTGTTGTTAATCGAATGATTTTTTCCGGATTATTAAATGTGGCGGAGATATTTGTGGATTTTTTGGCATGGTTCCCAGATCTTACAATTTAATTTAACAACTTGACCTTGAGATGTCACGATATTGCATAACTCATGATATTTATGAATACTGAATACTCACCACTAAACATTAAGTTTTCAGTAGACGCCGACGATTTAAATCTAAATAAAATAATAAATCCTATTATCCTACGCAGGCAACCCGTAATGCAGTATTTAAATCTAAATAATAAATCGTATTTATCTTACACAGGTAACCCGTAATGCAGTATTTAATTTGAATTATATTGCCAATAATAACCGAAACCACTCGGTGTAACCGCTCGCTAGGAGATGGCTCTGGCCGCAGTGAGTGATTGACAGGCGGGCAGCAACTTTGGAGACGCGTTGGAAAATAAAAACCATATGTTCGTCACTCATTTCGTCACTCGAATTATTTCCGAAGATAATCGAATAATTCAAGTGATTGAAAAAACCGAATAATAGGTTATTTTTCACTCGAGTTATCCCATCACTACCTGAAAAGGTGTGATTGGTTTTCTTTTATCTCCTACATTAAAGGCGCAAAACAAAAAATCCTATTGACAGTTTTTCGGTTTCTTTCGAATATCTCCGGAAGTACTCGGAATCTAAATAATTTCTTTTTGGATTATGATTAGGCATCAAATTGTGCAACTTTGCCCCCATTTAACCATCTTCGTATCTCTTACGGTTTACGAGATCCCTGTAGTGATAAACGAATTTGTTACACCCTGTATAATTATAATAAAATAAATCTATATATATATATATAAAAATGAATGTTTGTCTGTCTGTCTGTCTGTATGTCCCGTATGCGTTCCTATACCATTTATCCGATTACGATGAAAATTTGGTGAGTTGTTGTGTGCAGGCCGAGGAAAATTATAGGCTAAAAAAAAGTGGCATTTTAACAACGCATGCCGGGTACTAATATATTATATATATAGCTTGGTCTGGAATTAATTTTAGAGAAAAACGTTTTTAACATGAAAAAAAGTTTAAAAAAAGTATGTCAATCTGTCAAAATTTGACAGCTGTCACATAAAATCACGTGTAACTTTCTTATTTGAAGAGATAACAAGTTTTTGATTTCGGATTAATTTAAGTACTAACCTGGGTGAAAAAATTGCCGTTACAAATTTGACATTGACAGCTGTCAAAATTTGACAGGAGTGATTTCAACTTCTTCTAATTGAAATATTTCATTTGGCATTATTGTAGCTACCATCCCGAACAAGAAAAAAATTTAAAAAAAATTGACACTTACCTGTCAAAATTTGACAGCTGTCACTTAAAATCACGTGTAACTTTCTTATTTGAGGAGATAACAAATTTTTGATTTCGGGTTAATTTAAGTACTAACCTGGGTGAAAAAATGGCCGTTACAAATTTGACATTGACAGCTGTCAAAATTTGACAGGAGTGATTTCAACTTCTTTTAATTGAAATATTTCATTTGGCATTATTGTAGCAAAAGCACGTATATTTTCTTTTGTTTTTAATGCGAAAAAAAGTTTAAAAAAAGTATATGTCAATCTGTCAAAATTTGACAGCTCTCACATAAAATCACGTGTAACTTTCTTATTTGAAGAGATAACAAATTTTTGATTTCGGATTAATTTAAGTACTAACCTGGGTGAAAAAATGGCCGTTACAAATCTGACATTGACAGCTGTCAAAATTTAACAGGAGTGATTTCAACTTCTTTTAATTGAAATATTTCATTTGGCATTATTGTAGCTACCATCCCGGACAAGAAAAAAATGAAAAAAAAAATTGACACTTACCTGTCAAAATTTGACAAATCAAGTATAATTTGTTTTTTTTTTATATTTTTGATATCGGATTCTTGCAGCTACGATCTTGGACAAAAAAGAAATGCAAAAAAAAATTGACATATTAGACCAGCAGTGTTATGTGTGTGTTAGACAGCAGTGATTTAAAGTCTTATTATTTAAATTTTTAACCTCGCAATCTTGCAGCTATGATCTAGGAAAGGAAAAAAAATTGACACTTACCTGTCAAAATTTGACAGGTCAAGTATAAATTTTTTTCCCCTTACTTTTGATATCGCATTCTTGCAGCTACGATAGTCGACAAGAAAAAAATGAAAAAAATTTGACACCTAACTGTCAAAATTTGACAGCTTAAGTGTAAATTGTTTTTTTTTTAATTCTTGATATCGGATTCTTGCGGCTATGATCTAGGAGAAGAAAATTTTTTTTAAAAAGTTGACACCTACCTGTCAAAATTTGACAGTTCAAGTATAACGTTTAAAAAAACGAAAAATTCTTACGTTTGATATCGCATTCTTGCAGCTACGATACTCGACAATAAAAAAAATGGAAAAAAATTTGACACATACCTAGGTATAAAATTTCGTTATTTAGGTAGGTACTGAAAATTTCTTTAATTTCGTTTTCTTAAGCGACAATCGTGGATACCAGAAAAACGAAATGGATTTGTGAAAAAATTACACAATGTTTTAAAGCAATCTTTGGTTGTGAAAAAATTATACATATTTGATAAGACGATCTTGGGTTATGAAAAAACTATACATAATTGATAAGACGATCTTGGGTTATGAAAAACTATACTATTGTAAAAAAACTACAGATACACGAACAGTGCCGTGCTGGATTGCGGATAAATTGACACATACCCAAACAGTGCCGTGCCCAAAGGATTCGGTTCGGTATAATAGTATTGTCACAAGTGTACAACGATCTTAGGTTGTAGAAAAAATGACACACACCCGAACAGTGTCGTGTATATATATAAAAATGAATGTTTGTCTGTCTGTCTGTATGTCCCGTATGCGTTCCTATACCATTCATCCGATTGCGATGAAACCTTGGTGAGTTGTTGTGTGCAGGCCGAGGAAGGTTTAAGCATTAAAAAAAGTGGCATTGTAACAACGCATGCCGGGTACTAATATATAGAATAATTTGGGTTTGTTCGGGTTTGTATCTATAAATCTGTAAAGTATTACTTGACGTGATGGTGAACTCGCCTTATTATGGCATCTCAGAGAAGGCGACCATACCAAGACGTATACTGGGGCGAATGCCGGGCATTGCAACGCATGCCGGGTACACGCTAGTATAATATAAATAACTTTGTAATGTCACGTAGAATTTAGTATCTTCTTGTACTCCTTTGACAATGGCCTGCAAGGGTCGAAACACGTGTCAGGAAACTGATTAAATTAACGCACTATTTATGCTCTCATACCCACATAAAATGCCACTGTGAGTTTAAGTTTGCCAGTACGGTATACGGAATCGTAAAAAGGGTAAATGTAATTAATATATAACAAAAAGCTGAAAGCGGGTCGAACTAGCTTAAAAAGTGTTCTGTACCGTGCGCCACTGTTTTTTTTCGCTAAGAATCTATGTAAGCCAGTTGTGTTCGCTCTCACACCAACCCTTTCTCTTCGATTTTACGAAATATTCCAATTCATAAGTTCTATTAGGGTAATGACTACGGTAAACGCATAAAATTATTAGATATATATCAAGCTTTATCGATTTAACAGCAAAAAAATTAATTACTTGACCTGGATTATTAACAGCGAAACTGTTGGTATTAGTCTCTCGCCAATATTCCATTACCGTTCTGACGGTATGACCTAGAATTTTACCATCATTTTATTCAGGTTGCTATCCGGAAGTCGATGTGTTCGAGTGGTATTTTCTTGCAAATTGAGCTAGATTTATAACTTAAAAAATCTACTTTTGCTTTCAAAAAGTTCAGGGACTCGACCGCAATATAATTATATTGAATATTAGGGAAATAAGGAAAACACGTCGCTCTTGATGTTCATCTTGACACAAGATAACTTGCCTACATGCAAATTTTGAATATATTTTTTAAAGGACTCAACATGGCAAATCTATTTTGGACGACCTTCATTGTATATTTTTTAAAACGCAATATTGATGGTAATCGCTATATTGGCGTATGCCAAAGTGATATTGATAAAGGTAGGAGAGGTGAGAATAACATTCATGAAGATAATAGATGGCAAACGCTTTATTGAAAATGTAAATGACAAGGCGGATGTGTCATTTGATGACATTATCACGAAATTAGATGTGCCGAAAGTAAAGAAAGTAGGACCCGAGATTTTTCTATAATCGGTGTTTTCGAAATGAGGAACAATGTGTAATGACTGACAACGAATGTGTTTTGGTATAAGTTGATATAAGAATTTATGATTATAGAAGCTTAAGCCGGGGTTATAATCATTCATAACTTTAATGCATAGTTCATAAACGTAAACTTAATACGTAACGTAATACGTAAGACACAAATATAGTTTATAATGATTTGTAATTTTTAACCTTTTTTAAACTGACACTTGACACTCAGTAGACATAACGTCAACTAGGTATTCACTTAAAACCCATAAAAGGGGATAATTTTCGATCAAATTGCATAAAGCCTCCCCATCAATTAAACTTGAATTCAGTTTCTCTGAATGATTTTAATGAAAATGAACTTTTGTTGACATTCAAATCAAAATTTGGAGTTATGTCATTACATATTCTGTCATTTCATAATTTTTAGTCTCTAACGTTAAAAGTTAAGCATCTTTTAAGGTAGCATGTTAGCCAATAAAGTTATGTTTTATGCATTACAAATCCTTATAAACTGGTTCATATGATCCTGTGATTTAATTCTTAAGCTTATGCACTAAAGTTATCACTATCAACTAAAGTTATGTTTATGAATGATTATAAATCCGGCTTTAGACGTAGACATTTAGTAGGTATCCTTAATTAGACTCGTAGCACTCGTGACGTTTTGGCTGTAACACCCGCCATCGTTTTAGTATAGAATATTTCGCTGTTCTTTTGCAATTGTGTTTTAGAGTTGTGTTTATTTTATTTCCTAATTTCTTAAGTTTACAAAGACATACCAATATCTTAATAAATAAATGCAAATCAACAGGTTTTTCTGTTTTTCATAAACGAGGTTTAAAGGGTGGGTAAATTTTATAACATCCGCGAAGGCATGTGTTGTTGCTTTAGTGCCAATTTTGTCGAAACTGTTTGTCCTTATTAAATAATATTAGGAAAAAGGCACTCCTTCATCAAATATTTTTTTAAAAAATGCCTTTGCTTTCATAATACTTTCAAACCTGTAACGCCCGCGACAATGGATTCGCCAAACAAATTGATATAGAGTGCATATGCATGGGCTAACCAAATCCGAACGAACTGCGATTTTCACAGATTGACAGATCAAAGAACTATCTGTAATATATCCGAAAATAAATTTTAAAATTTCAGCGCTCGAGCGAGTTGCGCAGTTAGGAACAATACCTGCCAGATGATCCCAGATTTATACATGGCCTATTAAAGAATATGACGACGAGAAATAAAAATGTGACTAAATACGCATGGCTCCAGTATAAACATACCTGCGCTTGGAGCGCTGTCAGATCCAAACCGATTATGCTAATAGTTAATATAATACACCGCCTTCCTCGTCGAAGACTGCTCTACAAAAAGTAATTGCAGTGTGTATATTTTCGCTAAAATAAACCGTACGAGAAAAATCGGCTGTCAAAGAATACTACCCTAATTTTTGCAACGTATTTGCTAATAACTCTTTAAGTACGCGTGGCACGGAAAAAAGTTTTATATAAAAAGTGTGTTTCTTTTTATTTGCGACCGAAAGTTATTCTGATAGTTTTTGCGTAAAGTTAATATAATTCGGAATATAAGGAAAATACCATTTCACTCATTTTTCCAAGATGGCGGACGAACCACCTCCTTTTCAGTCCCGCAAATCGAGTTTTAAATTAGTCTCGAGTTACCCCGCAATTTAAATTTATAGTTCATTCCAAAAATTCCGTTTTTTTCCTACTCACTGTAGTAAGTTGCCATTGGGTCCTAGACCCGGGCTTTAAAGTAAAAAGACCCTGCTCGTATTGGTATTTTATTACCAAAATAATTGGTTCTCTTTCTTCATTTAAATATAAATTTTCCAAATTGTAATAATTATTAAAAGATAATATTGTGGCATATCGGACAAGTGTGTAACTATTTTTTATATTGTTTGTTTGAAGGTTGTAGACAATGATGTATCTTGAGTAATAGATGTGTTTTGGACTTCCATTGCCTTTAGTTTTTCAGGTGAATACTGAGTACAGTATTCACCTGAAGACGACTGGAGATACTTACCAGTTGAAACGTTGTGATATGAAAAACTAAAGGCAATGGAAGTCCAAAACACATCTATTACTCAATATTTTTTATATTGGAATACACAGGGATCCAAGTTTAATGGATACCCTGGGGCGGGTAGACCACGCCGGCCGTTTCGTCCTTGTTAGGACTCTACAAGCCCATAACCAAAGCAATTCCAAGAACGACGCAGAAATGTACTAAAAGCCTCTGCAAAATCAAAGCGGCCATCAATACACAGTAGCGCCATCCCAGCGGAATTAACTCCAATATAAAATGCAGTCACACTGGTAATAATCGAAAAGTAGACAACTAAATAAACTACGAAGTGCATCACAATCCAGTATAGGGAACGCTATTAGCGTTTTCCGCGAAAGTAATTTATATTATTAATTAAAAAATAATATTGATGGCGGCTTTGATTTTGCAGAGGCTTTTAGTACATTTTTGCGTCGTTCTTGGAATTGCTTCGGTTATGGGCTTGTAGAGTTCTAACAAGGACGAAACGGCCGGCGTGGTCTACCCGCCCCAGGGTATCCATTAAACTTGGATCCCTGAGTATTCCAATATAAAAAATAGTTACACACACAATATTTTCGCGGACACTATATTATCTTCTAAATATAATAATTATTGTTCATGAGTGAATTACAAGAAAAATTAGGATTTTAAATAGTGGCCCCACGATGTATTATTACATTGGCAAAACTATTCAATATTTTCGGTAGGTATCCAATCATAAGGGTCTGATCGATTATCGGATCAACATTTTTAAGCCAAGAGATCGCGATCTCAGTTAAACCTGGATAGAGTACGTTTAACCCTCGAGCGGGCGGGCTGGCGCACAGAGTGCGCCAGTGCGGCATTTCCTCCCACCACCTTGTGAATATTTTTATGACGCCCTCAACGCTTAAGGTATTCCTGCAGTGTACTATTTCGCTTAGGTTAAGACGATTGTGGACTTTTTATAACCAAGTTTGTGTGTGTTAAAATATTATTTCCTTAGACTTGCTCTAGCTGGCGCACGGAGTTGTCCAAAGTGTTCCAGACAAATCGAATCAGCCAACGAGGATAGCGACTAAGTTTTTTTTATTTATGTGGTTAATGTGTTCTTGTTTTGTTTAAGGTTAAATGTTAAAAACACATAAATACACAAAAAAAATTATTTAAAAAATTGTTTCATTTAATTCAAACTGCAATTTATACTACTAGCGCACTTAGTGCGCCGCGCGCCTGCTTGTGTTCTAATATACGGCGCGCCCGCTCGAGGGTTAAGAGCAACCAATAGTGACCCATTCGCCATTTAGTTTTATAGTCAATATTTCGTTACTTCTTCGTTTTATCCAAAAACCGGCCAAATACCCCTCGTTGGAGTACAATTATCTAGAGGATTACAGTAAAAAAGGTTAGATTTAGAAATTACTAAAAGCAGAAAAAGAAATATAGACAATTTTGACAACATTTCGTTTTATGCTTTGATGAATTTATCAATTAAATTTTTTTAACTTCAAATTGTAGGTACTTAATTGCTTTTTCGGGAAAACGAAAAGTAAACGAAATATTGATAAGAAAATGAAATAACGAATACGTCACTAGTGTTTGCTCTTAATATTTACAAAAAACACTTCAAATTATTTAGAAGTTATTTCTTCTTACGTGGAACTCTTGGCTTCTGACCGCCATTAGATAAGTAAGCTTTCCTAGTTGTTTTCATGGAATTTGTTTATAAGTATTGTATAATTTATGTTTGTATATCTCTCTTCTATCCCGTGATCTATTGACGCTCTAAAGATTAATAAACAAAGATATCAATATTTATGTAAAAGGATACATGCCGTCAATTAGAATATCCATTTCTTTTGCTGCTTTCTGCAACCATCCCTCTTCAGAATTAGCTTTGCGTACTTGCAGCTGCAGTTTATCCAATGTAACAGCTAGATTTACTCTTTCTTTAACAGCGTTCAAATATTTCCCTTGTACAGGAAAAATCGGTAGATCTTCACCTAGAAATACACAAAAATGTAGATATTTACTAAACAAAACTTACAAGCAAAGAAAAATAGGACTGTACTGTCGCTTGATCAAAGAGGACACTCTTGTTTTTAGCTTCTGACCAACTAGAAGCTTTTCCCATTTGCAAGGAACGAATTTAGAGGTCTCATATCGATTCCTGCAGATGTCCCTATATGTCGACGAGGCATGGATGAAAGATAATAAATATAGTTTAAAAAAACTAAAAAACAAGCTTTAATAATTAATCAAACTAAAAAGAGGAAAATAAATATAGTTTAAAATAATTAGTAATATTGTGAAAAAAGCGTGGGGTGCTCGATATACGAAAAATATAGCACAAAGCGCGCCACGCTTTTTAAACTATATTTATTTTCCGCTTTTTAGTTTGATTAATTATTATTAGAGCGTGTTTTTTAGTTTTTTTAAACTATATTTATTTTTCATTTTTTAGAAGAGTTATTGTTAAGGAAAAAAAATTTTGAGTAGAGATAGTCATAGAGAGGTCCGGAGTAGAAATGGAATACTGTCACTAATTTAACAATGACTTTTTGAAATGGCTAGATTCAAAGCATTGGATCCACAAACCCGAACAAAATGAGATAATCAAATTATTGTATTGTCAGCGGTTCTTGATAAGTCTACAAAATTTAAATTAAATCTGACCGTTTAAAGTGGGTCAAAATCGGGTTCAAAGAAGTCGGTTGTTCGGGTTTGTATCAAATTATTGTATTGTCAGCGGTTCTTGATAAGTCTACAAAATTTAAATTAAATCTGACCGTTTAAAGTGGGTCAAAATCGGGTTTGTATCAAATTATTGTATTGTCAGCGGTTCTTGATAAGTCTACAAAATTTAAATTAAATGTGACCGTTTAAAGTGGGTCAAAATCGGGTTTAAAGAAGTCGGTTGTTCGGGTTTGTATCAAATTATTGTATTATCAGCGGTTCTTGATAAGTCTACAAAATTTAAATTAAATCTGACCGTTTAAAGTGGGTCAAAATCGGGTTTAAAGAAGTCGGTTGTTCGGGTTTGTATCAAATTATTGTATTATCAGCGGTTCTTGATAAGTCTACAAAATTTAAATTAAATCTGACCATTTAAAGTGGGTCAAAATCGGGTTTAAAGAAGTCGGTTGTTCGGGTTTGTATCAAATTATTGTATTATCAGCGGTTCTTGATAAGTCTACAAAATTTAAATTAAATCTGACCGTTTAAAGTGGGTCAAAATCGGGTTTAAAGAAGTCGGTTGTTCGGGTTTGTATCAAATTATTGTATTATCAGCGGTTCTTGATAAGTCTACAAAATTTAAATTAAATCTGACCGTTTAAAGTGGGTCAAAATCGGGTTTAAAGAAGTCGGTTGTTCGGGTTTGTATCAAATTATTGTATTATCAGCGGTTCTTGATAAGTCTACAAAATTTAAATTAAATCTGACCGTTTAAAGTGGGTCAAAATCGGGTTTGTATCAAATTATTGTATTGTCAGCGGTTCTTGATAAGTCTACAAAATTTAAATTAAATCTGACCGTTTAAAGTGGGTCAAAATCGGGTTTAAAAAAGTCGGTTGTTCGGGTTTGTATCAAATTATTGTATTATCAGCGGTTCTTGATAAGTCTACAAAATTTAAATTAAATCTAACCATTTAAAGTGGGTCAAAATCGGGTTCAAAGAAGTCGCTTACGGACAAACAAACAAACATATAGGTGAAGCTAATAAAAGCGTGTTAAAATAAGTTAATTGTTCCCTCCGTCAGTTTGAAATCGCATTAGATTCCAAACTGTATACTAAAAACATAAAATTGAATAAGTTATATGGCCAAAGTTGGTGAGAGAATATCAGAGTCTCCATGGCGCAATTGGTTAGAGCGTTCCACTGGTAATCGAGAGGTTCAGGGTTCAAATCCTAGAGGAGGTGTAAAACTTTTTGAAATAAAAAAAATTGTGAGCACACCGCTAAATATTTTTCAGTTATAAATTTAATACGACACTAAAAATTTCATTTGTAAGTGCCGTTTTACACAGATGTAATTTTAACACAAATTTTGTGCTAAAATTTATGATACATTTAAATTTATGACAAAAATATATACAAAATTACATGGAATTTTGATGTGTATGACACAGTAACAAATTTGGATGCAATTTTTGCAAGAAATCATGGACACTAAAGACGGTGACGCATTATTAAATGTCAATGTCAAATTATATCTAACCCAGCTTTTCGGCAAATAAAAATAAAGTAATTTGTAAATTTATATATTGTATTAACTTGACTATCTGTTTTATATCTTTATATAAGCTGAGGAGCCCCCACTAAGACACAGAAGGGCACTCCTAAGCCTGTCCTACGAAACGACAATCGCCTCAAACCCCAAAAACCCAACCTACAATAATACATTTTCCAACAGATACAGCAACCTATTTGACCTCAAAGTGAGAGCAAAAACAACATTCTACGAAAGAATCAACAGATATCAGTCTAGTTTCCAACTAACGTTTCCCCAGTTTTTCCAACAAGACCCCACAATCCCTCCTCCCTGGACAATTAAACCTCCCCAATGCATCACTACTCTTACTCAATTTAGCAAAACCGAAACCAATCACAATTTCATTAAGTTAAAGTTCCGAGCCATTCTTAATAGTCTAACCAACTACGAAACAATTTACACTGATGCATCAAAAATAGCAGATGGAACGGCAGCGGCCGTAGTAACACAACATGAGACCCTGAAATATAAGCTCTCTGAGTACTCCAGCAGCTTTACAGCCGAGCTACTTGCCATAAAACAAATATTCTCCCCCAACCCCATTGTTCAATTGATCAAAAAAGCACTATACAGTATATACAGCGTTGGAAAGGAGGTAGTATTTGTTTGGGTACTATCACATATTGGAATTCCCGGCAACGAAAAGGCGAATGAAGCAGCACGATCAGCGATTACAGACGTCAACTCACAAATAGTCCAACAAACAACAATTTACGACTTTAAAGCCTACGTTAAAAACAAAGTGTTAAACGCGTGGCAAACTGACTGGAATAGTTCACAGTGTAAATTTCTTGAAATAAAACCGTCTGTTAGACCATGGCAACTTATGCCTGCCACTCGAAAAGCTCAAGTGGTACAAAGCCAACTTAGAACGACCACACAAAAAGGACACACGAACATTTACTCTCCAAAAACAATTAGCCTATCTGTGATACATGTTTTGAAGTGGTTACGGTAAAAAATAATATCCTCATAGACTGTCCAATATACAGCACCCACAAAGGCACGCTATCAAGAAGACCATGAGCGATGTTTTAAACAGTAATGTAAATAACGATAGTGTAATAAACGTTCTGAAAGACTGCAACTTACTTAACCATATTTATCCATAATGTAATCTCAACTTAGTGTCCACACTAAATACTGTTATACATTGCGCCAATGACCCAAGAGGTCGATGCGCCTTACTTACAAATAAATAAATTTATAACTAAAAAAATATTGATTTTGTTGAACTTTTTCACTATTATACAGTAACTTATACAATACTATTAATTGCAAGATCTTTAAAAAAGCGAAAAACGCGTTTTAAGCGAAATATCTGGGTAAAACCGTGGCTATTAAGAAGAGCCAAAAATAAAGGAATGTTGGATATGCTAAATTTGGAACTTAAATTTGATGACATGAACGTCCACAGAAACTTTCTACGTTTAGGAGAAGATCAGTTAAATTATTTACTTGGGCAAGACATCTTTTATGTTTTTTCAAACTTTTGACAAGGAAATGATAAAACACACGGAAATAGCAAATATAACCTCCGAATGCCAATTTCAATCAAATGTAGCCTTTCTTTTTCGGCTTTTCTTACAAGATTTTGACAAATGTTATTTAAAATTTATTTTGGCGCACTTTTATTAATTTTTTTGATAAAATGTTTCTATATTTCCGTAAAATATTATATTTTTCTAATAAAGTTTGTGAAGTCAAAACGTTAAAATTTAGTTGTAAACAAATTTCTGCTTAAATTTATCGTCAAATTTGCTGCTGTGTAAAACGATACTACAATTCTTTGTGACTTGTAACATTCAGAATAAACCTAAACTGACATGTCATAAACAAAATTAAGCTGGACAGTTTTAGTATTTACGGTCACCAAACTAATATTCAATTTAAAGAAAAAAAAACATTTTTTTTAAACAAAAACAAATAAGGAGGGTAACTGTTATTTAAAACGTAGTAAGTAATAATTGTACTAATTTAGTCCCTGATCTGCATGGCCATGCGTGTTACTCACTTTTTTCCAAAGTCTTGCACAGCTTCATATAATTACTAAATTCATTGGGTTCCATGATTAAAATAGTAATTCCTTGCTTCGAGGCTCTGGCAGTGCGCCCTGATCTGTGCACGTAACTTTCACTGGTCCTAGGTGTTTGATAATGTAAAACATGATCAATTTTTGGTATGTCCAGCCCTCTAGCGGCTACATCGGTGGCAATTAATATACTATTCTCAGTATCCCTGAATCTAATAGAAAAATAAGGAAAATAATAAACCAATAATTTAATTTTTTTAAAAGTTGTTTTCATTACTATTAGTTTTAGTCATCTGTAGAAATATTATTTGCTAAAGGGAACTATATAATAGTTATTTGTGCTAAAAGTGAGTTATTATTTTGTGAGAAGAGCAGTTTTCCTTAGAAACTTTCCTGGCAGATGGATTGATCGTGGAAGTGTATTTTCATGGCCACCAAAATCTCCAGACTTGACTTGTTTAGATTTTTATTTATGAGGTCGAATTAAAGATATTGTTTTTGCCACCAGTCAGTACTACTCGGCAAAACATCCTGCATCGAAAATGACGGAGGACAGTTTGACTATCATTGTCAATAATGTTTTTCGCAAATTAGATGTTTCCTGTTTTGTTGTTTAATTTATCACTAAGATGCTAAAGGTAATATTGGCACTTTGAATACGTAGAATAATCATTAGTCAATAGTTAAATAAGGTAATTATTATTATCAGTATTTTAATAATCAAAGGCACGCCTATCTATACTTCTAACTTTTGTGGTCAATATCTTTGGTTAGAAACACGTTAGAGAGCTACGGTTTTGACTGAGGTTTAGAGCTTTTCATTCTTTATTTTTTTTTCTAAAAATAGTTGTATCATTCAATTTGATTTTTTTTAAAGCACTTTATTTGTTCATATTTCAGAAAACTCCCTCAGCTGAGCGGATAAAGGAAAAAAACTCTATCCAATAAGACCAAATTTGTTAAAATCCGTTTAGCCAGTTCGGTGACAGTGGAAAATAAATATAGCGATATTCTCTCCTGTAGTTATGAACTCTCAACGACTAACCTTTCTAAATTTTTTAGCCTTTGTCTTTGTTGCATACTCGCATGTAGTGGTAAAGGATTGCAGTCTAATAAGGTTAGAAGAGTTGTCAGTCTCTTTACACAACCAATCGAATTGCAGAAAATTAAGGTCCTCCCAGGATGTTTTTTCAAAAAGTAATAAACATAATGATCTTTTTCATTGATTGCACAAGTTATCCGGCATTCAGTTAGAGTTCCAGATGTGCCTAAAAATAAAATAAGATTTTTCTACTTTAACGTCACTGTTATTTCACTACCGAGCGTAAATAATCTATAATACATAGTTATATAGAGTGGTTCACCTCCAGACTGCCCATGGGAAATCCTATGTAAATTTTCCCACCCTCAAATATCGGCTCCACTATTAAGTTAACATCAAAATTGTAGTATCCTTTTTTAAGGTCCTTGTATGATGGACTCGCATACCTAATGTTATTATTTTCTAATAAGTTAATAAAGTTATTTACAAAAACTCTTTGTAAAATTCTTAAGAAGTAAATAAGGCTGTGATACATACCTCAATGATATATTACCGTGCGAGCAAAAATTATTTGCATCAAAGGGCTTGGATTAAAAAACGTAGGGCTTGGTTTAGATCACAACGATATGGGGACGATATATCTAACCAAATCTAGGTTAAAATTTTGTCAAATTCATATTATGACATGATATGCCAAACTAATGAGTACCTAATAAAATAAGTAGACAAATACAAATTTATTTTTGTTGTTTACAAAATTAACAAAGTAAGAATATACAGAAAGAAAAAGAAAAATAATTACATAAATTGCTGAAATTTGCCACCGCCAAGCTCCAAGCATAAATTCACACATCTCTTCATATTTTCAAGTAATTGCTCCACAAATGGATTCAAAATATTGTCTCTATACCGCTGTGCTGTAACTGTGTCATGGAAAAAAATAGGACCAACAATTCTTCTTCGGGAGACAGCTAAGCAGACACCAATTTTTTGAGGGCGCAATGTGGACTCTACAAAAAAATGGGGATTTTCACAACTCCACATGCGTGGATTCTGAGAATTCACATAACCGGAGAGGTGGAACCAGGCTTCATCCGAAAAAAATGTCAGGTCTAATAAATCATTTCTTTCCAATAAATTTTGGGTAAACCATTGAGAGTAATTCCTGCTTCTTTCAAAATCTGCGGCTTGTATTTCTTGGAATACTTGCACACTATAAGGAAATAAATTTAGCTGCTTCTTAAGACTAGTCCTGCATGTTCCATAAGATCTTCCCACTTCTTGGGGCAGGCTTCTTATACAATTTGTTGGCGTATTTTGCATTATTTCACGAACGTTTGCAATAAGTTCTTCTGTTCTTACAGATGGTCTTCCTGCTCCTTTTTTGTGCTGCACAGGACCTGTTTTCCTAAACACAGCCACGGTTCTTTTCAGGCAATGATAAAAATCCCCAGCAATAAAAGCGACGTTAGGAAAATGTTCGTGAACACAAACCCAGATTGTATTACCACTCACCATTTACTCTAACCCCGTTTCGAAAATACGCTTCAACCATGAATGTTTTGTGCTGTTCCGTAAAGCCCATTGTGTGAATTGTTCAAGAAATTGGAAAAATTAGCGATGAATCAAATTACTTGTAACGACTGTCAAAGATGACGGAATAACTGATTGATTGTTAATTCAGGTAGTTACTGACACCCAACAGGTATTAAGCTCTACGGCTAAGCATTACGTCCTTAGATGCACGGCCTTCTTTGATGCAAATACTTTTTGCTTGCACGGTAGATTTTATTTAAATTTTGTGTAAAAGAAAGAAAAAATAAATAAATCTACGCAAATTAGGTTATAGGTTGGCAAGCATGTTGATACTCCCACCTTAATACTGGTGTGTGTATGTATCATTTTCTAAATAACTTTTAATAGGGAACTTGACAAAAATTTGAAATGGGGAAAAAATTCTATAAATCATAAGTATATATTGTCATAAAACACGTGGCATTAAAAAAACAACATAATATTTCGTCCCAAAAGACCGCTAGCAAGATTTAAAAATGCCCCAAAATTCAAATTATCACAAGCGGGTACAAACGGGTCGTGACGTTAAGAAGTATAATTCGTGTGTGACATCCACGAAATAGGTTATAGGTTGGCAATAAATTGAACGACGTTGATAATTCTACCTTAAAACAACAATATAATAGCAATAACACACGGCAATCCAAATGCAAACTCGGTAGCTCGGCCACCGGTCAGGATGACGGATGACGGAAAGTCATACTTCCTGACGTCATCGGGCTTGGCGCGCTTAAAAGGTCGTTTGAAATGCTTTTGACACGCGCGAAACTTTAAAGAATTTTTACCAAGTTATTACTGATTTTTAAGGAGTAATAATTGGGGAATATTTTTTTAGGCCTAACTAAATCATATTATTGAAAAAAAAAATTGGAAAGTTCCCTATTGGCTTAATAGAAAATATGTAGTAACATTTGGTGTGCGGGTCCATAACACTAGGACCCTCAAAAAGTCTAATACAATTTTGAAGTAAAGTTAATAGGGGAGCCAATACTTATGGGTAGGAAAAGATACATGGATGTCCTATGACCAGTCTAGCGGTGCACCACCCGGTATTTATATATCTAAAATTATAACTTTTCGCGCACGACTGTAGTCGGTCAGCATGCGTTAGAAGCCACATTTTTTTATGAGTCTTACGAAATAAAAATTTAAAACAACGTTAATTCTTCTTTAAATTTATAGACCAGGGCTGAAGTCTTTGAAAATGGTAAAAAGTGAAAAAAAATAATAGTAGGATAAAACCCATTGGAAAAGGAAGAGAATAATTAAAGGAAAAATAATTTAAGGGTAGAAAGTAGAAAACGATTTATCTCGATTTCCGGCAAAACTACGAGTCCTATGGAAAAACGTTAAATGGCAAAGTTGTAGGTAATAAAAAGGTCTACAACTTTTATATTTATACTTTTTTCACATAACCTTAAAATTTATGTGAAAAATTCAAATAACCAAGTTTTTGGTTTTTTATTTTTATCTTTTACAAAAAATTATTTTTTTTTCACGAAATTTGGTGAAAACTTACCTTTTTATGTCCCAAACACGCTGTACTTTTTTTGATTTAAAATATTTATTTTTTCACCTTATTTTGACTTAATATCGAAAAAGCACCCTAATTTTCAATCGAAAATTCTCACGTCAAAATATCTGTTTTTTTTTTTTAAAAGTCGGTCGGCTTTTTGTTCGTTGAAATCTCTACTTTCTGATGGTGTAAAAAAATATATACATTACTGTGGTAAATGTTTTCAAAAAATGCAAAGAAACAAAAAAACTTGAATCCGAATTTTTTTTTAAAATCATCATGTACAATTTTGAGCTATTTATTAAAATTTATACTTTACTTACTCGAAAAACGTAAGATTCCATGTTACATTGATAAACAAAAAATTGCAAGTCGAAATATACTACTATAATTAACAACCAAATAAGTTAATAAAGTTAATATTTAATAAGACGTTCATTTCTTTGCATTTTTTAAGAACATTTAACATAGTAATGTATATTTTTTACACCATCAGAAAGTAGAGATTTCAAGGAACAAAAAACCTACCGACTTTTTAAAAAAGCAGATATTTTGACGTGAGAATTTTCGATTGAAAATTAGGGTGCTTTTTCGATATTAAGTCAAAATAAGGTGAAAAAATAAATATTTTAAATCAAAAAAATTAGTGTGTTTGGGACATAAAAAGGTAAGTTTTAAATTTTTTTTTGTAAAAGATAAAAATAAAAAACCAAAAACTTGGTTATTTGAATTTTTCACATAAATTTTGAGGTTATGTGAAAAAAGTGTAAATATAAAAGTTGTAGATCTTTTTATTACCTACAACTTTGCCATTCAACGTTTTTTCATAGGACTTGTAGTTTTGCCGGAAATCGAGATAAATCGTTTTCTACCCTTAAAAACTCACCCCCTTCCACTTCCCGACCTCGGATTGTCCGTAAATTATTTTTCCTTTCATTTTTATTATATTATCTTCCTTTTCCAATGGGTTTCATCCTACTATTATTTTTTTTTGGTTTCAAAAATTATCGACCCAGGTCTACTAATTAAAATTTTATTTTAAAATTTTAAAAACCGAAACGGTAACATTTTTTATTTTCTGTTACTCTATGCGGTAGGGTCAAAATTTAGTGAAAACAACACCATTCTTTTTCGAAAAAAAAATAAAAACTTATAAATCTTTTTAAAAGTAGAAACCCCATTAATCAATAAGAATTGTCAACTTACAAGAGCATTCTTGATTGAAATATAACCAGATATACCTATATATTTTTTCTTACCAGTTCCCTGAGACAAATCCACTACTTTGGGGTTGACAATACCTAGAGTATCAACAATCTTCTGGAGTTTTTGTTCCGACGACATATCACTCAACTTCTTTCCCTTTATTTTATTTTTATTCATCAAATGTTTTGGAATATCGTGAATCATAGTTAACGTAGCAGAAAATACGAAATTCTGTCTTGCTTTCTTCTTTTTTTCATTATCGTTTATTCTTTCGAGTAATTCATGTAGCTCCTTGAAATGACCTCTTTCCAGCATCCTGTCTGTTTCATCTATTGCCAAAAACCTATTAAAAAATTATGGTGGTTAATAAATATTAAAAAACTCAATGGGTTATTGTCACGAGAAAAGAAGCCCATTTGTCTACTATAATGTGGCACTTATAAATATAGAATTTTCAAAAATACCTTGCATTTATTAACTACATGTCTGTAGCATAAAAGGCAATTTTTATTACCTACCTAATATTGTCTACTTGTGATAGATGTTCATTGCCCTGCTGAATTAATTCCCACAAGCGGCCAGGTGTACCAACAACTATTTCTGGACCTTTACTTAGAAGTCGTTCCTGTTTTACTGCAGCCATACCTCCTACAACTACAGCAATATCCACACCTAGTAAAAAATATTGTTGGTTAAGTTTCTTTTTACGCCTGAAATTATCATCAATGATTTTGATTGAAAAGCTGGAAGAAATTAGTCACGCCTTGGTTTTTTAAATTTCTCTAATAATTACATAGAAATAAAATTTTTAAAACTTTAAAAAATTACCTATACCGGGTGTTTCTCAAAAGACGTTCACCCCTATAACTTTTGTATAATTATATAGTTATATTGAAATGAAATTTTGAGAATATGCATAAGAGAAGAGTGCTACAAATTAATTAAATCTGTTAATTTATAGTCAAGTAGTATATGAAAATTAAAATTATATCATAATAATTGAACCGATTGAAAACCACTCGCTCAGGAACGCTTGTTTATATAAAGTACAACTTAAAGCTGTTAAGTGGCAGTGGAAATAAAAAAAATGGAAATTCGGAGGAACCAGCGCTAAAATTCAGTAGTGAGGATGAAACGAGTGAATCAGATTCTGAAGAACATAAAGGCAATGCTGGGGTGAGTTGAGTGACGACGATGATGTACCTTGTTCGAAGCTATCAACCAAGGCCAGTACTGACAGCAATTTCTCATTTCATCATTAATCAGTCACTCACTCATTACTTCATTAGTAACTTAGTATTGTTAGATTAATATTATACATAATATTTATGTGTAATTTTTGTGTTTTTTGTACCTCAGAATGGTTTCTTTATTTTTTGTTAGCTGTTTTTTTAATAAAGACACGTTTCTATGTAATTCCTCATGGCTTCATTTCTTTTGACAAAACTGAGGAATTTGACCGGGGCTTGGTCAATTGACTGGTCAATTGACCACAAAAGATTTTGACGGTCAAAATCCCAACCCTAGTTTTAGTTTTACTAGAAATGAACAAATTGATATGCTCCTAATTTTTGGCGTTACCAGAAAAATTCTTCTGAAGCCGCAAGATTGTATGTATTGTATGTTTTATAAAATCATGACATTACGACTTTAAATTAAAGCCATAATAATGCTTTTCAAAACCATTCCATTGATTTTCAAAGTCGCCTTTATATTTCTTTAGAAAAGACAGGGCAATAATGCATAACGCTTTTAAATTTGCGATTGGGACTTAGGGCAAATTTTTTTGTGTCAATTTTAAAATAGCATAGGAGTGCATGGTATCAAATTGTTGGAAAAATAAATGCTCGTTTTAAATATATCCTAGTGAACTACCATCGTTCCATTTGGAAAAAAAAACGTGAAGAAAACAAAATTTCATTTTTTAAACGCTTCTGAAACTTAGAAAGTCAATTATTATGATAAAATTTTAATTTTCATATACTACTTGACTATAAATTAACAGGTTTAATTAATTTGTAGCACTCTAGATTGAAAATAAAAAATAAACATAAAAATGTTATAACACGTCAAAAAATGTTTTGAACATTGATTCGGTGTTTAATGTGAAGGTGTATTTGTCGGTAAAACAAACATGGCGTAAGAATTTCCTATCGTTATTTACCCCTTCCATAACTACTACCTCGGCACTGGGGTATTCTGTACCTGGGACACACCGTATCAATCTTTTTTTTTTTATAAAAAAGACAACAACTTTAAAGTTAATAACAGTGTCTAAACATTTTTCCAAAAAAAAAAATGGATTTACCGATTCCAAGTTACAAACTGACACTATAATATATCACATACCTGTATATTTTGCAATACTTATTAGATGGGTTTTAACTTGCATGGCTAATTCTCTTGTAGGAGTTAAGATGAGAGCATATAAAGGTTTCCTGATGTAATTTTCCTTTATTTTATGCGACTTGACAAACCCAGTATCTAAAAATAAAATATTTATAATACCAAATGGTGCACCACCAGATTGGCCATGAAAAATCCCACAGACTTCTAAAATCCACCAACAGATGTATCTATTTTTCATGTAGTACCACTACATTGTTATTTTTTCTTGAATACTGTAAATTATTTTGAAACTAATAAACAATAAGTCTAGTAACATTTGACACCATCAAAATTATTACTGGTGGTTTCATTGAATTCTAGGAACAGTTTTTCTAAAATAACTTTTAAATAGCTGTTTAGAAAATTTGGTGTGCGGGTTTATCATACTAGACTGGGTACATATCGCTAATCGTCAGCCGAGAGTACATCTAATATTAGTACTAAAAAAAATTTACAAAAATTTACAATAAAAAATACTTTTCTTTCCTTTTTTTCCATTTTTTATTTTTTTATATTATTTTTTTTCCTCACCTTCCTGCGGAACGTGAAGGGGAAACATATCGCCAATTTGTCATTATAACAACTGACCAAAACTAGACAATGGTGCAAAATTTCCGTTTTCTCGTATAGATAGGTAGTTTTCGGAGACGGCGCCGTATAGTGCGTGCGTCCCATTTCCAATGCCGCCTCGCTCGATTCGCTACGACTTTTCGTTACGGAGATATATGATATTTAATATTATGATATTGATATTTATAGGTGCTCTTTAAACTCGCAATGTGGGATATACTTTCCATATTTGCTCTATAAAAATATACATTAAAGCTATCAATTATCAGCTAATAAATTTGTAGAAATATTATTGTGCCGAGCCCTTCGGGCACGGCACTGTTCTAGTTCGTTCGTTTAATAATACGACAGCTGTTACTTTGACAGGTAAGTGTCATTTTTTTTAGCTTTTTCGTAGCAAGGGTTATAGCTGTAAAAATCTTAAATTAAAAAAAAATTCAGTACCTAAATAACAAAGTTTTATACGACAGCTGTCAAATTTTGAAAGGTAATTGTCAATTATTTTTTAGCTTTTTTGTAGCGAGGGTTATAGCTGTAATAATCCTAAATTAAAAAATTTTTCAGTACCAAAATAACAAAGTTCTATACGACAGCTGTCAAATTATGACAGGCGGGTGTAAATTTTTTAAATCTTTTTTCATATAGAGGATTATAGCTGTACAAATCCGAAATTTAAAAATTTTTCAGTGATTAAATAACAAAGTTCCATACGACAGCTGTCAAATTTTGACAGGTAAGTGTCAATTTTTTAAAAGTTTTTTCGTAACGAGGATTATAGCTGTAAGAATCCCAAATTGAAAAAATTTTCAGTACCTAAATAACAAAGTTCTATACGATAGCTGTCAAATTTTGGCAGTTAAGTGTCAATTTTTTTTTAGCTTTTTCGTAGCGAGAGTTATAGCTGTAAGAGTCCGAAATTATAGAATTATCAGGTCCCTAAATAACAAAGTTCTATACGATAGCTGTCAAATTTTGACAGGTAAGTGTCAATTTTTTTTTAGATTTTTTGTAACGAGGGTTATAGCTGTAAGAATCCTAAATTTAAAAATTTGTCAGTACCTAAATAACACAGTTTTATACGATAGCTGTCAAATTTTGACAGGTAAGTGTCAATTTTTTTTTAGATTTTTTGTAACGAGGGTTATAGCTGTAAGAATCCTAAATTAAAAAATTTCTCAGTTCCTAAATAACAAAGTTCTATACGACAGCTGTCATTTTGACAGGTAAATATCAATTTTTTTTAAGCTTTTCTTGTATCTAGGATTATAGCTGTAAGAATCCGAAATTTAAAAAAATTTCAGTACCTAAATAACAAAGTTCTATACTACAGCTGTCAGATTTTGACAGGTAAGTGTAATTTTTTTTTAGCTTTTTCGTATAGATTATTATAGCTGTAAGAATCCAAAATTTAAAAAAATTTCAGTACCTAAATAACGACATTAAAAAAAAACTTTAAAAAAAAGAAAAAAAACACTGGGGTTTGAACCCTCGACCTTCGTCTCCAAAATCAACAGTCTTTAGTACTACGCCACCGAAGCTTACAGATTGATTTGTGGTAAATAGGATATTAATGACGTATTCGATATTACATAGAACGTTGAGTATTGAAGATACACACAAATAATACACTTTTTTCAATTATTTTTGGTCAACCGCAAAGAAAAAGGTCCAAGACAGGTGTTTCATACATTAAATACTCTCCAAATATTATAAAAACTATAAAAACTGAAGTTAATTTGCCTCCTGCAAGCCATTTTTATTATTACAAGTACGGGATAAATGCGATATTTTCCCCCTTATTTTTGGTCAAACGAAAAAGATAAAGGTTCAAGGTAGGTATTTCCCACAAAAGACGTAGTCTAAATGGTCTTATTCCTCTAAAAAATCAATTTGGAAATCGCATTTTTCACCTATTTTTGACAGTTGGTATAAAAGTTAAAGTTCAGGAAAACGCACGTGGTAAAACCATGGCCAACTTTTTCTAAATCGAATGGTGTTAGAATTTGAAAATTGTGCCTGTTTCCGCACCCAAAAAAGCAACTTTGCTCAAATTTGCTAATATATTTTGATAAGTTTGGACATGCAGGAATATTGAGAAGTAATCAGCGCATATTTTGAGAAAAAAATAAAACGGTTTTGTTAAAAATTGAATAAGCTACAGTCGATATAGTAAAACCTCTGGTGAAGGAACCTATAAAAAAATCATAAATTAATTTTTTTGAGCCACAAAATATGTTTTCCCAAAGATCGCTTATAATACAAATTAAAGCTTCTTTATCCGTTGAAATAGTGTACCAAGAAAAAATTCAAAATGTTATATATTATAGACACTTGCAGAATTATTTAAGCAAACCAGTGCAACGCCAACAGAAATTACGGGAAAAAGTTCATAAGCTGCCGTTTTTTCCGTATTAAAGATAAAAAAACGAAAAAATATCTCTTAAATACAATTTGACGGCTCTATCCGCTAAAGTATACAACGTTTCAATCAAAAATCGTTTTCCGTACGAAAAAAAATAAACGGAATAAAAACGGAGAAAAAAATCACGCCTTACACTGTGGTTTCCAGTTTCTTACCATTTTCGGCAATTTCCATTCCAGTTAGGTATAGAACGATATATTGGAAAAAGGTAGATTTTGAGATGGCCTAACCGATTATCCAAACCGCATGTCGATTGGATGCAACCAATTCGACTTATTAGCGATCCAAGAGGTACCATTTTCGACCAAATTTTGACTTTGAAAAAATCAAAAAAATTATCGATCGCGCTCACAAACAATAGGGTTCTGTAGCCCACGGTCGTCTACGCGTCGAAAAAGTTTAAATCGAAAAAACTAATTTTTGTGGCCTGTATTGAATGCCAACGAGATCCCGATATTTCTCGACTTTAAAAATTAATAACTTTTTTCCGGCACACCCTGTATATTCCAAATTTTTACACAACGTATCCCCACTATTCCTCTCTAAACCAAAAAGTTTCAATCGTCCCACTCTAACCGTTTCTGAGAAAAAAAATCGCAAATGTGAAAATGTCGAAAGAGACGACGGCGGCGGCGGCGGCGGCGGCGACAACATACATACATTTTTTTCACCGAAGCGCCGTATAACATATCGCGATGTAGCGCGATATGTAACAAGGACCTTCAAAAAAGTCCAAACCATTTTAATGTTGAACTAATAGGGGAACCAATATTTCAGGATAGCAATGGGATCTCCCATGGTAAGTCTGGTGGTGCACTACCCGGCCAGGGCTGGCAGAATACAGTTTGTTTCGGCATTTACAAGTGTACGCGTGTGCACGTATATAAAAGTAACAATTATTAAGTTAACAAACCTTGTGGCAATTTGAGTATCCTCATATCAGCTACGAAGTGAGAACGAAATCCGATAACACAACACGTTGCAGTCTATTCCTCTTCGACTTAAAAATGTATCCTCACTAAGAATCAGTGTACAGGATTATGCTAATTTAAATGTAATCAGCTGATTGATGTTTCGCATTCCTGATGTAAGACAAGGCCGTACTTTTAATAGACCCACTATACAGTAGGGATGCATAGTTTAGTGATTGATGTAAGGCGCGAAGACAATAATAAATTTTTTGTGCGGCCTAATCGTTACTGTTTCCGGTAATGAATGAGCCGCTACTGACATATATTTTGAAATAACAGTACAGTTAAAAGTTTTTCATATTTATAATCTATGATAGATATATACGTTCTACTTATTACTGTATAATGGTTTCGCCACAGAATTATTTGTTTAAAATACAAAAGTGTAACAATTTTTTTTCCTACCATGTTGGTCTAAACTAGTACTCAGGTGGTCGTCTGATTCTTCATCTGATTCTTCTTTGTCTACTTGCTGTCCATCTTTATCCTTTAACTGTAGAATTCCAGTTAAAATGGGTAAACCAAATGCCAAGGTCTTACCACTTCCAGTTTCTGCAGCTCCAAGAATATCCCTTCTTCCTAAAAAAGTCTTGAAATTTTATAAGTTATTTTACACTACTATACCTATACCTACTTCTTCAAGAAGACACATTTTTTTAAAATTTATTTAAGAAAATATGTCGGTCATGTTTTGATCATCTTAACTCTTCAGTTATCTAAAACAATATATTTGTTGGGTTTTAACTAATCAGATCACTTTAACTGACAATTGATTCAACATCCAAGTTGCCTGATTAGTTAATCAATAATTAAGCTAACAGGACCACTGTGATTATGAGCAAATCCTATCTGCCAATGCCATTTATGTGGCAGTCAAAGTTAATAGTTTTTAATTATTGTTTAAAGTACTTGTGCAACCCACCATCAGGGCCCGTTCTAGCAATAACGTCACCCTGAGCAAAACAAAAAATTACCGCCTTTTTTATAACCTTGTAAATAATTTGAAGAGGGCAATTTTTTCTAGTTTAAAAAAACAAAACACTTATCATAGGTCAGGTTGCCAGATCTGTTCTAGGTCAAAACGGGATTGAAGCTAAAAAAGAAGCAATAATAGGGGATCAGCAGAAAAAAATGGGACATATTTCTAACATATTAAAACTTTTAAAATGAGATATAAAAAGGTACCCATTAATCCGGCATACTTAATATTTACTTGCCGACCGCGTAACTTTAAGCTAAAAAAACATAAGATTTTTAACATTGGGCGAAAAATGCATTTTTGTGACATACCTAAATACCTACCTATATTTATTATATTACGTTTTTTATTTAACAAAGTTTCTAATTTAAATTATTTTCGAGTAGCATGGCGTATGCTGCTCCTTTGATGACTGGTGCAAAACGAGATAATTCTGATTTTTTTTTGTTAGTGGTAGTATGTGCTTTGTTAAGTATTAAAGTAGTAAAAGGGGCGCCAGGTCAAAAGTAGCGGGGGGGGGGACAATTGCCCCGTTCGCCCCCCTGTGGCTACGCGACTGAACAAGATCGATTTCTAACTGCAGCATTTCTACTATGTCGGTTAAACTTGGAATAGAACAATAATTAATGTAAAATAAATTGGGAATGGATTTAAAAGTTAAAATTTTTTAAAGTTTCGTGTCAAGTGCCAAAAACGGGACAAATGGCGTCCCGTTATAGCTTGCACGGAACGCGGGACATAGCATTGAAAAACAGGACAATCCCGCAAATACTGAACCTCTGGCAGCCCTAATCATAGGTAGGTATTTTCATTGAAAAAACATACATTTTTTGTGTATCGCTTATCTATTGCGCACAAAAACATTCTAAGTAAATATTAATTTAAAAAAATAAAAAAAATTATTCAATCTAACGAAATGTCATCAGATCAGCTGTGTTTATTTTACCTCCCTAAACTCTTCTCCCTTCTCCCTTTTATTTTATATATTTTAGACAGGTGCCAACAAGCTCTCCCTTTGCCGCGATGAAAAATAAACCACCCGCAAAATTGTTTGATATTATTATGATGTTAACAAGAAAAGGGATCTGTCGAAACTGCCATTGTTTAGAAAACAAGAGGGTAAAATAAAGGAAATTAAGTTTTTTAACTGGGAATATGTAATGGTTCAAAGTTCAAATATACATAGGTAGACAAAACGGGGATTTATGGTCTCTGCGATTTTTAGGTTTGTATATTTTTGTGTGAAAAATTTTAATTTGCCGCCCTGGGCAAGGACCCAGGTTGCCCCACCCCCCCTAGAGAGGGCCCAGACCAACATTAGTCTCCTTGACAAAGGAATTTCGGAATTTATTTTTAGTTAGGACTAGTGATGAGATGTTTTCTAAGCTTTTTATTACAAAATAGAGATAAAATATCAAAAATACTATAAAAATGTTATAGAGGACTGATAACGACGCAAGTTGTTGAACGTAGGTAAGAACGGGTATAAAAACGAATGTTTAAAGTTACAATAAGCCCTTTTCAGTAAAGAGTAGTAAAGTTTATGTCATGCAAAAATATCAAAATTTCTGTCTCGTCAGGGTTCAGCCTATTTCTCTTCGCTGAGTTTACAGTCCCCACCTCGAAATAATTTTAAAAAACAGAACTGGTTGATATTTATCGGTGTCTGCCAAAAATTCATATCAGTTGATCACAAGGGGTAATTCACTGGCGAAAATGGTGTACAACTTCTAGAAAATACGAGGAAAATGCAGAAAACACAGAAAATACGAAGAAAATACAGAAAATACGAGAAAAATACAGGCAATATAAGGAAAATATAGAAAATACGCGCGGCAATCAATTTGGCAATGACGCTGCCGGGTTTTCGACGGTTTTAATGATGGGAATAATAACCGACTTAAGATGAAGAACAACGCTGCTTAGTTTGACTTCTAAAAAAAAAAAAAAAGGTTTTTTGGCGAAAATGGTGTGCAAGTTCTAGAAATTACCAGGAAAATACGAGAAAATACAAGGAAAATACGAGAAAATACAAGGAAAATACGAGAAAAATTAAGAAAATACAAGGAAAATACGAAGAAAATTCAGAAAATTCGGCAATATGGAAAATGGTGTACATTTTTCTCAGTGAATTACCCCTCGGTTGATCACTAGTCAGGACTAGTGGCGCATTCGCCATTTAATTTTTTATCAGTATTTTATTACTTTTTCATTTTATTAAAAGCGGCCAAATACTGATTTTTGAGGAGCAGTACTTACCTACTGTTTTAAGTTTTAAAAAAATTGATTAATAAATTAGTAAAAGTAAAAAACGAGATTTAGTCAAATTTGCCCTAATTTATTTTTCTGTTTTCATTACTTTATAAATTCAAACTTTTAAACCTGAGGTAATTGGGCTCCCAGGATGGGTATTTGACCGATTTTTGGATTAAAAGAAAAAACAAATATTTGTAACAAGTTGGTATACCTAGGTATGTTTGCTACAAGTCATTTTCTCTCAATTTAACCAAAGCAATTTTCATTACCTTTTCGACCTCTAGCAAGTAAGTGTGGGCAACAAAATTCTGTCAGTGTAACTACCACCGTTTTTGGAACACCCAATTACTTACCTAAAATTGCTGATGGCAATGTATATGCTTGTATTTCTGTGGGTTGTTCAAAGCCATTTTCTTGTAATGATTTTAAAATTGAACTAGGAAGAGCATATCCTCCCCAAGCTTGCGAATTTTTAAAGTTTGCTTCTTCTGTAATTTGACTCGATTCAGAAAGATTTTCTTCATTTTGTTCTGTACTTCCTTTTTTAGAAGGTGAAAGTGATGCCTCAAAATCATATACCTCTACTCCTTCGTTGTCAGCATTATTTTCTATTGTTTTTAGTCTTTTTTTATTTTTATTTGATACCTTATTTTTCACTCGTTTCTAAAAATAAGTATAATTTTATAAGACCATGGTTCTTGGTTATGGACAGTCTGATGATGAGACTTGCAGAAGCCGGCATCTACGTGCAGGATTACGCGGACGACAGACTCATTCTTGTAACGGGCAATTTATGAACCTGTCTGCAAGCATCAGCAAGACAAAAATGATTCTGTTTACAAAACGAATATAGAAGAGTTCAGAGCACCATAGATGTTCGGAAAACCTCTTAATTTGGTACAAGAAGTAAAATACTTAGGAGTAACGTTAGACCGCAAGCTGTCATGGGGACCGCACGTTGACAAAGTTCTAAGCAACGACGACAGCAACCTATTGGCAGCTAAAACGCTTTGTGGGGTTAAACCCTCGTGTAATGAGATGGCTCTATACGGCGGTCGCATATGGCTCCGTAACTTACTACTTACCGTTTTCGAAGACAGAGCTGTACCTAAATCATAATCAGTACATTCTTCAATGCCTACAAGTCCCTCAGCGAAAGGATTTGAAAAAACTGATCCGTCCAATTTAACGGGTTTCCACTCATAAGACATAATAGATATCTTTACAAAAATTACCTTTCTGTGCACTATAATAATAATTATTTATCTTTTACCACACTTTATTTTGGGGTTAACTCACAGAACTTAGCGAAAAACATGGTAGGTGAAATGCACGGAAGGAACGCTTCGCGAATTTCAGTGCATCGGATCTACGGCACAGAGGAATAATAGGTCGATTTTGTAGGCCAAAATAGGAATGTTCCTATCATGGCCGTCTACGATGTACGTGAATCGATACTCACGATCACGGAGTTTGGTTTTTCATGAATTTTAGGTCTTTGATCGAAATTTCCTTTTGGATAAATAATTCGTTACTTCTTCGTTTTATCCAAAAGTCGGCCAAATACGCTCCTCTTTGGAGTACAATTAAGGTAAAACCGAGGGATATGACGCACGTTTGGAAATGTTTCAATTTCTCAGTTATCATTCACAAATTTCCCATATAGTTTGCATTTGTATCTACCTGCAATCTAATGTATCATAAACAGGAAGTGTGTTGGTGATTCTAATTGTGCTAACTATTATTAATTAAATTGTTTATGAAAATTGAATTTTGCGTCATATCCCCGACGGGGTTGGGGATATGAGTTTAGGGGGGCTAGGGATATTATTGCTTATGGCAGTTTATATGCAATTTTAAAAATTTAAAATTTTTTGATTGTTTCCGTGTGAATGACTGATTCATCTTTTGCTTGCGGGAAAATAAACTGCAATTTTCCCCTCTTCATAAAATTAACAGCTACTTCTTGGTTTTCACATTTTGTAACAATACCAATGTAGTACAACGGCTTTACCTTTCCGACGAACTGTACTAAAACTAGGGATATGACGCGCGCGTCATATCACTAGTTATCCACGATTTTATTTACAAAAATAAAAAATCATAACAAAGACAAAGCGACTAAGTCGGCTATAGGTACATACTATTAATTTTAGAAGTAGTATTTTATGCTATAGAATTTATAAAAACAATTAAAAATCTAGAAGGAGAGACCTAATACAGAGCTTTAAAAATAACGCTATAAAACTTTTGGAGGTGTTCACCTGATTTAGATGACGAAAATGCGTGTACTCTTGAAAACAACTGATTCAACACTGATGGCCACAAAACACCAACTAAGAGAAACATTATTTGCATGTTAATTGAACGAAACGGGAATGACGTTTAACAGATCGCCATCTTAGGTGGCAGGGGGTGAATAAGGCAGGGGAACGCTGAATTTTAATTGCAGGTTAGTAAATTAATTTTTTAATGTTTGTTTACTTTGCTTTTTAATTTTCTGAGAAAAATTATGTTTATTCTACACGATTAAAAACAGCAAAGCAAACAACATTAAAAAAATTAATTTACTACAAAAAACAATAAGACTTCTAGAAAAAAAAAACGACCATATTTTGTTTATAATTTATTTCAATTTTAGATCAAAAAAGATCTGAACGCAGAAGGCACAACTTCCAATGAGTCTAACACAAGACAAATTTCTAATAACTATATGAACTTCTGGTACGAACTAGTTACGGAACACTGTACTATCAAAGATAAAAAAAAGTTTCCTAAGGGATTAAAGGTGGTATTCAGAGTCGCGGGGCGGCTTCCTGGGCCTGTATAAAAATATAAGCCAAGGAAGCATCTAAGGTGTCCACCAGTGATTCTTATATCACCCACTGTTGCCATTGCTGGGGAAATTTCCCTAAATCTGGGGAAAATCTGCAATCAGTAGGGAAAAAGGGAAATTCTCTATAATTTAGGGAATTTTTATTCTTTTTTGATTTTGTGATATTTGTAAAAAATGTATTAAGTAATCACATCCCAGGCCTCCGTTCGCTGGTATTTTAAGAGGAATCACACAAGAGGAACCAGTCATTTTTTGAAACGAGCCGCATGGCATTCATAAATGACCAATCACTGACAAAGTAGCTAGTTGCTTAACGGAACTGGCGACCTTTTTTTTTTTTTTAGAAGCAAAAAATATTGAAGGGAATAAAAAAAAACGGTTTTTGACTACTTTGCCGTTTTTTACTCGAATACTCGGAGGAAGTCGATTATTAAAATAACCTGATTTTTCCCATCACTACTTTTTTCTTCAAATTAAAACATCTGGGGAAAATCTGGGGAATTTTTAAGAAATTATCTGGGGAAAAAAAAAGTTTGGACCTGGCAACACTGATATCACCCTTAGTAGGTACAAGTTTAGAGTGACAGTGGTGTCGCTCGACGGCTTCCTTGCCTATGCTTTTCTATAGACCGAGGAGTTTTGTTGAAATTAGGAAAAAGTTGTATAAATAACCAAAATTTTAAAGTTATGGGTTAAAAGGATGTAACGTAGCAATTAAGTAAATGTGACGAGTCGTCAAAAGCAATCTGTAAAAACATGGTAGTTATCGTGTTACCAATCAGGTCATAATTTAATAGATATGATTTGGTTTTGGTACTTCCTTTGGTAGTTAAACTTGATCTAAGACAATTGAATATTATATAACCATTGACAAAGAGATTAATGCATTAGATCTATACATCAGGATATATACATGTAGTATAATAGAAAAAGTTCCGTATGCCCAAAAGAGCATCAATTTTGTGTAGCATTCATAGAACGCTTTCAGGAACATTTATTAAACTATAATGCAGAGTTGTCTTACGGCGCCTTCTTTGGTATATACAAAAGCATAGACCCAGGATACCTTCAAGGTGTCCTCAAACGACTCTTAACAAAATACATTTTTACTTAATTTAGAAAGTAGGAATGTCACTAAATGCTTGGTCTGGGAAAAACCGAAAGTAACCTTGCAAGGGCGAAACTTTTAATATCATATCTATGTCAAAATTTAATAAACTAAAATTAACTTCACAAAATCACAAAAAAATAAAACATTTTCACGACGCGATCTAAAAAAAGAAAGATTAGGAAAACGAAACGTCAAATTTTAATCGCACGTACGTCTCAATTTGCTTTTGCACATACGTTCAAATATGGCCCAGGTGGCTGACATATCCGGTGGCAAATGTTGCTGGTTGCCCAATCTCACATTCATCCCCGTGGCTGTCCATGAGGTGTTCGCCAATGGAACTAAAGGATATTCGACGATTAAGGTTCATAGTAAACCCTTTATTTTTCTGTGGTTCATAGATACCTACATAAAGCAGATATCGCGATTGCGGCATATCCCCGACCGCGTCATATCCCTCGGTTTTACCTTACCTAAAGTTTTACTTTAAAAAAGGTTGGATTTATAAATTAATAAAAGAAGAGAAAAAGAAATATGAGCAAATTGGACAAAATTTCGTTTTAAACTTTCACTAATTATATCAAATTAATTTTTTTTTAATTTAAAACTAGATAATTTGCTACCCAAACACGGGTAGGATATGAACGCTTTTTGGAGAAAAAGAAAAACAAACAAAATATTGATAAGAAATTGAGCTGACGATTGCGTCACTAGGTATAGTGTTGGCTTTTAATTAATAAAACAGTGTTGTATCTTTACTGTCATTTATTTTTTGAACTACAGTATAACATGTAAAACTTTAACAATTCGGCAGCTATAATCTACAATTCTCTCAGTCAAAGTATTTTTGTACATAATCGCTGTGAAAAACAAAGTAGTCAACAAGTTTACATAAAAATTATAACACACTGTAATAATACACTTACTTATTTATACAATATTAAAATATCCTTAAAGTCTATAGCAACAAAAATAAATGAAGTATTGACTCTTTTCCTTTTAAAAGGCTTGACTAGATTATATTATTTATTTTCGTTCGGAATGTTATATTAGATACTACTATATTTCTAGCAGTCAGGTTCACGAAGTAACAAACTCAAAGCACAACTAATACAACAATGAATAAAAATAAATTACCTAAAGACACGGACGCACAACACAAAATAATAGAAAGCAAAAATAATAATTCTTTCTAAAAGACTCATGTTCAGTTTAGATGGCGGGCTAAGCCCAGCTCAGTAGAGCTTCATCAGCGAATGGCGAAACTTTCTCATATAAAATATTTAGATATTTCGATACATTGTGTCGCTACATTTTATATTTAATCCCGACATTACCATTTTAAATGGGAAAATTTATATAGTTCTAATAAGCCGAGTTTTAACGAAACATCTGCAACCCGTAATAAATTTTAATGGAGTGTGTGTTTGTGAGTGGAGGAGAGACTGACACTAAACAGGGTTATAAAAATGACTTATTATATTTAAACCTGCGAATCCTGATATAATAACAAATTAAGTATTCAGCGTGTCTTCGGAAGTTCTTACCAAATGGGAAACTTTTTTATTATTAATTTTACGAAAAAAAAGTATTCTTTATAAAAAGCTCTGCATGGTCTAAAACCTAAAATGCAACCATCAAAGATCGAAATTTTCGAGTCATATACGAGGTTTGTCAAAAAATGTGATTTTTTCCCAAGAATGTGAATTTTTCCCAAGAGTAAAGTACCTTTATTTTTGACATTATCAAAGATTGTTATTAAAAAAAGTTGGTCAGAACTAAAAACTATGGCCAAATGTGCAATTATACGCTCTTATGTTGAAAAATTATTTTATTGATTTATTATTAATTATTTAATTTTTTAATTATTTAATTAATTTAATGCTTGTTATTCCATATTTAGACGTGGTTTTTAGTTCTGATAAACTTTTTTTAATAACAATTTTTGATAATGTCAAAAATAAAGATACTTTACTCTTGGGAAAAATTCACATTATTGGGAAAAATTTACAGTTTTTGACAAACCTCGTATATGACTGGAATATTTCGATATTTGATGGTTGCATTTTAGGTTTTAGACCGTGCAGAGCTTTTTATAAAGAATAATTTTTTTTCGTAAAATTAATAATAAAAGTTTCCCATTTGGTAAGAACTTCCGAATACGCTGTATTTACGCGAGAAACCTCACCACTTTCATTTCAAATTTATGGCCCGTAGCAACCTGATGGTGAATTTAAATAACAGAACTCAAACAAAACGCCTTAAATGACAAGTCAACACTTAGTTGTGTATAGAGATAAATATTGGTCGAGTTCCTTTGTAACAGAAAGCCAACAGCTAAGTTAAGAGTTCCTTTGAAAAATTTAACCTAGCTCAGCGAAGATTTTTTACTCCCCCTTTGTCGCGGTATGCCCTTCTATATTTCTCATATGATTATACGAAGGTGTTCGTGATTCGTGAAGCGTTCCTTTAACAACTTAGCTGAGCAAAGAATTTTACATTGCTTTGCTGTTTAAAATAAGTAAATGGAAAGTACCTTTATATTGGTACGCATTCCTTATTCTGATTAATTTAGGTGTCACTTTTACCCAAAGGTAATTTGTCTCTCTAGGACGCCTAAGGAGTTACCTACCTATTTAAATATAATAAGCGATTTTCACTAACATTCTGAATAGGTGTACTTACACTTTCTACTCCGGCGATTTCGTTAGCAACTTAAGGTAAACATAATGCTAAAATTCCACCAATAACTAACTAATAAATTTCAATATAATATTCCGAAATGTGCATCTTAGTTCATTGTTAAACCATTTCAAAGTCGATAAAAACTTCGTTAGTGCAAGAAGTTTTATATTAGTGCAGCGCCAGCAACTTTCGATTTAGTTATCTGAATGGTAGAACGTATTTTAATGCTCACCAGTTGCTACAATAATTGTCAATTTAACTTCCCGAACGTGAAGTTTCACCGGATTAAATTTAACAATTCCTTCGTGAATCTGACTGAATTAAAAATGTTTAAAATACCACTCTTTCCCTGTGCTTAATTAGGTTTGTTCAAAAATACAAGAGTTACTTGCAAGGGCGGATTTACGGGAGGAGGATTTCAGATTTTTCCCTACATATTGGTAGAATATGCTGGATATGTTTAATACTTAATCTTCTTACCGCCATCTCGAAGTCCGTTTTATTTTCCGGAGAGACGTTACATTTTGTATAGATGACCATAAATCTGATACATTGAGATATAAACGTCTATTAAGAGCAAACACTATATTGACGCATATTCGCCATTTTATTTTCTATCAATATTTCGTTTTCTCCAGAAATAATCTAGGTACATACCAGTCTTGGAGTTTTTAGCTAAAAAAAATTATTTGATAAATTAATAAATACGGAAATTATGTCAAGTTTGCCCATATTTATTTTTCTGTAAGTTAAATTTTAAGGCCCGGGCCTGTCGATTCGTTAAATGAGAATTTTGCAGTGCGCATGCCTATGTTTACTGGGTTTTATTTGTTTTCTTTGTATCATGGGTTTTATTTACATGCGCAAGACCATAAATTTACTACACTTTTATGCTTAAATTATTTTATAAATCCAACATAAAAATGTAGGTAATGCACTTCAAAGAGGGGTATTTGGTCGATTTTTGGATAAAATGGAGAACGATATATTGATCAAAAAAACTAATTGGGAATGCGTCACTAGTGTTTGCTTTTAAAATCAATGCCTGATCCCAATAAAAGACTGTAGTTCGTACCAATTAATTATTAACTTATAGTGTGACTGCATGGTAAAAGCCTGGGGCAAATTCTCGAGAGCTCATAGGAAACGTTAACATAAGTTATTAGTATATTAAAGTACGAGTTTCATAAGAAGCGGTTTTAGCGCCTGCGTCTATTTTAAAAAACGAGCCACGAAGTGGCGAGTTTTTTTATTGACACGGGCGCTAAAACGCCTTATGAAACATGTGCTTTATACATTTTTTCTATTTCACCTTTTATAATCAAGAAAAATACATTTTAAAAAGAAAATAAATCCTTCAAATTTTGTAAATTTTTATGTCTAAATTTTATGTTGGTAATACTATTTTTTATCACACGGCATTGCAATTTAGTATAGGGAAGATGGAAAATTCAAATAAAGTTGAAGTTAAAATCGACATTAGAAGGTTAGTAGATTGAATTTTGGATAGGATTTGGCAGAAAATGATAGCTTGAAGCATCTACAAAAGATTGATTTATAGATTTATGCAACCAACATACATGACTGTTATCCACACAGAATAAAAAAGTAAGTTATCAAGCTAGTTTTCCTCTGCGAAAAATGGGTTTTCTCGTAAATCACAAAGGCCGCGCAAGTCAATGAAATAAAACATTTAAATGTTACCAACATCAAATAAAGAAAAAACGCGTATCGAAATAGCTTCATTACGATCCGCAAATGAGGGTCGTACTGAACTCATTATGAACGTGAAATAGAAAAATACATTTATATATTATACATTTTTTTTTCTCGATTGCCCCCAGACCAAAATATCGGGCCCCAAAGGAGGACCAAGCGATTTACCTTTTTCACCTCGTATAGTTTGATAAAATTTTGGTATTTTGGCCGGATGTAATTTCGGGGTTCTCCGTCTTTGGGGTCCGGTATCTCCGTCGGGGGGCAATATAGTTAGATCTATAAAAAATGGTATAGTTTATTTTTTTATCAGACCTCTTAATTTCGTAAATTTTTTTGAAAAATTTACGCTTGCGTCGCTTTTTTTCCCTTTTCAATTAAAAGCAGCTGAATTAAGTACAAAACTAATTTTGTCTGGTAACAGACTGGCGAACATGCACCTTTACTACCACCCTGCCCTACCACCGGAAAAAGTTTGTATTTTAAAAGTACGATGAAGTTAAATTCACTGCTTAAGATAATATTATATATAGAATATATAGATATACAGCACATATTACAAGCATTTTATAAAACGTAAGAAATAATAGTATTATTAGGTAAAAGATAAATACATAGGTATAAATATATGTTATGTAGGTAACCATTATTGGGAATTCTTACAGGTAGGTATATTTCTTGGTCCAGAAATAGATGAAAATAACAAAGTAAAAGTGGGCGGGATAAATAATATGATGGGGTAAGTGCATTGCGGTTTAGTGCTGTAGGTGGGTGCCATTGCCCTTTTAAAACAAAAAATAACTCTACATTGAAAAAATGTCACTAATGATGGGGTTTTCAATGCGTTATTAACTAACCACATAAAGAAATGTGAAAATAGTTGTCAAAAACACTGTCAAATTTGATTTGTGACTGGGTCAATATTGTAGTCTTGTTAAAACATATTAAATCAACATTTTATTGACACAATTTGATTTTGTAATAGGTCCTGTCGTAACATTCTCGCCTAGTTGGTAAAAGTTAAGGCCCTCCGCACATGAAGCAACTAAAAATAAACGAATTAGAAACTTAAATCACCATTTAGTTACTTATTAGTCACTCCCCGTGTATTTCAATGAGCATTTGCATACAGCGCTACTAGTTGGCAACAGGTTTGCAACTCGTCAGTGTCAGTAATCAGTAGTCTCAACCCGACTTGTAGGTCGCTCGGCGATTGGTTTCTAGTTTATTCTCTAAACAACTACGCAAAACGGCAAAAATGGCAGACCAACTATTGAATTTAAGACTAGTAGAAGAAATGCTCTGCATTTTATATTTTTTGCAATGTATGGGTGAATCCAATACTTCCTTTTCTTCTGTCGGTTTCTCCTTTTTGCATTATAATAATAAAGGATAATATCTTCATCACTTGAATCACTATCCATTTTTTAACACGATAATAAATAACAATAGTTATTATTACAATACTGAAATAATAATGTATGCACCATATAATAAAGCCACCATAATCGAGAAGTGACTTGATTTTATAAACTTTCAGTAGCGTCGTGTGCGATTCATATAGTTTCTTATATACTAGTTTATAATTTAAGTTTTTAATTAGTTTAGTTTCTTTTTAGTTGCTTCATGTGCGGAGGACATACTGACGCATTTAGTTTGTTAGTCAGTACCTATTTCGTTGCCTATTTGTTTTATTCAAAAAATCACCACAATTACCAACCGTTGTCTTACGACCACACAGTCACACAATCTTTATGAATTAAATATTACTACATATTTTTTAGCCTATGCAAAAACTGGAGGAAATTGGTGTTTTCTTAGAATGTTAGTTATAACTTATTTGTTTAAGAGGGCAATTGAGAGTTCTACAAATCCATAACGTTTCACTAAAGAAGTTTAAATTTAGCCCGTCAAAAAACGCAGATATGAACTTAATCTCCTCTTGTATTTTTAGAGTGTCAGTGTTTTTACATGTCTTCCGTATTTTTTTGATATTTTTACAATTAATTCAATTTATAACATATATTGTATGTTTGTCCCCTATTCCATTAATCAAATTGCGATAAAACTTTGGTGAATTGTTGTGTGCACGACGAAGACAATTACTGCATAAAAAAAACGGCATTGCAATGCATTCCGGGTACTAATTAAGTACCTAATTCTGTAAAATATTGCTTGGCGCGATGGTGAACCCGCCTTATTATTCTGGCATCTCAGAGGAAGCGACCGTGCCGGGACGAATGCCAGGAAAAGTGGCATAGCAACGCATGCTGGGTACTCGCCAGTAAGTAATAAATATTTGTATCGAGATGTTGCAAAAATGGTTTAAGTGTTATAAATTGAGTCAGTAGAGAAAACATGTTTCAGTTATGCAGGCCGTGTGCAAAAAACCTGTTTCTATGGCAGAATTTGTTTGTATGAAATGTTTTCTTTTTATATCTACAAAAGCCTGATATAAATATTCTTGAATACCTACGCAGGTTTAATATGATTTCACTTTCGGTGCATCTTCTCTTCCCTCCCATGTCTATAATTTTATTTTTGACTCGACTGCACAATTTTCGAGAATACCAAGACAACCGAGTAACAGCTGACCTAAAGGCTATTAGAAAAAATTCGCGTTTTGAATAAGTTTTCAATTTACAAATACCATTATTTCTCAAAATATTAAATTAAAAATAGTACCTAATCAAATGATATTTTTCCATTTTTTTATTTATAATTTTTTTTTAAATAATTTCATTTGTTCGCACCTGAACAACAGTGGAGTTGAACTGAACGTCCATTTTTTTTTTTACATCGACCTATTCCTCTAGACTTAAACTAGATACTAAATATACATCGTATATTAAACACGTAAACATAAAATTTCTAAAACTTCGTGAAAACACTACTTGTCGGCACCCTATTAATATACCCATGCGCCAAGCAACGCACACTGACCGCATTGATGCAACGTCAACGGAAATATAAGCGCGTCATGCGTCGGCGGACTAATCAGAGCCCCAGTCACCACAGTTTATCACGCGAGCCCCACTCGACCTTCTACCTGTTGCTACACCGGTACAGAATTTAGGAGGAATATTTGAAGCCTATTGCATCGTTTTTATATGGTTATCGGAAGATGAGAGAATATTATTAATTTTTTTTTTGACAGGAAGGTTGGCGTCCCAGAGCCCTTTCGGTCAATAAGGCCGGTTTAAAATTTAAAATTCTTTAGTGATTACTGGAAGTTTTCGATGTTTAGAAACTGATCTATTTATGGATTTGTTACGAGGGTACATTCAGGTGAAAAATAAAAATTAATTGCAGTATTTTTAAAAGTACAAAATACACTAGTCACATTCCTGAACACTAATACTTTGTATTATTATTTCAGACTTGTTAATTGTTGCCTTTTAGTACAATTCTTATTATTAACATAAAGAAGCTTTTTTATACTTATTTGATATGATACGTTAAAGTTGATTACACTTACTATTAATTAATTATCTATGCATGGATGATCATTCTAATATTTATAGATTAAATTTATTTCACAAATGTTTAGTAGTTTTTTAAGGGGCTTGTATTTTTATGAAAAAAACACGCCGAAATTAATTTTTTTTTTTTGAAATGATGTTTTTTGGGGTGTGAATTATAAACCTAAAAACGATTTTACTCGAAAACGCTTAGTTTTTGACTTACCTATTTCTTTTTAAAGAGGCATATTTCTGGAGGACTAGGATATTGTTATGGCCGTAAAACTTTAAATTCTTTCTTTTTTATTTTGTTTTTAGTTTGTCAGCCTTCGTTTATTTTGTGGTGTTCGACATTTTATATTAATTAAAAAATAGCCTCGATAAAAGAAAATCAAGGGAAAAAGAGGCCAAACTTGTCTCCTAATAGTATTTGTCCTAATCCTTGTACAAGCAAAGAGTAAATTCAAATTTTTTATCAAAAACATAATCTCATTTTAAGGTGGGAGAATCAACATGCTTGCCAACCTATAACCTATTTTGCGTAGATTTATTTATTTTTCTAGCTTTTAGACAAAATTTAAATAAAAGCAATATCGACTGCATATTCTATGGGTAATATATTAACATATTAAATAAATATTAAGGAATTTTATAAATTATTTTAGGAGAATTGTAGAGCGAAAAATATCGGGTAAGATTTTTTTTAACATTATTATGTCATTGTTGTTTTAATATACAATTTTCCCAGCAATGAAATAAATTGATATTTTTGTAATATATCAGATATTTTTACTATACCTAAATAATGTACCTACGATATTGATTTTCTTTAAATGTTAGTTATTAAAACAATAATAAACTCAAAAAATCAACGCGAAATAGGTTATAGGTTGGCAATAGATTGAATGACGTTGATAATTCCACCTTAAGAATGAATATCTCAAAAATTAAGCTTTTTCGCAGAAAGTCGTTTATCATTTCTGAAAAGTTATGAATTTTTGCAAAGTGTTCCTATAATAGATAATTACCGTTTTACTTAATAGATACTTTTAGCTTAGGCCGCAAAATGTAATACCAAATAGATACAAATAATGTTACCCAGGTGAAATACTGTATATTTAAGAAATCTTGGCTAAGTAGTCAGTTTGATTTACGTTGTTTTACTCAGCTCAGATATATTGGTATCCCAAGCAACATCGAATAGTTTGATAAACGTTTACTAAACTAAAATTTCGTTTATTTTTGGTAATGGTATTGTTTTTAAACGTATATAATAAACGAAAATTTTCGAATACGTATAATAAACATATATGATCTACTACATTATAAAACTACTTTGGATAATCCTCTCGATTTTAGTACTACTATAGTGAAATTTAACTCCCTGTCTAATTCATACAATTATTTAAAGAATTTAAATAATTAATTACACAATTTTCTGTTAATTGTTTATACCCAATTTTTCCTAATGGTTTTATAGACGAAAACTATTGTCATTTATTACACGTTTTACATAAATATATTAATAGCATGGAACATTACCCTTAAATAAATGTATTTAATAAACTCTTTTTTAATTCTGCAGATCAATGATTATTTGCATTGCCTGTAAGTTATATTATATTATAAATATATGGTGGAATGCCCCTGTCCATTTCAGACAATTATTATTTGAAGAATTTGAATAATTAATTGCACAATTTTCTATTTTTTGTATATAATTTTTCGTTATGGTTTTATAAACGAACAGTATTGTCGTTTATTACACGTTTTCCATAAATCATATTATTAACATGGAATATTATATTACCACTTTTTAACTCTGTAGGTCAATTAGGTACCTGTATTGCCGATAAGTTAAATAATATGATTAAATGGTTAACTTATCGCAGTGCTTTACGTAGTCCACATGACCTTAGTTGCGCCAATCCCGAACGAATCCCGCTCGCTGGGAGCAGGTACAGAGTCGATCAACCAAACCCGAACAAACCCTTTCTTATTCTGTGGCTACTCATGCTGTGTATTATTTTCGAACAAACCCTTTCTTTTTCTGTGATTATTTTAAGATTGCATGTGGTTGCGAGCGCATCGCATAGCCATCTTGCATCATTTTTAATAATAATTGTGAAATGTATTGAGTTTTGTGGGAATTTTGCAACAAGTGAATAACTTCAACTTGATTGGGTAAGTAATATTGTTATTCTTTGGCCATAAATAAACTCTTAATACCGCAATTTTGTTCTAGAAACACTTTTTTTCGTCCAAGGTCACAAGATTAATTATTGTACTTTCTGAAAGCCCTTTATCGAGCCGTTTAATGCCATCGTATTCGCTCACCTTTATATATTATTTACTTTTATGAGTTAGGTAGGTAGGGACCTATATTTTTCTATTACAGGCATGCCAAAAATGTTATGTAAACGGATGCTGTGAAGCTAGCATTTGCTGGAAGAGAATCTACAGTCGATTTAAGCGACCAGGTGGTGATAAGGGCAGTGCAAGACTGGCTGAAACTGGCTAAAAGTCGCTACACTTACAATAGCGCTACAAAATGACATGTAACAAGTACCTACTTAATAAAGATTTCTTTTAATTCTATAGGTTTATCATTTATTTTGTAATATAATTATAGACATTGATGAAATACAGAAATAATACGTTTTTTAGCAATATTTATTATGACATTGTGATAAACGTTTATAAAAGATTTGCCACTAACGAAAAGAATACTTTATTTCAGCAGAAATTAAAACGTTTAAAAAACGTTTTCATTTACAATTATATCACGTTTGGTATATGCAAAAAATAAACGTTTCTAATAAAGGTACAATAGAAGTCTACAATATACGTATATGATTTATTTTATGGAACATATACATATACGTTTACGAAATACGAAAATCATACGTTTCTTAGTAACATTTATTATAGGAATATGATTGGCGTTTATAATATATTTATCTGTAACGGAAAACAAACATTTATTCGGCGGACATTCGAACGTTTATTGAACGTTATGATTAACTAAAATTAAACGTTTGGTTCAGACAAAATAAAAACGTATAATAAACCATTCAGTGTTGCTTGGGATACTATTGACCAACAAAGAACGATAAAATAAGTGCTAAACGTTTATTTCAATATAAGTGTACAATTTGCAAATACAGAGTGTCTGTAAAAGTTTCCTACAAATGAAAAACTGTATTTTCAATTTAAAAAAAATTGTTACTTTTAATAATATACAGTGACTGGCAGAAGTGTCGCTCCGCATGGAAACCTTTGTTTATTATTGATTTCTTAGAAAATTTTATTCTTGACAAAAGTTTCTGCGACGACTTAAACTAAAAAAACGCTCATTAAAATAATTATACTGTATTCACCTGAAGACGAACTGGAGATACATATAATATATAAAAATAAGGAAACTGATAATTCACTCTGTATAAAGTTTAGCATGCACCAATGTTAATTATCTGTACATACTTAATTGATAAAATGTTATGCTTTTACCGTCTTTAGGACACACTCATTCAATTAAATATTTTAGATTAGAGAATCTGTTTTCATTACATGAGATAAAATTACAAAGGTTTTAGTAACGTGAAAAACAGTAAGTCCAAGGGTACAATTATGGAGAACTAGAGGGTAGGAGGCCGATCGACAATGGCAGCATTTTCAAATTCTGTCCCGGTTTTTTGGTTAGTTCGCTATTGGCCGATAGATGCTCTCGCGTCGCAAGTGGGCTGGTGTCGTCTTCTTCTCTTCGTTTTTTACTTTTAATTTTGACAAATTGACATTTTATTTTCGAAATAAACAAATAACGTTTGAAGTATGGAGGACTTTTGAAGACAAGGCGAGATAAATAACGTTGTACTGCAATTGATTTCCATATTTATAAAGAATAATGGTACAATTTATAAAAGTAGAGTTTGCTTTGTGTCGGGGTTTAAGACAGGAATATTTTTCAGATGGGAAACGCAGCCAAATAAGGAAATAAGTCTCTTTCCAGCTCCAAAGGTATAGCTAGAATGTTTTAATATCCTGTATTTTAAAAACCAAGCATCGTTGGAACTTTATACATGCCGAGTTTACTAATAAGTATAACAAAGTAAGTGTAAATTCATATAAAAGTCCTTATTTGTTCCTTAAAGAACTAATTTAAATAAAAATAGTTATCGCGTCCATAAGAAACCATTTATTTGATAGCCCACTTCGAACACGAGCGCCATCTTACGGCGACTCGTAAAGCTGAATTACCGATGCTAATTTGGGACCAAATCCAATGCATTGCGATCGGCCTCCTAACTCAAGTCCTCCATAGGTACAATATAACAAACTCAGCCAAATAATGAGGTTTACACGTAAGTAGTACAAATGTGGTTTAAATTCCCTTGCTCTGATCTCATCTGCGAGGTTAAAAACGAACTCGACACATCTATCAAATTTAAAATGTTATATTACTGCAAAAAACTGCCTTCAACATGATATTTTAAGATTGATAGGCAGCAAAAGTCGTCCTTTGCAGTTCTAAAGACGAATAATACGCAAGATGATTTTACTCGGATGACCTTGAACAAACCCGAGCACGAACTGTAAATCCCATTACAATTTGCTGCCCCATTTTTGTGTTGGCTCCTTATTTATTATTAGTATTAGATATTAATACTTTTGAAGTATACTTTTCATTTTGGATAAACCTGCATTTTAACTAACTATGTTCTTGCCACTCATGGGCAACTAATATCTTATCGATTAACCCAGTGCTTTAGGGCTTCTTCAAACTCTATAGTTTCTTTGTTTCGTACTTCCTGGTGTTCATTGGATTCATCATTAAGTTCCGGAAGCTGATGAGGATCTTGATTGCCGTGGTTGTCATGTCTGGAATACTGTAACAATAAAACGAAAGTGTTACGAGGCTTATACTTATAAAAGCGTTTGCAAGTGTTAACTTGTAATAAAACCGTTCAAAACTTTCTTTATAGGTACAGGGTGTTATGAAAATAACTTATTACATTTAAACCCATAAATCCTAATATAAAAACACATCGCAATTAAATATTTTTAAATGCCACTTTGCATGCACCTTCTATACAGGACAGGGTCGCTTTTATGTATGGAAACGATCGATTATTTGCTAAAGTAAGATAGCTAGCGAACAATGTTAAATACAAAACTTTTAGGGTTTTTAGAAAACTATTACACTGCACATAAACTAAGTATACAGGATCAGTCAAAAAGCCATGGAAGAACAAAGTTACTTTATTTTAAATGGAACCCCCTGTATATTATTCAATATTTCAATTATTTACAAGATTCTAAAAAAAAATTGTAAGCACACCACATACCCAATCTTAACCGTTTTCGAGATATTGAGTTTCGAATATCATTTTCAAATAAATCTAATAACAATAATAAAAAAGACAAACTAAGTTTTAGTAAACAACAATTTGAAATTCTATTTTATAAGGTGCTCTAAGTGTCCACCGTTTACCTCCTGGCAGTAATGAATTCGGTGAACAAAATTTTGTAGCGAATCTAAAAGGATATTGGGAGCAATACTGGTAATTTCATGCATTATTCTTTGTTGCAAATCTTCGACATTTTGTGGCCTATTTTTGTACACTAAATTTTTGATATGGCCCCACAGGAAAAAGTCAAGAGGGGTCATATCAGGAGACCTAGCAGGCCATTCAATTGCACCTCTGCGCCCAATCCATTTACCAGGAAAAGTTTCCTCTAGATATTCCCTCACCATCCGTCCAAAATGTGGTGGAGCCCCATCTTGTTGAAACCATATTTGTGCAGCCGGTAAATTGGGATTATTATGGTTCGGAAATAATCGTCTGAGCTGTGGAACAATATTCTCTTGTAAAAGTAATAAATATCGTTCAGAGTTCAAATTTCCATGTATAAAATAGGGTTCTATGACGTTTCCACCAATAATGCCACACCAAACATTGGTTTTTTGTGGTCGTTGGGTATGAACTTGTTCCATCCAATGTGGATTTTGGTCTGATCAATATCTACAGCTGTGTCGATTTACGTGGCCGTTTAAACAAAACGTTGATTCATCAGAAAATAAAATGTGGTTGACAAAGTTGACATTTTGATTTAATTTATCCATAATGATTTCGCAAAACCGAATTCTGCGATCAAAATCGTCTTCACTCAATTCTTGTAACAAATGAATTTTATATGGTTTGAATTTTTCTCTTTTGGTAATTTTTTGAGTGGAATATCGACTCATATTATGATTTAAAGCCCGCTGTTGCGTCGAATTTATTGGATTTTCTACCACATCTAACATGACATTTAGAGAATTTTCTTCATTAGTAACGCTTACCGGTCTTCTACTTTTTGGCCGATCTTTCACAACTCCAGTTTCAGGAAAACGCTGCAATGTTTTGGAAACAGTTGATTTAGTTATAGGTTCCCGATCTAGATGCAATTCATTAAAAATATTCACCACTTGGGTAAAACTCCGTGTTCTATCGCCGTACCCTATCATCATTAAAATTTCAATGCGCTCGGTATCACTTAAACGTGCCATTTTTACGCGAAAATTGTTCACAAATTGTAAATGTAAGTATTTTTGGCATATCTGTTGTCAAGATGACAAAACAACATTGTTATGGAAATAAATATTTTCTAAGGTACCTAACTTGATGGACTAGAAAATTAATGAATGTAATAATTTATTTGAAAACGATATTCGAAACTCGATATCTTGAAAACGGTTAGGACTGGGTATGTGGTGTGCTTAAATTTTTTTTTAGAATCTTGTAAATAATTGAAATATTGAATAATATACAAGGGGGTTCCATTTAAAATAAAGTAACTTTGTTCTTCCATGGCTTTTTGGCTGATCCTGTCTACTTAGTTTATGTGCAGTGTAAAAGAGTTCTAAAAACCCTAAAAGTTTTGTATTTAACATTCTTCGCTAGCTATCTTACCTACTTTAGCAAATAATCGACCGTTTCCATACATAAAAGCGACCCTGTATATAGCACACCCAAGGAGTCACCCATTTAAAATTATACTAAATCATTTTCGTAACACCCTGTATTTTTCGAATAACAAAACCCATAAATATTAGTACAACCCACCGGTAAGCAGAAGTGTATAAAAGGTGTTACAAATTCGTGTGCGTACATGCAGGGATCTTGAAAATGGTAAGAGATGCAAAGATGGTAAAAACGAGGCTACGTTACGTACTATGGGGTTTAATAATGTGGTGAAAAAGGGTTGTAAATATTCCTTATATACCTTCGGAGCAATCTGAAAAAACAACGAAAAATTTAGTTTTGGTTATTTATTTTTTGCGCCTTAATTTTTGACTAAAAAAGAAAATAAAAACACTTTTTAAGAGTAGTCCTTTATGATCTACAAAATGACGTTGTTAGTTTCAAAATTTGACGTTTCGTTGTTTAGATACCACTATCAAGTTTTTTAAATATAGACCTGACATTTTAAATACAATTTATGGACTTCCAAGCTTTGTTATTAGATAGTAAGATAGTATAGTACTATTATCTGATTTAACGTGTTGGCCCCTAACTTTTTTTCGTTTCATTTTTACGCTACTAGGGTCAAAATCTAGTTCTAAACTAGGATATCTATAAAAAAATCAATTTTGAGATATCCCCATAATAGGGTTTCCCAAATAAAACTAAGGGGATAGTAGATTGCGTTAAAATTGGTCTTAATAATAAGTAGAGGTGGGTCGGTATTTAGATAACGCGATTTTGGAGCGGTATATTTTGATAACGCTCCAACGCGCTCCACAACGACTAAGTAACTAGTTACCGTGGAGCGACACCGGAAACGTCAGCCGCACCCGCAGTTGCCAGTCGTTGGTTGCCAGTTTACAGAACGAACGGCGAACGGTCGAGACCGCTCATAGAGGACGCGACGCGACGGCTGCATTTTCTGCGTTACATTTCAATGCCGCTTTGCAGCAACGACGTTTCACGGTTTGGAGCGGAGCGTAAGATCTAGCAAGCCCACGTGCTTGGACCGCAACATAAAATACATCGTTAGGACTGGTTGTATACCCTTGAATACGCATAATAAAACAAGGTATCAGGGCGATTTGGAGTGGACTGGAGCGTCACTCCGGTCGAAGCGACGCTGCACTCGTCGGAACCTACGTTCCGGCTGGAGCGAGCAAAACTTCAGGAACGAACAATAGTGAATCGCGCTGCAACGTGGAACTATGAAAAATGTCTTGCGGTGCGGTTTGAATTTGAAAGAAGACTGATGCTAGATTATTAGATTTACCGAATTTTACTGTTCATAAAATAAGAATAGTAAAAATAAAATATAATACCAACATTTTCATAAGTTTAAGAATAAATAAACAAACAGTAAAAACACTTTTTTAACGTCGATTTTTATGTTTCTATAGAAATATTTATAGTTGTGTAAATGAACCGTAATGAAAGTTATCCTATAAATACTATAATAAAAATCATGAATCATGTAAATCATCATACTGCACACGTCACAGCGACCCTTACATAAAAGTGCAATGGGTTCTTTGAGATTTTAACAGTTCGTTTAATATTGTAGCCTATAAGCACGCGGTTGGAAAATTTTGGTCGCTCCAAAGTAACGTTGTTTTGGAGCGGTATTTTTTTGGAGCGTTCGCGATTGGAACGCTCCAGACGTGGAACCGTTTTTTCCACCACTAATAATAAGACAGAAAGAAAATGTTTCCTTCAATTTCGTCAGATCTATCCTTCGACGCGTTTCGCCAGATCATAGCTCATCAGTAAGGCTAGGATCTAACGAAATAAAGGAACGTGTGTACTACCTAAATGTAGTAAATATGGCGATCAGCCGAAATGATGAAGCGCATGGTGACATCTAGTATCGATTTTAGACACCTTTAAAGCATACCAACACCTCTAAACAAAACTTAATAATATTAAGTCAAATGTTAAGAGAAAATCATTTGCAAACACCAAAGTCACAATTACAATAGTCAATAATAAGATACTATATTTTAAGCATAAATAAAAAGCAGGTGTTTGTGTTAAAGAGTTAAGCAGATAATAAATGGGAGAGAAGACCAATGGTGAACCGTCAAATTTTGGGCCCCGGGGCCATGATCTTCACCGGGCCCCTTAATTGCCAATTTTCGCCGTGTTGTAGGTTTTTTCGAGGTTTTTTCCCGGATTCATTGAAACTTTATACGGGAACCTGCCCCCCTCCCTGAAATTCAGGGCCCGAAGCGGCTGCCCCCTTAGCACCCTTGATAGTTACACCACTGGGAAAGAGGGAGAGTTGAGCCATATTATTCTTTCATGCTTGGTCGACTTAAGGGATTTTTACCTTATTCCAGTAGTCGCCTTTCTAATTTTTAACTATTAAATATTAAGAACTATTGACCCATATTCGCCATTTTATTTTCTTATCAATATTTCGTTTCTTCCAAAAAACGCCCAAATACCATAGACATATATCTTTAGACCAGTACAGCTTATTTCGAGCGCAGACAAAAGTTTAGTGGGTAAAAAAATGCGTTTGTATGCACGGCTCACTGGTCATATTTTTATTAACGATGGACATGCGCGCAATCCTCTTTAGCAACATTGTCTAACAATCCAGAACAGGCTCGAAGCCATTTTTTGTCGTTACGGTTCCTCTATGGGTGTTTTCTAGTTAAGTGAATTGTGTTTGTGCTTCTTTCAATTGATTACTTATTGACTGTTGTTTGTAGTATAAATATAAACAGTGACTATAGTACCGAAAGTTGTTTGATTTTATTTTGCCCAAATAGGGGTAAAATACCGGGTATTTTGTATTTTAAGTATGTAAGTATGCAGTAGTGTGATTGATATTTTATTTTATTTTATGATGACCATTTTGAACACATATGTAATGCCTAATGAGCCATGCAAACAAGATGTAAAAATAATGAATGTCCATGCCAAATACCCTTCTTTGGATAGCAATTAAGGTGAGTAGAGGTAAAAGTAATATAAAATTTTAATAGTTCCTGAAAAACGGTTTGCATCGAACACATAAATATTAAATAAAATTCCCAAAAAATTGACAGTACTTGGTATATAGTTCCTAACAGTACGGGATAGATAAATTTTCTAGATATGCAATAAGAAAAAAACTATGGTATTTTTTTTAAAACGCTGTCCTTATAATACATTTGCCCCGTAAATTGGGGTAAATGTGATAGTGGCAGGTTAAGTTTATATTAGAACACTTGATGATATTGGTCGGGGTAAATGTAAAACTTTAGTATTTTGGCCTTGCTTTGCCGCTTCAAGCGCTTATTTCAGATCATAAATAAAAAAGTTACATGCTTTTATATACTAACTTTCAAATTTATTTAGAAAAAATAAAATATAAAAAGCAGGCTTTAATCTGCAACAAAGCAAGAACAAATTAACCAAAAGAATTTTAAAATTCTTGAACAAAAAAAAATGTTTTTAAATTTTCTTGACTGTATTTAGGCTCTACAATATTTTTTTTTATATAATGGCGAACCATTGTAAAAAACTTATAACAAAGGGGTAAATGTAATATATATAATACAATTGCCCCAGTGATTTTGTTACATTTACCCCAGGTAACAAATTCCTGGGGAAAATGTAACATAACCCAAATTATAGTTAAGATATAGCTAAAATATCCAATTGCATTTTGTACATAAAAGAGAAATACTAAATAATAAATTAAAGTAATATTTTGAGGACTTATTTGCAAAAACGCCCTGGCTATTATTAACGGACTATTTCCCTGTACACTCGTACGGCCACCTGTTTGGACATATTCTGCAAGAATGCATGGCGCATGCTGATGGTCGGTAAAACAGATTTCACTTATGAGCAGCTGCCAGTAAAAATATCCAATTGAGTCACTACTAGGTGGCACTAGTATCTGAACTTATTATTTTATTATTTATTAGGCAATATTACAATTACCCCATTATTACATTTACCCCTACTCACCTTATAGTTTTAAGTTAAAAATAATTTAAATTAAATTATAAACATATACCTAGATTATAAATTAATAAAAGAAAAAAATGCAATTTTGTCAAATTCCTTTTTCTGTTTTCATTACTTCATGAAATCTTTTTTAACGCAAAACTAGGTAATTAAACTCCTGAATGTGTATTTGACCCATTTTTGAATATAACGAAAAAGCAACGAAATATTGATATAAAAAAACAAACTGGCGAATGCGCCACTTGTATTTGCTTTTAAATCATGCTCGGTTAACATTTCTCGATTTTTGAATCGCACCGCCCGCCACCCATAAACAATTTACCTTATCTATGCCGCCACCGCGTTGGCCAAGAAAGAAAGCATGTAAATGATAGAAGCGTAAACGCATGGATTTTACATTAAAAACAATTTTTAAAATTGAATTATGGCAATTCTAAAGTATCAAATTATTCCAAATTTTAACAGCGCATATGAACATGTTAAAAAAAGACCGCTCTTCATGTATTTTTTAAAATTCTCCAAAATGGATAACTTCTTTTCAAAAGTAGAATCACTTAACATACTGCCCGATAAGAGTTTTAGCTTTGCCATATTAAATTCTTCCTCTCTCTCCAGTTCTCTTATAAGCGATAGGTACGAGTCATGCAAAGAAGATTCAGGATGTAGCATGATACCAGGGGTGACAGATTGCTTTTAGAAGAAATCCTTAAATTGTTCGCCAAAAATCGTGAGACTCGACGTCTCAAAAGCAGGAATTTAAAGAATATTTCGATTAAACGGACTTACATAACAAGGTCAATGTAAAAATATAAGAAAAATTTAGAATTCTAAAAAAAAGGTCGCCATCACACTACTTTTGGTACTAACCGAAATACATATACAGGGTGTCCCAAAAGGCATGATCAATAATTTGGGATTTAGTAGATTGGTTAAAAATAAAGTAAGAACTTCATATAAAATTGTGTCTCATGTCCACTTACTACGAAACTACAGCCCCCTAAAGGGGGCACTCTGAAGATGTTTTTTTTCTAAATATTTTCAAAATCTTTGTAGATACAAATTTAAAATTTAGATATTTTGGTAAACCTTGTACACTGTGGTCCTAAAAATGTCGATATTTAAGAAATAGGGGTTAGTGGGGTAAAAATCGACATACTTAACTTTTTTTTACGAAAAAAAGATTGGCAAGACTTGGTCGGATGCGCGGTTTTCTAGAAAAATTTATTTAAAAATTACCTTGCATGTGAAAAAATGGCTAATTTATGTTACTTGTACTGTAGTATTTCCAAGTTCTAAAATTTAACCCATTATTGTGTGTGCTATTGTATTTTTCGGTTGCAAAGTGATTTTTAAGTTAATTTATGTCTTACCAATAGTACCTTTTTTTTTTGTACAATGTCAGGTTTTCTATTTTGACATAAAGAAGTATAAATGTTAGCGTAAAAAAGTTATGTCCATTTTTACCCTACTATCCCCTATTTCAGACCACATTTCATAAATACCAACATTTTTAAGACAACAGTTCTATTCACCGTATAAAGTTTACAAAAATATCGAAATTTTAAATTTGTATCTACAAAGGTTTCGAAAATATTTAGAAAAAACCATCTTCAGAATACCTCATTTAGGGGGCTGTAGCTTCGTAGCAAGTCGACATAGAACACAATTTAAATGAAATTCTTACTTTATTTTTAACCAATTTTAATCAATCCTAAATTATTGACCATACCTTTTAGGACACCCTGTATATACAAAACAAAATAATTAAATTCTACAGATTACAGATTAATCATACAATGAGCCTAATGAATAAAAGTTAAGCAATTACTTGAAGCAATTACTTTTTAGTAAAAGCAATAATTGCTTGACTAGCAAATGCCATAAGTAAAAAGCAATTGCTAGATACGGATATGAATAAAATTTTGAAGCAATTGCTGCTTTTCTTACACCTTTGTGGCAAATGCTTATTCAACATAAGTTCAGACGTAGCTTATCCACTTGTTCAGATTATAGATTTCATATTCAGTTTGGTGCCTAATTTGCAAAAGAGTTGACGTTAATACAACAACGTTGGTCTATTTATTTAGTAAAATAGTAATCTGTTACGTTTTTGTGGAAAATAGGAAACTTATATTTGTGATATGGCAGATTTCAGTGAAATTGAGGAAAGTGATAGTAGCGATAAAGAAATTAAAAACAAGCAATTGATATTCGTTCACAAATTGAGGGAACATAAATAAATCTCTCTGACCACAACCGTTTAGCTTCCATATCAGCTTCAGCACTTGTAGGAAATTTAATAAAAATATTGGCCTTCTCCAAAACTGCATCCATTACATTACATGTCATGTATGTCTCACAGATAGTAGTAGTTTGGTGAACACCGAGTTCTTCACCTACAGAATGTTGAATGCCCGGATCCGACAATTTCCGCAGAAAGACTTATGTGACAGTGCACCCCCTCGCCTTTCACCAGTATCAGTCAAAAAATAATTTGCCAACCGTTCAACATATTCGCAGTCAAATCGATATAACTTTCTGAAATCATCATATCGGCAATTTATACGTACACTGTAGATTTTTTTTTACGGACGTTCATATATTCAGCTATAATTTAAGACACAAATTAAGAGCAACGCACGTGTATACCGCGGAGAACTAAAGTTGACCGCTACCAAGCAAATGATGCAGGGGTCGACCTACCCTAAAAAGTTGAAAGCAATTGCTACACTGGAAAAAGCAATTCCTTAATTTACTCATCACATTTTAAGCAAACGATAGCAATTGCTTCTATTTTTTAAGAAAAAGCAGTGACTATAGAAGCAACTACTGCACTTTTAAGCAATTGCTGGACGCAAAACCAATTACTTTAGTTTTTATTCATTGGCTTTCAAGAAACTACTTCGATTTTATAAGAAAAAGCAATCGCTACATTTTTATTCATTAGGCTCATTGTCGTGAAGTCGTGAGATTTGATACGAAATCGGTAGATTTTACGATAAATCGTGAGATCTGGCACCCCTGCATAATACTACTACAGAAGTGTAATGAGTCATGAGTATGTAGTGACAAGTATAGCAATCAACAATGTAGTAAGTGTGTAAGGTTAAAGCATATCAACCGTCCACCGTGTGTGTAACACACACCTGTTGGACGAATTGTTCTTGTTCCACTACAGGTCCAAAGTTAGGCTGACCACTATTTTGCACTGTGGGATAATGAATCCCCTGCATTTTGAAGTTTTGCCCGTGGATGTAATTCTGACCAGGAAAGTTTTGTCGTTCGCAAAACGGCTGGTTTTGCATATGATTTATTTCCGGTGGACTGGAAGGATGTCTCGCCCTGAGTTCCGCCATGAAGTTGGCGTCCTGCATATATCGACGCTGTAATTCTTGTTGCCATCCCCCATCAGATTCATCTTCGCCGTCGTCTTCAAAGTCTGAAGAAAAGAAGATGTTAGTAGGTTTGTTTTTGTTAGTTTCGCAGTAAAAATTAATTTAAAATGAAACATTTCGCAATTCGCAGTAAACAAAACTTTCCATTAAATAACAGCACATGAAAGAAAAGATAGCTATAGGTTGCACGCAATTCCATTATATTAGCAAACAGATGCGCTTAAACGTAGTGACGTTAGGAGAAGAAGGATGTAGTAAATCATGTTTTATCATTATAATAATGCTCGTGTACAGGGTTATAATAAAGAAACCACTCACTTAATCAATAATCGTTCGGACCAGTCAAATTAATTTTTTTGGAAATTCACTATTTTTACAAAAATAATATTGTACACGGTGGATCATTAAAATGCAACGTGTATCAACTTAAATTTTTTGTAATGAATCATATTGTATATTTTTACATTCTACAATCAATTCTAGACATTTTTTATAAATCATTTACCTATTTTTTTATCGTTTAGGAAATAATAACTTTTAAAACAAGATAGATAAATGACAAGTATGAAAATAAACTATTTCATAAGATGTTGTCCACCAACTGTTCTGGCAGTAGACCAATCGATCTAAAAGTTCCTGTTGTACATTTTTTACTACTTGTAAAGACAGTTCCACTATTATTCGTCGAATGGATTCCTTAAGCTTATCTATTGTTTAGTTTTATAAACTAAATTTTTGACGTTGCCCCCCCCCCCTCCTCGGTGCGCCACTGCTGGTACTGTCTTTTAATATTGTTTTATTTTAATATTCCAAAAAAAAAGTCCATCGGGTTCAGATCGGGTGGCCACTCTATTGGCCTCCGTCAACCAATCCACCGCCCCTGTTGAAAACATAAGACTAAACTTGGTAAATTAGGATGCGTATAATCTGGAAATTGAATGGCAAGAGCTGGAACCAGATCATTTCGAAGGAAATTTAGATGTCTTTCTCCAATGAGGCTTTAATCAAGAAAAAAGGGCCGATTACCCTATTTTCAACAATGCCCGCCCGTTAACCTTTTTATTATACTGCAAGTGATTTTCTATGAACCAGCGAGGATTTTCCTAGTTTTGTCTATTAACCTGATCTTTTAAAAAAGGTTCTTTGGACAATTCGTGCCTACCTGTTAGCTTAATCATTAGTTCATAAAATTGCTTTCGCCTATAAGAATAATCGTCCAATAACTCTTGTACAATTACTGGTTTGTAGGGATGAAACTTCTCGTTTTTAAAATTTACATACGGTGGTTTCGTAAATATCGTAGGTACTCACGGCCAAGTTGTGTGCTTGAGCTATGAAAATTAGGTATACCGGGACAACCACTTTTAACACTATTTACAGTACGGGAAGTTCTTTTGCTGCTCCCCTAGACACTGTCGATTGGCTAATAAGCGGGCAATTTGGGTATTTTTCATTAAACATAATCACGAACTTCCCTAGGACTTCTGCTTTTATCTCCACAACCCAACATAATCAAAATTTCTACTCGTTCATCTTTAGCGAGGCGCATTTGGAATGTAATGCCAGCAGAGCAAAATTCAAATTTAATTAACATTAACACTTTTTGACGTCTCATACTTAAATAGCAAATTGGTATGGTCAATGCCTTAAAGATCGTGACTCGTTGCTAGGTCCAAATACATATAAATGGTGCACATGCACCAGCATTAAAGTTTAATATTTCGTAAATGGTTGAAGATAGGTAAGGGCATGATTATTGAAAAATGTCTAGAATTGATTGTAAAATGTAAAAATATAGAATATGTTTCATTAAAAAAAAATTAAAGTTGATACACGTAGAATTTTTATAACCCCCCCGATATACTATATTTTCCTAACATTTCAAAACAATTAATTTGCCAGATCCGAGCGATTCTTGATTAGGTGAGCAATATTCTATATACCAGGCTGATCAGTTTCTTTATCATAACGCTATAGATTAAAAGTGCAATATTAACAGTGCGCTTATTCAATGCAGAGTTTGAGCTGCTGGCGATGGAATGGTTAAAAATGCTATTGGTGGATATGCGTAAAATTTCCAGAGACTGTAATTAATTGGATTTAAACTCATAAGGTTATACACGCAAGGAGAGGTAATCAAAAATATATAACATAAATTTAACTAAAGTTACAAAATAAATGATTATAAAAAAATAATAAGTGTAGTGTTTATGTAAGCACAGCTACTGCAGCGATTAAGGCATGTACAGCTACTGTAGCGATTAAGGCATATACAGCTACTGTAGCGATTAAGGCATGCTCAACTACTAAAGATATATTTGCATAAAAATTAAACGTAGTTTTTATTATAAAAATAATTTTGCTATTTAAGCACAATTCGGAAATTAGATGCAAAACTAAACTGTGCTAAAGGTAGATAGACTACATAAAATTAGAATTTCATACCCCTGTTAAGTGCTGAACTGAAGAATTCTCGCATAAAATTCGGTCTTTGTAAACCCAATATAAATTTTTTTTAGAAAAATTACGATACGAAGATAACATAGTTAACGCAAATACCAGAATTACGGTGGTTCTGTGTCGCCTAAATAAACAAAAAGGTGTGTGGGAGAAGTAATAAGGAGGCTCTGTATCAACAGTGTTATAATAAACACCTGTGGTGACGCGAGCTAATAAAAACATTATATATATAATACTAGCGTATATCCGGCCTGCGTTGCAGCCCGGCATTTTACGACGTCGCTTTCTCTGAGATAATACGGCGAGTTCACCATCACGTCAAGATTTATCAATACAAACCCGAACAAACCTCTAAATTTATCAGTGTTTCTCTACAATATTATGCATGTATTATACATAAAAAATCTTCCTCTTGAATCACTCTATCTAATAAAAAAAAACCGCTTCAAAATCCGTTCCGTAGTTTTAAAGATTTAAGCACATATGAAAGGGGACAGACGGGCGACAGCGACTTTGTTTTATACTATGTTAAGATTTAGTTAGTATTCAAACCAACCGCATTCCGTGTCTTCTAGCTGATTAAAAATTTACAAAAAACCACTTTTTAAAATTTTTCAGTAATTCGTCAATAACTTTTTTTGCGGCATCCTATGTATATAGAAATGTTTAGAGAAAAGAAAGATCCATTTGAAATTTTGGAAAAAAATTTAAAAATCCGATAATTGTGCACCCTCTAGCGGCGACGGATATTACCAAAAACTCATACACAATTTTAATTGATACTATAGAATAAGCTCTTTCAAATGAGATCTAGTTTGTCAAATTTGGTTAAGGCAAACCGGAGTTATGAATATTTCTTTCACGTTTTGCGAGTAGCAAAATGTACAATTAATTTTTGAGGTAGCTTTATTTGGCATATAATCGATAAAAAAACGTAAGTAAAGATAGTGATGGGTAGCTCGCGAACGAACTATTTAAAAGAACTATTGTTTAAGATGAACTAGACGAACTAGTTCTCAAGTTTAGAATGAACTAGTTCGCCGTGAACTATTAAGGGATTAGTGAAATGTAGAACGAACTAGATAGTTGAGAACTGTTGAGAGATTTCTGAAGTGTAAGTCGCCAAGGGATGTGACTTTTTTTTTTGGAAGTCAGAAATCGCCAGACAAACTTAAATTCCGGGCCAACTGAAAGAAGTCGAGAACGATTCACGATGTCGGTTTATTTTTTCAGTTACTAGTTCGCGCGAATTACTTGAGTAAAAAGAACGAATAAGTCCACCACAAGTAAAGAATAAATAAATATGCGAAGAATGATCTGCTGAGACCCGGGTCCACTCATGCTTAATAAAATTAGAAGAGTATTTTTTTTCATTTCGTCATCGTCAGATCGATTCCCAAACGCGTTTCACCATATCATGGCTCATCAGTGAGGCTATAGGATCCGACAAAAAAAGGAAACGCAAAGTTCAACTTGAACCATTACAAGCCTAGGGGACACCGTCAAAAGAATGTAGCACCAAGCTTCATCTAGTGTTGATGTGAGACACTTTTAAAGCATACCAGTAAATTGTTTATGTTTAAGTCCCGGTCTAAGTACTTATTCGGCTTATATTTATTGTTGGTTGGTTTTTGAATTATTGGCTGCAAATCGACATAATTGCTTATTGCTAATATAAACATTTCTTCTAAGCCATTCCTCTAAATATTATTAAAGCCAAACATAAATAGAGAGGATAATTCAGTCAAAGAATTGTGTTGCAGAACTAAAATGAGCCAAGTAAACATATGGTACCTATTAGAAAACTTTGGGGTCAACACACTATTTTACCTTTAACAACCAAAAACCGTAAAAATAAATTATTATATGATATAAAAGTATTTATGAAGGAAAGAGTTTATTTACATATATTGTTTGAACTTTTTAAATGTTATCGATTTATTTAAGCTATACAGTGACCGGCAAAGAGTTTGCAACATATGGGAAAAAATTTTATTAGCGGAATATTGAAAAATATTTTTTGGGGGATTGGATGTGCATGTCCCATAACCTTAAAATCGATTTTGACATACGTCACGTGACCAATGGTATGGCGGAAAAGTTGAAAAAACCAATATGAAATCATCTTAAATCAGATAAATGATGAGATATCGAAAAAATTCCAAGAATAAAAAGTGTTTAGAATTCCATTAGAATATTAAATACAATGTTTGGAATATCTACTTGAAAAAACATAAAATCGAATATTTTTATAAATATTTTTTTACCGAATTAAAAATTTCCATATTTTTTATTTCTTAAAGCTTCATTAAAGTAAAACTGGCATCTGGTGACCACAACTAGAAATATTCTTTTGTATTTCTGACAATTTGGAGCAATAATTAAAAAAATTCGTTTACACTTGGATACCAGCTGTTGCAATAGTCTATTTCTAATAACCTTATCGATATTTTTTATATCGAAATATTCTATTATGTTAAGAAATCCTTAAATTCATTAATCCAAAGCAAATTATATTTATAACCGTAAAAAATAATTTTGAATTTCGCAGAAATCTAAAATAATTTAAATTTTTATTAATTTTTAGATTTTTTTTAAGATTTCTGCTTAATTCAAAATTATTTTTTACGGTTATAAATATAATTTGCTTTGGATTAATGAATTTAAGGATTTCTTAATATAATAGAATATTTCGATATAAAAAATATCGATAAGGTTATTAGAAATAGACTATTGCAACAGCTGGTATCCAAGTGTAAACGATTTTTTTGAATTATTGCTCCAAATTGCCAGAAAAACAAAAGAATATTTTTAGTTGTGGTCACCAGATGTCAGTTTTACTTTAATGAAGCTTTAAGAAAGGAAAAATATGGAAATTTTTAATTCGGTAAAAAAATATTTACAAAAATATTCGATTTTATGTTTTTTCAAGTAGATATCCCAAACATTGCATTTTAGGTTCTAATGGAATTCTAAACACTTTTTATTCTTGGAATTTTTTCGATATCTCATCAACTTATCTGATTTATGATGATTTCATATTAGTTTTTTCAACTTTCCGCCATACCATTGGTCATGTGACGTATGTCAAAATCGCTTTTAAGGTTATGGGACATGCACATCCAGTCCCCCAAAAAAGATTTTTCAATATTCCGCTAATAAAAATTTTCCCCATATGTTGCGAACTCTTTGCCGGTCACTGTATAAGCAAAGGAATTAATTCATTATGTTTATGTAATGAAATTTTTTAGCCAGATAAGAACCGGCCGCTATCGGTCGTGCGAAAATATGCACTATGCCTAGATGGTGTCTTTGCTGTGGTAGTTACCTCACAGGGTCGTATTCTCTTATCGCCAGTAAAATCATTGTTTAATTTTATGTAAATTCGTAAATTTGGATTATTGTAGTTTGACTAGTCGGCAGCAAAGCTACGCTACGGGAACCATCTTGATAGTACGTAAAAGCGCGGCTAGTATACTATACAGTGTCACCAGTAAAGTCCGCATCATATGGGCTTTTTTTTTTATTATTAATAGCTTTATTCGAAATTTGACTTTGGCATCAAGTTCTGCTTCGATCAAGATGAAAATTAAGCAAAAAAATAGTAGTCACGTAGTAAAGTAAAAAAATAAAGTAAAGGGGTTTTAAATTAAATCGTTGAAAATAGATAAACTTTACGTGATGAAGTTAAACTAAAATTTATTTTCCACTTAATGAACACTTTACTGATGACACCGTGTTCTTTTTTGTCTTAATATTAAGGTGTATTACTTTCAGACACAAACTACGTTTTCAAAAATACTTATTTTATGAAGTTACCTTATACAGGGTCAAAAACAAATAAACTTTGCATCACATGCGACCAAATTTTAATAGCCCAATATTGATTTTGTAGAAAAACACACATTTAATATGGCGCTACTTTAAAGAAAATGTATCTGAAATAAAGCATTGTCAAAACTAAGAAGTTTTATGTAGGTTGCGTCGAGTCTTATTTTGCAAAAGTGGTGCAATTTACAAAATATAGGTAAAACATCAAAATTATCTTATGCAGCTGAAATTTTGCATGCGGGCTAGAAACTGTATTAAAAAAAACTTTTTCTAATAACTCTTTTCGATATTTTCAGAAATAACCTCACTTTTGAATTATTTTTTGGAAAAAATTAAAATTTTACAGATAATGCGAATCACGTGACTACTATTTTTTTGCTTAATTTTCATCTCGATCGAAGCAGAACTTGATGCCAAAGTCAAATTTTCAAATTAATTAAAAAAAATCCCAAATGATGCGGACTTTACTGGCGACACTGTATAATTAAGAAAAAATATGTGGTACTAAACCACTTCACATTTCATTATTTTAGCCATTTTGTTACATGTCATAATACAAATCCCGTAAAACAGCATGTGAGTTCTGCAACGCAAACTATTGGCAGCAGGGTTTAAAAAAATATAATGGATGGTGATATAAAACATCGATGATTATGAAAACAGTGTTTTAGTACTTACGAATAGATTTTCTGGTAGTGATCTTCTTTGGTTGGACTGAGGGTTCTGCAAATATAACAATCATACTCAACAGGCAGCATTCCATAGACAATCTACCACAGTATAGTATAGATTATTCTATGCAATATGTTATGTGTTTAAATTAAATTAACTAAAATAAAATAAAAGTAAGATAACTTACCTATGATATAAATGTATATCACTGTTTAGGTAAAATGTGTACAAAGTAAAAGTATAATTTCATATCAAATATTTCAAGGAGTTAGAAATACATAGTGAAAGCCTTAATGTAATGTAAATTAAGAGGGATACTAGACACATACTCTCCCTTACTACAACACATTTGTTGATGTAACGATTCTATTTCATCAAAAAAACAACATTTCTGTTGGTATACCATATCAATATCCTCTTTCAATTGGCTATCATCTGCAAAATGACGTCCCTTATTGGTTGGCAGGTGACAGACAGCATGAAACTGTAAGTCATCGAGGATCCGAATATTTTCAAGTTACGTTTGGGAAGACAAGGAGCGAAAAAATGTTGAGTGTCAAAAGTGACAGTAATAAAATAGCATTGTGATAATAATTTATGGAAAAAAAATCTCATGGATGGATAGGGAAAACAACAAATTAACATTTGACACATGTCGAATTTAAAGTATGGGCCTCCGATGTATATTCTATATGTGACGAATGTCTCACTTTATAGGTAGGGACTTATTACATTTGGCAGCCGTGCATACGATATGCACCTCTTAAATTTCTATGTTCTTTTGAAGATGAATACATTCGAAACATGTAGAGACTTTACTACCCATTAGACCGCTTGCTTTTTTAAATGATGAATAAATAAAGCCAATTTCTGATCAGACTCATATTAATTTAATTTTAGTTCACCTTATTTTGCACATTGACAAACCAATTGACAGGGAATATTAATGCCTTTTTTGGACACTTATACAAGGTGTCCGGAAAAAGGAGGTCAATACGTTAACTATACATTCCTTAAGCAAAAATAATATAACTTTTATAATGACATTTTTCATTTTTGACCATCATGTTCGATATACAAGGTTGAAATTAAAAACTGATTTTTCCAGTATTTAACCAAGATATAAATTTTAAATTTGGTATATTGCTTTGATATAAAGAGTTACATCTTTTGAGATAAAAGAAACAAAAACAATGGTCAAATATTCAAAATAGGGAGGGTCCAGTACCCGCTGACCCCCTATTTTTTAGTTCGTGCGCCAGTGACTTCCGAACTATATTTTTTTAGGTAATCATTTGCTTTCGAATATCTTTTGACTCCCATAAAACTACAGCTGCGATCACTTTAAGTTTGTCATACTTTTTTCGTTTCTTCATGAAATTTTTCCCTCTAGTAGAAACCGCCACCACCTTTTATTTTTTAAATGTAAAGGTATGTATTGTGAGCTCGTTGGAAATGGCGTAAAAAGGAAATAGGACCCATTATTTACTTTGACATTCCGGTACAGTAGAAGCAATTTGCTTTATTGTAAAAATTATTGGTAAAATGTTTCCCATTTTTTTCTTGACCTCCTAATCTGAAGTAAAATTCATTCTTGACATTATGTACCATATCCGGGTTTATTTGACGAATTTCATGTATAAGTCGTTGCCTAAATTGTCTGGTTTTGATAAGTAAACTTATAATATCTAAGAGGATTAAGGTCCGGCGATCGTGGCGGCCATCCAATGCTACCCATTCTGCCTATCCAGCGGTTTGTAAAAACTCACTAAAATATTGTCCAACATTTATGGGGTAATGAGGAGCACCATCCGGCTGTAACCATATTTGATAATCATGAAGATCTGCTTCTGCATGGTGAGGAAATAAAGCAATCAAAGCTGGAATAAGTTCTCCTTGCAAGAAATCCAGATATGCATGGCCATTTAAGTTGCCTTCAAGGAATAATGGCTCATTGACGCGGTTGCAAATTATGCCTGCCTAAACATTAAGTTTTTGCAGAAGGTGGATGTGTGTTCCCTGCATCCAGTGAGGATTTTCTGCGAACCAATATCCACAGTTCTGTTTATTGACTTCACTATTTAGTACAAAAAATACTTATATGTAAAAATGATCCAAGTCCAAATCTACTAAATGCCGATCAAGTGCATTTATCAGGACGTTACAAAACTGAAGACGGCGGACCGGATCATCTTTCAGTAACTCTTGTATCATTAACATTTTATAAGGGCACATTGAATGCAGACGTAAAGCTTATGTTCTTTTCTCTTGCAAGCTGGAGTAATAGGATTTTCTTGAAACAAGTAAAACGATCAATTGCGTGTCTTCATTGATTACTCCAGGCTGCCTTATTCTTGGAATGTCTTTGACGTGGCCCACTTCACGATAATGTCTTTCAATTTTGCTGATGGTGCCTTGGGAAATTGGTAGTAGATTGGGGTGTTTCGTGAAATAAAGCTGCTACTTCTGCTTGAGTACGCGATCAAAGCCAATAATCTTTAAAATTTCGATTTTGTGTGATTCAGTTCAATAACCCATATTAGTTAGTATAGCAAAAATACTTTTTTTTTACTATAGAGTAACGGTTTAAACAGCACAAAATACTACAACAGATAAGTATTCACTTCTTCTAAACCGAAAATAAAGTGACCATTGGAATGAGGCATCAAGTAAACAAACAACCTTATCAATAACATGTTTCTTTTTTGTTCGGGTTTGTCTGCACGGGCAAAATCCAAATTGTAGTATCAATTGTTGCTAAAATGTCCAGTTTTTTTCTGGCTTTCTAGATTACCGAAATGTAAAAAAAATAGTGGGTCGTATTCCCTTTTTTATGCCTTTCCAACGAGCTCTACATTTAAAAAAAAGTTGGGGGCGGTTTCTGCCCCAAAAAGAGGGATAAATTTCATAAAAACACGAAAAAGTATATCAAACTAAAAATAAAGGAAGCCGTACTTCTGTATTATTTTAGCAAATAAAGAGGCTTTCTGATACTGAATTTATTCCAGTTAAAAATTCTACCCTGTATAATATGTGATTTTGGAGGACAAGGCATTTTTTTTTTGTTGCTAGGGAGATGACTTTTCTAGCTATATTACAACAATTTTCTATATACAGGGTGTCAGGTAAGTATAGGGCACACTATGGAGGAGTGTGTAGGAAACGTTAAAATAAGCTGTGTTTTATATATATTTTTTTCTGCAGATTTACCTTTTTCGTATTAATTTTTAAATCACCTCGAATACTTTGGATAAAATTTTGGTATTTTATACAGAGAGTAGCTCCTGAAGTGCTACCCAGTAGCATTTAAGGTTGAATTCTAAACGTCATTCAATCTATTGCCAACCTATAACCTATTTCGCGTTGATTTTTTGAGTTTATTATTTTAATAACTAACATTTAAAGAAAATCAATATCGTCGGTACATTATTTAGGTAGTATCTGATATATTACAAAAATATCAATTTATTTCATTGCTAATTTTGGAAGAATTGTATAGTGAAAGAACAATGAATGACAATGACATAATAATGTTAAAAAAAATCTTACCCGATATTTTTCGCTATACAATTCTCCTAAAATAAGTTATGAAATTCCTTGATATTTATTAAATATGTCAATTATTACCTATAGAATATCAAGTCGATACTGATTTTCTTTAAATTTTGTATAAAAGTTAGAAAACATAAATAAATCTACGCGAAATAGGTTATAGGTTGGCAAGCACGTTGATACTTCCACCTTAATGTCTTAGGAAAGCCAAAAACGGACCCGCTTCAATACACGCAAGTCAAAATTTCTGACAGGTATCTGTATTGTATTAAAAATATTTTTGGACACTACAAACATTCTAATTTGTTTCATATTTACTAATGCTCCATTAAAAAAAATGTATGTTTAATATAGAATCGATTTAGACCCTGTATATATTTTTAATATGTGTTCTATAGGATCCTTTACTGTATACGCAAGCGTAAAGTTTTTAAAAACTCATTCTTCTCATAAACTGTTTGTTTACGAATAATATTGACCATAAAAGTAATGAAATACTGAATGGGCTTTTATAATAAAATAAAAAACGCTGTTTCTCAGGCATGCGAAAAAAATAATAATGTAGGTAATGTTTAATGTTTGTCATAAAGAGAACTGAATTATTCCACAACTGTTGCGAAATAAACAACTTAAAATAGCAAAATAAAACATTGTCCTACTATAATAAGTGTTTTAGGGCTAGTGACGCATTCGCTATTTTATTGTATAATCAATATTTCGTTTCATCTAAAATCGGCCAAATACATTTAGGGTACCTACCATTTTAAGTTAAAAATTTTGACTAATAAATTATTAAATAAAGCGGAAAAAAATATAAGCATATTTATCTATATTTTAAATTTTATTTTTATTAATTTATAATTTTTTTTTGAATTTAAAACTATTCCTATAAACTATCGCAGAAAATTTTTTTTTACGTTTTCAGTTTTTAAAACTTCAAATTATTTACTGAGAAAATACATAAACAATATACCTTCGCCCTCGTAAGAAAAACACGAGAAAAAACCAGACATGTAGCTTTAGATCCGCACAGCTTATTTGGCGCGCAAACAAAAGTTAGGTTTTCTGGGTAAAAAGCACGTCTGTATGCACGGCTCACGGGTCAGATCCGTTAGAGCCCAACAGGGATGGGCATGCGCACAGCCCTCTTGTTATTAGGTTTTCCTTCTTTATCGTCATTAAACAAACATTCCAGAACCGGCTCGGCGCCATTTTAGTTACGTTTTCTCTGGATTTCTTGTATTCATTGCTATTAGGTATTTTCCTTTTTTTTTAAACAGTAGATTATTTGACAGCTTATTGGATAAAACAAGACGGTAACGAAATATTGATCAAAAAATAAAATAGCAAATGCATTACTGGCTATTATTATTAGTTTTTCAGTAAACCAAATTTTAAAAGTCTTTGGTGCGTACGGAGGTACAATAGTTAATAAGGCTAGTCCTTTTAACGTATTTAGGAAATCCCCATTTTTACCAACATAATTCCTATAATTCATAGTGTGGTTATGTGTATGAGGGTGTGTGTATTTTTAGCATGTGTTTAAATATCTTATGAAGATATTTCTAAGGTTGCTTTTTAAGCCTATTTAAACAGCGCTGTTTTGTTGCATTGATATAAAAATAATGCAAGTAACACGACTAGTCGTAGACACAAAATCCAACAAAAAAACAAAATAAAGAATTAAAACAAAATAATTGATTTATTTATATAGTAATAAAGTAATAATATTAACAACATTTAAAAGGAATGGATATAAAAAATTCCAACAACTGTAAAAAGAAATATAAAACATATAATACAAAATATACAACAAAATCACAAAAATATCATAGTATTGAGTGTGATGTACATGCTGGCAAAATCGGCACTGTTAAAATCAGTAGATAGAAAAACAGGGAATAAAAAAATATTTATAATTTGCGAACCTAAAGTTTAAAAAAATCGGTTTAAGACTACCATCAACACAACCCTCATTTTCCCCTCGCGAGGGTCTATCCAAGCTCGACGCTCTTCGGACAGACTTGGCTAATTGTGCGCATCTAATTCCTCTTAAAAAACTAACAGTCTAACCAGTCAATAATAGTAATAATTCTTCAAAATATAAATTAATAAAAAAATCAAATATCAAAGAATAGTTTTCAGATACAAAATAGGTATGTATATAGTAAGTGGCGACTAAAAAAGTATATAACAAACAAAATATGAAATAGTATTTGTTTAATTATTGTAGAGTTAAAGTATTAAGCTTCATTTATATACAGTGAGGTTGTTTAAGTATGCAACATATGGGCATTTTTTTATTACCGATTTCTCAGAAAATTTTATTCTTGATAAAAGTTGGTGCATATTCGATAATCATGTTAGGTGCACTTGGAATGGTTGCAAGTCAAACGGCGTACAGGGTAGGCCAAAAAATATAAAATTTGTACAAGAATAAAGTACCCCTATTTCAGAAAATTCAGCAAAATGTTATTAAGAAAAGTTGTTTAGAATTGAAAGTCATGGATAGACTCAAAAACGTGACCTCTTAAAATAAAAAAATATATTTTTTTTAAAAAACATTTATAATTTCCCAAAATTTTTTTTTATATTCACCATAAAGACCTTTATAAATTAATCAAAATCAAATCAATTTCACATATCTTTGTTCAAATTCAAGCATATTTGTAAAATTTACTTACATTTTTAATTTATTAAGGAATCACAAACTTCATGTTTGTTGCAATGATATTAAACACAACTTTAAAATATCCTAAAAATTCTTTTTAACAAGATAAAACATTAGTAATGATAATATGCTAATTAAAAAACTATCATTTAAAGTGCAAAATTTTTATTTTAAATGTTTATTAAAAAACTTTATTCTTGTACAAGTTTTATATTTTTTGGCCTACCCTGCCGTTTGACTTGCAATCATTCCAAGTACACCTAATATGATTATCGAACATGCACCAACTTTTATCAATAATAAAATATTCTAAGAAATCGGTAATAAAAAAAATGCCCATATGTTGCACACTTAAACAACCACACTGTATAGGATTATTCACGTTATTCGATAAAACATATTAAAGCTAAATTATTTGTTTTGGATAAAAAAAAAACAAATTTGGGGTGGAAAGGGGACTGTTGGCGGTATATTTTAAAATTATTTTCATAATTTAAACGTTACACCCTGTATTTGATATCAGGAGCAGATGTAAAATTTTGTCTGTCGAAAAGTATTAAACTTTCCTTTAAATCATGGGTCACGTTTTTATGAAAAATGGAGACATTCATAATGCAGATTGATTTTAATCAATTTATTATTAAGAACGAATTGATATGTATTTTATTCTTGGAGAATTTCTGCAAAACAGCTTCACGGGTTTACGCTCAAAGATTTCCTAATTAACCCAGCAATAATGTTGTCGAATGTGGCTGACGTTTTTAAAAAAAAAGGAAACATTTTTGTTTAGGTCGGATGATCGCCATTTTGAACACTTGTTATATATATATTATATACTATTAAAAATACAAGGTAAGTCAATAAAAAAAAATAGAAACATTTAAATATGTATAAAATTATTCAATTATTATTTCTTTTAATGAAATAATAAAACTAATAATATCGTTTAGATATCATTTTTAAATAATTTTGAAAATAATAATTAATCATAAAAGAAGTGCATGTTTAAATATTTTTTAGTTTAAAATGTAGCTTCCCCTTTTTTAAGTATTTTCTTAATTATTTTAAAACGTTTTGTATTTAAAAATGTTAATTCTTGGGTTATTTCGTTGTAAAATGTCATACATTGATAATAATTGGAATTCTGACCTGCCCTAGTGTGTATTAAAGGTAAGTCAATATTGAAAACAGCATATAATCAATTTTATTGTTTGTTGTATGTCCATCATTCCTTGCTTTTTTTTACCTTCAGGTTACTTTAACTAGTAAGTAGGATATTTACTGTAAATCTTCGGTTTTGTACAACCAATTCTGACCTGTCAAAATGCCATAGGTAACTTGATTAATTTTAAATTGGTTAAAATAAGTATGCGGTATGAATATTTGTCATGAAAACGTAAGCAATTAGCTATGGGAGTCTTATACTGTTCGACAGATAATTAAATTTTACATCTGCTCCTGACATAAATGTTTTATTTAAATTAAACAAATTATTAGGTACCATTTCAAACTCGTAATTATTTTGTCGTTCTTGTTGGACACCTTGTATAAGTCAGTGCATTTTTTATAAATGTGAAACAAAACTTAATCAGTTAGTGGAGTCCATTGTGTATTTGGTTTGAGAAAAGAAAATACATGATGAGAATTTAATGATTAAAAATTAAAATTGTTACTACATTTTCACAAAATACGCAATATTTCAAAAACTAAGGTTTAAGTATGGTAAACCTCAATGAAACCCATTTGTATTTTGATCGTGGAAACCGAAAATGAAATAATACAGGACATTCCATTTAAAAAAAATATAACTCTGATAGATTACGTGTTTTTCGGACAACCTGTACAGGGTGTCCCAAATTCGAGGGTGACCATTGGGATCTCGGAAACTATAAGAGATACAAACAAGTTTAAATTGTGGCAAAGTTGCAAAATTTGGTGCTTAATCAAATGTACTTTACAAATTCAGGAAATTCCTAGTCCTTCTCGAGATATCTGGAAAAAAGGTAAATTCTAAACATTTGTTTTTATTTTTTCCTGACATTATTTAAAGAAGAATTTTGAAATGAATTGGACTTTCTTATTGCCATTTTTTATTCTTTACAAAATGGCATTATCAGATTTTGAATCCGAAGTTTCGATGTTTTGGCCCATTTTCAACTTTATTTTTTTAAATAAGGACCTGGATAATTTACCTCGGATATTGAAAGAGCCTATCATTCTAAAAACAGACATGTATCACACTTGTTTTGTTATTGAACGTTTCGATAAAAAATTACATCATCAAACATACCTATAACTGCCTTCATATTTTATAAGAAAAAATCAGACAAAATTTAAATAATAAATTGAAGGTGGCTATGAAACAAAACATTATACGCTAAACAATTATGGCAGACGTGTGTTGACATGTTTGTTAGTCATTGAAGTATTTTTTGCTTTTGTGTTCCATAGTAAAGTATGTTTTCAAATATGGAAAAGCGTGATATGTTACGCATTTATTACAGTTCAAATAGAAAATCTAGAATTTCTTGCGAACAATATTTAATCCAATATCCCGAACGAGTGCAACCACATGAAAATATTTTTGCTAAATTGAATAAAAACTTGTTGGAATTCGAAAGCTTCAGCAAGCCTAGAAATAAATACGGTCGTCGAATTGATGCAGATGAAGAGGAAAAGATAAAAAGAAAATATTTTGAACACGGTACGATTATCTGTAATGAACGTTTTCTTAATTTTGCTATTCATATTTTTCTATTTTAAAGTTAATAATGCACCTCACAGCTTAACTAGGCTTTTTAAAAATGAGCTACAAATACTTAGAATGCGAATATGGCAAACATTAAATTCAAACAAATATCGAAATTCAAACGAATATCGACATTACAAAATACATCTAAGCCAAACACTTAGACCTGGTGATGATATCCCGAGGTTGGATTTTTGCAATTGGCTGCAAAATAAACTTGTAGAAGACAACAATTTTTTGTCAAAGGTAATCTGGACCGACGAGTGTAATTTTTCAACAAGCGGTTTATTTAATCGGCATAATGAACATTATTGGTCAATAGACAATCCCCGGCAACATCAAGAAGTGAGACCACAGGGGCGAACTTCATTTAACATGTGGGTGGGCATGTGGAGGAATAAAATTCTTGGTCTTATAATATACGAGGGTAGCTTAACATCTCAGAGGTATAGAGAGCTAATATTAAATCATATTTTTGAGCACCTCGGAGATGAGCCTCTGACTATTTTGCGGCAGTTATGGTGGCAACAGGACGGCGCTCCTCCTCATAATGGACGGATTATTACAAATTATTTAAATATACTGTTTCCAAATAAATGGATTGGAAACCAGGGACCCCTGCGATGGCCTACTAGAAGTCCAGACATAAATCCGCTGGACTATTTTTTATGGGGATATTTACAAAATCGTTTGTATCGTTTCGTTTCGTTTTCAAAATTCTTTATTGTTACATAATTTACATATGTTGTTATATCTACATTTTTACATAAATATAGTATATATATATATATGTATGTGTTGTATTCCCTCTGGGTTCTGCCCAGGATACGCACTGGCATCGCCTGTGGGGTTGATGTAAACCCTAGGTAGATTTTAACAACGCGTAGCCAAACTTTATTTGGTCGGTTCCGTAACCCTCTACCGCCATGAAAGAGTTTATGTTATTATAAAAATTTGAAATGATTTAATTGTGATTTTTTGAAATGTGAAAGCTTATGATCTGCGACTACTGGAAAAGAGAACAAAAACCAGCTTAGTATTGTCAGGTACAAGGTAGCATGCATTTATCTTTCGACTTGAATGTATTCATTGGTCGTGTCCCCTCTCTTTTGGGGCGGAGTTAATTTTCATTGCATTTTTGTGTTTGATGCACTTATTCTTAAAACTTTTTGGATTTGTTAGAGTGGATTATTTTGCTGGAAATAAATCGGTAGTCTTGCATACAAGGGTTTGTGTGTAGGGTTGTCATTATGTCTAGTTTGGGTAATGTCTTGCGTCAGTATTGAATTTTGTATTCGATTTTCATAGAATTTTGTACTTATGTCTTGAATATATTGAAAAATTGTTGGTGTTTGTGTGGCTTGGTGTAGATGGCGGATTGGCGTGTATCGATTTGCTGTTAGTATCTGCCTTAAAATTTTGTTTTGTTGCACTTGCAGTTTGTGATAATGGATGTCCGCCATGCTACACCAAACTGGGCTTGCATAAGTCATTGTCGGTTTTACTATTTGATTGTAAATTATCAGCTTATTTTGGGGGGATAAAGGCGAGTTATTTTTTAGTAATTTATTTAATGAATGAGTTTTTATTAAGAATTTCCTTACTATGTTGTCTGTATGTCGCTTAAATGTCAGTCTTTTGTCCAGTATTACACCTAAATATTTAATTTGGTCAGCTGGTTGAATCTTTTGTCCATTTATTTGAATATTTTGATTAATTTGGTTATTCGTGAATTTTTTAGTCATAATTATGCATTCGCATTTGTTTTGATTTATTTCCAGCTTCCACTTTCGATACCATGGAATTAAGATGTTTAAATGATTCGTGATAATTTGTCTAGCGACATTAGCGTAGAATGAGTGCGCAAAAATAAGTACATCATCCACGAAAATTGCTAAGTTTGAATTTGGATATTTCGGTATGTCAGCTGTATAAAGATTAAAGAGGGGGGCCGCTAGATTAGTGCCCTGCTGTAACCCTGCGTGCAAAGTCACCGGCTTCGAGAAATCGCTCTCTATCCTGACTTTAAGTGTTCTATTTATTAGGTAAGAATGTAGTAGTGAGATAAAATGTAAAGGAAATTCGTGAATATTTATAAGTTTGAAGATCAGTCCATTATACCACACACTGTCAAACGCTTGTTTTATATCCAGCGACAGAAGAACCGTGTTTTGCTCCTGGTTGAACTTTTTTATTGCTTGTTGCGCAACATGCGCTACCAGGAGTACGGCACTCCTGCCTGTTCGGAATCCGAATTGTTCTTCCGGAATTTTTTGGTTTAATGGACCGATCTTCAACCTTTTATGAATAATTTTCTCCGCTACCTTTCCGAGCACACTCAAGAGAGCGATAGGTCTGTATGACTCAGGCCTGTTTGCAGGTTTTCCTTGTTTGAGTACTGGTATAATTATTGCTCTCTTCCATGCGCTCGGAAAGTGCTGTAATAAAAATATTGAATTTACTATGTATGATAATTGTACTATTGTTTTCCTAGGTAAGTTTTTAATCAGGATAGGAGCGATTTCATCTTCGCCGGGTGCCTTTTTGTTTTTAATATTTTTAATTATTTGAGAAATTTCTGAGGGTTTTGTATAAATTTTTTGTAACACAGGGGGCGGAATAGGGTATTTATTTTTTGTAAATTTATTCGCTAATTTTGTTATTTCATTTTGCTCAATACTAGTATTGGGTTTTCCCGCGCATGTCTGTCCGTAGTAGTCCGCTATTGTCTGTGCTTTTTCTTGATTATTTTGTGGTATTGGTGTGAACGATGGAATTTTTGTCTCTGTCTTTTTTGTGCGTCTAATTAAGTTCCATAATGAATTATCCCTGGTGGTTAAGTTTGTTAGTATGTTTGTCCAAGATTGATTTTTATGTTCTTTTATTCTATTTTTAATTTCATGATTTAAATATCTTAATGTGTTTGAGTCTTGTATCGCTCTATGTCTTTGCCATCTTTTCCTTATTGCATTTCTGTATGTTATTAAATTTAGAATGTCATCCGGCAGTTTATTTTCTCTGGGGATTAGTTGTACTTTTTTGGCAGTCAGGTTTCTGGCTTTTTGTATGTTGTTAGTTAGTTTGTCTACTTCATGTTCCAGTTGTTCAATTGTAAGTATGTTGTTGTTTATTTCTGTGACGTTATTTAATATTTGTCTATACTGGTTCCAGTTCACACCGTTATATAACCAAGTTGAAGGATGAGTTTCTTTTCGTATATTTGTTGTCCAGTTTATAACCACAGGTAGGTGATCAGATGAAAGTTCGTTTAAGACTGTTGCGTCTGATAGATTCGAAATATTTTTGTATAAGAAAATATCTAAATATGAAGGTGTTCTTTGATGTCGGTTGCCGTAAAAAGTAGGAGTTTGTGGTAAAATTATTTGTATGTCATAGTTATTTAAATATTGCATTATTATTCGTCCGTGTGGGTTTGTACTGTTGGCTCTCATTGTAGTGTGTTTCGCGTTCAGGTCTCCCAATACTAGTACTTTAGTGGATTGATTAAAAATTACATTCAAGTCGTTATCTGTGAGATTTAGGTTTGGTTGGGCGTAGCAGCTAGTAATTACAACACCGTTTTTTAGTTTAATAGAAACATGTTCAATATTTGAATTTGTATTGTTTATTTTGATGTGCGGTATGTTGTTTTTAATTATTAGTGCTACGCCCCCTCCCCTGTTATCTCTATCAGTTCTATAAATTTGGTAATTACGTAATTTGATTTTTACTTGTGGAGTTATTTTGGTTTCATTAATAGACATAATGCTAACCTTGTGCCCTGACAAAAAGTGCTTAAGTTCATCCAACTTATTTCGCAAACCATTCGCATTCCAAGTCACTATTTTAAGGGAATTGAAGAAAGCTATATATTGTATTTTTTGAGGTTTTCTCCCATAAGGGACATCATAATTGTTATACGTTCTTCTTGTGAGTTAGCTTTCTTTAATTCCCTTGTGCAATCATTCAAAAAACGAGTAAATTCATTAATGTTAATAAGATTATTAAACTCTCTCATAGCTGCAAAGAGGTTACTCGCCTGTGCTACTCCGTGTTGCTCGTCATTTTGGTGGGCGGTGCCTTGTGGGCGTGTCCTGGGCAGTTGAGGAAAAGCATCGTTGTAGTTCTGATTTTGGCTCTCTTGGGAATGATTTCTCTGCTGGGGGAGGTTTTCCATTGTGCTATTTTCCGTAGCACTCGCTGGGCCACTTGCCCTGGCCTGGGTCCATGGGTTTTCTCTTGGTATTGGCGCTGGCTTGAACTTAGCAGTTTGTTTTTGTTTATTTTGCATTATTTGTTGAGCCTTATACTGATAGACTTCACAGTTAGGAGAAGTGGCACGATGGTCTTTATGGCAGTTTATACATTTAATAGTATTGTCAGGATGGCATTGTGCTGTAGGGTGGTGTCCTGCACAGCGTAGGCACTTTTGCTGGCGGTGGCAGTTTGTGGTTGCATGCCCCCATTGACCACACTTTTTGCATTGTATTATGATCGTGTTTTGTCTTCGTCTCTCCCATGAAATGCGAACATAATTAAGGAACTTTATCTTTTCCAAGTGCTGTAGTTTTATGCTGGTATCGGTTATTGCCATATAAAGTGGACGGAATTGGGTTTTCATCAGATAATTGTATCGTGAGATACCAAATGATATAAGTGAACTACAGCAAAATTTAATTAGATAAATTAGAGTAATTCCCGCTAGGTTCATTCAACGTTCAATACTAAAATTGCGAAGGCTTAGTGCAAAATACATTGAAGCTAAAGGCTTACAATTTGAATATCTTTTATGCGTTTGTTTATTGCCGTTCAAGTTTTGTTATTCGTTTAATAAGATAATACTAATAATTAATTTGTTGTATTAATATTTCTTTGATTGTGTTAAGTTATTTGGTTTCATTATATTATTTTTGTTATGTTAGGTATATTGAGACAGATGATGATGCTGATGTAATTTTTCATCGAAACGTTCAATAACATAACAAGTGTGACACATGTCTGTTTTTAGAATGATAGACTCTTTCGATATCCGAGGTAAAATATCCAGGTCCGTATTAAAAAAGAATGAAGATGATAATGGGCCCAAAACATCGATACGTGGGATTCAAAATCTGATAATGCCATTTTGTAAAGAATAAAAAGTGGCAATAAGAAAGTCCAATTTATTTAAAAATTCTTCTTTAAATAAAGTCAGGAAAAAATAAAAACAAATTTTTAAAATTTACCTTTTTTCCAGATATCTCGAAAAGGACTAGGAATTTCCTGAATTTGTAAAAGATATTTGATTAAGCACCAAATTGTGCAACTTTGCCTCAATTTATCTCTTAATCGTATCTCTTATAGTTTCCGAGATTCCAATGGTCACCCTTGAACTTGGGACACCCTGTACATTATGAAAATATTTTAAAATGCACCTCCAACAGGTCTTTATCAACTCCGAATTCTTTTTCCTAAACAAATAATTTAGCTATAATATGTCGAGTCGAATAGCTTAATTTCTTGTCTATCAACCGTTGCAACCTTAATAAGAATATGTATATTAGATTTTTATTCTAATAAAATAATTGACAAACTTTATTTTAGCCTATACTACGCTACTACGCGGCCAAAACTGATGACAACAGTGACGTATAATATGTAGACTTGTGAACTGTACTATACTATATTAGTCACTAGTGATGTTAAAGAGCAGGTAAATTGCTGAACAGGTCCGAACAGTTCGGTTCTCACCCGGGAACCTGTTCCGTAAACCTGTTCACCTGTTCTTTTGATCATAAATTATTGTCACTTACTCACTTGGTATATTAATAATATTCCTGATAGTATGGCGAAAGCGGAAGAAAAGAGCGGATATGATTTTTAATTATCTGTACAGTACAATACAATTTAGTACACAGAAAAGAAATAACTGAGTCGAGTCGAGCGAACGCGAAGAAAACAGCAAACACACCAAGACTCCCATTAAATTTCAAAAATTTCTAACCGCGCCATCGCGTCGTTTAGCCTGCCACTCCTGCCAGTTCAGCGGTCCCCGTCACCGTGTCGTTCGAATCTCACTCTCTTAAAAAACTGAACCTACTCAAAGAACAGTTGGGTAGAAAGAACAGGCTGTTCTTTCATGCGGCGTGGACCAGCCAGGAAACAGAGAGCAGTGAGAGCACACACACGGATGCAGCGGTGTTCTGTGAACAGAGCGCGCAGAGTCGCGTTGTCGGTTGAAAAGGTTAAGCGAGCGCAATCATCTGTCATAAGTCTATCTAAAGAACCGGTTCAGTTCTTTTACAAAGAACAGTTCACTGAACAGGCTATCTCTAACCTGTTCTAAAGAACCTGTTCGGTTCTTTTCTTAACAACTCTATTAGTCACTGCCATCAGTTTTGGTCGCGCATTTATTCGTGTAGGTAGTTGTTAAGCTGCTTAAATTGTCCTTTTTCAAACATTTTTGCTTCTTTAACCTTAATGATATAAAAGTATAACGGTGTTTTTTACCAATATTATTTTGTTTGTTATGGATTTTTTTGACAATAATTTATGTTTGTATAAGTTTTTGTGTTAGGAGCCGATTCATTCACCGTTTCATTGTTTTGTATGTTTGTATTGTTTTAAGTATGCCTTTTCTTTCAAGTCAGGCTTGGCACTTTTCTTCGCAATGACGAAATACATGGGTGACTCGGCAAGGAGTATTAAATTTTATACACCAAATTTGGAAACACTTTTTTTTAAAACTATTTCAATTTATCAAAATAAAGCTTAAAAACTTAGTATCCGCTTCCTTGTCTCGTCACATGATGTATTTTTTCATTACAAAGGCGACGCGACGCCCGATTGTAAAGAAAAAAACATACTAAATAACTTAATCAGCAAACCACCGAAATATTCAAAAAAATCGGCACCAAAAGTTACAAAAAATTTAAATAACACGGTATTTATCATTCATACCAGAAAGCTGCACATTATTTCAAAATAAACATAATTATTGTAATATTGTAAAATAAGTGATAATACATCACGAGAACTATACACTAACGCCCATCAAGGCCATGAAAATACAAATAAATGCATTTGTGAATGTCCCAAAACAGTAAGTACGGATGAAAATGGGAAGACTAGAATAAAATTTATAAAATTAAATTAATTTGTAAAAATGGACACTTACATTTCTATAATAAACGTAACAAAATTTTCTACAAGTTTCTCTAAAGTGGCATTGTACGGTTCAGCCAAAAAAAACACTAGCCTGCGAAAACGAATTTCTTATCGTGATGGGAAATAGGCGGTCTTTATAGTAATTTTTGCCGAATCTGTTAAATTTTCCACCTCACCTCCACTATATCCACCGCATAAAATCCAACGTCATGGAACATTTAAAGTACCTACCTATTAACCGTTCCATGATGTAGAGTATTGTAAAGTTTCATGCTGTTGCCGTCCGCCTTACCAAGTAAACTTAATGAATTGAGTAAAGCAAAATTTTCTTTCTATCCATAAATACAGAGTTCACCTTTTTGTAAAAGCAGCAATATCTTTATAAGAAGATATTTTACTTTATCGTCCATATTTCTTTAAGAGACCTAATGTAAGTTTAAAAAAAAGCGGGAAAAAAGACACGAGGTGTCGGTATAAAATAAATTAATACAGAAATGTTTTGCCCCTTCGGGCATCATCAGACCTAAAATAAGACAGAAGAAAATGTTTCCTTTAATTTCGTCAGACCCATCCTTAGACGCATTTTACCAAACCATGGGCCATCAGTAAGGCTAGGATCTAACGAAATAAAGGAAAGTGTGTACCTACTACTTATACTAATATAATAATAAGATACCTAACTAACGTAAATAATTATAAAACAATAAAAAAAACTTGAGGTTCTACGCACCCATTCTACATTAGGATGGAATTGAATAAAATTATAGAGAGAGAGAGAAGTCAGATCAGTTAGGATTAGAAATGGTGAAACACGTGTAACAGCATTTGTATTATACTATTTGAGACTTTGTCGTTTTTCCCGCCTTTAAAAAAATATATATTGCTTTGGATTTTCGCTGGTATATTGTTATATAGTTATATTTTGAACAAATCAATTATAATAAACATTGTACTTCAAATACATAGATCAGTATTGACAATATGGCATCGCGAAACAGCAATTTAGTAGGTATACCTACGAGAGCAGTAAAAGTTCTGTTAAAATTTCGGAACTGATTCATAAGAAAATCTGAAGCTTAGACAAGAAAAGAGAGGGGACGCGTAACACTCATAACAGAAAGTCAGACCGAAGTGTGACCAAAAAACCGGCAGCTGCCATTTTCTGGTGCCAAACAACAGGGGTGTCACTACGTTTACTCTCTGGGTTTGTGTCAGCATTCTGAATAAGGTGATTGGATATTTTTATTGTATCAAAATGGTGATTTGTTCTGCTTACAAAAGTCGTAGTAATGGAAAAGAGCCAGGAAATGCTTTTCACAAATAATCAATTATAATAATGAAATAATTATGTATTATAATAATTTATAATGTAGTTTGTTTTACAGACATTCTTCTATACATTGAAAAAAATCCTCAGCCAACATTTTTTTTTGTTTGAAAGGCATCTACTTTACGTTTTGGTTTCATTTATAAATACCTAGATAAAAGTGTAATATGATACCATGGACATTTTTTTCCAGTGGCATACTTGCTCACAGTACAACCCTCGTTCTGGTGCAAGCTGGTCACATATTTGTCGAAATAATGACGCGTTCCCTTTCTTTTCTTGTCTACGATTAGAAGTGTTCAATCATATTTATTGTAGGAAAGCATATTATATACAGCAATGTATGTTACAAATCCGCATTCTTTTAGTAACTAGAGAACCGTGCGACGGACTATAGCTATCCATTCACAAGGCGACCTGGGCTTTGTTAACAAGGTTCGGGTTTGACAAGATATTCTGTCAAATGGTGAAACTCCATCGAAATTATTCAAAAAAAATATATATTTATATATACATATACCGGGTGTAACAGGATCATGGTAAACCCCCCGTATCTCCGTTAGTTTTAAGGGTAATTGATTGAAATTTGGGATATCCCATATACGCGGCACTTTTTGACCTACAAATGATTTTTTGTCACTTCCGGTTTCGCCGGAAGTGACACCAACTTTCGATTTTTAAATGGAACACCCTGTATATTATTACATTTTTGAATTCTGCATAATTTTAATCCAATAAAACCATAATAGTGACATTTCAAGCGTAAAAAATATTTAATATTTAATTTTCCATTTAAGTAAAAGAAAATACAATTAAGTATTTTGTTCTAATTTAATACTAAGAGGTTACTAAGATTACCGATAAACCACCGAATACTTATTTGACAATCTGAATAATTTCATTTTTTTCAAAGCCACCTTAGTAACTTCTTAGCATTAAATTAGAACAAAATAATTGTATTTTCTTTTAGCTGTAATTTTGATTGTATTTATCGCACATGTTATTACCAGGTATGACTAAATTCCTTATTAATAGTACTAAGAAATGGTATGACGGTACCAATATGGTTCCATTTGAAAAAATTGAGTTTTACCCCAAAAACGATTACGATGAATTTTATTTGCTTATAAAAAACGCAATTTAGTATTTTTGACGGGACTTCGATTTTTCTAGCATTAGACGGATCAATTGGAATAAATCGGAACCGTCATGGCACACTTAAATGGAAAATTAAAAATTAAATAATAAATATTTTTTACGCTTGAAATATCACTTTTGTTGTATCATTGGATTCAGAAAATTATGCAAAATTCAAAAATGTAATAATATACAGGGTGTTCCATTTAAAAATCGAAATTTGGTGTCACTTCCGGCGAAACCGGAAGTGAAAAAAAAATCATTTGTGGATCAAAAAGTGCCGCTTATTATGTATATGGGAGTAAAGTACCTTTATTACATATACATTATCACATACATTATCAAAAATTGTCATTAAAAAAAGTTGATCAGAACTAAAAACCACGTCTAAATATGCAATAACACGCATTAAATTAATTAAATAATTAAAAAATAGAATAATTAATAATAAATCAATAAAATAATTTTTCAATATAAATGCGTATAATTGCACATTTAGCCGTAGTTTTTAGTTCTGATCAACTTTTTTTAATAACAATTTTTGATAATGTCAAAAATAAAGGTACTTTACTCTTGGGAAAAATTCACATTCTTGGGAAAAATTCACATTTTTTGACAAACCTCGTATATGACTGGAAAATTTCGATATTTGATGGTTGCATTTTAGGTTTTAAACCATGCAGAGCTTTTTATAAAGAATAATTTTTTTCGTAAAATTAATAATAAAAAAGTTTCCCATTTGGTAAGAACTTCCGAAGACACGCTGTATAATACCATTTACTTTTTACTTGTTACTTACTTCAGCCGTATAAAATACCTCCCAGGTCCAATATACATTACAAAAAGCAAGATCTATAAACTACTAAGGTTGTCGCATGCGATGCTGACCTACCTTAACGTCTCGCGATAGCGCTACGTCATACCGCGCTTTTTTCACGTTATCGTTCTTCTACAATTAATCATAAAGCGTATTCTTCTTGAAAGCAAAATATCATTATTCTGGTAGCTTTTAAAGGAAGGAATAAGTTGTTACTTTATTAATATAAACTACTGATTGTGTCAATTGAAAATTACTGCTAATTTATACCTGCTATAACGATGTCATAAAGTATTTTTCCCATTTTTGCCTAATAGAAATTTAAAAAAGTTAAAGAGGTATCCATGAACAATTATTTCGAAAGAAATATGTCAGTGAGATTTATTGATTTTGATAAATACAAATGATATTTCTTAAGAATTAAAGTTTCCCAGAAAATTACAATCTGTTTTTGAGAATTACTCGAGATTAAATAATTAGGTAATAGACGGCCCAGCAATACAGGGTATTGAGAACGTTAAAAAAACATTTAGATTGCATTTCTTGGGAAAAATATTATTTAGTAATTGCATATTAATATAAAAAGTTTAATAAAGAACTATATACTATGGGCAATATTGGCGCGATAAGTGCAGGGAATAGGTAGTTTTTTAAATCAGAAAAAGTTTAGGTTAGTTAAAGATACTATTTAAAATTAATATATTCTCTTGTATAGAAACAAAAGAAAAACTGCTCTTCCACAATATCCTATACACATTCTCTAATAATATACTTAACAACCAACGGTACAGCAATGTAAATATCACTAATAAATACTTAATATATAATATCTATAGAACTTATAAAACTCTCTGTAAAAATATTCAGTTGAGAGACACTTGGAAAAAACACTGAGCTAACAAACTACGCACAATATTGCAACGAAAACAACGATATAACAATGACTACACCGGACGCCAATCGACGTCACATCTCCAGCGTCACCCGCGCTGATCCTTCACCTGAATGCTGCTCTATGAGACAACCTTAGCAATTTATAGATCTTGTACAAAAGGTACTACAAAGACTATCTATTTTGGTTTGAATTGTAAAAAGGTCGCAGGCTAGTGTAATTAAAAAATGTACCTAATAATAACCTTAACAATGTCCTAATAGGTTTTCTATTTTCGAGAAATATTAGAGTAAATAACATCTAAAACTCTATTTGTATTTGTAGATTCAACAGGATTAGCATACAAACAAAAACGAGCATTTACTTTCACGTCACACATCTACCTATCCGTACCTGAGTTTAGCTCCCTAACTAAAGTTGACATGGCGTTCGTAACGGAATCTGCTGCTACCAGTAAATCATTCCGTAAAGAACGGCCTACTGAGCCTGGAGTGCCGTTACCATTTGAACCTACAAAACCAAAATTGGGAGTTTAGAACGGTGCAGGTTACACGACACAGGTCTACGCCATTCTGACTACTGCAAGGCTAGATGAGGCCAGGGACTGCCAAGAGCGGGCTCAGACAGCCTAGTTACCCGCAAGGCGATATGCAAACTCAGAGTCATGTCAGTACTCGTTGAAGAGTGCGCAGATGCCCTGGAAAGGCTTTCAGATATCAAGGAGGTTAAACTGGTCTGGGTCTCGGGACACAAGGGGATGTAGGGAAACGAGAGAGCGGATGAGCTCAGTAGACTCGAAGTCGGGACTCATTTCCAAGGGCCGGAACCAGCAATAAATATTTCAAATCAACAGATGGGATCTGCAGTTAAGGAGTGGACCACACGGAGTTCTATGGAACTATGGCGGCAAACCCAAGGATTCACCGGACATTGCCTTTTCGGTAGACACGCTAAACGGAAGCAGATACCAGCTAACGATTTCTGCAGAACTTGCAGAGATGAAGAAGAGGAGGAAAGTATTCAGCATTTCTTGTCTGAATGCCCTGACCTCGCAAAAAGAAGGTTCAATGCCTTGGGCGAACCCATCCTTTAATGATTTGGAGAAAGTAAGCAACTTACAACTGGGTCGACTCACGAAGTTTACTAACAGTAGTGGCTGGTTTGAATGCGCTGCGAGGATTCTTTTAGTTCTACGTCGCGGCAACAAGAAGCTGATGCGGATAGGTTCAGCGGACTACGTGTTGTATCACAACAGTCCTCATAGGACTACGTGAGACTGTTTGAACAGTACCAGAAGTCTGCCACTCTAACCTAACCTATTGTCCGCTGCGCAAAGTTTACAGATTCTGTAAATTTTACCCTGAGTAGGGTTACATGTTCAGTGGGGAATTAACCGGATGATCGCAGCGCCATCGTAAATGTTTCGAGCAAAGATGTTGATGCCCGCCCATTAAAAATCTTCCAAACTTTTAATATTGTCTGTAACGTTAATGTAATTAGACATATACAGGGTGGTGCATGGGCTAGCGCAGCATAGGAAATCGAATACAAAATTTATGGTGGTCAAATATTGACTCCCTTTTTTCTTTTAAACCGATAATTTAGTTCCATAAATTAAAATTTGACGAATTAACTTTCAAAATGTTGACGTGATTTATGTAGTTATTAAGGGGTTATTTAGAAAAATGTAAAATTACAATATAATAAGCAAAATTTCTGTAATACAGTTCTGAAAGTAAGTAAATAAAAGCACCAGTCCAGCACCATGTCAATAACTGACATGAAGGATTTTTATGGCATGACATAACAGTTAAAAAATGGGTAAAGTATTTTTGAAATTGACACTAACAAAACACAAACCAGTATTATTTATTTTAGGAGCGTAGAAGATAATATATGTTAAATAACACTGGACGCATGACGCATATAAATGAGACTTTTGCAAGTGAGTTTGACTTATGGAATTCTTAAAAAAAAAAAACTTTTTTACACTCTTAGTCCAAAATAAATAATGGAGCCAACTATAACATCAAATCCGGAAATACCCAACGAGGTGAAACTTCGAGATCAGGTATAGCGGACCAAGTTTGCACCAAGCAACATCATATGCAGTGGTCAGAAGATTTTGTTCAAGGAACAGCACAGGCGAAAACGCAAATTCAAAGAGGCAGCTTGTATGAACAAAAACATTCGTATATTTAGTAAACCAAACAGCTCAAACTTCACACTCGTAAGCACTTAGACATAGTCATCGAGCTTTAATGCACATGGGTATATAGTATTTAAGACAGTAGACCTAGAATTATAATTTAGTTTAAACTTGAAAACGGTTAGAGATATTCTCTAACCGAAACGTTGTGTTAAGTAAGAAAATAAAGACAATGGAAGTCCGACAAAGTAATTATTTTGATAATACTACATTGTCTACCACTCGAACAAATACTAACCAATGTAACCCGATCGCTACGTCGCTACATTTTATCCCCTCTTACCATCACCAATTTTTTTTAAATTTCCTACAATAAGACCCCCTAAAGAACCTAGTCTACCACATGCAAACAAAATTGTTAATACAAAAACTATGAGCGATAATACAGAAAAAAAAGTCTAATACAGGTCCAATTAATAACCTCCTTCATTTTTGAAGTCAGTTAAAAACTTACTCATATTAACATTAGATCCTCCCCCAAAAGCGTTCCTCACATCACCTCCTACACCCATTAGTGAAGCGTCATTATTAACATTGTGCATATTTCGATCACCTCGGTCTTGCGGTATAATATTTACAGGATCGCTGCGAACAACCATAGCGCCTAAGGGTTGGACTAACCCTAGAGGCATATCACGACGATCTCTGCAAAAAAGTTTTATAGTGCGATTCTCTAACGAAACTTACACCGCCATAACCTTACAACAACACTAGATGAATGTGACAAGGCAGAATTAGTATTAACATTGATTAAAAGAAATTAAAAAGCAGCCTCTCCTTAGAAAATAGTTTGAAATAAATGTCGACCTGTCTTAGTGATGTAAATTTAAAAAAAAACGTGTTTTTTTTAGAAAAAAAAACAATGCGGTTTGTTTTTTTTCAGAATCATTGTTTTTGCTTTATAGAAAAAAATAATTTTTTTTTTAATGTAATAATTTTATAAAATATAATAAAGTAATCTCTATTCTATTCTCTATTTATTAATAAAGGTACATATTTATTTTATTACCTATTTAAAATGCTGGAGTACTTAACCTTAACAGTAGCTGTCGCTGTCGTATGATGATTTTTAATAATTTTATTAGAAATATAAAATCTCCCATTTTTCATGTGTATTTTTAAGAATTTTGGTCCAACCGGGCACAACGCACAACCAATAAATATGTTTATTTATTTTTTTCATAAAAAATAATTTCTTTTTTAATTAATATGAATTTTTTTTTAATTTGAAAAAAAACAATGTTTTTTTTTTTTTTACATCACTAACCTGTCTACAAGAACGTAGATCATTATTTATTTATCTTATTTTATTTATAATAACTTTATTGATTACTCGAAGGGCCATGGACCGAAGTTCTTCAGCATTATTTATTTATTATAGATAATTTTTGAATTAGCAACAAATGTGACACACAGTTCTGTGATGTACTAAATGTAACCGAGTGAACAGAAGAAAGCTTTTAGTAAAAGCAAAAGTATTGTAAATAAGTCATGCTATACCATAATATTATGTTTGCCCCCTCTGCATGCATCGTATAAGTTATTGTTAATAATTTTATGTCAACTGGAGTAAAGTGTGTTCCATACTTTTGCCTTCGCAAGTTAGGGTAACAATTTTTACTCGCTTACTAAAAAGTGCCACTTTAATTCCGATATAATTAGTAGGCAAAATTACAACACAAATGATTCTTTTTGCATTCTATTGTGAAAAGTGTCTATTTTAACATATTGTTCAAAATCTCCATTAATCCTGGCCACGGAAATCAGTCAAAATCCAAGATGGCGGCTGAATTTTGTATTTTTAATTACAAAATTTACAACTTTGGTTTTATAAGGTGTAACTTGGCAAAAATATTTAAAATACAAAGATAAAAGTATAAAATAGGTATTGAATAGGTAAGATAGGTATTGAATCACTCAAATTGCCTATTATACATTAGAGAAAACTTTATTACACATTAGTCTTACAAGAAAAACAAAAACATTATTTCAATCAACAAAAATTAAAATGATTTGGTTGTTTTTTCACAATTCATCATAATCTTTATCCGTACTTTCCATTTCTTCATCTTCTATTCGCTGCGGACTATTTTCACAAGTTGTTTCTTGATACTGACAACATGAACTGGTACATTCCAAACCATTCTTTTGGCAACTACATTTCGTGGCACCACAGCCGGTTTTGCAGTTACATCTTACTATGCGTAATATACTTTCAGGTGCTGGTGGCAAATCCATTGTTTTTGGTACATACATATTGTCATGTATACTCCATCCCCAGTCTGTTGAGTCAAGCCTTTTTGAATTTGTTTCCATATACAAATTTGCAAATATGCACGGAAGCTATGCTGCCGTCCGAAGTTAAAAGGCGGCAAGTGACAATTTTGGTAATTTGAGATTTTTGAATTTATCTCTTAATTAGATAGCCCTCTATCTATAAAACTGTCTTTTTTTTTCAAAAAAAAATTCCTTTTCGGAGAAAAAAAAAATATTTGTGTAGCCGCAAGTGTAAATTCGTCACTCTTTAAGAGATAAAAAGGCGGCAATACTAAATTTCTAAATTAAAAGGCGGCATAATTGTGAATATCCCCTTTTATTTTAAAAACTTTATAGTTCTATAATATATTTTAGAAATTACAAGGCGGCAACAAACTTTTCTAAATAAAAAGGCGGCCAATTTTACCTTATCCTATTTATTACTTTGACATTATTTACCAATACGCAGTTAATGTTAATGTTGAAGTTAAAACCGATTTCAAGTTAGAAAAAGGCTGTGATTTAAATTTCTTGAAAGTTAATGCATTAAAAAATGGTCTCTCTACCAGAACCGCATAAAAAAGCAATAGGTATACCAAATGAAAAAAATGCATCTATTTTAAAACATTTGTGCGAGAACCGGCGTTTATTTTGGGAGAATCTGAAGCCAGCAAAAGTAAACGATCTTAATGAATCGTTCGAATAATACATTGTTTTTTTATAATATCTCTGTATATTTTTTATAATATTTATTGGTCAAAACCGGAAAATGTACTAAAAAAACTCGTTTTTTTAAGCTCTACATGTATATTTTTAATAATGTCAGTAGGTATTTATTTGCGGTGTATTTTGATTGGCCCCAAGATATTTTATGTCAACAAAATATTAACTGATTTCCATTACTAATACCAAAAAAATCGTCATTTCGGAAACATTAAAAACAATTAATGGATTACGCTGTAAAGTCAATCTATGGGCATAAACGGATAACATTTGTAATTTATAAAATAAGACTCGGAATAAGAGATCAAAAGTCAAGCAGAATATAAATGGTTGTTTAAGGTTTAAATGCGATATAAACAACTTCTTTAAAAAAAGACAGAAAATTAATTTCTGCACTTAATTTCCCTGACATTTACCTTTTCTAGTTTGAATGATAGCCAAATAACTGATTTTAATGCAAATTCTAATTTTATGCTATGTTATTCTAAAATGTGGTTAACATTTTTTAATTAAGTCATTATTGTTTTATTTCAAGCGCTTTCTTTAAAAATAATAAATTATTTACAAAATACATTTTTATTTACCTAACAAACACTAAAACGTGCGTGTAAAATATGTACTTGTAAATATACCCCTAAAAAGATTATTGTATATTACTGAACTATAAAAATACTCCAATTTTGTAAATACCATTTATTTGGATAAAAACAATCACATCCTAATCAAAAAATATTAAAAAGAACATTATTTATACTAATTAACACTTTAAAAGTTTTATAGTGTTGTAAATAGCGGCACGTTAAAGGATTTAAAGTAAAAAGGCGGCATGTGCTTCGATTTATGTTACTTGCCGCCTTTTATTTTCCATTTTTTACTTTAATTAAATGAATACTTTGAAACAAGAAAGAATTTACCAACAAATTCTTCACCAATTCTTTAAAAAATAGGAATATTTTTTATGGAATACATAAATAATGTTCTTTAAAATATCACTAAGCAAATTTTTTTATTTTGGTTACTTTGAATAGTGATGGACAATATCGAAAAGTTTTTGCCATTTATCTCGAAACTGTGGTTTTGTCACTTGCCGCCTTTTAACTTCGGACGGCAGTATGGTACTTGACAGCTAAGACAGCTGATTTCGTTGGGGGAAGGTTCTGTGGCTGAACGAAACATTTTGCCTTCGATAATTTAGCGATATTTCTATACGTAAGTGTATTTAGTGTATCATCTGGATTTCCACCTAAAATACATACCATTATCTTCCAAATTCTTCAACCTGACTGGGATTAAGGTTTGTTGAGCTGAACGATAGTGCAAGTTCACGAAAGTATTGATCTTCAACAACACGTTTTAGAGCTAATTGCTTTCCAATATGGAATATTCTGGAGGTGCTGTCACATCCTGTATACAAATCTATAAAGAATAGACTATTCGCTAAGTAACTTGGGGGTGCACTAAAAGCCCGCAGGCGAAATTTTTTAGGACCACGCCCAAATTTGGTCAATAGTTTTTAGTAAATATTTTAAAAATTTATGATAATTTATTTTATTTTAATGAAAATGAAATAAGATAAAAAAATAAAAAAGGCCAATTTATTTTTTATTAGTAGGTAGGTACATTGTATTGTTTAAAAGTAAAGTCCAATTTTCTGTTTTTATTTGCATCAAACTTATCAATAACAATAAACCTCCTAGATCTACACTTTGTGGTCGGTGTCAAGTTAATTTCGGGTTTAGGTCTTCCCTCAATTTTAATTTCAATTTTTTGCTCAATACTTAATGAGCTAAAATTGTTTCTCAAATATTCCACATTCATAGTCGTTTTGGCATTAAAACTGTTCATTTTTATTAAAATAAGTCTCTACTACCCCAAAATAATACCAAAAATATAAAGGAAAACTCCAAATAATAAATGCATACAGCAATTAACACGCAATGAACTCAACGGCGCACATTTAAATCGTGCTACTTTTCCTATTAGAATCGCGGTTCCCTCACTACACCTGCTAGTACAAGATGCATAGAGAAACGGCCGAAACCCCGCCCACTTTACCGCACGTGCGACTGGCTTGGCGAGAGCTATTACACCACGTTTCGTTCGATTGTTTAACGGTACGTTAAAATAGGAGGGTTCTAACTTATGTTGCGGTATCATATAAGAAGATAAAACATTATTTTTTCTTTATGGGCTAATTCTTTTTGGAGTATAGGGGTGCACGTGATCCTGTGGAGAAACCGCCACTGGTGGTATGCTTGATTACACCAATAAGTGCCTTCTTCTATCACTGTTGTATTTTGAATTTTTTAAGATTTCACTGCAGTTTTAACAATATCAACATCAGCTCATCAACTGAATGAATTACTGAACAACCATGTTGTCGTATTTCTTCAGCGATTAGATTAATTATTTTCTGCTTGTTTTCCCTATTAGTGAGAAACATTTCCTTACTTCCTGTTAACGTCATATCTGGTGTAAAGTTCACGGCGGGAAAAATTCTATTTGTTCAGCGATTATGGGTCATGTCTTTTATTGTGTTTTCTGATGTATAACCATCAAAAACTACAGTTGCAATTGATTTAAGCTCATCATATTTCAGCTTAATTATGGAAGCTTTCCAGAACAATGGCCGATCAACAGTTAATTTTAAGATAGCGGGGATGTGGTTCTTATTATCGAGGTCAAACAAGAATTTCAACGTAGACAGTATGCAAGTCAGGTCAGTCGGATTCAAATCAATCATTGGTAAAAATTTAACAGCCACCTTTCCTGTGTGAGTTATATCTTCATTACCGTAGACAACTTGCATCGTACCAGACCATTGTGCTCTACATGGTTTCAAATACCCAGAAATTTGCCAAACGCGATCTAAAAGACAATTCTTTGGTGCAATAATAAAAATAATAAAATAAAAAATAATAAATATAATAAAAGTAAATACCAACGTAATTATTTAAATGGCCGCCATTTTGAAAAAAAAAGTAAAGTCTTATCTTTGTATTTTAAATATTTTTGCCAAGTTACACCTTATAAAACCAAAGTTGTAAATTTTGTAATTAAAAATACAAAATTCAGCCGCCATCTTGGATATTGACTGATTTCCGGGGAGGATTAAGGGGGATTTTGAATTATGTTAAAATAGACACTTTACACAATAGAATGCAAAAAGAGTCATTTGTGTTGCAATTTTGCCCAGGGCAAGGGAATTTTTACACCATATTGACTGCACTATAGAACTGAACTGAATAAACAATGAAAATAATTTTAAAAATGCAGTTTCTATAGGAAATTTTTCAACTTTTCAGGTTTTTATTCGCTTCCGAATTAACGAAATCATGTATCCTATATACAGTACTATTTATTAATAGGCCTTTTCACTATAACTGAATTCATCATAATCCGCATTAACTTCCTGAATTAGAACCTATTGATAATACATCCCAATATAAAAATCGTCCTATCGAAAGCAGAAAGTTTGAAAACATGAAATCAAAACTTTATTACGTCATCCCATTATCCACGCAATTCTTCTTTTATTAATAATATTAAAAATCGAAAACAACTCGCCAGATATTCGGGTAGATGGGTCGCTCGACGTTCAGCGTGAATCCCTGCGATCCACGGGTCGAGGCAAATATGACGTCAGTCAGTTTTTTCCCAAGTTTTTATTAAAGAGTGTTGAGAGTTGTTTACTTATTTTATCATAATTTAAAACTTTAAAAACTGAAACAGTAGAAAATTGGATAAAAATATTAAAATTTAGTGAAAAAGCCCGTTGTATTATTAAAAAAATACTTATATTATTACCTTTCTCTTTCCATTCTTTCTCGCTCGCCTGCCATAGGCGGAACAGAATTTACCATAGACGGATTGGAAGACGGTGGCATTCCCATGGGCGTTTGCGGAGCACTTCTAGGGTTTGCCTGAGTAGTTGGGGCAACACCAGGTGGAAGAGGTGGGGATTTGGTGCTTCTGGGTGAAGAATTTGGGGTACTTCTTGGGGAAGACTGATGATTCTAGTAAGAAATATAATATAAAGGTAAAAAATTTAGTTTTTGAATAAAATGAAATTATTTTAATTGTAGCGTTGTAGCGTTCCCGTTTTATAATTTATTTAAATATTTCAATTTGGCGTAATCTAGCGCATTTACCATAATATAAACTACCCAGAACCACCTTTATGTTTTTACGCATAAATTGATGATAGAAAACCCAACAAACACTCGTATTGACCACGTTATTTTTGATGGTATCAATAAAGTACGCACTGGCTTGTTAAGCGACGCACGTGACTCGATTCTTTCATCTCCTTCTAATTTAGGTAAATTGAGGTCCCAGGTGTCTCTAGGTTGTGTGATGTCTTGATTCGGACTGTTGCTAAGGGCTGAGAGACGAACGGCACTTTTTCTCTGCTGCTAGCAGGAAACAAGTCACTCCTACGGGCAAAGTTTTTTAAATTTCCTCCTAAATAGGCCTTTTGGAATTTTATTAGTAATAAAGTTCGGGAAATAGTAGTGCCCATGTTGTTTTTTCTTGTGCTTCATTGCTGTGAAACATAATTAAGCTATGTATCGTCAATTCACCAATTTGTGAAATGGATTACATGAGGTTTTCAGCCCACTAGATCAGAGCTACCCTTATTACTTCTCGAAGTAAATATTTTTATCCAGAAATGCCAACTTTTACCAGAAACTCTCAAATACCACTTTACATTAGTCAGCACTGATTAGTCATTGCCTTGGAAGATATTTTCTTCCCTGCCTAAAATATGGATGTTTGTTCATCTGGAATGGAATTATGGTGATGGTAAGCCATATTCAACCTCTGGATGTTATGCAGTTTGAGCTTTCTACCAGAGGCTAGGATAACAGGCCCGTTCTTTCCATTTTTATCATTAATATTGCTAATTAACTTACCTAATTATTTCCTTAAAAAATAGACTATTTAGCGACCTATTATCTCAATTTAAAATTTTTTATAGAAAACAATATCATTCACGTATTAATGTGTATGTAAAACGTTTCTGATCATTCTTTTATCATATTATTTGTGTTGCGTCTTCTAAAAAAATATGTATTTTTTTAGCGTTTGATGGATCAATCAAGGCACGGAATCGTGACTTACTTATAGAAAAACGGCTATTGGTGAATTTTTCATGAAATCAGAAATTGTTAATTTTGTTCTTTTAATTAATTATAATTTAAGGATCTTATTTAACCAAGGTATATATTTTTACTTTTAAAGGCAACAGTCTAAAACTGCTGCATTTAAATTTTGGTTTTTAATTAAATCTGCATATTTTAAATTTATTTTTCTATTTGTCTTTTGTTATTTTCCACTCATTTCTCTAAGAGGTCGTTTCCTAGTTTGAACCTCTTATTTTTAAATAAAGTATAACAAAATGATATAGTTTAAAACTAGGTGGCGCTCTTTTTAGAAAAGTGACACACATTCCTAACCTAAGACCTAGTGCTCACCCACAGCATTCTTAACTTTCGAACAAACCCGAACAAGTAGAGGGTCTGTGGCTCACCGATGAACAGCTGCCGTCGCTGGAGCGTCTTATTGTTTTTAATTAATTATTCTGATTAAAAACAATAAATAAAATACGTGACAATGTGACAAACCCTTTAATAAAAATATTAATAATAAGCTCGGGATAATGCAGTTCATGCGATCCTTATCAAAAGTGTCCATGGACACGTATATAAATTATTGGGTTCAAAGATACAAGATATTGTGATGAGCAGTTTAGATTTACCTTTAACATTTTCATTAAACCTTCCAATTGTATCATAAGCTGCCTTCTGGAATCTTGTAGAGTAATTAAGTGCGTCTCCAGTTCATCTTTGCGCATTCTTAGAGCCCGAAGTTCACTCATTAAAACTGGATTATCAGCATTGTGGCCACTCGACTCTAATTCTTGTTGACGCCTATAAAAAATGACGTAAGAAAACCTTCATAAATATAATTGGTTTTAGTTTTAGCTAAAATATTTAAAATTTCCATGTCAGATTTTTGTTATTTATTTGTTGATATTTTCAAATTATTATGGGAAGAAATGGAGACACTTTAATTCTTTTTTCACTAATAATTTAATAAATTTATGTTAAAGGAGGTTAGGAAATAAATTATCCACGTTTCGGAGAAATAAGATATAATGTAACCAAAGAAAGAAAAGGTGAATAATACTTTAATCAAGCTTTGTGATTATAATAAGTCAATGTTCACGTTGAACAGAGTGAGTGGCGAGACATGTTACCCAAATATAATGGGTGTAATATAGGGAAAGTCGAAAAAAAAAAAGGGTTTGAATAAAATAATTGTATATTATACATCGCAGTAGGTTATAATATTATATAGCAAAGTTATATTTTTATCAAACTGTATAACAATAAAAATATGTGATTTTGAATTCTCGTACCTAATGTTATTGTTATCATAAGTTATATTATTATAAATGGAATTTTTTCGTTTTAAGAAATATATATAGGTATATACAGACTATCCGCGGATAGGATTTACAATAGCACAAATGGATGAAAAATATAATTTTTCGGGAAAAAGTCATTCTTGATTAAAAGTTTTGCTCGTCAAAAAAATACAATTCACGAAAAGAAAATTTTGATTTTTTATACAGGGTTCGCAAAAAATTTAAAAACATGATTTTTCTCCAAGAGTAAACTACCTTTATTTTTCATTTTTGACCAAAATGCCAATTAGAAAACTTTTTCAGAATAACGTTTGTAATTTAAATCCGAGATTTAAAATCTTCGATTTTTTTAGTTTTTTTAAAACGGAAACTGAACCAGTTCGCTGAAATTTTCTTAACAATTTATGTCCCATTTTTGAGACGTAAACGTTAGGGTATCTTTGATTAAATTTCTTTATCACAAAGTTGTAAGAACTTTCGCCCGTAACGTAACATTGAACTAAACTAAATAAACCCTTTGTTCTAAGGTCAACATTTTCAAAACACATCAAATTCTATTTGACAACTTCAAATTTGCCCCATACGTAAAGCAAAGTAATAAAAAGGTAAAAACTTCCTTGTTTTTGCAAAAGATGGTAGGGATGCATTTAAAATTTTAAAATAAGATACACACCACCCATTATAAAAATAGAGTCTTATAAAATTTTATATTAATATTTTTATTGAGCAGCAAAATTTCCATTTACCTTTAAAAATTAAAAGAACTAAAAAAAATCGAAGATTTATTTTAAATCTTGGATTTAAATTACAAGCGTTATTCTAATGTTGGTGAAAAATCATGTTTTTGAAGTTTTTGCGAACCCTGTATAAAAAATCAAAATTTTCTCTTCGTGAATTGCATTTTTTTACAAGCAAAACTTTTTATCAAGAATGACTTTTTCCCGAAAAATTAAATTTTTCATCCATTCGTGCTATTGTAAACCCTATCCGCGGACAGTCTGTATATAGGGTGTTCGGAAAAAGGAGGTCAATCCGTTAACCATGTATTCTTGAGCAAAAATAATATGACTTTTATAATGCCATTTTGCATTATTGAGCCTCATATTATTATCTGATATCAAAGTTTAAAGTTAAAAACTGATTTTCTGAATAATTCAAGTATTTAGTAAGATATTAATTTTAAATTTGGTACATTGCTTCAGAATAAAGAGTTTACATCTTTTGAGAAAAACGAAACAAAACTGACCAATCCTCAGTATTTAGCTAAACATTTAACAGTTCGCTAAGTCTTGATTGTCAATAATATGTCAAAGTATTTATCGTAGTGTCAGTATGCATGTATTTATTGTTCTGATTTTCAAGTTAAGTTAACTGGCAGCAGCGATTTAGGTCCATCCATAGACAATACAAACTGACAATTCAATGCATACTTTGCTATTTTTTGACCAAAACTCACAAAGACTTGCCAACAGCTAATTGCTTGGCTAGTAAATACGCCTATAAACACAAACTTTTCGTGTTGATATTATACATTACCTTAGCCTTGCAATTTCCCTCATAATCTCTCTATTTTTTGACTCGAGCTGATTAATAAGCTCTCTTTGAGCTCTTGTTGAATCCATGCCCAAACAAGCCTCAGAAGGAACTCGACCCTAAAAATCATTAAATCATTTTTAAAAATGAGGACATGTCTAATAAGCTCTCTTTGAGCTCTTGTTGAATCCATGCCCAAACAAGCCTCAGAAGGAACTCGACCGTAAAAATCATTAAATCATTTTTAAAAATAAGGACAGAACAGCGTTCACAGTTTAGAAATTAAGTTCAATCTGTTAGTTGAGAATTTAACGTTGATAGAGTAAACTTTTTCTAAAAACAAAGCGTTTCGACAGTTGACAACACTCACATGTGACATTAACGACTGATACTGGTTTCTTCCTAAAAGTTCCCAGTGCAGTAGTGGGTCACAGCAAGCTCACGCGTCAGCTTGTGCCACCATTTTTTGATTTTGGCGTTTTTAAGTGCTTCTGTGGATATTTTTTGAATAGTGTGTGCTTTGCTTTAAACATTTTACTTTTGGACTTTCATTATTATCAGTTAATTTATTTTAATTAGGGTAAAATAGGTTGCCAAACCTTGCTCATTGAAAACTCACCAGCTGTTTGTATATAAAAACACATAGCATTTCGTCGGCTTTGTACTACGACGCGAACGTAAGTTATAATGGCAACGAAGCATTTAACGCGAAACCTGCGCAGGCGCACCGCTTGATTGGCTCGTGGTTACAGTTTTTCGTAAGTTTAGTATCAGTCAAATGAATTTCTATGTTTTACCAATGAATAACGCCATTACTTTTAAATAATCATACGCGGAGTTCGACGTTTCAATTTTGCAAATAAAATTAATGCTGTATTTTTGCAAGCCATAATTCTAATAAAACGTTAGGACTAGGGCTGGGCGATATTGAAATTCCAATATCGAATATCGATATAAAAAAAATATCGATATAGTCGATATATCGATATTTTATTTTTTTAATATCGTTATTCGATATATCGATATTTTATTTTTTTAATATCGTTATTCGATATATCGATATTTTATTTTTTAAATATCGTTATTCGATATATCCATAAAACATAAAAATATTATATTATAAATAGTGTCACCAGTAAAGTCCGCATCATATGGGATTTTTTTTCATTAATAGCTTTATTCAAAATTTGACTTTGGCATCAAGTTCTGCTTCGATCGAGATGAAAATTAAGCAAAAAAAATAGTAGTCACGTGATTCGCATTATCTGTCAAATTTTAATTTTTTCCAAAAAATAATTCAAAAGTGGGGTTATTTCTAAAAATATCGAAAAAGTTATTGGAAAAAGTTTTTTTGAATGTATTTTCTAGCCCACATGCAAGCTTTCAGCTGCATAAGATAATTTTGATTTTTTACCTATATTTTGTAAATTGTACCACTTTTGCAAAATAAAACTTAACGCAACCTACATAAAACTTCTTAGTTTTGACAATGCTTTATTTCAGATACATTTTCTTTAAAGTAGCGCCATATTATTAAATGTGTGTTTTTCTACAAAAACGTTATTATGTCATGGCTTAATAATAAATTATAATATAGGGGTTTTCAATTAAATCGTTGAAAAAAGAAACTTTACGTTGTTAAACTAAAATTTGTTTTCCACTTAAAAAACACTTTACTGAAGTCACTGTGTTCTTTTTGTCTTAATATTAAGGTGTATTACTTTTAGACACAAACTACGTTTTCCAAAATACCTATTTTATGAAGTTACCTTATACAGGGATACAAATAAACTTTGCATCACATGCGACCAAATTTTAATAGCCCAATTTTGATTTTGTAAATAAAGCTATTAATAAAAAAAATCCCATATGATGCGGACTTTACTGGTGATACTGTATATCAATATTGTCTTATGTGCCCTGTAAAACTCCGTACCTTCATTTCAAGGGGAGACTCTAATTATGAAAACATGAAGAAAAAAGATTGAATTAAATATTGGTCCTTAAATGTGTTATAAAGACCATATTGAAATTCCAATCGAATATCGATATATCAATAATATCGATATTTTATTTTTTAAATATCGTTTATCGAATATATCGATATATCGAATTTTTGCCCAGGCCTAGTTAGGACCCCGTACAAGTTTAAAAGATGGAGAATTCGAAGGTAAAATAACTCAGCCCAGTTCTGTCTCGGTCGCCAACATTTAAATGTAAAATAGATCAAACTTCAAACAGGGTGCCATAAATGACAAGTGACTTAGCCTCGATGTTCTAGACAAATTTGACTTTAACCATTAAAAGACAAATTAAGAAAAAGCACATTTGGTTCTACTAACAGTAATTAAAACCTATAAATCAAAAATCTAAACGGAAAAGCTTGACCTAAAGTTCATTTTCAATGTTAATAGTCAATAAACGGAACGCTTAAAAATGAATTGTATTTTATACATCTGAATAAAAAAGTTTTTCATCATTTTTACGATATCTCACATACTTATGGCCATAGAATCATATGAATTTTGAGGGTTCATCAGCCTCTTGGAAACTTTACGTATTCATTAATTTTTCAACTTGGTAAAGCTAAGCTCACACACGGCTACTTTTGCAGCGCAATTTTACGGTCGCTGCAGCAAAAGTTTCTTGTCCTGTTCACACATATTGCAAAAGTAGCGCGCTGCATGCAGTATTTTATGCAGCCGCTGCCATTTAAAACTGCGAGTTCAATAAAAAGTTGCAATACTGTTCAGACACGACACGCCATTTCTTGAGCAGTAAATAGTTGATCACTGCTGGTAGCTGTAGAAGCAGTATACTGAAAGGTTTTGCCGTGTTTGCGTCGCGATTTTTATTCGAAAAATCTGTTGGGGTCGTGTAAAATACGGATGTTGACGATGAGGCAATGATAGCTACAACTTGCTTATTAACTATCTTCTTAAAACTGAGACGACGTCGACGAGGCATTACGAAAAAGAAAATATGGGTAAAAAAATGGATTGAAAAAAGAAATAGCTGTGGAGCTATGAATAATTTGCTTCAGGAACTGCGCTCTGGAGATAATGTATTTTACAAAAACTTTTTACGGATGTCATCTGTGGACTTCGAGTATTTACTAGAAAAGGTGACATCTCTAATAAAAAAACAAGACACGATGATGAGGCAAGCAATAACCCCAACAAACGTACACATACTACAGACGCTGCCGCTGCAAAAGTTTCAACCAAACTAATATTTTTTGCAGCGATCGCAACTCGTAAAATTTTCGTTCACACGTGGCTACTTATAAGACTGCGCGCAGCTAAAAAATACTGCAAGCCACCGTACTGCGCCCGCTACTTCCAAGATTGCACGACAGTTCACACGAAGATTCACTTCTACTGCGCAACTTTTCATGTTGCATCGCTGCAAAAGTAGCTATGTGTGACCTTAGCTTAACACTGCCCATCGGCCATGAATTTATGTCAAAGATGCTGGTTAGTCAATTTTTTGTTTAAAATTTGTGCACCCCGACAGTAAGCTTTTAGGAAGACATTTTAAAGCCCGGACCTGTCTATCTTACCATTCGTTACATGAGAAGTTTGCTGTGCGCATGCTTATGTATGGTACGCTTTGTTAACATGCGCAAGGCCTTAAATCTGCCACTTTCGTGATTATTGTTTGCTGATCTAAAGGTATATGTCTATGGCTGTGGCTCGATGATAGTATTTTCTACTGTAAACAAAATAGCAGAATAAACAGGGTCGATTTAGTCATTACTTTTTTTACATAGACTAAGGGTACAAAGTGGAGCGTGGAGCGATTTTTATCACATAGTTATAAACAACTCTTTACTATGTTTGCCTTTATTTAAAACTATGTAATAAATCTAAAAGCGTGGCGTGCATCGCCGCTTAATTCGGCGCTCCATGAGGTTTATGGCTTCCATAAAATCGTGCCTCGTCGACCTTATTGGGACACCCGGTATATTAATATTTTAATTATAATAAAGTATTGGTATCTCAAAAACTGGTCGGTAGATTTTGTTGCGGGCGTGGACTTTTTGATCAGTATACCTTTATCTATAACAAACCAAAAAAATTACGAACAAATTTCCGAAACGTGCGCAAGAGGCCAAATATGACATCTTATTTTCAATAACCTTTAAATATTAAGCAATTAAAAATTTAAGAATAATTAAACGAAAAAAGCATCTACTTACCGATATTCCATCCGGCGACAGGGAATTTTTTCTATACGTAGCGCCTCTAGGCTAAAGAAGCAACAGCACAGAAAAAGCACATTAAGGAAAATCGAAGCATCATCGAAAAACATAAAAAATAAGAATAAAATATGTTTTTGACATGCTCATTATTTAAAAAAAATAAATACGTACCATGCCCCCTCTAGCCTCCTGGGCTAGTTTAGCTGCATATCTTGCTATTAGGCGATGTTCGTCGTCCCTTGCACTATCAAGGCTAAAAATAATAATAGTCTTCATTAAGAATACAAATTACAAGGGCGAAGTCTAGCTGATAAGCGTCAGTTAACCCTTTTTTAAACAAAATTAATTATTGTGTAATCTGACAATTTATTTATACACCTGCTATGCTGAGTACTCTATTGCATAGCGCTTCTAATAATAATAACAATAATGTTTATTTAAAATTTAATAATATAATAAATATGTTTATGTTGTCTTCTATAAACTTATTCTTTAATCCCCTGAAGCTGAGCTTGTTAGGGGCAAATCTTATTTTTTGTTTTAGTATGTAAAATCATAAATCATAAATATGCATTAAAAATTAAGTTTTAAAGTAAAAATGCTAATTTTTATAGTATTAACGCAGTTTCTTTGAAAAAATATATTATCTATAATAAAATTATTAGTTTATAATTTTTAAGTAAAAAATATTATAATATTAATATACCGGGTGTCCACGGTGCCCCTCTAACTTTTTTGTTTTTCAAGATAATGAAATAAAACTCGGGGGATTTGTATACGACATAAAACTGTATTTTTTGACAGGTGACTCAACATTATGGAACTTCCGGTTTAACCGGAAGTGACATAAACTTTCGATTTTTAAATGGGACACCTGGTATATTTTTACTTTTTTGACCCCATATGACATTCTAAATACAACGATGTGTCACTTGTCACTTTTTGTCACCAAGAAAATATTTTTTTTTCCAAATTTATTGTTTTATCTAGAGGGCTATGAATACCTTAAAATCACTTATTTCAGTTCTCTAATCTTAGGAAAAATACAATTTTACTATTTTTGATCCAATGCTATGTGCTATGTAAAATTTAATCTTTAAAGTTGTATAACTCACTTTTTTTAAATGGCAACATGGTGGCTCGTCGGGTTAAGAAAAAAGAGGATTTTATTACGATTATTTTGATACCATACACTATTAGGTTTTAGAAAAGCTGTCATTAAAAAACTTTAAAAAGGTAACTAGGAACTTTCCTAAAATGAAGCATCTTTTGATAGATAGATAGAGTTTATTCATAATAAATAATACACAGTATTTCTTATACGTCAAAGGTTTCGCATTTTCGGAACCAATTTTGGGTACCTAATAGTGCCGGGTTGGATGACGCCGATTAAAATATCTTTGTGCGTAAAGTCGTGCAGCATCGGTTGAATTATTTCTACATTCTCCAAACACTAATAACATATCAACTTTTTCACTCCTTGTAAAACTATTATTTTAGATGTTTTTTAAACAACATACTAATTTACTTTGGCAGAAGCTGTTGGCATTTCAATTTTCTTCAAGGCAGGTTTTTTTTTTATTAGTTTTGCTGGTCACAGGCTACTTGATGCATTTGAAGAATGAGTTTATCGAAGACAACATAAACATATTTATTATATTATTAAATTTTAAATAAACTTAATATTATTATTATTATTTAAATCTAAATTTATTCTCAAAAGATGCTTCATTTTAGGAAAGTTCCAAGTTACCTTTTTAAAGTTTTAGCTTTTCTAAAACCTAAGAGTGTATGGTATCAAAATAATCGTAATAAAATCCTCTTTTTTCTTAACCCGACAAGCAACCATGTTGCCATTTAAAAAAAAATGAGTTATACAACTTTAAAGATTAAATTTAACATAGCACATAGCATTGGATCAAAAATAGTAAAATTGTATTTTTCCCAAGATTAGAGAACTGAAATAAGTGATTTTAAGGTATTCATAGCCCTCTAGATAAAACAATAAATTTAGAAAAAAAATATTTTCTTGGTGACGAAAAGTGACAAGTGACACATCGTTGTATTTAGAATGTCATATGGGGTCAAAAAAAGTAAAAATATACCAGGTGTCCCATTTAAAAATCGAAAGTTTATGTCACTGCCGGTTAAACAGGAAGTTCCATAATGTTGAGTCACCTGTCAAAAAATGCAGTTTTATGTCGTATACAAATCCCCCGAATTTTATTCCATTATCTTGAAAAACAAAAAAGTTAGAGGGGCGAGCCACCTTCCGTGGACACCCGGTATAATATTATAATATCTATGTGGCACCCCACTCAGGACCGCGGTAACAGTGAGTTTTGATCGCTTTTGCTTAGGAAACCTAATACCGTGTTCGCAATAAAATTATCTTTCAATTGGTATATGGATTTTTTGAGAATATAAATTAATGTAGAAAAAATTAATTAAATTATTTTTAGTCAAGGGTATCTTCACCCGATTTAATTAGACCCATTAGAAACCATCCGTAATTTGTCTTTTAATACAATATGTTTATCACTAACAGTAACGGAACCTACACACTTTTCAGTTAAAGACCATACGGGTTGAATAACACAAGGTAACATTTTCGTTTCAGTTTTTAAAATTTTGAATTATTTACTGAAAGAATAATTAAACAAAAGACGCTCTTTAATAAAAACTCACGAAACCAGCGATCTAAGTCATAACAAATTAATGAGTCGCAAGGACTTGGACGGAAGGTCGACCCGCCGGCATCTACTTGGCTAATGTCTCGCGTCTAGTCTTCTGTTTTTATCTATTTAAGTTATCGAAACAAAGATAACGATATAATCGACCTCAAGAGTGGCAAATAAAAGAACAGTGCGGATAATGGGATGCCGTGCTTGCTTACTGATCCATAGACCTTTAGTTACGTACAGCTTATCTCGTGCGCAAACAAAAATTAAGATTTATCGGTAAAAAATATCGTCTGAGCGCACGGCTCGCCGGTCAGATGCCTGCCCTCCCAGCAGGATTGGGCATACGCACAAACCTCTTGTTATCGGCCTGTCCTTCTTTAGCGACATGCTCGACATACACTCCAGAACCGGCTCGACGCCATTTTTGTTGTGTTTTTTAAGTTTTGTCTGTGGATTCCTTGTTGTTTTCTTTGCTATTGTAGATTGTGGGTGTTTAATATTTACGAATTTCTAGTTTTTGTGTAGTTTAGTGAATTGTGTCTGTGCTTTTAGTAACTTAGATACTCGCATTGGAATATAAATAATGACTAGGAAAAACCGTTGTATGATTTTATTATGCCCAAATAGGGGTAAATACCGGGTATTTCGTATTTTCAGTAAGTATATAGTAGTGATGTATCTTGATATATAACTTTATTTTATTATGATCAATTTAAACACATCTGACTAGGCCTAAGCTACATAAACAAGATATGAAAATAAAGAGAAACACACAACCACGATAGATTATCCCGATGCATGCTTTGGTATATTTTATTTGTAGCCCTGCAATTTAATTAGGTTCGTTTATTTTTCCAGCAATTTATTGTATTAAAAAGTTTAAAAGACATCTTTCTCTATACTTATATTATATAAAAGATAAAGTAAATACATAGGTATGTTTATATTAATCCAAGGGTGAAAGTATTCTGCGGGTCAAGTTCTCGGACAAAAAGTTTTTCAAATTCTTTAATGTGTTTTACACATACCCAAGTTTTCGCCAAATTGTAAAAATCAATACAGGTTTTATACCAACTAATATTTGACTTGAGGTTAGGTACGCGATAACATCAAAGATTGGTTATTTTGCTGGTTTTGTTTGTTTTTAATATTCGATTTTATAAGACTACGTTAATTGACTTGTTCTTGTACTTTTCGAACTAAAAACACGTCATTTTTAAACAAATTTTAGAAACATACCCTTAAAAACAATTTTCTATCCACAAAATATGATAGGTTTGCAATTACTAAAAATTCCAGAAATCAGTGCCTTTTTCCACCTTGATCAAACATTGAGAAAAAATTTCAATTTTTTGGCAAGAATTTGGGGCAAACTTTAGCTGTTTACCCGTAAAAATAAATTGCAAGTCAACTTTAACAATTTCTTTCGCAAGAACTTAAATTTTAAAGCCCGGACCTGTCTATTTTCCCATTCGTCAAATGATAAGGTTGCAGTGCGCATGCTTAATCCGGTGTAGCTTTGTTTACATGCGCGAGGCCATAAATTTGCCACTTTCGTGATTATTGTTTGCTTATCTAGAGGTAAATGTCTATGATTTAATCTCATGTTTTAAAATTTTCTGCTTCCGCAGCGTATTTTTATTTGTTTCTAGGAAAGGTTTGTGACACTCTAGGAAGATTTTTATTATTGCGATTAGGGAATTCAATCCCAGAGGAAATTTTCAATCCCGGGATTTCGGGATTATAATTTTTCAATCCCGGGATCCTGGGATTTATAAAAAAATAATTTTCCTTGGAGCTTTTCCTATTAATTAAATAAAAACATTATTTATATCTTTATCGGAACATTAATACAAAACCAAGAAACTAAAACATACTCTCTTCATTTAATTTTAATAACTAAAAAAAATAACAATGAACATATAAGTACACTATAAATATAACCTATAAATAAAAAAAATGTTAAAACATAACATAAAAACGATTCTTATAGTAGGAAAAAAAGTTATTCTAAACTTGTTTTTTAAAAAATAATTCTTAAAAAAATAAGTTGATCACTCAACTTAGACCTTGTGCACGATATAAATTAATGAAAAATGCAAAGATAAATACCGAAAATCCCGGGATTAAATAAACGACAATCCCGGGATTTCGAGATCGAAAAGATGTCCGGGAAACGAGATCCCGGGATTGAATTCCCTAATTGCGATATATTTTTAATAGGTTCTAATTTAGGATGTCAGTGGTGAATATGTTAGTTTGATTATAGTGAAAAAGTCCATGGTACTCTACCTTCTCGCAGTTGACCTGCTATCTAAACTACCCATTCCATCGAATCCAGCAGCAAACTGACCGTCCGGAAATCCATTATGAGAGGGAATTGGCGAGGGCGGTCTAAAAAAATTATGTCAAATGATGATATAAATTAAATTAATACTGTAATTCAACAAATCACATGTCAAAATTAATACATTTTTAAGGCCTTGAGGGCTAAATTGCAATTTAACGGTCGGATATTCTGTCTGATGACCAATAATTAGTGACTTAGTACGATTTGCAGGTATAGTATTTCCAAATGTAATTCAATACTATGCATACTAATTACCTGGGCTGATGGCATTAGACATTATTAGTAATTCCGCCAATAGATTATATTATTTATTTCGTTTACATTGGGCCAATAAGGCTGTGTTGTATTTACGCATTACTTTTGTCCTTGCTATCAAGTAAAACTATACCTAAATGTGGTTGTCGTGATTTAATGTGTGCTACAAATTCATAAAATTTTCAGTGTAGCTAAGTTAATGATCAAAGTTCCCGATCCTCACACTTTGTCTACAGAAATTACAGAATGAGGATTGACTTACACAATATGAGATAAATTTAGAGTTTTCTCTGGTTGCTCAGGAAATCTTGGAAGATTGTTTCGTTGTTTATCTGGAACGCATCTAAATGACTTTCGTAGTGACTGACCAATGGTTTTACTTGGTGACTAAAAAAATAACAAATAAGCATTAATTTACACAATAAAAAACTTTTTTTTTAATATACTTTGGATTTATTAAGTCACCACTTTTATGTTAGTTTTCTCTGCTTCTTCCTCATCTAACTTTTTTAATTAATTTTACCGTAAATTGTCCCTGTATAGTAGACGCTTAATAAATATACGATTTCTAAAATAACGTTTTGATCATGTTTACTGGTAATTTTTTATGATGTCGACATGGCCTTTTGTAAAATGTAAATATTTTAATTTTGAACGTACTCAAATCTAATATGGCAAATAAAACTTAACCCCGTTTTCTTCCGACTTGACAGGTAAAACTTTTACGTCCGCTGTTTTGAAAACTTTTTATTATAATTTCATGTTAGACCCGCCTTGTTTTGACTATAGATTAATGTACAGAGGGGACAATAAAAAGAGGCTTGTGACAATATAATAGAATATTTTTTAGTCCTGAAGTCTACCTTGATTTCGTTACTATGATATAGTATTTGTAGAATTATACCATTGATCTTTTGACTGCAATAAACCCTCATTATCCCTTTGACCATAAAATAAATAATGAAATCCCAAATTTTAAAACCTTTTCGAGCAGAGCCGGACCAGGTACAAATTTAATTTATACCTATGCCCGATTCATATATAAATACAAACTGATTTTTAATAATTTTAGTCTTTAGTGGTTTTCCGGCGAGTAATTTTTAGTTAGGCTTATTAGTGGTAGAATGTGGCGTCCTTGGAATTGTGCTGATAGGGGGGCATCTTTAAGTGTAATTTTTAAAAGAAAGCATTTATCTACCGATGCCAAACTAATAATTAAAAATGTGTATCAATCTTTGTTGAGTAGACATTTTAATTCGATGGATGCTTTAGCAGAGACGTCTACTTTGACAAAAACTCCTTTATCTTCGGTATAAAAGAGACATAGTACTTAAACCTGTTAATCCTACAAAAAATCGGAGTGACTCTGGCACATTTAGAAGCATTGACGAAAACGACAACGATTTATTAAGAAGAAAGATTTACCAAATGTATGAGGCACAAACTGTACCCACTTTGATTTCCCTCAAAGAGCGGCTGATTAAAGACGAAACAAATATCTCTTATTGTTGCCTTTCAAGCCTTAGGAAAATTATATATAGTTATACTTTTAAATTATATTATTTTCAATTATCATTAATTATTGTTATCATTATTTTACATTTCATTATAGGCACCTACCTAAAACTAAAAATACCTATCTATTTATTTTAAATTATAAAAATTAATCATGTGGTGTAGGTACATTTTCAAGCCGACCCTGATCCCATTTAATCCCCTTTGAAGAGGTTGATGCGTATACAATAGGGTTTAAACAGGTAGTTTATTTTTGGCAGTAAGAGTCAACGGTATAATTCTGCAAATACTATAACAACATTTCGATGTATTGTCCAGTGACAGTTCGTTGATTTTTAATTTGTTGTTTATGTCAAACTTGTTTTTAAATTTTAAAATATGAATTCAGATTTTAAATTGAACGTAATTAATAAATAATGTAATTACGAATTAAGCGACAAAAATTTAAAAACGAGTTAACGGTGCCATCTTTTAGTAATTATTAAAACCTATGTAACAAAAACTTTTTTTACTTAAATTTCCTATTTTACCCTTTTTACAGGCACCTGTAGTAAGTGACATTTTCATATTTGTCAAAGTTAATACTATACCTAACGTTTTGTAATAACGAATTATTCGCCAAATCGATATTACAAAGTATAATTTTATTATATTTATTTCTGTAATATGAAATTAAGCGCCAATTAGCTGAACTTAATTCGCGATCATTTTCATTCTAAACCAGTGTAGTTTTATTTTTTTTTAGTTTTGTTATAAAGAATTAAGCGTCATACATGTCGGTTAATTCTTTATGAAGATTTAAAACTATAATTAACTTTAATAGTCATATCGAATTAAGCGACCATTTGGTATATAGTGGTCATAAATTGGGGAATATTCGCAATTTTAAAACATGGGTATATAGTATACTACATTTCGGACCTGCTTAAAAAAAACAAGGTTCTAAGGTATTTGGTACGACTTTGGGGCAACTCAACAAAATTAATAACCTTTTGATTTAAATATCTCGAAACCGTTAAATGTCCCTTAATTCGTAATTACATAACGCGGTCCAATTATCCGGCACGGAAAATGAGATTTCAGAAGAAATTTTGGAAGCAGCAAGGAAAGCGACTTACGATATATTGCCAGTAAAATCAAAACCCCGTTACGAGAAGTCATAGGACGCATTTAAAAATAATATAAAATAAAATAAAATAAAGAATTAAATGTATATCGAAGTGTCGGTCTTAAAAAAATATTGTACGTCACGCAACCGAAAATTAGTGTTTTGCAGGTCTCTCAAAGCTTCCAGGACTCGCCTACGGCTCGCCCTTGAAATGCTTGTCTCGACCTGAAAAACACTACTTTCCGGTCTCGTAACGTAAATTACTATTCAGTTTGCTAGCTTAGCAGCTGTACAAAATATGTAATATAGCATTGAATAATCATTTCTCACTAATGTGACCCAACAATAAATCAAGACATAAAAAATCATAGTGATCAAAGGCAGTTCTAAAATTAAAAACGCAAGTATAAGATAATGCTTTATATGCCATAAGATTTAAATGACAAAATTATATCGCCATAATTTTTGATGTCTCAGTACAATAATTTTATTTGCTAATACTTACAAATGATGCATATTCTTTAACCTGATGTTCCAAATTGTGAGGGGCCGATACCCGACCTCTCCAAAAACAATCTTGACACAAGGTATAATGAGGACATTTTTGGCAACGATATCTGAAGCCAGTAAAATTTTCCCTTTGACAGGCGTCGCACTGAACTGGGTGTACAACTAAAAAAAAAATAGATTTAAGAAAAAAAAGGTATTCAGAAGGATTGATTCACCTTGCAGACCTTGTTCGGTGGTGCAGAGGTACTAAATGTAGCCGGCGGCAAAATTTAAGACGCGGTAAGAAAAACAAATATGAAAAATCTATAAAAGTTATTAATGATAATTATTATTACTGTTTAGTACCCAACGTAGCATCCTTGAAAGGAATATGGAAATACTATTAGATACCAAAGATACATGTAGACTTTTTTGGCTGACCTCGGCCTAGAAATAAAAGTTGAAAAATGAGATGAACAATGGTATATCCAATAACCCCCACTACTTATCCAATTTTGTTTGATTTATGATAATTAACCTTTATAATATTAGATATTAAGGTGGGAGTATCAACATGCTTGCCAACCTATATACTATTTCGCGTAGATTTATTTATATTTTCTAGCTTTTACACAAAATTTAAATAAAATCAGTATCGACTTGATATTCTATCGGTAATAATTGACATATTTAATAAATATCAAGGAATTTTTTCATAACTTATTTTAGGAGAATTGTATAGCGAAAAATATCGGGTAAGATTTTTTTTAACATTATTATGTCATTGTTCTTTCACTATACAATTCTCCCAAAATTAGCAAGGAAATAAATAGATATTTTTGTAACATATCAGATATTACCTAAGTAATGTGCCGATAATACTGATTTTATTTAAATGTTAGCGAATAAAATAATAAACTTGAAAAAATAACGCGAAATAGGTTATAGGTTGGTAATGGATTAAATGACGTTGAGAATGCCACCTTAAATGTATACTATTTCCACTTTCGATTTTCTATAACTGTATCCGGTATGGTGCCAGCAAAGCAATGGCCCAACCAATGTATCTATATCACTCCAAAAAAAATTATTTGATAAAAAAAACGTATTTTTTCTTATAAAATGTAGGTAGCATATTTTAGTATAATGACGACTATTTAAAGAATTATTATGTTCCCGTGCTTTGTTTTAGAAATTTTGTAAAAGTAAACTACTACATACCATTTTCAACAGATGCAATTCTATGGAGCAACGGATGCCACACTAAACAGGGAGGTCCTGGATCTGACATCATCGTATCCAAAAAGTCATTCACAGTGACTTTGGAGTTCTAAAAATACCCAAATAGGTATAAGAATTTAAATATAACAAAATCCAATAAAAATAACCAGGAAAGCTTTAGCGTTATTTATTTCCATTATAATTCCAAACAGGGAATATTTTTGGCATGTTATTAGGTATGCTTTATTTTTAACTTTATGATATACACTCACCGATTTTAAATTCGATCCAGCCAAAATTTTGTTCAAGTTTAATGTACGGTAACTTTTTTTTTTTCGTAGTCCGATTTAAATGATTTTTTTTTCAATTGTAGATACATGCTTTTTAGATTTTTTCCGATTTTTAAAAAGCTGTATACTTGGTGAAATATACAGGGGAATAAAAAGTATGTTTTTTCCCTGTAAGTTTGTAACACTCTGTAGAGTGATTTTGCAATATTAGCTCTAATAAAGAAGCAAATTTGCTATTCCTAACAGATTGCTTTTTTATTTGGCTCGATATCTTTCTCGGTACAAGAGATACGATTTTTTTAAGAAAACACTACACATTTTATTAAAAGATTTTAATTTCAAAATTTTTTGCAAAATATTTTTAATTAAAAAAAAATAATAAACCTAGCGGTAAAGAACTAAAAAAAACATCAATAACGGGTATTACCACCCCGAGCACGAGCAACTGCCTCCATTCGCCTTGGCATTTCTTGAAGACTTTGATCGATTTGACCCCATACTTCGATTAGTGCTTGTTTAACTGTTCTAAATTATTCAGGACCGGAACAAGTTTTCGAATCTTTCTACCCATCATGTCCCAGACATGCTCTATGGGGTTAAAGTCTGGGCTAAGTGATGGCCAGTCCATTTTTCGTACTTTTACGTCTTCTAAATATTGTGTAACAATTATTGCAGTGTGAGGACGAGCATTATCTTTCATCAGTATGAAGTTATTTTCTATAAAGGGTGCAAAAGGAACGACGTGTGGTGCTAAAATATCCCGAATATATCGATCAGCCCTCATGGTTCCTCCATTAACCATTACTAAATCAGTTCAAGCTTCCCTATTTATGCCGCCCCACACTAGTACAGAACCGCCACCAAAACCGTGTGTTGTAGAGAACTGGTTTTGTAAAAAGAGCTACGATATATTCTCTGACGACCATCTGGAGATCGTAGGCAAAATCTTGACTAGTCAGGAAATAAAATGTTACTCCATTCCTCGAAGCCCCAATTTATATGTTCTCGCACAAATCAAAGACGTTGTCTCCTATGATTTCTGGTTAACTCTGGGCGGGACGTCTAGATAATAAATCCACCTCCATTAATCGTCGCCGAACGATTATTTTATTTACGTTTATCTGTCGCACCTCCACCAAACGATTTTTGCCATCACTGCGGTAAGAGTTAAAAAAACGGTCATCTCGGGTTGTACAGGGTGTCCAGTTTTCGTGTGTTTTCATATACCAGCTCCCTTATTATAAAAGATAGAAAGATGGGGTTTGCGGCTTACTGTTCCATTTTTTATGAAACTTTCATTACCGCAAACGAATTTTTCATAGTCCTCTCAGTTTCTGACATACAGGGCCATTTTCAAATTTTGTCATTTTTGACGCTCGACGCTCGATTATTTGATAACTTATCAATAAGGTAAAGATGGATTGTTATATAGTTTTTTATGTTGAATTCAGTGGCGTAGTTAGTTTTTTTCTAAAAAGTTTTGTTTAGGAGTTATGACCCAAACTTATATTTTTTTTTAATGGGACACCCTATATATTAAAAACTTGTAACTTGTATAATCAAACAAATACCATTAATATTTGACAATAATCCGTAAAGGCGCATTTACAAAACTTTGTTTTCTCTCATGTCTATCCATGATTGATCATGGCCTTCTGGATTCTAGATGAAAAATGATTAATTTTACAAAAAAAGTTAAAATTGTCCCTTTTTAAAAGAAAAAAATATGGACTATTATATATTTTTGAAAAGCTTTAAAAAAGCGGAACAAGAAAAATAAATAATATATAGGGGGTCCCATTAAAAAAAAAAAGTTTGGGTCATAACTCATAAACAAAACTTTTTAGAAAAAAACTAACTACGCCACTGAATTCAACATAAAAAAATATATAACAATCCATTTTTACCTTATTAATAAGTTATCAAATAATCGAGATACAGGGGAGCGTCAAAAATGACAAAATTTGAAAATGGCCCTGTATGTCAGAAACTGAGATGGCTATGAAAAAATCGTTTGCGGTAATGAAAGTTTCATAAAAAAATAGAACAGTAAGCCGCAAACCCCATCTTTCTATCTTTTATAATAAGGGAGCTGGTATATGAATACACACGAAAACTGGACACCCTGTACATTGTTTTCTGCCAGATCATATTATCCTCGAAGAATTACCAGTTTCGTTAAAACGTTCTACGGCTCTCTGAACACTGGTTCTTCTACATCCTAAAACTCTAGCAGTATTCATAATAATGCGACCTTCCATCATTTACTAAAGCTACTGCTCTTGCCGCATCAGTAGGTGAAAGGACCATAATTTTTAACTGACAAAAATTTAAACACGGCAGAATAATAAATACATAAAAACTGTCGAGATATGACTTGTTTTACAAAGCCATAGCACCCTTTGTTTTATGTTACAGTTTAAAAATAAATTTTTTTAATAAAATGTGTAGTTTTCTTAAAAAATTCGTATCTCTTGAACCAAGAAAGATATCGAGCCAAATAAAAAAGCAATCTGTTAGGAATATATTAAACTTCGCAAATTTGCTTCTTTATTAGAGTTAATATTGCAAAATCACTCTACAGGGTATTACAAACTTAAGGGGAAAAAACATACTTCTTATTCCTCTGTATATTTCACCAAGTATGCAGCTTTTTAAAAAACGGAAAAAATCCAATTAAAGCTGAAGCATGTATCTACAATTGAAAAAAAATCATTTAAATCGGACTACGGAAAAAAAGTTACCATACATTAAACTTGAACAAAATTTTGGATGGATCGAATTTAAAGTCGGTGAGTGTAGCTTAACAAATTTGGAAGAAATTTAATTATAAAAGTTCAGGCCTTAAATTTCCATTTGGAGTATCGCACAGTGGCGGCTTCTCCTATGAGGCAGGTGAGGCAGTGCCTCACCAATAATTATGCAAATTAAATAAATTACAAATTTATTTTATTTTACTATTTGCATAAATATAAATATATCCATTAGAATTAATGCACAATCTTAACGCGCTTCGCTAGAAATATCATCCATCTCATTTCTGCATGCGGTCGTATATGGTAGAAGCCGGTCTCGCGCTTCCTTGTCTTTATGATCCGTTGCGTGTTTGATTATATCATCCATCTCATTTCTGCATGCGGTCGTATATGGTTAGAGGCCCGGCCTCCCGCATCCTTGTCTAGAGTATTAGTGAAAATATCTGATATGATGTATGACACTGTAATAGTCCAGTCGAATCTAGCTTTAAATAGCGCACAAAAACATTCTTTTGAGGCCAGCCTCAACTCTCTACGTAAATTTAATGCGAATGCGAGGGGACTAATCTAATCTATAAAGATGAACGCCGCGACACGGTATTTGGAGAAATGCTATTATTAGATTAACAGGTTCTCCGTTGAAAGTTTAGAGAGAGTGCATAGTGCATTGTATTTTATTAGTTTTCGGTAAATACTTTTGTGGTTTTCCGTACTGATTTTTGTTTTGCTTTTTTTCCAACAGTGGGCAGTGATTTTTCTAAAATATTAATATTACATTACTTTTATTACTTATTAGTTTATTTGTTTTGTGCTTATTAGCGAAAAATGGATTCAGCGGGACCTAGCACAGCGTCACAACTTCCCCAGGTAAATGTAAACATTCGCAATCCTACTTGTGATCTTGTTAATTTTTTAGTAAATGAGCAGAATTTTTCAAGTAATTCCTATGAAGATAAATTGAACATAGTAAAAGAAGTAAAGCGACCTGTTCCAGATTTGAGTAAACGTCTTGTTACTATCGGTGGGGTGGGGAAATCAAATCGGAGCTTTCAAAACACTTGGTACGAAAAGTACGACTGGCTTACTGGTAGTGTAACATTAAACAAATTATTTTGCTGGCCGTGTATTCTGTTTGCAACAAATAATAGCGACAAAGTTTGGTTAAAATGTGATTATAGCGATTTAAAAAACTTGTCTAAACTTTAAAATGTAACTTTGCTAAAAAAAATTTTTTCAACTGTGCCTCACCACTTTCAAATACCACGAGCCGCCCCTGGTATCGCAAGGGTCTGTCCTCGCCCCGTTACTCTTCCAAGTTTATATAAAGCTATAGGTATTGGCATTATGTATGAATTAAAAATTAACGCTGTTTGCAGATGACTTTGATTTTGGATAACCAGAACACAAACAAACTTAAGACTTAAATTAAACTAAACTATTATTATTTTGCTAATTTAGAAAAATGAAATGGAAATTTCTCTGGAAGTCCGGCAGAACCAAATATAATCTGTAAGAGGTAACTTATAACAACTTTCGAAATTAACTTACTGGACTAAATATGATAGCAGCTAACGTGTCAGTGTAACTAAACGTAGGGGATTCATACACAGCTGCCGGAAGAGCTAACACTTCTTGTAAGTATTCGTTGAATCTCCAATGAATCAGCAGACCATTAGGGTCTGATATTTGGGAAAAAACATCTAAAAAAATAAAGATTGATAAGATAATCTAAAATTGTTAGTTTTTTTTGTCAACATAAATTAATATCTTACAATATGGTTCGCCACCTGTAGACATTTAAAATTTCTTTAAATAGTTTTATGCATATTTTCCGGGGGGAATCATACGCTAAAAACAAAATCGCCTGTGTTAAGGCTTCCTTACACTTATGAGTTAAGCGGCAGCGGTATACATATAAGCGGCACAAACATTTGTGGCAGTATACGACGATAACGATGATTTCTGCCGGTCTGTTTTGTTAGTCTGTACTGTTTTCAAAATTTCTGCGATCCCGGGATCGTTTTCATTGTTTTTAGGAAAGGTTTGACACTGTAAGGTTTTTATTATTGGGATATGCTATCCCATATATTCTTATTCAGGATGTCAGGGCTGAATATGATGAACTCAGTTATAGTAAAAAGGAACATTGGTTCTTAAGGATTGTAAGATAAACGACTATTAGCTTTTTAAGACTACCAACTTTGTCTGTGTCACTATTAAATAAAATTAAGACATCTTCATCTATTTAAAGGTTGGAGACAATGATGTTTCTTGAATGATAAAAGAGTTTTGGATTGTCTTTATGTCTTAAATTACTACGTTTCAACTGGTATGTATCTCCAGCCATCTTCAGGTGAATACTAAATAAGCAAAATAACGACAGCGCTATTGATACTAGTCTAAGATTACATCTACATGACTTACTAAAACAAGATGGGTTCTGGTGTATAGCAGCAGCTTTCTTGTATAAATAGAACTGTATTTACTTTGCTTATTTAGTATTCAACTGAAGACGATTGGAGATACATACCAGTTGAAACGTTCTGTTCTATCATTCAACATCTTAATTGTTTGCCGAATTTTCTGCCCTGCGGATCATCTTTGCTTGCTTCACTTAGACATGACTATTTCAAATACGTTATACAGGTAGTCCGGAAATTCTGTACGTAGAGATTCTACATATGAAAACATGAAAACAAGTTTATATGAAGTTAGGTTCTTAAATGTCTTAGAAGGAGCAGGAAGCTATTATAAGCGAGACATAATTATAGTTAATAGTTTATGTAATGATTTAAATACATCGTTTTATCTCCTAGCGATGGAAAGAAGACTGGGAGAAGACGGCCTCACCTGCCAACCGGGATATGCCATACGTTACAAACAAGCCAGAGGGCTTGGATCAACCAAGACGAATCTGGACAACACTTAAGGACAAACTGCGGCAGGTGCTCCGACTCACTTTTCAGGTGGGGAAAGATACCTTCCCCAATTTGTGACTGCGGCGCTGAAAGACAGACTATTAAACACCGGGTAGAGGATTGTCCAATTAGTTCTTACAGTGGCAACCCATCCGATTTCCTGATTGCGACAAGAGAGTCAATAGAATACATTTGTAATCTTAATGTTTGTTTGTGAGATTTATGTATTTGTAATATTAGTGTTATTTTTGTTATATACTTACCTGTGATGTAGCCATACGCTAAATAAATAAAGAAATCTCCTAAACTATTAGCCCTATTATTTTTACAAGACTACCTTCATTGTGTAAAAAGGGTCCTCGGAATCATAATTTTTGGGCAAAATTTTAAAAATGTATACTTAAAAAAAACTTGCAATAAATAAACTAAGAGCCCCTTCACGCCCCTGGAAATCCCCTGACTAAATTTGACTTTAATAAATATCAAAAATTACTATTCATTAGTTCGTGTGCTAAAAGGCACACCGGTACCTCAAGCAAAAAAATAAAAGTCTTTGGAGGTCAGCGTTGGACAGCCATAGCTTCCTTATCAGACATGTAAGGATCTACATTCATATGAACTTTTTATGTTTCTATATAAAGAATCTCCCCTTGAAATATAAGTATGGAATTTCAGGACACCCTGTATTATTATTACTAAATGCTGCGATGTAAATTCTGACACGTGCGAAAAATGTTTTCCCTGCACTCGGCTGCTTCACCGAACTCCGCTACGCGTCGTTCGGTGAACGGCAGACTCGTGCGGAAAAATTCATTTTCCGCACTTCTTGTAAGGTAAATAGCTATTCTAGCGTATGATTATCCGAAAAGTATATGATCAAGGTTCGATTATCGCCGAAGATAAAAGAACTATTTTAATTTTAAGAAAACTTGTTTACATGTCGCTAACCATATTTTCAGTTAAATCATTTAAATTAAATTTTTCTAATCTATTACCACTAATAAAACGTTTGCATCATGCTACCTATAATGTCGACAGTCATTCCGCAAATAGCCCTGTAGTATAAATACTTATGATTATTCTTGTATAAACTTTACCTGTTCTATGTGTGTTACTGGTGACAATTCAGTCAATGTCATGTTTTAACTTTTCATGCCAAGTTCTGCAAAATAAAGCCTACATTCGTAAAGGTTTAGTTTATTACAATTTATTTTGCAGTATACTTATTTTATAAAACACATGGAGAAGTATCTAAGACCTGACAGATTCGAAACAGATCCAAATTCCGCAACAGCCTCTAAGGAATACAAACATTGGTATGAAACATTCAAAAATTTTTTGGATAATAATTCAAAAGAAAAGTCAATCGAAGACGCAGACAAACTGAAACTTTTAATCAATTTTATTTCCCCTTCTGTATACGAACATATTAGTGAAACTAAATCATTCAAAGACGCAATTAAAGTTTTAGAAAACGTATATATAAAACCAACCAATGAAGTGTTTGCTAGACATTTATTGGCCACAAGAAAACAGCAATTAAATGAATCAATTGATCAATATGTACAGGAATTAAGACTTTTGAGTAAAAATTGTAATTTTAAATCTGTTTCTGCTGAACAAAACAAGAACGATTTCATACGAGACGCTTTTATCAACGGACTTCTTCAACCAATTTTTCGTCAACGATTACTAGAATCCAACAATCTAACTTTAGATGACGCTGTATCAAAATCAAGAGCTTTGGAAGATTCTCAAAAACAATCTGAAACATATATGTTACCTCAAAACGTAATCAATGCTACCTATTCCAACGACACTAATTTGACTTCTCAGCATTCAACATCCGCAAGTATTGGGCATGTTCAAATATGTTACTTTTGTGGTAATCCAAGACACCCACGTTCTATATGCCCAGCAAAGGATAAAATCTGTACTTATTGCCAAAAGGTTGGACACTTCTCAAAGGTATGCTTAAAATCTAAAACAACAAAAAGCAAACCAACTTCAGCATCTGTTCATCTAATCGCCACTGCATCTCCAAGATTTCCATACTGCCTTTCAAAAGCTTTAATTAAAGTTATGATAAATGATACATCTGCAAATGCTTTAATTGACACTGGAAGTTCAGACAGCTTTTTAGACATAAATTTTGCAATTAAAGAAAAATTATCAATTTTTCCATGTCATGGTCAAGTATCCATGGCGTCTACTTCATATTCGACTCAACTTCAAGGATATTGCTTTATAGATCTAAAAATGCTTAACGAAATTTACAAAAAAATTAAAATTTTGGTTCTTTCAAATCTATGTACAGATTTAATAGTTGGCCATGATATTATGCAGCATCATGATCGAGTCGATATCAAATTTGGAGGACCCAAGCCGCCCTTATCTATTTGTTGCTTAGCTGAAGCCCAAGTAGATCCACCATCATTATTTGCCAATATTACTGACAATTGCAGACCCATAGCAACCAAATCACGCCGCTATTCAGAAGATGACATGCTGTTTATAAAGGATGAAGTGAAAAAGTTATTAGAGGAAGAAATAATAGAAGAAAGTATATCGCCATGGAGAGCTCAGGTACTTATTACTAAAACTGAAAATCACAAACGTCGAATGGTTATAGACTATTCTCAAACTATAAATAAATTTACCTTACTTGATGCTTACCCTCTACCTAATATAGAAGCCCTTGTTTCAAAAGTAGCAGAGTATGAAATATTTAGCACTATCGACTTAAAATCAGCATATCATCAAATTCCTATAAACGAGAATGACAAGCCTTTTACAGCTTTTGAAGCAGGAGGTCGACTTTATCAATTTCGAAGAATCCCATTCGGAGTTACAAACGGAGTATCTTGTTTTCAAAGAGTTATAGATTCTATTATACTTAAAGAAAGTCTGCAAGGTGTTTTTGCTTATCTTGACGATGTTACTGTATGCGGCAAGGATCAAATGAGCCATGACTTAAATCTTAAAATGTTCTTGGCTGCTACACAAAAATATGAACTTACACTAAATGAGAACAAATGTTATTATAGTAAGGGATCAATAAATCTGTTAGGATATACAATTGAAAACAAATCATTAAAACCAGATTCTGACAGATTAAAACCTCTCTTAAATTTGCCTCATCCTCAAAATACACCTAGTCTACGAAGAGTTATAGGAATGTTCTCGCATTATTCAAGATGGATTAAAAACTTTTCAGATAAAATAAGAAGTTTAATCGACTGTAAAACGTTTCCTTTACCGCCAAATGTAATTTCAGATTTTGAAAAGCTAAAAAGTGACATAGCAAATTCACTTTTATGGACAGTAGATAAAAATGAAATTCTAACTGTTGAAACGGATGCCTCAGATGTGGCAATTGCTGCAACTTTAAGCCAATCAGGAAGACCTATTGCCTTTTTCTCTAGAACATTATCGGACTCTGAGAAAAGACATTCATCTGTAGAAAAAGAAGCATATGCCTGCGTTGAAGCAATTCGTAAGTGGAGACATTTTTTAATTGGGCGACATTTCAAAATAATCACGGATCAAAAATCAGTTTCATTTATGTTTCATGCAAACCACAATAAAATAAAAAATGAGAAGATTATGCGTTGGCGTTTAGAACTTTCATGCTACAGTTATGATATTGTTTACCGACCTGGAACATTAAATGCAGTAGCAGATGCGTTTTCAAGAATTTGTAGTTCAACTTTAAGCAACAAACTATTTGAATTACACACATCTTTGTGCCATCCTGGTGTTACAAGAATGCATCATTTTGTAAAAATTAGAAACTTGCCATATTCCACTGAAGAAATAAAACGAATGACATCCGCTTGTCCTATCTGCGCTGAAATAAAACCTAAATTCCAAAGAAATTCAAGCATTCATTTAATTAAAGCTACATCGCCATTCGAAAGACTCAACATCGATTTTAAAGGACCATTACCTACTTCCAGTAAAAATGCATACATGCTGACTATAGTCGATGAATACTCCAGATTTCCATTTGCATTTCCATGTAAAGACACTTCATCGGCAACTGTTATAGAATGTTTAGATGGTTTATTTTGTTTATTTGGAATGCCAGCTTACATTCATTCAGACCGTGGAACATCCTTTACTTCCAATGAATTTAAAAACTATTTACAATCTCGAGGAATAGCTTCTAGTCGAACTACACCTTATAATCCAGAAGGAAATGGTCAAGTAGAACGATATAATGGTATAATTTGGAAAAATGTTACTCTTGCACTGAAATCACGAAACCTAAAATCCATACAATGGGAAATTGTGTTACCAGATGCATTACATTCTATTAGAAGTCTACTCTGTACAGCAATTAACTGCACTCCTCATGAGCGATTATTTAATTATCAACGACGATCAACTAGTGGAACCTCTATCCCCTCGTGGTTAAAAGAATCGGACACTGTTTTATTAAAAAAGTTTGTACGCCATAGTAAATTTGATCCTTTGGTGGAGGAAGTTGAATTACTGGAGGCCAATCCAAATTACGCACTCGTTCGTCATAATAATGGCAGAGAAAGTACAGTTTCCATTAAACATTTGGCCCCTAGAGGAGATATTGAGTTATTAAATGCAGAAACTGAACTTGATAAACAATCTCATGTTGCAGAGAACGGCAACAGAGATTTTAATAATCAGAATAAACCACCAGACAGCTTAGCTAAAAATAGCGAAGAAAATATAGCAACTCAACATACCGAGGAAAACACTACAGAGACACCACAACTGCGTAGATCCTCAAGAATCCGAAATAAACCTAAATATTTCTCATGATAAAAGAAAAGTAAACTGGGGGTGAATGTAGTATAAATACTTATGATTATTCTTGTATAAACTTTACCTGTTCTATGTGTGTTACTGGTGACAATTCAGTCAATGTCATGTTTTAACTTTTCATGCCAAGTTCTGCAAAATAAAGCCTACATTCGTAAAGGTTTAGTTTATTACAAGCCCCAAGCGCCGAAAATTCTAAACGGGAGATAGCCACGAGAAAATGCCTATCGACTTTATAAATTCAATATTGAATTACTAAAATAATGACAGCAACGTTACGTGACACAAGTGTAGGTAATTATTGCTGTAACCAGTTTCTAATTGGTCGGGTATAAACGTCAAATGCATGGGTTCGTATTTTCGCAAAGATGATTAAGCAAAATACGAGTAGACTAATTATTCCATTTATCAATGTAATTTTGCGCCGCGCCCACGACTTATAATTTATTGGAGGACATTCTTTTCTATGACATGTCAATGAACATTTATTTGTAAAATTAAATTAGTTACTTTATACACACCCCTGACAATGTCTTACCTACAATATTGTTTTGTTATAATGTCCACAAAACACGCGAGACTAAAGGCCGCGATGTAAATTCCAAGAAGCGAAGTGCCTTCAGACGAATATTCGCGTTTGCAAAATGATTATTACAGGTAACGTTCGGCGTGGCGTAACTCATTTTCTTGGTGGAATTTCCCATAGGAAATTAAAACCTATTTAAATCAAAAAGACATAAATGTAGCTTATCAAACAAATAATACTTTAGGTAAAAAATTAAAAAAACCATAAAACAAAGACCAACAGTGAGAAGAAATCTGGCGTCTATCAATTAAATTGCGGATAGTGTCCAAAAATTTATATAGGTCAGACAGGTAGAACATTCAAAACCAGAATTGCTGAACATAAAAGAAGTTTTTTACGTCAAAAAACAGACTCATCCTATTCCAATCATATTACCGAAGAAAGCCATACATTTGCAGATAAAAACACCGGTCTACTTTTGAATTACCAAACAGATTTGCCCTTATTAAACCTTTTCAATAATTGACCATATTTTAAAAACAGCTCTGTGGATATTTCCTCAATATATTTACTTGTTTAAGAAAAAGATAATTAGTATATAAATATTTAGGTTAAAGTTATAGTACCTCACTCGATTTAAAAAATCCTTTGATAAAGCTAGTGTAGCGAAACGCGTCGGGTTATAAAATAAACTTACGACAGTTTTCGTTGTCTTTTAAAAGCGATTCCGATAGCCGCTATTTGACAACTTTGACATTTGAGCCGTCATTTATCGTTATCGTTACGGATAAGTGGCGGGAGCTAACGGACGGAAGACAAAGCTATAGCGAAAACGGAACGCATGCGTAATGACCATTTTTTTGACAGATGCAATCAACATAACCTATTTTTTGTTGAGGTCCGTTTTTAAAGTTTTTGGTTAGTATTTTTTGTTTTTTGTTTTCGTCATGGATTCAACGGTAAATTCCCTCAAAAGATCGATAAATCGTTTTACGGATGAGGACGATATTATTTTATTAGATGAAATATTGGCCAACAACCCATATGGCGATACATGTAAATAGGCTTCGGTAGTAGTCGAATTCGACTTAACGTTAACGTTAAGCGAATTGACCGAAAACTATTTTTACGATCTGTCAAATAGCGGCTTCGTAGTCGTATTCGTTATGGTTAACCGTTTGAATTTGTCAATACAACGAAAACTTTCTATTATGTGGAAATTAGACAAAAGTCTTTATTGCAATAACTTTGATTAAGTTATCAATTAATTTTTTTTTATCTTAAAATTGTAGGTAACAGCTTCCTAAACGCGGGTAATTGGCCGCTTTTTGGAGAAAACGAAATATTGGTAAGAAAATGAAATGGCGAATGAGTCACTAGTGTTTGCCCTTAAATATTTGTTAAATTACTTACCATATTCTTTTACCATACTTTACTACGTTATTTACAATCTATTTATAATGAGCAGAGTATTCCACTTAAACAATTGGGATCTTTTGGAATAAATAAATAACATTTTGGTTTACGTCTACCTAAAGTCTACATTTGAATTTTTCATGCTCTCTGTGTATCTTATTTAAAATGGGCTTTTTCACTAAATTTTAATTTTGACCCTATTCAACAGCAAGTACTTTTTTCTCTACGGTCCGAGGACCCTTTTTAAATTCTTAAATTATTTAGTGAGACTGATAAAAATAAGCGACAACCTAATACCGTCATCGCAAATCAGCGAAACGACTTGAGGCGTTCAGCCAGACCTGCACCGACGCGTCACCTCCTCGAGTCTTGTTTCCTCTTTCGAAGCTGTTCTTTTCTATTTACCTTATCGAAACAAAGATAACATTATAATCCCAAGCTCGACTGGTAAATAAAAGAACTGTGGATATTGGAATGACGATGACGTAGATTTGTTTGTGTTTAAACTGTATGCTTTTTAATTGTTTCTAGAAACAATTTTTGTCCATTGAGATACAGTGCCACCAGTAAAGTCCGCATCATATGAGATTTTTTTTTAATAATAACTTTATACAAAATTTGACTTTGGCATCAAGTTCTGCTTCGATCGAGATTAAAATTAAGCAAAAAAGTAGTAGTCACGTGATTCGCATTATCTGTCAAATTTTAATTTTTTCCAAAAAATAATTCAAAAGTATTTCTGAAAATATCGAAAAAAGTTATTAGAAAAAGCTCTTTTACTGCAGTTTCTAGCACACATGGAAAATTTCAGCTGCATAAGATAATTTTGATTTTTTACCTATATTTTGTAAATTGCATCACTTTTTCAAAATAAGACTAAACGCAACCTACATAAAACTTCTTAGTTTTGACAATTCTTTATTTCAGATACATTTTCTTTAAAGTATCGCTATAGTAAATGTGTGTTTTTCTACAAAATCAAAATTGGGCTATTAAAATTTGGTCGCATGTGATGCAAAGTTTATTTGTTTTTGACCCTGTATAAGGTAACTTCATAAAATAAGTATTTTTGAAAACGTAGTTTGTGTCTGAAAGTAATACACCTTAATATTAAGACAAAAAACGTACAAAGTGTCTTTAGTAAAGTGCTTTTAAGTGGAAAATAAATTTTAGTTTACCCACGTAAAGTTTATCTATTTTCAACGATTTAATTTAAAACCCCTATATTATAATTTATTATTAAGCTATGTCATAATAACGTTAACGTGTATTACTTTCAGACACAAACTACGTTTTCAAAAGTCCTTATTTTATGAAGTTACCTTATACAGGGTCAAAAACAAATAAACTTTGCATCACATGCGACCAAATTTTAATAGCCCAATTTTGATTTTGTAGAAAAATACACATTTAATATGGCGCTATTTTAAAGAAAATGTATCTGAAATAAAGCATCGTCAAAACTAAGAAGTTTTATGTAGGTTGCATGGAGTCTTATTTTGCAAAAGTGGTGCAATTTACAAAATATAGGTAAAAAATCAAAATTATCTTATGCAGCTGAAATTTGGCATGTAGGCTCTTAGAAACTGCATTTAAAAAAACTTTTTCTAATAATTTTTTTCGATATTTTCAGAAATTATTTTTTGGAAAAAATTTAAATTTGACAGATAATACGAATCACGTGACTACTATTTTTTTGCTTAATTTTCATCTCGATCGAAGCAGAACTTGATGCCAAAGTCAAATTTTGAATAAAGCTATTAATAAAAAAAAATCCCATATGATGCGGACTTTACTGGTGATACTGTATTTTCAATATGACAAATCGATAATAGTGAAAAAGCCCATTGGCCTATGGTAAATATACCTTATTTTACTCCATGCATTACTTCTATCAGGAATATTTTTTTTTCAAGTTAGTATTAACAATTTTTTGCCTGTTACTGAATAAAAAATAAGTGGATTAACTTAAGCCCAATTAAGTCCGTTTACAGCTTAAAATACACCCACATTTTATAATAGAATTAGGTATCAAGGTGCAAAAAAGCTTTAATGAATAAAGATTAACTTACATCTAAGCTTATCCATTAGCTTCCCAGCACATAGGGTGGCCAATGCGATTTTAATGGAAAATACCCTTATTTTTCCAACGTTATCCCTGTAATATGTCAGATAGTAAACTTTAACACTACATGCACTTAAAATTAAAATACAATTGTAGCAATCAATTTTTATTTAACCAATTAGTTTCAATCGAGCAGATGATTGAATTTTACACATTTATTTTATCAATTGGTATGGTAAAGTTAAACGTCAACCTTCAAAAATTTGTGATAAGCTGATTTTTGCGTCATTATGTAGGAAAAGGGTCCTTGTTAACATAGTAAGTAAAAAGCCATCAAAATCCTAGTTGCCAAAAGACCCCCCACAGATGTAATTTATTATTAAAAAAGGTTTGCATTTTTTTTTGTTTGTAAAGTTTTTATTCTGATCTATTTTTTCTAATATTTTAACTAAATGTAATTGCAAACAAAAAAAGACGCGATTTTTAGTTGAAAGCCCTATTTTTCTGATTGAATTCTTTTTTGTTTCATTCCGATTAAGATTTTTTTGCCAAACCTATTTAAGACCGTAGACAAAAAATGCGTTAATTATTTTATTGGCTAGAAAACAATGATTATTTGGGGCAGAAAATGTTTTTGTTTTTAAACCAATACCCTTGGATGTACCCACATGCTATGTTAGATGCATGCGCTGTTGCCAAGTTAACGATAAAACTGGGTTTTTAATAATTTAAGAGTATTTCTCCAAAATTTTGGTAGCATGTGGCACATCGTTTAAAAGGTAATTCAAAGAGAAATAATTTTATGTACAAATCCAAGATGGCCGTCATAAGAAATAACAAAGTTACTGTGGGTAACTCACAAACAAAAGATAATCTGCATTTTCTTTTTATGCAGAAATGTTCTTCCCTAAAAAGTGTCTTAAGAATGTAACACTTTGGGATATGTCAAATTACCGTTAAGCCCCTATTTAAAAAAAAACGAAATGCGCTGTTTTTAGTTTTTGTTTAATAAGTGCAAAACTACAAAACTTTTAATAATTTTGAAAAAGGATTCGAGATCGGCATTAAATTCTCTAAAATATTCCCCATTTAACCAACTTTCTATCTCATCTATTAAGCGAGATACCCATAATTATAGAGACTTGAATTTCGGACACACTGTATATTACATGTCTGTGTTACCAACCTATAACCTATGACACATAGATTTATTTATTTTTTCTAGCTTTAACACAAAATTTAAATAAACTCAATATGGATCGCATATTCTATGTAATATATTATAAACAATAAAAATATCGGGGTAAGATTTTTCTTAACATTATTATGTCATTGTTCTTTCACTATACAATTTTCCCAAAATTAGCAATGAAATAAATTGATATTTATATAATATGTCAGATATTTCCTAACTAATGTGCCGAAGATATTGATTTTATTTAAATGTTAGTTAATAAAATATTAAACTAAAAAAATAACACGAAATAGGTTATAGGTTGAAAATAGATTGAATACCTTTGAGAATTCCACCATAATGGTAGATATTTTAAAAAATGTCCTTAAGGTGGGAGTATCAACTAGGGCTGCACCGAGCACTGTTTTTTAACTTGACCGAGTACCGAGTACTCAGCTGATGGTATTGATCAAGTACCTAGTACTCGGCTGCCGAGTAATGATATTTTTCAAAAGGTCAACATCTCGGAAACTATTAAGTATGGACTAAAAATGCATTTAATAAAAAATAATTATAATTTTATGTAGAATCTGAAAATTTAAAAAAACACAGGGTGTTCTATTTAAAAAATGGAAAATTTTTACCGTTCCGGTTTTTTGGGGCACCCTGTATAGTATAGACGGAATTAATTTTAAAAGAAGCATCTCTTTACCCTTAATAAGCTTTGTCAAAAGTTTTCCGCTATCCTTAATGGTACAGGAGGATTTCTTACTGTTTTTGACATGCCGAAAAGGATTGCTTTTAATATTCTACTATACTCGGCCGAGTAATGAATATAAGACCGAGCACCGAGTACTCGTTACTCGGTGAAAATTCTGGCCGAGCACCGAACTACTCGGTACTCGGTGCAGCCCTAGTATCAACATGCTTGCCAACCTATAACCTATTTCGCGTATATTTATTTAATTTTTCTAGCTTTTACAAAAAATTTAAATAAAATCATTATCGTCTTCATATTTTATGGGTAATAATTGACATATTAAATAAATATCAAGGAATTTCATTAAATATTTTAGGAGAATTGTATAGCAAAAAATATCGGGTAAGATTTTTTTGAACATTATTATGTCTTTCTTCTTTCACTATACAATTCTCCCAAAATTAGCAATGAAATAAATTGATTTTTTGTAATATGTCAGATATTATATAGTTATAAAATTATAAACTAAAAAAAGCAACACGAAATAGTTTATAGGTTGGCAATAGATGGAATGACGTTGAGAATTCCACCTTAAAAGCTTAAATTAGGGTTGGCTTTTTGCCAATGTGGTTTTTAAATGATTTTAAGGAACTACTACCTATTATTCTAAACTAAAGTCATACACTTTTATATTAAAATTTTTTGCATTTCATTTATTCTTAATTTTTTGATCATACAACTTTCTTAAATAAAGTGGAAATTTGACAAAAACTGTTGATGGCATCATTTACCTTTATAAAACCATTACATAATGCAAGTAAGAGAAAAGAGACTATCAATTACATAGGTAGGAACCAAAGACTTCTAATTTATACATTAGAAGTCTTTGGTAGGAACCTCTATTTTTAAACAAACAGCAGAGGTATTAGCAATAAAAAAATAGTATATTTAAATTAAGACTGGGTTCCTTGATGTGTAGCTAAGCATTTAGCTGTTCCTTGCTATTGCCTAAGCATTGACTGTTGTTTAAATAAATGTGAAAGTTATTCGAAGTAAGTATTGTCTTTTAGGTTAACTGGCAATAACACAGCTAACAGATTTTGCTACACATGGATGAACCTGTAAAATCAAATAACTAAAGAAACATATTTAGTTAGAACTTACACTGTGGCATAAGCTGCTAACAACCAATTAAGCAAAAGGCTGGAACAGACATCAACATGAGCCTGTTGAGTGGGTGGTGCTCTCTTATTTAGACTGTGATATAAAGAGCACAGAAGTGTTTCCAGCCTAGCTACGCTCAGTTCCGATGAAGGTTCCAAGGCATGTAAACCTTGTTCTCGAAAAGCTTCAATAACATTCCAAATATCAACAGCATGTACTGAAAAGTAGAATAGATAAAATAACCTTATACTATACCTACTTACTTAAAGTCAGAGTTAAGTTGAGTTCCTATTTACCAATCTCAGAGAATAAATATTAATCTATGAAAAGAAAAAAAACAGAGGGCCCCTGCAGATCTAGCATAAGAGAGCTAGTGTCGCATTCGCCATTTAGTTTTTTTTTTAAATAAAAAAATCGGCCAATTACCATTTTAGAGCCCAGTTTGGAGCACTCAAAGATGGTATTTACCTTGTTTTACTAATAATTATTTGCATAATAAGTTAGGTACATTTTGCTTATTACTTAAGGAGTTGTTGCTAAAAGTTTTCATAACAATTTCAATAAAACAGTTTTTTTTTTATAGGGTCAGTCGTGTTGGTATCTATTTTCATCACCATTCACCTAATAATAGAGCCGATTTATAGAGGGTTTCGGAAAAGCTTACAAATAAAGGCCAAAGTATACTTACAGCTAACTTTTTTTTGTATAAACCTTAGTTTTGTTGCAGTTCTGTAGGAAGCAAATCTAATAAGGTCAAAGTTATGGGCACTCATTTCATGTATAAGGGCTAATCTATGGTCTGAAGACCCAGGCATACTGTCCGGCCCCTGCATTGCTAAAAAGAATAATTAGCTTAAAACCTAAAAATAACCACCTACCAAATGAATAATTTTATTTTCAAAATAATTAAGTTCCTAAACGGATATTAAACATTATGCCTTTAATTCGGAAGTAACACAAACTTAATCAATTAAACGAAAAAGGACTTACCAAGTGCTAATTTATGCCTCTAAAATTAGGTCAGTAAAACACCCACTGCACCTCAGATTACCTATAATTCCCAGCTAAAAAAGAAAAAAATTAGGCTTCGCCATTTTCTTGGGAGCTTCTATTTGTCAAGAAAATGTCAAAAATTGCTTCCTCCTTTACTCCGCACTCCTTAAGAAAAATCGCTAAATGGTCATGTAGGCAGCGATAACACCGATATTATTAGTATATTAGATGTTGCATAACAACCAGGCGTAAAACTACTTATTTCCAATATAGACTGCTTATCCAAAGTAACAGCTCTACAGCGTTTTAATTCGGTATTTCGTTTTTTGGTTAGTACCTATTTCTTATTTCTCAATACTCAATATATATTAATACTCAATACTCAATATATTACAAAAAAATTATAAAATTTTACAGACAGTTTTATATGAAGTAGAAAAGTAGATTAATTACATAAATTATAACGCATTCAGGCAGGTACCAAGAAAACTTAATTTCTGTATGTACCAATATAATTACAAAATTCAATAGTTCAAGCGATTCTTAAGTCTACGTCTACATCATTCAAACATCATTGGCAGACAATACAACCCATAAACCAGCCTTACAAAGGCCATACAAAATAGAAGAAGAAATTCAAAAAACAAGAAAATGGAAAAGAAAAAAGTGTAGAAAAAAAAAATAAAACAGAATGGTTATTTTAAACTAGTCAGAACAATGTTGCAAACTTTTTAAAGTTATTTGCTATAAAAGTTATACATTTTTGATAAAAAGTTTTCTATTAGTTATCTCTCATTGCGGGCGGCAGAATATTGTATATTCTGACTCCAAGATGGTCAATAGATCTAAGATTTAAGTCTGTCATGCTGTTTGGGATTTGTAAGTTTCTTTCAACATTAAACCTGATGGTAGCGTATGCATGATTTGAGAACAAACAGTCATAACAAACAAAGATCTTGTTGAAAGAATCTTTTCACTATAAAGTACACATGTTGGAGACATTTTACTTTTTCTAAAGATTATTTTAAGAATATAATTTTGAATTGTTTTTAAAGGCTTTAACGTATTTTCATATACATTGCCCCACACTATTATCGAGTATCTAAGTAATGATTCCCATACACAGTAGCGGATCCAGGATTTTGCTGAGGGGGGGGCGACTAAGTTTTAGAAATAAAGCGCCGTAGGCGAAAAATTTTCGCGACCACGCCCAAAATCAAAAATTCACTCTGAAAAGAAATGTTAAAAATAAGTTAAACTAAAAACTGTAATATCCACCTACCTACAAAGAGACGAGCAGGATAGTGTCGGGAGAAAAATTTTCTTGACCACGCCCAAAATTTCTTAAAAATTCACCATAAAAAACTGTTAAAAATAAGTTAAACTAAAAACTCTTTTTTTATAAAGTTGTACCTTAGACATAAACTATCTGAAAGATTATTTGGGAAATTTTCTGAAAAACTTAAAAAAAGATTTTTATTCATTAAGTCAAAAAATTGCACCTAATTCATGCCAATCTGAAAATCTTTGTTTAATCTGGCCTTTTGTAGTATCTAAAATATCATTGAAAAGCTGCTTATAATGAAGTTTCTGCGAAGGTCTGCGTGTTTGGTTTGTTTTAATTTTAATGTTGTAAATGCCGCCTCCTAATATTTGCCGCCCTGGGCTACAGTCCTTATACAGCCCCCCCCCCCCTAAATCCGCCGCTGCTACCAGTTAAGCCATATGCATTTATCATAAAATAACAGTGTTGATCTTTTCTTTTATTTTTAAAACATGACAATAAATTTATTTATATCATTGGCTGGCTTGTTTTATAAAATATTCTATTATTTCTATTATTAATTATGGGAAGTTGAAATTAAGGTTTTTCTTATATTTATTTCACAGGAATTCGCGAATGACGTATTTGACTTTAGGTGTGGTTAAGAAGGCTCAGGGGGGGGCGAAACCCCCGTCGCCCCTCCCCTAAATCCGCCGCTGCCCATACACAGATTAGAAGATGTTTATTTAATATTTCCCTAATCATATAAAATTTTCGAATTAACTTTCTAATATTGTTTGTTAATCTAAATATATGTTGTTTCCATTTGAGGTTCTGATCAATTATTACACCTAAATATTTAGTATGTTGTACCTCTTTTATTTCATTTTCAAAGCTATTCACTTTTATTCTACTAAAATTCGGACGATTTGCACTTGTTAGGGAGAAAGCTATAAGTATAGTTGGTTTTTTCGACATTTAAGGTATAAGTTTATATGAGTCAAGCCAGTTTCTTATTTTATCTAATCCAAGACAGGTACTTTCGTATACCTCTTCCCACGTTTCTCCCACGAAAATTACAACGGTATCATCAGCATAGGAAACCACCATACAATTATCAAGCAAAGTTAAGGAATTTATTTATTTAGTACTTTAGTAGTTTAGTGGCCATTTTATCCAAAAATCGGTCAAATACTCATCTTTGGTGCACAACTATCTACAGTTTCAAGTTAAAAATGTTGGATTTATAAAGAGTAATTATTATTAAAGAATAAAAAATATAGGTAATTTAAATTTTACGAAATTTCGTTTTTTATTATTTAAAATTGTAGGTAATTGCTACCTAATGATGGATATATTTGGCTTTTTTTGATAAAACGAAGAAGTGTACTGCTATATACAAACTAGTCCTAGAAATGACAATTGATATGAACTCACTTGAATAAGTAATAAATTTTACATCATACAGGAATTGTTTATAAAAAAAAACACCGAAACTACAACAAAGTTAATTTTAATTTTTCTAAGATTAATTTAATAATTTTTATAGTGTTGTGCTCGACTATTTAAAGTGTTGCGTACACATCCTAAATGTCTTCAACTATATTGTTTGAATCTTATACACCAAATAAAAGGTCGTAAATTTAAATGAACTAATACCTATTATAATAAAGCATCTACGGTGCGTTAATGGACCACTATCTCTACCTGGACGTCTATTCTCGAAATAGGCGAATGATCATTTCAAGAGAAGTGATTATTTTTTCTCTTAAAAATGTTTAAACTGTATTCTTGAAATTTAAAATGACTATTCATTTCCATCGAAAGTTCAGACGATGTGAGCATATGATGTGAATTGTCCCTTCTCGCGAGAGAGCGTTCACTTCTCTTAAATTGGAGAATAGACGTCCAGGCGAATTATTATGTACGATATAAAAAATACCGAGTGTTTAGGTTTGACTGTATTCCCACCGGTAAATCGACCTTTGATTTATAAAAGGGATTGAGGATGAAATAAAATGCATATAAAATCTAATATTGTATTATTTTATTCTAAACGATATAAAGTTATGCAAACAGAACAACAAATATTTACAGAATTGCACCTATCAAATTGTAAGATAACTTCTACTATATTTTTCTATTCTTTTCGTAATGTTAATGTTAGTATTAAAGGCAGTGTGTAAATAGTTTAATAAAATACAAATATTAGTGTGTGTATTGTATAACTATAATACGTATATTTCTTATGGGCCCTTATTATTTCCACCATTTCTCGCTGCTACGAACGCAGCGTACATTTGCTGATAGTTCTGGCCATAGTTGTTGCAAAATTCACAGTATCCTGGGGAACCTTGGGGGCCTGGCAAACCTTGGTGTCCGGCCAATCCTGAATATATAATAAGGCATAAATTAATTTTATTACATTATTAAAATTAATAATATGAGAAAATTATTTCATTATTCCATTACCGACAAGCTTCAAACAAATTTTAGTTTGACCAAATTTTTAAAATATATTTAGTTAAACTGACCTGGTGACCCTGGTTCTCCTCGATCTCCAGCCCTTCCGGGTAATCCTTCGCCGGGACTTCCAGGTGGCCCTAAAATAATATAAGAGGTACCTAATTAAGAAATAGTAAAGTAAACAATAAATCACTCAATTAGGCATTCTTTTCTATTATAAATTTATATAATATTTAATTATAATAAAATAATACTTATTTAGTATAAATTGCGATGGACAAATTCATAGTTTTGCAGATGATACTACAATTTTTTATACCGATACAAATTGGGAAAACTTAAATAATAAAATTAAAAAAGATTTTAAAATTATAAAAAATTGGTTTGATAACAATTTGTTAACAATTAATTTTAATACAACAAATTATATTCCTTTTACTTTAAACCTAAATAACCTACCACAAAATATGAATAGTATTCAAATAAATAAAGACATTCAAATTTTTAAAGTTAATAAAATAAAATATTTAGGAATTATTTTTGACAGTAAATTAAATTGGAATTTTCACATAGAATACTTAATTAAAAAATTAAGAAGTTTACTACCGATTTTTAAAAACATTAAATTTTTTTTAAATGTAAGACATGGAAATATTATATTACGCGTTAGTTAAAACTCATTTAAATTACGGAATTTTAGGTTGGGGAGGAATAAATATAACTTTAGTTAAAAAATTAGAAATATTACAAAAAAGGTTTCTAAAAATTATATTCAATAAAGATTATCTTTATCCTTTAAAAGAATTATATTCAGAAACAAAAAAGTTGAACATAAGACAACTTTACATTTATAACATCTTAATATATATATTTAAAAATAAAAACTTTATACAATTTAAAAACCATAATTATATTACAAGTCATAAAAATGAAATAACCATAATACCTAAAATAAATAAGTCCATAGGACAAAAAAATTTCAAATATTTATGTTTTTATTTAAACGATTATTTACCAACAAAAATTAAAAAATTAATTTCATTAAAAAAATTTAAAGTAGAAATGCTTTAATAATTAATTAATATTGTTCTGAATAATTTATATAAGTAATATTTTTTACTTAAAAATTATAAATTAGTAATTTTATTATAGGTAATATTATATTTCTTCAAAAAAGCTGCGTTTATACTATAAATTAACATTTTTACTTTAAAAAACTTGATTTTTAATGCATATTTATGATTTATGATTTTACATACTAAAACAAAAAATAAGATTTGCCCCTAACAAGCTCAGCTTCAGGGGATTGAAGAATAAGTTTATCGAAGACAACATAAATATAGGTATTATTAAATTTTAAATTAACTTATTATTATTATTATTTAAAAATAAATAACTCTTTGTCGTATTAGATTAAAAAATAATGTATTAGTTTCCAGGCAATGCATATTGTAGACTGAATTTTTAAAAATTATTATACTCATTAAGACTATATTGAGCAGTAACATTCGAACCAGATGCGTTGTTACAATTCCAGTGTTTAATATACTTTACTCTGTGTCTAACACTTGCCTGATGGTCCACGTGGACCTACTGGACCTTCTCTTCCTACGCCTTCTGCTCCTCTTTCTCCTTTCTCGCCTCTTTCTCCCGGCATGCCTATAGAACCTGGTGGCCCAGCTGCTCCAGGAAGTCCCATATATCCTATTTCACCGGGTAGGCCTGGAGGACCCGGTTCGCCTAAAAGAGGAAGGGAGTTGAGTTACAAATTTATGATAATGTATTTATACATAGGTAGAGGGTGGAATTTTTAACTGGAATAAATTCAGTACTGGTAAACTGGTATACTGTTTCGTGTCTTTATAAAATTAACCCATTTTTGGGGAAGAAACCGCCGCCAACTTTTTTTTCAAATTTGTTTAATTTTTTGTCCAGATCTAGATTTATTAAAAAAAATACATACCTTGTGCTCCAGCTATACCCGGAGAACCCGGCCTTCCTGGTTTTGACCGCCCTGGAGGACCAGGGGGTCCTATAAGAGACGCAGTAAGGTCAGCTAGTTGATCTAAAATGTAACATATTTCATTTTATATATTAGAAAAACTTGTAAAAGTTCTATTTTCATTATTGTGTTCATATAGAGTTGGTACCAAAACTGAAATATTTTTACAATAAAAAATGTTCATACCTCTTAATACAACGGAACAAATTTCTCTAATTTCACTCTCAGAGTAGGTACGACCCTGAAAAACAAAATTAAAATATATTATTAGTTTGGTTGAGCAGTGTATATTGAAATTTGAAATTCCCTCCATGACAAAATACCAGTCAGCTGAAAAGTCAAATGTAAGGCCGACCACCAATCAGAAGTTACATATCGATTTAAATACCTCGGTTCCCGTGTTTACACTGGTCTTCCTTTTCTTTTGCCTTCTAACAGAATGTAATCCGACGAAGACAAAAGTTCAAGTCAAAATAACCGTTTTTGGTTCGGAGGTGGCTGCTCGTTGCTGTTATGCTATGCTGTTATTGTGATTTCACAGGAAAAAGAATAATTTTAATATTTTATTTCATTATTTTACAGATTTTTATAAGGTAAGTAAACTATTTTATAGATTTTCCATTAGAATAATGAACTGTGAATAGAAATCAAGTTTTTCTATCGATATTTTGTAGGATTAAGTTTGCTTGAGATGAAAAAAAAGCCAAGGACATTTTTTTAAAACAAATAAAAATGTTGGTATATTATGGTATACTGTATTCAATTTAAAAATAATGCATTCTTTTAAAAGCCACATGCCACATAGATGGTTGGAAATTGAATATAATCACTATGGCTATTTTAAAATTGACTTGGGAAAAATATAAAAAACTAATTCAAACTTTTATGACCTAGCTATAATAAAAATAATTTATTTTTTGTAGCTATGTCGTCTATACTTTATTATTGTAGACTAAATATTTCTTGTGAATACCTACTTATTTGGTGAGCTGCAGAGAATATATTTTTTTGACAATATTCAGTATTCAGTGCATTTTCCCTTCCGCAATGATACATATATAGGAGTGACTTTTATGTCATCCCAATGCTTTTATGTTTAAGTACTTTTTTTGGTAGCTAATAATTATATAAATGAAACCATGATGGTTTTTTCAAGAATAATACATTTTGGGTTTGTTATGCTTGTATGCTTATAGATTACAAAGCTGAAAACGAGTTTCACAGAAACACATCATTTTTGTGGTTTTCTTTCCTAAAATGCCGTTTTTCTTAGGGGTTATATTGTGATTGTTACCGAATTTTCCAATTTTCTTTTGCAATTATTGGCTATTATTTATGTTGCACATGCAATGATAATTAAACTTTTTCAGAGTTAAAAAATCTAAAGAAAGGGGCACATTTTTCTCCTTTAGATGTCAAGAAATAACAAAAATGTAAAAATTATGAAATACCTACTCCTGTGCCATTTGGAAATGTTATCTATTAATTATTATTATGATTTTATCAATAGCAAGCGGAAAGTTCGATGAAGCTATTGTTTTAGTCTCTTTGATTCATTTTTTTTTCTTTAATTGTTCAGCTTGATTTAAAATATCTAAAAGTCCGTTGGCTAGTTTAAATTAGTTGTTAAATTCTTACGCGAAAGTTATTTAAACATGGGTAGGTAAGTATTTTGGACGAACAAATATCATTAAATATTTAAAAACGAATGTCATCAAGCACCGTAATGCACAACATTTTGAGTTAACTGCTCGAAATTACGATCAACTTGGTTTTTAAAGGAGTTTACACTATTTGCGCAGACTGTACTTTCTTCAAGCGAGTTCCATATGTACACTACCCGATTGATGAGGAAGTTCTTTCTTGGAAATGTCGCGGATTTTTCTTTGCTTAATTTTTTTGAGTGTCCCCGAAGCTGTTGATTCTGATTTAAATGAAACAAATTTCTCAAGTTACAAGAATAGTAGTCTGTTAGTATTTTAAAAGTTTCTATTATCACCCCTAGTGCTTCTTTGCTTCAGAGTAGTTAGCCCGAATCTTTTAGGTCTTTCGGGATAAGGTAATCCTCTCAATTCAAATGGAATTCTGGTAACCCGCCTTTGGACCCTTTCCAAAATTTCAATATCTTTGATGTAGTAGGGGTTCCAAATATTGTATCCATAATATTCAATTTTTGGTCTAATATAGGAAGTATACAATTTCTTTACAATCTCTAGAGAGTGATCTTTGAAAATCTTTTGCACCATGAAAATAAAACTATTGGCTTTCTTTACCATTTAAATAATATGTGCTACCCATTTTAAATTAGAAGAAATCACTAACCCCAGATCTGTTTGTTCTGTGTTCTGTAACACTAATAAGTTGAAGATTATTTAGCAAATATGTTTCACAAGGGTTGTTTGAGCCAATATGTTACTGTACATTTTGATACATTAAGCTTCATGCACCACTGGCTTGTCCATGACTCAATACGCCTCAGATCTCTGTCTAAGCATTGCTTTTGCAACAATGGATTACAGAATAAGTTGATATCGTCAGCAAAAAAAAATGATGAATGTCTCAATATTCCATGACAAATCGCTAATGTTGTTAATTTTTGTTAACATAGTAAGTACTTGTTTCAAAATTTTTTTACTGGGCTTAGGTTTTTAAAAGTATAACATACTTACCTAATTGTCCCAAGTTGAAAGTTGAAATTACTTGTACTTATTTTATGTCATCAATTAAAGAAGGCTTGAAAGGTCATTTTAGGGCCAGATAGACAAGAAATATTATTTAATAATAATAATTTACAGAAAGAAAAATGACTTCAAATGTACATTCAACGCAGAGCAGTAATCTCATAAATCAAGAAAATGCGACTTCACGGATTATGGGTAAAACGGCCACCATAAACAATAAATTACAGCCACTAAGAAGAGCAGCCCTAGATGACCTGGGAAATCGAATACACAACATGCAAAATGCCAATCAGACAATCAAAGCTACTGCAATGGGGCCGCCAGTGGCAACAAAAAAAATAGAAGTGGTAAAGAAGAGAGTTGAATTGACAACACACAGTAGTAAGGTAATATGCTCATACTTCTTTAAAGCCTATTGATGTGACTTGATTTGTATGTTTGTTCAAAAGTAATATATTTGGTGATATCTTTCTTTGTATCACATTCCTGCGTACTGTGAATAGGAAATATATCGCTCAAATTGTCAAAATATAACAGAAAACATTTTATCTTTCGTTTTTCAATTAAATGACATCAACTCACAACAACAATAAAAGATTGTGTTAATAAATCTTATTGTGCCACACTAGAAAGTAGATGTTTCCAATTTTTAATAATGGTCAACTTCAAAGCACGAAACGCTAAGATCTCATTAAAATTATTAGGACGAAAAACTCAATTTTTACCTTATTTGGACACATCATAATAGTTAATAATTATTTCCATCTGTTGCTTTGTGCTCGGCATTCTATTCAAAACGTCGCTTCGTAACATTCAACAAATTGTCACAGGTAAAAAAATTACATAGGTACCACTTAAAATTAGAAATTCAAATATAAATCGGATCTGTTATCCTGGTTTTTTTTGTCAAAATAGAAACTTAAGGTGGGAGTATCAACATGCTTGCCAACCTATAACCTATTTTGCGTAGATTTATTTATGTTTTCTAGCTTTTATACAAAATTTAAAGAAAATCAGTATCGACTTGATATTCTATAGGTAATAATTGACATATTTAATAAATATCAAGGAATTTTATAACTTATTTTAGGAGAATTGTATAGCGAAAAATATCGGGTAAGATTTTTTTTAACATTATTATGTCATTGTCACTCATTGTTAGGGTTGGGATTTTGACTGTCAAAATCTTTTGTGGTCAATTGACCAAGTCCCGGTTAAATTCCTCAGTTTTGTCAAAAGAAATGAAGCCATGAGGAATTACATAGAAACGTGTCTTTATTAAAAAAACAGCTAACAAAAAATAAAGAAACCATTCTGAGGTACAAAAAACACAAAAATGACATAAATATTATATATAATATTAATCTAACAATACTAAGTTACTAATAAGGTAATGAGTAAGTGACTGATTGATGATGAAATGACCCGGTCAAAATCTCTCCGGTCAAAATCGGTCAAAATCTCAGTCAATTGACCGCGGTCAATTGACCAGGCACAACCCTACTCATTGTTCTTTTATTATACAATTCTCCCAAAATTAGCAATGAAATAAATTGATATTTTTGTAATATATCAGATACCTACTACCTAAATAATGTACCGACGATATTGATTTTTTAAAAATGTTAGTTATTAAAATAATAAACTCAAAAAATCAACGCGAAATAAGTTATAGGTTGGCAATAGATTGAATGGGGTTGAGGATTTAACCTTAAGGTCTCATAAATAATCTATTTCGTACAAATTTTAAAGTTTAAAACGTTAAAATAACTTGAATTGAAGACAAAATACACCAATTTTGCCTAATTTTGACAGCACATTTAATTTAAATCTAGACGAAAATAAAAACAAATTTCTCCAAAGCCGTCTATCAAATCCTAGCTAAAATCTAGAATCGAGAGAGAGACGGGAAACAAGTTTTGAATAGTTTGTATTCCGAATTGTTTAAACACGACGGGTGATCGCCAGATGCAAAAAAAATTGGCTTTTTTAATTTTTAATTTATTTTGTTTATTTAACAATTGTAAAAATTTAATATTGAGAAAACTGATTGATGGGCAAACATGGGCAAACAAAAATCTATGGATTAATGCAAAAAAAATTGTTTTTTTTTAATTTAGCAATTTATTTTGTTTAGGTATTTAACAATTGTAAAAATTTAATATTGAGAAAACTGATTGATGGGCAAACATGGACAAACAAAGATTAATGCAAAAAAAGTAGTTTTTTTTTAATTTTTTTTGTTTATTTAACAATTGTAAAATTGTAAAATTTTAATTTTGAAAAAACAAATTGATGGGCAAACGAAAAGCTCTTTTCTGATGCATTGGCATTTATACTTACTTTACTTTTTCAATGGACGTTGGCCCGCGAAAATTTCTAATTGATTTATTTTTAAACAAATTGTGGGCAAAAAAATCTATTGTATGGGCAAAAGTGGGCATACGATGGGCAATCATTAAACGCATTCCCATCTTATTCAAAGCAAGTTGCTGTGCTAACTTTATACACCTCAAAAAATAAGATTAAATCCGAGTATTATACTTCCGGAGGTATAAAATTTGTTACAGACCGAAGATTAACGTTTTTTTTTTGTGGCGTTATTTACAAAGATGACGCATAACAAGTTTTACGTTAAAATCGCCTTTAAATTAAATAAAAAACCTGAGGTTTACAAAAATACAAGAAAAGATATACAGTGTGGTTGTTTAAGTGTGCAACGAGGTGTGCAATATATGGGCATTTTTTTTATTACCGATTTCTCAGAAAATTTTATTCTTGATAAAAGTTGGTGCATGTTCGATAATCATATTAGGTGCACTTAAAATGGTTGCAAGTCAAACGGCGTACAGGGTAGGCCAAAAAATATAAAACTTGTACAAGAATAAAGTTTTTTAATAAACATTTAAAATAAAAATTTTGCACTTTAAATGATAGTTTTTTAATCAGCATATTATTATTACTAATGTTTTATCTTGTTAAAAAGAATTTTAAGGATATTTTAATTTTGTGTTTGATATCGTTGCAACAAACATGAAGTTTGTGATTCCTTAATAAATTAAAAATTCAAGTAAATTTTACAAATTTGCTTGAATTTGAACAAAGATATGTGAAATTGATTTGATTTTGATTAATTTATGAAAGTCTTTATGGTACTTAAATATAAAAAAAAAATTTTTTTGGGAAATTAAAAAAAAATATATATTTTTTATTCTATTAGGTCACGTTTTTGAATCTATGCGTAACTTTTAATTCTAAACAACTTTTCTTAATAACATTTTGCTGAATTTTCTGAAATAGGGGTACTTTATTCTTGTAAAAGTTTTATATTTTTTGGCCTACCCTGTACGCCGTTTGACTTGCAACCATTCCAAATGCACCTAATATGATTATCGAACATGCACCAACTTTTATCAAGAATAAAATTTTCTGAGAAATCGGTAATAAAAAAAATTCCCATATGTTGCACACTTAAACAACCACACTGTATATGGGCTTATTTCAACAAACCTGATAATAGCACGCAGAAGACGAGAATGAAAATGTAAAACACACGACAATTTTTGGTCTTTTACGAATTTCTTCGGAAGGTCAAGAACAAGAAATACATTAGTTGACTCCAAATTCTCTGAAAATCTTACATGTATCTCCTCCCGTTTATGAAAAAAAAAAATTAAGATATTGTTGGGCTGAAACTTTTTTTTATTAAATTGGTATTGCATTATTATTTTATTGCACTCGAGACTCAAGGTATACTAAACTGCAATAAAAAATACAGGTCCTTATTTTAAAATACATACCTGATGATGGTACCTGAAAGACGAAACGTCAGAATCAGTATCCGATGACGACATGTAGGTAATAGAAAATAAAAAGCAACAATGGAAATTTTTTTTCTATGTAAATAAAACTATAAAAACCGAAACCCGAAACGAGAATTCTGTTGTACTTGATTTTTCGACGGCTTATTAGTCATTTCAGGAGATAATAGACTTAAAAATAGTTCATTTATTCTTAATTTCTAATTTATAATAGACATTTTAGGTTAGGATTCTCTCTTACATATTTTAAAACTCCTTCAGCCACAAAATAAACAGTTTTATTTTAAATTTAAAAGCGGTGTTGCACATAACAATATCAAAATTTTCGTATAAAATTATACGTAAATTTTAAAGGGGGGGGGGGGGCTTATGTCCCCCCGTCACTGGCCTGCGTCTTACTACACTACACACATTTGTACCTTTTTTAAAAAAATTATTTTTGCTAAAGTAGGGTCACCCTTGGTAAACAGGGGCCATTGTAAACTTGATTCATATCTTGTGAATTTGGCGTGTGCAAAAGACGCTAATAGATAACAGCGGCGTTGCAAGGTTAATTCATTTTGTACTTATGTTGAGCCGGCTTTTTCGTGAACTTTTTTTTTTCGCGACACTTTTAAAAGTCTCAATCTAATTTATTGCAACCAGCCACTTTGTGAGAAATTTAAATTACGACAAGGTTTAATTATTGTTGTGGTTATTAAAATCATGTCATATTTTAAGGTTATGTGTGCTTTTCTAAAATCACTTAGAACTTATATTAACGACATAAGTGATGTTTATATTTGCCCCAAGTATTGTTTACATTGTCCCCAAAATTTAAACAACAAAAAAAATTGCTGGGGAATTGTAAACAACATTTCTCTGTCAGTATGACCAAATTTTCGGTGGGGATGTTATTTTTATTTACACAACCTCCCACAAAAGTTCCACCATTAAAGTTATCCCACTCAATAATAAAATTTTATCTCTAGTCCTTTAAAAAGTTCGTTTTGTCAAAATCGTTTCCAATTACCTCGTCTTACCCTAATGTTATTTGAGTAATAGATGTGTTTAGGACTTGTATTGTCTTTAATTACAACGTTACAACTGGTCATTATCTCCCGTCTCCTTCAGGCGGATACTGAATATTGGTGTTATTCCTTAGGAAAATATATCGAAAAAAGAAAATATCAACGAATCCAGCAATAAAGTGCTCTGCAAAAAACCTATTCGTCAAGAAAGTATACGTACTTCCAAAGGGAATCCGCAAGTACAAAAGAAACCGGTGGACGTACTAAAAAAGCAAATAACACTACAGACCAAAGATTTAACAATTTATGACCCAGATGAGAAATCTCGGGATGACCCACAAATGGTAACCAAGTATGTTGAAGATATTTTATCCTATCTACGATCCATTGAGAACGAGTTTCCGATCAAAGAGAAGTTATTGGAAGATGCTAAAGTTACTCCCAAAATGAGAGCTACTCTGGTAAATTGGTTGGTAGATGCACATAAGAACTTTAGCCTTGGCGTGGAGAGTCTGTATTTAAGTATCTCAATCGTCGATAGATATTTACAGGTAAATATGATTTTTATTACGTTAAGCTTCGGTTTCCTACAAAGCGGTACCGCAAAAGAGCGGCCGTTTTTGTACGGTCGCTGGTCGCTTTGGACGGTGAATATTATTGGAAAGTAACATTAAATACGGTTTGATAAAATACGGCGGCAAGAGCCAGTTGACAGTTCAATTTCAAAAATTGTGTGTGGTGTTTACAAATTGGACGAACAAAAATTGGTAATTCCTTTTAAGACAGAAGTTAAGTACTTGGGCATTATTTTAGACAAAAAGCTAAGCTGGAAACAGCATACTGATTATCTTATAAATAAGTGTGAAAAGGGAATAAATTTTCTGCGCTCCATTATGAAAACTTGGTGGGGCTGTGATGTACAAACTGCGCTGATTTTCTACAAATCATATATCAGATCTATCCTTGACTATGGCAGTATTTTGTATGGCTCTGCCTGCAAAACCCATTTACAGAAAATTGATCGCGTACAATATAAAACTCTTAGAGTGTGTTTAGGTGCAATGAGAACATCACCTGTAGAGGCGTTATTAGTGGAAGCTTTGGAACCCCCATTGTGCTTACGAAGAGAGGCACTCAGTGCTAAATTTTTATTTAAACACCAATTTTTTGAAACTAATCTTCTTCATAACATTTGTAGACTAAATACTTATGATTTAACTAATAAGTATTGGAATCATAAAAACTCTCCCCCTTTATGTGAAGCATTTAGAAACTTTAATGGAATCCTCAACCAAATTACGCCTTTATGTATAATAGATTATGAATACCATAGTGGTTTTCAAGAAGTTACACTGATAATCCCTTATTTCACTGATAGCAAATTACTTAATAACCATATTTTAAAGGCTGAACTTATAAAACATAAAGATTGTATCTTTATATATACTGATGCGTCTAAAACAGATGAAGGCAATGGAGCAGCTATATATATATATACCCCAAATCAACAATGAATTTAAGTTTAAAGTTGAAAAAAATTGTAGTATTTTTACTACAGAGGCCTTAGCTATTTTTAAAGCACTTAATTTTGCTCTTGAATATGACAATCAATATTTTGTTATTCTGTCTGATTCTTTGTCCGTTCTAAAAGCATTAACCAATATTAAACCTTGGTCCTACAAAACTAATCCTTTATTATGGAACATTCGAAAACTATTACGATATATTACGTTAAGAAAAAAGCACATAACATTTATTTGGGTTAAAGCACACACTGGTATAACAGGTAACGAGTATGTGGATACTCTAGCAAAGGATAGTATTCGTAATGGAACACCCATTAGTTCTAGTCTCAACCTTAGCGAGGCAGATGCTCTTCTAAAATCAGAAATATTAGATAAATGGAACGTAAGATGGAAAACCTATTGTACCACATCTCGCACTAGATATTCACTTCTTGTAAAAAACATTCCTAATAAGCACTGGCATAAGGAGATAATAGTTCCAAGACGGTCTATGACAACCATTATACGACTGAAATTGGGCCATGCTGGTTATCCAGCCCACCTAAATAAAATAGGTATTTTCCCTTCGGACAAATGTGATTTGTGCAATGTCAGATGTGATTTGGACCATCTATTCTTGGAGTGTAAAAAGTATGAAAATTAAATTAATAGCCTCTTTAAGCAATTGATTCAAGAATGTAAAGTCGAGTGCCCTTTTAATATCCTATACCTTTTGTCACTAGGAAATATAAAAATATTTAATGTTCTTGTAACATATTTATATAAGGTCAATTTAAAATTGTAACTCTTAATTATTTAAAAAACAAACCTGCCCTATTTTTTCCTTATATGTAAACCCCTTTTTTTTTTGTGGTCTTCATTCCCTGTGTGTTTTTAAATAAAGTCGCCCTGACAGACCCAGTGGCGTGAAGCGTGTGTCCCTGTTTATATATTTCGTATAATAATGTTCTTCTTTTTTACTTTGCGACTGGCTGCATGGCTAATTAGCCAAATGCCAATTATATATATATAAAAAAAAAAAAAATTGGACGACCTAAGTTTGGCTATTCTAATAATTCTTGAGGACGAAGAATCGTACTCTGATGATTTTTTACATTAAAAATTGCCTCATGAGTTCGAACAAAGTCGATTAAAATTTCATCTTGTTCGCTAGACCAACTAATTTCTTCAGCCGTTTCTAAATATTATTATTAAAACGATACAATCACTTCACTGGCGCACCGTCAAAAATCGTGCTTGCACTATCCCAACGTACAGAGCGGCCGCTTTAGAAAATACGGTGCCGTATTTTTTGCGCCGAACGCTCTGGAGGAATATACTTCGATTTGCAAGTACATACACGTTATTTCGCGGCGAGGTTCGCCGTCAAATTACGGCTGCTCTTTTTCGGTGCCGTTTTGAAGGAAACCGAAGCTTTACTCAAAACAAGGTATGCGAATGCAAATCTGTCTGCCGAAATTTTATCGTTGCTAGCGTCAATTTAAGATAAAATTCTCGAACAGAATTTGTTGGTTGCACAAATTTACAACGCAAATTGGAAGTTGGTGTCGCAATTCGCAGAAATTGTTAAAATGAAACTAGCGGTACCTATACAACAGGGTGTCCGGGAAAATGGGGGAAATCTCCCGGATATGAGAAAAAACACGTGAAAAGAATACTACAAATTCATATAAACTTCTTTCGTATCGATCTCCTCTTCGAAGATATGGGCTCCCAAATAGCTCCCATTGAATTAAGTTTTTAACACATAATTATTAAACCAACAGGTATATTTCAATTTTTTTTTCATATGATGTATACCAGGTAAGACCCTTCAAATTACTATCCCAGAAAGTGTTGCGAAATATTCAGAGCTGCAGGGACGGACAAGCTGTGACACTAATGTGTCCATTTTACGCCCTGTATGATAAAAACTTTGGACAACGTTTTTTACATACCTTTAAGTATTGACTAAAAATTAAGTACTCCTCATTCATGTCGCTAATCCTAACCGTTTTCGGAGAAACGTCATTTTTAACATATTGACATCATGTATATTTAGCGTATTTCAATAAAAGATACATCTTTGTTCCTATTTAAATTATAAATGTTTACTTTTAACTGCTTAATATTAGAGAATTTTCGTTGTATTGGCAAATTCAAACTGTTAACCATAACGAATACGAATACGAAGCCGCTATTTGACAGATCGTAAAAATAGTTTTCGTTTAATTCGCTTAACGTTAAGTCGAATTCGACAGTAAACATAACAAATATAACATAACCTATCTTTAATGGGTTGTGTTAATATTTTCATATACGTTTTGTACTACCTTTTTTGCTTTGTTTTAATTTCCTAGTACCCAAAATTCTAAAACATCATGATAGACGAAAGGTTGCTTTTATTGGACTCTTGGAGGTGCTTGATCGCCAGGACATTCAATATCGAGCACAGTTGTATGGAAATTTCAATTTAGAAAACTATAATAATGCTGAATGCAAACTTTATTTCCGATTTGGTCATTGAAAATGGTCATTACGCATGCGTTCCGTTTTCGCTATGGCTTTGTCTTCCGTCGGTTAGCTCCCGCCACTTATCCGTAACGATAACGATAAATGACAGCTCAAATGTCAAAGTTGTCAAATTGCGGCTATCGGAATCACTTTTAAAAGTCAACGAAAACTGTCTATAAATACATGATCACAATAAAATGACGTTTTTCCGAAAACGATTAGAATTAGCGACATGAATGAAGAGTACTTAATTTTTTTTCAATAGTTAAAGGTATGTAAAATACGTTGTCCAAAGTTTTTATTATACAGGGCGTAAAAAAAATGGGCACATTAGTGTCACAGCTAGTCCGTCCCTGCAGCTCTGAATAGTTCGCAACACTTTCTGGGATAGTAATTTAAAGGGTCTTACCTGGTATACATCATATGAAAAAAAAATTGAAATATACCTGTTGGTTTAATAATTATGTGTCAAAAACTTAATTCCATGGGAGCTCTTTGGGAGCCCATATCTCCGAAGAAGAGGCCGATACGAAATAAGTTTATATGAACTTGTAGTGTTCTTTTCACGTGTTTTTTCATATCCGGGAGATTTCTCATATTTTCCCGGACACCCTGTATATGCTTGCTGTACTTGTGTGTAAAACTGATTTTTACAATCATATTGTTTCCACACTTCCAATTCGTAAACTTTTAAAGAGGATTCAGAGAAGTAGTTCATTTATCAAAGAGACCAGATTATATTATAAACCATGGACATTTACCTTCAGATAAGCAAACAATAATCAGGAAAGTGGCAAATTTATGGCCTTTTGCATGTAAACGAAACCACACAGGAATAGGCATGCGCACTGTAAAATTATCATCGAATGGAGAAAATAAACAGGTCGGGGTTTAAAAATCTCATTTGCGTGGCCTAGGCCTAGTTAGATTTGTTTAAATTCATCATAATAAAATAAAATTACATATCAAGAACTATCACTCCTTCATACTTACTGAAAATACGAAATACCCGGTATTTTACCCCTCCTTGGGCATAATAAAATAATACGATGGTCTTTAATAGTCATTATATCCGACTCACTAAAGGCACGATTCACTAAACTACACAAAAACTAGAAATCCATAGATATTAAACACCCACAATCCACAATAGCAAAGAAAAAAACAAGAAATCATAAAGCCGGCCACACACGCTCCGGAAATCCTCAGAGGAAAAACTGCGCAGTTTTTCCTTGAGGATTTTACTGATGAGCAGCCCGGACGGCGGTAAAAAAACTCCACAAAATTGTCTAAACATTGGATGTTTGCATCCAGTAGATATTTATATTGAAAACAATGTAAATAATAAAGCAGTCATATTCTTTGATCTAGCCCCCAAAACAACGAAAGGCACCAAGTAGTAGACAAACGAATTTAGAGATTTGCACCAATGGTTTACATTAGGAGAAACATTATTTTTGTCAATATTAAGTTCATTTAAAGCAATTTAAAATACATTTTTTTATTAATTAAATTATTTTATACTTTTCTATTGCAGAAATATTTAATTTAAACTTTGTTAAAGCCATTTTCTGTAGTTAACCAAGGTATTAACATACATAACATCTGACTAGTTCCGAGGTACGTGAGAAAAATCAGTGCCGTCGCCAAACGGAAAAAAATTTGACATGCCTTAACTAGAGTAAAAGATGCGAGTCGTATTTAATTGTAATAATTGATGACTTCCATTCGTGTATTTCCGGTTTAGAAAGTGAGTTAAACTAGTAAGAATGAGTATAAGTAAAAGAATAAAATTGGAATGGCTACTTCCATATTAGTCAGCAGTCACCTGCTCGAATTTAAAGAGATGTGTCCCAATGTCGTATTACCTCCACCTTCACAACCTGTTATTACACGGTGGGGAACATGGCTATCAGCCGTTAAATATTACCACAGAAATTACAACGTGGTTAAAAGTGTTATTGACAGTTTAAAAAAGGATTCTTTGAGTGTGAAGAAAAGTAAAGAACTTATAAATGCACCGAATCTTATACCTGATTTAGAATTTATTTCTGAAAATTTTGGAGTACTTCCTGACGTAATTAAACAGTTGGAAACACTAAATTTCCCTCTAGTCACTTCTCTCACTGTATTTCGAAGAACTAGGTATAGACAAGCTCAAAGTTATTCCAAACGATATTGGTGCTAAATTAAGATTGTATATACCAAAAATGTTGGAAAGAAATCCAGGATTTTTAGAACTAACAAATATTGTCGAAGTACTAAAAAATGAAGATACTGAGTTGTACAATAATTTTCGTTTCGCTCCAGTTACAAGCTGTGATGTTTTTAAGACTTAGAGATGTTCTAAATTATAAAAGAACCAGTTTTCCTGAAAGTAACTTCCAAAAACTGTTACTCATATCATGTAACGCAAATAAATTGTTATACCTATAATCTTTTCATACCGTGCAAGCAAAAATTATTTGCATCAAAGAGGGCCTTGCATCTAAGGACGTAATGCTTAGCCGAAGAGCTTAATACCTGTTGGGTGTCAGTAACTATCAGAATTAACAATCAATCAGTTATTCCGTCATCTTTGACAGTCGTTACAAGTAATTTGATTCATCGCTAATTTTTCCAATTTCTTGAACAATTCAAACAATTGGCTTTACGGAACAGCACAAAACATTCATGGTTAAAGCGTATTTTCGAAACGGGGTTAGAGTAAATGGTGAGTGGCAATACAGTCCGGGTTTGTGCATGGACGATTTTCACGAACATTTTCCTAACGTTGCTTTTATTGCTGGGGATTTTTATCATTGCCTGAAAAGAACCGTGGCTGTGTTTAGGGAAACAGGTTCTATACAACACAAAAAAGGAGCAGGAAGACCATCTATAAGAACAGAAAAACTTGTTGCAAACGTTCGTAAAATAATGCAAAATACGCCAACAAATTGTATATAAGACGCCTGTCCCAAGAAGTGGGAAGATCTTATGGAACATGCAGGACTATTCTTAAGAAGCAGCTAAATTTATTTCCTTATAAAGTGCAAGTATTCCAAGAAATACAAGCCGCAGATTTTGAAAGACGCAAGAATTAATCTCAATGGTTTACCCAAAATTTATTGGAAATAAATGATTTATTAGACCTGACATTTTTTTTCTGTATATTCTTACTTGATTAATTTTGTAAACAACAAAAATAAATTTGTATTTGTTTACTTATTTTATTACTCATTAGTTTGGCATATCATGTCATTATATGAATTTGACAAAATTTTAACCTAGATGTTCTTATTACAGATTTATTTCAGTTTCACTCATATTTTTACGCACGCCCTAGATTTCAATAAATACAAATTCTTTTTTATTCCGGCGACCTGTACAGCCCAAAAAAACGTAGGCCTCAGGTGCCGACTCACACTCCGGAAATCCTTAAGGCCAGGACTGTGCAGTTTTTCCTCTGAGGATTTCCGGAGCGTGTGTGGCCGGCTTTATATGATTTCTTGTTGTCACATATTATGTGTGAAGTTAGCAACGTTTATACCTTAACGACATTTTTTGGGGTACGTGTCAATTCCACCTCTGTACCTCAGAGCCAAACTATGTTAAGTCACACATTTGCGATTTTTACTTTTAAATGTTAAGTCAATCAGTGGCACGTCCTCTTTCTATTGATATTTTTCTTTTTTCATTATCTCAACTCGTTTAAAAGTTAACACTTCTAAAACTATATTAAGTCATAACCCAAAAAAAAGGCTAACTAGGTTAAGTCATGTTAATATAGTCTGGCTTTGCAAGTTGGCAACGATGCGTTATGTTAAGTCACGGAACGGATTATTTTCATTGGTTCAAATTGACTTAACATTTTTTGGGCTATGCTATGAATTAAGAAACAAAGTGACTTAATATACTAACTCTCATTGGAACAAAAACAAAAAAAAACTTTAACAAGCTCTACTGAAGAATCAAAATTTTTGACTTAACATACTTTGGCTCTGTGGTACAGACCTGTGTAAACCAATTTTAATTTTTTTAAAGGCGACGTTTGAAATTCTACCATTTTATTTATAGTCATTAGTAAACTACCCCACAGGGGCAAATTATCTGCTGTATAGTGTGGTTGTTTAAGTGTGCAACATATTATGGGCATTTTTTTATTACCGATCTTTCAGAAAATTTTATTCTTGATAAAAGTTGAATAATGTTCGACAATCATATTAGGTGCACCCGATGGTTGCAAGTCAAACGGCGTACAGGGTGGGCCAAAAAATATAAAACTTGTACAAGAATAAAGTTTTTTCATTAACATATTGTCATTACTAATGTTTTTGTTTGTTGTTTAAAATTTTTTTTTTGGGAAATTATTAATGTTTTTAAATAAAATATATTTTTTTATTTTAGGAGGTCACGTTTTTAAATCTATGCATAACTTTTAATTCTAAACAACTTTTCTTAATAACATTTTGCTGAATTTTCTGAAATAGGGGTACTTTATTCTTGTACTAGTTTTACATTTTTTGGCCTAACCTGTACGCCGTTTGACTTGCAACCATTCCAAGTGCACCTAATATGATTATCGAACATGCATCAATTTTTTATCAAGAATAAAGTTTTCTGAGAAATCGGTAATAAAAAAAATTCCCATATGTTGCACACTTAAACAACCACACTGTATACGTATTTTTAAAAACCCGGAGGAAAAAAGGTACATGATAAAAACTTCGAAAAGTAGCGTTTGTAAACGAAATTAAAATTTTTTTAGTGGCTAAGATTGAAATTCTACCATTTGGATTCCTCGTCTAGTAAACTACTCCTGCTATATACGAATTTCCAAAAACCCAGAGGAAAAAAGTTACAGGATAACAACTTAAACGGAGCATTTGTTAACGAATTTTAATTTTTTTGGGGACGAAGCTTGAAATTCTACCATTTGTATTTATTGTCTTTAGTCTTCGCCCCTAAAAAAATTAAAATACTTTTTTTTACTTTTCAAAGTTTTTATCTGATAACTAGCATCAATTATCCTCTGACGCAATAGACCAGATTAGTGCTCACGTTACAACCGTCAAATTTGTTGTGACGTGACGTCAGACTAATCTGGTCGATTCTTCTAGAGAAGCCGGCTGAGTTTTGTAAATTAGTGATTTAATGTAACCCTATAAAAGAAAGTCCATTTCTACTTGTTCTTACTAGAATACACAATTTCTGTATTAAATTAAATTTAAAGAAAAAATACAGACACAAGTGATGGCAAAAGCAAGCACGTTTACTTTTAAATGATTTAAAAGATGCACATTTTATTGAAGATTTAAAAATACAGTTTTAGCACTACAATAGTGGTTTAATTTAGGCTTAGGATCATTTTTCATCATTTACGTTTATTTTCTAATAATTTTTCCCGCCAAATTTTGCAATAACCAGTTCTAAAATATTGGCTAACATTTCCTACTTAAGGTTGAATTCTCAACGCCATTCAATCTATTGCCAACCTATAACCTATTTCGCGTTGATTTTTTGAGTTTTTTTAATAACTAACATTTTAAAAAAATCAATATCGTCGGTACATTATTTAGGTAGTATCTGATATATTACAAAAATATCACTTTATTTCATTGCTAATTTTGGGAGAATTGTAAAGTGAAAGAACAATGAGTGACAATGACATAATAATGTTAAAAAAAATGTTACCCGATATTTTTCGCTATACAATTCTCCTAAAATAAGTTATGAAATTCCATGATATTTATTAAATACGTCAATTATTACCTATAGAATATCAAGTCGATACTGATTTTCTTTAAATTTTGTATAAAAGCTAGTAAACATAAATAAATCTACGCGAAATAGGTTATAGGTTGGCAAGCATGTTGATACTCCCACCTTAAATCTCAACTTTGGTATCGCTGAAAATCATTGTTGATAACCTTTCTACAACTGGGGTAGTGCCATTTAAGATTTTAAAGTGGATGAGGCTAGGGGTGGGTGAGGTTGGTTCGCGAGATATCTCATTTTTATTCTTCTTTAGTGTAGAACATTTTATACCTGCCATTTTTGGTTAATCAGAACCTTGCGTTTTGACATGTCATACAACAATGACGTACAACAAAAAAAAAATCGGAAATCTCCCTACCTATAAGATTAATAACTGGAAATCTCCCTGGTTTGACAGCTGTAATAGAAACACTGATGTTTGTGTTCTTGTAAAGCCGGCCACACACGCTCCGGAAATCCTCAGAGGAAAAATTGCACAGTCCTGGCCTTAAGGATTTCCGGAGTGTGAGTGGGCACCTGAGGCCTACGTTTTTTTGGACTGTACAGGTCGCCGGAATAAAAAAGAATTTGTATTTATTGAAATCAAGGGCGTGCGTAAAAATATGAGTTAAACTGAAATAAATCTGTAATAAGAACATCTAGGTTAAAATTTTGCCAAATTCATATAATGACATGATATGCCAAACTAATGAGTAATAAAATAAGTAGACAAATAAAAATTAATTTTTGTTGTTTACAAAATTAATCAAGTAAAAATATACAGAAAAAAATGTCAGGTCTAATAAATCATTTATTTCCAATAAATTTTGGGTAAACCATTGAGATTCATTCTTGCGTCTTTCAAAATCTGCGGCTTGTATTTCTTAGAATACTTGCACTTTATAAGGAAATAAATTTAGCTGCTTCTTAAGAATAGTCCTGCATGTTCCATAAGATCTTCCCACTTCTTGGGACAGGCGTCTTATACAGGGTGGTCCTAAAGTACATCAAGAAAATCTAGGATATGATTCCTGGCATCAATTTAAAATGAAAAGTTTATATGGACTTATGCCCTAAAATGCGTACCCTCTAAGATACAGGGTGTTAAAATATTTTCCATTTTCCTTTAAAACTACCATTTTTTTCAAAAACATAGGGACAACTTTTGTTCCGCTTATATCAGTAATGTATAAAAATGCATCAGAGTTTAAAAAAAACAGTGGCGTATCACATATTTTCACAAAAAAAATATTGATGGTATCTTCATGCACGCCACTGGTGGAAGTAGGCAAACCCTTTTTTAACCAAAAAGTGCAGTTTAATACGAAATCAATCGACATCAATTTTCAATACCGTATCTTCAAGGAGTTTCGAAATTAAAAAAAAACAATTATTTTTTAAAAATATTTTAACACCCTGTATCTTAGAGGGTAAGCATTTTAGGGCATAAGTCCATATGAACTTTTCAACTTAAATTGATGCCAGGAATCATATCCTAGATTTTCTTGATGTACTTAAGTATACAATTTGTTGGCGTATTTTGCATTATTTCACGAACGTTTGCAACAAGTTCTTCTGTTCTTATAGATGGTCTTCCTGCTCCTTTTTTGTGTTGTATAGAACCTGTTTTCCTAAACACAGCCACGGTTCTCTTCAGGCAATGATAAAAATCGCCAGCGATAAAAGGATAATGTTCGTGAAAATCGTCCATGCACAAACCCGGATTGTATTGCCACTCACAATTTACTCTAACCCCGTTTCGAAAATACGCTTCAACTATGAATGTTTTGTGCTGTTCCGTAAAGCCCATTGTGTGAATTGTTCAAGAAATTGGAAAAATTTGCGATTAATCAAATTACTTGTAACGACTGTCAAAGATGACGGAATAACTGATTGATTGTTAATTCAGGTAGTTACTGACACCCAACAGGTATTAAGCTCTACGGCTAAGCATTACCTCCTTAGATGCAAGGCCCTCTTTGATGCAAATAATTTTTGCTCGCACGGTAGTAGAATGAAATTATGGAACGTATAAATAATGATATTTACTGTAGATTATTATTTATACCTTGTTTTACTAGAGCACAGAAGAAAGAAAAAATAATGCAATTTAAACTGCTTATGATTTAGCAAAATACTATCGTTTTTTACAACACAGGGTTGTATTATGTCCCTTACATCGGTATGTCATCAATTTAATTCTATTTTCCAATAGCTTTCGCATACGATTTTCTTGCCGAATCTCCCGCGAGCTTAAATTTATATTCCGGAAATTTTATCTCAGTTGGGAATTTTTGAAGAAATTCGTACTCCGAAAAAATTCCGGAAATAATACATGCTCTAGGGCTAGGGGATTATAAGTGAAAATATAGCCTGCAAATTTCTTATGCCTACTTAAGGCCGTTCGTCTAATACTTAGATATCCAAATACAAATTCAGATTGCAAGAAAAGAGGAGGGAGCTTTTCTATTTGTGGTATGTCACCTCACCATCTCTATACCGGTTTCGAATTCTTTTATTTTTATTAGTATTGGGTAGGTGTTCATATACCTGACAATCAGAAGGTTTCGGCATTGGTGTTCATACCTGACAATCGGAAGGTTGCGTTATTAAAAATATAAAGTTTATGCAGCCTCATGCAACTGGTGGTTGCAGTGGTGCCAATGGTAGAAGTAGAAATAACGTACTGTGCTGATATCAAGTATGTCTAAAACAAATTTTTGTATTTTAGGTAAATAAAGCCGTAGATCGTAGTATATTCCAGTTAGTAGGAACTGCTGCTTTACTACTTGCGGCCAAGTATGAAGAAGTATACATCCCAGATATCGACGACTTTGTCTATATTTGTGACGGTGCCTTCACAAAACGACAAATTCTTCAAATGGAAATAGACATTTGCAAAAGACTACAGTTTAGAATGGGATGGCCTGTATCTATCTACTTTTTAAGACGCTATAGTAAAATCGCATTGGTAAAAAGTGATCAGCATACACTTGCAAAATATATTCTAGAGTTGGCGTTGATAGAGTATAATTTATCACACATTAAACCATCTATACAAGCAGCAGCAGCTTGTTGCTTATCTATTGCTATATTGAATGAAATTATGGATCCTGCGAAGGTATGGACCCCTACTTTAGTTCATTACACAACATATAAATATTCGGACTTGAAACCAGTGTTGTGTGAGTTTGCACATATGATTGTAAGAGCCGAAACATCAAAGTTCGATTCGGTAAGACAGAAATATTCATCATCAAAATTCAGTAAAATTAGTCTTAATTTTAAGCTTCAAGGACCTCTTATAAGAAAACTGACATTATCGCCGTTGTTAAGTAGAAAATAGGCCCTGACTGATAACATTAATATAGGAAATATTTTAGAAATTAATTTTTAAATTTATACATTTTGACATTTACGTATTTTATACTATACTTTTATGTGTTATATTAAATAAAGTTTGTTATGTGCAAAATAAAATTGTATTGATGTTTTATGTCGATACATTTTTATTTATAATAGCTAAGTCAATAGGACAAACAAATTAATAAATCATTTTTAACTCCAGTTTGCTTACATTGTTTTTTTTTTACTTCGTGGATCAAAAGTGTCATTTTGAGTTTGAGTCCTGTTTGTGGGGACAAAACTGGCACGTTATCCAATGGATTGTCAAAATATATTAATATTTTTCTCCTCCCTATATTGTAAGCAACGCATTTTGACACTGTTTATTTGAAGGACGTAAGTAACAATTACCAAAAATGTATCGATTGCCCTTGACGACGGGTTGTAAGTCAACTTACCACCCTTGGGTGGTAATAATTTATGCCATATAAAAACAATGATTTATAAAAATTGAGTAATATTAAGTGATATCAATATTAGTAGTACAACTATTACAATTATTATAAACATTATTTACAAAATTTGGATAATTGTTTTCTCGTTTTTTCTTAATTTGTATGAAATGTTCCGACTCCATAATTTCTCCATCTCTAACCAAGTTTTCTGTTACTCTTGAAATGCCGCAGGAGACTTCTGGCTTCGCTATATTGTATAACATTTTATTTACAACTTCCTTTTTATGTTGACGCTCTCCGCTACATAACTTTCCGCAATAGTTGCAGATTTCCATCCGCCATGTCGCTTGAGGACTAAGACATCAACTCCAGTATTCGCTAATAAAGTGGCCGACGTTCTTCTAAGGGAGTGTCCAGTAAACTCCTGAAAGTTTAGAAATTTAGCAATTTACTTGGAGTTGAAGAAATCGAGTTTTTTCCGACGGGCTGGTTTAAGCACTTTCCATTTTGATATCGCATGAAGAAGTGAGGATTAAAATTCGTTATGTGGGATCTTATATCAATGTAATTTCGAACTATTTAGAAATAACGAATCTTCTCATCGTCACTTTTAGTCACTATAAATTTACGTGCCATTACATTTTTGGAATCAGTATTAGTAACAATATGACAATTATTGTCCATTTTCATTACACAGAGTTCACTAGAACGGCACGCTCCAGTAATTCCCATTAGCATTATAACCTTCATCATTAAATAAATATCATCGGGGGCTTCAAACAGGAATTTATTTACATCTTCCCTGTCAAACACATTAGATTTTTTGGGTTTATATCCGTAATTTTTTTTTAAATGCTCGAAGTTTAGGATACTTGGAAACATCTATGTTTTCCTCTATAAAAAGGATGGACTTCAGCATGGAATATTCACACCATAAGCTTGATGGAGACTTTAATACAGCAGATTTTTCGTGAATGTATGCCAAAAGCACGGTTTCTGAAACTGCAGTAGCAGTCTTTGTTTGGCACCATTTCTTGAAGTATTGATACGTTGCTTCATACCTCTTTCTCGATTTTTCTGGCAGCAGCGACAGACTAGCGATATTTGCTGATTCTTCTTCCATTTGGCTGTTATACAAATCAATAATTTTAATTTCTCTTAATAATGCTTATTATGCCGTAGAAACCGGTCAAAGCTGTCCATAATTTCATACGAAAAGTATCGAATTAAATTAATAAAAATCCAAGAATAAATTCTGCGGGGAGGAGAAAAAATGTTATATACTTCACGGGATGTAAGTATATTTACTAGTCTCGAACTTTATTGCCCGCCCCCGCTATATCGCTCGGGCGCAAAATTGTTCTCAACTAGTAAATGTTACTTACATCCCTTGTAGTATAAATATTTTAGTTACCCCGGCGCATGCGCATGTTCGGCAATTTTGCGAGTATTTGGTCTCAAATAATCGTGTACGAATATTTGCTTTAAAGACCATCCACACATTAAACCGAATATCTGAGAGGATAAAAAGGGGTTCAAGTAAAAACCATAACTTCTGAGTTATTTTGATTATTTTTCGTTAATGGTAAATTTTACAGTATTTTATCTCTTATCATGATTGCATAAAGGGGGAGGGGGGAAGCTAAATAGATGTAATTAAAGATTTTGATAACGAAAAAAAAAAAAAAAACTATTTTTGGCTATTGTGCCTAAATGCGTAGTTAAATAAATTAGAAACATCAAAAGTATACATACAGGAGGTCCTTCGATACCCGGAAGACCAGGTTCTCCTCTTTGTCCTGGCGATCCCGGGAATCCAGGTGCACCGTCCTTTCCTGGGATGCCCGGCTGGCCACTTGGTCCTTCAGGTCCACGGTCTCCGGCTGCGCCTCTTTCACCTGGCTGCAAAAAATTGATACCAGTAAACATAATAATATATAACGTGTCATAAAGTTAAATCTAGTTTAGTTTTAATTCTGCGCAAAATAAAATAACTCCTTTGTAGTGAAAGAAAGAAACAAATCATATACTTAGAATAATAAATATTGTATGTGAAGCATATGGATGCAAAATATTGGTATAAGCATATATTATTATAATATACAATATTGGCAACATAACAGGAATATATACAGTGTGTCCACGGATAGAGTTTGGAAGAGGAAAAACTTTTTTATTAGTAGGTATAGAAGAAAAAGTCATTCTTTATAAAAACGTCTGCTTGTGCGGCAACTACAATTTCGAACATCAGATTTGCGATTACTATACAGGGTTTGTTAGAAACAATAGTTTTTGTTTTTTGGATTCTTTTTTCAATTCCTTCGGATGATTGGCTAAATCATCACTTTGGGAACAAATGGATTGGAAGGCAGGGACGTAGCGAAGGCTTCTGGTTTGGGAGGGGTGAAATTCCTAAATTTCCCAACTTTATAAAATATAAAAAAAAATAACACAATTTAAAAAGTATTTATTTCAGACCTACCCATAATTATCAAATAAATTGTATGAAAAACATATACAGGGTTGGGCAAATGTTCCGGAACGGCTTAATTACAGGCGAACTAAAAGTGATATCGGATCCGGGTTTTGGGCAATCTACCGGGTGTCCACGGAAGGTGGTTCGCCCCTCTAACTTTTTTGTTTTTCAAGATAATGGAATACAATTTGGGGGATTTGTATATGACATAAAACTGCATTTTTTGATAGTTGACTCGACATTATGAAACTTCCGGTTTAACTGGAAGTGACATAAACTTTCGATTTTTAAATGGGACACCTGGTATATTTTTCGTTTATCTGACTCCATATGACATTCTTAATATAACGATGTGTCACACTTTTTGTTACCAAGAAAATATATAAATATAAATATATTTTTTTCCAAATTTATTGTTTTATCTAGAGGGCTATGGAATACCTTAAAATCACTTATTTCAGTTCTTTAATCTTGGGAAAAATACAATTTTACTATTTTTGGTCCAATGCTATGTGCTGTGTACAATTTAATCTTTAAAGTTTGTTGTATAACTCATTTTTTTTAAACAGCAACATGGTGGCTCGCCGGGTTAAGAAAACAGAGGATTTTAATACAATTATTTTGATACCACACACTATTAGGTTTTAGAAAAGCTGCCATGAAAAAACTTTAAAAAGTTAACTTGAAACTTTCCTAAAATGAAGCATCTTTTGAGAATAAATTTAGATTTAAATGCATCAAGTATAGTCTGTGACCAGCAAAACTGATAAAACAAAAGCATGCCTTGAAGAAAATTTACATGCCGACAGCTTCTGCCAAAGTAAATTAGTTTGTTGTTTAAAAAATATGGAAAATAATAGTTTTACAAGGAGTGAAAAAGTTGATATGTTATTAGTGTTTGGATAATGTAGAAAGAATTCAACCGATCGATGCTGCACGACTTACAAAGATATCCTAATCGGCGTGCTATTGCCCAAAACTGGTTCATTTAACTTTTTAAAGTTTTTTTTATGGCAGCTTTTCTAAAACCTAATAGTGTGGTATCAAAATAATCGTAATAAAATCCTCTTTTTTCTTAACCCGACGAGCCACCATGTTGCCGTTTAAAAAAAAAATTAAGAGGTAATACAACTTTAAAGATTAAATTTTACACAGCACATAGCATTGTACGAAGGCGTAGAAGGGCCACAATTTATAAAAAAAAATATACACCCAAATTCCGAGTTGTAACTCGGAATTCCGAGTTGTATCTCGAAATTCCGAGTTGCATCTCGGAATTCTGAGTTGCATCTCGGAATTCTGAGTTGTAACTCGGAATTCCGAGTTGTATCTCGAAATTCCGAGTTGCATCTCGGAATTCTGAGTTGTAACTAGGAATTCTGAGTTGTAACTCGGAATTCCGAGTTGTATCTCGAAATTCCGAGTTGCATCTCGGAATTCTGAGTTGTAACTCGGAATTCTGAGTTGTATCTCGGAATTCCGAGTTGCATCTCGGAATTCCAAGTTGTCGGTATGTTTGCAGTGTTGCCATTTGGGGCGGCAAGTCGCCAAAATGACGACTTTTTGTCTCTATGAAAGTGTGGCGGCGATTTTCAATAAAAAGCTTATTTTTGACGACTTTTTACAGGTGAAAAAATTGAATATGTTGTATACAATACGTAGAAAGAAACAACGTCACAACAATAATCATTATTGCACCGAAGGATTTCTCAAAGAGAATATCTGAACGCGCCACGAATTGTAGGTCAAATTTTGGGGAATCCCCGAAAGCCTACTTGTCGGTCGGTCGATTGTCGAATATCCATATCAAAGCCAGTGCCATTAGGAGGCGATAACTAGACGAACAAATTCCGTCTAAAAGGTATATTGGCAACCGGTTTGTTCGTTGTTACCCAGAGCATTTTTTTATTTCAATTTTTTCAACTAATATTATTTTATAAAAATTAAATTAAATTAAATTTTAAAAAATGCTCTGGGTAACAACGAACAAACCAGTTGCCAATATACCTTTTAGAAGGAATTTGTTCCTCTAGTTATCGCCTCCTAATGGCACTGGCTTTGATATGGACATTCGACAGTCGACCGACCGACAAGTAGGCTATCGGGGAATCCCCAAAATTTGACGTACAATTCGTGGCGCCTTCAGATATTCTCTTTGAGAAATCCTTCGGTGCAATAATGATTATTATTGTGACGTTGTTTCTTTCTACGTATTGTATACAACGTGTACCTATATTCAAATTTTTCACTTGTAAAAAGTCGCCAAAAATAAGCTTTTTATTGAAAATCGCCGCCACATAGAGACAAAAAGTCGTCATTTTGGCGACTTGCCGCCCCAAATGGCAACACTGAAAACATACCGACAACTTGGAATTCCGAGATGCAACTCGGAATTCCGAGATACAACTCAGAATTCCGAGTTACAACTCAGAATTCCGAGATGCAACTCGAAATTTTGAGATACAACTCGGAATTCCGAGTTGCAACTCAGAATTCCGAGGTGCAACTCGGAATTCCGAGATGCAACTCGGAATTTGGGTGTAAATTTTTTTTTTATAAATTGTGGCCCTTCTACGCCTTCGTAGCATTGGACCAAAAATAGTAAAATTGTATTTTTCCCAAGATTAAAGAAGTGCAATAAGGATTTTAAGGTATTCATAGCCCTCTAGATAAAACAATAAATTTGGAAAAAAATATTTTCTTGGTAACAAAAAGTGACAAATGTGTCATCGTTATATTAAGAATGTCATATAAGTCAGAAAAAGGAAAAATATACCAGGTGTCCCATTTAAAAATCAAAAATTTATATCACTTCCGGTTACACTGGCAGTTTCATAATATTGAGTCAACTTTAAAAAATTCAGTTTTATGTCATATACAATCCCCCAAATTTTATTTCATTATCTTGAAAAACAAAAAAGGTACAGGGGCGAACCATCTTCCGTAGACACCGGGTATGGAACACCCTGTATATTATCAGATATTCTAAATTTTTAATAACTTTAAAATATTTTTTGTATAGCATACCATATGACTAAATTCAACTGTTTCGGAATTACGGGCAAATGAATGTAATACATTTTATTATTTAAACAAAATTGGTAATCATTTTTAAATAAACAATAATATAAAAAAAAAGTTATTTAATTAAATGTTCAAAACGTCGTCCTTCCTTCAAACACCTGACAGTGTCCAATCCTCTCGGGAAATTGGGAAAGCACGTTTTGCAAATGTTTACGAGAAATAACATGCACAGCATATAAAATACTGTTTTTAAGGTCTTCCAAAGACTTAGGTTATCTACGATACACGACACTCTTTAAATGACTGAAAATGCCAAAAGTGTCTATCTATATATTACAGTCAGTCTTACCGGGGCAACTAATGGAAGTTAAATAAGCTGCACACATTTTTGTCTACCCAAGTTTTCCCAACTTTTGATGTTTAAGATAACTTTAGGGGGGGCGTCGCCCCCTGCCCCCCCCCCCCCATGACGCCGTCCCTGTTGGAAGGTACCTATAGTGCAAATCAGTTTGTACGTAGGAGTCCCGATCTCACAATTATCGACTTTTATTTATGGGGATATCTGAAGCCACATGTGTATAAAACCGATTTCAATAATAACTTAGATCTCTTGAAAGAAAAAATAAGAGTAGTTATTGCAAATATCCCAATACAGCAAGTTAGGAACTGTTATCGGGAACTCAGATGTCCAGTTGAACTATGCGCTAACTCGGTGGTACCTCGTTTGAATAAAAGTTTTATAATTTATGATTAAGTAAATTGAAGAAATATGACATGTAATAATAAAAATACTTCAAAAGTAGGCAAATAAATAGTATATTACGTTACAAGACCGGAAAGTACTATTTTACAGGACGAAGCAGGCAATTTCCAGGGCGAGCCGCCAGGCGAGTCCTGGGAGCCTGCGAGTCCTGTTAACGTACTTTTCGGTTGAGTGACGTACAATATTTTTTTTACAATCGACACAAGACACCAGTGGCGTGCGAGAAAACGTTAATAATAGCTTACTATATGGGTATAGTTTTAGCAGAAAACTCTAATAGTTGGGAAAATTATGTTTAATAATAAATACAATTTGGTACAAATGTTCTTAATTCTATTTTATCTATTAATATCTATTTGTTAATTGTTATATTGAAAGTACAATTTTGTGGTGTATTAAATTGTAGACATGACGGGAAATTTTTTGATTCATCTTTATAGGATGTTTGTGAAGTTATATCCACTTTTGATCCTCCGGCTTCCTGAATTCTACTGGCTATATCAATCTTATTTTGTAGAGACTGTTCAATGTAGCCTTCGGCAACTTGGGATGATTTCCAGCCGCCATGTCGTTTTAAATTAAGGATATCGCCTCCACCTTCAACTAACAGTGTCGCCGAACTACGTCGAAAACAGTGCCCTGTAAATTGCTCTGGGTTTGGTAATCCCAAATAGGATGCTATTTTTGATGGCGCTTTTCCTACTGAATGCAAACCTACTGGTTGAATAGTGCATTTTCCTTTATTATAGAAAAGAAATAGCCTGCGATGTGGAACACTAGGCGGACGTAAAGAAATATATTTTCTATATATATTTAGGTTTCGTTCCCCAACAACTATAAATGACCTGGGTTGGTATGTTTTTGTATTTAGAATTTTTACCGCCAACATCGATTCGTTATCTTTAACATCGTCAATTGTCATATTGGTCAATTCTTCACGGCGACACGCTCCAGCCGAACCCATTATTAGTAAAAGCTAAAAAAAATAAGAAATAGTTTAAATATATTTTTTTTAAACACAATATAAGAAAAGAAGAACTTTAAGAAAACTCGTATTATGTATTTAAGTACTTACTTTGATTAAAAGATAATCATTATCAGGGGCTTCCAGCAAAAATTTGTCAATGTCTTCTCTGGTAAGTACGTTCGATTTTTGGGGAATGTATCCAACAGATTTTCTCTTTATGAATGCTATCAGTTTATAATATTTGCTTATATCAATGTTTTCTTTTAAATTTAACATAGATTTGATCATTGAGTACAAGCTCCACAGTGTAGATGATTTTAATTTTTCGGATTTTTCAGCAAAATAAGCTAACAAAACATCCTCAGAAACATTTCTGACATTTTTTTCTCTACACCAATTTTTAAAGACGCTAAACGTTTTTTCATACCGCACTCTGGACTTATGCGGCAACAAATCGTCTGTAGCTCTAGCAGCTGCCTCTGTTATTTCAACTGGAACGTCATTTTCTTCCCAATCCAAATTAAGTTCCATATCTAAAGTCTTCCACACAATTTTATAAAGCCACAAAAGTTTATTTATCAAAGTCAATATCGTACCTGACAGTTCGTTACTATGGAAGCAAGAAAACATAAACATGTCAAAGCCTACTTATAAATGAGTTTGGTTAATTTTTTTAAATTGGGAGCGGAACGCAACAAAAATTGACCGGTAAAGTACTTTACCGGTCAATTTTTCATTACTTTCCGGTCTAGACCAGCAAAGTGATATTTTCCGATCAAAAAATTGTCTAGAAAGTGCTTGCTTTCCGGTCGATTGAAAAAAAAAATTATTTTCATCAAAGAGGGTTTGAATTAAAAAACGTTGGGCTTGGTTTAGATCACAACGATATGGGGACGATATATACAACCAACTCTATGTTAAAATGTTGTCAAATTCATATTATGACATTTATAAAATAAGTAGACAACTACAAATTTATTTTTGTAGTTTACAAAATTAACAAAGTAAGAATATACTTACAGAAAGAAAAAGAAAAATAATTACATAAATTGCTGAAATTGGCCACCGCCATGCTCCAAGCATAAATTTACACGTCTCTTCATATTTTCGAAAGTGTTGCAATGTGGACTCTACAAAAAAATGGGGATTTTCACTTCTCCACATGCGTGTATTCTGAGAATTCACATAACCGGAGAGGTGGAACCAGGCTTCATTCGAAAAAAATGTCAGGTCTAATAAATCATTTCTTTCCAATAAACTTTGAGTTAACCATTGAGAGTAATTCCTGCGTCTTTCAAAATCTGCGACTTGTATTTCTTGGAATACTTGCACTTTATAAGGAAATAAATTTAGCTGCTTCTTAAGAATATTCCTGCATGTTCCATAAGATCTTCCCACTTCTTGGGACAGGCATCTTATACAATAATTTGTTGGCGTATTTTGCATTATTTCACGAACGTTTGCAACAAGTTCTTCTATTCTTACAGATGGTCTTCCTGCTCCTTTTTTGTGTTATATAGAACCTGCTTTACCTAAATACAGCCACGGTTCTTTTCAGGCAATGATAAAAATCCCCAGCAATAAAAGCAACGTTAGGAAAATGTTCGTGAAAATCGTCCATGCACAAACCCGGAATTTATTGCCACTCACCATTTACTTTAACCCCGTTTCGAAAAAAAGCTTCAACCATGAATGTTTTGTGCTGTTCCGTAAAGCCCATTGTGTGAATTGTTCAAGAAATTGGAAAAATTAGCGATGAATCAATTTACTTGTAACGACTGTCAAAGATGACTGAATAACTGATTGATTGTTAATTTAGGTAGTTACTGACACCCAACAGGTATTAAGCTCTACGGCTAAGCATTACGTCCTTAGATGCAAGGCAAGGCCCTTTTTGATGCAAATAATTTTTGCTCGCATGGTATAGAACCATATTCGAAGTAAGAAAGCAACAATACTTAGTTGTTTGTTTTTACGTAAATTTATTTTAAACGAAATCCAAAAAACTAAAAATGTTGTTTCTGACGAACCCTCTATAGTAATCGCAAATGTGCTATTTGAAATTGTAGTTTCAGCACAAGCAAAATTCATCTAATAAATCGAGGAAATGAAAATTAGAATTAAAAAAAATATACTAAAAAGTAAATATGTTGTGTTTGACTAACCCTTTATTGTAATCGCAAATCTGATATTCGAAATTGTACCTATATGCTATATAAATGAAATTCTATATAATAATACAGTGTGTCCCCGAATGGAGTTGATAAGAGGAAAAATATCTTTATTATTGATTTTACGACGAAAAATTATTCCTTTTAAAAAATTCTGCTCGTCAAGAAAATGAATTTACCATATAAAAATTTTTAGATTAGAATGTTCATAAATTCTATTGTAAAAAATAAAAAACAAAAACTAGAATTCAGATTCCAAATTTTGTATTTAGGCTTTATTTAGGTATAAAAAAACTTTGTTTCATAAACATTTTGTCTAAAATAATAAATAATGGTACTTCTCTCTTAAAGCATTTTCATGTTTTCTTAATTTATGAACATCCTGTATATCTGATCAGTGCCGGCTTTTCCTATGAGGCAGGTGAGGCAGTGCCTCACCAATAATTTTGCAAATTAAATAAATTACAAATTTATATTACTTTACTATTTGCATAAATATATCCATTAGAATTAATGCCGTCAATCTTAACGCGCTTCGCTAGAAATATCATCTATCATCCATCTCATTTCTGCATGCGGTCGTATATGGTTTAATATAGAAGCCGGTCTCGCGCTTCCTTGTCTTTTACGATCCCTGGCGTGTTTTGTTCTTATATCATCCATCTCATTGCTGCATGCGGTCGTATATGGTTAGAGGCCCGGCCTCCCGGTTCCTTGTCTAGCGTATTAGTGAAAATATCTAATGTGATGTATAATACCCGTAATAGTCCAGTAGAATCTAGCCTTAAATAGCGCATAAAAGCATTGTTCTGAGGCCAGCCTCAACTCTCTATGTAAATTTAATGCGAACGCGAGGGGACTAATCTAATCTATAATGATGAACGCCGCGACACGGTATTTGGAGAAATGCTATTATTAGATTAACAGGTTGTCGTTGAAAGTTTAGAGAGAGTGCATAGTGCATTGTATTTTATTATAGTTTTCGGTAAATACTTTTGTGGTTTTCCGTACTGATTTTTGTTTTGCTTTTTTTCCAACAGTGGGCAGTGATTTTTCTAAAATATTAATATTACATTACTTATTAGTTTATTTGTTTTGTGCTTACTAGCGAAAAATGGATTTAGCGGGACCTAGCACAGCGTCACAACTTCCCCAGGTAAATGTAAACATTCGCAATCCTACTCGTGGTCTTGTTAATTTTTTAGTAAATGAGCAGAATTTTTCAAGTAATTCCTATGAAGATAATTTGTACATAGTAAAAGAAGTAAAGCGACCTGTTCCAGATTTGAGTAAACGTCTTGTTACTATCGGTGGGGTGGGGAAATCAAATCGGAGCTTTCAAAACACTTGGTACGAAAAGTATGACTGGCTTACTGGTAGTGTAACGTTAAACAAATTATTTTGCTGGCCGTGTATTCTGTTTTCAACAAATAATAGCGACAAAGTTTGGTCAAAATGTGGTTATAGCGATTTAAAAAACTTGTCTAAACTTTAAAATCTAACCTTGCTAAAAAAAAAATTTTCAACTGTGCCTCATCACTTTCAAATACCACGAGACGCCCCTGTATCTGATATAAAATTTTTATATGGTAAATTCATTTTCTCGACAAGCAGAATTTTTTATAAGGAATAACTTTTTGTCGTAAAATCAATAATAAAGATCTTTTTCCTCTTGTCAACTCCATCCGGGGACACATACATTTTGGCGCTATGGATGTCTTTCGCATCCAAAGGCGTGCAGTAAAGATCATTTCAAATTTATCACACCGAGCGGATAGAAGGCATGTGTTTATATCCTTAGGGATTCTGACCTTGCCGTCACAATTCATTCTAGACTGTCAATTGTTTGTTAAAGGCTCAGACCATTGGTCTGAGGTTAAAGGCAACTTGCACAAATTTAACCGACAGGAGGATCCAACGCGCAACCGAGGCCATTTATTATCTCATCTTTTATGCTTTTTACATTTATAAGTCATAGTCCAGTACTTTTGAAAAATATGTTTTATATTTGCTTCTCTTGACGTATGTAAGTACATTACTTGTATTTTGACATCAGGAAACTATTTGAATTTGCGATTTAAAAAACTTGTCTAAACTTTAAAATCTAACCTTGCTACAAAAAAAATTTTCAACTGTGCCTCATCACTTTCAAATACCACGAGACGCCCCTGTATCTGATATAAAATTTTTATATGGTAAATTCATTTTCTCGACAAGCAAAATTTTTTATAAGGAATAACTTTTTGTCGTAAAATCAATAATAAAGATCTTTTTCCTCTTGTCAACTCCATCCGGGGACACATAAATTTTGGCGCTATGGATGTCTTTCGCATCCAAAGGCGTGCAGTAAAGATAATTTCAAATTTATCACACCGAGCGGATAGAAGGCATGTGTTTATATCCTTAGGGATTCTGACCTTGCCGTCACAATTCATTCTAGACTGTCAATTGTTTGTTAAAGGCTCAGACCATTGGTCTGAGGTTAAAGGCAACTTGCACAAATTTAACCGACACGAGGATCCAACGCGCAACCGAGGCCATTTATTATCTCATCTTTTATGCTTTTTACATTTATAAGTCATAGTCCAGTACTTTTGAAAAATATGTTCTATATTTGCTTCTGTTAACGTATGTAAGTACATTACTTGTATACAGGGTGTCCCGAAATTAGCTGACAATATTTTAAGGAGATAAAGTACTTCCAAAAATAAGACTAATACCCTCTATTAATATATACCTTCAAAAACGCTTCGTTATGGGGCTAGAGCCCCCCGAATTGGAGCTATGATAAGCAGTTTTTTCACAATATCTCAAAAACCGATTAGGGTATCGAAACTAAATTTAATACATGTTTTACCCATGGCAAGACGCAATAAACGATTTAATTAGCTTGACTTTATTTCTTCCAGTGGCGTCCCACTGGATAGGTAGTTGGGAGAATATTGCCCTAAGTTTTTTATTTTTAGGATTTTTTAACTTCAGGTGCAATTTTTAGAAGCCTTGAAGTCTTTTGTTGAAAAAAGGTACTCTTGTTTTATTGAGGTAGGATTCACCATTTTCCAGTTAAATCGATTTTAAAATTTTCGGTTTTTTGAAATCCGGTGAAAAGGCAAAGTTTTTTTTTGCATATCTCAGCAAACACTTAATATTAAAACATGTTCTACTGGCGATAAGGCATATGTATTAAAGGTTGTTACTTTAAAATATTTTTCCAGTGACGTCGCAGCCTTAACTAAATATTACTATTTTTTTATTTTTTTTCATAGTTTTAATGTAATTTTTTTTAATTTTAATTTTTTGTTAATAAAACCTGCTATTATTGTAATTTGACAGAATGTAACGTTTTTAAATTAAACACATTTTTAGATTCCTTTGTTTTTTTAAATATTTATTTTCATGGAGATTTTAAGATAGTTTTAAAATAAAACTAAAAAGAATAACAAATTGCAAATCAAACTTGATTGTAAACCACACGGGAAACTAATTCTTAAGCAAGGACCAGTCATGTGTCCTCAAAAATAATAATCAAGGGGCCAGGCTATGGCTACCAATCCACCTGGTAATTTTCTTCAAGTCAATTCCTCACTTGACGTCCGTAGTAAGCTGGTGCCCCATCATGTTGAAAGAAGTGCCCTAAACGTAAATCCAGTGGCACATTATCTAATAAATCCCCAAGTTGATTATGTATTATTATTATTTGTCCCTAGTAGATCTTCTAATAAATTGCATGTTTTAATATATTAAGTGTTTGCTGAGATATGCAAAAAAAACCTTAGCCTTTTCACCGGATTTCAAAAAACCGAAAATTTTAAAATCGATTTTATTGGAAAATGGTGAATCCTACCGCAATGAAACAAGAGTACCTTTTTTCAACAAAATAGTTTAAGGCTTCTAAAAATTTCACCTAAAGTTAAAAAATCCTACAAATAAAAAACTTAGGGCAATATTCTCCCAACTACCTACCCAGTGGGACGCCACTGGAAGAAATACAGTTAAGCTAATTAAACCATTTATTGCGTCTAGCTATGGGTAAAACATGTATCAAATTTTGTTTTGATACCCTAATCGGTTTCTGAGATATTGTAAAAAAACTGCTTGTCATAGCTCCAATTCGGGGGGCTCTAGCCCCATAGCGAAGCGTTTTTGGAGGTATATTAATAGAGGATTTTAGTCTTATTTTTAAATGTACTTTATCCCCTTAAAATATTGTCAGCTAATTTCGGGACACCCTGTATTGACATCAGGAAACTATTTGAATTTGATTTTAATTGTTTTTTATGTATTAAAATAAAAATTGAAGATAGTTTTACATTTAAAAAAAATTAAATTACAAAGTTTAATCAATTTAAACGTGTTATTTATTCAAACGTGTTACTTACAATTCCTGGTGCACCAGGTACACCTCTGGGTCCGTGTATCCCCCTGGAATGTCCCCCATCTACTAAAATTGGCGACATATCTCCAGATGTTCCGGGCGGCCCGGGAGGTCCTGCAGGACCTGGCTTTCCTTCTAATCCGGGAATACCAGATAATCCTGGTGAACCTGGCAAACCTGAACTACCCTGAAAATATAAATCGGTATGTAAATAAAATACGTATTGTAATCTTATATCGGTTTCAAAAATCCAAGATTTATTGATTGATGTCTGTCCATGCAGACAATTATTATGATTGTGACCTAAATATTATTAATGATTTTAGTCGCCATCAAAGTTGTACGGTTAATTCTTGAATCATCTCCCTGCAACCCAGTATGTTTTTCGACCTCAATAACATTGAAAATACATACCCATTTCAAATTTTTGGATATATTCGCGTTTACCCCTCTCACTTATTTCACCCTTTAAGTTTTAAAAAATATTTGATGCTTCTACCGTCTGTTTCAAATACAATTAAGTTTGAGGCTTGAATCGACCTATACAGGGTGTCCGGGAAAATGTGGGAAATCTCCCGGATATGAAAAGAATACTACAAGTTCATATAAACTTCTTTTGTACCGGCCTTTTCGGAGATATGGGCTCCCAAAGAGCTCCCATAGAATTAAGTTTTTGACACATAATTATTCAACCAACAGTTATATTTCAATGTTTTTTTCATATGATGTATACCAGGTAAGACCCTTCAAATTACTATCCCAGAAAGTGTTGCGAATTACTCACAGCTGCAGGGACGGACTAGCTGTGACACTAATGTGCCCATTTTTTTTACACCCTGTATGATAAAAACTTTGGACAGCGTTTTTTACATACCTTAAACTATTGACTAAAAATTAATTACTCTTCATTCATATCGCTAATCCTAACCGTTTTCGGAAAAACGTCATTTTATTTACATCATGTATTTAGCGTATTTCGATAAAAAATACATCTTTGTCAAAAAATAAAAATTTAAACTTTACCTGCCTAGTTAAAAACTTCGTAAGTGGGTTCAACATGGGCTCCGTGATAAAATTAATAAAATAAATTAAAATAAATTTTTATTTTTTGACAAGATGTATCTTATATCAAAATACGCTAAATACATGATGTAAATAAAATGACGTTTGTCCGAAAACGGTTAGGATTAGCGACGTAAATGAAGATAATTTAATTTTTAGTTAAGAGTTAAAGGTATGTAAAAAATGTTGTCTAAAGTTTTTATCATACGTAAAAAAAATTGGCACATTAGTGTCACAGCTAGTCCGTCCCTGCAGCTGTGAAAAATTCGCAACATTTTTGGGATAGTAATTTAAAGGGTCTTGTATACATGGTATACATCATATGAAAAAAAAATTTAAATATACCTGTTGGTTTAATAATTATGTGTCAAAAACTTAATTCCATGGGAGCTCTTTGGGAGCCCATATCTCCGAAGAGGAGGCCGATACGAAAGAAGTTTTATATGAACTTGTAGTATCCTTTTCACGTGTTTTTTCCATATCCGGGAGATTTCTCATATTTTCCCGGACACCCCCCAAGCAGCATTTTAACAACATCCGACCAATTTTGTGCTACTGGCGACGACGCATAAGGTTTAAATAATAGTCGCCCTCTGACTATTACTAAACGATGTTGGGGCGACGTTTGTCTGGGTCATATTTGATGACGTTATACTAAGGTATATTCTCCAACTTCAGATCGACGTTGGATTTTGTCATATAAAGAATAGACGTGTTTAGTCCATGCCGCCAACGACGTTATTAGGTTGGTGAAGTCTCCACTAAGATACTTCCATTTAGGTGATCTATCCAATGTTGTAACAACGTCGGTATACAACTAAGTTCTAGTAATTTTAGATTTTAAGGTTATTGCATGTTTGAGCTGAAAAGTTGGCAAACTATTTTTTCTAACCTTGTTTTTTATAATTATGTCATTTCAATTATTCAGTAAAATAAATAAAATGAAACGTCGTTTTAAATATTATGCCATTTATTATAGAAAAAAAAACTGCAACAGCTTCAAGAAGGTTGCTTAAGCTCATCCCCTACTAGATGCCAAGAAGCGGGCCAAGATGTCATTAACAACCCTATCTCAGATCAGACTAAAGTTCCCATATCCTCTGCTCAAGACAACTCGGTATAGTTATATTTCGTGAGGCACTGGGTAAAAAATTACTACTAGAAGTTCTTATTAGTAAAAGTTTGGTCGTTTCTACTACTACACCATTTTAGCAGTTTACAGCAATGTATTTTCGGCGGCCATTGTTGCTCAACTTTAATTATTTTTGTTTTATACTATGATTACTCCTAAAATAATGTTTTAAAACACATTGAAACTTCATAATAAAGCAATATGATTATAATTTTAAAGTTTGACGCTAAAATAAAGTTTTTCTCCAAACATTTTTTTTTACAAAAATATATTTTTTTTACAAAAACGGTGAATTATCGCAGCCCTGTTTTAATTTACTATATATTTTACCCATATTTGTCAGTAAAGTACCATGCGTTTGCATTTTTACCCGATGCGTAGCGTGAACGAAATTATTTAATTAGGTACCATTTATCTTTTTCCATATGCTTGCCATCTTTTTAAATAAAAACATATTGGCATGAGTTACAAGTTAATTTTGTTCTATCATATTTTATAGGTTAGCCGAGTAGCAATAATATAACCAATTAGTATATTATGCCGACTATTACTATCATTATATAAAATTTTGCACGACATGGTTTGATTTTTTGCACCACAAGATGTTAGTCGCCACTTGCTCTTGTCCACAACTTTAAGGCGGATCCCGACGTCGAAACGACCCAAAAATGATTGACCATATTGGTCCAACCAGAAGTTGTAAAGAAGTCGTAATGACGTAGGATGGCGACGTCGGGTCGCGTAGACCAACGTTGGGTGAACGTAAAATTGCTGCTTGGGCCTGTATAGACGTAAGAAATCTATTATTGAATTTTGTCAACGTATTTTTCGGAGACTCTGTGTAATGTGCTACATAAATGTAGAATTTAAAAAAAACTGAAATATAATATACAGTATACAGTTCTTTTAAAGAAAACTGGCTCTCAATGTTTGGTTTATTCTTACAGTACTTACAGGATTTCCAGGATATCCTCTAGAGCCAATAGGACCAGGTTGACCAGATTCTCCTCTATCGCCTTTAGATCCTGGACTTCCTGCTAAGCCAGGAATACCATCATTTCCTGGTTGTCCTACAGGGCCCATGGCGCCTCGTTGACCTGCGTCGCCTTTTTGACCCACAGAACCCTGGAAAAGTCATATTATTCAAAACCTGTTCTCAGTTTTAACAAGGTTATTGTTAGAAAATGTTCACATTGGATTTTATTGAGATTTTTGAATAAATACAGGGTATTAATTAATGCCATGCAGATATTTCAGGGGATGATAGTACTCGTCAAAATAGGAAAAAAATGCAAATATATGCATGGTCCAAAACGCCTTATTTTCGTTATTCAGGGTGGCAAAGTTTCAATTTTTTTTCTCGTATTTTGCGTTTTCTCTCTTATATTCTGCGATAATTGTTTCAAATTTGGAACATTAAACCTTTTTTTAAATATCTACAATAAAGTATCAAAATTGCCGGTCGCAGTATACAGGGTGTTACATTTTCTTGAATCGGCTACAATTTTATCTTTCAGAATTTTTTTTTGGCTCCCTGTATGAATTCCGGTATATAATTTAAACTCTCTGTTTCTTTGTTTAGCGTTCTGGTCTCTTGCACTATTCTCGTATCTGTGACCGTTTTCAATTTATTTGCAAAAATATCCATCGATGAAAATTAAGTGTAGGCGAAATAACGCAATAATAATGAATATAAGAAAAAAATAGAGTCTGTCAGTCCATGAGGCGAAGACTTGATTCGTGCATTTTAGCAAGAGACGGCCATTTTCAACAGTTTTTATAATTTTGTTTTATTTTTATTTGATTAACTAATAAATTGTTTTGATACACGGCTTTTTACTCTGCGTTATTTCGCCGACACTTAATTCTTATCGATGGCTATTTTTGCAAATAAATCGAAAACGGTCACAGATACGAGAATAGTGCAAGAGACCAGAACGCTAAATAAAGGAACAGAGAGTTCAAATTTCATACCGGAATTCATACAGGGAGCCAAAAAAAAAGTTCTGAAAGATAAAATTGTAGCCGGGTCAAGAAAATGTAACACCCTGTATACTGCGACCGACAATTTTGATACTTTATTGTAGAGATTAAAAAAAAAGGGTTGATGTTCCAAATTTGAAACAATTATCGCAGAATATAAGAGAAAAAACGCTAACACCCTGTATAAGGGGAACATTAAAAATCGCTTTTATTGTGATGTGGAAGGTAAATTAAACATTTATTTACATATTTATCATAAAAATATTTGCTTGGTGTGCTTTAAAAAGGACAAAGTTTGTTCTAGATAACTTGCATGCGTGCCTTAACTTTTTCAAAATCAATTCAATTTCCTATAACGTATGTACAGGGTCTTTGATTATATTTACGTGGCTTCTAAAGTCTTTGTTTTTGAAGATAGAAAAAAAGGTTTTTATAAAAATTGTGTTTGTCTTTTATGTTATCTTTTGAAATTATCATTACAAAAATATCGCTTTTGAAAAATGGGAAAATATAGGCAATTTCAATTTTTTTTAATGGAACACCCTGTATATTATACGTTACAATGAAAGATCATTTTTTTTTTATTTCAAATATATATATATTGATGCTATTTGGGTGAACCATTTTTGAGATATTTTAGCTTAAACTATAAATAAATTGCAAATAAATTTCATATTTTGTATCAAGAAAGCCATGGAAACAATAAAATTGTTATGTTTTATAAATTTATAACTTAGGTATTTTCTACATATCCTCCTTGATTTTGGATACATTTTAACAAGTTTCCCTTCATTTTAGAATTAACAGAAGCGGAAATAGATAGTTATAAAGTTAATCTTTATGACTATAATATATTTATAATTATTATAAAGATTAACTTTATAACTATCTATTTCCGCTTCTGCTAATTCTAAAATGAAGGGAAACTTGTTAAAATGTATCCAAAATCAAGGAGGATATGTAGAAAATACCTAAGTTATAAATTTATAAAACATAACAATTTTATTGTTTCCATGGCTTTCTTGATACAAAATATGAAATTTATTTGCAATTTATTTATAGTTTAAGCTAAAATATCTCAAAAATGGTTCACCCAAATAGCATCAATATACAGTATGTCTCCGTAAGTTTGCATCATATGGAAAACTTTTTTATTATTCATTTTACGAAAAAAAGTTATTCCTCATAAAAAGCTCTGCATGGTCTAAAACCTAAAATGCAACCATCAAATATCGAAATTTTCCAGTCATATACGAGGTTTGTCAAAAAATGTGAATTTTTCCCAAGAATGTAAATTTTTCCCAAGAGTAAAGTACCTTTATTTTTGACATTATCAAAAATTGTTATTAAAAAAAGTTGTTCAGAACTAAAAACCACGTCTAAATGTGCAATTATACGCATTTATGTTGAAAAATTATTTTATTAATTTATTATTAATTATTTAATTTTTTAATTATTTAATTAATTTAATGCGTGTTATTGCATATTAAGACGTGGTTTTTAGTTCTGATCAACTTTTTTTAATAACAATTTTTGATAATGTCAAAAATAAAGGTACTTTATTCTTGGGAAAAATTTACATTCTTGGGAAAAATTCACATTTTTTGGCAAACCTCGTATATGACTGGAAAATTTCGATATTTGATGGTTGCATTTTAGGTTTTAGACCATGCAGAGCTTTTTATGAGGAATAACTTTTTTTCGTAAAATGAATAATAAAAAAGTTTTCCATATGATGCAAACTTACAGAGACATACTGTATATATATTTGAAATCAGAAAAAAATGATCTTTCATTGTAACGCATAATATACAGGGTGTTCCATTTAAAAAAATTGAAATTGCCTATATTTTCCCATTTTTCAAAAGCGATGTTTTTTAATGATAATTTTAAAAGATAACATAAAAGACAAACTACAATTTTTATATAAAACATTTTTTTCTATCTTCAAAAACAAAGACTCCAGAAGCCACGTAAATATAATCAAAGACCCTGTACACATACACATACATTTTTTGAGACTAGAATCGCAAATTAAAGTTTTCTACAATAAAACAGTTTTTTGAAAAAATATAGGAACATGACGAGTCCATTATTTTTTCTACAATATTGCAAAAAAAATATTGCTTGTTATATCTCCAAAGATTATACTAGAAACCACACAAATTGATAAAAGCCGATTAATTTACATTTTTTTCTTTCGATAGATAGATAAACATTAATTCCCCTTACTTGATCGCCTGGCGGTCCTCGTATCCCTTCTTGTCCTGACGGTCCTTGAAAACCCGTTAATCCTGGTGGCCCAGGCAATCCTGAAAAACCTGGTTCGCCCCTTTCACCTTGTTGACCGGGTATCCCTGGTTCTCCTGGAACTCCCGGGGCACCCCTTTCTCCTGAACCTGCAGCTGTCCCTAAAATATAATTTGTCGTTGTTGGTAGGTACTAAATTCCACATGTATTTCAAGATCAAATCTAGGCCCCTACAAATTATACTAGATTCGTCAGTGCCTATTTATTGTTCAACAATTTTTATGGGTGTTAAAGTTACAGTGCTTTCTTAGTTTAGTATCAGTGATATCCGCTGCATATCAGGGATGTTTATTCATACTATGTGTCACCAGTAAAGTCCGCATCATATGGGATTTTTTTTTATTAATAGCTTTATTCAAAATTTAACTTTGGCATTAAGTTTTGCTTCGATCGAAATGAAAATTAAGCAAAAAAAATAGTAGTCACGTGATTCGCATTATCTGTCAAATTTTAATTTTTTCCAAAAATAATTCAAAAGTGGGGTTATTTCTGAATATTTCGAAAAAAGTTATTAGAAAAAGTTTTTTAAATGCAGTTTCTAGCCCACATGCAAAATTTCAGCCGCATAAGATAATTTAAATTTTTTACCTATATTTTGTAAATTACACCACTTTTGCAAAATAAGACTCAAAGCAACCTACATAAAACTTCTTAGTTTTGACAATGCTTTATTTCAGATACATTTTCTTTAAAGTAGCGTCATATTAAATGTGTGTTTTTCTGAAAAATCAAAATTGGGCTATTAAAATTTGGTCGCATGTGATCCAAAGTTTATTTGTTTTTGACCCTGTATAAGGTAACTTCATAAAATAAGTATTTTTGAAAACGTAGTTTGTGTCTAAAAGTAATACACGTTAACGTTATTATGACATAATTTAATAATAAATTATAATATAGGGGTTTTAAATTAAATCGTTGAAAATAGATAAACTTGACGTTGTTAAACTAAAATTTATTTTCCACTTAAAAACACTTTACTGAAGACACTGTGTTCTTTTTTGTCTTAATATTAAGGTGTATTACTTTCAAACACAAACTACGTTTTCAAAAATACTTATTTTATAAAGTTACCGTATACAGGTACAAAAACAAATAAACTTTGCATCACATGCGACCAAATTTTAATAGCCCAATTTTGATTTTGTAGAAAAACATACATTTAATATGGCGCTACTTTAAAGAAAATGTATCTGAAATAAAGCATTGTCAAAACTAAGAAGTTTTATGTAGGTTGCGTTGAGTTTTATTTTGCAAAAGTGGTGCAATTTACAAAATATAGGTAAAAAATCAAAATTATCTTATGCAGCTGAAATTTTTGCATATTGGCTAGAAATTGCATTTAAAAAAAACTTTTTCTAATAACTTTTTTCGATATTTTCAGAAATAACCCCACTTATGAATTATTTTTTGGAAAAAATTAAAATTTGACATAATGCGAATCACGTGACTACTATTTTTTTGGTGGTGCCGGTGGACGATATATCGTAAACGGTCGACTTAAGGAATAAAACTTTTATACAAAGCTTGTACAGGTTAAGGTCGCGCACTTTTTAAAAATAATTTTAAATATACAGGTTGGATTAAAAACCCAGGGTGGGTCAGACATAACTTTTTTTAAATGGAACACCATATATTTTTTTCATTATATTGAACCCTTTAGTAGTCCTCTGTTCTACTTTAAAAATTTTTGATCATCAAATGCGACGTTGTCAAGTTATGATTTTTTCAATGGATTTTTGGCTAAAAATGAGTTTACATAAAAATCGTTTAATTTTAACTATCTTTACAGTTTTTTTTACTAAAACTTAGGAAGAAAAAGTTATAACATGTTAAATCACCACACGGTTACTAGAATTGGTATAAGTACCATAGAGTGTTCAACATCTTGGTCCAAACTTAATGAATTTAAAACCAAGATTTCGTTTTTTTTTTAAATGAAACACCCTGTATTTTAAATTTTTTTCGAAAATATATTTTAATTCTCTTTAATTTGATACCAATATGTAATACCCTATTTTAAAAAGTTGTTGAAAACATGATTTTAAAAAATTGTGTCATAAAGGCAAGCGTAAACTCGTGATGCTTTCGATTAAATAACTAGTTGGCCATGCATTTCTATCAAATTTAACTTTTCTGCAAACGACAGACATAATAATCATCAATTATTTGACGTTTTATGATGGCTCTGTCTACGTTAATGGTCCAAATGCAGCAGTGGTATTTTGGGCCCTTTGACAAAATAATGTTCTTCTTTCAAAGTCATTGTCGCTTAATTATTGATGTACCTAATTGAATTTTATAGGGATGAAATTTGTTTGCCAATAAACAGTTATTCACTGAAGATTTTTTTATTTCCAAATAATTTTTCTGACACTTATTTCTGGATTCTCCACCACCGCCAATGCAATGGCTAGCTGGTTATCTTCAATAAGTACTGTTTTGGTCCTAGATGTTTTTTCATAATCTATGCTTCCCATTCTCTCAAATCGATCCTGTAGTTTAATTATTGATCTTTCGTCCGGACATCGAGCTTCTGGAAACTTCTGAGCGTATAAACGTAATGCCATAAAACCATTTCCATCACTTTCTCCAATTGCGTTAATCATATTTACTAATAAAGATGTTAAACACTCTGTAGTACTTATACCAATTCTAATTACCGTTTGGTGATTTAACATGTTATAAATTTTTCTTCCTAAGTTTTAGTAAAAAAAATTGTAAAAATAGTTAAAATCCAACGATTTTGATGTAAATTAATTTTTAGCCAAAAATCCATTGAAAAAATCATATCTTGACAACGTCGCATTTGATGATCAAAAAATTTTAAAGTAGAATAGAGGACTATTAAAGGCTTCAACATAATGAACAAAATATATGGTGTTCCATTTAAAAAAAATATATGTCTGGCCCACCCTGGATTTTTGGTCCAACCTGTATATTTAAAATTATTTTAAAAAGGTGCGCGACGTTATGTACAACCTTTTGAATAGAAGTTTTATTCCTTAAGTCGACCGTTTACGATATATCGTCCACCGGCACACTAAATGGACACCCTGTATAACGGGTGATAACGAAATTACCTCCCAGCTTGTCACGTCCTTATATAAACCAAAACATTATTATGCAATTTTGGTAGGTTATATGGTTGCACTGTGCGCATATTTTCAGAATTCAAACGTCTCACTGTCACATCCGATTAAACCGGAACTTTGTTATTTTAAGTAGAACACCCTATATATTTTTCAAAATATGCATTCTACGAAGAATTCTAAGCATACCTAAAACATGTATTATATCCTATATCTATCTAAAAGAGTTTTCGAGAAAATGGCGTTGGAAATTCTCAAATTATCCACGCATTTTATTGTTTTTACAAAAAACAAATGAATAATTGGAATATTTATTATTATTTCACTCCTTTTTAGGTATCCCGTATGAATGCGTCTATATAACTATTTTACCTCTGGTTTAACCGGAAGTGCTTCAAAATTTAACATTCAAACACAATAATGTTAATGACACTTCTTTTAAATCTAGATGTCTAAACTTAATAGTTTTAAAGATATAAGCAATTATATAAAAAATTAGGGTTTATTAGGAAACTAAGGTAGAATACATAATAACATAGTAACCTATGGATTTTTTTTGTATTAACCTTATTATAATTAATAAAATATTATGTAAAATACACAAACTAATTATAAATAAATTAACCATAAATTAAATTCTTAAAACGATGGCTGTTTGCTACTTGACGCAAATGAATTATTTCTTCGAATTCTCCAAAAACATGGTTTATTTGTATTGGTGTAATATTGTTTACTTCTCGAATTATTCTGTCTCTTAGCTCTTGGAGGTTCTGAGGTTTTGTTCTATACACCTTTTCCTTAATGTGGCCCCAATAAAAAAAAAATCAAGGGGTATTAGGTCAGGGGACCTTGCTGGCCACCTTACCACCATACCATTAGTACCCATCCAACGATTTCCAAAAGTCGCATTTAAATAAGCTGTCACTATTCTGAAAATTCTATTTTGAAAAATATAATGGATGTTCGATTTAAAATAACAAAGTTATGTGCACTTTCGGTTTAACCGGAAGTGACAGTAAGACGTTTCAATTTGACACAAAATTAAATAACAAAAAATAAGTACATATATTTATTTCTTGGTGGTGGAAAATACACAGGTCAACACCATTCATTTTTTCACTTTCCAGCAAATCGAAAATCTTTTCTTTGGAATGTAGCCATTCCATTGCCGATTAATGCCTAACAAAGAAAAAGTCGTTTGTGCCTTGAAAACGTTCGCAAAGGTGTAAATAACAAAATAGAAAACTTGCTAAAATTCATTAATTTTTTTAATCAAATTCTAATTATTCTCGTAGATATAAATATTTATCCTGACCCGAAAGTGTCTTATGTTAAGACTATTTACAAACGCATTGCAACGCAACACAACAAAACGGTAAAATTTCTACAAATTACACTAACCTGGTATTCCTGGACGCCCAGGCTGACCAGAATCTCCTTTAATTCCTTGTGGCCCTGGAAGACCGGTCGGTCCTTGGGAACCCTAGTAATAAAAAAAGTTATTTTCAATTTTAAAACCGTTTATTAACTTATATGGGTTACAGTTTACAGTTCGGTTCATTTCTGCTATAACAGTAGCTTTTTCAGATGACATTGCACTGTTCAGAAAGTTTTCATTTTAAGACCAACGTTAAAGGTCCGGAGGAAACTTTTTATTGATTGGTGACCAACAAAGCTCTAATGAGTCGCCAATCAGGTGAATTTATTTAAAAAATATTGTATTTGAAGGGAAATAAACCGTTATTGGGTTAGTTTGCTAATACAATTCTTTTTCATTATTTTATGTTGTCAGACGTAACAAGGTTTATTACCTTTACCAGAATATGGACCAATTAATTTATGTATTTACTTACTGTTAAACCAGTATGACCAATTGGACCCTGAGCCCCAGGTGGTCCTATAAATCCTGTCAATCCCGTTGGACCTGGCAATCCTATAGGACCTTCCTTACCACGGGCGCCCCTTACCCCGTCAATACCTGGGAGGCCGTCAAAACCCCTTTGACCTATAAAATAATAGTGTCTAATAATAGAAATAAAATAACAGTTTCTTCATTTTAATTGTATTATACAGCGTTATGATAAAGAAACGAATCAGTCTTTTAGTTTTATAAACTAAATTTTTGATGAAACCCCATAAAAGATATTCCAGTGGATTAAGATCGGGCGATCTGGGTGGTCACTCTATTGACCTCCGTCTACCGCTCTGGAATTTTTTTATTTAATTACCCCCTTACATGAGCAGCATAATGCAGGGGAGCACCATCCCGTTGAAACCATAAGGTTAAAGTTGGTAAATCAGGATCATTATCAGCGGGAAATAGAGTGGCAAGAGCTGGAACCAGATCAATTCCAACTAAATTTGGATATATTTTTCCAGCGAGGCTCTCATCAAAGAAAAATGGTCCGATTACCCTATTTCTAACAATGCTCATTTAAAGAAAACGTAACTTTATTTGATAAATAAATTGTTTGGATAAATCGTGCGTAATTATCTGTTAGTTCAATCATTATTTCACAAATTTACTCTCGACGATAAGGATCATCTTCCAATAACTCTTGTTCAATTACGGGTTTGTAGGGAGGAAATTCTCTTTTAAAAAAAATATTCAGATACGGTGGTTTGGCGTATCGTAGTCAAGCCCAAGTTGTGTGCTTGAGCTATGAGAATCTTTCTGTAATGATAATAATATGTTAATTTTTTTTTCTCAAGTATAACAGTACGATCACTTTTAACTTTTAAAAGTAGGTACAAGAAGTTCTCCACTTAATTGCTACCCTAAACACTGTCGATTGGCTAATAGGCGGGCGATTTGGGTATTTTTCCTTGAACATATCACTGACTTCCCTAGTTCTACTTTCCATATCCAAACATATTCAAACTTTCTATGTGTTCATCTTCAGCGAGGCGTATTTTGGATGTAGTATCAGCAGGGCAAAATTCAAATTTAATTAGCATTCACTGACATTTTTTGACGTCTCAAACTTAAATTGGAAATTGTCATTATTAATGCCTTAAAAGATTGTGACTTGAGTTCAGAACGTCGCTAAATCGAAAAACATATCAATTGTATATAGGTAAAAAGTCTATTTTTATTCGAGATGGACACGACCAAAACAAAAGCATGCCATGAGCACGTGATTTCCCTAATAGCTATATTTATAAGGGCCGCATTTAGAATCGTTAAAATCTTATTTTTGCAATATTTTTTTAAATTATTTTTGGTGTGAAAAATGCTATATGAACAATTACACATTTTGTAGGTTGGTGGGTAGGGTCAGATCTATTGATATACAGGGTGAGTATAAAGAACCAGAACGGTCGATTTCGTAAAGTATAATGTTTAGCAAAAAAAAGTTTTAGACAAGAGTTTTAGGGTTTTAAAGGATTTATAAGACCATAATAATTTTAGTTGTCCTAGAAAAACGTGGCAGACCAAAGTAATGTTTTTTTTTTATGGGACACCGTATATATTTTAACATTTTTTGTTTCTACATAAAAGTACGAGTATAATAATATATCACTTGAAAACATTCAATTATACCTTTAGGAGCTATAAACAATTGAAAATCGTTATTTTAACCTATTTGACAGCTTTTTATGCCAAACCGGTATGAGATGGAGCAAAATTAATTTTATATTCCTACCTTAGGGTTTTAAGACCTTTATAACAGTAATTCCATAAATGGTACCACATTCGGCAGCATCATGGTACTACAGTTGGATAGGTCAGATCACATATTTTTTTTAGAACATAATTCCTAATTTTTTTTAAATAAAAAATAAATTTATGTTGTTTTGTTCACTTACCATCACAAATTAGTATAAACTATTCGGTAACACAAAGAGCAATTTATATTTGCAAGATATGTTGGTATCTGATGGATGGCTCGCAAAGGTGATAAGGCGGAGGGAAAGGGCGTTACTGCTTTTTGAAAGTTTATTTTATCGTACTATTTTTCTGCACAATATGTTTAAAAATCACTTATTTTCTATAAGCATATTTTATATTTTCACCATGTGAAAAAAAAACCTGTGGGCAACCGTGTAGATATTGGTCACATAAGTAGTGAAAGTAAAAAATGTATTTTTAATACATAAAAAAAGCACTATTCAGATATATCTGAATCATTACTGGTTGAGGTTGTATCCTCATTCTCGCTAACGTGAATCACAAGGCGTTCCACTTGGATCTCCATGATGTTGTCTAGTTCCCACATTTTAGTTTCCACATTTTCCCGGACATGTGCAATACATTTTTGCCATTTTTCTGGTGTAATATTTTCTAATGCCTATTAAAAATCTTTTAAAAACACGCAAATCGTCAAAGAGGCCTATTACAATACTGTATAAAAACAATAGCCAGACTGTCTGGAGATGCAGGTGTTAAAAGCGGCACGATCGTTTGATCCTCCATCGGAACGACCAATAAGATTTGGACAATCCCTTCTATCACGCGCTGGCAATGTTTATATCATGTCCATCTCGAATAAAAATAGACTTGTTAATATTTCGTAAATGGTTGAAGACATATAGGTATCGGGCATGATTCATAAAAAAAGTCTAGAATTGATTGACGAATTTAAAAATGTAAAATAGTATATTAAATAAAGTACACGTGTCATAAGAAGCGGTTTTAGCGCACGCGTCTATTTTATTGACACGTGCGCTAAAACGCCTTATGAAACATATGCTTTATACATTTTTTCTATTTCACCTTTTATAATCAAGAAAAATACATTTTAAAAAGAAAATAAAACGTTCAAGTTTTGTAAATTTTTATGTCTAAATTTTATGTTGGTAATACTATTTTTTATCATAGTAGCCTCTGGACAACAAAAATTATTTTGTAAACTGTCATTTTTTGATTTATTGACCCATTTTCACCACGAGATTCTAAAGTTATTTTAGCGATATGAGATTTGAAATTGGACGGAATACGTTGTGTGATCCTTGTACATTCGGTACATATACAGAGCGTTCGGAAATTCGGGAGATTTTGCTACTTTTTTTCGAATTTCAAAAGACGTGATTTTACGTCACGGCATTGCAATTCAGGGTATGGTCCGAATATCACCACCAGTAACCACTGTTAACCGCGACAAATGACAGATCAACCATAAAAATCCGGTTATATTCGGGATGAAAAATCACCATGTTCGTTAAAAGCATAACCTTTAATTTTGAAAAGTCCATGACAGAGTGATAATTTACAGGAATGCTAAATACACTTACTTCTTATAATTTTATTTAGATTGATTCTCTGAAAAACTTTATAAATTACCAACCAACGGCCAAACATTTTAAAATTAAATTCATAACAAAACAAAATATTTCATAATAATGACAAGTGACAGGAGGAACCGCTTGTAACCGGGCGTTTAAGCCGGTGAGCATTTTGACATTTGGGTGACGTGATATCCGAAAACCGGTTCCAAAATAAACCTATTTTTTGGTTACCGCTATCATTTGGTTAATTACGGAACGCTAAACCACGACACTAGTTACTTTCGGACCATACCCTTAGTATAAGATGGAAAATTCAAATAATGTTGAAGTTAAAATCGACATTGGAAGGTAAGTAGATTGAATTTTGGATAGGATTTGGCAGAAAATGATAGCTTGAAGCATCTACAAAATATTGATTTATATATTTATGCAACCAACATACATGACTGTTATCCACACAGAATAAAAAAGTAAGTTATCAAGCTATTTTTCTTCTGCGAAAAATGGGTTTTCTCGTAAATCACAAAGGCCGCGCAAGTTAATGAAATAAAACATTTAAATGTTACCAACATCAAATAAAGAAAAAACGCGTATCGAAATAGCTTCACTACGATACGCAAATATGCGTATCGTACTGAGCTTATTATGAAATAGAAAAATATACAAATATGTTTTTATTAAAAATATTTAAATTGATACACATAAGTAACATTTTTATGATCAACCCTGTATAATATCTTTAGTTTTTAAATGCGTTAAAGAGAAATTTTGACTGGCCTGAGTGATTCTTGATTAAGGTGGGAGTACCTATCAACATGCTTGCCAACCTATAACCTATTTCGCTTAGATTTATATATGTTTTCTAGCATTTATACAAAATTTAAAGAAAATCAGTTTTGACTTGATATTCTATAGGTAATAATTGACATATTTAATAAATATCAAGGAATTTCATAACTTATTTTAGAATTATTGTATAGCGAAAAATATCGGGTAAGATTTTTTTAACATTATTATGTCATTGCATGTTCTTTCACTATATAATTCTCCCAAAATTAGCAATGAAATAAATTGATATTTTTGTAATATATCAGATTTTTACGTACCTACCTAAGTAATGTGCCGACGATACTGATTTTATTTAAATGTTAGTTTAAAAAATAATAAACTTGAAAAAACAAAGGTAGAAAAGAAATAGGTTATAGGTTGGCAATAAATTGAACGACGTTGAGAATTCAACCTTAAGTGGGCTGTATTCTATATAAGATACTGATCCGTTTTTTATGGTAACGCTTCATCCTTTTTTTTTTAATTGAAGGATACACAATGGGTCAACTGTGGCCTAAGTGCTGTGTAGCATAGTTCACCCTTCACACCTTTTAATTCCGGATTCTGCATCGGAAAAAATAACGACGCTGTTATTATTGCTTTCGAATATTTACCTTCCTCTCCCTTTGAACCTGGTTCTCCTGAAACACCGCGTTCCCCTTTCAGTCCTGGCGGTCCTTGTGGTCCGGGTTCTCCTCTACGACCTTGAGGGCCTGGTATCGTTTGTCCAGGTTCATTGCCAACGCTTAATCCTGGAGGTCCAGGTGCTCCCTACAAAATTTCAATCATAAATAACTATTTTGCATGCTTAAAAAAGAACCTTCATTATTTCTTCTTTACAATTATAATTATTAATGACGTATTCTGATCTACAGTTGAATTGGAAAGCAGGTATGCAATTTTATAATCTCAATAACACTGGCCGACAAAAAAAAAATTTTTTGTTGTAACACAAAGCTAAATAGCATCTTGTGGTAGAATATGGACCTATCCAAATACGAAAATGAGAAGAAAAGTTGTAACACGTAACGTTTTCTTGTTACATTTATAATACCACATTTAATGTTACAATAATATCTATTGAAAAAATAATTTAAGAATTTTCTAACTGTGTATATCGACTATATTTAAATTTTTACACCTACTAAACATACCTTACATCTAAGAAAAACACAAACGTTACAAATGTTAACTGAACACACTAATTAAATTTTATTTTTTCCTTTTATGAGGGGTCATATCTTCTCTTTTCAAAAACCAACAGTAATCACCCATCATGGATCCCATCGTCCTTGATAGCGAATTTCCATTGTCCTCATATCCTGGTGGAACCTTTTACCCTGCTCGTCACTGACAGCTCCCAAATTTTCAGGAAAAATGACAGATGGGAATGGAGGAAGTGAATTTTTAATGACATTCGGGCACTAAGCGATTTGTAAGAATCTAAAAGTTCATCAACTAACTGTTGATAGTTTGCATCCAAATTGTTGCCAAAAAATCCCCTTATTATATTAACAAATGAGTTCCATCCTCTGAGTCCCTGCCTGGTAAGCTTCTCTGTAAAGTTGACATCATCCAGCAATTTTCTGATTTGTGACCCAATAAAAATGCCTTCCTTTAATTTGGTATCACTTAAGTGGGGAAAGACTTGTCTTAGGTATTTGAATCCATCACCGTCTTTATTCATAGCTTTCACAAAGTTTTTCATCAGCCCAAGTTTAATGTGAAGAGGAGGCAAAGGCCTGGCTTGTGATTTCACCATAAATGCTCAATGCTCCACAAATGTAACAAAATCTGTCAGGAGAAATTTTGCAAACTCAGGCGCGTTTGACTCGACATTTTCTTTCTTAAAAACACTTTTTTATCTATACACAGAGAATCACTCACTTCGAAACTCAACAGAAGACTAATGTTTAATGTTGATTTTATGTATATAATTCTAAATAATACAGTTCAGGTAATTTTTCTGTTATAAAATGCATCCATTTTAACCGTCCCCAATTAAATTGACTACCTGCTAATGTAAAATGGTCTTATTAAGCTATTGAAAAATGGTATGTATTAGGGCTTTCCCAATATTTTTTCTATTATTAGAAGGGTATTTCCATTTTAAAAATAAAGAGCTGACCTGTGTTAGAAAAATCTTGTCGGCCAGTGAATTATTGCCTCGATTGGACCATTTCAATTATGTACTCTAACTCACTGTTAATCCAGGAAATCCCCTCTCCCCTTGGAAACCTCGCTCTCCGCTTGGGCCTTGGTACCCCATTAGTCCCATGGGACCTTCTTTTCCATCCTTTCCAGGCACACCCGGAGGTCCTCTATGGCCTATCTGACCTTCTTCTCCAGGCGGACCCTTAAAAAAATATGTATTAGTAATAAAATAAATTTAGTTAGTTTCGACCATTTTAAACAAAAACAGCCCAGGAAGTGTTGCTAAGCATCACTTTTCCGCCGTTGCTTATAAATAATAAAGCCGTTTACTAAGCCCAAGTTATTGACTAACGTGGACCATGCCAGCCACGTAGTATGAAATAATACATTCCTTAATTATTTTAATTGCTTTGAAAATTTCATAAGTTTGTTTTCAACCAATTAGAAGGCTCCTTTTTGTTTACGTTGCTTATAGCAACGGGAGACTATCTGTAGTAATATATTAAGGGATGGGGAAATTATCGAAAATCATTCCGAAGATTTCCTAATGGCAAAAAATCTGAGAATGATTTTCTGATTATTTCCCAATCCCGAAATGTATTTTGAAGATTATTTACCAAATAAAAAAAATGACGATTTATGTTGCACAATTTAATGTATTGCAATTAAACACACAATTAGTATACTGTATAAATTGGAATTGCTTCCATACGAAGTCTCTTGATCGCTTTGTATTTTCAGATCCATTTTTATCGACATTTTTGGTGATTTCTTCGAGAGAAAAATCTCCAAAACGTTCCATTTTTGTAAAACGTTTAAATGATATCTCGAAATGACACTTTGGCGTTTGTTTGTATTTTATTTGTTGTCCATAGTAACAACCAAAAACGCCATTGTTCGTTATCTAGATAATCATCACACATCACCACGACAATAAAAAACCTGTTGTTACAGACGTGTGATTTTAACTGTTGACAAGTGCGATTTTCAGTTTTGACGGGTGAGATTTTCACTTTTGACAAGGGTGATTTTTACCGGAGAGCGGGAGATTTTCGCTGAATAATCAGGTGAAAATCAACCCGCTTTTATAATGGATGAGGTAAATAATCGCGATAGTCTATAGCCTATTAACCTAATAAAATTAATAAGTGATAATTTTTCTTAGGTACGACTACTACGACTTAATTTTAATTCAAATGTCAAGTCATTTCGACAGGTGAGACAATTCAATGTCTTTATAGTTTTAAATTCAAATATAACTTTAAAAAACATATTTTCGATGAGTTTAGTTTAATATGACTCACTGTATTTTTACAATAGAAGTTGATTTTACTTGTTAGTAACTAAGGTTTATTAGAAAAATTTCAGGAACATTAAAAGAAACTCCAATTTATGAAATTTTCTTACCGAATCTCCCACGCAGCAGAATTAATTCTCGATAATTTTTTTCTCGGTTTCACTCATGTTTTTGTTGATAGAAAATTTCCCTCGTCTTCGACTCGGGATAATTTTCTATAAACAAAACCATTATTCGTGAGCTTAAAAAAAATTATCGGTAATAATTCTGCTGCTAGGGAGATTATAAGTGAAAATACTGCCGAATTTCTACTTACTGGCGACCCCCTCGGTCCCACTGGTCCTGGTGGCCCTTCAACTGCTGTCGGCGTTCCATTCACACTTACAGTTTGGCCTGGCGGGCCAGGTGGACCTTGAAGACCAATAGCCCCAGGCTGTCCTGGTGTTCCATCGAATCCTCTGTCACCTTTTGGTCCTAGGGGTCCAAAGGCACCCTAAAATTAACAACTATATTTTGCAAAAAATAAAGGCCGTAACTATATTATTACTATAAGGTAAATACAAAAGATTTTTCTACAGGTAAATATCAACAATTCAGTATTAGTCTGATTAATCTGACTGATTAATATACAGGGTACTGCAATGGTGCTACAGGCTTCCGTATACGAATTAAGTTAGGAATTTTCTTTTTTTTTTCTTATACAGGGTGCCAAAAATTATTGGTGCTGACTGTATTGCAATCTTGGAAACTATAAGAGAGAAAGACGGTTAATTGGGAAAAGTTTTAGGCAATTTATGTTAGCAGTTAATTGGTGCTTCCGAATCGATTCTAGTTCTTTTGGTTTTTGATATATTTTGAATAAACTAAAATGTTACATTTCCTTAGATTGGTTGCAGGAAAAATTATGTACTTTTCTATAAATAAAAAATCCAATATGGCGGCCATAAGAAAAAAGAAAATTGATTATGGTTCTAGGAAACGTTTTAACTAAAATATTACCAAGTAGGCATATTTTATGTAAAAAGTTGCCATGAAAATGTATTTACAGATTGAAAAAATATTTGGAAATAACATAGTTACAACCGATTTAATTTTAGTTTATCCAAAATATCTCAAAAATCAAAAGAACCAGAATCCATCCGCAAGCACCTATAAACTGCTAACATAATTTCCTAAAACATTTAACCGTCTTTCGATCTCTTATAGCACGAATTTCGTGCCCCCTGATTGCTGACTTATACTGATACGGGAAGTAGTTAGAGGAAAATACAGGGTATATAGGTACAGGGTGTACCAAAAAAGTATGATAACATAAAGTTGTATTTTTTTAAATACGACACCCTGTACTTTCTTCATTTTTGGGTTTGTATCAGTCATGTCCTTTATACTTGTTTATAATTTTAATGAATTTGCTTCAGTACATAGTGAAAAAAAAAACTTAAAGCATTTTTCAACTAGGTAGGTAGGTACTGAATTGTGTGGGTGTTCAAGTTTTTTAAATATAACGTCCCTATAAATTAAATAAAATAATATTTTACTATTTGATAAAGAATTTCAAAACAAACAATTTTTGTATTTTTGCAATTTATTTAAATTTTAAAAAATAACTTTTTGAAGAAAAAATTACCCGCTAAGTATACTTAAGTACTTATTTTTGATATACAATGTCAAAATGTATTTAATTGTATTTCCATAGCCGCCTAGCTATTTTGTTTATACTTTTTATGATTAAGGTGGGAGTATCAACATGCTTGCCAACCTATAACCTATTTCGCGTAGATTTATTTATGTTTTCTAGCTTTTACACAAAATTTAAATAAAATCAGTATCGATTTGATATTCTATAGGTAATAATTGACATGTCATATTTAATAAATATTAAGGAATTTCATACCTTATTTTAGGAGAATTGTATAGCGAAAAATATCGGGTAAGATTTTTTTAACATTATTATGTCATTGTTCTTTCACTATATCATTCTCCCAAAACAAACAAAACAAAAAAAAAAGTGTTAGTTTTAAAAATGTTCATTAAATAGTAGGTAATCAATATACCATTTGAAAAATTTGAGTTAGTTTAAAGTATATCATTTTTAAAACCTTATTTTAAACACCATCTGTATATTATATACAAAAATATATTTAATTCATAGTATCTTTTGACCCCTTGTCATTAATCTCACATAATGCCGAAAATACAAAAATCCTTTTAGATTGTTAATTTGATTTTTTTCCACGGATGTAAAAACTTTTTTTTTAGTTTTTAATTTATTAGTCCTACTAACCTATTAAAGGAAAATCAATAAAATTATAAACAATTTTAAAGAACACTTATGCAAACCTAAAAATAAAGGGTGTCTCATTTAAAAAAAAATAAACTTTATGTTATCATTAGTGTCCGATCGAAACAAGATTTTCAGCCGAAACCGAAACTGAATCTTCGACATTGGTCTCAGTTCCGGCCGAAACCGAATCTTCGGCCTTGGTCTCAGTTTCGGCCGAAACCGAAACTTATTTATACCTGTTAAAAGTTTTATTGTATACTGAAATCTAATTTATTTTATAGAGCTTGGGAACTCTTGCCACCTAAAAAAAAGGTAGACAGAGAAAAATTATAGGATGAGATCCCCAAAGTTAGCCGAACGGTGCGCGACAAGTCACGAACACTGACTTGTTTCGGCGCAGCCGAAGGTTCGGCTGTCACCGAAACTAGATTTTTTGGCCGAAACTAGCCGAAACCGAATCTTCGGTCGGTCTCTATGCGTACGTCATGTTACCTTATCGAAACTATAAAGATTCCCCTGCCTCGCGGCTTTATGGAAATCAAAGCCAAGAGAAAATGAACTAACCGGCTAGATTGTGGTGGGTTTTTGTCAGTTCACCGTCAAATGATTCCTTTAGCTAACAGAAAAAAACTGATGCCTTATAACCGCTCTCTTAAATTAAGTTAATACAATCCACGCCCATTATAAATAATTATACCTAAGGATAAGGAATACTCTATTAAGAAATTTGAATATTATATTCACCCTTTCTCCTTTGGGGCCAAGTGGTCCAATATTCCCAAGCAATCCTTGGGGGCCAGGATTGCCGGCAAGTCCTCTGATTCCTGGAATTCCTTGTAAGCCAGGAGTTCCCTATTAAATGCTTTTATTATTATAAAATTCTGATAAAAAAGGTATTTGAGTTAGGGTTAATATATTAATTATATACAAGAAAAATACAAAATATATAAATCTTACGTACGGTAGACTCTTGCAGCTTATTTCGTGCGCAAACGAAAGCTCACGTTGGTATGCATGGCTCACCGGTCATATTTCTAGAGATTCATTTACGATGAGCAAGCGAAGCGCAGAACCTCCTTGTTATCGGCCTGTCCTTTAGCGACATTATCTAAATATACGCCAAAACCGTTCCGTCACCATTTTTGTTGGTACGGTTTCCTTGTTTTTGTAGATTGTGGGTGTTTAAAATTTAGTGATTTTTAGTTTTTGAAATGTGTGCTTCTTTGAATTGATAACTTGTTGACTCGGTTAGAAATATAAATTTAAACAATAACTAGTACCGAAAGTTGTATAATTTTATTTTGCCCAAATAATAAAAAATATTGGGTATTTCATGTTTTCTTCTTGCATCAGTATATTACTTCAAGACTGGAGGTCTTTAGGCATTAAAATTATATACAGTGTGACCAGTAAAGTCCGCATCATATGGGATTTTTTTTTTATTAATAGCTTTATTCGAAATTTGACTTTGACATTAAGTGCTTCGATCGAGATGAAAATTAAGCAAAAAAATAGTAGTCACGTGATTCGCATTATCTGTCAAATTTTAATTTTTTCCAAAATATAACTCAAAAGTGGGGTTATTTCTGCAAGTATCGATAAAAGTTACTAGAAAAAGTTTTTTTAAATGCAGTTTCTAGCCCACATGCAAAATTTCAGCTGCATAAGATAATTTTGATTTTTTACCCATATTTTGTAAATTGCACCACTTTTGTAAAATAAGACTCAACGCAACCTACATAAAACTTCTTAATTTTGACAATGCTTTATTTCAGATACAATTTCTTTAAAGTAGCGCCATATTAAATGTGTGTTTTTCTACAAAATCAAAATTGGGCTATTAAAATTTGGTCGCTAAGGTATGTAATGCAAAGTTAATTTGTTTTTGACCCTGTATAAGGTAACTTCATAAAATAAATATTTTTGAAAACGTAGCTTGTGTCTGAAAGTAATTCACCTTAATATTAAGACAAAAAAGAACACAGTGTCATCAGTAAAGTGTGCATTAAGTGGAAAATAAACTTTAGTGGTGGGTAAAAAGTCAAAATTATCTTATGCAGCTGAAACTTTTCATGTGGGCTAGAAACTGCATTTAACAAAATATTTTTCTAATACATTTTTTCGATATTTTCAGAAATAACCCCACTTTTGAATTGGTTTTTTTGAAAAAATTAAAATTTGACGGATAATGCGAATCACGTGACTACTATTTTTTTGCTTAATTTTTATCTCAATCGAAGCAGAACTTGATGCCAAAGTCAAATTTCGAATAAAGCTATTAATAAAAAAAAATCCCATATGATGCAGACTGGTCACACTGTATTAGCATCTGATGATAATCGGCATAGAAAGGTTAGGGCAGACAGCAGGCCCTATTTTCATAGGTTGTGATTTTAACTGTACGTGAAATGTTAAAGCCCGGACCTGTCTATGTTCCCATTTGAATTATTATAAATATTCCCATAAGAATTTTGCAGTGCGCCTGCTCATGTGTACTGGGTTTTAAAATTTGCTACTTCCCTGATTATTGTTTGCTGATCTAAAGGTATATGTCTCTATGGGTTTAATTTTTTGATTAGGGAAGCAAGATTTAATAAGAAGTGACCACATATTATACACTGTGGTTGTTTAAGTGAGCAACATATGGGCATTTTTTTATTACCGATTTCGCAGAAAATTTTATTCTTGATAAAAGTTGATGCATGTTCGATAATCAAATTAGGTGCACTTGGAATGGTTGCAAGTCAAACGGCGTGTACAGGGTAGTCCAAAAAATATAAAACTTGTACAAGAATAAAGTACCCCTATTTCAGAAAATTCAGCAAAATGTTATAAAGAAAAGTTGTTTAGAATTATAAGTTATGCATAGATTCAATTTTTTTTATATTCACCATAAAGACCTTCAGAAATTAATTAAAATCAAATCCATTTCACATTTATCTTTGTTCAAATTCAAGCATATTTGTAAAATTTACTTAAATTTTTAATTTATTAAGGAATCACAAACTTCATGTTGGTTGCAACGATATTAAACACAATTTTAATATATCCTAACAATTTTTTTTAACAAGATAAAACATTAGGAATGATAATATGCTAATTAAAAAACTATCATTTAAAGTTCAAAATTTTTATTTTAAATATTTATTAAAAAACTTTTTTCTTGTACCAGTTTTATATTTTTTGGCCTACCCTGTATGAATATGATTATCGAACATGCACTAACTTTAATCAAGATTAAAATTTTCTGAGAAGTAGTAGATTGTAAATTGTGTTACTTAAGAAAAAAATATTATAATCAAAAGCTTTGTTGCCATGCTTATCGAGAACATTATAAAAATATTTTCAAATAAATATTTTTTAGAAAAATTGACGCAGCCGACGTAAAATTTTGAATCTAGGTACGTACCTCTGCTAAAAACGTCGTTTAAGGCGAGGTAAGTTTAAAACTATCGATATTGACACTTGACAAACGATACTTCGGACGAGGTATTTAAGTTTTAAAAGACTCTATGCTACTAACTGCGTCTACTAAATTTTCTATTAAATTTAATTTTTTTTTAATATAATATGTTAACCTACTCTTCGCCCTGAAAGTCCTCTCGGTCCCCTCTCTCCAGCTAGACCAGGAAAACCCATTACTCCTTTTACACCTCTTGGCCCTGGATAACCCTATAAGGGTTAGCAGTACAAAGTAGATATTAGTAAAAAAGCAAAGCCTTTATAAAATGCGTTTGGTTATTTATAAAAGCATAAAAGATTGACGTATTTTTGTTGTGGGTGGCTGCCTTCTCTGCTTCCTCCGTAACCATGAAATTATTTCTCTAAGTCATCCAAATGCTTGCCAAATGATATTAAAACCTAAGACTTAGCTTAAAGAAAAATGTTTTGTCCTACTGATCTTTAGTACTTTGCAATTTATTAAGCACTAATAGCCCGGTCAATCTAGACAATCGAAGGTACATTAATTAACAACAAGCTGAAAATCAGTATAATTGTTCAAAATATTATTATAAATATAATTTATAAGTTCCCCATCATTTCCGTGTTTGGAAAAAATTTTACTCAAGGTCAAAGGTCAAAAAAATGAGTTTTTCGCGATTTTCAGCAAAACGGTAAGTTTTATCATAAAAATACCCCAGACAAAAATTGTAGAGCATAAAATTATCTTAAAAAAAAATGTATCAATACTTTTTTCCTACGAGCCACCGTTTCTGAGATATAACGATTCAAAAAGTTTTAAAAGTTGTTATCGTCAAAATGGAAAAATGCGTCTTTACCCGGTTGGAATGGTTTTATTGAACGTTTAACAAATAACCATATTATTATGAATTATTGTAAACTAGCGTGTACCCGGCATGTGTTGCAACCCGCTGGTATAAATACAAACCCGAACAAACCCGATATATTAGTACCCAGCATGCCACTTTCTGAAATTCCACCCGTGCGAAGCCAGGGCGGGTCGCTAATTATAGATAAAAACCTTCCTCTTGAATCACTCTATCTATTAAAAAAAACCGCTTCAAAATCCGTTGCGTAGTTTTAAAGATTTAAGCACATAAGACAGGATAGCGACTTTGTTTTATACTATGTTAAGAAAGATCTCAAATTTAATTTTTACCATTTATTCACCAACCAGCCAGTAACTATAATACTATCTATACGACTTTACTTTGTGCATTAGAGAATGCAAAACGGTATGACCACACTGTATGCATCGTGACTTTCGACCAGCCCCTGTATGCTAAAGCTCGAGAAATGGTATCAGCATCAGCCACACCTGAGGGCTCTGAAGTATCAAAAATTATCATCAGACTCGGAGGATTTTATCTACTGATGTCTTTTCTGGGAGCAATTGGTCATATTATGCAAGGAAGCGGCATGACAGAAGTACTCGCAGAGATCTATGCGGTAAAATCATTAGAAAAAATAACGTGCATAATATTATGACGATAACAACTTTTACAACTTTTTGAATCGTTATATCTCAGAACCGGTGGCTCGTAGGAAAAAAAGTATTGATACATATTTTATATATAATTTTATGCTTTACAATTTTTGTCTGGGCTATTTTTATGATAAAACGTACCGTTTTGCTGAAAATCGCGAAAAACTAATTTTTCCTACGAGCGTGCGCAAAGTAGTACTTTGCGCACGCATTTTTGTGTGCAAAGTTACACTTTTCCGCACTAGTGCGGATAAGACTTTTATCCGCACTGGGTGCGGAAAAGTAAAACTAGCCACCCACTGAATGAGCTTACTGGATCGGCTATCACTTTGCAGAATGTGAGTAATTGCTCTTTTGTTATAAATGTTATAAACAAATAATTTAGTTTCCTATTATTTTTTTTATTGTTATGTAATTTTTTAATTTTCTATTATTTTTTTTTGTTATGTAATTTTTAGTTGTAAGTATATTATAGTTCTTTCTTTAAAGTCGAATTAAAAATTATTAAATAAATTATCATATTTTTATTTTTGTTGTTATCTGATATGAAGCTCGTAGGAAAAATGTTGTTCCTAACAAGTGCGCAAAGTGCTTTTCCGCACGCAAGAACTTATCCGAACTCCGCTTCGCGTCGTTCGTCCAACTGTACTTGCGTGCGGAAAAGTATCACTTTGCGCACTTGTTAGGAAAATAACTATTTTTGACCTTTGACCTTGAGTAAAATTTTTTCCAAATACGGGAATGATGGGGAACTTATACATTTTATTTATAATTATATTTTGAACATTTTAACTGATTTTCAGCTTGTTGGTAATTTATGTACCTTCAGTATGATTTTTTTGGTCTAGATTGACCGGACTATAATGCTGGGTTGCAATTTAAATAATTAGCTAAACAGACTACTTTGATTGTAATATCAATTGAAATGACGGAATGATTTACTCACAATCAATATTGTGGTTAGTAAACGAAGGATTTTACTCTACTTTGATAAAAGGAAAACATTCCTTACCTTATCATTTATTTTGAAGAAGTAGTCCATGCTTAAAATAGAGTTAAAAGTATGGGAAATAAAGAAAAAACTAAAAATCTTCCTCCACATAATTTAATAGAATAAAATTTATCAAGGGTCTCTACATGTTTCGAACGTAGAAACGTTCATCATCAGGAGACGGAAAATATATTTAGTGCTGATGGTTTTAGCACCTTAATCGAGCTTTTATGGAATTAAAAAATCATGTGTAAAAGAGACATATAATATGGAGAAATTGATAAAAGTTAAAACATACGGAGTATGTGAGAAGTCAGTAAATGGGGTCTAAACCAAACAAATAAAACGGGGAAGAAGAAAAAACCTTTCTAAAAAGAAGGTGTCGAAGATTATTTAAATTTTTTATAAAACATTTTTAAGTATTAAAAGACATTGTGAGGATAAAATTAGTCGTAATTAATAAGGTATCACAATAAAATTACATTCAGCAAAAGTGTTTTGTGGGGTACTAAGGTTTAAAGCTCAACCGCAAGAGGTTAATTTAAAATCAATAAAATTAATTAAAATGTGCAACTTTTCTTTCTTTCTTTTTCTTCTTCCCCATTTTATTTGGTTGGTTTAGACCCCATTTACTGACTTCTAACATACTCAGTATGTTTTAACTTTTATCAATTTCTCCATATTATGTTTCTTTTACACATGATTTTTTAACTCTATAAAAGCTCCATTATGGTTCTTCACCATTTTCTCTTCTGCTAAAACCATCAACACTTAATATATTTTCTGTCTCCTGATGATGAACGTTTCCACGTTCGAAACATGTAGAGACCCTTGAAGAATTTTATTCTATTAAATTTTGTGGAGGAAGACTTTTAGTTTTTTCTTTCTTTCCCATTTATCATTTATGCTACGGGCTTAGCGCTGCCTAGCGGGTCTCTATGACTGTAGACACTGTAGTTATGACGTGTGTCACTAACGTCCATCCTAGGGCACATTTGTCTTATTCATTTCAGATCCAATAAGTGTGTAAAAGTGTCGAAAGACACTAACACAAGAAAAACAAGAAAACAACAGTATGACGTGTGTCTTTTCAGGTGATTTCCTCTAAATATTTTACTTATTTTTATGAGTTTGTTAGAGGTGCTGGTATGGTTTAAAAGTGTCCCACATCGATACTAGATGAAGCTTAGCGCTTCATCCTCTTGACGGTGTCCCTGTATACTAGTTCAATCAGAATTTTGAGTTTCCTTTCTTTCGCCGAATCCCAGCCTCACTGATGAGCTATGACGAAATGAAGGAAAAAAATTCTTCTGATTTATGTCATAGTCAAAGTAGCCTGATTAGTTAATTATTTATTTAAATCTGTCTGCAAACCTGACATTAAAATCGTATTTAACAAATGTGTTAAATTTACTGCGGGATTTGTAACCTTGAAAGTAGAAACTTTTTATGCCAGTTGCCAGTTGTGTCTTTGCTTTTTTCGTTTTGTGTGTTTTTAAAATAATATTAATTTCTGTAATTTTTGTCATTTAATTTAACAAAATTATATACTATTGGGTATCCGAAAACTAGAGGTCAATCCCTTAACCACACTGAGAAAATTATTTAGCTATGATGGCTTTATATAAAGCAACTATGCCTAAATATTAGAGTAAATATAGCGCCAGCCCTAACGTCGTGTTGTGACTGCCAAATATATTAAGCAGGGTCTATTTAGTAATCATTACTACATATTTTAGTAACAATGTGATCCATGAAAACCTGCTCTTACTAGAAAATTTGGCTGCTTTAGCAAAATTGAATACTAGTAAGGAACACATATTGAATAGTCCTAGCCAGTTTATTAAGTAACTGTTGCATGATCGTGTAATATCAATATACTCGTGTGGTAATTATTGTATTGTCGTTTAGTAAAGGAGCATACTTGTTTAGTAATCACAGCATGATTGTTTAGTAATCACAGCATAATTGTTTATTTATCGCAGCATGATTGTTTAGTAATCACTGCTTCTTTGTTTAGCAAGTAGTTATACAGGGCGTTCCATAAATATGTGCTGTTCAAACGAAAGTATTATATACCTACGGTACAGTGGCGTAGCGTGGTTGAAGGGGCGGAGGGGGCAAAAGGTAAGGGCGTGGTAATGGTTTTTATGGGGGGGGGGGGGGGGGGGGTAAAAGAGGTTGCGGCGCCAAAAGAAATAGCGCGAAAAATTTTTGGGTGCCACGCCCTTTTTTCAATGATGTCTGATTTTCAAGTATAATATAGGAAAAATATAAAATACGCAAGATCCTTAAGAAAATCACAAAAAAATTGATCAAGTAAAAAAGTAAAAGTGTTTCGTTTTTATGGCTCAGTATGGGTCCGGGGGGGGGGGGTAATTACCACCTTATCTACGCCCTTGTTCAAAGAGCGCCTCACTGCTAATGTATAATTTCGTTTATTTAGTAAATTTTGGCAAGAGAAATAAAGTTTTTGTTTCGTCATTTCTAAAATGGCCACATGAAAACAAAATATGAACCAGCAAGGGGAATTTTGTTAAAACTCTGAGGTATATATATTCTCATTGGCGACAATAACACACTTTTAAAAAGATAAAATTTAGTCTCTAGTAAATTAGAGATTTCAAGCAATTTTTAATTGCTAAAGCAAAATAACTGAAAGAATACAAATTATTGGTCGTGGCAAAATATTTTTATTATAAATTAAATTAAGTAGTGAAAATAAAATAGAATCTCGAAATAGATAACAGGATTATTTTATTTATTTCTATACTCTAAAAGTTATAAACAAATTACAACCTAATTAAAACCTGGTACTGGGAAGGGGGCGCCGTTTAGGAAAGGACTCAAAGGGCGGGGGGGGCGATCGCCCCCCCTGGCCCCCTGCACGCTACGCCACTGCTACGGTAAGTTTTTTTAAACGCGGGCCATAAGGATTTACATAATTAATTTTGCACCCCCTGTTAACTTGTATTGTAATAAAAAGTTAAAAAAAAAGTTGGTGTGCATGTTTTAAACTGAGGACATTTTATACTTAACGTTAACATGTTTTTAGCGACAAACTTCAATGAAATTCAAGAAATTATTCAGATTTTTATTCTAATAAATTGTATTTATTACAAAAAAGACATATATTATTTAAAACTGATTAAAGTTTATAGCTAAAAAAAATTTACTCTTAAATTATGCCCCGATCTAATTTTTTTTTCTAATTTTTTAATAGAACAAAAGTTAACAGGAGGTACAAAATCACATAAAAAAACAACGAATACTTTAGGTAGGTACAGCACAGGTATACAGAACTGAAAAATAATGCGCGTAATGCGTATCGCATCACACAACTATCTCGCGGAAGATACGATTACAGATTGGACTTTTGATTTTCCTGATGTCCGAGTGGCAGAGTAAGCGCTTTCTTATTGGCTGACGCAGGGCCGTATCTGAGGGGGGGTTTTAGGGGTTCAAACCCCCCCCGAAAACAATAAAATCCTTATATGTTTGTATGTGTGTATGTTTAAATGTATGTTTAAAGTATAACTAGTATTTTTTGCCACTGGTCTAACCCCCCCCAAAATTTTGGTTCAGATACGGCCCTGGGCTGACGTTCAACCGAATTTACCCTTTCCTACATCCAAATAACGAATCTTAATAAACCGTTTTGCTCTAGTAGAACCGCGATCGAGCTATCCTGGCTTTTCTATTAGGCAAAAGTGCATTAGGGTTACGATTAACAATTCTAACGCTAGGATCGCTAATGCAGATAGCAATAATTACTTAACCGTTTAAGTTTATTTCTTTATAAAATTATTTAGCTGGTATAGACATAATAATATAGCAACAGTTAACAAATATGTTGTAATAACAGCACTATAAGATTTCTAAAACCTAGCAAAATATATACTGCAACGACTACAAGATCATCATGTCACCTTTAAACAATATTTTAACTAATATAGCGGTTTATTTAGTAACAGCTGCTAAATTTGTCCAGCCCGATAACTTAGAAAACTTCATTTTCTCAGTGCATTATATTCCTTGGGCAAAAATAATATGCCTTTTATAATGCCATTTTTCATTTTTTACCCTCTTGTTCGATATCCAAGGGCGTCAAAGTTTGAAATTAAAAAACATTTTTTTTTTTTTAATAATTCAAGTATTTAATAAGGTATTAATATCAAATTTGATGCGTTGCTTCAGCATAAAGTGTCACATCTTTTGAGAAAAAACAAAACAAAAACAATTGTCAAACCGCGCTTACGGGGACGGAATCGTTTGCCATATTGTCGTTAATTTAGTGATACCATTAGTTTATAATAAATATCACATTTATCAGACCAATACATCCGCTGCTATGTATTACCCTTTTTTTTTATTTTTATATTAGTATATTTCGAGACGACTACATTCTCAGTTTAGTGGTTGAGTTGAAGTAGCCCTGTTGGCTACACTTCGCCACTCTGAGTTTAGTCCATTTATTTTTTCTTTCAGCTATATGTACATATTAATTTCTGCTAATAAAAGTCTCTATTATTATTACAATATTCAAAATATGATGACTGGCGAACTGGCGAAATATAGTTTTTCAGGTGATCATTTATTTTTCATTATTATAAAAATTACGATAAAATGATGCTTTTTGGAGATAATAATTTAAACAGTATGGGTCCTTAACAGATGCTAATGCGGTTGAATTTTCAAATGCTAAATAAAGTCAGCCGTTTTGCATTACCATGGATACAAGATACCGTGCGAGCAAAAATTATTTGCATCAATGATATGGGGATGATATATCTAACCAAATCTAGGTAAAAATTTTGTCAAATTCATATTATGACATGATATGCCAAACTAATGAGTTATAAAATAAGTAGACAAATTTGTTTTTGTTGTTCACAAAATTAACAAAGTAAGAATATACAGAAAGAAAAAGAAAAATAATTACATAAATTGCTGAAATTGGCCACCGCCATGCTCCCAGCATAAATTTACACGTCTTTTCATATTTTCAAAAGTGTTGACCAGCATCTCTGGAGAAATGTTACCACATTCTTGGATAATCCTTTTTTGTAATTGTTCTAAATTTGCAACTGGATGTAACAGATGGTCTTCCTGCTCCTTTTTTGTGTTGTATAGAACCTGTTTCCCTAAACACAGCCACGGTTCTTGTCAGGCAATGATAAAAATCCCCAACAATAAAAGCAACGTTAGGAAAATGTTCGTGGAAATCGTCCATGCACAAACCCGGATTGTATTGCCACTCACCATTTACTCCAACCGCGTTTCGAAAATACGCTTCAACCATGAATGTTTTGTGCTATTCCGTAAAGCCCATTGTGTGAATTGTTTCAGAAATTGGAAGAAATAGCGATGATCAAATTACTTGTAACGACTGTCAAAGATGACGGAATAACTGATTGATTGTTAATTTAGGTAGTTACTGACACCCAACAGGTATTAACGGCTAAGCATTGCGTCCTTAGATGCAAGGCCCTCTTTGCTGCAAATAATTTTTGCTCGCACGGTAATAATTACGATATCGATAGCAAAAAATTAGCCAAAAATATTATAAAGACAGTGGCGTAAAGATAAAAACCTGTATATATAGTACTAAACCAGTTAAATAAATGTAATTTATTGCCCTACTAAGAATTTACTATTGAATCTTCTTCACATAACAGTAAGACGCCACCGTTATCATATGTTGTTAAGACAATAATACTATACAATTGCCTAATAAATAAAATTGAAGCATAGTAACAAAAGCGGGGGAGCACAGTCTAGTTGAAACCAAATACAGGGTGTTTTATTAAGGTCGAAGAGCGGCCATATCTCGGGAACTACTAGGCATAGAAACTCAGGAAAAGAAAAATGATAATTAAAGTGGCCATAAGAAAATTCTGGAAATAATTTTCAAGTTCCGCATTTTGCCGCAAGAGGGCGTAATTGAAAAGTAAATTTTTAAATTTTACATAACTCCGAAAATTCCACATTAAGGTGGGAGTATCAACATGCGTGCCAACCTATAACCTATTTCGCGTAGATTTATTTATGTTTTCTAGCTTTTATACAAAATTTAAAGAAAATCAGTATCGACTTGATATTCTATCGGTAATAATTGACATATTTAATAAATATCAAGGCATTTCATAATTTATTTTAGGAGAATTGTATAGCGAAAAATATCGGGTAAGATTTTTTTAAACATTATTATGTCATTGTCACTCATTGTTCTTTCACTATACAATTCTCCCAAAATTAGCAATGAAATAAATTGATATTTTTGTAATATATCAGATACTACCTAAATAATGTACCGACGATATTGATTTTCTTTAAATGTTAGTTATTAAAATAATAAACTCAAAAAATCAACGCGAAATAGGTTATAGGTTGGCAATAGATTGAATGACGTTGAGAATTCAACCTTAAGGTATATGTTTGATAACACCATTTTAAAGCTTGGACAATAATGCATCATTTTGGTCTTATGCTCATTGGCGTACCGACTTTAATAAGAGTGGGGGAAGCTGTTGAAAGTGTAATAATTTAAATCGCTGTAACTTATAAACGACTTATCCGATTTTAGCAAACTAAAGACTGTTTGGAAGAGAAATATATGCACTTTGACCAATCGTATTTAGTTGTTCATAATAGTTCTCAAAAAAAATGCTAGAGGGCGCAATTTGCAATAACAATACATTTTTTGATTTTCCTCCGAAAAAATAAATCATACGCTATAATTATGATACCATAATCGAGATGGAGATGAAATTTGCTAAAAAAAATATTAAAACCGCAGCTCGATATCTCCGTTCGTTTCAGAGTTATTGCCAAAACAATAATTCTTAAGACAAATTGCGCCCTCTAGCAATTTTATTAGAAACTATCTTGTACATTGGATACGACAATTAAAGGTACTTACCTTTCTCTTCCAAACAAGCTTAAATTTAGTAAAATTGGTTAAGTCGTTCAGAAGTTACAGCGATTTTAATGTTTACAGTTTCACTTGATAAGAGTGGGAGAAGCTATTGAAAGTTTAAACATTAAAATCGCTGTAACTTCTAAACGACTTATCCGATTTCACTCAATTTAAGCTTGTTTGGAAGAGAAAGGTAAGTACCTTTAATTGTCGTATCCAATGTACAAGATAGTTTCTAATAAAATTGCTAGAGGGCGCAATTTGTCTTAAAAATTATTGTTTTGGCAATAACTCTGAAACGAACGAAGATATCGAGCTGCGGTTTTAATATTTATTCTAGCAAATTTCATCTCCTTCTCGATTATGGTATCATAATTATACCGTATGGTTTATTTTTTCGGAGGAAAATCAAAAAATGTATTGTTATTGCAAATTGCGCCCTCTAGCATTTTTTTTGAGAACTATTATGGACAACTAAATACGATTGGTCAAAGTGCATACATTTCTCTTCCAAACAGTCTTTAGTTTGCTAAAATCGGATAAGTCGTTTATAAGTTACAGCGATTTAAATGATTACACTTTCAACAGCTTCCCCCACTCTTATTAAAGTCGGTACGCCAATGAGCATAAGACCAAAATGATGCATAATTGTCCAAGCTTTAAAATGGTGTTATCAAACATATACCTTAATGTGGAATTTTCGGAGTTATGTAAACTTTAAAAATTTATCTTTCAATTACGCCCTCTTGCGGCAAAATGCGGAACTTGAAAATTATTTCCAGAATTTTCTCATGGCCACTTTAATTATCATTTTTCTTTTCCTGAGTTTCTATACCCAGTAGTTTCCGAGATATGGCCGCTCTTCGACCTTAATGAAACACCCTGTATATTGTCTTACCACTAGAGGCAAATCCTCAAGTAAATCGGGCAGCGTGTTTTAAAGAAATAGTATAAATGAATGACCAGTCAAAATTTCCTGGTAAAATTACAAGACCTAAAAGGAAATGATCTACGGCACCTGCCCACACATTGAGTTTAAAATTTCCTTGATGATGCGTCTCTACTATGGCATGAAGATTTTCTTCTGCCCATATGTGTGTGTTGTGAATATTTGTTATCCAGTTTCTCGTAAATTTAGCTTCATCAGTAAACAAAATGTGTCGAATTGTGAATGTGAATGTGATGAAACGTACATCCCCCCATTTCACATAACCGTCTACAATATAAAAGTCTTGCTTTGCAGTCTTGAGGCAAAAGAGTACTTTTAAATACGGCACGGATAAAGCTGCTGACTTCGTAAAATATGGTGTACCTCAGTTTTCTCGATGTTTTCGCTCTGCCTAGTCAAAACCCTGTTTGGTGTTTCCTCGACAATAATTTTTAAAATATCCTTCTCTTGTCCAGGTCAAATTTCACGACGTCTGTCTCAATTACCTATCCATTCTTCGCCAAAATGTCCACTCTGTCTAAGGCGATTAACTAAGTTAGAAAAATATCTCCTTTTTGGTTGAAGTCGATTTGGAATATTTTCTGTATAGCGCCTAGCGGACAAACTAGCGGTTTAGTTACATTTTCTTATTCGATTAATGGAAATCAGTTTTTACCAATACCGATAAATACATATATTTAAATCTTACCCATCATTAAAATCATATCTGTCATTTAAGACAAAGGTAATAAAAGTTCTGGTCTACGATCCATATTTTTTTCTTTTTTTACCTGAAAGAACACTTCTTAATAAAAGAAACTTTTAAATCTTAAAACACACTCAAAGAAACAATATTTAATTTTACAGTAAAAAAATAATGATGCCATGGCATTGGCACAACGGCTAACTTTATTTAGCATTTCAAAATTCTGAGATTACCGTAAGCCGCGTTGGCGGCAGTTAGGGACCCATACTTTTCAAATTATCTCCAAAACGCATCATTTTATCGCAATTTTATAAAAGATAAAAAATAATAAAATACAAATGATAACCTGAAAAAATATAGGTCGGAAGTCACTGGCGCACGTACTAAATAGGAGGGTCAACGGGTACTGGTACTTTCTCAAAATATGTAACTCTTTATGCTCTAGCAATGTATCAAATTTAAAGTTAAGGTTGAATTCTCAACGTCGTTCAATTTATTGCCAACCTATAACCTATTTCGCTTTATTTTTTCAAGTTTATTATTTTTTAAACTAACAATTGAATAAAATCAGTATCGTCGGCACATTACTTAGAGGTAATATCTGATATATTACAAAAATATCAATTTATTTCATTGCTAATTTTGGGAGAATTGTATAGTGAAAGAACAATGAGTGACAATGACATAATAATGTTAAAAAAAATCTTACCCGATATTTTTCGCTATACAATTCTCCTAAAATAAGTTATGAAATTCAATGATATTTATTAAATACTAGCGTGTACCCGGCATGCGTTGCACTGCCCGGCATTCGCCCCGGTACACCTACCGGTATACGCCCTGGTATACGTCTTGGTATTGTCGCTTTCTCTGAGATGCCATAATAAGGCGAGTTCACCATCACGTCAAGTAATACTTTACAGATTTATAGATGCAAACCCGAACAAACCCGAATTATTCTATATATTAGTACCCGACATGCGTTGTTACAATGCCACTTCTTTTAATGCTGAAACCTTCCTCGGCCTGCACACAACAACTCACCAAGGTTTCATCGCAATCGGATGAATGGTATAGGAACGCATACGGGACATACAGACAGACAAACATTCATTTTTATGTATACACGACACTGTTCGGGTGTGTGTCATTTTTTCTACAACCTAGGATCGTTGTACACTTGTGACAATACTATTATACCGAATCATTTGGGCACGGCACTGTTTGGGTATGTGTCACAATATAGTATAGTTTTTTCATAACCCAAGATAGTTTATCAATTATGTATAGTTTTTTCATAACCCAAGATCGTCTTATCAAATATGTATAATTTTTTCACAACCAAAGATTGCTTTAAAACATTGTGTAATTTTTTCACAAATCCATTTCGTTTTTCTGGTATCCTTGATTGTCGCTTAAGAAAACGAAATTAAAGAAATTTTCAGTACCTAAATAACGAAATTTTATACCAGAGCTGTCAAATTTTGACAGGTATGTGTCAAATTTTTTTCCATTTTTTTATTGTCAAGTATCGTAGCTGCAAGAATGCGATATCTAAAGTAAGAAAAAAAAAGTTATACTTGAACTGTCAAATTTTGACAGGTAGGTGTCAAATTTTTTTCATGTTTTCCTTTCCTAGATCATAGCTGCAAGATTGCGAGGTTAAAAATTTAAATAATAAGACTTTAAATCACTGCTGTCACATTTTGACAGGTCTAATATGTCAATTTTTTTTGCATTTCTTTTTTGTCCAAGATCGTAGCTGCAAGAATCCGATATCAAAATTATGAAAAAAAAAAAATTTATACTTGATCTGTCAAGTTTTGACAGGTAAGTGTCAAATTTTTTTAAATTTTTTTCTTGTCCAGGATGGTAGCTACAATAATGCCAAATGAAATATTTCAATTAAAAGAAGTTGAAATCACTCCTGTCAAATTTTGACAGCTGTCAATGTCAAATTTGTAACGGCAAATTTTCTCCCAGGTTAGCACCGGTACTTAATTTATTCCGAAATCAAAAATTTGTTATCTCTTCAAATAAGAAAGTTACACGTGATTTTATGTGACAGCTGTCAAATTTTGACGGATTGACATACACTTTTTTTAAACTTTTTTTCATGTTAAAAATAAAAGAAAATATACGTGTTTTTTTGTTTTTCTCTAAAATTAATTCCAGACCCAGCTATATATATAATATATTAGTACCCGGCATGCGTTGCTAAAATGCCACTTTGTTATGCCATAATTTTCCTCGGCCTGCATACAACAACTCACCAAATTTTCATCGTAATCGGATAAATGGTATAGGAACGCATACCGGACATACAGACAGACAAACATTCATTTTTATATATATAAATGTCAATTATTACCTATAGAATATGAAGTCTATACTGATTTTCTTTAAATTATGTATAAAAGCTAGAAAACATAAATAAATCTACGCGAAATAGGTTATAGGTTGGCAAACATGTTGATACTCCCACCTTAATATTTTATTAAATACTAGAATCATTAAAAAAAAAATCAGTTTTTAATTTCAAAAAAAAATATTGGCATTATAAAAGTCATAATATTTTTGCTCAAGTAATATATGGTTAACGGATTGACCTCCTTTTTCCGCATATCCTATATACAGCGTGTACATGGATTTGCTTGCCAAATGGAAAACTTCTTTATTATCAATTTTTCGAAAAAAAGTTATTCTTTATAAAAAGTTTTGCTTTCGAAATTATTAAGATTGGCATAAGAATTTCTTTTTAATGTTGTACATGATGTCTCAAAAAACGAAAAACTTTAATTCTAAATGTGAAAAAACTTTACCTATACCAATTATTATTAATTAACCGACAAATTGGAAAGCGCGAAAAGCGCATTAAATCGTCAATTAATTTGTAGTATAAGAGTGCAATGATAAAGTTTTTTTTGAATAGTTACGTAACTTTTTGATAAAAATTATTAGGTGTATGATGAACAACGGGGGGGGGGGGGGGGGTACGCATTTGCGTATCGTAATAGTAATAAAGCTATTTCGATACGCGTTTTTTCTTTATTTGATGTTGGTAACATTTAAATGTTTTATTTCATTGACTTACGCGGTTTTTGTGATTTACGAGAAAACCCATTTTTCGCAGAGGAAAAATAGCTTGGATAACCTACTTTTTTTTATTCTGTGTGGATAACAGTCATGTATGTTGGTTGCATAAATCTATAAATCAATCTTTTGTAGATGCTTCAAGCTATCATTTTCTGCCAAATCCTATCCAAAATTCAATCTACTAACCTTCCAATGTCGATTTTAACTTCAACTTAATTTGAATTTTCCATCTTCTCTATACTAAATTGCAATGCCGTGACGTAAAATCACGTCTTTTGAAATTCGAAAAAAAGTAGCAAAATCGCCCGAATTTCCGAACGCTCTGTATATGTACCGAATGTACAAGGATCACACAACGTATTCCGTCCAATTTCAAATCTCATATCGCTAAAATAACTTTAGAATCTCGTGGTGAAAATGGGTCAATAAATCAAAAAACGACAGTTCGCAAAATAATTTTTGTTGTCCAGAGGCTACTATGATAAACAATAGTATTACCAACATAAAATTTAGACATACAAATTTACAAAATTTGAAGCATTAATTTTCTTTTTAAATATGTGTTTTTTATTGAAAAAACTACAAATTAGAAAAAATAGTATAACGTACGTGTTATATAAAGCAGTTTTAAGCACTTGTCCCGTTATAAAACTCGCCGCAAGCGGCTCGTTTTTTAATATACTATTATATGATTGTTTAATAAATTTTCAATTAGCTTGTAAATTATCTAAATATTTTAATCACTCTTTATACTAAATTAACCTGCAAATAGTACATTTATGACTTAATAATAAATATTGCGATGGTATTTATCCATATTGTTTATCAAAAATGTTAAATAACTATTCAAAAAAAAAAACATTATCATTGCCCTGTATACTACAAATTAGTTAACGATTTAATGCGCTTTTCGCGCTTTTAAATTTGCCGGTTAATAAATATTGGTATAAAGTTTTTTCACATTTAGAATTAAAGTTTTTCGTTTTTGAGACACCATGTACAACAATAAAAAGAAATTCTTATGCCAATCTAAATAATTTCAAAAGCAAAACTTTTTATAAAGAATAACTTTTTTTCGAAAAATTGATAATAAAGAAGTTTTCCATTTGGCAAGCAAATCCACGCACATGCTGTATACAGGGTGTTCCTAAATATCATGTAAATACGAAAAGGGGTAATTCTTTGGCTTATTTAATGTCAAAAACTAATATAAAGATAGGTCCGCAATCGCTTTGTTGCCTATCTACAGGGTGTTGAAATTTCAAGATTTTTTTAGTTTTTTCTTTATACCTCTTGTAGTTTTTGAGATATTTAGCTCTAATTTGGAATATAGGTTACGCTATAAGCCTTACATCATTGGGTATACCAAATGGTGTTAAGAATCTACAGGGAGATATTTTTTCAGGGATCATGCCCCCTTTTCTTCCCATGCACTTTTTTTCGGTGCGCCGCTGGTGGATTCTAAAATACCAAATGCATTTTTGTTTTGTTCTAAAGCATTTTAATTTCTTGTAGTTTTTTCGTATTTACCACCGTTATCGAGAAAAAAGAAATAAAAGGTTTTCTGTGTTTCGCTAAATGAAATTAAAATTTTTGAAATAATTGGTCTAGTATGCCTATATGCCTACTATTTAAATGAAGTGTATGAGAACAACTGGATAGGTCGGGGTTGGCCTCAGGCATGGTCCCCTAGGTCCCCTGACTTAAATAGTCTAAATTTTTTTTCTATGGAGGCACCTCAAAACTCTAGTGTATACAACACCAGTGAATACCATTGATGATTTACGAAATAGAATATTAGATGGATTTGAAACCATAGAAAAACACTCCGGAGGTATTTGAAGAAGTACGGGCATCAATGAGAAGAAGAGCGGGCGCATGCATAAGAGTAGGCGGAGGTCACTTTTAACAATTTTTATAACGTAGTTTCCTTGTTATTGTTGTTATTTGATATTTTTGTATTGTAATAAATCATTGCTACAAAAACCGCGCCATCCTTGTTTTAATTTTTAACAGTTGGTGGCGAATAAAATGTCAAAATAAATATAAACAAAAGGTTATCTAAATCAAGCCAGAGCTTATACATATAATATGCTATTTAAAAAATTTTAATTTCTTCTAGCTAAACACAGAAAACCTTTTTTTTTCTCGATAACGGTGGTAAATACGAAAAAACTACAAGATATTAAAATGCTTTAGAACAAAACAGAAAATGCATTTTGTATTTTAGAATCGACCAGCGGCGCACCGAAAAAAAGTTCATGGGGAGAAAAGGGGGCATGACCCCTGAAAAAATATCTCCCTGTAGATTCTTAAAACCATTTGGCAAGCCCAATGATGTAAGTCCTACAGAGTAACCTATATTCCAAATTAGAGCTAAATATCTCAAAAACTACAAGAGCTATAAATAAAAAACTAAAAAAATCTTGAAATTTCAACACCCTGTAGATCGGCAACGAAGCGTTTGCGGACCTATGTTTATATGAATTTTTAGTCATTAAATTAGCCAAAGAATTACCCCTTTTCGTATTTACATGAAATTTAGGAACACCCTGTATACAATTTTCTTCTTAACCCTAAACAAATTAATTAATTAAACAAATTCCTAAAATAAACTGTAGAAACTTTATGGGATTAAAAACCTTTCATTGGTCATATCCAACGGACACAATATGACGTCTAAAAGTTTTACTTTCCAAAGCTATAAAAGCCACATTTCGTGTACCGGGTGAACAACTAAGAATGGTCGTCGGCTATATCTCAGAACCTGGAAGTCATAGAGCTTTTAAGTAAAATATTTTTTAGTAAAAGTGCCCAAAAGAAAATGTTGGAAATTGTTTTCGAGTTTGAAAAACGTCCGCAAGAGGGCGTCACAGTCATGACCACTGCAAATATTACGATTTTCTCCGTGTTTTGACTAAATAAGAGGTACCGAAAACATATTTGTTTTAATGCTTAGATATTTCTTTATAAATTTTATAATTCACAAATTTCTCTATCTAGTGAAATAAAGTGGTGGGGGAATTCAAATGTTTTTTTACATAAACTACGATCACTCCCATTTGGCATAACCGATTGTAACTAACTTGGTCTCATTTAAGAGAGGAGAATTTTATTTACAAATTGTGCCTTTTTTATTATATCCTTTTTTTTTTTTTTTTTTTTTTTTTTTTTTTTTTTTTTTTACGTCCTTATCCTTAAACTTTATCTTCCGCTAGATGGCGTTAACTGAAATATAAGCGAATATTAGGCTTTTTCGCGACAAAGTTAAATACAATGATATGTCTGTTTTAACATGATCAGATAGAGAATTAAACTCTTAACATTTTCGTTAAAACCTCATATTCGTATCTTTTATAGAATCGGAGTTATTGACTAAAATAGACTAATATATCGAATTTTTTCGTTTTAGGGGCCTTCCTTTTAGTTTATATATTGGATGCTTTTCGCACACATTAATTATATAAATAAACAGACAGTTACAAAAAGTGTTAACTAAAACAATAAAAAATATTATTGAAAACTTCTACCTATATTTTTACAATTTATAATAAATTATTTATACTGCAATTAACTTCTTTAAAATCGAACGCTAAATATTGGGAGAAAATGTATTAATGACGGCCCAAATGTTCAAAATCATTATTAATGCAAGCCTGCAACCTCTCCTGCGTGTATAAAACAGCAGTTTCAATTTCCGCAACTGATATATTTCCTAACGCCGCTGTAATTTTCTCAATCATATTTTCTCTGCTTGTAGGCCGATTGGAAAAACAATGTCCTTAACCCTCCCCCACAAATAAAAATCTAGGACGGTGAGGTCTGATGACCTAGTTGGCCAGGGAAATAAACTTCCCCGTCCAATCCACCTGCCGGGATATGCCCGATCTAAGAACTCCCTTACGTTTACAAAAAAATGAGCCGGACACCCATCGTGCTGAAAAAACATGTCACTGCGAACATCCAAAGCAACATCTGTTAAAAGAAGCGGCAGCTCATTTACTTAAAAATTTAAATAAACCACTCCAGTGAGAGTTTGGTCAAAGAAAACGGGTCCGATGATTTTACCGCCCAGAATGCCGCACAGTCGTAGATTTTTATTTATTTGTGGGGGAGGGTTAAGGACATTGTTTTTTTCCAACTGGCCTACAAGCAGAGAAAATATGATTGAGAAAATTACAGCGGCGTTAGGAAATATATCCGTTGCGGAAATTGAAACTGCGGTTTTATAAACACGCAGGAGAGGTTGCAGGTTTGCATTAATAATGATATTGAACATTTGGGCCGTCAATAATATATTTTCTCCCAATATTTAGTGTGCGATTTTAAAGAAGTAAATTGCAGTATAAATAATTTATTATAAATTGTGAAAATATAGGTAGAAGTTTTCAATAATATTTTTTATGGTTTTAGTTAACACTTTTTGTAACTGTCTGTTAATTTATATAATTAATGTGTGCGAAAAGCATCCAATATATAAACTAGAAGGCCCTTAAAACGAAAAAATACGATATATGGTCTATTTTAGTCAATAACTCCGATTCTATAAAAGATACGAATATGAGGTTTTGACGAAAATGTTAAGAGTTTAATTCTCTATCTGATCCTGTTAAAACAGGCATATAATTGTATTTAACTTTGTCAAATCCTAATATTCGCTTATATTTCAGTTAACGCCATCTAGCGGCGAAGATAAAGTTCAAGGATATGATAACAAAGGCAAAATTTGTAAATAAAATACTCCTCTCTTAAATGAGACCAAGTTAGTTAAAATCGGTTATGCCAAATGGGAGTAATCGTAGTTTATGTAAAAAAACATTTGAATTCCCCCCAACACTTTATTTTACTAGGTAGAGAAATTTGTGAATTATAAAATTTATATATAAGAAATATCTAAGCATTAAAACAAAGATGTGTTCGGTACCTTTTATTTAGTCAAAACGCGAAGAAAATCTTAATATTTGCAGTAGTCATGACTGTGACGCTCTCTTGCGGACGTTTTACAAACTCGAAAACAATTTCCAACATTTTCTTTTGGGCACTTTTACTAAAAAAATTTACTTAAAAGCTCTATGACTTCCAGTTTCTGAGATATAGCCGACGCCATTCTTAGTTGTTCACCCGGTACAATGGGTTCAATATGTTATATATAATACAAGGTTAAGAATAAGTGTTCATTATTGGTTATTAATTCATTTGGTTTCGATAACATACGGGGTAGCCAGGTCTTCCAAATTCGCCTCTTTCACCTCTCGCTCCTTGTAGGCCAGATATGCCTTGTGGTCCTGGCGGTCCTCTCTCTCCTGGAAGGCCCTTTTATAATAACAAGATGAAATAAACTGTTTAATAAGGTCAAATTAATTAGAAAATTAAAGAAACGGCCGGATGTACTGGTTCATAATAATTATTTAAAGACCGCACCATATAAAAAAAATCTAAGTATTCTTTTACTTCAATTTCATGCTTACAAATCTTTCTCTCAAAAGTTCTAATCAGAAAATTATCAAGACATAAATAAATGAAGGGTTTAAAGTACAAATAAAGTTCAGACAAGTATGTAAGACAAATTTGGTTTCTTTTAATTGCTTTAAAATAAAAAGGTACGGCAAACGGTACTATTTGTAACTGTAACAAAATCAATACACTTTTGCTTTCTAAGGGTAGTAAAATATAGTCGTTCGTTGAGACAGACCTTTTTGTTTAGGTTACTTGTAACATATGTTGTTTTGTCTCCCTGGGTAATTTTTATTTTGTGGTACTTGAGAACAAAGGGTGGACATTATTATGCAATAATAATGCCATCGTATAAAAGTAAATAATAATCTGCAATGCTAGGTAAAGAAATGGGGGAGGGTTAAGGGCAAGATTTTATTGACAATGTACAAGTAAAGTTATCAGAAGGGTTATAATTATTTGGTATGCTGTTGCCTGTAGAACGTTAATTTATAATTGGTGTAGGTACATAAAACGGTGATAGGTTTTTCCTAAAAAGAATATCCGACAGCAGGAATGACTTGAGTGTCCACTGCTGAGTCAGTTGTCGATCGGGGTTTTCTGGTAATATTGTCGGATATGGATTGGTATCCTTAACCCATTCGGGACGGTTGACTTACCGGTACGGTTTCCAAAGAGGACATTGAGAGCCGAATGCCGTACATCTACTACTTTCTGTGCAATAGCGTTAGACGGCTGCCGTACATAATTTAGGACCTATGTATTTTTGCATTTGCTTAAATTGTATTATAACTTTATTAAAACGAAACAGCGAAACGAAACGAATAAGGAAACTAAAAATATTTTGATTCCTAACAAATAAGAAAAAACAGTACGGCGACCGTCCCACGCCGTTGGATGTACGGCGCCGTCCTGCGCAGGAGCGCGCGACTTGTCGGTCCGTCCAGAATGGGTTAAAAGCGACAATATGAAAAACAACGCCCACTTAAGAAGAATAGTGACGCATGCGGAAAGTGGGCGAGCTCCTGACTTTTATTATACTTTTATAAATTATATGTTTGAAATGTCCGACAGTAGGAATGACTTGAATGTCCACTACTAAAGACCGTTATCGCTCGGCCTTTCACCAAACTACGTAGTACCTTTATACCAAACATGTACGTGTGTGTGTGTGTGTGTAAGTAATTTTCAATGGCACTGGAAAACTTCCAACAGGCCAGCCGGTTTTTGTAGGTTGACTACTTAATATTGCCATTCTTGTAACATGTACGTAAATCTATTAAAATACTCTGTACTAAAATAATAAATAATGTAAATAATCATACGTGCACGAAAAAGGGACGATATGTAACAAAATAAATTGCAGATTAACGGGAAACTAATTAAAACAGAGTGTGGTCGCAGACCAAAGGTAATCATAAAAAAGGGGTATTTTTGGGAGGTAAAGTGTCACCATTACAGTCGCAGACATAATTGGTAACAAAAGGTAAAACAACATTGCTTTTTATTGTCGCAGACATAATAGGTAATATCATGCAGAGAAATGTGTCTGTTACCATTCTGTCGCAGACAGGTGTTGGTGCAAACGGGCTAAATTATGGGAGACAGATCTTACAATAGGTTTTATGAAATGTAATAATTGGTGGTTTTATTCTTTATATTATTTACGGTATACCTGATTGCAGTGTTCATAAATTGTATATGGTCAAAATGCTTTTATAATAGATCGATTGTTTTTAAAAACCTAGTTAATTTTCATTTACTGGCAGCGAAATACTGCATCTTAGGGAACCCGTCAGAATAAGATTAAAGCTAAAAAATCTTAAAACCTGACAAACTTTTACCGTTGTACCAAACTTTAAAAGAACCTGAATATAAACACAACGTAGACAGGGTCCTACCACAAGATTTGACGATTACAGCTAGACTGACGGATTTCTGCAGGTGAAGAACACACCAGGGGTAGGTCAGTTTCATTACTGACGATATTTTTTCTGAAAGCTGTGTTCACAATGATACGGTTGAGGGTCCTTCTTATTTGGCCCCAAAGTAAAAAAAAAATATTTTACTTAATAAAATTAACTTTCTAAAATATTGTAGTTCTTTCAAAATAAAGAAATAACTAATATCATTGAATATCAAACTATAAGAAGGCCATATAATAAATCTGCTACGTTAAATTCATAGATGGCACCAATGAGTCATCAAAAATAAAGTGGGTTGATGCAGCCACTAACGACAAGCCTTTTCACTGCTAAATTAAAACATTGTTGCCGCCTGTCTGCTAGACTTGCTGCATGAGTTTTTTAAATTTATTTTTATAGCTTATCGTAAAACTTGATTGACTTGACATAAGTACCTACACCTATCCTAGATTTAAGTAGCGTACATTTATTTTCCTAGTCTAGACTTAAAAATGTCCCTATTTTTAATTGCTTTATAGCATATAATATTTTCAACCTTTTGATGTCCCAACGTTAATTACATGAAAACATATTGACTGCTATGTATTCTATTTCTAACAGAATTAAATGACGACTCTTACTATACAATACATACCTAAGCTACAACGTATGTTGGGTAAAATATTAATGATGCGCGGTTTTGTATAACTTGGTTTTTATTTGCAATCATTACTATTTTTCAAAATGGTTAAAATAAGTAGGTTTTACTTTCTTACTTAAGAAACATCCAGTTTGTTTGTATTAGCGTATTACGTATTTTGCTATTTTTCGACGAAATAAAACCTATTTCAGTTATAGTTGCTTTCGCTTTTTATCTACTTTTATTTGTTTAACATTTAACGCCTAATGCAACGGTAAAATCATTGTGAAAATCGGTCCAATTACCCCGGAGTAATCAGCTTACATATTATTATCAAAAACATACATTCGGCTGGAATTGAGAACCTCCTATTTTATTCTTTGTTAAAAATGCTTATATCATTAAAAATTCCTATAAAATACGATATGCGGCAACACCACGACATCACATCAGTGAATTTGAGACATCTGTTGCCGAGGCGCTGCATTATAACGACAGATTTAAGGTTAGAGTTACGATCAACTCCACAATGGCGGCCAAACCACCTCCAATACGTCTAAAACAGGGTTATCAACTTTTCTCGGACATCCGCCATTCTTATAGTTTGATATTCAATGCTAATATTAAAGTAGCTTAAAAAATTAGCTTGTATACTGTATAGCTAGTATTTTAAATATAGTACCTAGTTTTTAACCACTTAAACGTTCAAAAAGGATCTCCTTCGTCGACTTGTTATGTTTCTGAGCCTTCTCTCTCTCTCTCTCTCTCTCTCTCTCTCTCTCTCTCTCTTTGTCATTTGTTTTTAAAGTCAGTTACAAAATTGCATTATTAAACTAATGAAATAAGCACACCAATTCTAAGTAACAAATTTACTCACATCGGTTCCATTATAGCCAGGTGGTCCCCTGGGACAAACTACATCACAAGTAGGAGGCCGGACAGTTGTTACTGTTACTGGTGGAATTTCTTCAAAGGGTTGAGTAGGTCTAGGGGGCTCGTGCTAAAAAAAGGTTATAACAACGTTTATTTTCTTACTGCTATAAGTTACCAAAACTTTTAAAAAACGCATAGAATATAGGTACCTACTTACATTAAACCTTCTTCTTGATTTATTTGTATATTATGTAAGTATTTCTTTAGGCTAAACGGTAAGGCATATTTTACTGATTTTTTGCTGGGTATCCATGTGTTCCAAAAAGCCCTATTTTAAATATATTTTTTAATTTTACTCACCTAATACTTTTGATCGCTGCATAAAATAGTTATCAGATCATTATTGCCGCAGATTGTTACTTTTATATCGTCCAATTTGGTTGATTTTTGTATAAACCGAAAAACTAACGGAATATTGATAAGATTTTATCACTACCTTTTGCAGAAATGATCCTAAACTAATTTAACTATAGTCTATAGTTGCTCTGGTTTTGGGGTTTTACGACTCTATCGAGTGTTTTATCTTCCTGTTAAATTAATGAATTATATGTTAATAATTTGAGTTTATTTTGTCTGATTTATTTTATTTGTATGTATAAAATAAGTTCTATTGTATTAATGTACCCATTTAGGAATTAGGTTTTATATTACTAAGTATTTATTAGGAAGGGCCTAAGGCCAAATATCGGTAATTTCCTGGTTCGCCACGTGTTGTTTCGCCACGAAAAGGAAATTTACCTGTTTTAGTAGCGTTTTGCCATGGTAATTAGATAACCTAACACGTCAGTGCAGATTCGCCACTCGTCCTTTCGTCTATTACGGCAGTGAGGCTACCTGGGTCAATCCCATTGTGTATTTTAATCCGATTCATTTCAAAATTGACTTTGACATGGAATCTTACGTTTTTCGAGTAATTAAAGTATAAATTTTAATAAATAAATTGTACATAATGATTAAAAAAAAAAAATCGGATTCGAATTTTTTTCGTTTCTTTGCGTTTTTTGAGAACATTTACCATAGTAATGTATATTTTTTACACCATCAGAAAGTAGAGATTTCAACGAACAAAAAGCTCACCGACTTTTTTAAAAAAGCAGATATTTTGACGTGAGAATTTTCGATTGAAAATGAGGGTGCTTTTTAAATATTAAGTCAAAATAAGTTGAAAAAATAAATATTTTAAAGCAAAAAAATTACTTTGTGTTTAAGACATAAAAAGTTAAGTTTTCACCAAATTTTGTGAAAAATTTTTTTTTTGTAAAAGATAAAAATGAAAACCCAAAAACTTGGTTATTTGAATTTTTCACATAAATTTTGAGGTTATATGAAAAAAGTGTAAATACAAAAGTTGTAGATCTTTTTATTATCTACAACTTTACCGTTTAACGTTTTCCATAGGAATTGTAGTTTTGCCGAAAATCGAGATAAATCGTTTTCTACCTCTAAAAATTCACCCCCTTCCACTTCCCGACCTCGGATCGCCCGTAAATTATTTTTCCTTTCATTTTTGTTATATTCTCTTTCTTTTTCAATGGGTTTCATCCTACTATTATTTTTTTTCATTTTTACCATTTTCAAAGGCCTGGTCTATTAGCCAAGCTTTCGATAATGTTTATTTTATCTTCTTCCAATTAAAAATTATTAGAACCAATACATGGTATACAAAAATAAATATTTTAATACTTAACTTTTGTATAATTCTAAGATAGTTTTGCAAGAAAAGGCTTAAAATCTAGGCAGGTAAGAAATAAAAGTATGCATGGCAAAACAGCACTCGTTAGAAAATATGAAAATTATGCGTGGCGAAACAGCACTTTTTTATTGCCGTGGCAAAACGGAAAATGTGGAATATTTACAAATATCTGTACCTATCTATTTTATGTTTACTGCGTAGGTATATCACATCATAAGGCCTGCGTATCCAATTGGATACACAAAAGTACGCTAAAATATGCCTTGCAAGGTGGGCTAAATGTGTAAAATAAAATAGCCACTTACATGCGGTATTTCTGAACATTTTTCCCTTTGCGGTCTGGTGGGATCACAACTCATTAACATCCATTGCAAGTCGATCTAAAAAATAAATGGGCATTAATTATCCTGGACAGTAATATAAATGAAAGATTTTTCATATTTTTTTTTCTTTGTTTAATTGGCATTTGGCTAATTATTAGCCATGCAGCCAGTCGCAAAGTAAAAAAAAACAGTATTATTTAAAACATATAAACAGGGATACACGCTTCACGCCACTGGGGTCTGTCAGGGCGACTTTATTTTAAGACACACAGGGAATGAAGACCACTAAAAAGGGGATTACATAGGGTAAGAATAGGGCAGGTTTCTTTTTTTAGATAATTAAAGAGTTTCAATTTTTAATTGGCCTTGTATAAATATGTTACAAGAACATTAAATATTTTTATATTTCCTAGTGATAAAAGGTATAGGATATTAAAAGTGCACTCGACTTTACATTCTTAAATCAATTGCTGGAAGAGGCTATTAACTCCATTTTCATACTTTTTACACTCCAAGACTAGATGGTCCAAATCACATCTGACATTGCACAAATCACATATTTGTCAGAAGGGAAAATACCTATTTTATTTAGGTGGGCTGGATAACAAGCATAGCCCAATTTCAGTCGTATAATGGTTGTAATAAACCGTCTTGGAACTATTATCTCCTTATGCCAGGCCAGTGCTTATTAGAAATGTTTTTTACAAGAAGTGAATATCTTGTACGAGATGTGGTACAATCATAGATATAAGAGGCCTATGGGTACAATAGGTTTTCCATCTTACGTTCCATTTATCTAATATTTGTGATTTTAGAAGAACATCTGCCTCGCTAAGAGTGAGACTAGAACAAATTTTATATTTATATCTATTCGCCAGATTTATTTCCAAGTCAGTTTTTCATTTTAATCTTCGTAGTTATATTAATATAATATCTAGGTGTTTTTTATATATTGATTTGCTGTATTCTCTTCAAGTTGTACTCATTTTAAAAGATCTACGACTTACCGGCACAGTTTCTTTAGAGTTGGCAAATTTCGAAATCGAAATATTTCCGTTAGTGTCAATTGGTCCTCGCGGTTCCATTGACTTTTCAGGCATTTCTTTGCAATCGACGTACAAACTAACTTTATCTCTGTATACTCCAAAATGTATTTTGTGCCAGTTCTTGTCAAAAACCTGAAACAAAAGTGACAATTTAATTTGTTTTCTGTATGAACGCATGAAGTTTTTACTTTTTTTTTGAAAATCTTAAATTTGGATGTAAAGCTCGACTTTTCTGCTCTAGGACATAGGTACATACTGTTATTACATAATATGACTTTCGCAATTTAATAAGTGGCTACTTAGGTACTTATATTACTTTTCGATCTGATGATATTTTAATTTGCCAATAAAAAAACAATTTTGCAGTAGGTAATATTAATCATAATACAGTAATGCAATGTGAGTTTCTAACTTAAAAGAAATTCGATAAATTATTATTAATTCATATATCCTAAAATTTAGCATACAAAAATTTTAAAACTGGGCATTTTTTGTCAGTTTTTGCAAATGTTAGTAAGTAATAATATACTGTATGTTATGTTTTCTATTATTATAAGTTATATTTTCTTCTTTGAATTATTATTTTCAGGTATACGATTTTTTTTTTAAACTAACTTGTAACACAGAATATACAGCTACGCATAGCTATAAATATATTTTCTCCACGACCATTGCTGAATGCAATAATTCCAAAATCATTTTTGATAATAGAATGTAAAAATTCTCGCTCTTGAGTTGGAATATTTATTCTGAAACACTTGCTTCTTATGCGTTTTGCGTGTATTTTCATTCCATAACAAGATACGGAATGAATATTCAGTAATTGATATAAACGACATAGGTTGCCATGAATTCGAAACTGTCAGTGTCAGATAAAAATGGCCGCGTTGTAATAATTATTTTCAGACAAATTTTAGTGCAAGTCAAAAAATGAGTGAAAAATCGGATGAATCAGATATGGAACTGGATGGTCGTGGAGAAAATATAGTCTGCTACTCGGTTAGAATGTAAAAAACTCGTGGTTCCTCACGCTCGTTACGCTCGCGTTCGGAATCTTCCACTCGGATCGAATTTTCATTCCAACCTCGTTACAGAATCTACTAATATGGTTTTGTTTCGACATTTTTAATTAATAATTTAAAAGAAAATGAAAAAAGTTCCACGATCCTGCCAGGATTCGAACCTGGAATCTTCTGATCCGTAGTCAGACGCGTTATCCGTTGCGCCACAGGACCTACACAGAGATTAGACGCAATGTTATACATGCTCACATACTTCATCACTCTATGAAAATAATCAATCAAAATATTACCTGCGCATTATTAAACCTTAATGTTTGTAGTCTTCCTTCATAATTTGTTATCGAGAAATCGATGCTCTTTCGTCTAGGATTTAAAGCAACAAAAAATGTCGGTTTCTGTTCTATATCTGTCACTCGGATCATATGCCATATTGTCTTGGCTAGTTTTCTTGTTCGAAAAGTCGAAATAAATGAAAATTGTTCCGGTAATCCCAATGGAAAAACATTTCTAAAAATAAAATATCGGTTTCGGTGAACAGCTTACTATGTATATTGGGAGAGAAAATCGACAAGCCCGGCTAGCTCAGTCGGTAGAGCATGAGACTCTTAATCTCAGGGTCGTGGGTTCGAGCCCCACGTTGGGCGTTCACTTTTTTTTACTTTATTTAAAGTTATCTTTTTAATTTTTATTAAGTGCGCAAAATTGTTTTTTTTAACGGCACGAGATCAATTTTTACCGAGACCGTTAGGTCGAGATTAAAAATTCAATGAAATGTGCCATAAAAACACTTTGCGCGCGAAAGACAAACAACATTTTTTGTACAACTGTTTGTTATTAACTATTTTATTAATTATATGACTATGATGAGACTATTTTCATTAACTATGTATCGTGTTCAGAACAAAAATGTGGTATGGTATGGTAGAAGTACTTTGGTATTGTTTAAAAGATATCAAATAATCAGTGTAACCATTTGGGGATACTAAATTTAAGCAGTACCGTATCTCCGGAACGGTTAAAAATATATATCAACAACTATATATTTTTAATATCGGACCGCAAAATGGTCTACAATCTATTGGTTGAAATTTGAAAAAAGCAACTGGCGTCTTATCTGGCATTTTTTGACATCTGAAAATCTTGGATTTTCAATCTCAAAAGATCTATTTTTTAAAGGGGTGGGGCACTTAGGTACACGCAACATCGAACTATGCACTTTAAGAAACCACGTATCTCCAGAACAGTTAAAAATATATAATTTTGATATCGGAATGCCATTTAATTGGTTTAGTTATGGACGTTTGGTTGCCATTTAAAAAAAAGCAAAATAGCGCCTGGCATCTGACGTAATTGACAATAGCGTCGGTAACTTGGCCACAAAAAATAATGCGTGTAATAATGTTAAACTTTCAATCTCAAAAGATGTATTTTTTAAAGTTGTGACTTTGAGAACAAAATTAAAAACTTCGAAGCCTCGTTTCTCCGAAATGACTGAAAATAAATATTTAAAATTATATATTTTTGAAGTAGCTTTATTATAACTGGACCGCGTTATGTAATTACGAATTAAGCGACAAAAATTTAATAACGAGTTAACGGTGCCATCTTTTAGTAATCATTAAAACCTATGTAACAAAAACTGTTTTTACTTAAATTTCCTATTTAAGTATTTTTACAGGCACCTGTATTAAGTGACATTTTCATATGTGTACAAGTTTTATATTTTTTGGCCTACCCTGTACGCCGTTCGACTTGCAACCATTCCAAGTGCATCTTATATGATTGTCGCACATACTCCAACTTTTATCAAGAATAAAATTTTCTGAGAAATCGGTAATAAAAAAAAATGCTCATAATTATGTTGCACACTTAAACAACCACACTGTATACCTAGTATACATTTCGGATCTGCTTAAAAAAAAAACAAGGTTCTAAGGTATTTGGTACGACTTTGGGGCAACTCAACAAAATTAAAAACCTTTTGATTTAAATATCTCGAAACCGTTAAATGTCCCTTAATTCGTAATTACATAACGCGGTCCAACTAGCAGGGTTGGTTGAATTCGTCCAAGTGGACATAATTGGACGATTTTGTCCAATTATGTCCGTCCGGACAAAATCAATTGTTCTGGACAAAATGGACAAAATTGTACAAAATCAATTAAACACATATAAAATTAAAAAAACTTTATTATATTAGGATTAGGGTGTCAAACAAAACTTAAACAACAATAACGGGATACCGTCGGATCATCGTGCCGTCGGATGACGGACGCATGAAAATTCACCTTAAGGCCCCATAATGAAATAACAAATAGCCATTTTCTGGAATTTTCAATTTGGTATTTATTGTTTATATAATACACAATACAAACGTGTATTTTGGGTTGCCTAAATCAACAAATTTAATAAAATTAATGAAATTTGATTTTGTCCAATATTGTCCGATTTTGTCCGTTTTTGTCCAATTTTGTCCATGTCCTGGACAAAATCAAAAAAAGTGGACAAAATCACAACCCTGCCAACTAGGGTTGATATTTACAAAAATCCAATATGGCGTCTTATCTGTCAAATTTGTGATCTTGTATAATTTTTGACATCAAATTTGGCTTTTTCGAAAAAACCATTAGGAAGTATGTAATTGTTCTTTTATTGTAGTAAGGAAAATCGCTAATCGGTTGAGACACTCAAAAAAATGTCAATGTACATACTGACACTAATGGGGAAATAGTTATATGGTTACGTACCTTGTCGGTATGGTCAGGTCAGCATTTTGTTCTATAGTATAAGCAGTTTGTAATGAACTGGATCCTCTTGTTCTAGTTATACCGGAATATTGGGTGTCTAAGACATCCAAACGAAATTGCCTAATAAAGTCGTACGCCTGTAGATCGTCGTCTCCTATTCGAAAATCGGCACAGGGACCACTTACATCTTCTTCTAAGATATTAAGCTCTAAAAATTTTAACACCCAGTTTAAACCTGAAATATGAGTGCTACTACGTTACTGCTATTTCTTCTGAAACACTCTGCGTGTTTTTTGTTGTAATAGAATGTCCGTCGACATTCACGACGTTCCGCTCGTCGTACAACTTAACTTGTACATCATAATAAAAAACTAAATCTCCTGAGTGCTCATGAAGCACATTGAAGCTCGATTAATGTCACTGCACTGGCTAGTCTACAATATTGAAGACAAACAAAATAAAAACAAAATCTATTTAATTATAAATTTCTTAAATTATAAGAAATAAAGTTTCGCTAAGTCGGGACATATACTAAAGGGTGCTACACACGCCCATGCAAGTCGTCCGACTTGGCATGTTCAAGCTAAGTCGGCTGACTTGCATGAGCGTGTATAGTAAAAGTCGTGGCTTGAATGAAGTCAGAAGTTGGGCTTGCCCTAAATCGGCCAAGACGGATTTTCTTCAGACTTTTTACAGCAAGTTTCAGCGTGTGTAGCTAGTTAATAATAAAGTCGGCCGATTTCAGTTTCAGTTTATTTGCAAACGCGTATACATGATCGTCTATTTGTAATAAAATTATTTCGGAATCTTTACATTTTTTAAGTTCTTAAAATGAGTGAACGATTTACGATGCTTGTCGCGCGAGTTCCTTCAGCAGTTTATCGAAACTTATAAAGACAATCCATGCCTCTGGAAAGTGAAATGTAAAGACTATAGTATTAAATAAAAAAAGGAGTTGCATACGAAAAGCTCATAGAGAAACTGCGTGAATTGGAGCCTGGTGAAAATAAAGAAAGTGCCATTAATTTTTGTTTTGAAATATAGTGCAATGGCAGAAGCAACTAAAATATTCTTAGATGCCATTTTATGATTGAGCCTTTAGCACAAATTAAATTAAAAGTTTATTTATGCATACATTGCGTGGGTAGGTACAGGGTTATCCAACCAAGACTAGACTAGGCGATTTTTTTACTTTTCCTGTACTTTTATAAAAAAACTGAAATAGCCATCTTAAGTCATTTTCTCCCGCGAATTCGAATATCTTCAGCAAAAAACAATTGAACATCAAACAAAAGTACTAGGGGTCACTTTGATATTTTTTTAAATGGGATGCCGTATTTTTATTGAGCTTATCCGATTTCTCATATAAATTTTGATCTAAAATGTTGGATTTTTAATTCAAAAACGCTTTTTTTCTTCAGTTTTAAATTCGGAAAATGTTCGTCTACCGTACGATTAATACCTGATAGATGGACACCCGTTTCACCTGTTCACCCTTTAACCTGCTTTAAAGTGTCCGTCAGTTAGACAAAATAATCAAGTGTCAAATTTCTATATATTTTTCACGAATTAATTACAAATTTAGTAGTTTTTGCAAATCTATTATTGCTTACGTATAAAAAAAGTATGACATATTAGAAAAAACTATAAACTAAAGTGAATAACTTTAATCTCAATAATATAATTGTTCTATGTGTCCTCCATTATTTTCAAAACATGACCGATGCCCCCTTTTCAATCTCTCCAAAGAATCTCTTACAATATTTTGGTCCTGGTTAAGTCTATTAATTTCATTTATAATTTTTTGCTAAATGTCCTCCAGACTTCTGTTGGGTCGTCGATAAACTACATTTTTTAAATGACCCCATGAAAATGTATCCATTGGCGTGATATCGGGGCTATTTGGTGGCCAATGAATTGTTCCGTTACGGCCAATCCACTGATTGTAACGCTCGTTTAGGTATGTTACCACTTCTCGAACTGCATGAGGCGGAGCACCATCCTGCTGCCAAATGATATTGTTGTAGGCTTGCAATGGCAACCTTTCCAAGAAATCCTCGATATCGTTATGAAGAAAATGTAGGTATCTTTGGCCTGTTAAAGAGCCACGATAAAATAGTGGTCCAATAATTCGATTTTCTAACATCCCACACCAAACATTAAGTGAGCTCCAACCTTGAAACTTTATCATTTCATATCTATGAGGGTTAACTGCTGCCCAGTATCTTGTATTTTTCCGATTGTATACCCCCGATGTTGTAAATGACGCTTCGTCACTCCATAGAATTTTATTATATAAATTATAATCTTGGTCTTGCTCTCTCATCAGCATTGAAGCAACAAATCGAAATCGCAGTTCTTTTTGAAGCTGTGTTAAGTAATGAACGGGAAGGATGCAATATGGTTTTAGACCACATTTTTTTAAAGTTCTGTGAACTGTTCCATAGCTTACTCTCCGGAGCCCTGGACCATACTTTACTTCTCGTACCGCTTGCGGAATAGAACTCTTCGGATTTATAGTAAAATATTGAACAATAGCTCGATCCCTTATATTCCGTCTTTTCATCTTTCTTGGCTTATCTTTCAATGTCTTACTTTCTTCAAATAGGGTCTTAATTCTGAGAATTGTATCCACTGAAATGTGTCTCTGGAAACTCTCAAAAAATCTTCTTTGTGTTTGTCGAGCATTCTCTCCACTTTTGTAATATAATTTTATTACACTTAGCCGTTCTTCTAAAGAATATTTCATTATTTGTAATTAATTCGTGAAAAATATATAGAAATTTGACACTTGATTATTTTGTCTAACTGACGGACACTTTAAAGCAGGTTAAAGGGTGAACAGGTGAAACGGGTATCCATCTATCAGGTATTAATCGTACGGTAGACGAACATTTTCCGAATTTAAAACTGAAGAAAAAAGGCGTTTTTGAATTAAAAATCCAACATTTTAGATCAAAATTTATATGAGAAATCGGATAAGCTCTTTAAAAATACGGCATCCCATTTAAAAAAATATCAAAGTGACCCCTAGTACTTTTGTTTGATGTTTAATTGTTTTTTGCTGAAGATATTCGAATTCGCGGGAGAAAATGACTTAAGATGGCTATTTCAGTTTTTTTTATAAAAGTACAGGAAAAGTCAAAAAATCGCCTTGTCTAGTCTTGGTTGGATAACCCTGTACATGTGAAAACTAAACAAAGTCGGCAGATAAGTTGGTATGTGTGGAGACGATGCTGCTTGACAGATTTTCGCTCCAACTGGGCTTGACAAACTTGCATGTGCGTGTGTAACGCCCTTAATAATGCTGATTCTACAGCTATATAAAGCCTGAGAAGGCAGGGGAATAAAATACTGAAAAACGTAGTTTACGGACAACAAGAAGTTTTAACTAAAGTAAATGCAATGTGTGTAAAGTGAATGCAATGGCGTAACAAGGGACACGTATCACCGTTTTCACTCCATGGTTAGCAATAAAGTAAAAAAAAGCGCAGGCGAAATTTTTTTGGGTTCTACGCCAAGCTAACCAATTTCTACTTTATCAATTTTTTAAAATTTTTTGTTGATACTCTTATGTTGGAATCCATGACTACACAGCCTCTCCATGCTATTTTAAATATACAGGCCTTATGGGGATGGGGAATAAGTATTCTATTTTTATAGGCCTGTGATCATACCCCACCAAACTCAATAGCCAGGAGATGGTAATAAAATAATTATAATATATAAATTAGAATATGCCCCACAATAAAGTTTAATATGTTTTTAACACCTTCAGACAACACCCAAAACAGCCTGAACCAGCTTGATTTATATGCATGTAATTTTTTAAATCAGTACATTTAATTTCATTTTCATCATCACTGCTAACAGGATTCAAGGTATCTTCAGCATCACGTTTGCCATCGTGCTCATAGATGATCTATTAAAAAGCTGACAAGTTCATCCTTGATTGCAGACGCTTCAAGTCCCATCAAAAACAATGAATATGAAAACTAAAAACGACTTATAGTCCATTGGAGAAATTCTTTGCATATTGCAAAAGCCCCAAAGGCTGGAGCCCCGGTGACACAATTCGACGCTGTATACCTGAAACTTTACCCATTTTTATCTTTTAATTTTATATTTATTTTTAGTTTTATTAGTAATTATATTTTACTTTACTTTTTAAAGTAGCTTCATGAATATACCGAAAAATGCTGTAACAGTAACAGCTACAGGCTACTTGGTTATCTATTTAATAAAGGTATTAGTACCAAAAAAGCAGCTAGTTAGTATAGCTTAATTACTTAGTAGCTAGCTATTACCCAGCTTTGCCAAAATACCCTTCATTATTATTTATATACCCTTAAAATACTTACGGCTACGTATTCCTATCACAAATAAATATAATACATATAAAGTGATGTGCGCCCATCTGTAAGTAAAAGAAAACATTATGATTAAAGTAGCCCACAAACGATGTGACTTCTTACTAATCGGCATCTGTGGGTGCCGTGCCTATTATTAAGTACAAAAATAGTACCGGCTAGTTGCTATACCAATCTACCTAAAAGATAATTGTTTTTTTTAAACAACTTTCGTTGCGTACCGTGTAGGAACCATATCGCTCAAATTGTAAAAATATAACTGAAAATTTAAAATCTTCGTAAGTTTTGCCTGGAATCTTGGAAAGTTGCTATAAGTTGCTCATATGGTGTAGGTATTGTTTGATGAAAGAGGATCACTAATTTTAAAAGAATACGATATTTGCATTTGCAAACCAACTCCAACCAATCTCCCGGGTTCACTTTCAGCTCGTTTGACAGGTTAATATGGGAACCTGGTTTCTTTGCAAAAGCTACCTTGTCCTTGTTGTTTATATGACTTATGCCGCCACCACTGCACACAAATTTATTATCTTCATAATTATAGGCCACCTTATGAGACGGGGTGATAAAAAGCGTCAAGCAAAAGCAGTCAATTATCAAACGCTGTTATTTCTAGCGATATGTTTTCTAATCACAGTCCGAAGGAGTCTGATACAAATAAAGACAATAAAAAAAAATTAAAAAAATTCCGTTGATTTTAAGTAGTTACTGATATAGAGCTGCAGTCTGTGGGTTAATACGCTATTGCTACCTACAGGGTGGAATTTTTGTCTGGATATATTTAAGGTGACTTTCTCAACGTCATTCCATCTATTGCCAACCTATAACCTATTTCGCGTTGCTTTTTTTAGTTTATTATTAGATTAGCTAACATTTAAATAAAATCAATATCGTCGGTACAATATTTAGGTAATATCTGACAGATAACAAAAATATCTATTCATTTTATTGCTAAATTTGGGATAATTGTATAGTGAAAGAACAATGACATAATAATGTTAAAAAAAATCTTACCCGATATTTTTTGCTATACAATTCTCCTAAAATATTTAATGAAATTCCTTGATATTTATTTAATATGTCAATAAAACCTATAAAATATGAAGACATAATGATTTTATTTAAATTTTGTGTAAAAGCTAGAAAAATTAAATAAATATACGCAAAATAGGTTATAGGTTGGCAAGCATGTTGATACTCCCACCTTAAGGTTGAATTCTCAACGTCATTCAATCTATTGCCAACCTATAACCTATTTCGCGTTGATTTTTTGAGTTTATTATTTTAATAACTAAGATTTAAAGAAAATCAATATCGTCGGTACATTATTTAGGTAGTATCTGATATTATTTCAAAAATATCAATTTATTTCATTGCTAATTTTGGGAGAATTGTATAGTGAAAGAACAATGAGTGACAATGACATAATAAAGTTAAAAAAAATCTTACCCGATATTTTTCGCTATACAATTCTCCTAAAATAAGTTATGAAATTCCTTGATATTTATTAAATATGTCAATTATTACCTATCATCAAGTCGATACTGATTTTCTTTAAATTTTGTATAAAAGCTAGAAAACAAATAAATCTACGCGAAATAGGTTATAGGTTGGCAAGCATGTTGATACTCCCACCTTAATCAATTTATCTGTCATTGTCGTAATGTTATAAATTTTAAACAAAAAATTAAAAATTTGCATTTAAAATTTTATTATTCGTTGTATTGTTTTTTATTCGGGATATTCTCAATCCAAATATAACTCTTGCATTACGAAATTTTCTTTGGAAATTTTTGAAAAATTGAGTTCAACGAATTTTTTAAAAAATAACTCATTTTTTGCATATTGTGAGAAAATATCACTTGCCCTGCGGGCTCGTGATTTTTTTCAGGTAACATGCATTTATGTTTTTATCAAAAATTGGATTTGAACAAAATTTTTCAAAATTGTCCAGAAATTTTTTATGCGCTTGTTATACCGGAAAAAGGAGGTCCAATTCGTTAACCATAATAATAATATGCATCTTGAGCCAAAATAATATAACTTTTATAATGTAATTTTTTATTTGTGACCCTCGTGTTCGAGGGTCAAAGATTTTTTTAAATAATTCGAGTATTTAATAAGATAGTAATGACCATTGTTTTTTATTTTGTTTTTCTCAAAAGATGTAACTATTTATGTTGAAGGAATGTACCAAATTGAAAATTAATATCTTATTAAATATTCGAATTATTAAAAAAATCAGTTTTTAATTTCAAACTTTATATGATTATATGCCATGTGTATCGCATATGAGGGTCAAACATGAAAAATGGTATTATAAAAGTCATATTACTTTTCCTCAAGGAACGGATTGACCCTCTTTTCCAGAAAACCTGTATTACTACTACAAGGCGTCCTAGGATACAGGTAGAGTTTATAAGATAATAAAATTGTAACTTAATTAATATAAGCTATAGAAGACTGGGAAGGTGAGGTGCAGGATCCTGTAGATAAAAGGCCTAAAATTTGTAGCTAGGTGTAAAATTGCAAAACAACCAAAGTCCTGCAATTACTAAACTCTAGTTTTGAATGTTTTTAATATTATTTTTGTCATTTAAGCCATTTGTATTCTAGGATAAGCAAAAACTTTCGCCGAAGTAAAATCCCATTTTTTGGCAACTTTGTGCACACGCTGTATATGCCCCTAAATAAAATCTATCAATGTAATGTTGTAATGTAAATTAATTTTGATTGCAGATGCTACGTTAACATGCTTAATATAGTTGTCTCTTGTCTCTGCGACGTATTCAAATAGAATTATGTCACCAATTAACACTTCTCTCGTAATAATGCGTTTATGCGATGAGTCTAAATAATTTAACAAATTACCAGATCGATGCGACTGTTACTGAGTATTTAGCTTTTTGGTTGTTATGCAATTACTAAAAAATCGTACAAATAGAGTATTTTTCTATAACAATCGAAATTTACTAGGGATAGTCAAATCTGGTCTTATCATGCAGGTCCTCACCGATCATATGAATCAATTCGAAAATTTCAGGGCTTATCAAAATGTTATGAGATTATGTAGGTAATAATATACCCGGAGAAAAGAAACATAGTTTTAATATTTTAACTGTCGTGAAGATAGCCACATATAATATTATTATTTTTGCAAAAATTATGTACATAATAGTATATGGGTGGCGAACCTTAATGTATTAACTAGCCATTTTTTCTAAGGAAATGTTCAATGAGGCCATGGTCAAATTCGTAATATAATACCTCATAGTAAACTTTGTGTTCGGTGGCGTGCCCAAAATTTTATGTCGCGTGCCATCAATGGCACGCGAGCCATTGATTCGCCATCCCTGTAAATAGTAGGTAGGTATATCTACTAAATCTATTTATTAAAAACGACAATATATAACGATAATAAACAGTGTAATTTATTTTAGCAATCAAATTACCTAACTTAAAAATACAATGGAATTTAATCTGATTAACTATTTCAAGAAATAAAAAGAAGAAATGGAAATTTGCCAACCAATAAGTAGAAAACAGTAGCAAAATGATATGATGCATTGTCTAATACAATTAAAGACGGCTCATCTAAATTTGAGATTAATTGAGCTTTTAGCCATTTTTCAAACATTTCGCAATTCATGTTGTTATGATAGTCAGAAATTTTTGATGTGGAAGAAAAAATTAAGCTTGCATCTGGAACATATCCTGTTACAGAACCGGCATGTAAAATAATGATCCGCTTTTTCGTGCCACATCGCTTTTTTTCTTTTCACGCTTTTCACAGAATCATCTTGCCAATAATTTGAACCACTTCCATTTGAAAATATCCATGTTTCGTCTAAAAATACCACTTTTCTAAATTTTGATTTGTAATTTTCCGTATATTTTTTTAAAAACTGAACACGCTGACTCACTATCTGTGGCTGCTCACATAAAAATCTCCGGTTACAGTCTTTTTTATAGCGAAAACCCAACTTTTTTATTAATTTTGATAACGATTCAAGTCCGATTTCCAAAACACATCGAATTTTTAAATTTTCTTTTAAAACTGGAAGAGTTGCATTGGTTTTTGATCTGTATAAATCATAAATCACGTTCCCAACTCACATTTTAATATTTTCGCTCAAATCTTCAGTCTTTGGCTTTTTGTTTACATTTTTTAGTATTCTTCGGTATTATATTATGCTTTCTTTCATGCACAATTTTCTGCACAGTCCTTAAACTAATTTCCAGTGCTTTTACTACGGTTTCCTGCATATTGGTTGGCGAATTTTAACTTTTTCTTTCATTCTCGAAATAGTTTAACAAATTAAGCACCATTTTTTTGCCTGGGGATGCAAAAAATCAGAAAATTGCTTTTTATCGTTCATATTGTCACATTAAATTAAATGTCTAAGTCACAAAACTGACTTCTTTAAATCAAGACGAGGGTGGCAGGTACAAACTTTTGTGAATCGCTGAAAATTAAATACGTATCCTTTTCTTCCATGTCAAAATTGCATAAGTCTGTCATATTTGCCGTACGGATTTTAATATTTGGATAGTATGATTAAACGCAATAAAAGAAAAGAAAAATTATTGAAAGTAAAGTCACCACAGTGGATCTTTTCCCGTGCGTCATCAATCAACGATCAGGACTCAACGTGGTTAATAACTCTGCATCCTTATTTGTTACAGCAACAAGTTTGAATAAAAGCATAAAAGAACGTCTCCAAGATTCCGCAATAATATAACGTGCTAGACAAGAATAAAACTATAAACGTCAATAAATTACTTTTTTTATTTGTTTAGTTACCGTTATATTTTAGAACGTCATTGTCAACCTTATTTTGATCTGCCAATCTAATTCGTATTTTGTAAATTTGTATGCCTTAAAACTGTTCCTTTTTCTAAAAATAGTTCTTTTTAGAGCTAATTATACCCACCATCTGTTTTGGCGGTAAGTATTTATGGATTTTTATAATACCCAATTTATTTATTTTAAATATTCTAACCGTGAAAGTTCTTTGAAAAGTTTACCCTTTAATGAAAGGATGTCAAAAATTTGACTTTTGCTATTTTAATAGTCAATAAAACACCAAACTTTTCTAGATTTTTAGCTTTAAAAATAGTATTAAATGTTATAACATTTGTTTGTCAATTTCTTTTAGATAATAGAGAATGCCGGGCAAAACTTAAAATAAATAATAATTTTTCGGGATATTATGTAGTTACGTCAAACGGTAGACAGGCACGTCCATTTTATGAACTTAGACTTAGTTTTAACTTTTTTCGTCCCGTAATTTTGATTTGATTCATATGATTTTGATGACGTGAAAGTGATGACGCACGGGAAAAGAACCACTATGGCGACTTTATGTCTTTGTTAAATCGTAAGACCCGCACGATAAGACCGGATCTGACTTTATGCTGATTTATTCTCATTCCACATTTTGATTAAATTGCTCGAAACAATCTACAGGGTGTTACTTATTAATAGGCCGTAATTTCAAGAGCGCATTCCCGAACCAAATTTAAGTAGAATCATATAAACATGTGTCCTGAAAAGTCTGGTTTCTACGATACAGGGTTTTTATTAATGTCTCGAAGAGTCTTTTGCCGATTTTGTTAAAATTTGGCACTGTTCTTCATTGCAATAAGACGCTAAGTTAGCGCTAACTAAAATACAATTATAAGTTACAGTGGCGTCTGGGGGGGCAGTCTCACGAATAATATTGACAAATAAAATGTACGCTACAGTTCTTGGTTCAACAAAGCTCTCAATAAGACATTTACTAAAACGCTTCTGGATATCGCCTTTCGTGGAACCGACTCGCATGAATTTTACTATTAACGAGAAAACAGTTTTTCTCTCTCGTGTCATACAAAAGCCCAAAATCTTTTAGCTTTTTTTAAAAAAATTATAATTATTCATTTAGGTTCACTTAAATACTTATTTCTGATAAATAATGTCAAAATGTATTTAATTGTAAAATCTATTTATTTTTCCATGGCCGCCTAGCTTTTTTCTATACAGGGTGCAATTTTTAACTAGAAAAAATTCAGTATTAGAAAGCTTCTTTATTTGCTGGAAAAATACAGAACTACGGCTGAGTTTATTTTGAGTTTGGCATACTTTTTCGTGTATTCATGGAATTCACCCCTCTTTTTGGGGGTAAAAATTGCCTTTATCAACTTTATGGTATGTATTGTGCTCGCTGGAAAGGGAATACGACTATATACTATACACTATTTACTTTTGCATTTCGGTGATAAAATATACACGCAATTTGTTTTATTGTAAAAATTGACAGACCTCTAATATAAAATAAAATTCATTCTTGACATTATGGACCATATCCGGAATTATTTGGCGAATTTCGTGTCTAAGTTTCCTTCAATCACAGACATCAGGTTGGCCCAATGACGCGGTCCTCAATAATTATGCCTGCCCAAACATTAAGTTTTTGCTGAAGCTGGGTGTATGTTTTTGCATCCGGTGAGGATTTTCTGCAGATCAATACCGACAGACAGTTCTATTTATTGACTTCACCATTTAGTACAAAAATAAACTCATGCGTAAAAATGATCCAGTCCAACTCTACTAGATGATGATCAAGTGCATTCATCATCATTTCACATTTTAGAACGCATTTAAGATAATTTCACTAACTTGAATGCAGCGTATGTTATTTTCTCTTGCAAGTTGCCGAACTGGAGTAATAGGATTTTCTTGAAGAGCAAGTAAAACGTTTAATTATATGTCTTTATCCATTACTCCAGGCTGCCTTATTACCGGTATGTCGTGGCCTACTTCACGATAATGTCTTTCAATTTTGCAGATGGTGCCTTGGGAAATTGGTGGTAGATCGGGGTGTCAAAGCCAATTATTATTAAAATTTTGATTTTGAGTGATTCAGTTAAATAACCATTTTTAGTATAGCAAAAATAGTTCTTACCATTTCTTATTTTTCTTCTAAATCGAAAATAAAGCATTGGAATGTGAAACAACCTTATTATTAACATGTTTCCTTATTTTTTAAATATTCTGAGCTGGCAAAACCCAAATTATAATATCAATTGTTGCTAAAATGGCCAGTGTTTTTTTTCTGGCTCTCTAGATTACCGAAATTACTGTAAAAGTAAGTGGCGGGAAGTATTCCCTTTTTTATGCTCTTTCCAACGAGGTCACAATACATACCTTCACATTTGAAAAAAAAATTGGGGGCGGTTTTTACCTCAAAATAAATGGGAAATTTCATAGAGACACGATAAAATTATGCCAAACTAAAAATAAACGCGGGTTTTTTTTTCAGCAAATAAAGGGGCATCCTAATACTGAATTTATTCCCGTTAAAAATTCCACCCTTAAAACCTTGTCATGTATGTCTTATGATAAATATTTTGAAAACTGTTTGGGGTTTCAAATAAGTTGCAAATATAAAAACGCGAGAAAAACTAGTTTCAAGTGACTGTGTCATTTTTCAAACCTTATTTTACCTGTTTAAAATAGATAAAATCTATTAAATTTATAGTACCGGGCGAGCAAAAATTATTTGCATCAAAGAGGGCCTTGCATCTAAGGACGTAATGCTTAGCCGTAGAGCTTAATACCTGTTGGGTGTCAGTAACTACCTGAATTAATAATCAATAAGTTATTCCGTCATCTTTGACAGTCGTTACAAGTAATTTGATTCATCGCTAATTTTTCCAATTTCTTGAACAATTCACACAATGGGCTTTACCAATACTCTCTTACGCAACAGCACAAAACATTCATGGTTGAAGCGTATTTTCAAAACGGGATTAGAGTAAATGGTGAGTGGCAATACAATCCGGGTTTGTGCATGGACGATTTTCACGAACATTTTCCTAACGTTGCTTTTATTGCTGGGGATTTTTATCATTGCCTAAAGAGAACCGTGGCTGTGTTTAGGGAAACAGGTTCTATACAACACAAAAAAGGAGCAGGAAAACAATCTGTAAACTGTAAGAACAGAAAAACTTGTTGCAAACGTTCGTGAAATAATGCAAAATACGCCAACAAATTGTATAAGACGCCTGTCCCAAGAAGTGGGAAGATCTTATGGAACATGCAGGACTATTCTTAAGAAGAAGCTAAAATTATTTTCTTATAAAGTGCAAGTATTCCAAGAAATACCAGCCTCAGATTTTGAAAGACGCAGGAATTACTCTCAATGGTTTACCCAAAATTTATTGGAAAGAAACAATTTATTAGACCTGACATTTTTTTCGGATGAACCCTCTCCGGTTATGTGAATTCTCAGAATACATGTAATTATTTTTCTTTTTCCTTCTGTATATTTTTACTTTGTTAATTTTGTAAACAACAAAAATATATTTGTATTTGTCTACTTATTTTATTACTCATTATTTTGGCATATCATGTGATAATATGAATTTGACAAAATTTGAACCTAGATTTGGTTAGATAATATATCGTCCCCATATCATTGTAATCTGAACCAAGCCCTAGGTTTTTTAATCCATTTGATGCAAATAATTTTTGCTCGCGCGGTATCTCTTGACCCTTTGCCATTAATCTCACATAATGCCATAATAAAAAAATGCTTTTAGACTGTTTATTTGATTCCTTCTTTTCGGACTACAAAACTTATCTTTTAGTATTTAACTAACTCTATTAAAGCAAATCCAATAAAGTAAGAAACAATAATTATAAAGGACACTAATACCACAGAATGTAATATAGCTACGCAATCGTATATTTACTAATTTTCTGCTATTTTAAAATAATCTTTAATTTTTCAAATGCAAGGTAATTTTTAAATAAATTTATCTAGAAAATGGCGCATCCAATCACGTCTTACCAATAGAACCTTTTATTCGTAAAATATGTCAGTTTTTTCTAATTTGACATAAAAAAGTATAAAATGTTAGCGTAAAATAAAGTTATGTCTATTTTTACCCCATTATCACCTATTTCTGGCTACATTTCTTAAATATCGACAAGACCACAGTTCTATTCAGCGTACAGAGTTTACCAAAATATCTATATTTTAAATTTGTTTCTACCAAGGTTTCGAAAATATTTAGGAAAACCATCTTCAGAGTAATTTCTTAAGGGGGCTGTAGCTTCGTAGTACGTGGACATCGGACACAATTTTATATGAAGTTCTTACTTTATCCCAAATTATTGACCATATATTAATTATTAACTAAAAGACAAGCGGACTTATCGTACTTAAATTTAGAGCCAGAAAATAAAATTAATATTAAAAATAATGAAGGTACCTTCTGTAAAATAGCAACATAATATTTTCCTAAAAATTAAAGCGTATCACATATTTTAACCACTGTAAATTTATATTCACAAGCTAATTTTGTGTCTTTCAATTAAATACAGCACATCACGATACACTTAATTTATTCGGTGAAGAAGATGCAAATGCTCTAATGGAAACTCTCCAGAGTCCCGAATGAACTAAACAAATAAATTTTTAGTTATTCCTACTCAATGAAATTAATGTGACTACACAAGAAATTAATGACACAGTCAAATAAAAATTTAGGCATAATTTGACTTGCAGATTAGCACAGATTCTTTTTACAGCAGATTTTTTAGTCATTAAGCTGTTGTTACAATTAGGTTAATCGTAAATGGATTACTACTGGTTAATTGGGACAATGTCAAATAAAATAGCTTGTAATAATATAAATTTTTAATTAAAGAAATTGCAGCGGTTGTCTTAAAATAAATAGATTTTAAGAATCACAAGTTATGGCATATTTTGAGTAAGATTATGGTACTATGGCATAATGGTATCTATAAATACCATGGTTATGGAACGGTTGGTAATACTGATAATGCATATTACGCCCGTTTTTTTTTTTATGATCGAGCACCAGTGGCGGCTCGTGACAGTAAAGTTTGTGAGTTCTGCCGATAGGGTATAAAAAACGCTATTTTTTTACAGTCTCTAGATCACGTGTCTATTATAAAAAGTTTGGTTTGGCAAAAATTACAATGTCTAGGAAAAAATAGCTAAAAAGCGTAACCCAGGTTCATTACATTGTTTAAGTGATTTTTTGATGTTTCATGGCGTTTGATTTTTTCGCTAAGATGTACTAAATCGGTTACACCAAGAACAGTCCAAGATTTATCTCCACCAAACAAAAGGCACGGAAAACAAAAAAGAGAATTATTTTTATTGCATCCGCATATCCAGTCGTTTCTGGCATAAAGGTCTCTTGTAAAAATCCTTTTATACGATTTTCCCCGGCTTGAACCACACTTTTCTATTAAAATATCGGGCAATGGCCGTCCTTCTTCTTTCAGTTTTAGTTTTTCTTCATAAGTAAAGAGAGAGAATTTTTTTACATTAATTTAATTATCCACTACATTTATTGTTAGTTACACAATTATACAAAAACAAATAACAAACACGACCATAACCTCCCGCTCATCCGTTTGGCGTCTTCTAAACTAAATAAATAAATGCGACCGCGAACACGCAACCAACGCTGAGCCCGCCGTTAGGAATTGTACTGCACGTTTTGCAGCTCTATTTCTGCTTAAATTTCGCTATCTAAACCCATGAGCAAGTGCGGTACGGGGCGAAGGAAGGGGTTCCTAGCCGAGCACAGAGCTCGTTAGCGTCCCAGCTACGTCGTGTTGCAATTTAGCAGCGCAACAATGCCAATAACTTCATTTGACCGACTGTGAAATGCGGGCTTCGGCGACGGCGTCATACTCAACACACCTACGCGATTGGAAGGCCTATTATACCAACACCCGACCGAAAATATACTGCTTTTCCAATAATTTTAGAAATATAATAATTATATTAGAAAAATAGTCAAATAATGTGAAAATTTTGGGGGTTCTGCAGCTCTGCAGCTCTTATGCACTAGCCGCCCCTGTACGAGCACAAATAGGAAAAGTCCTTTAAGGCGCTCAGGGAGCGGTGCGTGTGCGAAGAAAGCGATTCACGTTTTTCTTGAATCGTTGGAGGTTATATTCGGTTGGAAACACGGTCTCAGAAAGGCCGTTCTACAAAGATGACGTCCTCCAAATGAAAGAGTTCTGAAACAATGATGTTCGGGGTGTACTAAGTTGAACCACATACTTCTATACAACTATAACAAATCCGACAAACCCGAACAAACCCCTATTTAAAATAAATGATAAATTTCCATATGTAAGAAAATTTTAATATAAAATATTATTGTAAAAAAATTATAATTAATTAAAATTACAAATTTCATTTAAATTTGAAATTTTTATTAGAAAAAATTCAATATTTTTTCTTTTTTTGTAAAAAATTACTTTATTTCAGTTCAAAAAATATTTAAAAAAACCCCACCCAGGATTTGTTTTATTGTAGATGTATACACGAACGTAATAAAGAAAACTGGACCAATAATACATATGGCCACCTTGCGAGAAAACGACTCCCCTATGCGATCTAAAAATAACGTGACAAATTTGTGTGGCAACATTAAATTTCCTAGGTTTTTGGTGGGTTCGCAACAGTGAATCTCTGTTAACGTCATGAAACTATTACATTTTACATAAAGTCGCCACAGTGGTTCTTTTCCCGTGCGTCATCACTTTTACGTCATCAAAATCGTATGAATCAAATCAAAATTACGAGACGAAAAAAGTCAAAACTAAGTTAAGTTCATAAAATGGACGTGCCTGCCTACCGTTTGACGTACCTATATAATATCACGAAAAATTATTATTTATTTTAAGTTTTGCCCGGCATTCTCTATTATCTAAAAGAAATTGACAAACAAATGTTTATACATTTAATACTATTTTTAAAGCTTAAAATCTACAAAAGTTTGGTGTTTTATTAACTATTAAAATCGCAAAAGTCAAATTTTTAACATCCTTTCATTTAAGGGAATTTAGCCACTGTCGTAAACGTTTCAAAGAACTTTCACGGTTAGAATATTTAAAATAAATAAATTAGTTATTATGAAAATCCATAAATACTTACCGCCAAAACAGATGGTGGGTATAATTACCTCTAAAAAGAACTATTTTTAGAAACAGGAAAAGTTCTAAGGCTCACAGATTTACAAAAAAAGAATTAGATTGGCAGATCAAAATAAGGTTGACAATGACGTTCTAAAATACAACGGTTGTCAACTAAACAAATAAAGAAAGTAATTAACTGACGTTTATAGTTTTATCCTTGTCTAGCACGTTATATTATTGCGGAATTTTGGAGACGTTCTTTTATGCTTTTATTCAAACTTGTTACTGTAATAAACAAGGATGCAGAGTTATTAACCACGTCGAGTTCTGATCGTTGATTGATGACGCACGGGCAAAGATCCACTGTGGCAACTTTACACTTCTATTTGAAACTTTAACAAAACATCCATAAAATAAAGAATTGTTGGTGAACTATTATAATAAAAAGAGTTATTTAAGTGCGAGTGGAAAGATTCACAAGCGTTTGTGGTTTTATTTAAAGCAGAAGAGGCATCAGCCCAAATGTAGGGTGCATGAAAAAGTGGCTTCGTCGGATCTACTGATCTACTAAATAATCAGCAAAAGCTGTTAATCTATCATCATCCTAAATTATTATCTAATACAAAGTTTTCCTCTCTTGAGGTTTTATAAAAATGTTTTATCAGATAGCTGTGAACCTCATGGGTAGAGCGAAGCAAAGTAGGCAATGTTTTGCGACGAGCATTGTACATATTTTCTTTTAAACACTTTAAGTCTCGGCATTTCAATGTTTCAGAAAAATTACTGGAAGATAACTCCTTGTGCACAATTTTTGTTTTTGGTTCTTGTTTTTGGTCTTTCTGTAAGAACCTCTTCGGCTTTTCTTTTGCAAGCAACACTCAGTATTTTTCGTGCAATATTATCTTTAGGCCCGTGGTTATGTTCGTTTCTTACGGTTGTTTATATTCGTTCTACAAAGATGACGTCCTCCAAATGAAAGAGTTCTGAAACAATGATGTTCGGGGTGTACTAAGTTGAACCACATACTTCTATACGCTCAAAGCCCCACCCAGGATTTGTTTTATTGTAGATGTATACACGAACGTAATAAAGAAAACTGGACCAATAATAGGGGAGCCCGGGGCTGGTTAACGCACCAGGTTGGTTGACGCACCTCAATTTTTTTTAAAACAGTACACTTGGCAACGTCGCCGACCGGTTTGTCTTAAAGCCGCCATAAAAAAACACTTTCGAACGTTTGTTTCAGTTTGATTGCATCAGTGGTGTTGTGTACAGTGCGGTTTGTTGTTTTTTGGTAGTGGTAAGTAATTTTTTATTTTTTTACAGTTTTTGTTCTAGAAACTTTATTTTTAAAGATAATTGAGATCGGTTTTTTGCTAAATAAAGCTTCAACCGTCCCAAACAAGAACTGTTAATCAGATTTTCTAAGAATAAAATAGTATAGGTGCAGTTGCATCACACATACAAAAACGTGGTCAGGGACTGGTTGACGCACCCAACAAGGGGCTGGTTGACGCATGCGTCAATCAACCCCAAGTTTAAAATAAAATATTTTAATTTTTTTTATATTTTAGCGAGATGCGTTTTCGTAAACGAACATCAGAAAGGGGTACCACTTCACCAGATATCATGCTAAGGGCCGTTAGAGAGGTTAAAATAAACAAAAAACACATTAGGGCAACTGCAAAAGACTTTAAGATCCCGGAGGCAACTTTGAGACGTTTTTGCGAAAAATTTACTGAGGAAGAAATTAATGGCGATGCCCCAATAACGACAAAAGTTGGATATTACAGAAATCGCCAGGTATATTATATTTTAAATTATCTTTAAAAATATTAAAGATTCAAAAAAGTCTTACGTCTTTTATAATTATTATCTTCTTATTTTTAGGTGTTCACAGATCAACAAGAAAATCATTTGGAGGAATACCTTAAAACGGCAAGCGACATATATTTTGGATTGTCTGTCAGAGAAGTAAGAAAATTCGCGTATGATTATGCCACTGCTTTGCGCATTAAATACCCTGAATCCTGGAATGAGACAAAAATGGCTGAAGAGGATTGGTTTACATACTACATGAAACGACATCGTGCTTTTTCGGTAAGAACTCCAGAAGCAACCAGCTTAGCTCGCGCTTCTAGTTTTAACAAAGAAAATGTTTCAATGTTCTTTGACAACTTACAAACGGTCCTCAACCGCCTAAAATTAGAAGCAGCACAAATATGGAACATGGATGAAACTGGGATTACGACCGTGCAAAAGCCTAACCGAATTGTTGGCAGGCGTGGATATAAGCAGGTGGGACGCGTAACCTCCCAGGAATGCGGCACCTTAGTTACTATGGCTTTGGCGGTATCTGCAACGGGAAATTCTGTCCCGCCGTTCTTCGTTTTCCCAAGGGTTAACTACAGAGAACATTTTGTCGCTAATGGCCCTCCTGGAGCAGTTGGAACCGCAAATCCTTCAGGTTGGATGAAAAAAGAGCACTTTTTGGAGTTTTCTAAGCATTTTGTCAAGCACGTTGGTTGTTCTAAAGAGAGACCGGTACTACTTTTGCTGGACAATCATGATTTGCATTTGTCTGTAGCTGCCCTTGATTATTTAAAAAGTAAAGGTGTAACGGCGTTGTCATTTCCAGCCAATTGCTCACATAAACTCTAGCCTCTCGATCGGTCTGTCTATGGGCCATTAAAACATTACGTTAATTCAGCCAGTGACTCCTGGATCACTAGCAATCCCGGACGCACGATATCAATATACGATGTCCCATTAATAGTTCGAAACTCACTGCCACTGGCAGCAACACCGAAAAATATTATGGCGGGATTTAAGGTGTCTGGAATCAGCCCTTTCAATAGAGACGTTTTTGACGATCAAGAGTTTTTACCAGGATATGCAACTGACCGTCCCGATCCCGCAGAAACTAATGCTGACAAGGACGTGGTTCCAGTTCAGCCAAACTCGAATTTAAAACCACGACCGGGGTGTTCACAGGAACCTGATGATATTAACCAATCTGATAAGGCCCAGCCAGGATGCTCCAAGGATATAGTGTCAGCAAAAAGTCCACTGCCTGAGAAAGAAAATGAGGTTTCAACAAACAGTTCTATTCAAAAAAAAAATGAGAGCTCGCCTCCTACTGTAAGTCCATTTCAATTAAAACCGCTACCAAAAGCCGGACCTAGAAAGCAGGACGATAAACCTAATAGAAGAAAGCGTATGACAGCAATTCTAACTGACACGCCAATAAAAGATTCTCTTGAAGAACAAGAGAAAAATGTAAAGTCTGCTAAAAGAAATATTTGCTCAAATAAGAAGTCCGATGCAAAAGAGAAAAAAACAAAAAGAAAGAAAATAGTCAAAGACGATGAGTCCGATGAAGAGGAATGCTTTTGCCTTTATTGCACAGATAACTATAAAAATAGTGTCTCATCCGAAAAATGTATTCAGTGCACTAGTTGCAAAATGTGGGCACATGAAGCCTGTGCTGGGGAACCTGGCGTTTTCTTTGTTTGTGTAAACTGTGAAAGCGAATAATGACTTATATTTTTTTAAGCTATAATATTAAATTTGTTAATTACTTTGTTACCTTTTTTAGAATTAATGCATCTTTTGTTCCTTGGGAAGTTACCTTTTTTATGTTTTATGCATATTTTGTTCCTTGGGTAGTTACCATTTTTAGAATTTAATATAATTTTTTTTTAATTTAGATTATAAGAGATGTTTCACTTTACTTTTTTGTCTGCGTCAACCAAACCCATGATATGCGTCAACCAACCCCGGCCCGGGGCTGGTTGACGCAACCTGACATCCATCTTTAAAAAAAAATTTATGCCTAAACTGTTGCTAAAAAAATTTTTTTTTTGTCTAATATGAAAGATAAAACATTAAACTTTCCTATTTGGTACCAAAAGCACACCAAAACCTAATAATGTGTTAGCTAAAAATAAAAATACAAAAAGTGCGTCAACCAGCCCCGGGCTCCCCTACATATGGCCACCTTGCGAGAAAACGACTCCCCTTTGCGATCTAAAAATTAAGTGACAAATTTGTGTGGTAACATTAAATTTCCTAGGTTTTTGGTGGGTTCGCAACAGTGAACCTCTGTCAATGTCATGAAACTATATCATAAATCAAATTAAAACAATTATTATTTTGCTCTTCCGAAAAAAAATTGTCTACCATCCCTTAGCATGGTATAGTTTTTACTTTGTTTGTTTGAAGGTGGTAGACAATGAAGTAATTCTTTTGTTCATAACTCTAACCCCTTTGTAAATATTCTGATAACCGTCAATTTAGAACCACAAGACACATTTGTCAGTTTCGACGTAGAAAGCTTATACACCAACGTCCCAAATAGGGTAATCACTGCATGTAATAATAATAATAAATAGCCTTTATTTTTGCATACAAAGATAAATTTACAAAAAGCAATCTCATGTGGGTGGCGAGATCTAGCATAGCTACTCATCTAACCACCCTAAGTAATAAATTATTTAAGTAAATAAGTACCTAAGCATATAGAATTGAACAACAAAACATTCAAAAACTAAGAAAAAATTTCTTAACAAAAAGCTTTGCAGAATTACAAAAATAGTAAAGCAACAAAGCATTGAATATACCTACATATAGACTATACGCAAATAGAATTATAACTTAACTGAATAAAAAGCAAACGTGCGATCGTTTATGCTCCAGAACCAATGGAAGTAGAGACAAAAACCGAATGGAAAATAATCAAATTTAAAGATTAATTTATCGGTGGCACGTGAAGATAAGCCTTCAACTTATTTTTGAACGTTTCCACAGAGACGCAGGTCTTGATATTTACTGGCAAGGGATTGTAATATTTAACCGCATTAAAACTGAAAGACCTTTGAAATAATGCCGTTTTGTGTAAAGGCACAGAAAAGAGACTGCTATGTCGCGTAAGCCTGTCATGCACATCAGTGCCTTTAGTAAGCTTGTCAAAGAGATATTTCGGTTGCTGAAATTTAATAAGTTTAAAAACTAAGGTGCATAAATGAAGATGAAACTTTTGATCTAATCTTAACCAGCCAGAGTCCGTGAAGCATTGAGTAATATGGTCATACTTCCTCAACCCGTAGGAATACCTCAAACAACCATTCTGGAGACGTTGTAAACTTTCTCTGTCCTCATGCAGCAAGGCCGGCCAATACAGTACACTACAATAAGAAATTAATGACAAGACGATTGAGTCGCACAGCCTCAGCTTAATCTGTGGCGAAAGAAAATTTTTAAATAAGTACAGAGTTCTTAATTTACCATAGCTTTTTTGAAGTAAGTAAGAAACATGCCTATTAAATCTAAGCCTAGGATCAAAATAAACGCCCAAATTCTTACAAGAGTCAGAAATATTTACTTTAACGTTATTAAGTTTAATGTTAAGATTTTCAGAAACTAGAGTAGATTTTTTACCGAATATAATAAGTTGAGTTTTATTTTGATTTAAAATCAAATTATGTGCGACAGATAAATTGTGAATAGTGCTGAGATCCTGATTGATATTAGTTTCAGCGGTATCAATATTTTCATAGTTGAAACTGCAATATAACTGAAAATCATCAGCGTATTGATGAGAACTTGAGTAGTTTAGAAACGAGTTAAAGTCTGCCGTATATATTGAAAACAGTAAAGGGCCCAAAATACTACCCTGAGGTACACCGCGTTTTAAGCATAAAGTATCAGAGGGAATATCATTAAGATACACTCTTTGCCTACGGTCCGCCAGGTAATCTTTCAAGAAATTAACAGCTGCATCACTCAACCCATAATATTTCAGTTTCACGCTAAATAGATTATGATCAAGGGTATCGAAAGCCTTACTGTAGTCAAGTAACAACAAACAAGTACACTTACCCTCATCAGTGGCACGCATTATATCATCGGTGACCTTGAGGAGGGCAGTTGTTGTACTGTGCTGCTTGCGAAAACCCGATTGCGTAGCTGGAATAATTTGCTGTTGCAATGTAAAATTACTAAGTTGTTCACAAATAACTTTTTCCAAGATTTTCGAAAAGACTGGCAATAAGCTTATAGGTCTAAAGTGGGCTAATTCAGTAGGATTATTATTTTTGGGAATAGGCAGAACATTTGCCATTTTCCACTGACTAGGAAATTTACTACAAGATATGCAAGAATTAATGATAAAAGTTATGTGATGTATTAAATGAGGGAGTAAAAGAGATATATTTTTGCGGTCTAAGCCGTCCGCACCCCGGGCATCAGAACGTAGTCCAGATATAATTGTTTCAACTTTATCAGCACTTACCTCGGAAAATTTAAAATTGTTGGTATTATTGCTAAAAGAACGATTTCCGTAATTGTTAAAGAATAGGTCATCATTATTAGATTTGTCATTAAGAGGCGGAATACTATCTAAAAAATATTTATTAAAAACATTTGGTGTACCAACACAACTGCGGTCGCTATTAGGAATGGAGTTAATATTAAGCCATTTAAGGGTGCGCCAAAAACCTTTAGGATCAATCCTAAATTGATGGTTCAAATAAGCCTTCTTTTCATTCCGTATTGATGTAGTGACAAAATTTCGGATTTGCTTATAATCGTTCCACGATTCTTCAGTTTTTAATTTTTTGTATTTAGAATGGGCTTTGGCCCTTAAACGCATCATATACTTAATATTAGGAGTAATCCAAGGGGCGGGAGTTTTCGTTAAACGCGAGGTCTTATATGGAGCATGTCTATCAAATAGGTCATTGACCGCCTTAGTAAAAAAGTTTACCATTTCATTAACGTCAGTTAGTGAATACAGAAAATTCCAATCAAAGCTGTACATATCGGTTATGAAGTTATCATAATCAAAATTTGAGTAATCCCGATACGTCCTGAATTTAACTGATTTTTGAATTTTGGTACAACGAATATTGCATTTAACCATACAGTGATCAGATATACCGTCCATTCTAACCACATCTGGATATTGTACAAAATCCAGCTGAGACGTAACAATAATATCCAAAAGTGTGCTGGTATTCCTTGTGATGCGCGTCGGCTCTGTAACAATCTGATGTAATCCATATTTATTTAAAAAATTATTTAAAGATAAAAGGGCAGGGCTATTAACGAGACAGTCAACATTAAAATCACTACCAAACATAACAACATCATGACTAGGTAGCAAAGAAATTAAAGTACTTTCCAGCACACTCAGACAATTAATTAGGTTTTCACTAGGGGGACGATATATTGATCCTAGGCAGATGTTTTTTCCCGCCAGTTTAAAACTTATCCAGATTTGTTCCAGGTTACCTCCATAAGTGGTCACATCGACAATTCTAAAGTTAAAAATATTATTTATGTAAAATCCCACACCACCACCTCTGTGATCCCGGTCTTTTCTTACTAATTTATAACCTTCAATTTCAAGCGACTCTGTGGCAACCCCCTCGTTAAGCCACGTCTCCGACAAACCAACAATATCCAACCGTTCAGTATCTGAAAACTCATCGAAACTAGAGCACAATGACCGCACATTAATATGACAAAAATTAACAAAAACATTATTTGCATCATTCATGAACTTAATACAGCAACATGCAGTTTTGTTCCACAATATAAACAAACCAGAAAAAAAGAGAAAAATAACGTATTATGAAAGGTGTGATTAGGGAAAGTTAAATAATGTACATAATTTATAAATAAAAAAGCAGCTAACAATAAAAACTAGGCCATATCCAGAAGTTTAAATTATTAATATAAGTAGTGCACATATTCATACTTAAAAAGAAAACAAAATGTTTAATAGTTTAATGAATCAATATACCGGGCTCAGCAATTGGGATAATTACTTATTAAATCCCATATACATATAACAATTGTATCATATTAGTAAACATTATTGCACCACTACAAAACAATTATGCAAATCTAGTCTATAAGAAATCAAATCCATTTAGTAAAAAGATAGCTATTTAAAGTGGTACTTGGCAAGTTAATGATTGAATTTTCCAAATAACAACGTTGTAAAATTCATGTTTACTTTAACATGTTTATATAGAATTTAACAAACATTGTTACAGATAAAATGTTTTATTACCATCCATTAGTTCGACCCAAAATAAAAATACACAAAAAAAATACAAAAAAAAACTAGAGATAAATGTTTATATTAGAGAGTCCAATATAGCACTACCTAGTTGATAAACTCGCATCGACCAACAGATTTATTTTTGCTTATCACCTTTATATGACAACGACACTTTCTTATTATTTACTGGGTCCCAATAGAAGATGTTTCCACCCGACGACCACGCTTTATTATTACCGTACCTTTTTTTGGCTTGCAGTAATAGTTTAAAACGAGAGGATGTTAAGTCCTCAAAGACAGCATAGGGTGTGCCTTTTAAAGCCTTTTTTGCCCCGAGAGCCCTGTTTTTCATCCAATTACAGATAAAACGAACGACAATGGTGCGAGACTTGTCAGCTTCGGCAGATGTTAAACCGATTCGAAAGCAATAATCGATGTCTTTTTCGGTGCAAACGGTTTTTAAGTCATTGTTAATAAAATTCACAACAGACACCAAGAGGTCTTCACCAACGTTTTCGGGGAGACCGCATATACGCATGCAGTTCTTTTTGCGGTCTTGGTCGGAGTTTTCAAGGTTTTCCTCAAGTATAGTGAGTTTAGCAGTGTTCTTTTCGACACCAGCATTAAGGATTTTAATCGAATCACATACCTGCGTAAGTTTGTTTTCCTACGAGCGTGCGCAAAGTAGTACTTTGCGCACGCATTTTTGTGTGCAAAGTAACACTTTTCCGCACTAGTGCGGATAAGACTTTTATCCGCACTGGGTGCGGAAAAGTAAAAAGCCACCCACTGAATGAGCTTACTGGATCGGCTATCACTTTGCAGAATGTGAGTAATTGCTCTTTTGTTATAAATGTTATAAACAAATAATTTAGTTTCCTATTATTTTTTTTATTGTTATGTAATTTTTTAATTTTCTATTATTTTTTTTTGTTATGTAATTTTTAGTTGTAAGTATATTATAGTTCTTTCTTTAAAGTCGAATTAAAAATTATTAAATAAATTATCATATTTTTATTTTTGTTGTTATCTGATATGAAGCTCGTAGGAAAAATGTTGTTCCTAACAAGTGCGCAAAGTGCTTTTCCGCACGCAAGAACTTATCCGAACTCCGCTTCGCGTCGTTCGTCCAACTGTACTTGCGTGCGGAAAAGTATCACTTTGCGCACTTGTTAGGAAAATAACTATTTCAAGCTTTTGCAATCGAGAATCGAGCTTATTTTCAAACTGTGATAGAAAGTTATTACACACTTTTGTCATTAATCTCTCCAAATTTTCCTCATCTGGACTAGTTGAAGTTGAGCCTTTAGTAGCACGGGTTTCGGCACGAGTAGATCCACCCATACTGCTGCACACGACTTTATCACCACTAAAGACACTTATTGCGAGAAGCAGCACGTGTAAATATTAATTATTGATTCTTGTCGTAATTAAGAGACATATACAACAAAATAGCCTGATGGAAGACCACACAAGCCCATTCAACACTTGCGGACAAATAATTAGCCAATTAATCTCAAGTTAAACCACACTTTTCATCATTTATCGTGGACCAACACAACACACACGTCTACTCGGTCAACATCATTCGTGCATCTGTGTATGTAATCAAGTAAAAGTTACAAGAACACCCAACTATTTCAGAACGCACTAGTTTGCCGCTGGATGGAGTGATGGAACTATTGGAGTGTTGTCTACGTAGTTCCTACTTTCAAGTAAACGATAGGTTCTATGCCCAAGATGACGTCTTCCAATGGGTTCATCTTTCTCTCCGGTAGTGGCTATAACCTGTACATGGAATGGTAATTATGTGATGGTCACTTTCGCTATCAACCCATTAAGGAACCCATTACACTTTCTTATCACGACCTATTTAAACTCAAGACAAGGAGCAACCGTCGATTATTACGACATAGACTTTTTAGTTGTTAGTTATTCTTTTGCTTTTGTAAACGCATCACGCGTATTTACTGAAAGTTGTATTTTTAAATAAAAGTAAATTTTTTAAAAACACGTTGTTATAAACGAGAATTATAACTGGCGCAGTCGTGCGGATTTCGGAAGTTTCTTTCATCGCGAAAAAACTTCAGTTTCAACTGTTAATCCGAAGAACCTTCAGCAAGTGTCCAAAAAGTTTCTATCGCAGAAAACTACAAGAGGCCATTGTGCAGCGAGGAATGAAGATAACAATATTAATGTAAGTGTCGCTTATTCCTATTTTTATCCTGTCTATGTCCGAACATCCCTCCCCATCTGATTCTATCGCAGAAAATAGTGGTGAGCTAGTCTTAGAACTTTCAAATATTCTTTTAAATTTAAATTTAAATAACGAGGAAATAAGCACGCAAAAACATTTTAAAAATAAAAATAATTGTAAAACATCATTAAGTAAGAATTTAGTGTTAAAAAATAATTCTTGTAAAGAAATGGCTCCTCCAGCATTCGATACAAAATTATTCAATATTGTTCCACAATTCGATGGAAACCCTTTAGAATTGGCAGCGTATTTAGATACTGCAAGTATGTTAATAAATACGTACTGGGACGTTAACCCAGTTAACCTTAATTGCACACAAAATATTTTGTTAATATATGGCATTTATGCTAAATTGTCAGGTTTTGCAAAATAAGTTTATAGCACAACTATTTCCAAAGATTGGGCATCAGTAAAAAACGCTTTAATCGCACATTTTGGCGACCATCGCGACGAAAGTGGTCTACTTTCTGATTTATGCTCACTTAAACAAAATCATAACGAACCACCACTTCATTTTTTGCAACGAATCATGTCAAATTTAAATGCTTTACATAATTACATCGATACTCACGAACAAGTAGAGGCAAACAAAATTGTAAGAAAAACTTTCTACAATAATCATACATAATGTATTTTTATCCGGTCTAAAAGAACCTTTAGGATCGATAATAAGAGCAATGAAACCAAATGACCTCGCTACTGCACGTCAATACATAGTAACAGAAAATAATATTAGGCATATTCAAAAAACACCCAATCATTTCCAAAATAATACAAATTTTCAAAATAACGTTAAACAAAATCCTAATTATATTCACAAACCCCAAATGCAGAATAATTCACAACATTTCAATACTAGACCCCAATTTCCCAGTCAACCCATACATATTAATCCAAGACCTGTAGCACCCCAAAGATTTTTTACTAACAAACAAGTTTTCGGAAAACCTCAAAACGCGTGGAAACCGCAAGGTTCACACAATAATTACCCGAAACCAGTACCAATGAGCGGTGTATCACACGGTACAAGTTTTGCAAGACAAAATAAAGCCCCCACTAATATCTTTAAAAATCAACGCCCTAATCCTAATATTATTGTTGAAGAACTCTATAATTTAGAACCTGTCGACGACAGTCAACAATACGAAAATTATTACTATCCCGAACAAGACTCTGAATATTTCACAGAAAACGAATCTCTAACTAATGAAAATTATTGTACGCAAAACGTTACAAATGAGCAAAATTTTCAAATAGTCGAAACACCCCCGATAGATTCATAGAACTACATTCAATTTATGACAAAAAAGACCTACCCTATATAACTATCTCTAATCCACCATTAAAATTACTAATTGACACAGGCGCTACAAAATCATTCCTTAATCCCGAAATTGCAGAAAACTACTTTCCTGAATACATAAAAAATGAACCATTTACCATCTCATCAATATTTCAAACAACAAACCGTAATTCATGTGCAGAAATCCCCGCATTTTTAGAATTCAACACAGAAAAACAAATAAAATTTTACTTATTTAAATTTCATCACTTCTTTGACGGTCTAATAGGCTATGAAACATTAAAATCATTAAATATTCAAATCGATATTCCAAATTCTGTAATTAAAACACCTAATACGCAAATCACACTAGAACATTATGAATCAAAACAAAAATTATTATTTTACGCACAAATTAGTCCATTTACAATAGAAAGCCTTAAAATACCCGTTAACATTAAACAAGGTAATATTATAATACCAACAACAAAATTAGCTAACGATTGTTTAATTAGAGAAGGTCTAACTACTGTAAATAACAATTACGCATCGATAGAAATCCAAAATAATGCTAATTGCATACAAGAAATATCTCTTTTCGAACCTATTAATGTAAACCCCATTAATATTAATGACTTCGAAATTTATAATTATCAAGTTAATAAAAATAATTACAAAAAAATTAATAGAGACGACATTGACATAACAAAATTAATAAGAACCAATCATATGAACGCGGAAGAAAAATTTTATATCAAAAATCTTTGCAGAAATTATTCAGACATTTTTCATAAAGAAAATTCGCAACTGACTTTTACTAATACCATTAAACACCAAATAAAAACAACAGACGAAATACCTGTTTATACTAAAACCTATAGATACCCTTTTGTCCATAAACCAGAGGTAGAAAAACAAATAAATAGCATGCTTGAACAAGGCATTATTCGCGCAAGCAATTCTCCTTGGTCTTCACCCATTTGGATTGTGCCAAAGAAAGCAGACGCTTCAGGCAAGAAAAAATGGCGAATTGTTGTAGACTATAGAAAAGTTAATGAAAAAACAATAGACGACAGATATCCAATCCCCAATATATCTGATATTTTAGACAAACTAGGCCGATCCCAATATTTTTCTACTCTTGACCTCGCGAGCGGATTTCATCAAATTGAGATGCATCCCGAAGATATTGCAAAAACGGCATTCAACGTAGAAAACGGTCATTACGAATATCTTAGAATGCCATTTGGTTTAAAAAACGCACCGGCGACATTTCAAAGAGTTGTAGATAATGTTCTAAAAGAATTACAAAATAAAATTTGTTTTGTATACATAGACGATATTATCATTTTTTCAACATCTCTTCAAGAGCACCTTACAAACCTAAAATTAGTCTTTCAAAAATTACGCGAAGCAAATCTAAAAATTCAATTAGACAAATCAGAATTTTTGCGAAAAGAAGTTGCTTTTCTTGGTCATATCATAACAGCAGACGGTATAAAACCAAACCCCGACAAAATTAAAGCTATTTTAAATTTTCCAATTCCTAAAACTAGAAAAGAAATCAAAGGATTTCTAGGCCTTGTAGGATACTATCGTAAATTTATAAATAACTTTGCTCAGATAACTAAACCTTTTACTAAGTGCTTAAAGAAAGACGCAAAGATAGACATTAATGACCCCATTTATCAGAAAACATTTCAAGATTGTAAAAACCTTTTAACTAATGACCCTATACTTCAGTATCCTGATTTTACAAAAGAATTTATTTTAACCAGTGACGCAAGCAATTATGCAATAGGCGCAGTACTTTCGCAAGGTATTATAGGCCAAGATAAACCTATAGCATATGCATCACGAACTCTAAATGATTCAGAACAAAATTATTCTACCATTGAGAAAGAACTACTAGCAATAGTATGGGCAACAAAATATTTTCGCCCTTATCTTTTTGGCAGAAAATTTAAAATTTGCACTGATCATAAACCATTACAATGGCTTATGTCCCTTAAAGAACCCAATTCACGTCTTGTACGCTGGCGATTAAAACTCGAAGAATTCGATTATCAAATTATTTATAAAAAAGGCAAAAATAATACCAACGCAGATGCTTTGTCTCGTGTAGAAATTTACCCAAACGAAACCATTCCCCCTATTTTTCAATACATGCAAGAATTCAATGAGAATCCCTGTCTCGACAACACCCCCTCTACTAACCAAGAACCAGATAATCACTCAATAATCGCACAAGCAGATCCCGATGACATCGAAACGGCTCATACAAGTATAGAAAACCCCATTCAAACTATAAATATAACCGAAAAACCTCTTAATTACTTTTTATGTCAGATAATCATTAGAATAACGGAAAACAATCCATCTCAAGAAATAAAAAAGATATTTAATAAACCTGTAAATAGAACCCGATGGTATATTTACGTAAAACCAGAGACATTCAAACAACAAATAATCACATTTTTAAAGGAGTACGGCGAACCAAAACGACAATACGTATTTTATTTTGCAAATGATACTAACGACATTCTTTATAAAGAAATGTGTAAATTCATCCCTGAAACCTTTAAAAATTCGACCTACAAGCTATTAAAAACTAATAAACTACTAACAGACATTACAAACGAAAACAGACAAAATAATTTAATTAAAACACAACATGAAGGTATTACTAATCACCGTGGTATTCAAGAAACAATTTCTGAATTAAAACTTAAATACTACTGGCCAAAATTGCATGACGACGTACGACAAATAATAAATAATTGCTCTGTTTGCCAACAATCAAAGTATGAAAGACAATCTCACTTAATAAAATTACAACTTACACCCACTGCAACAAAACCATTAGAAACAATACATGTAGATACATTTAAGTTTGGAAATACAATCACATTAACAATTTGCGACAGCTTTTCAAAATTCGGTCAAGCTTATGTTTTACCTAGCTTATCAGCCCTACATGTCTACCAAGGTCTTTTACAATTTATAGCTAACTATAAAGTCCCTGAAAATATTACATCAGACGATGGCAGTGAATTTACTACCAACGTAATTAAAGACTTTGCGAAATTATATAATATAAATTGGCATTATACACTACCTGATAACCCAAATAGTAATTCGATCGTAGAAAGATTTCATTCAACTTTAATAGAACATTTGAGAATATTAACAATAACAAAACCAAAATTAACCCCTCAAGAAAAACTTTTATATGCAATAACAGGTTACAATAACGCTATTCATTCTAGTACCAAATTTAAACCAATTGATTTATTATTAGGTCACTTAGACACTAAAACGCCCATAGATATTAATGAAGAATCTCAGCTAGCTAACCAACTTGTAAACGAACACAAGGAAACAATGAAAAATATTTATACAAATTTAAATAATAATATGCATGAAAAGAAAACTTCAATAATAAATAAATTAAATAAGGAAAGAATAGATCCACCTGACATAGAACCAGGTACAATCGCTTTTAAAAATGCACCAAAAAGGCAAGCAAAAACAGAAGCATTATATAAACCTACCCATATAATAAAAAGCACAAATATCACATTAACAACACCTCAAAACACATATCATAAAAAATCATTTAAAAAACCACGCAAACTAAATAAAACCTCAATTTTGCAGGATTGTCCTGACTCTCCAAGCAGTAGAAATGAAAATTAAAATTCAAGATCTCAAAGAAAACCCCGGAATCTTACCCTTTAAATTAGGAACATCAAAAATAAAAATAGCATCCCATACCTTCCTGTACTACATTAATATCCCACCTATTATTCATCAACTTAACACATTAAATATAATGTATAAAAATATTAGAAATACTATAGAAACATCCCCTGTAAATTATAGAACTAATCTTGAAAATTTCTATAATCACCTAGATTATGAAATTACTATAGTTAATAGTAAGATACGCCTTCTTGAATTAACAAAAAGAAGTAAAAGAGGCCTCGTAAACCCATTAGGTTAAATGATAAAATTCATTACCGGTAACCTCGATCAAGATGACGCTATAGAATTACACCGTAATTTAGAAACATTAGAAAATAATCAAAACAAAATTATTAAAAGAACAAACACACAACTTTCTGTAACGAAACAATTAATGATTCACATTAACACGACCATGTCACTAATTATTCGCAATCAACAAACAATAAATCAGAAAGTAGCAGAATTACAAGACGCTGTAAATGAAACAACTTTTGGATTTATCCATTACCTAGAAATAAAAGATGTTCTAAATCAATTAAAATTAAATGTAGACTCATTACTACACTTTGTAACTGAAATAGAAAACGCCATAACTTTTGCAAAATTAGGAATAGCACACCCATCAATTATTTCTTTAGAAAATTTACACAAAATTCATTCAGAACTCAAACAATTGTACAATAAAGATCAATTATTATTCAATAAAGAAGAGAATTTACACACATACTATAATGTTATAAAAGCAAACGCTTATTTTATCTCAAATAAAATATTATTCACATTAAACTTTCCTTTGGTAAATTCAAAGCTCTTTGACTATTATCGCTTATTTTCTGTTCCTACAAAAAATAAAACCACCTTATTACCACCTTCTTCCTATCTATCCATAAGCGACACAGAATATCAATATCACGAAGATGAATGTGCAGAATTAGAAAACAACCACCTGTGCGAAGGAAAAATATTGCAACCTATCCAGGAAGCAGATTGCATCACTTCCTTGCTATCCGTACAAAGAGAACCAAGAAATTGTCAATACGTACCTGTAAAAATAAACAAAATCGTGTTAGAAGAAATCAATGAAGGACATTACATAGGAATTTTCCCTAATAAAGAAAAACTGCAAACAAACTGCGAACAAACGAATATAGTGTCATTACAGGGCACTTACCTATTCACAGTACCACCAAGCTGTTCACTACAAACAACACATTATAATTATACAAATAAAAAAGATGTACTCACTGGAAACCCACTTGTATTGGAAGATATTAAACTAACAAATATATCCATTAAACCAGTACAAAAATTGGTTATTGAAAAAGTATCCCTAAACAAACTTCATGAACTTCAATTACAAACAATCCAAGAAGAACCATTAGAAGAAATCGGCGTCCACCACATCTCAACATGGACATCAACAATAATTGCAATTTTACTAATTATCATTATTTTAGCTCTTCTTTTTAAGAAAAAAAGATTCCACACACAATTCCAATTACTACTTAAGAAAAGGAATAATCAATGCCAACCCCAGGAATTGTACCCTTTAGACGAAACTCAAGTCCTACCCCCTTAAGTTTCATTTGGTGATGGAGGAATTATGTGATGGTCACTTTCGCTATCAACCCATTAAGGAACCCATTACACTTTCTTATCACGACCTATTTAAACTCAAGACAAGGAGCAACCGTCGATTATTACGACATAGACTTTTTAGTTGTTAGTTATTCTTTTGCTTTTGTAAACGCATCACGCGTATTTACTGAAAGTTGTATTTTTAAATAAAAGTAATTTTTTTAAAAACACGTTGTTATAAACGAGAATTATAACTTGGTTCGAGTCACACGATATTAACACTGCCAAGATTAAACCTAAACTTTGGCTTAGATATGTTGATGATACCTTTATTATCTGGACAGACAGCAACGAAGAGTTGATACGGTTTTTGGAACATATTAATAGTATAAGACAATCCATTAAATTTATAAAAACTTCAGTGTACAGGAAACCCACTCCATAAAACAGGGCATAACTCAAACTCTTTATCACAGAGCATCTAACATTTGCAACAATCCGGAAGACCTTAATATTGAAATTTCAAACATCAAAAAATATTTAAAACAGAATGGTTACCCTAAAACCTTTGTAACTTATACATCTCAAAACTTAAAAATCGCGAAGTACGAATACTTACAGAAACGAAAGAGAAGCAAGCATTTCTTACAATACCTACTTTATGTCAAGGGGATTTCTGAAAAGATTAGAAGGATAACCAAAAACTATAATATCAAAACAGCCTTTAAATCCGGAAATACGCTTAGAAGCTTTCTTACAACCAAGGTTTTGGACACGGAACAGCACTAGAGAAAACGAAAATTCAAAGAAGCAGCTTTTATGAATCAAAATACCCATATATTTAGAAAACCAAGTATAGATATTCCCAATATCTGGAAGCCTCTTCTTGTCCAAACTTCACACGCCAATAAGCACGTAGGTGGAGTCAACAAGCTTCATTGCACATGGATAGTATTTAAGACAGTAGCCTTAGAATTATAATTTAGTTTACACTTAAAAACGGTTAGAGATACTAACTAATTAACCGAAACGTTGTGTTAAGAAACAAAATAAAGACAATGGAAGTCCGACAATGTATTTTTTTTTATAGTTTTTACTTTGTTCTTAAGTTTCGGTGAACTAGTATGGTTTTAATGAGCGTTTCCGAAAATTATGGCTTCTACAGTTCTACAAGCAGAATGGCCATTACTACACATTTTGTGTAGACAGTAGAACAATGAACAAGTGGAAAGAGAAAATGCTTTGAGTTTGGTGTTCCAATAGTATTAATAGAGTAAAAAACTGCATTGATACTTTCTGTCTTATGAATGTTAAATGGCATTAATCGTAACAATTGACATAAGTGGACATATCCTAACGTGGATTCAGCAAAAAAATCTTTACTGCGTTCCAAAGAAGTACGTAAAAGAGATGCTTACTAATTTTAATAAACTTGATTGTCACATGAGTACTAAGATCCATTTCGCCACTTTGACCGTTATCTAGTAATTATTTGTGTTTTTTGTTATTATTAATATATCTTTATTCTTAAGCAACTTAAAAAATTTAGAGAATTATAGAGAATATAACATTAAATATACAATATATAAAATCACAAATATTTAAAATTATGATTTATTAATAATTACATTAAAATTATATAGGGTAATACAGGGTGTTCGGAAATGATGAGCAAAAAATCAGTTTCACGTCATCAAAATCGTATGAATCAAATCAAAATTACGAGACGAAAAAGTCAAAACTAAGTCTAAGTTCATAAAATGGACGTGCCTGCCTACCGTTTGACGTACCTACATAATATCCTTAAAAATTATTTAATTCCTAGTTTCTCTCGGGGTTTATTTGTACTCTAACGCAGTCTAACCCATTAATTTCCAGCTAAAAATGAATTTCAATACATTTATTGAAATCTTTAACTAACATTCTATTTTAAAGGGGAATTATATTTAACAGCTGTATCTCGGAAACGAATCGTTTGCGGATCCATGTTTATACACATTTTTTCACTATTTTTTTGGATATACCTATAGAGAATCCTTCTCTTATTATAATTTAATATATTTAAATATAGTTTTAGGAAATAACCTAATACACAAAAAATGCACAAAATAATTTATAAAAATGTTTTATTAATATCTATTTCGGATAAATATTCCGTAGGTTGGTGATATGTGCTGGTTGCAGATTTGAATAAGTATAGTAGTCACAGATTACAGAAAAGAACTCTAATATGTGATAGTAGTAGGATGGAATGTAGCATCTGTTTTTAATCCAAATTGGTATTTTTGCTGCACGTGTTCTTTCATGTATTTTTTAAGGAATTAAGGTCCCCCATTTGCGTTCTCAAATTCAAAGTAGTACTCACAGAGATTGAGCACAAATTGTCGGGCTTGTGTCTTGAGAGTTTTGCCCGGTATGCTCTATTATCTAAAAGAAATTGACAAACAAATGTTAATACATTTAATACTATTTTTAAAGCTTAAAATCTAGAAAAGTTTGGTGTTTTATTGACCATTAAAATCGCAAAAGTCAAATTTTTGACATCCTTTCATTTAAGGGAATTTAGCCACTGCCGTAAACTTTTCAAAAAACTTTTACGGTTAGAATATTTAAAATAAATAAGTTATTATAAAAATCCATAAATACTTACCACCAAAACAGATGATGGGTATAATTAGCTCTAAAAAGAACTATTTTTAGAAAAAGGAACAGTTTTAACGCACACAAATTTACAAAATACGAATTAGATTGGCAGATCAAAACAAGGTTGACAATGACGTTCTAAAATACAACGGTAGTCAACTAAACAAATAAAAAAAGTAATTAATTGACGTTTATAGTTTCATTCTTGTCTAGCACGTTATATTATTGCGGAATCTTGGAGACGTTCTTTTATGCTTTTATTCAAACTTGTTACTGTAATAAATAAGGTTGCAGAGTTATTAACCACGTTGAGTCCTGATCGTTGATTGACGACGCACGGGAAAAGATCCACTGTGGCGACTGTAGGAGCCTATACTTTAATTTGAATGGTCCCGACTTTTTTGTCCTACACTATATGCGCATTTTGACTGAATATTTATTTTTATTCTCCTAACTTTTTGACATAAAAGAGGTATACTACTTTTGTTTCGATAAATCTAACCGTTTTCGGGAAAAAACGTTAAAATAACATTGCTTGCATGTAATGAATACGAAATCATTTTAATTTAATTTTTTTAAGAAGAATTAATTATTTATGCATTGAAGGGGAAGAATGTCACTTTAAACCTTTAATTTGAATGTTTAATTTATTATTCTAGTAACTTATGTATTTTAAAATTGCAACTCCGTCATTAATCAATTTTCGACAAAATTTTATAGGAAGAGATATAGTCGGATCTGGTCTTATCGTGCGGGTCATACGATTCAAGAAAGACATTACTTGCGTTTAATTTTACCCTCTAAATAAAATACGTAAAATAAATGAGACAGACTTATTCCATTTTGACATGAAAAAAGGATATGTATTCTCTTTCCAGCGATTCTAAAAAAGCTTATAATAGCACCAGCTACGTTTTATTTTAAATACGCCAGTTTTGTGACTTTGACAGTTTGTGACAAAATGAAACAATTTTCTGGGTTTTTGCATCCCCAATCAAAAAAAAATGGTACTTAATCTGATAAACTATTTCAAAAATGAAAGAAAAAGTGGAAATTCGCCAACCAATATTCAGGAAATAGTAGCCAAAGCAATGGGAATTAGTTTAAGGACTGTGCAGAAAATTGTGCATGAAACAAAACATAACATAATACCCAAGAATACTAAAAAGTGTAAACGAAGAAAGCCAAAGACTGAGGATTTAAGCGAAAATATTAAAATGGGAGTTTGAAATGTGATTTACGATTTATACAAATCAAAAACCAATGTAACTCTTCCAGTTTTACAAATAACATTAAAGATTCGGGGTGTTTTGGAAATTGGACTTGAAGCGTTATCAAAATTAATAAAAAATTAAGGTTTTCGCTATAAAAAAGACTGTAACCGAAGATTTTTATGTGAGCAGCCACAGATAGTGAGTCAGCGTGTTCAGTTTTTAAAAAAATATACGGACAATTACAAATCGAAATTTAGAAAAGTGGTATTTTTGGACGAAACGTGGATATTTTCGAATGGAAGTGGTTCAAAATCTTGGCAAGATGAGTCTGTAAAAAGTGTTAAAAGGAAAAAGGGGTGCGGTACGGGAAAGCGTTTTATTATTTTGCATGCCGGTTCTGCAACAGGATATGTTGCAGGTGCTAGTTTAATTTTTTCTTCAACATCAAAAAGTGCTGACTATCATGATAATATGAATTGCGAAATGTTTGAAAAATGGTTAAAAGTTCAATTGATACCAAATTTGGATGCTCCGTCTTTAATTGTATTAGATAATGCATCATATCATTCAAGAATTTTAAATAAACAGCCTACTTCATCTTGGAGGAAAAGCGATATTTATGAGTGGCTGGAAAAACACAACCAAAATCCTTTACCAAATATGCTTAAATTGGAACTCCTATCAATAGCAAAGTCTCTTAAAAAACCCAAAATATACGCGGTAGATGAAATACTGCGTGAATATGGTCATGAGGTTCTACGACTGCCGCCATATCATTGCTAGTTTAACGCAATAGAATTAATATGGGCTGGTGCAAAGTCTTATTATGAAAAACATGTAGGTGATGGTCTTAAATCCGACCAAGTACAAATAGTTTGGGCAAGATTCGTTAGATCATATTACACAAGAGTACTGGAAGAAATCGGTGGAACATACAGAAATATTAATAAGGGATTGGTGGGATCGAGAACAAGTACTAGATGTCGAAGTAGCGCCAATGATAATTGCTCCATTCGAAGACGACTCAGACGACGAGGACTTTCAGATTTTATAAGTGACGATGAGAGTTTTTAGGCTATAATTATAAACGGTGTTTTTCGTTTACATTTTTTAGTATTCTTTGGTATTATATTATGCTTTTTTTTCATGCACATTATTCTGCATAGTCCTTAAACTAATTCCCAGTGTTTTCATTACGGTTTCCTGCATATTGGTTTGCGAATTTCCACTTTTTCTTTCATTATCGAAATAGTTTATCAGACTAAATGCCATTGTATTTTTAGGTTTTAGTAGTAAAATTGTTAAAATAAATTGCACTGTTTATTATTGTCGTTTTTAATTAAAGGGTACAGTAGGTATATAATTAACGATTATATAATTTTTCTGTAACTTTTTCAACTCCCCTGTACATAATTTTTACAAAACTAATAATATTAGGTATATGTGGCTATCTTCGCGATAGCTAAAATAATGAAACTATTTTTCCTTCCTTTGGTATATTCGTAAATAATCTCACAACATTTTGATAGCCTCTGTGTTGTCTGATTTGACGCATACGATCAGTGACCTTTGGACCCGCACGTTAAGACCAAATCTGACTTATAGCATTTATTTTTGGTCTAGAATTATCCCCTAAATTTTTCCGGACACCCTGTATATAATAACTATTTACAATGAAATAATTTATAATATAATAATACGTTAAAGTTAGTTATAAAAAAATAGTAATCAACTAACATTAAATTAAAAAAAAATTTTCTTAGTGCTCTTTAAAAGTCCATAATTTTGATATTTCTTTATTTTATTTCGACAAACTGTTGTAGATTGTTATCCCTTTGTATAATATTGACCTTAAGCCAAAATTACTCCTTACCGTAGGTATTTGAATATGATGGTTTTGTCTTGTGTTGTGAATAATGTTGGTCGGATGAAATATAAATATTATATTCGATTGTTTTTCTTTAATAATAACAGAGTGTATTAGAATGCATAGTTTTAATCGAGGTTTTAATTTATAAAGCTTTTCTAAATCCCTTTGGTTAATACAAATTTATAGTTGTTTCTAAAAAGGGAAGTTTATGTAGGTATGCATTTAATTATTTTGTTTTGTAGTTTTTTTAATGGCTGAATTGCTGAATTGTAGTTAAATTAGATGATCCCCAAATTGAAATTGTTTCTGTATTACGTTCGTGGATGGTGGATGCAACGGCGGTCCTGGAACGTCTTTCTAGGGGGGTACTTATAAGGATTTGCGCCGAAGGCGCTCTTTTGCACCGCAGGCGAAAATTTTTTGGGTGCCACGCCATTTTTTTAAGTAAAATAACCGTAAAGCTTAATCTGCGGCGATATGCCAGACTTTAAAACACTCTTTTAATTTAAAAGAAATTTGAAAGGGCGACAAAATAAACAAGTTTTAAAAGCTTCGAGAGCATTATTCGTGACAGATGAACTTTGTTTATACAATTGTACTATTCATATCGGGGGGGGGGGGGGGGGGGGGGGCTGAGCCCCTTCGTGAATACGCCACTTATGTAGTATGTTTTAATATTGTAACATAAGTCAAAACACTAAAATAAAACAAAACTTAAATGTATATGTATAATAAAGAAATCAGAACATGAAAATAAAGCTAAAAAAAATTATAATTGTTTTTTAATATATTTTGCATTGGATGCCGCTGCTTTTAACATTTTTATTAAGTCATTAGAAAACCGGACATTCTTCGGTCCGGTTTACCAGCATTTTCGCGATATTATATCGACTTATCGACGGACTATAATAGAATATATCTTATAATAGTAAGATGTTGATATTTTTATATAAAAAATGTTTTTTCAAATTTATTGGTTTTGTTTTTTAATTAAAAATAATAAATATTTATAGTATTTTGGACATATTATTTTTAGTTTTTGCGTCCTCAACCTGGTCTCTGGGGGGGTAATTACCCCCAGTACCCCCCCCCCCCCGTAGGACCGCCCTTGGGTGGATGTATTTAACAATCTAACCGTTTTGTTGAAAATCAAAATAAAGCTAAAAAAAATTATCATCCAAGAAATTTTTATTTCAAAACATCGAATACATTTATGTAATTATAATAATACATTTCACTAGACGTACCATTAATAAAAAATCCAGGTTGTACAAAAATAATTTATTTTAAAACATATGGTTACTCTTCTTGACTTCACCGACTTACGAAACCAAACGTTAACACAGACATACTCTTACTTCCTTATATTGTATGATTGTTCTATATTTGTAAATATATCTTCAATATTCTAAAACAATTAAAAAAATTAATATATTATTATTACCGACCATAAACTTCTACTACTATTTAAATAATATTTGTAGGGGAAATTGGTATAATACGGCATACTAGGGTAAAATGGCACACTACCTGTATAATAAATTACGCGCATTTCTTAAATCCCGCCATGCAATTTTCGACACTGGTGGGGAGCATACCACAACTGGAGATTAAAACGAAAAAGATCTCAGTAGATGTTTAGCGGTGGTATGTATTAGTTTGTTTTCGTGTATGTTTGAAATTATTTGGAGATTAAGAGAACGTGCCTGAAACTCATAACATAACCTACAACTTATTGAACAATTATTTATAACTTGACAGGTAAGTAGGATGCTGAGACATGTTTTTGTATTATTTGTATATTTTAAAAGTTATTTTATAAATATTTAATAACAAAGAAAATTTAGATAGCCGTATTTGGATAAAATGGCACAGGAGTGATATGTTTAAAATGGTACTGTGCCGTTTTATCCAAGATTATAAAATAATATTATTTTGTGTTTTAGATAATGCGCGTTGTTGCCTAAACTGCAACAATTACAGAATAAAATAAAACAAAACGAAAGAGCCAGGGACCAAATGTATTAAACTCAACTTCAAATTTAATAGAGAAAACAGAAAGCAGAAGAAAAAAAATTGAGAAGAAAGAAGATTTCAAAGAAAACGAAAAGCGAAAGTAGGCCTTACAGATCAGTTCCCCAAATTTGATTCCGAAAACGAAGCCATTTCATCAGGATAATGATAAAGCATCTTATATGTATTGTAATGAACTTTTTTCAATGTCTAAGCCTAAGGAGAGTTGGATTTGCTGTCAAAGTTGTAGAAAATGGAGCCACTGTGATGAGTGTGTAGGACTTTCTCCAAAAACGAAAATGTTTATTTGTGAACTTTACCAACCATAATTAACCCTATTTTACCATAAAAATATTTTTATTTCAACATACATTATACGAGCAGATATGTATGCCATTTTACCCAACTGCTTGGATAAAACGGCACACCTAACAACTGTGCATGAAGAACGTATATTCAAGGTTTTTGTTCCTGATACGCAGTATTTATATTGTTTTACCCAAAGATAAAGCCAAAACAAATGTTATGTTTTCTTTGCAGTTTTGTACCTTTATATTTAAAATATATATTTTGTTTTGTAAAAAGTATGCCGTATTATATCAATCTCCCCTAAATTTGAAGGAACAAGCGCGGGCACTATGAAATTCGTCACAATTTTATTACTTGGACCGGTGTAGCTCACAGGTAAAATTAAAGGGTATCCGAAATTCGTCACAAAACCCTTCCTTCAATAATAATTGTTACAGGTAGCAATAAGTTTTGTCATTAAAGAACGATATTATGTATTTACTTTACCCGTAATTGGCAGGTCCTAGTAATCTACAATGAAAATCTAATATACCTACTTATATCTAAATTTATTTACAAATAGTATTTTGTGTATTCAACATGTCGTTTGGGAAGAAAATTAAAAGTGAACGCGGAAAAACGCAAATTGTGCATGGAAATTATAAGTTTTCTAAACATCGATGCACCTCAACAAATGAAACTGTTTGGAGGTGCATTAAACGACCGAAGTGTAATGTATATGTGTAGGTACACTGTGGGAGAACCTGGCGGCTTTTCTGTTACAACCGTAAGAAACGAACATAACCACGGGCCTGAAGAAAATATTGCACGACAAATACTTAGTGTTGCTTGCAAAAGAAAAGCTGAAGAGGATCTTACAGAAATACCAAAAACAAGAACCAAGAACAAAAATTGTGCACAAGGAGTTATCTTCCAGTAATTTTTCTGAAACATTGAAATGCCGAGACTTAAAGTGTTTAAAAGAAAATATGTACAATGCTCGTTGCAAAACATTGCCTACTTTGCCTCGCACTGCCCATGAGGTTCACAGCTATTGTCGTGAGTCAGCATTACTCACTTATAGTTAAATATTGAATATTTTATTTTATGAAATCAAAAGCCAAATCTATTTCAATTTAAATGAAACACGGAGCTAAGTGTTTAACAAATTTTCTTATTAAAAAGAGTCAAGAAAATTAAAGAAAGACAGAAAAAAGGCGTGTTCCTGATTCGCGCATAAAAAGTTGGAAGCATGAATTACCAATGAAAAAACACTAGTAATTACAACTCATTTCCTGTAGTCGTTAGTTTTATTCTCAGAACTAAAAATGAATGTCCATAAAAGAAGCATACAGGAAGCTAAAAGCAATAAAGAAGCGGATACTGGTGTTATTATAAGTACGTGTAATTACCAAAATCCATTAACTTTGGAATTTTAATAGTATAATAAAAGATAATGTCTTTCTTGACCTCCCGGTCTTAGATCATAGAAATAGCGTTGCTATAGTAACCCGGAATCAAGGAGGTGTAACTTTCCTCACATCCGCTCTTTCAACCAATTACAATTAATTAAGAATATTCAAGTAGGCGGGGTTAAATAATTTTCCTACTATAAAAACTGGACGGAGCGTTTAAAAAACTCAATCATTACAGAATTCATTTGATAATAAAAAGTTCTTCTTGAATAGACTATCCGATGTAGTTCTCAGTGCCAGTGTTAATTTTCTTAAAATGCTCTCTTGTTTTATTAAGGGTCAAAGAAACCGGAATGACCAAGAATAATTAAAAGTATTTTAAAACAAATGAAAAGAATATTATCTAAAAACCAAAAAGGGTTCAAGCTAGTGTAAATAAATCCTCGCACCGAAAAGGCAAAGACTTTATGTTTACATAAGTGAGTGAATGTAGGGGACATGGAAGCCAAAATAGTTTTCATTTTGATTGGACTATTATGTAAGTTAAAAGACAATTAGAACTTTGATTTTCTTGAACTCAGTGAAAATAATATGTTTAACCAATTTTATGTATTTTACTAATCAAGTCGTGTGTACGACATTCAAGTAATGTCGGACGGAATTATTTTGATTGTAATACTGTTAAAGATAAGTACTCAGTACAACTAGTCTCCCCTAATTTATAAATGGTGAATTTTAATACTAACAGAGTATGCAGTACTCTTTAGTCAAACGGGAAATGAAAATGAATAGGTGTTTTCAGCTAAATAGACACTGGTAAAATATTAAGAAATGTATATTAGTAAAAATAAATCTTGTAATTAGCTAAAGACAATTATGCGGAAGATTTATTCATAAAAGATCCTGCAGGGATGAATAAACAGGAATTCTATTTAATACAGACAATTACGATAATTATTTCTACCCCGCAGGGGTATCGATATAAACAGTGCATATTATTTATTTTGATTAGAAGTATTCCGCAGGAAAATCAACAATTAAATTAAAATAGTTAAATCATTATAGGGGAGAACCAAGTTATAAAATTGTGCATGTAATATTTTGATTAGTTGATATAATGTACTAACAAAAATGTATTGTTGTAAATTTAACCTTATGTTATGGTATAAAATGTATTTTATGAATTTGAGTATTACCAATTTTACATTAATGGAAATAAACGTATAGAAAAATCAATCTTAAGTGAATTATTATTTTCATCGACCAGAGAATAAAAAGGTGTAATAAACAATTGATTAGGTTTTCAGAAAATTATTACATTCCAAATAGAGAATATTAAATGAACCCGAATAAAATTAAATCTCGTACGATACACCACGCCAAGTCTCCCTTTCAACATAACATCGTAATATTATAAAAGCTTTAATTATTTAAATAATTAATAACATTATAATACAGTGGTGGGTCGTTACACTATCTGATAAAACATTTTTATAAAACCTCAAGAGAGGAAAACTTTGTATTAGAAAATAATTTAGGATGATGATAGATTAACAGCTTTTGCTGATTATTTAGTAGATCAGTAGATCCGACGAAGCCACTTTTCCGCCCTACATTTGGGCTGATGCCTCTTCTGCTTTAAATAAAACCACAAACGCTTGTGAATCTTTCCACTCGCACTTAAATAACTCTTTTTATTAGAATAGTTCACCAACAATTTTTTATTTTATGGATGTTTTGTTAAAGTTTCAAATAGAAGTGTATGTAAAATGTAATAGTGTTGCTACTTCTTGCAAGTCTAAAACTCAGCCACTAAGCGGCGACAAGATTTTTTGCAAAAATTATTGACAGATTTGAAATGCCAAAAAATAACTACACTCTATTGTGTAAAATGTAACTTAGTATATAAATAATGTATGTTGTACCGGGTGTTCCACCTAAGGAGGTAATCGGCTATATCTCAGAAAGTTATAACACTAGGACTTTGGGAAAAATTATATATCGATAAAAGCGGCCAAGAGAAATTGCTGGAAATTATTTTCAAGTTCGAAAAATGACCGCTAGGGGCGTAAGAGAACGTTCAAAATAGAAATGCCTATTTTCTCTTGATTTTTCCTAATAAAAATATGTTAAAAATATAAGCATTGTATTCTTCATAAAATTATGCAACTTTATGTTACGAATCGTTTTCTTCTATTTTTAATAATAAAGTGGTGGGAGAAGGTCAAACCTTTTTTCTTTCAAACGCTGATATTTTTGCTTTGGATAAACCGATTTTATTCAACTTAGTCTTGAAAAAAAGCCCTTCTTTTCCTCTACATGTAGATCTAATAAATATACCGTATTGGTTCTGATTGTGGCCACTAGATGGCGTTTTTCCGTAATTCCTCTATGAATAAGGATTTTCTCAAAAAAATCAAATGTTATGATATGACTTTTTCATCATATTTTATTTTAGGCTTATAAAGGCTATTAAATAGTGGAATAAAAAATCCAGGTCCGTATTTAAAATAAAAAAGTTGATGATGGTCGCTCGAATCCGAAACGTCGGATTAAAAAACGAATCCCATCAGCTTGTAGAGGAGGAAAAGTTACTATAAGGAACTGAAAACCGCAACGTGATATCTTTTGTTAAACTAGAGAAATTAGGGATAATTAAATATCACGTTGCGGTTTTCAGTTCCTTATAGTACCTTTTTCTCCTATACAAGCTGATGGGGTTAGTTTTTTAATCCGACGTTTCGGTTTCGAGCAACCATCATCAATTTTTTTTTTAAATACGGACCTGGATTTTTTATTCCACTAATTAATAGCCTTTATAAACCTAAAATAAAATATGATGAAAAAGTCATATCTATGGAGGGCTTTAGGAAGGAGTCCGATCGAAAATGGCTGTTCTTTAAATTTACGTCCCTGTTTAGTAGTTAGTTCGCTGTTTCCCGGTCGCGGCGCAGTGATCGTCAAGTGTTTGACTTTTTACAGGTTTTGATAGACGTCAGCGGTATTTTTATCCAATAATTAATAAAATAAGCTTTATTAAATATAATATATACATATCTCAGCCTGTGGAGGGTTTTAGTTAACTAAATTCAATAAAACAGTTGATTATCCCATAAGAACCCATGCATTTTACAGATTTAAAGGAACACATGCGCCCCTGACGGCCATTTTTAAAGCTGCTTTACCGATCCAAAACTTTGCCCGAAACCAATGTATTGCGATCGGTCTCCTAACCTAAAGCCCTCCATAGTCATATCATAACATTTGATTTTTTTGAGAAAATCCTTATTCATTGAGGAATTACGGAAAAACGCCATCTAGTGGCCACCATCAGAATCAATATGGTATATTATATTTAATAGATCTAGATGTAGAGGAAAAGAAGGGCTTTTTTTCAAGACCAAGTTGAATAAAATCGGTTTATCCAAAGTAAAGATATCAGCGTTTGAAAGAAAAAAGGTTTGACCTTCTCCCACCACTTTATTATTGAAAATAGAAAAAAATAACGATTCGTAACATAAAGTTGCATTTTTTTATGAAGAATACAATGCTTATATTTTTAACATATTTTTATTAAGAAAACTCAAGAGAAAATCGGCATTTCTATTTTGAAGGTTCTCTTACGCCCCCTAGCGGTCATTTTTCGAACTTGAAAATAATTTCCAGCAATTTCTCTTGGCCGCTTTTATCGATATATATTTTTTCCCAAAGTCCTAGTGTTATTACTTTGTGAGATATAGCCGATTACCTCCTTAGGTGGAACACCCGGTACTTACATAGTTGTAATTTTTCTTAAATTTTGTAAATAAATGAATTGAAATAATTATCTAACGACATGTTCGTTATATTTATATTCCTAATCGTATTAAACAAACCCTAATTATATTGTTATTATTATTATAGCAATAATTACCATTGTGACGAATTTCGTAGTGCCAAAACAGGGCCATGCTATGTGACGAATATCGTACTCAAAGGTCAGGACTACCTGACCGTTGTGACGAATTTCGAATCGCCCGGTTGAGGGCGGTTGAAAAGTCGACAGCCAGACCCTGGACCCTTGCGGACACTTACCCAAGTTCTGACGCACATTCAGTGTAAGTTTGTAACTTGGAATAAAGTCAGTAAGTCTGGTTCAGTTTTTTTTTGGAAAAATGTTTGGACACGGGTATTTTAAGTTGTGGATTTTTTTTTTATAAAAAAATATTGATACCTACACTGTGTCCCAAATTAGAGATATGACGATATCGCTAATTTTTTTAAATGACAACCCTTTATTTACTATTTTTAAAGTGCATATTAAGTTAGGGTACAGGTTATTTCGCCACCAACAGGTAGAAGGACTCTTACGGCCCTTTAAAGCAAAATAAAAAATAAGTAATTTCGCCCTGTACTCAATTTCTGACCTGCAACCCGGCTAATGGGGCCGCCATAAACTTGGTACTTTCCTAATTCCTATAATTGGGTGAAATAAAACAAATAGATCTATTTAATATGGAAGCTCAAGCTCAAGTTACAACTATTTACACTTAGGTGGTACAAAAAACTCTAGGTATGTGGTTTACAAAGAAATGAAATACTTAGATAATAATAAATTTAAAAGCTAAGAAATATTTACACAATAATAAACAAATTCTACTTTTGAGGTTCACAAGCGAAAGAAATACATCTCAACAAGTGTAATCTAGTAATTTCGCCATTACTATATCGCTTCAGTGTATTTTCTATAAACTTCTGCCTATTTTTAACATAAATGTTATGAATTTTTGCTGGTTTGTTTAAACTTTGCAGTTTTATATAAGTGTATATCTGAAATTCTTTCAATTTTTCTATGAGTACGTATAAATTAGGGTGTGCTTTGTACATTGAGTCATTAAAGTGCCTATGGAATGACTCGCAAGCATTTGTAGTTCTCAAAAGCGTTGCAGAAAGTTCAGCCCAGAGATGAGGTGGGAACAAAGATTCTTCGGAAATATAGGTATCTGTGAGATAGTCTGCATATTGTACTAGGTACTCTATTATCATCAGGCATTATTTCGAAAAGTTCAAGGGTAAAACAATCTCCTACTTCAGCAGGACTTAAATAAGTAAGAGCAAAAGTCATACGCAGCCATTGACCAATTGCACAACTTTTATCATTATATTCCTTGATTAGGTTAAACTTCTGAATTTTTCTAAACCATGCCTGAAGTAAATGCAATCGGCAACCGATTATTTTAACAATAGGCCAAACTTTTTCCACTTTTTTATGAATTGCGCGTTCAAAATCTATTACTACTTCACAAATATTAAGTTTTATAAGATGATATAGTGTCCGCGAAAATAATTAAAAGAAAAAGAAAATATAGTGGCATATCGGACAAGTGTGTAACTATTTTTTATATTGGAATATACAGGGATCCAAGTTCAATGGATACCCTGGGGCGGGTAGACCACGACGGCCGTTTCGTCCTTGTTAGGACTCGACGGGCAGCCATAACCCAAGCAATTCCAAGTAGAGTTGTTAAGAAAAGAACCGAATAGGTTCTTTAGAACAGGTTAGAGATAGCCTGTTCAGTGAACTGTTCTTTGTAAAAGAACTGAACCGGTTCTTTAGATAGACTTATGACAGATGATTGCGGTCGAGTGATGTTAAAGAGCAGGGAAATTGCTGCGGGAGTTCAGCAGTTCTGACCCGGGAACCTGTTCATCTGTTCTTCTATTGTCACTCACTCACTCACTTGGTAAAAAAAGAGGTAAAAGATCGCCATAGTAGTAAAAACCCGCTTTTTGTTAATCACTTTCTAAAAAAAAAAAAAAAAGGTCGCCACTTCCGTAAGCAAAGTAAAAACACAGAACACCGCTGCGTCCGCGTGTATGCTGTCACTGCTCCCTGTTCTCTGTTCTCTGTTCCCTGTTCTGCTACAAACAAAGAACAGCCTGTTCTTCTCAAACGACGGCCCGCAAGCCATCTTCCATAAATCACCAATCACTCATAAAAAGAACAGGCTGTTCTTTCTTTGAAGGAAACAGGAATGCAGCGGTGTTTTTTGTTTTTTCTAAGTAGCGACCTTTTTTTTTTTAGAAAGTGATTAACAAAGATCGGGTTTTTACTACTTTCCCGACTTTTCACTTTTACTTTTTTTACCAAGTCAGTGAATGACAATAATTTACGATCAAAAGAACAGGTGAACAGGTTTACGGAACAGGTTTACGGAACAGGTTCCCGGGTGAGAACCGAACTGTTCGAACCTGTTCAGCAATTTACCTGCTCTTTAGCATCACTAATTCCAAGAACGACGGAAAAATGTACTAAAAGCCTACTTGTAGAATCAAGGCGGCCCTCAATACACCTTAGCGCCATCCCACGGAACCAACTTCAATATAAAAGATAGTTACACTGGTATAATCGAAAGGTAGACAACTAAATAAACCACGAAGTGCAACCACAATCCAGTATAGGGAACGCTATTTGCGTTTTCACCGAAAACATCTGCCATTTTGCATTTGTCCGATATGCCACTATATTTTCTTTTTCTTTTAATTATTTTCGCGGACACTATATCATCTTTTAAACATTTTTATGGCTTAAAACTCAAACGGATTGCGCGCATTCTGGTGGGTGCCAGCGTTGATCTGTTTTCTTGTTTGCAAAATGGCAGATGTTTTCGGTGAAAACGCAAATAGCGTTCCCTATACTGGATTGTGGTTGCACTTCGTGGTTTATTTAGTTGTCTACCTTTCGATTATACCAGTGTAACTATCTTTTATATTGGAGTTGGTTCCGTGGGATGGCGCTAAGGTGTATTGAGGGCCGCCTTGATTCTACAAGTAGGCTTTTAGTACATTTTTCCGTCGTTCTTGGAATTGCTTGGGTTATGGCTACCCGTCGAGTCCTAACAAGGACGAAACGGCCGCCGTGGTCTACCCGCCCCAGGGTATCCATTGAACTTGGATCACTGTGTATTCCAATATAAAAATAGTTACACACTTGTCCGATATGCCACTATATTTTCTTTTTCTTTTAATTAAGTTTTATGTTAATTTTGTCACATTTCTCAACAAGTATTAAAAAAACATTTTCGTAGGTGGAGCTGTGCTTATTTGGTAACAAAGCAAATAGAAGTGGTACATAGTGTCCGTTAAAATATCCATGAATTGTAAGAAGGTGACAAAAATATTTCGTGCAATAATCAAAAGTTCCATCGAGATATATTCTTGTTGCAGTTCCTAAAGCTTGAATGTTCCCCTCGCAAGAGAAAACTATAATTTCTTCTTCCTTATTATTTATAAAGACAAAAGGCTCACCCAAATTAGTCTTTATGGTATCTGTAATCTCCTCCAACTTTGAATGCACTTTTGAAATATTTCTCGGTAGCGCTGGAAATAGCTTCCGCCTGGCATTGTACATATTTTTTCTGACATATTCGACATCAACAACAGACAAAGTGGCTGGAAGGTCCTCTTGTAGCACCCGCCTAATAATTTTAGCTGGTTTTTCAGCTAACTCTTCAACAGCTTTTCTTTTGCAGGCTGACCTTACTAGTTGTCGATTTAATGCCCCCAGATTGGATACATGGGAGTGTTCCATGTTCCATGTTAGTGTTTGTTCTGCTAATTAAAATATTTTCATGGACGATCCCGGGCACACCCACGATCCCCACCGTGTAAACTATTGACTTACAGTCCCAATTAACGCACTTCCACATATTTTCTTTACTGCTCTTCAACTGTTTTTAAAGGCTGTACTTATAGTTATTAACTACAAGCATTGATTTTCCTCGATTGCTGACAATTATTTTGATGTCCATGTTTCACTTGCTACTTTTACTAAACACCGTAAAATGATGATACTCCGAAGTTTTGAAACAAACTAATTGTCATGTGGTTGGGCCTAATATAGATAGCCACAGGTACTTAATAGAAATAATTAATATTCATACATAATTATACCTTTACGGTGGCGAAATTACCTGTCCCTTTTTGGGTCATTTTCGGGTCGGGGGCGAATTTACCAATTGCTTTGGGTTTTTATTGACCATAGTGGCGAAATTACCAACACCCTTAGGTTATACAGTAGTACCAAATTAAAAATTTTCATTCCTTTGGAATAAAAGTTTTTAAAATTTTTTTAGTATACACTATACATACCTACATGGTCATTATCCGTGTAATTATTTATTCTTACCTCTACTAAGGAATCAAAGGAATTCCAGTGAATGTTTATGCAAGCCGATATGACATCATATAGCAGCTCCAGCTGTGCCACCGCCATATTTTTAGAAGTTACCAGAGACGCATGTTTCCATAAATTGTAGATTTGCTGCATCTGTGCATCTGTGAAAATGATAATTAAAATTAAGGAACTTAATTCAAGCGCGTTCTTGGGAAAAACAGTTAATTCATAATTAAATTACTGTTGCTAATGGTGTTTTAAAAATTCTTTTACATCGGTGTTTCGGTAACTTAATTATATACGGTGTTGCAGGAGAATTAGGAGAGATATTTTCGGTGAACACTACTAACATGAAAATAAGTTTTTTTATGAATTTAGGAAAGATTAGGAAGATTTTGGTAATTAATTGGAAGGGAAGGGATCACCAACCGATATTTTTGGATAAATCCCCTCTTGGTAAATGGTATATTATACGGCCGGTGACATACCAAATATTGTAAAAACTATAATAAATATTGTTATTTTTTTTTAAATTAGTAGTTCTATAGTCCTCAAAATGGACAAGCCGTTTCTGGTACCAATAATTAAATCAGTTATTACTTTTCACGAAATGGAAAAAACTTTTCACAGAAAAAGTGATGATTTTCCAGGTTCTTATTTTTAAGATAAAAAAACAGGGGATTAGTATTAATTTACCACATAGTAGATGGTTATTTAAAATTACACATTATGTATTTTGATTGGAATTGACTTTTTTCTGAAATTATTATGAGGACTTAAGGTTTTCTCAAATGACAGTATGGAATTTGTATAACCTTTTATTCATAATAGGTATTTATTAATTTCTTTAAACAATAGGTACAATATTTCATTACTTTAAAAACATTGGGTGCACAAATAATCCTCTGAGGGTTTGTGTATGTAATATATAAATAAATAATATGTAATATATAAAAAATTATAATAATAGAAAACAAATTTATAAGCATTGTGTTTTCTACTGGAATTAGGATACCTTACATTTTAAATTTTGGGTGATTTTTTATAATATTTGTTTCTAGTTGCTAATTGCTTAATAATATATATATGTATATATTTTTAATTTAAAAAAATTTTTTTTTCCTTTTTTTTTATATACTTATTTGTTGTTAATTTTTTCCCCTTTTTTTATACTTATTTTTTAATAATTATTTTTTCCCCTTTTTTAATACTTATTTTTATTCATTATATTTTTTTGTTTTTTTTTTAATAATTATATTTGTCTATCTATTATATGTTTGTATAGTGCCCTGTAAACATTTGTGTTGTTCAATGATATGAGGTGCATTAAAGAAGTTATTCATGCTAAGCCACAAATTATTCCATAAATAATTGACTCGACTAGGGAGCACAAGGAATATTTCTTGTATTTTCAATTAAAAATATGTCTTTCTTAGGGGAATTTGTAAATTATTTTTTCTAGTTTTTCTGCAACGAGTTTGTATTGTAGATGCTGGTCTAATTAAAAAAAAAACTTAAAACCATTACAAAAATTGCAAAATAAAGTTATTAAATGTATACACAAATTACCACATTTAGAACCAACTGTTAATCTATATAGACCGAAAGGGTATTTACATGTTCAAAACATTTATAAATTAAAAATTTGTATTCTAATTCACTCCATCATTTTAAAAGAAAAAAATCAAACATAACACTTCAGGAGAATAAGACATTACATGGTCATAATACCAGACATTGTATAAATTATCAAACTATACCAGTAAAAAGTAATTTCGGAAAAAAAATCGCTTTTATATGACGGAATAATAAAATATAACAATCTTCCAAAAAATGTTAGAAAAATTAAAAAATTGGCAACTTTTAAAAAACAATTAAAGAGATATTTACTAAATTAAATTATTTATACTATTTTTTTTTTAATTGATTTTATTAATGAATCAAATTGGATTAACTTCAATTATTTTTATTGTTATTTTTTTTTAATGGTTATTATTTTCTACATTATGTTGTCACTTTCCATGTAAAAGTTAGTTTGGAATAAAGACATTTTGAAAGTTAAATACCTGGGTATTTAACAAACTATTTTTTTAAATTTTTACAGTGCAATCACATTGTCTATGAAATAATGACAAAGAATGTTGGCATATAATGTTTATCTACTTCTTCTAAGAGTGGTTGGTTCCTAGTAGAAGATTTGTCCTTACCCTCATCTCTAGTCAGATTCTTAAAAAGTCTTCTGCTAATTGGTAAATGTAATTTTACAAACGTTCCGCCGTTAATAAATAAGCAGTCGACTGCTTTAATTTTTCTAAATTCTTACCGTTATGCGTTTCCTTAGAAGTACTGGGATAGACCATGGTATCATCAAAAGTGCTTACAGTTCTTAACTTCTTCTCGCATAAAAAGTCCTTTAAGGGCGACACCTTTCCATTTTCCAAACAATACTTAGCATTTCTTTGGCTTAATAGATGGGACAATACTTTGGTAAAGTATTGTTTATTATCATAGGGGCTGATGCTACTTAAGCTATCACATCTCCTGATGTCTAGTTCATTGTCTTGTTCGTCTAAGACATAAAAAAATGTTTACTATACTACGCGACCGATACTGATAGCACGGACGCATATATGAGTTTGGTGAATAGCACAGTTCACAAAACGCATACTTATGAACTGTGCTATTCACAAAACGCATATTATTATGTGTCAGTGTCATCAGTTTTAGTCGAGTAGTAAAGATGGTATAATTAGGATTTGAAACAATACAGTGATACCAATCGCATTGGATACGCAATAGTGTTGCCGCCGAGACGAGAGATTCTCGTCTCTCGTCGCGTCTGGCCCTCTCTCGACGAGACGAGAGAGATATTTTCTCTCGAATAAAGCTCCGAGACTAGAGAAGTACCCTCTCTCGTCAAGAAATTCTCGTCTCCCTCGATCTCTCCCGAGCAAAAAACGTTACTTTTTTGAGCTTTTTTAAATCTTCATAAATTCCTCTTTGCAAAAATATACATAATGTCTATATTTGGACCAGCGGTTTTCGAGTTATTTAACTGCAAATAGTTTCATCTAGTTAGCCGTGCATGGCCATTCAGAATAACATATTATTATGACGTTTTATCGCTGGATAAAATTATTTGCAGTCAAATAACTCGAAAACCGTCGGTCCAAATATGGACATTATATATTTTTGATAAAAGGAATTTAAGAAGATTTTAAAAATCTCATAATAGAGGGTGTCCCAAAAAATTTTTTTTTAAATTTGCTGATTCTACATAAATTTATAATTACTTTTATTAAATGGATTATTAGTCTATAGTTAATAGTTTCCAAGATATTGACTTTTAAAAAGTTATATTTTTGAGTTTCGACAGCCTATAGCTTTCTAACAGTACATCTTAGAGCAAAACGGCGCATATGTCTATACACATATCTTCCATTTTCACTATCTTCCCAAATCAATCAAACTTTCGGCTAAAGCGGATGTAACTCGAAAGCAGGAAATATAGTTCTTCCGGTTTAACCGGAAGGTGATTTTTTTGCGAAGATAATAAAAATGGAAGATAGGGACATGTGAGCCGTTTTGCTCTAAGACGTACTGTTAGATCTGTCGAAACTCAAAAATGACATTTTTAAAAAGTCAATATCTTGAAAATGGAAATTTCTTATCGTGCTGGTGTTTTGGAGCACCCTGTATAGACATAAATAATTTTATAAGAGGCATTTCTTAACCCTTAATAAGCTTCGTCAAAAGTTTTCCGCTATCTTAGTGGTACAGGAGATATTGACCTTTGTCGCACTAATGGGCCACCATGTAGTAAATACCAAGCAAAATTTTAACGCGTTTAGGTTAGGTTCTATCATATTTCATAAATCAATAAATAAATTAATATTTGACATAAATTGTGTGCAATATATGTCAAATATGACAGAACCTAACCTAAATGCGTTAAAAGGTTTTTACTATATTTTGTTTAAATCACGAGAGAAGCGAGACGAGACGAGAGAAGGTCGTCTCTCGTCTCGTCTCGCCCTCTCTCGACGAGACGAGAGACCCATTTTATCTCGTCTGACAAGACGAGACGAGAGAAGGCCTTCTCTCGTCTCGTCTTGTCTCGCGGCAATACTAATACGCAACATAAAAATTTAAAGGCAAAGAAATAAGACACATTAATAAATATACATATAAATCAGTGGAGGAAGACTTAAAGTGTCTTATTTCTTTGCCTTTAAACATACACTCCCCAATAAAATTTTTAATTAGTTATTTATTTACAGACCAGCACATTTTTACATTTACAATAAATATTGAAATACAAAAATATATAATATCAGCCCCCATAGATGATCGTATGCAACACCCAAATATAACACCACGAAGTAAAATACACGTTGTTAATTAATTTGAAATTTACATAAATTTATTTTCAACCAATTAGAACGCTCCTTTTTGTTTACGTTGCTTATAGCAACGGGAAATTATCGCGATTATTTACCTCATCCATTATAAAAGCGGGTTGATTTTCACCTGATTATTCAGCGATAATCTCCCGCTCTCCGGTAAAAATCACCCTTGTCAAAAGTGAAAATCTCACCCGTCAAAACTGAAAATCGCACTTGTCAACAGTTAAAATCACACGTCTGTAACAACAGGTTTTTTTATTGTCGTGGTGATGTTTGATGATTATCTAGATAACGAACAATGGCGTTTTTGGTTGTTACTATGGACAACAAATAAAATACAAACGAACGCCAAAGTGTCATTTCGAGATATCATTTAAACGTTAGTTTTTTATTTGGTAAATAATCTTTAAAATACATTTCGGGATTGGGAAATAATCAGAAAATCATTCCGAAGATTTTCGTAATTTCCCCATCCCCTAATATATTACTACAGATAATTTTGTTAGTTATTATTATTAACTTAATAAAATTAATAAGTGATAATTTTTCTGTCAAAAATGAAGTGCTTTATATCTATTGGCAAAAGTCACTTATCAGATATATGTTTTTTTAATTTTCATTTGAAACTCTGTAGACATGTAATTTTCAGGTGTTATGGTTGAAAACGAATTAATGTTTTCAATGTTCCTGGAATTTTAGTAATAAACCTTAATTACTAACAAGTAAAATCAACTTCTACTGTAAAAATATAGTGCATCATATTAAACTAAACTCATTGGAAATATGTTTTTTAAAGTTTTATTTGAATTTAAAACTATATCTATAACATTGGATTTCAGATAACAAATTTGTTATTTAATGTTTCTCAAATTTTAATAAGTAATAAAAATGAGTTATCAACGGCTAAAATGAACTTAATTTCTAAAACTCCAATTAAGTACAATTAACTAAAGCAGCCGGAAACATGTTTTTGTAGCATTTTAGCAAAAAAATTACAATAAGAAAAAACTCCAATTTATGAAATTTCTTGAAATTCTTGCTCTATAAGTGAAAATAATATTTATTATAGTAGAGAGATTTTGGAACTCTTATTTTAGCCTGTCGTTATCGTTATTCTTATTCTGAGCATGCGCAGTACCAAAACGAGGCAGCGATTCCTTTATTAACGATAACGAGCTTCGTTAATTACGGAGATATAAGGAAGGCTATCGTTATGGTTATTCTTATTTTGCTTAATTTGCCATGTTGCCAATACTTACCTATACTTATAATTTAATACGAATATATTTCGGACACAATCATTTTTCGGAAAACACTTAAAAAAATTGAAATAACTTTATAACTGTAGTTTAGATAAAACCGAACAGAAAAGGTTTTTTTTATACATAATTCAAAATTTTACTTTATGTAAATCATAAAATAACGCGGCGGTAAGAAATGTAATTATATTTTTGAAGAAGTAGTCCATACTCAAAGTGGAGTGGAATGATAAAGAAAAAAGAAAAGCATAAAGTCTTTCTCCACAATTTTTATTAAAAAAAAAACAGGCGAACCTAGAATGATTCAAAATATACAGGGTGTTAATTAATGTCATGCAGATATCTCAGTGGGTGATAGTACTCGTCAAAATAAGAAAAAAATGCAAATATATGCATGGTCTAAAACGCGTTATTTTCGTTATACAGGGTTGCAAAGTTTCAATTTATTTCTTGTATTTTTTGTTTTCTCTCTTATATTCTGCGATAATTATTTCAAATTTGGAATATCAACCCTTTTTTAAAATCTCTACAATAAAGTATCAAAATTGTCGGTCGCAGTATACAGGGCGTTACATTTTCTTGAATCGGCTACAATTTTATCCATAGATTAAATGCATGCATCTCTGCATATTCTTGATTTGTGAATTCAACCATCATTAACCACTTCGGAAACGTCAAACAAAAAAATATTTCTTGCAAAATGTCACAAGGACAATAATCAAAATTAACAATTGTCTATCCCGGCCTAAAATATTTTTTTTCATATTTATTATTGCGTTATTTCGCCTACACTTTATTTCCATCGATGGCTATTTTTGCAAATAAATCGAAAACGGCCACAGATACAAGAATAGTGCAAGAGACTAGAACGCTAAACAAAGGAACAGAGAGTTCAAATTTCATACCGAAATTCATACAGGGAGCCAAAAAAAAAAGTTCTGAAAGATAAAATTGTAGCCGATTCAAGAAAATGTAACACCCTGTATACCTCCACATACATTTAGAATTACTTTTACAACGTTTTTTAAAAAAAAATTCTTATTTTTCTCTTCATTTCCCACCCAGAGTATCTTGACACTGTTCTTTGACCTTTCGGTGTGCTATGATATTTCCTGTCTTCTGCTATATACAGTGTGTGTATAAAGTCTGGAAACGGCTTAATAACATCACAATTTACTGGCCGATTTAAACCAAATTTGGTACAGTTGTGTAAGAGGATCTAACGCACCGAATGACGATATTGGCGTTGTTGCCAGCTTTTTAGTTTGTCTGGAATTCGAACAAATTTTATATTTTTAAATATAACACCCAGTATATTTTTACATTTTTAAATTCCACATAAAATTATAATTATTTTTTATTAAATGCATTATTAGTCTATACTTCATAGTTTCCGAGATATTGACTCTCGAAAAGTGACATTTTTGAACTTTGACAGCTTATAACTTTCTAACAGTACGTCTTTGAGCAAAACGGCTTACATGTCCCTATCTTCAATTTTTATTATCTTCCCAAAAAAATCAACTTCCGGTTAAACCGGATGTAACTCGAAAGCAGGAAATATAGTTGTTCCGGTTTAACTGGAAGTTGATTTTTTTGGGAAGATAATAAAAATTGAAGATAGGGACATGTATGCCGTTTTGCTCTAAGACGTACTGTTAGAAAGTTATAAGCTGTCAAAGTTCAAAAATGTCACTTTTCGAGAGTCAATATCTCGGAAACTATGAAGTATAGACTAATATTGCATATAATAAAAAATAATTATAATTTTATGTTGAATTTAAAAATGTAAAAATATACTGGGTGTTATATTTAAAAATATAAAATTCGTTCGAATTCCAGACAAACTAAAAAGCTGGCAACAACGCCAATATCGTCATTCGGTGCGTTAGATCCTCTTACACAACTGTACCAAATTTGGTTTAAATCGGCCATTAAATTGTGATGTTATTAAGCCGTTTTCAGACTTTATACACACACTGTATTAAGTTTTTTCACTCCTCATGTATACCATCGAAGGCTCCATTACGGCTTAGTACCACTACTTATTTTCTATTTTCTCTATTGCTAATAATATCAGCCTTTTATTATTTACTTGTTTTTCCTGATGATGAGTGTTTCTACACTCGAAACATGTCGATTCTATACATTTTGAATCATTCTAGGTTCGCCTGTTTTTTTTTTTTTTAAAATTGTGGAGAAAGACTTTTTCTTTTTTCTTTGTAATTATATTTTTTTGTAAACGACTTAGCAACATAACTCAGGAATCCAAAATAACCTTACATTTTTGTACCTTTTCGTCTTTTTCCATTGTTGATTGACTCATGTCAAACAATTAAAAAAATAAAAAAAGGTTATGTTTGCATCTGTCAAATTATTTATTTTTAAGACGTTCAAAATCTATTCTTATAATTGTCACCGTAATCGTTAGCGTTAATAAAATTAACCATAACACTGTGTTTTACTGTTGTTATTTTAAGCGTTCCAAAATCTCTCTAATGACTACGTTTATAAATCAGACACAAGTAGATTAAAATAAGATGAATAAGACAGTATTTTAATATATCTATGATTTCCATATACTTAAAAACATCATCACTTATATTAATACTAATTTATTCATAATTTATTTAATCTTTTATAAATTATTAATGGAATATTTCTCTTGGATTAGATAATATATCCTATTTTGATTTTAATTTTTTTAATGGCTTAGTTCAGGGGTCTTCAACCTTTTTTCATAGAAGGGCCATATTTAGGCTACCCATCGATTGCCGGGCCAGAACAAATAGAAAGTTAGAAGTTTAATATAGCTGAAATATAGTAAACTCAAGACAATATTTATACAAACACATTTATAGTTAATGTTTAATTTTATTAATAAATTTGTATGCGGGCCACAAAAAAGTTAAGGGCGGGCCGCAAGCGGCCCGCGGGCCGCCGGTTGAAGACCCCTGGCTTAGTTATTTTAGTTGAGTGGATCTTAAGTAAAAATAAGATCAATGCACGATTTTTAATTATTAGCTTCTCTTCTAAAATAATTAATAAAATATTTAAAATAATTGTATTCATTCAAAATATTACAATAATATAATGGGTGTTTTACTAATAAATGCTAGTGTATCAAACCCGCTTTTGTGTTATATCAATTGAGGACCTTGCTGCAAGAAGGATGCAGCTCCAATTTTGGGTCATTTTGAGTTGAAATAGACGATATATGCAAAAACATTTGGCGGATTGACTGGTACAAAATCGATGCAGTTCCGATAAGAAATGAAGAAATTACACGCATTTATGTATCTGCCTCCTCCGTTGTTTGGTGCAAGAAAGGTGCAGCTCCCTCCTGTCTATTTTTTTTTAATTTAGTTTTTTTTTGTAGTTTATGTTCCATACTCTTTTGATTTTTGATACCTACTTGATAAAAAAGTTTTTACTGGCAACTTTGTTTTTTTTCTTTTGACAGGGAATGTGGTAAGTACAGTGTTATCAATTTAGTTTGTCCCACTTTTAAGAGCCTGTAACTTTTTTGTATTTTGAGTTAGCGAGCTCATTCAAAAAACAAGATGTACCATTTCTAGCCAAGTTTTTATGAGTGTTGTCAAAAATGACAGTAGATGTCACATGTCACATTTAAAAGCAAAAATTTAATTTAAAATAATGCATATGTGTGTTATATTTTTGAAATCGGAAGGAAAGGGACCATCTAATGCGCCTCTAATATACAGGGTGTCCCATTTAAAAAATATAAATTTTTGCTTTTAAATGTGACATGTGACACCTACTGTAATTTTTGACAACACTCATAAAAACTTGGCTAGAAATGGTACATCTTGTTTCTTGAATGAGCTCGCTAACTCAAAATACAAAAAAGTTACAGGCTCTTAAAAGTGGGACAAACTAAATTGATAACACTGTACATATATTTTCACGTGTTTGGTGGAAGAAGGGTGCAGCTCCAAATTTTTTGCTATTTTTTTTTCTCATTTCTCAAAGAATTTTAAGATTCAAAATAGTCTGAAATACTAAATAAACCTCTCTATTATCGATTGGCGTTTTCTTTGTCAGTTTAAAGTACAAGCATTTTTTTCTAAACAGTTTTTTTTCAATTTCCCAACAAGTACCAAAAATGGAGCTGCATCCTTCTTGCAGCAAGGTCCTCAATTCCAGAATTGCTAGAACCGTGTTTTTATTGGTAGTAATCAGTTCCATTAGCAGCACAGTCTTGTTAAATAATAAACTACTTTTAATACAACGATTTTGTTAAGAAACAAATTGTATCTTCTCAATGCGATGCATTTTGTTTCCAGTAAAGCCCTTCCTCTACAATTAAGAAAGCAGAAAAGCGCCCCCAAAAACAAATTGTATCCGTAAAAACCTATAATGCACAAAACGTTGGTGGGGATTCGTAGCGATCGGCAATCGGCGCGCCGTAGTATTAGTATTAGTTTTAACGTATTGGTTGCGCAGGTCACAACGTTGTTCGGAGTCTTCTAGCTATCCTGTCTGAATTTGAATTTTATTAATCGTACCAATACCTGTTTGAATTAATTTATTTTTACTTTATATTTAAGTTTTTTTAAACTTTGCATGTCAGATGAAGCAATAGAATATTCTTATTTTGCACAACCCATCACTAGTATTGGACTTTATAATCTAAGGACGAATTTAACAATCTCAGTTGCATAATAAATAATCATATGCAATGTTAAACAACAAAAACAATGTCATACTAGAAGCTATTTAAATTTTTCAGAATTACAGTGCTGATTTTTAGTGGTAAGTATAAGCTTTATTAATACAGTATATAAAACCAGATTACACCCCCAATAGAACTTGATAATTACTGTGAGTATGCAGAGCAATAATGGCTATAGACCATTTTATGGTAGCATTAAATCCAATTTCCTATTGGCTAAATTGCCGAGATATTATCACTACACAACGTCTAGCAATTTTAGTTGCACACTAGGAATGCTCGTTGCTGTCACATATAGTCAGTGGCGGCTCGTGACTAGCGAGTCAGGGGGGGCGCTGGCTTTAAATAAAAAAAATTTAAAATGTCTATTATTTTCAAAAGTACGTGTCTGTTTTTTCTAACTTTCTTGTTGTGAATTTTAATTTCATTAGCATAAGCACTACTTAAACAAGTTAAAATATTAGTTTGTCCTAACATCTCAAAATATACCACATTATGACGATGCTTTGCACTATTTTCATGTTTTTTATTTTCTCTGAAATATGTTTTAAGTCCTGCACCCCATTTATAGTCTATTTTATTATCATCCCCGTCAAAAAGAAGACACACGAAACAAAAAAAAATAATTTTTGTCCTCACAACCGCATATCCAGGATTTTTTATTATAAATTTCTTTGTCAAACTTACGCGTAAACTGTGCCTTACTTTTACATTTTGATTGCACTTGTACTATGTTCAATTTCTAGTGGCCGCCCTGCATTTTTTAAATCAAGTTTTTCACTTAAGCTCAGAGAACTAAACACAAGGTAAATCACTGACCTTCATATTACACGACATTTTCCAACTTTATAACGTAACTAATAAATCAAATCAAAACAAATAAACAAAACATTAGCTCCTAGCGGCATCGACAGGTCGCCTCGTCAGAGTACAATATATCGATTATTCTACCGTGGCATCGCGAACAGCTGTTGTTGGGCGCGGAAAATTGGAGCTCATCCGTGGCCGCTCGCTGTGCAATGTGTAGGTGACGTCACGCCTCTGTCGTTATGGCAACTCATCGAGAAGCCGCGTTGAATCGGGACTCGGGACGGATAATCGGTCGCCCGCCCGCGCTTAGTATAATATTGAGAGCGCGCAACTCGCTTGTCTATGAGTATAACCTGCCCGTTGGAATAGGGCTATGTTTGGTTTATGCCCGTGCTTAGTATAACCTACCCGCTGGAATAGGGCTGTGTTTGGTTTGAATTATTTTAATGGATTGCTTACATAGATTGCTTTATTGGTTTTTTAAGTAAAGTATTTTTGGATTCTGTTTGAAATAATTGCAGGGAGGGCGGCGCCCCAGAGCCCTTCATTAACGAACCGCCACTGCATATAGTATTAAACAGTTGTTTAAAGAGTATCTGTGAATTCATATAAGAAATAGAAGGCTTGTTCTCAATATAGGGTACCACTCAGACAACTTTACAGACTTAAGAGCAGTAACCCCCTTTACCACAATGAAAATTGCCGAACGTTTTGCTGGTCAAACGAAAAGAAAAAACAAAAATTGGTATTTAGAAAATAAATTCTACTTTAAATACCCCATCCAGAAAAGTAAATGACGATCGAAAATATTCCCAACATTTTTTTTAGAAATTTTTTTTATTTTTAGTAATTTTGTAATATCTTAAACAATTCTTTATTGGTCAAAAGCAAAATTACTTTCCCGGGTGTAGAATGTTGTACCAAACAATTTTTCCAAAAGCCAATTTTCAATATCGGCCTTACTTTTTTCTCAAAAACGTTGAGCGCGTAAAGTGAATTTAAGCGTGTAAAGTGGGTTTACGCGCCCAAAGTTTTTGAGAAAAAAGTAAGGCCGATATTGAAAAATGGCTTCAAGAAAAATTGTTTGGTACAACATTCTACACCCGGGAAAGTCATTTTGCTTTTGACCAATAAAGAATTGTTTAAGATATTACAAAATTACTAAAAATAAAAAAAAAATCTAAAAAAAATTTTGGGAATATTTTCGATCGTCATTTACTTTTCTGGTTGGGGTATTTAAAGTAGAATTTATTTTCTAAATACCAATTTTTATTTTTTCTTTTCGTTTGACCAGCAAAACGTTCGGCAATTTTCATTGTGGTAAAAGGGGTTACTTCCTCTTAAGTTGTGTATTGAAAAAAGAGTAATTAGTGACAAAACAGTGAATGTTTTATTTTGTATTTTGGTTGGCCATTTTTGTGGCCCTTGAGATAAAATTGTTAGTCCGTTGTTTTTTTTTTGTTTTATTGGTAGGGAGAAGTCCCGTGTATATTAACACTTACATTTTATTTGTTTGTGGATATCATACAGACTACTGGCACTATTTGATCTAACTAAATCATGTCGACTCTCTCTGAACTTTGTTCTCTTCCTTGTTATTGAATGACCAGCTGAATGGTTGCGTTTCCGTTTACTTCTCGTTAGCATATTATTTCCCAATGACTTAATGGGTTTTTTGCCACGTTTATTTATTGAGTCCACTTCTTCATCTGTAACTATTTTTTTTTAAATGTTATCCTACGATACGCATTTAATTGTGAAAAAGATAATTAAACATATTAGGCATTTGTAAATTTTTCAGGTTTTGCTTGGAGGGAATAAAATTTTCTGAATACTGGCAGAACAATATAAATAGTTAAAAACGGTACACCTAAGAAGAATGAAACAGAATGTTCGTTTCTCTTTCTAGCTAATGCGGTACAATAACAGGGGCGGGTTTGTTCTCTAGGTGTACTGTTTTAAAGTACCGAGTGTTTTAGGAGGAATGCTCACCCCTATAATTTTTGTATTGTTTAAATTACAGAAATAATAATTAAAATTTGATGATCTTATAAATGTGATATTATATTGCATTTTGTGACATGACGGATGCAATTTCCGGTTTAACCGGAAATTACCTCAACTTTAGATTTTTAAATGGAACACCCTGTACATTTTTGGCAATATCGATTCAGAACACCATTTCAAAGTTAACGTTACTTTTTGACACTTAAAATTTCTATTTTTATTCTTTCATCTAGATTACTATAAAGTCTTTAAAATGCAATTTTTTTAGTTCTATTGTGTTTTAAATTTTTAAAAAGGTTTTTTCCCAGAGAAGTCAACTTTTTCCAAAGGAAACATATTGACACTTGGGCAAAAAGTTAAAGCACTTTTTTTCCAACAATTTGATATCACACAATTTTTTATACCGATACAAATTGGGAAAACTTAAATAATAAAATTAAAAAGATTTTAAAATTATAAAAAATAGGTTTGATAACAATTTGTTAACAATTAATTTTAATAAAACAAATTATATTCCTTTTACTTTAAACCTAAATAACCTACCACGAAATATGAATAGTATTCAAATAAATAAAGACGTTCAAATTTTTAAAGTTAATAAAATAAAATATTTAGGAATTATTTTTGATAGTAAATTAAATTGAAATTTTCCCTTAAAATACTTAATTAAAAAATTAAGAAGTTTACTACCTACCGATTTTTAAAAACATTTAAAAAATTTTAAATGTAAGACATAGAAATATTATATTACGCGTTAGTTAAAACTCATTTAAATTACGGAATTTTAGGTTGGGGAGGAATAAATAGAACTTTAGTTAAAAAATTAGAAATATTACAAAAAAGGTTTCTAAAAATTATATTCAATAAAGATTATCTTTATCCTTCAGAAGAATTATGTTCAGAAACAAAACAGTTGAACATAAGACAACTTTACATTTATAATATCTTAATATATATATATATAAAAATAAAAACCTAAAGCAATTTAAAAACCATAATCATAATACACGTCATAAAAATGAAATAATCATAAAACCTAAAATAAATAAGTCCATAGGACAAAAAAATTTCAAATATTTATGTTTTTATTTAAACGATTATTTACCAACAAAAATTAAAAAATTGATTTCATTAAAAAAATTTAAAGTCGAAATAAAAACATGGATATTAAAAACAGACAATTTGAAAATATTTTTAGAAATGCTTTAATTAATTAATTAATTAATATTGCTCTGAATAATTTATATTAAGTAATATTTTTTAATTAAAAATTAATAATTTTATTATAGGTACCTAATATATTTCTTCAAAAAGAACTGCGTTTATACTAAATTAACATTTTTACTTTAAAACTTAATTTTTAATGCATATTTATGATTTATGATTTTACATACTAAAACAAAAAATAAGATTTGCCCCTAACAAGCTCAGTTTAAGGGGATTGAAGAATAAGTTTATAGAAGACAACATAAACATATTTATTATACACACCCTTATGTCAAATTAAAAATGGAAAGATAATTTATTAAAAATATCAATTTATAACAAGAAATACAACAAGAAGTGCAGGATGTCATAATGCTAACAAACAAATGAAGTTAATTAACTCAATGATGGCGGATTTTAAATTTGTAATTATGTTCATTTGTTTGTTAACATTATGGCGTCATGGGTACCTAGATAAATGCAAAGCCGCAAAACTCTAAAATTAATTATTAAAGTGTCAAAAAGTGACGTATGATGTTTCGTTGTGTTCTGAATCGGTATAGCCAAAAATATACAGGGTGTTCCATATAAAAATCTAAAGCTAAGGTCATTTCCGGTTAAACCGGAAGTGACAAAATAGCAGCCGTCCTGTCATAAAATGCAAAATAATATCACATATAAACCTATCAGATTTTATTCCAATTTTAAAGTGAAACAAATTCTTACTTACTTACTTTTTAAATCTGATTTGACATAATTTCTGCGGGAAGTCTCCAAAACACTGATTAAACTGACCATGCGATTGTCAAAGAACAGTGGGCTCAAGAATGCTTTCCTTTCGTTATCAGTGGGATTTTCAATTTTTAGGGAGATACTGCTGTTTGTATAAAAATAATCTTGTAACTAAAAAATATTATTTTAAGTTAGCGACGGAAACAAATTAAATTTAAACACATAAGAAATTTTGACAAAATAATAGTATATTTTATTAAACAAGGTTTAGACAGCTACTATACAGGGTATTCCCTACTCGTTGGTACATTAGAAGTATCTGGAGAACGAAAAGAAAAATAATTTTGAAATTTTCACTACGGCCATAGGAGACTGCGCTCTAGCTTTTAAAAATAATTTCGCGGTTGCAGTGTTGCCAGATCTATTGATTACTGACATCAACTTTGAAATTTTAAATGAGACACCCTGTATATTTTTACATTTTTAAATTCCACATAAAATTATAATTATTTTTTATTAAATGCATTATTAGTCTATACTTCATAGTTTCCGAGATATTGACTCTCGAAAAGTGACATTTTTGAACTTTGACAGCTTCTAACTTTCTAACAGTACGTCCTAGAGCAAAACGGCTTACATGTCCCTATCTTCAATTTTTATTATCTTTCCAAAAAATCAACTTCCGGTCAAACCGGATGTAACTCGAAAGCAGGAAATATAGTTGTTCCGGTTTAACCGGAAGTTTTTTTTTTGGGAAGATAATAAAAATTGAAGATAGAGGCATGTAAGCCGTTTTGCTCTGGGACGTACTGTTAGAAAGTTAGAAGCTGTCAAAGTTCAAAAATGTCACTTTTCGAGAGTCAATATCTCGGAAACTATGAAGTATAGACTAATAATGCATTTAATAAAAAATAATTATAATTTTATGTGGAATTTAAAAATGTAAAAATATACAGGGTGTCTCATTTAAAATTCCAAAGTTAATGTCAGTAATCAATAGATCTGGCAACACTGCAACCGCAAAATTATTTTTAAAAGCTAGAGCGCAGTCTCCTATGGCCGTAGTGAAAATTTCAAAATTATTTTTCTTTTCGTTCTCCAGATACTTCTAATGTACCATCGAGTAGGGAATACCCTGTATATTGCGCGAGGGCTATAAGCTGTCTAAACCGTGGTTAATATAATTTTTTTCCACTAGTAACATCTTTACAAGATACTTATTTTTACAGTATTAATAATTATAAAAAAATTTAGATTTGTATTTAAACGATTGTTTCTGTAACATTTATCAATCAAGTTACCTATGCTGGCCAATAATAATAATTGGCTGGTTCCCTAGCTACAAGAAATTACATTCCATATTGGCGCAGCTATTATTCAAAAAAATATATATAATAATCATTTATAAAAAAAAATATTAATATAATAATATAATACGTTAAAGTTAATTCAGTTTTAAAAAATATTTTTTTAGAGTTTTTTTAAAAGTCCATAATTTTGATATTTCTTTAATTTTTATCGGCAAACTGTTATAAATTGTTATTCCTTTATATATTATTGATTTTTGGCCAAAAGTACTCTTTACCATTGGTCTTTAAATATGATGATTTTGTCTCGTGATGTGAATAATGTTGCTCGAAGGAAATATTATATTCGATTGTTTTTCTTTAATAATAATAGAGTGCATTAGAATGCATAGTTTTAATTTATAAAGCTTTTCTAAATTTAAATATTCGTTTGGTTCATATAAATTTATAGTTGGTTCTAAAAAAGGCAATTTATGTATGCATTTAATTATTTTGTTTTGTAGTTTTTTTAATGGCTGAATTGTAGTTAAATTCGCTGATCCCCAGATTGAAATCATATACTGTAATTTTGAATAAACCAAAGAATAATATATATTTTTTAAATATTTTAACGATATATAATTTTTAGCTTTAAACAAAATGCCAATTATTGGTGAGATGTAACTTCTTAAATATTCAATATGCTTTTTCCAACTTAAATTTTCATCAATATATAAACCTAAAAATTTAATTGTATTAGTATATTTAATTAAATGATTATTAAAAGACAGTGAAGAAATGTTATTATTTTTTAATTTTGATTTACTTATAAACATAAAAGATGATTTATTAAAATTTAATGATAATTTATTAGTTTCAAGCCATTTACATATTATATTTAGGTCGTGGTTAATGTTATTATGAATTTGAGCATAGTCTTCATGAAAATATACAATAGTAGTATCATCGGCAAATAATTTTATTTTACCTTTTAAACTTAATTTTGCTATAGAATTTATGTAGATTAAAAAAAAGTAGGTCCTAAGGTTGATCCTTGCGGAACACCACAAGTTATGTTCTTTTGTAAACTTTTAATATTTTCAATTTGAACAAACTGCTTTCTATTACTTAAGTAATTTTTTAACAATAAATAAATATTTCCCCGAATTCCAATATTGTATAGGCATTTAAGTAAAATATTGTGATTGACTGTGTCAAATGCTTTACATAAATCTAGGGACAGTAGGCAGCATTTTTGGTTGCTATCAACGTTTTGTTGAATATCTTTGATAATATCTGCAGCTGCAACTTCTGTATCTCTAAATTTACGAAAACCATATTGAAATGGAGAGAGTAATTTTTTTTCTTCTAAAAAATTTACTATTCTATTATTTAGAATTTTTTCAAAAATCTTTGAAAATGCTGGTAAAACAGAAATTGGGCGAATAATTTTCGGCATTTTTAAAAACTGGTAATACTTTTGCTATTTTTAATTTATCTGGAAATAACCCGGGTTTAAAAGAAATTGTGATTAAATGAAGTAATATAGGAATTATATTATATTTTAGAATTTTAATAATTTTGATGGAAATATTATCAAATCCCGTTGCTTTCTTCGCGTTAAGCTCATCAATTATTTTGCCTATTTCTTCAAATGTAATATCTTCTTTATTTAAAAACATAGAACTTGAATTTATTTCTACATCTGGGTAATTTCCTTTTTGATTCATTGGAAATTTCTTGGCCAAATTTTCTCCAACTTCGATGAAATGGCTATTTATTGCTTCACAAATTTTACTTGGTTCTTCGATTTTCTTATTTTCTTTAATGAGGTAATCAATGGTTGTTGATTTTGTTTTATTTGTAGAATTTGAAATAATATAGTTTAAATTATTTCAAATTGTCTTTTGATCTTCTATAAGAAACTGTTCTTCAAAGTATTTTTTTTTTGACCAACTTCATTTTGTTTTTAAGTAGACGATTATAGTTATCATTAATGTTTTTGAACAAGTAATTGTCGGGATACTGTTTCTTTTTTAAATAATGTTTATTTCGAATCTTCATCATGTTTGCTAATTCTTTTGTAAACCAAGGGTTTGAGTTTCCTTTTATTTTAAAAATTTCTTGGTAAGAAGCTTTATCAAACATTCTTAAAATTTCTTCATAAAATAAATCAGGATCTTCAAAGCAAAGCTTATTATTTTCTAAACTATCCAGATCAGTTTTTAACATATTTATATTAAATTTTATTTGGTATATAATTTTAAATTTTATATTACTGGTTACTGAATTGTAATAAATGTTAATAAATTGTAGTTTATGATCACTTATTGGGCTTGTTTCAAAAAATAAGTCGATCTTTTCTGTTGTATTTGTGATAAGGTAGTCAATTAACGTTGCACTCGTAGTTGTGTCTCTGGTAGTAATACTTTTATTAGATAATTTAAAATTGTTGGAGAGATAAATATCCAAAAGCCTTTTTGAGTATTTATTATTTTTTTAAATGTCAATATTCATATCACCTATTAAAAAACAATCTGTTAGTGCATTAAAATTCTCCAATTTTTTATCCAAAAAATTCAGGAACCATTCAGTTTTAACCGAGGGAGGTCTATAAACACCACAGAAAATAGCATCAAGATATGGAATTTTAATGGCAATAAAAGACACTCACTTTCAATTTTGTCTACAATTTCAAATTTATATTTTTGTTTGATAAATATACCCAAACCACCACCTGTTCTTTCTCTTGCTGCATATGCTGCGTTAAATCCTATGAAATTATAAAATCTTTTTTCATTCTTCTTAACCCATGTTTCAGTTACAACCAAAATATCAATTTCTTTTTCCTGAAGTAGTAATTCAATTTCATCCATTTTATTATTTATCGAGCATGCATTGAGATACAAAATTTTAGCTTTGTTTTCTCTATTCGTAATCATAATAATTAATTTTTTCTTTTATTTTAGCTATTTTATAGGCATGTATTGGACATTGATTGCTATTGGCCTCATGCAGATAATCATAATGTGTGTTATGTTCTTTATTTGATGTTATACAATTTACACATTTAGGTTCTTCTGAAGTGCATGACCAGCAACAATGGTTCAAGCTGCAAAATTTGCAAATTTGATTTTTTGTACAATTTTTGGTTTTGTGTCCGTACTGACAACATTTAAAACAAACAGTAATATCAAAATCTTCTTTAAATTTACATTTGTCCCATCCCATGGAAATTTCTTCATCCACTAGTTTTTTAAAAGTACTTCCAATAGTTTCTATATAGATTATGTATTTGTTTGAATAAGTAGATTTTCTCGTACCGTTAATATATATTTTGTCATCTTCGTTAATGTGGTTAGTTCTTCCAAGTTCATTAATTAATTCATGATCTTGATATTCTTTTCTGGAACCGATCATGACTAATTTTGAGGATTTCAATCGAGACATTTGAACTGTATAATTTTTCTCTAACTTTTTTTTACTTAACTGTTCTAGATTATTTATTTCTTCTTTAGAATTTGATTTTATTATTATTCCTCCATTTCTAATATTCTCAACCTTATTAACTGTAACGTTAATCGCTACAGGATTTACATTTGCTTGCACGTCTTTTTTTGTTTTTTGAGTACTTTGTATTGTTTTTGGTTTAATTATTAACACTGGTAAATTTGTTATTGTGGGTCTTGCTGTTTTTGTTACTATTTCGGAATATAGTTCCTTAGTAGCTATCTTCTTATTTGTTTCATCAAATTTTTGTATAAGCGAATCAAGTTTACTGTCAATTTGATCTATTTTCATAAAGAAATTTGCTTTTTCAAATAATTCCAATTTTGTTGACAATAATTGTATTTTTTCATTCAAGTCATGAATAATTTTTTTAAATAATATATTTTCTTCTTCTATTTTTTCAATATTTTTAATCGCATTATTTTCATCAATTATTTTATTCTTATTACATGGGACACATAGCCATTTTGTTTTTGATTTTTTTATATCAGAAAGTTATTTTTTTGATATATGGGCGCAAGTTAAACAGTACCATTTTAAACATTTGAAACATCCAATGGAGTACGACTTTTTATTAAATTTATAGTTACATTTTCAATTTTTCAAATTTACAATACAATTTAGTTCTTTTTGATCAATTTGGTTATTTATGGTATTTACTTGAGAGTTTAATTCTTTGGAATAACCTGCTTCTACCGTATCTTAAGTTGCAATTTTAAAATTTTTTACGAAATTTTTATAACGGTAATCTTTTGGATATTAGTGTCGAGATAAACGCTTTCATTATCACTATCTTCTAGGTTAAATTCAACTTCATGTTTTTTGGTTAACATTTTTTGTCAAATTTGACGGTGTCAATTAATTTTTTTATTTTTATTCATAAAAATTCTATTAGAACCTTTTTGGGGGCAAATTTATTATGTTCTGGTTACAGTAAATTTTTTAAATACTCTTGAAAGTATTTCCACAAATTATTATTGTTACTTTAACTTTAAGGTGGGAGTATCAACATGCTTGCCAACCTATAACCTATTTCGCGTAGATTTATTTATGTTTTCTAGCTTTTATACAACATTTAAAGAAAATCAGTATCGACTTGATATTCTATAGGTAATAATTGACATATTTAATGAATATCAAGGAATTTCATAACTTATTTTAGGAGAATTGTATAGCGAAAAATATCGGGTAAGATTTTTTTTAACATTATTATGTCATTGTCACTCATTGTTCTTTCACTATACAATTCTCCCAAAATTAGCAATGAAATTAATTGATATTTTTGTAATATATCAGATACTACATAAATAATGTACCGACGATATTGATTTTCTTTAAATGTTAGTTATTAAAATAATAAACTCAAAAAATCAACGCGAAATAGGTTAAAGGTTGGCAATAGATTGAATGACGTTGATAATTCAACCTTAAAATGGACTTTTTAGACTGACAATATTTTTGACAAACTTGACTTTTAAAATTATTATATTTTTTAATTGTATCGCGATTGATTTGTTTTTTTCTACGTATCAAATCTTAGTTCTGGTGATTATTGCTTATCGCCAATAGCGAATAGAGCTCGTCACCCTGTACAATAAATTATTTCTGTAAGACCCTGTACATAATTATTAATTCAATGCCTTGCCATAATAGGTACGTCCGATCTGCAAGTAGCTATAACCAAAATCGGGAGACCCGCATGGATGTCTTCCAGGGAGGACGCAATGCTTAACTGCTCGCATTCGTCAATTAGGTTCCACCATTCGTCGACTTTGGATAAAAGTACCACGGCAGGAAAATGAAGCTGGGCACAGGTTACTGCATTTTTCTAAAAATATTTATAGAGTTATACAGGGTCCTGCACCTCACCTCCCGTCTTCTATAGCTCACTTAGTAATTAAGTTTAAATTTTCATATTTTGCAGACCTTATCTGTATCTTGGGGCGCATTTCAGGAAAATATTTTTTTTCATACAGGGTGTTCCAAAAACGTGTGACGACATAAGGATGTCTTTTTTTAGATTACATGCCATATATTTTCTTACTTTTTTGGGTGCCTCCTATAGTTACCTACACACCCCCAAAATTTTATTAAAATCGATTCAGTATTATAGACGAAAAAAAATAAAAACTAAAAAACATCAATGCGATCCTGACAAGTGATTTGTCTTCGAGCCCTGTTTCCTTCTGCCAAACTGAGCCTCACTGATGAGCCGTAAACGGCGAAACGCGTCTGAGGATGAGTTTGGCGGAAGGAAACAGACAAAACTTTTTTGCATTAATATCTGTGGTCCGGCACTTGTACCGGTTTTAAGAGCGCACTTGCAAAATTTTCTGTCTTTACAGAATAACCCCTTTACGACTGACCTTTTCTAAAGTACCGTACCGGGACGCAAGATGTCGCACCGGGTTCTATAATTCCCGTCGATAAAAAATATCAGTTTTGCACCACTGGTATTAAAAATAAATAAAAAATAAAAATAATGCCTCGTTAATATAATTATACAAAGGTACTTATTAAATAAGGTATAATAGTTTCGTTAACCAAGTTTGGTTAATACGAATTGTACAGGGTGTCCAAAGTTTAGTGTCAAACTCTGCAAACTTGTCATTATTATGATTAAATATCGAAGGTGGCTTTGAAAAACAATTTATTGGTATTAAAGTTTATTAAAGTGACCAGAGACCATTTTGACTCTAGTAATCTAAAAGTTTCAAATATCGTTAAATTGTTAGTAATTATTTAAGCTGTTATAATTACTTTATATTGTTGTTTGTGATGGACTACAACCAAGAAGAGCTAGTAGATATGATTTTTATATTAGGAGCATGCGAAAAGAACTCTTTTTTGGCAAGCCGAGTTTACGCACAGCGTTATCCGGAACGACGACATCCAGGCAAAAGGAGCCTGCAAAACATATTAGAGAGGTTTGTACAAACGGGAAATGTAAACTAACCAAAACCAGTGAGAAATAAACCGGTCCGAACTGAACAAAATCAATTGGCTGTGCTATTATCTGTTATAGAACATCATTCAGTTACTCAACAAGCAGTCGCTGCGTAGATGTAATCGAAAGAACAGTTCAACGAATTTTCAAGGATAACCATATCCACTATTATCATTTCCAGTTAATAATTACTAACAATTTAATAATATTTGAAACTTTTAGGTTACTAAAGTCAAAATGGTCTCTGGTCACTTTAATAAACTTTAATACCAATAAATTGTTTTTCAAAGTCAACTTCGATATTTAATCATAATAATGACTGTTGGAATAGTTGATAAAACTAGTTTTCTGCAAATAAGTCTTGATGCGTTAGAAATTGCGATAGGGTTGCAATTAGGAAAAATGTTTGATTTTTAATTCTGCATCGAATAACATAAAAATATACAGGGGTTCCTATTTGAAATAAGAAAAATAAATTGCTTTAAAGTTTGCAAAGTTTGACACTAAACTTTGGACACCCTGTACAATTCGTAATAATGAAACTTGGTTGACGAGACTGTTATACCTTATTTAATAAGTACCTTTGTATAATTTTATTAACGAGGCATTATTTTTATTTTTTATTTATTTTTAATACCAGTGGTGCAAAACTGATATTTTTTAGTTTTTATTTTTTTTCGTCTATAATCCTGAATCGATTTTAATAAAATTTTAGGGGTACGTAGGTAACTATAGGAGGCATCCAAAAAAGTAAGAAAATATATGGCATGTAATCTAAAAAAATACATCCTTAATCCTTATGCGGTCACACTTTTTTGGAACACCCTGTATGAAAAAAATATTTTCCTGAAATGCGCCCCAAGATCCAGATAATCTGCAGTCTGCAAAATATGAAAATTTAAACTTAATTACTAAGTGAGCTATAGAAGACGGGAGGTGGGGTGCAGGACCCTGTATACCCAGCCAGACCAAGGCAAGCTACTGGAAAAAAGAAGCTAGCTACAAAATACCGGTATTGGGCGGGTGCATGGGTAATTAGGTAATTAAGCTACTTAATAGTGAAGCTACAAGCTACTTTTTTTAAAAGTCCTTTCTTAGGGTAGGTAGGATAATTTTAGTATATTATTTATTTTGAAAAAGCTGTTGAAATCACTTCCAGTTTGGAGACCTCTATATACAGTGTGGTTGTTTAAGTGTGCAACATATGGGCATTTTTTTTATAACCGATTTCTCAAAAAATTGTATTCTTGATAAAAGTTGGTGCATGTTCGATAATCATATTAGGTGCACTTGGAATGGTTGCAAGTCAAACGGCGTACAAGGTAGGCCAAAAAATATAAAACTTGTACAAGAATAAAGTTTTTGAATAAATATTAAAATAACATTTTTGCATTTTAAATGATATTTTTTTTAATTAGCATATTATCATTACTTATGTTTTATCTTGTTAAAAAGAATTTTTAGAATATTTTAAAGTTATGTTTAATATCGTTGCAACAAACATGAAGTTTGTGATTCCTTAATAAATTAAAAATTCAAGTAAATTTTACAAATATGTTTCAATTTGAATAAAGATATGTAAAATTGATTTGATTTTGATTAATTTATGAAGGTCTTTATGGTGAATATAAAAAAAATTGGAAATTATTAATGTTTTTTAAAAAAATATATTTTTTTTTTATTTTAGGGGGTCCCGTTTTTGAATCTACTTATGCATAACTTTTAATTCTAAACAACTTTTCTATATAACATTTTGCTAAATTTTCTGAAATAGGGGTACTTTATTCTTGTACAAGTTTTATATTTTTTGGCCTACCCTGTACGCCGTTTGACTTGCAACCATTCCAAGTGCACCTAATTTGATTATCGAACATGCACCAACTTTTATCAAGAATAAAATTTTCTGAGAAATCAGTAATAAAAAAAATGCCCATATGTTGCACACTTAGACAACCACACTATTTATAGGAGGCTCTACCTCAACTTCGCCTTTTGTAACTACTTGTGTTTACAATAAAGTCATTAAATTATTATTTTTCATTATAATTATTAATAATACTATTATAATAATACTTTAAAAATATAAAGAGGCCATAAAGCAACTAGTCCCTTAACAAATGTGCATCCGTGGGCTCCTTGATAATGCAAGTGTGGGAGTAGTCTTAATCTCTTTGTTTGGCATTGAAGAAACATGATTTGGATGTTTGCATTCTCGAAAATGTTGCGTTTGATTGCTGTGTGCGAAAAACAAAATAGCCGCCATCGCAAACACTATTTCCAATTTATCTAAGTAACCATTCGAATTACGAAAAAGTTTTATTCAAAAAATATTGCTGAAACAATTTTATCTAGTAAAGGTTATTGCAAATTTTAATGTAGGACTAACAGTTTTCTCAAAAAGTTTACTTTGGAAATTATTTCGCGGATTTTATATGTATTTATATTTATTTGTTTGAATTTATCTTTCTTCACAACGGACCGGAAAATAGGCACTTTTTAGATAATTTTTTACTCAAAAATTATCACTTTCAGCAGTCTTTCACCTCGCAAAACTATAGATTTATCACACTTCTCACTAAATTGTGTGGCACGTTCTTAAGGCAATTTTTATGCTTCTTAAAAAATAACGGCCTTTTGTCTCCAATTTCTTTTAATTTAAAACCAATGCTGACCTTGTTAAGACCTGATTTTCGAAAGTTTTCAAATAAGATATCAGAATGGGATTTAAATTGTTTATGTTGATCCCAAAACTAATAATGCATTGTCACTAAATTTTAAGAGCATTTTCTTAAGACAAATTTTATGCTCCTCAAGAAAATATTTTTTTAAAGATACAACCTTTCGTGTTTTGAATATTATCGACATAAACAATTTAAATCCCACTCTAATATCTTTTTTGAAAAATTTTGAATGCCAGGTCTCCATAGCGTCCATAATACCTATTGGTTTTAAATTGGAAGCAATTAGAAATAAAAGACCGATTTTTTCTTGAGGAGCATAAAAATTGCCTTAAGAAAGTGATCTTACGATTAAGGGAAAAGTGTGATGCATCATTAGTTTTGATTTTTCAAAACCTTCTCAAAAAAAAACGAAACGTCGTATCTGAAAAATAAAATTATGCCTTGAAAAGCATATAAAAGTGTCTTAAGAATGTGCTTGTCGTTTTTCAAAATAATTAGTATTTTGTCGTAAGACACAAAACCAAAAATTGATTTTTTCGGTTATTTTCGTTTTTTTTTAATATCATTGGAAGTTATCGGGATTTTTTAAATTTATTTTTAACAAATTATACAGCATTAAAATATGCAACTTTGCCTTCTTTTAACCAACTATTTATCTCTTATAGGCTTTTAGTTCCCCTTTATAGGGTATGATGTAATAAATGTATAGAATTGATTGTAGAATGTGAAATATACAATATGTTTCGTTAAAATCCACCCTGTATAATATATTTTTTTTTTTCAAAATGCATATCATAAAAATAAATTTGACGGGTCCGCTCGATTCTTGATTAAGTGCATGGTATTCTACCGTGCGAGCAAAAATTATTTGCATCAAAGAGGGCTTGGATTAAAAAACGTAGGGCTTGGTTTAGATCACAATGATATGAGGACGATATATCTAACCAAATCTAGGTTAAAATTTTGTCAAATTCATATTATGACATATAATATACCAAACTAAAGAGTAATAAAATAAGTAGACAAATACAACTTTATTTTTGTTGTTTACAAAATTAACAAAGTAAGAATATACAGAAAGAAAAAGAAAAATAATTACATAAATTGCTGAAATTGGCCACCGCCATGCTCCAAGCATAAATTCACACGTCTCTTCATATTTTCGAAAGTGTTGACCAGCTTCTCTGGAGAAATCTTACCACATTCTTGGCTAATTCTTTCTTGTAATTGTTCTAAATTTGCAACTGGTGTTTTAAAAATAGTGTTCTTTAAATGAGGAAAAACGAAGTGATCCATAACCGTTAAACAAGGTGATCTAGGTGGGAATATGTCCGATCGAAAACTGATCAATCTGTCGTCAAAAAAATTGCGTAAGTAGTTAATAGTTTCGGCGGCTGTATGGGCGGTTGCACCGTCCTGTTGAAAATATTCAAAACGTAGTTCGTCGTCAAGTAATTGCTCCACAAATGATTTTAAAATATTGCCTCTATACCGCTGTGCTGTAACTGTGTCATGGAAAAAAATAGGACCAACAATTCTTCTTCGGAGACCAGCTAACCAGGCACTAATTTTTTGAGGGTGCAATGTGGGGATTTTCACTAGATACTCAACATAAGTGTATTCTGAGAATTCACATAACGTGGAACCAGGCTTCATCCGAAAAAAATGTCAGGTCTAATAAATCATTTCTTTCCAATAAATGTTGGGTAAACCATTGAGAGTAATTCCTGCGTCTTTCAAAATCTGCGGCTTGTATTTCTTGAAATACTTGCACTTTATAAGGAAATTAATTTAGCTGCTTCTTAAGAATAGTCCTGTAAGTTCCATAAGATCTTCCCACTTCTTGGGACAGGCGTCTTATACAATTTGTTGGCGTATTTTGCATTATTCCACGAACATTTGCAACAAGTTCTTCTGTTCTTACAGATGGTATTCCTGCTCCTTTTTTGTGTTGTATAGAACCTGTTTCCCTAAACACAGCCACGGTTTTTTTCAGGCAATGATAAAAATCCCCAGCAATAAAAGCAATGTTAGAAAAATGTTCGTGAAAATCGTCCATGCACAAACCCGGATTGTATTGCCACCATTTACTCTAATCCCGTTTCGAAAATACGCTTCAACCATCAATGTTTTGTGCTGTTCCGTAAAGCCCATTGTGTGAATTGTTCAAGAAATTGGAAAAATTAGCGATAAATCAAATTACTTGTAACGACTGTCAAAGATGACGGAATAACTGATTGATTGTTAATTCAGGTAGTTACTGACACCCAACAGGTATTAAGCTCCACGCTAAACATTACGTCCTTAGATGCAAGGCCCTCTTTGATGCAAATAATTTTTGCTCGCACGGTATATAAAAGGATGATCCGTTTGTTCACCATAACGCTGTGTAGGTAATTCAAAATTAACTTAAGCAGCTTTTTCAAGTAATTATTTTTTTTAAGTAGCTTCATGAACATACGGGTGAATTATGTAAAAGCCATAAATACAACCTACTAGGATTTAAAAGTAACTGGAATAAAGTTATTAGCTACAAAAAAAGTAGTTAGTTAGCAGCTTAATTACTTGATTTACTTGGTAGCTGGCTACTGCCCAGCTCTGGATTACAACATATCTTCATAGACCAAGCGGAGCCCGTCGAAAAAGCTAACATCATTTCTGAAAGTCAGTGGCTGGTCGTATAAGGGGCCAGTGGGCGACTGCACCCAAGACCCTAACCCCTAACTTTGTATTTGCAAATTAGCAGAAATGTAAAGAAATAAATAGAATATACTTTACCTTGAATATTTTTGTGATATCGTAGATAAAGACAGGGAGATATTCTAAATATTGTAGAATGGCAGGAACCAGGTGGGTATTTAAACCTTGTGTATTATTACCAATCAACAAAATTCTACCTGCATACCGGTCTTCTCCTATTACGTATCTAAATATAAAATAAAAGATGCAACTAATTCGAAGTAAATCAATATTAGGTCCATTATTATTCTTAATTTACATTAATACCGTTTCTAAATTGAACTTCAAGGGCAATATAAAGCAATTTACAGATGATACAACAATTATTTATATTGCTGAAACTTTCGCAGAAGTGTATTTTAATATTAATAATGATTTAAAAATACTTCTTTCTTGGCTTCAGTCAAATAAACTTACAATAAATTTTACAAAATCTTTTTTGATGTTTTTAACTGAAAATAAGAGAAATTCTATCATTAACCCCTTAACATTTAATAATGAAAATATTCAATATTCAAAAACAACAAAATTTTTTGGATTAGTTTTGGACGAAAATTTAAATTGGAAAGGCCATATTTTATCCTGTATATTATAAACTCGATATCTCCTTTTGTATCTGTTTTGTACAGAGCTAGATATTACATTACTTTGAAATACTTAAAAAATATATATTTTTCATTTAGCTTCTGTATGGGGATCTGCTTGTTTATCAAACTTAAAACCATTACAAAAATTGCAAAATAAAGTTCTTAAATGCATACACAAATTCCCCATTTAGATCCAACTGTTAATGGATATAGACCGAAGGGTTATTTACTCGTTCAAAACATTTAAAAATTAAAAATTTGTATTCTAATTCACTTTATTACTTTAAAAGAAAAATTCAAACATACCACGTCAGGTGAATAAGACATTACATGATTATAACACCAGACATTGTATAAATTATCAAACTATATGTACCAATAAAAAGTAATTTCGGAAAAAAATCGCTTTTCTATGAAGGATTAATCTTCCAAAAATATCAGAAAAATTAAAAAATTGGCAATTTTTAAAAAACAACTAAGGAGATATTTACTAAATTAAACTATTAGTCCTGTCAATCTAGACCAAAAAATGATAGTGAAGGTACATAAATTTACAACAAGCTGAAAATCAGTAAAATTTTTCAAAAATAATTATAAATAAAATGTATAAGTTCCCCATCATTCCCGTGTATGGAAAAAATTTTACTCGAGGTCAAAGGTCAAAAAAGTTAGTTTTTAGCGATTTTCAGCTAAACGGTAAGTTTTATCATAAAAATACCTCAAATAAAAAATGTAAATCATAAAATTATCTATAAAATATGTATCAATACTTTTTTTCCTACGAGTCACCGTTTCGGAGATATAACAATTCAAAAAGTTGTAAAAGTTGTTATCGTCATAATATGCACACGTTTTTACGCCACCTATGAGGTAGTGTACTTAGCGCGTTTTTTTAACGTGGTTTTCCCAGTAGGCCTACTCCACGGGTTAGTTGTGATCCTGTTTAATTTAAAACTATTGCAAAATAACGGAAATTAGCAAAGATTGGAAAAGATAAAAGCGATGTTAATTTAAAAAAGTGGTGAAGTTTATTCGTCTGATTCGTGTCCTTCAAATTATTCTTCTTGTTCTTCTTCTTGATATTCTTCTTGTTCTTTTTCTTCTTCTAATTCTTGTTCTTCTTCATCTTCATTCTGGGTGCAAGTAAATTGCGTCAATAGCGATGTATCGCATGTCACCCTGTTGGAATCAAATGAATCCTCTACTGTTAGTGATTCTACATTAGAGCACGACCGGCCTTGACAATTTGTGCATGCCAGAGAACAAAACAGTCCGACTTTTTTGCAACCACATTTAGCACTGCATCCCTTTTTGCAGTTGCAAAAAATTGTGTTCAGCAGTTTTTCCGGCGCAGGTGGGAGTAAAGTTTGAACTGGTTCTAATGTAACTTCCAACCCCAGTCTGTAGGGTCTAGCTGATAACCGAGCGACACTTGAACTTGGTAATATACCCGAAAAAGATGTTGATGAGCAGCAATTGAGGTTGAAGAAAGACAAGAATTGAACTTGTTTTTTATTTTTAGTATTTTTAACGAAACATGCATATCGATGCTTATCTAAGCAGATAGTTTTTTTTCTGCAACTGCAGAAAGGGATGCAGTGCTAAATGTGGTTGCAAAAAAGTCGGACTGTTTTGTTCTCTGGCATGCACAAATTGTCAAAGCCGGTCGTGCTCTAATGATGAATCACTAACAGTGGAGGATTCGTCAGGCACCAGTATCTTCTTGTTGTGATAGGCAGTACATGTTAAAATCATTAAGTAGTGGTAAAGATATCGGTTCGAGTACACCTGGATTATTTTCTGATCAAAGCTACTAGCCTTTGGTGACTTATATTTTCAATGTACCTACATATTTGTGTTGATGCAAACTCTACGGTAATTTTTCCATTTGTAAATTGCAAAAATGTTTTGTCATTATAAACTGAGAAAAGTTCGAAAGTTTGGGGTTTATTTCAACGATGTGACATGCGGTACATCGCTATTGACGCAATTTACTAGCACCCAGAATGAAGATGAAGAAGAACAAGAACAAGAAGAATATCAAGAAGAAGAACAAGAAGAATAATTTGAAGGTCACGAATTAGACGAATAAACTTCACTACTTTTTTAAATTTACATCGCTTTTATCTTTTCCAATCTTTGCTAATTTCCCTTATTTTGCAATAGTTTTAAATTAAACAGGATCACAACTAACCCATAGAGTAGGCCTACTGGGGAAACCACGTTAAACAACGCGCTAAGTACACTACTTCATAGGTGGCGTAAAAACGTGTGCATATTATGACGATAACAACTTTTACAACTTTTTGAATCGTTATATCTCAGAAACGGTGGCTCGTAGGAAAGAAGTATTAATACATATTTTATAGATAATTTTATGGTTTGCAATTTTTGTCTGAGGTATTTTTATGATAAAACTTACCGTTTTGCTGAAAATCGCGAAAAACTGATTTTTTTGACCTTTGACCTCAAGTAAAATTTTTTCCATACACGGGAATGATGGGGAACTTATACATTTTATTTATAATTATATTTTGACCAATTTTACTGATTTTCAGCTTCTTGTAAATTTATGTACCTTCGAATGTCTAGATTGACCGGACTTATATTCTTTTTTTTTAATTGATTTTATTAATGAATTAAATTGGATCAACATTTTTTTATGTTCTTTTTTTTTGTTTAAATGGTTATTATTTTCTATATTATGTGGTCATTTTCCATGTAATGAATAAACTGTAAAGGTTAGTTTGGAATAAACGCATTTTGAAAGTAGAAAAAAAGTAAACTATTTATAAATGTTAGTTTTTTGTTGTCCTTTTTACTTTCTTTACTTACTTGTAACCTTCGTTAACAAAATGGGGCCAAATCGTTTGTATAGACCTCATAATCCTTCTGAGCTGTCCTTCCAACAAAGGCTGAATTATTGGAGTTAATTTCCTCATTCTTTGTCCATCACCTTTGAGGGTTGATGGTACTAAAGATAAACGTGCATTAAGAAAGTCGCATTCTTCGATCTAAAAGTGAAACACATAATTAAATTTATCATGTTTTTATAATGCATCATTTAAAATTGAGTAGAAAAATGCAAAAACCCAGCCACATCAAAATGACGTTTTAATGGAATCCGGATCGGGCAGATTGCGAGGCTCCGAAGCTTCCACAACGTGCTTGTTAAACTGACATTTTATTTCCTTTTAAAAAACGTTCATACCCGAAGAAAGCAACTGGATTTGATAATATTTTCATCAAAATTATTAAAATTTGTATTTCCCGAACTAGGCCGGAAAAGTGCTACTTTATCAAAGAAAAAGTGTCTGAGAAGTGTCTTTTCGAACTGTTGTCGAAGCTGGAAAGTTAAAGTTAATAAGTTACACTTTCACTTTTAAAAAGTCCGAAATATCTATACAGACTGTCCGCGGATAGGGTTTACAATAGCACATATGGATGAAAAATTTCATTTTTCGGGATAAAGCCATTTTGATAAAAAGTTTTGCTTGTAAAAAAAATGCAATTCACGAAGAGAAAATTTTGATTTTTTATACAGGGTCCGCAAAAACTTCAAAAACATTATTTTTCTCCAAGAGTAAACTACCTTTATTTTTCATTTTTGACCAAAATGCCAATTAGAAAACTTATTTAGAATAACGTTTGTAATTCAAATCCCAGATTTAAAATAAATCGTCGGTTTTTTCAGTTTTTTTAATTTTTAGACTATATTGTCAATATGGGCGGTGTGTATCTTATTTTAAAATTTTAAATGCATTCCTACCATCTTTTGTAAAAACAAGGAATTTTTTTTACCTTTTTATTACTTACTTTGCTTTACGTATGGGGCAAATTTGAAGTTGTCAAATAGAATTTGATGTGTTTTGAAAATGTTGACCTTAGAACCAAGGGTTTATTTAGTTCAATGTCACGGTGCTGGCGAAAGTTCTTACAACTTTGTGATAGAGAAATTTAATGAAAGATACCCTAACGTTTACTTCTCAAAAATTGGGCTTCATAAAGTATTAAGTAAATTTCAGCGAACTGGTTCAGTTTCTAATTAAAAAAAAACAAACTATGACTCAGCTTCCCTAATCGCATTGCAGTCTGTTACTGACAATCCTACCCTTTCATTAGGAAACCGAGCTCAAGAACTGATGTAGTAAAAAAAACTCATATTCAGTGTAATATTTTAAAGGCAAACAAAATATTCCCATTTAATCAAACGTTGGAAGAAGGGGACGAAGCCAACGTTTGGATTTTTGTCTTTGGGTCGGAAACAAAATTGTAAGTAAAAACAGTAATTTTCATAAATTTATCATGTTCTCCGATAAATCGACATTTTCAACAAACGGGAAAGTGTCTTCTGCGCATTTCACAATTGAAGTGAGGGAAGGGCTTAATAATTCATTTGGCCACAGATGGATTGGTCGGAATGGTCCGGTTCTGTGGCTCCCAAGAAGACCCGATTTAACTATTTCAGATGCCTATCTTTGGAGGCGCCTCAAACAATTAGTGTACTCCCGTCAAATTGAGAACGACGTACAGCTTCTAAAACAGCGAATTGTTGAAGCTGTTCAAACAATTTCCATTGAAGAAATTCGAAGAAGTTTTGACCACATTCGTTTACAGCTAGAAAAATGTGTTGAATATGGAGGGGGAGTATTTGAATAGCAAATTATGAAATTATTATTTCTGTTATTTTAAGATATTTTTGTGTTATTTCCGGGGTCATTTCATTTGTGAAATTAAAAATACATATTTCTGGTAACACCAAAAATCAGTTTTTGAAACTTTTTGATACCCCTCTGTCATTGATAATGTATGTATTGCGACCGCTAATGCTGCTATTCGAAAAAAAAATTCTTTTACCTATAAAAACTAAAAAAATCGAAGATTTATTTTAAATCTCGGATTTAAATTACAAACGTTATTCTAAATAAGTTTTATAATTGACATTTTGATCAAAAATGAAAAATAAAGGTAGTTTACTCTTGGAGAAAAATCATGTTTTTAAAGTTTTTGCGAACCCTGTATAAAAAATCAAAATTTTCTCTTCGTGCATTGCATTTTTTTTACAAGCAAAAATTTTTATCAAGAATGAATTTTTCCCGAAAAATGAAATTTTTCACCCATTTGTGCTCTTGCAAACCCTATCCGCGGACAGTCTGTATAACATACCATTACGGTTGTGAATAAAATTATTTTACTGTTTGCGGCTTATAATTTTACAACAATTTTATTATAACGCAATTAGGTTATTTGGATGGATCTCAAATTAGACATAAACAGGTATACAGGGTGGTCCTTAAGTACATCAAGAAAATCTAGGATATGATTCCTGGCATCAATTTAAGTTGAAAAGTTCATAATATGGACTTATGCTCTAAAATGCTTACCCTCTAAGATAAAAAAATATTTTCCATTTTCCTTTAAAACTACCATTTTTTTCAAAAACATAGTAGAGACAACTTTTGTTCCGCTTATATCAGTAATGCATAAAAATGCATCAGAGTTTAAAAAAAACAGTGGCGTATCACATATTTTCACAAAAAAAATATTGATGGTATCTTCATGCACGCCACTGGTGGAAGTAGGCAAACCCTTTTTTAATCAAAAAGTGCAGTTTAATACGAAATCAATCGACATCAATTTTCAATACCGTATCTTCAAGGAGTTTCGAAATTTAAAAAAAACAATTATTTTTTAAAAATATTTTAACACCCTGTATCTTAGAGGGTAAGCATTTTAGGGCATAAGTCCATATAAACTTTTCAACTTAAATTGATGCCAGGAATCATATCCTAGATTTTCTTGATGTACCCTGTATACTTTTGGAGAAATTCAGTTACTATAAAAAAATCCACATATTTTTGCAACACGTACTGAAAATATAGAATTAGTTACTCCACTGCAAGTTAAAAAAATAACCTGAATAACCTCACTTATCACGGGAATATGAGCACTGTGTTAGAATAGTCGAGTTTTTTGCACACCACGCACTGGCGAACTATTGTAGATGACAAATACATAAATAGTTCTATTTCGAAAAATACTAGAAATTAATCCAAAACCACAATATGTCACAAACACAGCTCACCAACCATTAGAAAATAAATTAATAAGAAAAATTACTTAAATTCAGAGTTATGCGTATAGTAAAATGTAGTAAAAACACCCGTACAGCATTTTCACAGTGATTTCCCTCAAACATTATAATTTGAGAAAACACACAAAAATATTTAGTAGGTATAGTACCGTGCGAGCAAAAATTATTTGCATCAAAGAGGGCTTGGATTAAAAAACGTAGGGCTTGTTTTAGATCACAATGATTTGGGGACGATATATCTAACCAAATCTAGGTTAACATTTTGTCAAATTCATATTATGACATGATATGCCAAAATAATGAGTAATAAAATAATAAGACAAATACAAATTTATTTTTGTTGTTTACAAAATTAACAAAGTAAGAATATACAGAAAGAAAAAGAAAAATAATTACATAAATTGCTGAAATTGGCCACCGCCATGCTCCAAGCATAAATTCACACGTCTCTTCATATTTTTGAAAGTGTTGACAAGCATCTCTGAAGAAATGTTACCACATTCTTGGATAATCCTTTCTTGTAATTATTGTTTTAAATTTGCAACTGCATGGTGTTTTAAAAATAGTTCTTTAAATGAGGAAAAACGAAGTAATCCACAACCGTTAAACAAGGTAATCTAGGTGGGAATTCAATGTCTGATCGAAAACTGATCAATCTGTCGTCGAAAAAATTGCGTAAGTAGTTAATAGTTTCGGCGGCTGTATGGGCGGTTGCACCGTCCTGTTGAAAATATCCAAAACGTAGTTCGTCGTCAAGTAATTGCTCCACAAATGGATCCAAAATATTGTCTCTATACCGCTGTGCTGTAACTGTGTTATGGAAAAAAATAGGACAATTCTTCTTCGGGAAACAGCTAACCAAACACCAATTTTTTGAGGGTGCAATGTGGACTCCACAAAATTTCACTACTCCACATGCGTGTATTCTGAGAATTCACATAACTGGAGAGGTGGAACCAGGCTGCATCCGAAAAAATGTCAGGTCTAATAAATCATTTCTTTCCAATAAATGTTGGGTAAAACATTGAGAGTAATTCCTGCGTCTTTCAAAATCTGCGGCTTGTACTTCTTGGAATACTTTCACTTTATAAGGAAATAAATTTAGCTGCTTCTTAAGAATAGTCCTGCATGTTCCATAACATCTTCCCACTTCTTGGGACTGGCATATTTTGCATTATTTCACGATCGTTTGCAACAAGCTCTTCTGTTCTTACAGATGGTCTTCCTGCTCCTTTTTTGTGTTGTATAGAACCTGTTTCCCTATAAACACAGCCAGGGTTCTTTTCAGGCAATGATAAAAATCCCCAGCAATAAAAGCAACGTTAGGAAAATGTTCGTGAAAATCGTCCATGCACAAACCCGAATTGTATTGCCACTCAGCATTTACTCTAACCCCGTTTCGAAAATACGCTTCAACCATGAATGTTTTGTGCTGTGCCGTAAAACCCATTGTGTGAATTGTTCAAGAAATTGGAAAAATTAACGATGAATCAAATTACTTGTAACGACTGTCAAAGATGACGAAATAACTGATCGATTGTTAATTCAGGTAGCTACTGACACTCAACAGGTATTAAGCTCTATGGCTAGGCATTACGTCCTTAGATGCAAGGCCCTCTTTGGTGCAAATAATTTTTGCTCGCAAGGTAGGTTAAGATGAATTTCTTCTCTGTACTGTAAAAATACCAGCAATACCAATAAACAGCAGTGAAAAAGAGAAATCATCATAATAATAATAATATTAATACAATAATAATAAAATTGTATATTCTTTAATTAATATTAAATTATAATGATATCAAAGGAAAAATAATAATAAAATATTTTGATAATTTTTGTTATTATACCTTAAATTATCTTGTAAAAAACATTCTTATTTTGCATGCATGTTTGCCAAAATTTATTACTTTAGTTATTTAATTATTTGGGTTAATTCAAGGCTATGTTAATTTAAAATTTACTACAGAAATATAATGATTTCTATCTACTCGTATTTCAAGAAATAACAAGTGGAACTATAATTTTAGAATTTTATTTATTTAATATGAAAATCACTTTCCTGCCTTCATTTTTTCTTTTTTCTATTTTTCAAAATATTCAGAGAATATTACAGTGGTTAGTATTAGATATACAGGGTGCCCGGAAAACTATAATAGAAGATAAAAAGAATGTTAAATAGGAAAAGTTTTAGGCAATTATGTTAGGTAGCAGTTTTTTGGTGCTTGCGAATCGATTCTATTTTTTTCGGGTTTTCAGATATTTTGAATATACAAAAATGATGCATTTCCTTAGATTGCGTTAGAAGCGTTATTGTTATTTTTGACAGTTATATTTTTAATCAACATTTCTTCAAAAATGTCACGGTATTGTGATTGTGAAAAAGAACCAGCATTAATTTCAAAATTATTTCATTATTTTCAAAGAGAAAGTGATGCCGGAAAGACTCTTTTACTCTTTAACGCAGTTTATGAAGTAAGTAGATATAATAAAGCAGGAATTGTGAAAACATAAATTTTAAAATTTAATAATAATATAATAAATATGTTTATAATGTAGTCTTCTATAAACCTATTCTTTAATCCCTTGAAGCGGAGCTTGTTAGGGGCAAATCTTATTTTTTGTTTTAGTATGTAAAATCATAAATCATAAATATGCATTAAAAATTAAGTTTTAAAGTAAAAATGTTAATTTATAGTATAAACATAAAAATCATATGGCAATGCTTTATGAGTTTGGTGTTCAACAATCCAACGAATTAAGGCAAAGGGGATAGAGAAGGATGTAGATTTTAAGAATCGCAATAATGTAGCTAATTTGTCATGCCGTGGTCGACAACTTCTCGAAATTCATGAACATACCATAAGAGAGCATATTCACGGGATGTATAAACCAGGTGAAAATGTTACCATTCGATCAATACAAAACTAAACCTTAAAATCATTGATGCATGGTGTTGAAATATTCACTGGTTCAGTAGCTGACTGTTTAAACAAATTAAAATGGTACTGTATCAAACAGGCGTTTTTTAATAATGCAATAAATTTTTATTTTTATTTTAATAGGTTGGAGGAAATATCATTGCAACATGGACATCGATTTTTAAGACTTCCTCCATATTATTGCCACCTTAATCCCATTGAAATGGTTTGGTCTGAATGTACTTAAGCGCTATTATGATGCAAAAATAAGTTCAATGGATCCTGTAACAAATGACGTAGTTTGGGTCTGTGGAATGAAGCCATAGAAAATGTAATGGGGGAAAAATGGAAATATTATAACACAACAAACCCGATCACACACTAATAAAATTATAAATGATGCGTGGGAACGAGAAAGATTTATAGATGCTTCAGATACTTTTCGCCTTATTATTAACTTGGCCGAATCTGATGATGATGATGAGGATCCTTGCGGAGATGATTTATTTTATTTATTAAAAAACTGTACCTTGTTGCGATGTAATTTTTTATTATATTTTCTTCTTTATGATTTTATAAATTAGTATCGTTTTACACAGTAGCAAATTTGACGATAAATTTAAGCAGAAATTGGTTTACAACTAAATTTTAACGTGTAATACACACTTTACAAATTTTATTAGAAAAATGTTATAATATTTTACGAAAATATAGAAACATTTCTATATTTTATCAAAAAAATTAATAAAAGTGCGCAACAATATGCGCAGTAATTTAAAATAACACTTGTCAAAATCTTTTAAGAAAAGCCGAAAAAGAAAGGTTTCGTTTGATTGAAATTGGCATTCGGAGGTTATATTTGCTATTTCCGTGTGTTTTATCATTTTCTTGTCAAAAGATTGAAAGAACATAAAAGATGTCTTTTCCAAGTAAATAATTAAACTGATATTCTCCTAAACGTAGAAATAAGTTCCTATCCTACACTCCTTTATTTTTGGCTCTTCTTATTAGCCACGGTTTTACCCAGATATTTTTCTTAAAACGCGTTTTTCGCTTTTTTAAATATCTTGCAATTAATAGTATTATATAAGTTACTGTATAATAGTGAAAAAGTTCATTAAAATCCATATTTTTTTAGTTATAAAGATATAAAACAAATAGTCAAGTTTTTACAATATACAAATTTACAAATTACTTTATTTTTATTTACCGAAAAGCTGGGTTAGATATAATTTGACATTGACATTTAATAATGCGTCACTGGTCTTTAGTGCCCATGATTTCTTGCAAAAATTGCATCCAAATTTGTTACTGTGTCATACACATTAAAATTCCATGTAATTTTGTACTTACATATTTTTGTTATAAATTTTTATTACTTAAATTTATCATAAATTTGAACACAAAATTTGTGTTAAAATTACGTCTGTGTAAAACGGCACTTAGATGAAAAAATTGTAAATGTAGATGTAGACGTAGATCAAGCCTAATAACCTTTACCACCAGGAAGTCAAACTGACTTGACTGTGTTATTTTCCAATATTTTAAAAATCTGTAAACACATTTTTGTAGTAACTTTTTACATAGAACATGCCTACTTGATAATATTTTAGTTATTACGTTTTGGTTTCCTGGAACCATCATCAATTTTCTTTTTTCTGATGATCGCCAAATTAAATTTTTTAATTATCGAAAACTACTCGATACAATATCGACTGCATATTCTATAGGTTATAATTGATATTAAAAAATATCAAGGAATTTCATAAATTATTTTAGAATTATTGTATAGCGGTTGATTTTTTTAACATTATTATGTCATTGTTCTTTCATTATACAACTCTCGCAGAATTAGCAACGAAATAAGTTGATATTTTTGTAATATGTCAGATATTACCTAAATAATGTGGCAACGACATTGCTGTTATTTAAATGTTAGTTAATAAAATAATAAACTAAAAATAGGTTACAGGTTGGCAATTAATAGATTAAATTAGGTTGAAAATTTCATAAATTTATTTCCAACCAATTAGAAGGCTATAGCCTATTAACCTAATAAAATTAATAAGTGATAATCAAAAATGAAGTGCTTTTTTTTTATGGCAAACGTCACTCATAATAAAATCAAAATACATTTTGTTGCTAACTTATAATTTTTATTAAGAATAGGTCGTAGGTCTCATCATCTCATCATATTAAAATAAACTCCAATTTATGAAATTTTCTTACCGAATCTCCCACGCAGCAGAATTAATTTCCGATACTTTTTTTCTCGGTTTCACTCATGTTTTTGTTGATAGAAAATTTTCCTTGTCTTCGACTCGGAATCATTTTCTATCAACAAAACCATTCGTGACCTTGAAAAAAATTATCGGTAATAATCCTGCTGCTAGGGAGATTATAAGTGATTATTTCGTACACCTGTCAATTTCGCCTTTTCGTCCAATCAAACCGTCTCGTTTTAACCAATCAGCTAGTATAATAGTGATAAAACTACGTGGGATTTTAGCGATTAAACGTCGCCATTGGCCCGTCCAGTTCTGTCACAATATTTCGAAGTATAAATCAATGTCAATTATTTTTTTTATAACTTTTTCGGATAATTTCTGATATTTTAATACAATAACATTAGTACTATATTTATTTGCCTACTTGTTTTTATATTATAATGCACCCATGCCAATTTATTCCAATAAAGTTGCTATTCTTTATAAATTACACCACATTTTAAAAATACTTATCAAATGTCATTTATTATAAAACTAATCTGAAATTCTGACTTCTGCTTATAAGGCTGGCAACCACACATACAATTACTATAAACTTAATTATAATTGTATGTTTGGTTGCCAGCAGTAAACTGTTTAGAAATATATAAAACATGATTACTCAATAGATATGGATGGGACATTTAGGGTTCACGAAATAATCGTGCCAAATATCACTCGACCATCATTTTTTTATTTGTTAAATTTTCCATTTTTCACTCAAACTTTTTTGGCAATTTTACTCGTCGATGTTTATTCAAAGATTAAATTCCTTGAGCTTCGCTCTCGTGATCTAATCAAAATAATCAAATTCCAAATTCAACTCGTAAAATTTCCAAACAAAAAAGTTTTCGTGACAGCTGAAATATTTAACCGATAAAAAAACGAGGTCTTGTGTGATATTACTGTTGAGAATTTCATCTTAATGGGCTTTATTACTAAATTTTGATTTTTATCCCACCAAATACCGCAACAGTCAGGTAAGATACCTTTACTACTGCGGTTTTAGTTTTTATCAAATAAAATTTTTAAAATGTGTCATTTAAATAAATTAGGAAGAAATAAACACAGTGTTTTACCCCAGAAACCGGATGTGAAATTCAGTGGCAGTGTAGGGAAAGAGTAAGCTTTTTCATAACTTTTTCACTTTAAGGCATCTTTAAGCTAGGGTTGGGCGGTTATTGGAAAATAACCAGTTATTGATTAACCGGTTATTTATTACGCCAGGTTAACCGAGACTAGGTTAACCGGACAAAAAATAACCGGTTATTAAATAACCGGTTAATAACCTTTTCCAATTTTTCTTCCCATTGTGCCTTTCAATTTACCGTTATGACACAAGAATACAGTCTTCAAAGTAGAACTTTTATCTCTATTTTTTTTCCTATTTTAGGGTTATAGTCAATAATGAGACCAAAGACACAATAAATACAACAAAATCCCTGTTAATAACCGATCTTCGGTTATTGATAATAAATAACCTTTTGTCGGTTTAACCTGAGCAACAAATAACCGATTATTAACCGGTTAACCGATTTAAAAAAAACCGGTTATCAAATAACCGGTTATTTTTGCCCAACCCTACTTTAAGCAGTAGATATAAACGTAGTGCGTAATGCATACCTTTAATTTTTCTGGATCAATCTTGACATGCTTTAAACAGGGATATAATCTTTTCACGCATCTTAAAACGGCCTCTGAACAAAGACCTTGTAAATCAGCCCCACTAAAGCCAGCGGTGGCTTCTACTAAGGCGGTCAGAAGTTTCGATTTCGGCTTATGCTTCCAAGACACAGTATGAACCTAAATATGATAAGGAATTTTACACTTATTATATAACAAAAAATATAACATACTTTTAAAATGCTCTAAAAAGATTAAATAATATTATTTTTGTATTATTGTGAATATTAGAATATATTTTTAATATAATAATAATTCTTAATGCCTAACTTAGTAGTTTCCTTTAAATATCAACCACATCTTAAACTTCTTAACATAGTATAAAACAAAGTCTTATGTGCTTAAATCTTTAAAACTACGCAACGGATTTTGAAGCGGTTTTTTTTAATAGATAGAGTGATTCAAGAGGAAGGTTTTTATGTATAATTAGCGACCCGCCCCGGCTTCGCACGGGTGGAATTTCAGAAAGTGGCATGCCGGGTACTAATATATCGGGTTTGTTCGGGTTTGTTCGGGTTTGTATTTATACCAGCGGGTTGCAACGCATGCTGGGTACACGCTAGTACGATATATGATATTTAAAGCTTATGTTGAGCTTTTTTAAAGCAGTCATTAACGGTATACAATTATTTAACTAGACAAATATTAAGTAAGATACATTTTGTTAGTATATGTCATTATCTCATGACAATTTCAATATTATTTTATTAAATTATCCTATTTAAAAAGCTGGTTTGTTCATAAATGACGATCTCAGCCCGTTCATGACTGTTTACGGAGTTTGTTTTCTATCCAATGCACTAATTTCGTTTATTTCTCTAAAAATAAAAATAATAAATTACCCCAAGAAAAGGGCGTAGAAATGGGGAAAAGGGTAAAGGGGTCGTTACCCCCTCCCTCCTGGACCACAATAATACTAAAAAATAAAATTAGAGCAATACAGCGGAATTAATATTTTGATTGACACCTTCCTTCGTAAGTATTGTTGTGTGATTGTGTTGACTTTTTTAATTTACCCCCCCCCCCCCTCCCTCCTTCACACCTAAAAAAAAATACGCCCTTGCCGAAGATATTTACTGGGCAGTGGCGCAACCAGGAATTTAGTTTGGGGGGGGGGCTTTAACTTCTTGCGCCGAAGGCGTTCTTTTGCTAATACTAATATTAAAGTAAAATTCTTCGTTTTGTTTTTGCCTTTTCGTCCAGAATTTCTGCCACGGTAATATCAATATCGTGGTTTGCATAAAGAACTGCCAAACCATTTAATCTGTCCTCTTCCGTGGTGCTACGCAGATATGTCTTTAAATATTTTAAATTTGAAAAGGACCTTTCAGATGTGGCGGTTGTAATAGGCAAAGTTAAAAAAAATTTGTAAAAGCCTTTTTATATTAGGAAATATATTGGCATCACATTCGGAATACATTTTGTCCAAATCTCCTTCAGTTTTTGTTTTTGCATTTTTTATACCACAGCTCAAGTTCAGCTTTTAACATCGTTTTAATGGAAAACTCTTCAAGGAACTCATTCTTGTAGATGCTGGGAAGTTTCAAAAAACATTTAAATTTACTATCAAAATCTTGATTATCATATGGAAAGAGGCATTCAAAATTTTGAAGGGTTTCTCGATGTTTTAAAAACCGATCCTCGAGATTTGCTATGAGGCCATCTAAAAACGGAATAAAAATTGTTATTTTAAAATACTTAGCAGCGAATCGGTTTTTATAACCAATCTTTGTGTTTGTCTTGGCGGTAGTCTAGGTACTCTGATTTCAATATTGTATTCTGAAAGTAGATCTTGAGCTTCCTTAAAAATATTTTGAAAATTATCATCTGCCAGGCCTCTTATTTCTTTAACTTGACTGTTTGTAGAATATTGCGGCATATATTCTTTTTGTACACATTAGTGCGATCACAAATTTGGGACTTATATAATGCTGGCCAGTAATCCAGATGCCTCAGTGGAAGTATTTCGGTCGGTCCATTCAGTCAGACGTAGTATAATTTCACTATTGATAACATGATTGATGTAAATGCTGTGGCTGAATATAAAATATTAGTAAAAGGCGTGACACTAAATTGGTTTGCAATTAAACGAATAGGCTAAGTTTCTAAGCTCGGGTGGGGGGGCTGCAGCCCGGCAGCCCCCCCCCCCTGGTTGCGCCACTGTTACTGGGTGTTCCAAATTACAAAGGAGTATAATATAATTAAGATAATTCAGTTATTCAAATTTAAAAAGTTTGAACTAAGATATTTCAGTTATAAAAGGTTACTTAATACATTTTTGTAAAACCATTGTTTTTATGCTTTATTCAATCTCTATTTTTCAAGTCCTAGGACTGAAAATATTCTAATTTTTTTGACAAGCAGCTGTATAACACATAAATTGAAATGTATGACGCCTAAGCAGTGGCGCAACCAGGGGGGGGGCCGCCGGGCTGCAGCCCCCCCCCCCCCGAGCTTAGAAACTTAGCCTATTCGTTTAATTGCAAACCAATTTTTCATGTCACGCGAACTATTTTCGCATATTTTTTGCGATCTCAATGTTTTATAGATTTGTAATTTTTTTGCTTATCAATGTAACATGGAATCTTACGTTTTTTGAGTAATTAAAGTATAAATTTTAATAAATAGCTCAAAATTGTACATAATGATTAAAAAAAAATTTCGGATTCGAGTTTTTTCCGTTTCTTTGCATTTTTTGAGAATATTTACCATAGTAATGTATATATTTTTTTACACCATCAGAAAGTGGAGATTTCAACGAACAAAACGCCCACCGACTTTTTTAAAACAGCAGATATTTTGACGTGAGAACTTTTGATTGAAAATAAGGGTGCTTTTTCGATATAAGTTAAAATAAGGTGATAAAATAAATATTTTAAATCAAAATAATTACAGTGTGTTTGGGACATAAAAAGGTAAGTTATCACCAAATTTCGTGAAAACATAATTTTTTTTGTAAAAGATAAAAATAAAAAAACAAAAACTTGGTTATTTGAATTTTTCACATAAATTTTGAGGCAATGTGAAAAAAGTGTTAATACAAAAGTTGTAGATCTTTTTATTACCTACAACTTTGCCATTTAACGTTTTTCCATAGGACTTGTAGTTTTCCCGGAAATCGAGATAAACCGTTTTCTAGCCTTAAAAACTCACCCACTTCCCGACCTCGGATCGCCCGTAAATTATTTTTTCTTTCATTTTTGTTATGTTCTCTTTCTTTTCCAATGGGTTTCGTCCTACTATTATTTTTTTTTGTTTCAAAAATGATCGACCCTGGTCTACCTATTTATGCGAACCACGATATTGATATTACCGTGGAAGAAATTCTGGAGGAAATGGCAAAAACAAAACGAAGAATTTTACTTTAATATTAGTATTATTAGTGATAATTTACAACTTATTGTATAAGGTTTTTGTTTTGTTTTAGTATAAGTATGCTTAATATATGCGTTACTTATTTTAAATACATTTTTACTAATTAAAATAAAATCTCTAAATTTTTTTTTCATAAATATTTCGTTAGGGCTAGTATTATTGCAGAAGTTTTAGGGGGCTGTCGCTCTCGTCAATCATACGTATTTTACCCCAAAAAGGGCGTGGCACCCAAAAAAATTTTCGCCTGCGGCGCAAGAAGTTAAGGCCCCCCCCCCCGAACCAAATTTCTGGTTGCGGCTAAGCAAACTAAACATATTTTTTCTTTTAACTCTTTGAAGGGCAGTGGTACGTAAAATGTACCCAGAAAAGAGGAGAGGACGTGTAGTGGGGCGTTGGTACACAAAGTATACCACTTACACAATGTTTTTTACCGTAACGGGTGGCGGTTTAATTCGTGTACCGGTGTAATATAAGTTGCCTTTGATGTGATGTTGATGTTAAGGATATTCCAGGTTATCCCTTCGCAGATTTCCACACTTCCCAATAAGATGTAGTGGTACTTAAAAAGTTCCAACCTGTATTTTTTAACATTTTTTTTTTTTAATTTTATTTTATATTTTTAGATTCACTTTAAGCCTACGAATGAGTTTATATAAAAAAAAGCTACAATAATAAAATATTTTTCTTTGCCCCACTAGGATTTTTATTTAGTTTAATTGTCTGCCCCCTGAAAGAGTTAAAAGGGAGCTAAAATTCCTTTTTAGCATATTATTTTCAATAAATTACTTTTAACCTTATACCGGGTGTCCCAAATCATGTAAAAATTAAGCTAAATCGTTGTTAAAACAGAAACATTGAAACTTACGAGAATTTAGTTATTAATTATTAATTTTGCTTATATATTCTTTAATATACTTAATAAGGATCTTCTAACTTATTTATAATATTCAGAATCGCCGAAAATTAAGCAGTTATTGGTTACTAAACGAACACGGATCAATCACAAATTTGAGATGATATAAGATATCAATATCTATAACATAAAAGTAAATTATGTTTGGTCGTAATTGCAACTACATAACAGCTGCAATAAAGAATTCACAGTTATTTTAATCCAACAATTTTTTTCTTTACATAACAGAATTTTTTTTTTCTCATGTAGGTAGATTGTAGATATCTATATCATTTTAAATATGGTATTCTCCAGCATTTTATATGTAAGCGCCATTATGATGCAAAAATAAGTTCTATGCATCCTGTAACAAATGACGTAGTTTTGGGTGTGTGGAATGAAGCTATAGAAAATGTAACAGTGGAAAAATGGAAAAGTTATGTAACACACACTTATAAAATTATAAATTATTTGTGGGAACTGGAAAGATTTATCGATGCTTCAGATACTCTTCCCCTTATAATTAACTTGGACGAACCTGATGATGATGATGACGATCCTTGCGGAGATGATTTATTTTATTTATTAAAAAACTGTACTTTGTTTTGTTGTTATTTTTTATTATATTTTCTTCTTTATGATTTTATAAATAAGATGAAAATATTTAAAACAAAATTTATAGACTGATGGACTAGAGACGCGCTAGACAAAAAATATATGATTTAATTTTAAACTTTATAAATGAGTTTTATTTAGTTTTCAGTAAATTTAAATTAATTAAAAATATCATACCGATTTTCAAAAACAAAATGTTTTATACCATGATACATACCTTTTAACCTAAATAAACTACTTATTTCTGACTTTAAAAAATAAACCAGTGCATTAGATAGAAAACAAACTGCGTAAACAGTCATCCATCAACGGGCTGATGTCGTCAGTTATGTCCAAAACAGATAGATTGGGTACCGCTTATTAAAACGCTATTTAAATTTTATGCACCTTTACTAGTCGGGGAGCCACCGCAAAAAATATGCAAGAGTTTTCTGAAGGCTAATATTTTCAAGACGGGTTCAACTTTAGTGATTAAAAGCTAGTGCACAGTCAGCAGTTACAGTTCCGGGACATCTGGCGGCGGGACGCGCGCAAAGGTGTAATTTTAATTAGTATCTCCAAACTGTTTTCTGAAGGCTCAAAATTTGTACAAAACGAACAAATATAATATAAAATAGGGATCTAATAGTCAGACAGCGGAACATGGGGACACATAGAGTCAGCGCTACTCTATACTTGTCAAAAAAATGTCCTCACCAAAAGTGTTTTCTGAAGGTTAAAACTTTTTTAAATAATAATAACAACTATAAAGATAATAAAAAATACAGTCAGACTCCTCTGCGATAGAACCACTTCAGTCAGCAGTTGATGGAAGTGTGAGTGGGCACTGCGCGCATCAGTATGTCTAGCCTCAATATCTGTCGATAACGTTTCATAAAAAAAAAATTCATAATTTTTTTATAATTTTAGTTGTTTAGAACGACAAATGATAGAATAATATTATAAATATGAAAAATTTCTTTTTTTTATTCTCAAATACGTATGAGAGGTTGATTAAAAAAAAATAGGAAAATCAAATTAACTTTCATTAGCTCAGGAATGAAGAAAGAGTAATATCGCTACGATTCTAATTATTTTACAATTAAATGTCATTGTTTCAGTTACTCTTTCTCGTGTATCAATAATACTTCACCGTTTGTGATCAACAGTCCTGTAATAATACTATACAGGGTGTCCGGTAACTTATGGGCCATAGAGCAAGTGGAGATAGTAGATATAAAAATATGTCTTATGAGCCAAATTTGCCCAAGTAAAATGTTAGAGGTTAAAGAGATACAGGGTGTTGAAAGTGAAAATTAATTTTCGAAAAATGATGATAATTTTGAAACGGTTTAAGATATCGAATTCAAAATCGGTATAACTAGGTTTTCGAGAGTGAGAAATTCGAATTTGGTGTTAATTTCAAGATACTCCCTAGAGGGCGCTTGCTACGTGCTTCATGTTGAACTTATTCATCCATATTTTTTTTAACCGTGCAGTTACTAGTATTTATATTTTAAACTATAAAAGAACCTACCTTTTTACGTAAAAAAGGTACTCTTGGTCGATCTCGATATCTCAAGCCATTACCCAGATTCTAGGACTTGATGATAAAAAGGCAGAAAAAAAAACAAAATGAAAATATTGGAAACTATTAAAAATTTGTTTTAATTCACTTTAGTAAATGTTGAAAGTGTCCACCGTTTACTTCAATACATTTTCTTAAGCTTTTTAACAAATGACGTCTCACATTCAGCAGAATGTGCAATGGAACATTCAGACGCTAAAATCTGGGTAACGGCTTGAGATATCGAGATCGACCAAGAGTATCTTTTTTACGTAAAAAGGTAGGTTCTTTTATAGTTTAAAGTATAAATACTAGTAACTGCACGGTTAAAAAAATATGGATGAATTAGTTCAACATGAAGCACGTAGCAAGCGCCCTCTAGGGAGTATCTTGAAATTAACACCAAATTCGAATTTCTCACTCTCGAAAACCTAGTTATACCGATTTTGAATTCGATATCTTAAACCGTTTCAAAATTATCATCATTTTTCGAAAATTAATTTTCACTTTCAACACCCTGTATCTCTTTAACCTTTAACATTTTACTTGGGCAAATTTGGCTCAAAAGACCTATTTTTATATCTACTATCTCCAGTTGCTCTATGGCCCATAAGTTACCGGACACCCTGTATAATAAACTATATTTATTTCAGTTTTGTTTTTGTTTCAGATTTAATTATATTCATTTTGATTTTACCGTGTTACATATTTATGATTTGGGTAGTGTCACAAATATACAGGGTGAGTTTTTTAAAGTGTTACAAGGCGATATCTCGAAAACGGTTCAAAATATTTTCTTGAAATTTTAGTAAGGGAGGGGAGATGGGGGACATATTTAAACATATTTTTGACGTCTACCCCCCTTCCCCATTTTGAGGGGTGGGGGGTAACTTTGGAATTTTAAATGAGACAATGTAATTTTTTTTGGTAAATACAAACCTACGTAAAAAACTACGTACGTATACAAAAAATTCACAGATCTTGCACCTTACGCAAGCATCCTATGTATTGAAAATACCTGACACAGCTTTAAAATTTTAGTAACCTATGTCATGTAATTAAAGCCCACATTCTAATTTGGATTTTGTAAAAGTTTAAAAAATGTTCTTTAATTTTACAGGACTGGTTACATAAAAACTATGGATAATTTTAAATTCCTCACCTCAAAAAACCTCAAAATCCTTAATTTCTTGCTGCTACCTATGTCATTTCGTTAGGAAATAATCCCAAAAAAACGAAAACAAAAATAAAACTTTGACACCCTGTATCTTGGTTGTTATCAATTTTGGGATAATGCAAGTTTAAATAAACCGCATTATTTCGCCTTAAGAAGCCTACTGTTGCTCTGTGTCCCATTACGTTTGGGACACCCTGTATATTAATTAAAACATATTATAAATAATCCCAAAAAAACGAAAACAAAAATAAAAGTTTGACACCCTTTATCTTGGTTGTTATCAATTTTGGGATAATGCAAGTTTAAATAAATCGCGTTATTTCGCCTTAAGGAGCCTGCTGTTGCTCTGTATCCCATTACGTTTGGGACACCCTGTATATTCACGAAAACATATTATATTAAATGTATGGTTTTATTTCTAAGAATAATTAATATAAATTTGTTTATAAACAATTATATTCACATAGCAGACCAACCAAGGTGAACTATAAATAATCCCAAAAAAACGAAAACAAAAATAAAAGTTTGACACCCTTTATCTTGGTTGTTATCAATTTTGGGATAATGCAAGTTTAAATAAATCGCATTATTTCGCCTTAAGGAGCCTGCTGTTGCTCTGTGTCCCATTACGTTTGGGACACCCTGTATATTAACTAAAACATATTATATTAAATGTATGGTTTTATTTCTAAGAATAATTAATATTAATTTGTTTATAAACCATAATATTCACATAGCAGACCAACCAAGGTGAACAATTGCCTTATATTCAATCGGTCATATTGTCTAAGCCTACTTATGCTATGTTTTTAAATTATACTTATTTACCCAAGCGTTCAAAATAGACCATGAAGATTTTCATGAGATAGGTAGGGGTGCAAAATATAACCAATTACCCGGTACAATAACATTTTCTGGGAAATCAATAATAAAAAAATTATCCCATTTGTTAACCAAATTTGGGCGGACCCTGTAATATGCAATTATTGTGCTCCAACTTTTTGCCTCCCGCTTTCTTTTTTCGATATAATATTCCGATTAAAATAACGTGAACTTACCTTAGTTATAACTTATCTCAATAAAACACTTTTTAACAAAGTTACTATGGCGTTCTTTAAAACACAAACTAAACTAAACATTATTCATTATTTACTTGCCGACTTTACGCTGATTCATATTTATATTTCTACCAACTCTTATCAGAGTATTATGTTACAAGACCGATCTAGATATTGCGCTGTTGGCCGCGACAGACGGCGGAGCGACATCGACATGAGCGACATCGACATGCAATGCAAAGTTTGCGTAAACACGATCCCAATAGTATTTTCAATACTAAAATGTTTTGATTTGCTCCCCTGGTTACGAAATTCTTTTAAAAACCAATTACCCCAATTATTAAACCAAAACATAAGTTCTGACATGTGGTTTCAATAGGACGAAGCTCCACCGCATTATGTGATACAGGCCCGTAATGAGTTGAACGAATTGTTCGAAAACAGGTGGATAAGTCGAGCTGGTTCGGTCCCCTGATTTGACCCCCCTTGACTTTTTTCTTTATTTATTTTTTATTTTATAAAAGATAAAGTGATGGCGGCTACACCTCTACAACTTTAGATGATATGAAATACCGAATCCGCGTTGCATGCTTATTAGTGAGACTTAAAATGTTACAACGGGTACGATATTTATTCTGAAAAAAAGTGACAAAGTGTTTGGAAGTTGAAGGGAGACATTTTGAACATCTTCTGAAGCGTGACAGACGATAAATAAGTTGAAATTAAATAGTAAAGTATTTTTTGTGTTTTATAACCTAATAAATCATAATTTCGTAACCAGGGGAGCAAATCAAAACATTTTTTGTATACGTGCGTAGTTTCTTACGTAGGTTCGTATTTACCAAAAAAAATTACATTGTCTCATTTAAAATCCCAAAGTTACCCCCCCACCAAGGGGGGTAGACGTCAAAAATACGTTTAAATATGTCCCCCATCTCCCCATTCCCTCACTAAAATTTCAAGAAAATATTTTGAACCGTTTTCGAGATATCGCCTTGTAACACTTTAAAAAACTCACCCTGTATATTTCTGACACTACCCAAATCACAAATATGTAACACGGTAAAATCGAAATGAATATAATTAAATCTGAAACAAAAACAAAACTGAAATAAATATAGTTATTATATAGTATTATTACAGGACTGTTGATCACAAACGGTGAAATATTATTGATACACGAGAAAGAGTAACTGAAACAATGTCATTTAATTGTAAAATAATTAGAATCGTAGCGATATTACTCTTTCTTTATTCCTGAGCTAATGAAAGTTAATTTGATTTTCCTATTTTTTTTTAATCAACCTCTCATACGTATTTGAGAATAAAAATCATAGCTTAATCACTAGAAGAAATTTTTCATATTTATAATATTATTTTATCATTTGTCGTTCTAAACAACTAAAATTATAAAAAAATTATGAATTTTTTTTTTATGAAACGTTATCGACAGATATTGAGGCTAGACATACTGATGCGCGCAGTGCCCACTCACAATTCCATCAACTGCTGACTGAAGTGGTTCTATCGCAGAGGAGTCTGACTGTATTTTTTTTAACTTTATAGTTGTTATTATTATTTAAAAAAGTTTGAGCCTTCAGAAAACACTTTTGGTCAGGACATTTTTTGACAAGTATGGAGTAGCGCTGACTCTATGTGTCCCCATGTTCCGCTGTCTGACTATTAGATTCCTGTTTTATATTATATTTGCTCGTTTTGTACAAATTTTAAGCCTTCAGAAAACAGTTTGGAGATACTAATTAAAATTACACCTTTGCGCGCGTCTCGCCGCCAGATGTCCCGGACCTGTAACTGCTGACTGTACACTAGCTTTTAATCACTAAAGATGAACCCGTCTTGAAAATATTAGCCTTCAGAAAACTCTTGCATATTTTTTGCGCTAGCTCCTGGACTATACGGTTAGTTGAAAAATTACGTTTATCACCTCAAGAATTTCTTTTCGCGCTTCGGCACCCGGCAAAGGGAAATACAATTCTTTGTCAAACCGTCCTGGTCTTCTTAAAGCCGAGTCTACAGCCTCAATTCGATTGGTAGCACCAATAACTATAACTCCAGGTTTAGTATCTAGGCCATCCATTAATGCTAGCAACGTCGCTACAATACTTGAATGGATCTGATCTGTTTGCTTGTCTCTTACGGGTGCTAACCCATCCAGTTCGTCGAAGAAGATTATTGATGGTCTCGATTTGGTTGCCTATAAATCAAAATTAGTTATGTAGTTAACTTAAAAAAGTTCTGAAGAAACTCATCATCGGGTATTACAATATTATGACATTTTGGTAGGTTATGTAGTTGCACCGTGCGCACATTTACAGTATTGTCTGACTGTCACTTCCAGTTGAACCGGAAGTGCACACAACTTTGTTATTTTAGATAGAACATTCTGTATATTTTTAAAAATATGCATTCTACGAAGAATTCTAAGCATAATACATGTATCATATCCTATCTAAAGCAGTTTCCAAGAATATGGCTTTGGAAAATGTCAAATTCTCCACACACTTTATTGTTTTTGCAAAAAAACAAATGAATAACTACCAAATCTATTACAATTTTTTTACTTTTTAGGTATTCCGTATAAATGAGCCACAGCTGTTTCACGTAGAAAGGTCTTTGTTCATCGTCTCCATTATCAAAGGTAGCGTCACGGATTTTGATAATGTCGCATCTTCAGCAGCCACTGAGCGTAGTTTTAGCATTTATAGTTACATTTATTCAAAAACAGGAAACAGTCCAATGGTGTAGCGTGCAGGGGGCAGGGGGGGCGATCGCTCCCCGCAGTTAATATTAAGGTCGTCTCTTCATATACTCTTGAACATGAGCCTGTATTTACTGGGATTTCTTTCGCACTCTCAAGCTTTGGGAATTTTAAGGTGGAATTCTCAACGTCATTCCATCTATTGCCAACCTTGCTTATTAGATTAACTAACATTTAAATAAAATCAATATCGTCGGTACAATATTTAGGTAATATCTGATATATACCAAAAATATCTATTCATTTTGGGATAATTGTATAGTGAAAGAACAATGACATAATAATGTTAAAGAAAATCTTACCCGATATTTTTCGCTATACAATTCTCCTAAAATATTTAATGAAATTCCTTCATATTTATTTAGTATGTCAATTATTACCTATAAAAAATGAAGACGATAATGATTTTATTTAAATTTTGTGTAAAAGCTAGAAAAATTAAATAATATACGCGAAATAGGTTATAGGTTGGCAAGCATGTTGATACTCCCACCATAATGCGTAAAACAAGATTGATTAGAGGCAAAAGTGTACAGTTGGCCCCAGGCTAGGATAACTTAAATGGTGAAGTTCGTCCCCTGTTCGTTTAATTTAGCCCCCGGTCGCTAGTGGCGCTATTGTAGGAATTTTGTTTTATAAGGTTGTTCATCTCCTAAACGTTGGTAGGAACACAATATTTATTTAGAATGAGCATGGCCAACATGCTGTACTCTCTCTCTGTATTAAACTGTACCAGCATATGTGCGAGAAAGATAAAAATATGGCTTATTGTGACAGATCCTGAAGTCTTACCTGGACTGGTGAAAGATTGTCATTGTCATTTTATGATTGATTTGTAAAATATATAAAAAATAAAGTTATTATTAAATAATTATTCATATATAATTTATAAACTTAACATGGCGCAGTCGGTAGTTTGAGAATCATATATATTTAATATGTCGCGACCAAAGAAATCGGGAAGAAAAACCAAGGCAATTAACAAAAGCGTGGAACCTCCTGAAGACTTCAATAATGTCGCCCAACGATTGGAAAGTACAGAGAAAGCTATTAAAGATATAGAAAGAAACTTTACTTCACAACTTAATAAACTAGAAGGTACAATAACTGGTTTATTAAATAAAAACTTTGAAAATAACACGGAATTGTTAGAAAAATCTACAGAAAATAATAATATAATAATTTAAGCAGTTTTTTTATTTAAAACCTATTTATGTAAATATCTAATTATTAATAAATCTTGTCGCCATACCAGAAACGTTGGTATAATTTCCTTTCGTTCTCCCAAATTATTTTAACTTGAATCAGATGTTTCGCGCTTCAAACTTTTCCGTTAAGTTAGAAGCGCGAAAATTTGAATTTAGAGTAATAATAAAATTTAAATTTTTATGCTTGGCGCCTACCTCCACAACGACTATATTTAGTTTCGCCCCCGGTCGCATGTGGCGCTATCAGGGAACCAATTTAGTATGTTAAGTTGCCTATCTATCCTTGAGAGCGCGCAACTCGCTTGTCTATGGTTGGCCCTTTGGCCAATGGCTAACTGCAATGGTCAATTTCCGTGTGCGTAATTGCGTAAGCATATTTTAAATTTCATTAGCAGATCTTTTATTTTTGGTTGTTAAAATTTAAAATGATTTTATTTGTTACTATTATTATTATTATTATTATTATTATTATTATTTAGTTCTTTGTTTCTATTTATATTATAAGATGACCATTATCAGACGAATATTGGCAAATATTACATTCTGTGAAGCTCTCTTTCTCTTTGTTTTTAAAGTATTTTTATGGGTTTTGATTAGGTTATTATTTGTTTATAACTTTTAGAGTAAATAAACAAATAAAATAAACCTGTTACTTATTTTGAGATTCTATTTTATTTTCACTACGTGATTTAATTTATAATAAAAATATTTTGCCACGACCAATAATTCGTATTCTTTCAGTTATTTTGCTTTAACAATTAAAAATTGCTTGAAATCTCTAATTTACTAGAGACTAAATTTTATCTTTTTAAAGTGTGTTATTGTTGCCAATTAGAATATAAATATGCTCATATTATTATGTAATAAGCATAAAATATTTTATAGAGTTTTAACAAATTCCCCTGCCGTGTTCATATTCTGTTTTCATATGTGACCATTTTAGATATGACGAAACAAAAACTTTATTCCCCTTCCTCCCCCAGGACCCATAATGAGCCATGGAAACGAAGCACTTTTTTTTACTTGATCAATTTTTTTGTGATTTTCTTGAGGATCTTGTGTATTTTATATTTTTCCTATAGGTACTTGAAAATCAGGCAATATCATTGAAAAAAGGGCGTGGCATCCAAAAAATATTCGCCAGCGGCGCGAAATCACTTACCTTTAAAACTTCCGCCCCCTCCGCCCTTTCAACCACGCTACGCCACTGAAACAATCTCTAATATCAGAGCAGCTATTTCCTCTACGTGTCCCACAACGAAAACTTGGTTAAATAAATTGAAACTGACAAATAGATCAATTAATATTTTTGACACTGTTGAACATTTAGAGGAAGTTGAATCTTATGAAGAAGGCATTGATACTGAATATAATATTGAAGGTGATAATGAAGATAGGCCTCTTGCTTGACTTATTTCTTGATTGTTTTTTTTAACAAATTTGACTGTATTCTTTCTTTGTTTTTCATATTTAACCTTTTTTTGTGTTTATGTATTTTCTTTTCTATTTTTTGGATAATAGTTTTTTATTAAATGTTTAGTTTTTTTGAGTTTCTTGGTTTTTAATTTGTTTCTAATATTTCCATATATTTATAATATTTCCGGAAATGTTACAACACAGAGCCCATATAAGAATATTCTTAATAATAAAGTTATATACCTTTTCAAAGAGATCACGTAAATTTTTTTCGGATCCTCCTACCCATTTGTCTAGAACATCAGCACCCTTTCTTTGAAAAAAAGCTACTTTGCCAATACCTTCTTTATTAATTTCTGTGGCCAAAGCGGCAGCAACTAATGTTTTTCCAGTTCCTAAAGGAACAAAAGGAGGAATGGGGTAAAAAGTGTAAAATATGGCTCGGGAAGCGAATTCCTTCAGACCTATAATATATCGCCTGGACATGATTATTATTATTATTATTATTTCTTTATTCTCAACCAACTTAAAAAGTTCATTACAGATATTATAAGACCAAATATACAATATATAAAATAATAAATAATAAAAATCATGTTTATTAACTATTAATAACTCCATCGAAAATATTTAAAAATATATATACACAGTGTGTAAAAAGTCCCGGAACAGTCAATTATTTCAAAAATGGTGCACAATATAAAAAACTTTCTGTATAAAAGTTGTTGGTCTTAAAGAAATTTATTAAACGACCCTTGTAATTATACAGGGTTGCCCAAAAAGTCGTGGTAACCGAAACTTCATTTTTTTTTTAAATGGAATGACCCTTTTTTGATCGCAGTTTTTGATTCCTCTAAACATTCTAAAAAACAATTATGAAACATGTCATATGGCTAAACATATTTGTTTCAGAAATAATTTGAGTTGAAGCACATAAATGCGATAGGTACGATATTACCTAAATTTTGCGTTGTTTCGAGTCGGCTCAAAATGTTTTACGTTAAAATTAAAAAAAAAACAAACATTAAACTCGTGTTAAATGTACCTCACTCAAGTTGTGTCAAAATTTTAATAACAACTAAATTATTAAATACAAGCAGTAAAATTAACAATAACTTAAAAAGAACAAAAATAAAATTAAGTCGTTATTTAATTAAATGCTGGAAATTTCCTCCTCCCATAGTTTGACAATGGGCTAGGTTATAATAAAATTTGTCGATGACTTTTTGTAACATTTCTTGGTTAATAGATGCACATTCTTCAATAATTCTTCCCTTTAATTCATTCAGATCTGCAGGTTTTGTCACAAACACTTTATTTTTTAGGTGTCCCCAAAGAAAATATTCCAAGGGCGTTAAGTCTGGCGACCTAGCAGGCCATTCTATGGGGCCTCTTCGTCCTATCCAGCGGTTAGGAAAAGTGTTGTTTACATAATTTCTAACAGCTAGCCCAAAATGAGGAGGAGCTCCATCCTGCTGAAACCACGTATTGCGTAATAGTGGTCCTACTTCATTGTTTATTGCTGGCACAATTTCATTTTGCAGCATGGAGAGATACAGTTCGGCATTCAAATTCCCCTCTATAAAGAAAGGCCCCACTAATCTGTTGCCAATAATTCCAGCCCACACATTTACTTTCTGGGGGTGTTGAGTATGTGTTTCTCTTAACCAATGTGGATTCTGATTCAGCCCAGTAACGACAATTATGTCGATTGAGAGACCCGTTAAACATGAATGTTGCCTCATCCGTAAAAACTATTTGATTCAAAAAATTGTTATTTTTTCATGTTTTTGCATCATTACTTCGCAAAATTCCAATCTACGATCAAAATCGTCTTCTGATAATTCCTGGACAAGAGTTATTTTATAGGGATGAAAATTACTGGTTTTTAAAATATCATCAATTGATTTAAAACAAACATTAACTTGGGTAGCAGCTTTTCTGAGTGACAAATATGGATTCTGAACAAAATGAAGTAATGTCTCTAATTTTTTTTCATCACTAGTTGCCCACTTTGGTCTTCCGGAACGAATCTTATCTCTGCAACACCCGGTTTCCTCGGACCTTTGAACTGTTCTCACAACTGTAGATTTTGATATAGGCTCTCGGTTTGGAAAAGTTGTATTATATAATTCCTTTGTCTCGCTAACTGATCTTTGTCGGTCTCCAAAACCTCTTATTATTAGTAAAGTTATACGTTTCCTTTCGCTGAGCGACATTTTGAGAATTTACTTTGACAGTGACGCAAAAAATTCTAGTACCCGCTTATAAAAATGCAAAATGTATGTAATATCGTACCTATCGCATTTATGTGCTTCAACTCAAATTATTTCTGAAACTAATATGTTTAGCCATTATGACATGTTTCATAATTGTTTTTTAAAATGTTTAGAGGAATCAGAAACTGCGATAAAAAAGGGTCATTCCATTTAAAAAAAATAAGTTTCGGTTACCACGACTTTTTGGGCAACCCTGTATAATTACAAGGGTCTTAGGTTAATCAATTTCTTTAAGACCAACAACTTTTATACAGAAAGTTTTTTTATATTCTGCACCAGTTTTGAAATAATTGACTGTTCCGGGACTTTTTACACACTGTGTATAATAACCATTTACAAAAAAAATAATAATAATATATAATACGTTAACGTTAGTTTAATTTTAAAAAATATTTTTTAGTTTTTTTTTAAACATCCATAATTTCGATATTTCTTTAATTTTTTCGGCAAACTGTTGTAAATTGTTATTCCTTTATATAATACTAGCGTGTATCCGGCATGCGTTGCAACCCGCTGATATAAATACACCCGAACAAACCCGAACAAACCCGATATATTAGTACCCGGCATGCCACTTTCTGAAATTGCACCCGTGCGAAGCCGGGGCGGGTCGCTAGTTATACATAAAAACCTTCCCCTTGAATCACTCTATCTATTAAAAAAAAAACCGCTTCAAAATCCGTTGCGTAGTTTTAAAGATTAAGCATATAAGGGGACGGACGGACAGACAGTGACTTTGTTTTATACTATGTTAAGATTGATCTTTTGCCAACAGTACTCTTTACCATAGGTGTTTGAATATGATAGTTTTGTCTCGTATTGTGAATAATGAAATATTATATTCGATTGTTTTTCTTTAATATAATAATAGAGTGTATAAGACTGCTTAGTTTTAATTTATAAAGCTTTTCTAAATTCAAATATCCGTTTGGTTTATACAAATTTATGGTTGGTTCTAAAAAAGGGAGTTTATGTATGCATTTAATTATTTTGTTTTGTAGTTTTTTTAATGGCTGAATTGTAGTTAAATTCGCTGGTCCCCAAATTAAAATCATATACTGTAATTTTGAATAAACCAAAGAATAATAAATATTTTTTAAATATTTTAATGATATTATGATTATAGTTTTTAGCTTTAAACAAAATGCCAATTATTGGTGAGATGTAACTTCGTAAGTATTCAATATGTTTTTTCCAACTTAAATTTTCGTCAATATATAAACCTAAAAATTTAATTGTTTTAGTAAATTATTTAGTTATATGATTATTGAAAGATAGTAAAGAAGTATTATTATTTTTTAATTTGGATATACTTATAAACATTAAAGATGATTTATTAAAATTTAATGATAATTTATTAATTTGAAGATATTTACATATTATATTTAGGTCGTGGTTACTGTTATGAATTTGAGCATAGTCTTCATGAAAATATACAATAGTAGTATCATCAGCAAATAATATTATTTTACCTTTTAAATAGATGTATTAGTGTCAATGCTACGGAAGCATAGAAGGGCCATGTAAAAAAAAAATTTTATTTTAAGTATAATGAAATTTTGACTTTAAACTTAAAATTTTATATTATTTTATATGTCAAACTATAGAATCAATGTGTACAAAAATTTGTTAGCAGTAACAAAACCTGATTTTTTTTATGATATATAAATATGATTTGATATTTAAATATAGTTTTTTATTCTGATCATGTTTACTTTTGAGCAAAATTCATATTTATTGACAAACCTCGTGTAACACTGCAAAAATTTGATATTATGATTATTTCATTTTAGGTTTTAAACCATGTAGAACTTCTATAAAGAATAATTTTTTTCTTTAAATTAATAAGAAAAAAATATTTCTCCTAACGCTGATGATTGCAAGGTCGAAGCCATTTTTGAGTTTCGATCTTTTAGTTTAATGTAGAGATTATGTCGTAATTTTTACTATTAAGATATTTTTTGTGGTTTAGACAGACTTTTATTCCTACCATCTAATAATAAAAACGTTTTCCATATGATTTCAACTTAAGTAGACATTGTTTAGTGTCGGGAGGGTTTGGGGTGTTCATTACATTACATAAATAGAAAATTCATGATATCTTTATGCCCCAGAAAATATTTTTATCAATGAAATGTGTCTAGTTGCTTTTTTTATTTAAAAAATGGTATACCAAACCTATTAATAAATTAATTGTGAATAATATCTTAACAATTAATTTTAATAAAACAAATTATATTCCTTTTACTTTAAACCTAAATAACCTACCACAAAATATGAATAGTATTCAAATAAATGACGACATTCAAATTTTTAAAGTTAATAAAATAAAATATTTAGGAATTATTTTTGACAGTAAATTAAATTGGAATTTTCACATAGAATACTTAATTAAAAAATTAGGAAGTTTACTACCGATTTTTAAAAACATTAAAAATTTTTAAATGTAAAACATATGGAAATTACGCGTAATATAACGCGTAAATATAACGCGTTAGTTAAAACTCATTTAAATTACGGAATTTTAGGTTGGGGAGGAATAAATAGAACTTTAGTTAAAAAATTAGAAATATTACAAAAAAGGTTTCTAAAAATTATATACACTAAAGATTATCTGTATCCTTCAAAAGAATTATATTCAGAAACAAAAAAGTTGAACATAAGACAACTTTACATTTATAACATCTTAATACTTATACAGTGTCACCAGTAAACTCCGCATCATATGGGATTTTTTTTTATTAATAGCTTTATTCGAAATTAGACTTTGGCATCAAGCTCTGCTTCGATCGAGATGAAAATTAAGCAAAAAAATAGTAGTCACGTGATTCGCATTATCTGTCAAATTAAAATTTTTTCAAAAAAAGAATTCAAAAGTGGGGTTATTTCTTAAAATATCGAAAAAAGTTATTAGAAAAAGTTGTTTTAAATGCAGTTTCTAGCCCACATGCAAAATTTCAGCCGCATAAGATAATTTTCATTTTTTACCTATATTTTGTAAATTGAACCACTTTTGCAAAATAAGACTCAACGCAACCTACATAAAACTTCTTAGTTTTGACAATGCTTTATTTCAGATACATTTTCTTTAAAGTAGCGCCATAATAAATGTGTGTTTTTCTACAAAATCAAAATAGGGCTAATAAAATTTGGTCGCATGTGATGCAAAGTTTATTTGTTTTTGATCCTGTATAAGGTAACTTCATAAAATAAGTATTTTTCAAAACGTAGTTTGTGCCTGAAAGAAAAATAAAAAATAAAGTAAAGGAGTTTTAAATTAAATTTTGATTGAAAAAAAAAATTGAAAATAGATAAACTTTACGTTAAGTTAAACTAAAATTTATTTTCCACTTAAAAAACATTTTACTGAAGACACTGTTTTCTTTTTTGTCTTAACATTAAGGTGTATTACTTTCAGACACGAACAACCTTTTTAAAAATACTTATTTTATGGACTTACCTTATACAGGGTCAAAAACAAATGAACTTTGCATCACATGCGACCCGATTTTAATAGCCCAATTTTGATTTTGTAGAAAAACACACATTTAATATGGCGCTACTTTAAAGAAAATGTATCTGAAATAAAGCATAGTCAAAACTAAGAAGTTTTATGTAAGTTGCGTTGAGTCTTATTTTGCAAAAGTGGTTCAATTTACAAAATATAGGTAAAAAATGAAAATTATCTTATGCGACTGAAATTTTGCATATGGGCTAGAAACTGCAGTTAAAAAAACTTTTTCTAATAACTTTTTTCGTTATTTTAAGAAATAACCCCACTTTTGAATTATTTTTTTGAAAACATTAAAATTTGACAGATAATGCGAATCACGTGACTACTATTTTTTTGCCTAATTTTCATCTCGATCGAAGCAGAGCTTGATGCCAAAGTCAAATTTCGAATAAAGCTATTAATAAAAAAAAATCCCATATGATGCGGACTTTACTGGTGACACTGTATATAGTTATTTAAAAATAAAACCCTTATACAATTTAAAAACCATAATCATAATACACGTCATAAAAATGAAATAACCATAAAGCCTAAAATAAATAAGTCCATAGGACAAATTTTTTAAAAATATTTATGTTTTTATTTAAACGATTATCTACCAACAAAAATTAAAAAATTGATTTCATTAAAAAAATTAAAAGTCGAAATATAAACATGGATATTAAAAACAGACAATTTAAAAATATTTTTAGAAATGCTTTAATTAATTAATATTGTTCTGAATAGTTTATATAAGTGATATTTTTTACTTAAAAATTATAAATTAATAATTTTATTATAGGTAATATATTTCTTCAAAAAAGCTGCGTTTATACTATAAATTAACATTTTTAATTTAAAAAACTTGATTTTTAATGCATATTTATGATTTTACATACTAAAACAAAAAATAAGATTTGCCCCTAACAAGCTCAGCATCAGGTGATTGAAGAATAAGTTTATCGAAGACAACATAAACATATTTATTATATTATTAAATTTTAAATAAACTTATTATTATTATTATTATTATTAGTTGTACACGGAAATTAAAATGCATGGGCGTGTTACCTGGTGGTCCATAAAATAGAACGCCTCTGGGTGCCTTTATATTAAAATGGGAGAAAATATTACCATGAAGTAAGGGAAAAATAATGACTTCACGTAAAGTTCTAAGATGATTACTGAGTCCACCAATTTTGCAAAAGTCAATCGAATCTTTAGAAAGTTTCACCCTTTTTGTCTGCCGATGAGGAGGTGGTTGACTTTGGAGGGACATAATAATTTGTGAAATATATCAAAACGATATAAAATTAATTATATAATGAATAAATTGAAACGTCCAATTTTGAAAAAAATTTAAACTGACAGTGATGGTATGTCAATAAAATGTTAAGGTAAAAAATTGATAAAAATTCACCACATCCTTTCAGTGTTCAAAAGGTGTGTAATGCCGTGTCTTGACATGACGAAAATTTGTACTTGTATTAGGCATTAAGGTGGAATTATCAACGTCATTTAATCTATTGCCAACCTATAACCTATTTCGCGTTAATATTTTGAGTTTATTATTTTAATAACTAACATTTAAAGAAAATAAATATCGTCGGTACATTATTTAGGTAGTATCTGATATATTACAAAAATATCAATTTATTTCATTGCTAATTTTGGGAGAATTGTATATTGAAACAACAATGCTATAATAATGTTAAAAAAAATGTTACCCGATATTTTTTGCTTTACAATTCTCCTAAAATAATTTATAAAATTCCTTAATATTTATTTAATATGTCAATTATTACCAATAGAATATGCAATCGATATTGACTTTATTTAAATTTTGTGTTAAAGCTAGAAAAATAAATAAATCTACGCAAAATAGGTTATAGGTTGGCAAGCATGTTGATACTCCCACCTTAAGGTAGAGTTATTAACCTTCTTTTTTAGTTTCTTATTATTTCATTACCAATTTCAACCTAATTTTAAACAGCACAAAAGAAAATGCTCTTCACTCCCTTATATAAAGACACTATTTTGGCCCCAATGTATATGAAGTTAACTAAACAACTTCATACCATAAAGTTTGTTATAATCGGATAATTTGCCATTTTTTGTCGTTAATTAGTTGTGTGAGAACTGAGAACTAATTTTGTCGTTATTATTTTTTAAAAACTACGTGATGCAACAAATAATTGGTTTTTGGAATATTTTAGAAGTGCAAAAGTTGCCTCTATTTTGTCGTTAATTAGTTGTGAAAAAATTAATTTTGTCTGTACTATTTTAAAATAATTACGCAAATGCTTAGAACATATTATGAAGTAAGCTAAACAACTCCAATGAAGTTTCTTATAATCGGAAAACCACAAAATATGTTTATGTTGGTAAAATTGTGCCAAATATCAAAATTTCATAAACAAAATGAATCAGCTGATGCACAATGTTATCAAGTTCACGGGGAAATTCAATACGAAAAACTTTACAGATGTAAAGACTGCTTTAGAAGCCGTACGTCCAAACCCGAACAAAGAAAAAATATTTCTGGTTGCGGTTCCTTCGCCATTTTATATTTTTACCGTCTAGTATAGTAATGGTACACTTAATAATAATGCCAAGTTTGGGTGAATATAAAATCCTTACTTTTTTTAATATTTAATTTAATATTTCATATTAATAGGAGAAAATCATTCGGGCTTATAAATATACTTTCGTCATTATAAAACCAGATTTAAAAGAAAACGCGTAGATGTACTAAATAAAAAAATTGCAAAAAAAATTGAGAAGGAACCTTTACCAGCACTCTTATCCGGTTATAATGATCGTCAGGTTATAGGTTTGTTAGCTAAACAATGTAACCAATTATTAAACAGCTTTTTTACTTGATATCCTTGTCATTCAGAATTTGCATCTTCACAACAATACGTTTATAAAATGATAATCATTCACAATGTTTTCATTTGCAAATTTAATTAGATTGGGTCGTGGCAAGAATTTAGGTTTATTTTTATTCACCGGTAAAACCATTATAGATGTTTCAATTTCCGGCAATTATTGTAAGACAAAAGATGATAATCTATCGGCGGCGCATCAGTTGAAGCGATTGATCTACACATTTAAAAAAAATTTATTAAATTTCAAATTAAAATAAACTATTTTAAGTACTAATGATTAAATCCAGGTTCACACTAGATTTATTTAAAAAAATTAACACTGATGCCTACTGATTAAATCAGAGAGTCCGTAATTAAGTCGCCTTATTGAAAAGTGATTACCTAAAATTTAAACATTTTTACTGATTATATATACAGGGTGTTTTATTAAGGGTGGCCACCGGCCATATCTCGGAAACTACTAGGCATAGAAACTTGAAAAAAAAATTATGATTAAAGCGGTCATGAGAAAATTGTGGAATTTTTTTTTAAGTTCCTCATTTCGCCGCAAGATTTTTTTTTAAATTCTAAATTTCTCCGAAAATTCCCATATTAAGGTATAACTCTGATTACATCATCGAAAAGCTTAGACAATTCTGCATCATTTTGGTTTAAGGCTCATTAGCGTACCGACCTTGATAAGAGTGGGGGAAGCTATTGAATGTGTAAACATTAAAGTCGCTGTAACTTCTAAACGACTTATCCGATTTTACTAGATTTAAGCTTGTTTGGAAGAAAAAAAGTAAGTACCTTCAATTGTCGTATCCAACGGTACAAGATAGTTTCTAATAAAATTGCTAGAGGGCGCAATTTGTAATAATAACAGTTTTTTCGATTTTATCCCGAAAATTCAAATCATACGGTATAACTATGACATCATAATCGAAAAGTAGATGAAATTTGCAAGAAAAGATGTAAAGACCGCAGTTCGATATCTTTGTTCGTTTCAGACTTATTGCCAAAACAATAATTTTTAATACAAATTGCGCCCTTTAACAATTTTATTAGATATTGTTTTATTACTGTAAGTAAAACACTTTTTTTACTTAAATTCCACTTTTTATTGACAAAACGACATGTTTCACTGCACTGCAGCTTCGTCAGGTAATGTACATTTAATTTTAAAGATACGCTATATATAGATGCCTGTATAATAACAAAAGAAATTTTATTGTAAAGGGTGGTATAAACGATGGGATTTCCTAATATTTTGTATAATTTGAAATGACAAACAATTTAGTCCTAAGAACAGATCAAAGGTTTGGGGTTTTCCTATCTTAATTTTATTTACAAAATTTATGAAATTGGGAGTTATATTGACTGACAAGAATATTAAAATAAGTTCAATAAAGGTGAATTGTTTAGGTCTAATTGATTATTTAACAACACATTTGCATTTTTAAGCTTGTTTATTTCCAGTGATTCGAGATGGTTTAATTTTGATCCTTTATTTTCTATATGAAGTATTTTAAATTCTTCTTTAAAAGAGTGGTTGGATTCAATAAGATGATTCGCGTAATTGGAATCATTTTTGATATTTACAAAACTATTAAAATGTTCTTTGATTCTTTTTGAAAAACTTCTACCTGTTTGACCTATATAGGTTTTTGGACAATCACCGCAAGTTAATTTATATACTCCTGATTTTTCTTTTTTATGGGTTTTAGTTTTACTATTTTTTATTAGTTTTCCTATGGTATTTTGAGTTTTGAAGGCTGTGTTTATATTAAGATTTCTCATGAATTTACTAATTTTTGTGCTGATGTTTCCTATATATGTAATTGTCTGGTAGTAACTCGGTTTTTCTTTTTCTGTCGGATATATCATTGATAGGGATTTTTTATACATTTTTTGTTTTAGTATTTTATCTATAATTTCGGGTTGGTATCCATTGTTTACTGCGATTTGTTTAATAAGGTCTAGTTCTTTTTGAAAATCTGTTGGTTGGAGGGGAATTGAAATTAATCTATGGACCATGCTGTAAAAAGCTGCCCTGTTGTGTTGGATAGGATGGCATGAGGTGTTGTGTATTGTTGTGTCGGTATGTGTAGGTTTATGAAAAATTGAAAAAATATGTTTGTTGTTTTCTTTCTTTATAGTAAGATCTAAAAAATTGATGGAGTTGTCTACTTCTTTTTCTATGGTAAATTTAATGTTTGGGTGAATATTATTGATATGTTCTATAAATTGATTTAGTTGTCTCTCAGTACCGACAAAACATGTTAAAACATCCAGTGGCGGATCTACATCCTAAAAATTGGGGGGGCCCAAAAAATAAAACTAAATTAGAAGTTTTTTAATGTATTAAAAACTAATCTATCCATAGGTTTATGGTGTATAAGGTACAAATAAAATTAACTTTTTGAAAGTCGTTAAGAATGTAACAATAATAAACCTATAGGTCCTTAATGTTTTAAAACAATAATCCCAAGTAATTTATTTATATTAGCACAATACCAGATATTATAGACTACTACAAAATAGGTAATTTACAAAAAGAAAGAAAACACTTATAATTTAACAAAAAAAAAACATAAATGAGAAATAAACTTTAATGGAACATCATTTTTCTGTTACTACTATTTATGAAACAATTTAGGATTTGTTCCATATACTATATAGTCATTTTCTTGTAAAATATCCGATACAGATTCATGTTCAATAGCCATTACTAGGATCAGGATCTTGACTATTTTTCCGGAAAAAATTTAGCAGACTTGACTGTTTTTTCGACATTATCTTTTCTATAAAAAAAACCATAGATATCGTACTTAGTTTGTTTCAAAACACAGTCTAGGGCAACAATAAGCGAGCATGCAAGGTGCGCAGGGCAAGCGAGCGCCCGTTTTAAGGGGCGATCAAATTACAAATTACCAGTTACATATTACATAATATTTGTGTGTTATTCAATAAGTGTCCGATATTTTACAGAACGATTACTCAGTTTCAGTTATTCATAAGGTAAAAAGTTCATATAAGAAATGCATGCATTGATTATTGATTAATTTAAATCACGATATTTCGAAAACTGCTGCTTGTAGCGACTTTTGATAAAACTTACCATTTTCACGTGAAAGTAATAAAGGAATCGGTTTTTCTTCTAGAAAATGAAAATGCGATACATACCTACATGCACGAAAAAGTTATGACTTATGACTCTCCAAAAGAGAAAAAAACCTGTAGGTGGCGCCACCTATAATTAGAGGCCAAACTAAGATCAAATTTGAATTTCTCATATTGAAAATTCCCCAAATACCAATTTTTGTACAAACAAATTATTATAGTTTTTCGAAGTTATTTACAAAAAACAAAAATAATAATAATTTTTTACTACCCTGTATCTCAAAAATGAAGAGCTTGTTAGCACAGCTTATACGAACTTTTCACCTTGAGGAATCGTCCTATAAAATATCGGACACTTATTAAATAACACCATGCACCCTGTATAATATTCATACCAGAAATTACAACAAAAGAATATTTTTTGTCCTTGCTTACCTTAACCTATAAATATAAAATAAACATCACTGGCAACAGTACCACAAGCGAATAAGCGAGAGCCGTAATGTAAAAAAGTCGGCTTATTGGTCGCTGATCGAATTCGGCTTCTCTTTGTTTCATACAAAAAAGGATAAAAAGAAAGACATCGCTTGTAAAACCAAAGCCGCCGTCCCGCGGCTCCTTTGTGCGGTGCCTCGCGACACTCCACAAAGGTGCCGGCCGCGCGACGGCGCGGCGGTATTATGACAATGGAATGAAATTCGGTTCTTATATTATAAATAAACATACAAAGAGAAAAGCGAATAATCTGCACATGCATTTCGTATCGGTCGGTTTTTGGCGGAGCGGCGTTTCAATTAAGGCGCTTTAAAACCAAATAAAAACGTTCTGTTCTGCTGTTTAGTGTTTTTGTTTCTATAATTGTATAATAAAATTGTATACTTACTTTTATTACTATCAGTTATTTAGTTTATTAGAACTTTTAGTTTATGTTACCTATAATATAATAATATGTAAAAAAATATGTGGCGATGGTTTGGTGTGTGTTGAACAAGGCAGATTAAATTATTGATCGATCGAAAAAAAGTTGGGGGGGCCTGGGCCCCCCCAGGCCCCCCCGTAGATCCGCCACTGAAAACATCATCCACATACCTGTACCAATAAAGAAATTTCTTAAAGAGGGGATGACTACTAATTGTTGACTCTAAGGAATCCATAAATATTTCTGCTAAGATGGGGCTAAGCGGGTTTCCCATAATTAATCCTTCTTTGCTGCTGCTAAAATTTATTGTCAAATTCAAAATAGTTTTGATTTAAACATAAGGTGAGGGTTTTTAATATTTCTTGTTTTTTAATTATGTTTATTTGTTTTTTATCCAGAAGTTTTTCAACAAGAATCAAAACATCTTTTACGGGTATGCTAGGAGATAAGTTAGTAATGTCAAATGAAATTAGTTTGGCATTCTTCAGTAGAATAATATTTTCGATTTTGTTTACTAGGTCAACTGAGTTTTTTATAGCGAATTTAGCAGTAAATTTTGTATTTTCTTTGATAATATCTATTAGTTTTTTCGAGATTTTGTAAGATGGTGCGGAAAAGAATGATACTACTGGTCTTATGGGATTTCCTTGTTTATGCAATTTTATCAGTGAGTATAACCTAGGATATTGAGGGTTCATTATTGTTAGCTTATTTAAATCACTATCTGTAAACAAGCTTTTACAACTGTTAATTACATTTTTTATTTGTTTTTGAAATAAATTAGTGGGATCTTTCTTAAAAATGGTGTATTTTGTTGGGTCTAAAAAATTTAATGTTTTTTGAATATAATCTAATTTGTTTATAGCTACCACTGTATTACCTTTGTCTGCTTTAGTAAAAATAATTTGATTTTGAGTAGATTTCTGTATAATATTTTTTATTATTTTAGTTTCCTGTTTTGGACGAGTTTCGTTTTTTAAAAAATCTTTTTTCAAAATGTTAGATGCTTCGTGTTTTAGTCCGTAATTATTTGGATAGGCAGAGTTAATTGCAATTTCTGCGTCTACACCTAGGATTTCGAGTGATTCTTGGGTGTTGTGGTTGTGTATGTTATATTTAAAACCTTTTTTAAGTAATTCAGTTTCATCCTTTAGAAATTCCGTAGATGTTAAATTGATAAATCTATCAAAAAACTTATGTTCAGAAAAAGTAGTTTTGTTGTTTCGGAAATTTTTGGATTGTTTTATTAAAGATGTTTTGATTCTTGTTGAAAAACGTCTGGATAAAAAACAAATAAACATAATTAAAAAACAAGAAATATTAAAAACCCTCACCTTATGTTTAAATCAAAACTATTTTGAATTTGACAATAAATTTTACAGCAGCAAAGAAGGATTAATTATGGGAAACCCGCTTAGCCCCATCTTAGCAGAAATATTTATGGATTCCTTAGAGTCAACAATTAGTAGTCATCCCCTCTTTAAGAAATTTCTTTATTGGTACAGGTATGTGGATGATGTTTTAACATGTTTTGTCGGTACTGAGAGACAACTAAATCAATTTATAGAACATATCAATAATATTCACCCAAACATTAAATTTACCATAGAAAAAGAAGTAGACAACTCCATCAATTTTTTAGATCTTACTATAAAGAAAGAAAACAACAAACATATTTTTTCAATTTTTCATAAACCTACACATACCGACACAACAATACACAACACCTCATGCCATCCTATCCAACACAACAGGGCAGCTTTTTACAGCATGGTCCATAGATTAATTTCAATTCCCCTCCAACCAACAGATTTTCAAAAAGAACTAGACCTTATTAAACAAATCGGAGTAAACAATGGATACCAACCCGAAATTATAGATAAAATACTAAAACAAAAAATGTATAAAAAATCCCTATCAATGATATATCCGACAGAAAAAGAAAAACCGAGTTACTACCAGACAATTACATATATAGGAAACATCAGCACAAAAATTAGTAAATTCATGAGAAATCTTAATATAAACACAGCCTTCAAAACTCAAAATACCATAGGAAAACTAATAAAAAATAGTAAAACTAAAACCCATAAAAAAGAAAAATCAGGAGTATATAAATTAACTTGCGGTGATTGTCCAAAAACCTATATAGGTCAAACAGGTAGAAGTTTTTCAAAAAGAATCAAAGAACATTTTAATAGTTTTGTAAATAGCAAAAATGATTCCAATTACGCGAATCATCTTATTGAATCCAACCACTCTTTTAAAGAAGAATTTAAAATACTTCATATAGAAAATAAAGGATCAAAATTAAACCATCTCGAATCACTGGAAATAAACAAGCTTAAAAATGCAAATGTGTTGTTAAATAATCAATTAGACCTAAACAATTCACCTTTATTGAACTTATTTTAATATTCTTGTCAGTCAATATAACTCCCAATTTCATAAATTTTGTAAATAAAATTAAGATAGGAAAACCCCAAACCTTTGATCTGTTCTTAGGACTAAATTGTTTGTCATTTCAAATTATACAAAATATTAGGAAATCCCATCGTTTATACCACCCTTTACAAAAAAATTTCTTTTGTTATTATACAGGCATCTATATATAGCGTATCTTTAAAATTAAATGTACATTACCTGACGAAGCTGCAGTGCAGTGAAACATGTCGTTTTGTCAATAAAAAGTGGAATTTAAGTAAAAAAAGTGTTTTACTTACAGTAATAAAACAATATTATTATGGATTTCCACCAAGTAACGACCAATAATATTAAAGTAAATTTTATTAGAAACTATCGTGTACCATTAGATACGACAACAAGTTTAGTAAAATCGGATAAGTTGTTTAGAAGTTACAGCAATTTTAATGTTTACACATTCAATAGCTTCCCCCACTCTTTATATCAAGGTCGGTACGCCAATGAGCATTAAACCAAAATGATGCAGAATTGTCTAAGCATTTCGATGATGTAATCAGAGTTATACCTTAATATTATAGGGAATTTTCGGAGAAATTTAGAATTACATTTTTTTTTTAATTGTGCCCCCTTGCGGCGAAATGAGGAACTAAAAAGTAATTTCCATAATTTTCTCATGCTCGCTTTAATCATAATTTTTTTTTTCCAAGCTTCTATGCCTAGTAGTTTCCGAGATATGGCCGGTGGCCACTCTTAATGAAACACCCTGTATATAACTCATATTAAATATTTTAATCCATTATGATAAAATTGGCTTCGATGTGTAATAATTTATTCATTTTTATTTAATCTTAAATCATTTTTGATTAAATTGAAGAAGCCTATGGACAATATTTAAAGACGCTCCTAAATAGTTTCTTCGCCTATACTTTTGTAGAGGCTGAACTGGCATAAACTAGTTTTAATGGCGCTGTCTGCCTTTATTAGACAAAATGGTTAAGCGGGTGGTTTAAAAAACACTGGAATAAAAAGCAACATAATATAAACATATACAAATTTAAGATAAAGGTCCGGAAGCTTTCTTGCAGTGGCAGTACTGTAAAACTCGCCTTTAATGTTTTTACAACCACCCACTTGCTTATGTCACAGACAAAGACCAAATTAAACGGCACCGTGCGAACGACACCTAACGTTAAAAACCAATGATTGACTGCCACCTGCCACAGGAAAATTATGGAGTGCTACTCCTGACTAGTTATATTGTTGCATCGCGAGAATTACCGTTTGTGTATTGTTATGACATTATGATTTAATTTTTTTAAAGTCACATTAGTCGACTCCCAATTGTGCAACTTTGCCGCAGTGGCGTAGCGTGGTTAAAGGGGCGGAGGGGGCGAAAGGTAAGGGCGTGGTAATGGTTTTTTATGGGAGGGGGAGGGGGGAGTAAAAGAGGTTGCGGCGCCAAAAGAAATAGCGCCGCAGGCGAAAAATTTTTGGGTGCCACGCCCTTTTTTCAATGATGTCTGATTTTCAGGTATAATATAGGAAAAATATAAAATACGCAAGATCCTTAAGAAAATCACAAAAAAATTGATCAAGTAAAAAAGTGTTTCGTTTTTATGGCTCAGTATGGGTCCTGGGGGGGGGGGGGTAATTACCCCCTTATCTACGCCCTTGTTCAAAGAGCGCCTCACTGCTAGTGTATAATTTCGTTTATTTAGTCAATTTTGGCAAGAGAAATAAAGTTTTTGTTTCGTCATTTCTAAAATGACCACATGAAAACAAAATATGAACCAGCAAGGGGAATTTTGTTAAATTTCTCAGGTATATATATTCTCATTGGCGACAATAACACACTTTTAAAAAGATTATTTCGTACACCTGTCAATTTCGCCTTTTCGTCCAATCAAACCATCTCGTTTTAACCAATCAGCTTGTATAATAGTGATAAAACTACGTGGGATTTTAGCGATTAAACGTCGCCATTGGCCCGTCTAGTTCTGTCACAATATTTCGAAGTATAAATCAATGTCAATTATTTTTTTATAAAAGAATTTCTGTTATTTTAATACAATAACATTAGTACTATATTTATTTACCTACTTGTTTTTATATTATAATGCACCCATGCCTATGTTTATTCCAATAAAGTTGCCATTCTTTATAAATTACACCACATTTTAAAAATACTTATCAAATGTCATTTATTATAGAACTAATCTAAAATTCTGACTTCTGCTTATAAGCAGTAAACTAAACAGTTTTCGTTGAGTGGTATGTTATGCAATTTTACTAAAAATAACTATTTCAAGTAATACACCGCAGGCTACCTGTAGAAATATATAAAACATTATTACTCAATAGATATGGATGGGACATTTGGGGTTTACGAAATAATCGTGCCAAATATCACTCGACCATAATTTTTTTTTTGGTTAAATTTTCCATTTTTCACTCAAACTTTTTTGGCAATTTTTCTCGTTCAACTTTGGGCATGTTTATTCAAAGATTAAATCCCTCGAGCTTCGCTCTCGGGATCTAATCAGAATAAACATTTCCAAATTCAACTCGTAAAATTTCCAAACAAAAAAGTTTTCGTGACAGCTGAAAAATTATTTAACCGATAAAAAAACGAGGTCTTGTGATATTACTGTTGATAAAATTTAGTCTCTAGTAAATTAGAGATTTCAAGCAATTTTTAATTGTTTTACTGACAGAATACAAATTATTGGTCATGGCAAAATATTTTTTATTATAAATTAAATTAAGTAGTGAAAATAAAATAGAATCTCGAAATAGGTAACAGGTTTATTTTATTTATTTCTATACTCAAAAAGTTATAAACAAATTACAACCTAATTAAAACCTGGAACTGGGAAGGGGGCGCCGTTTAGGAAAGGACTCAAAGGGCGGGGGGAGGGGGGGGGAGCGATCGCCCCCCCTGGCCCCCTGCACGCTACGCCACTGCTTTGCCGCTAGTTAATACCGTGCGAACAAAAATTATTTGCATCAAAGAGGGCCTTGCATCTAAGGACGTAATGCTTAGCCGTAGAGCTTAATACCTGTTGGGTGTCAGTAACTACCTGAATTAACAATCAATCAGTTATTCCGTCATCTTTTACAGTCGTTACAAGTAATTTGATCATCGCTAATTTTTCCAATTTCTACAATCCAGGTTTGTGCATGGACGATTTTCACGAACATTTTCCTAACGTTGCTTTTATTGCTGGGGATTTTTATCATTGCCTGAAAAGAACCGTGGCTCTGTTTAGGGAAACAGGTTCTATACAACACAAAAAAGGAGCAGGAAGACCATCTGTAAGAACAGAAGAACTTGTTGCAAACGTTCGTGAAAGAATGCAAAATACGGTCAAAAGGCTGATCAACACTTTCGAAAATATGAAGAGACGTGTGAATTTATGCTTGGAGCATGGCGGTGGCCAATTTCAGCAATTCATGTAATTCTTTTTCTGTCTGTATATTCTTACTTTGTTAATTTTGTAAACAACAAAAATAAATTTGTATTTGTCTACTTATTTTATTACTCATTAGTTTGGCATATCATGTCATAATACGAATTTGACAAAATTTTAACCTAGATTTGGTTAGATATATCGTCCCCATATCACTGTGATCTAAACCAAGCCCTATGTTTTTTAATCCAAGCCCTCTTTTATGCAAATAATTTTTGCTCGCACGGTATCATAGACATTTACCCTTAGATAATCACGAAAGTGGGAAATTTATGGCCTTGCGCATGTAAACAAAACCACATAGACATGCGCACTGCAAAATTATCATTTAACCAATGGGGGAAAATAGACAGGTCCGGGCTTAAACATTTTGTTTGTGTGGCCTAGGCCGGTTTCAAATTGATCATAATAAAATAAAATTACATGTCAATAACTATTACTACTTCATACTTACTGAAAATAGGAAATATCCGGTATTTTACCCTTATTTGGGCATAATAAAATTATACAGTGGTCTTTACTAGTCATTGCATCCGAGTCACTAAAGATACAATTCACTAAACTACACAAAAACTAGAAATCCATAAATATTAAACGACCACAATCCACAATAGCAAAAATAACAAATAATCATATGTCTGAGGTTAGCAGCGTTTATGCAGCAACGACATTTTCTTTGGGGTACGTGTCAACTCCTCCTGTAGCGTTTGTAAACGTATTTGGATTTATCGTCATTAGTAAACTATTCCATAGGGGTAAATTACCTGCAATGTACGAATTTCCGAAAACCTGGAGGAAGAAAGTTACAGGATAAAAACTTTGAAAAGTAGCTTTTGTAAACTAATTGTAATATTCTTAGTGACGAAGATTAAAATACTACCATTTGGATTTATCGTCTTTAGTCTTCTCCACTAAAAAAATTAAAATTCGTTTACAAACGCTACTTTTCGAACTTTTTATCCTGTATCTTTTTTCCTCCGTGTTTTGGGAAATCGTAAATATATAGCAGGTAATTTAAACCCTATGGGGTAGTTTACTACTGATGATGAATCCAAATGGTAGAATTTCAATCTTCGCTACTAAAAAAATTAAAATTCGTTTACAAACGCTACAGGCAGAATTGACACGTATCAAGAAATTCACAGAGAAAACGTAAAACACAACAACAAAATGGCACCGAGCGGTTCTGGAGTGTATTGTTAAGATGTTGCTAAACAGGAAAACCTAATAACAAGAGCGTTGTGCGCATGCCCATATCTGTAGGGCAGCAAGGGATGTGACTGGCGAGCTGTGCGTACAAACGCATTTTTTCACCCATAAAACTTAACTTTTGTTTGTGCACGAGATACGCTGTACGGATCTAAAGGTAAATATTAGATGCTTCACCTGTCGTTGACGAAGATAAAGTTTAAGGATAGCATTACCATTTTATTAGACACAATGTCTACGAAACTGCAATAAAAGATACAGGTCCGTATTTAAAAATACATAGCTGATGATGGTACCCGAAAGACGAAACGTCAGAAGCAAGGAAAATGTAAAATTACGATATAAATAATCCCAAAAAAAAAATGGAAACCAAAACTAGAATTTTCGGTTTCTCCGGATATCGGAATTTTTCCAATTTTTTGACGGCTTGCCGCAATATTCAAATTGCGCAACGTTGCCCCTATTTAACCTTATAGCTGTATCTTTTTCTGTTTATGGTGAGCGTCGAATTTGTAACATCCTGTATGATAGCGTGCCCAGAATTCGAGTGTCTATTATAGGTATTATAAGACTTGTGGAGGGTTAAAAATGATATAGCAAATATTAGTAGAAGTTATAGCTGATTTTACAAACTTGAAATATTTTAGTAGAAACCAAAAATGGCTAATCTGTTTTTTTCTTAATACACGTTAACGTCGTTATTGAGCACTTTTTTATTAAAAATAATTTGGTCACTACAACTTTTTTGATCGTCTTTTGTTTGTCAGTTATCTACTAGATCAGTGGCGGCTCGTGACTAGCGCTGGCTTTAAATAAAAAAATTTAAAATGTCTATTATTTTCGAAAGTACGTGTCTGTTTTTTCCGAGGTTTTTTCTTACTTTCTCGTTGTGAATTTTAATTTCATTAGCATAAGCACTAAGTACTTAAACAAGTTAAAATATTAGTTTGTCCTAACATCTCAAAACTTACCACATTATAACGATGTTTTGCACTATTTACATGTTTATTATTTTCTCTGAAAGATGTTTCAAGTCCTGCACCCCATTTATAGTCCAATTATCATCCCCGTCAAAAAGAAGACACACGAAACAAAAAAAAAAAAATTTTGTCCTCGCAACCGCATATCCAGGATTTTTTATTATATATTTCTATCTCAAACTTACTCGTGAACTGTGCCTTACTTTTACATTTTGATTGCACTTGTACTATGTTCAATTTCTAGCATTTTTCAAGCTCAGAGAACTAAACACAAGCTTCTGTAAATCACTGACCTTCATATTACACGACATTTTCCACTTTTACAACGTAATTAATAAATAACTCAAAACAAATAAACAAAACGTCAGCGAGTCAACGGCATCGACAGACGACAGGTCGCATCGCGATTCGCGAACAGTGGGCGCAGAAAATTGGAGCTTTCCGTGGCCGCTCCTTGCGCGATTTGTAGGTGACGTCAGGCCTCCGTCGTCATGACAACCCATCAAGAAGGCGCGTTGAATCGGGACGGATAATCGGTCGCCCGCCGCCGCCCGCGCTTAGTACAACCTTGAGAGCGCGCAACTCGCTTGTCTATGAGTATAGCCTGCCCGTTAGAATAGGGCTACGTTTGGTTTGAATTATTTTAATTGATTGCTTACATACATTGCGTTATTGTTTTTTAAAGTAAAGTGTTTTAGGATTCTGTTTGAAATAATTACAGGGAGGGCGGCGCCCCAGAGCCCTTCATTAACCAGCCGCCACTGTACTAGATAAAGCCATTTCGTTTGGCAGCTATATCAGATTTTGACGGTATTTCTCAGGAATTGGCGTTACACATCATTATCTATAAAATATTTTAAAGAGTGTCAGTAATTAAGTATCTATATTATTCTGTAACAATTTGTCAAAAAAAGGCTTGACCATCATTTTACCATCTATAACCTTCTAACTCGTGTCCGAAATTCCAATACCTATAGGACTTAAAAATCTGGACACACGGTATGTAGATTTTAAAGCACAATTTTAAAATAATACAGTAAAAAGGGTATCCTATAAAAAAATACTTAAACTTTCAACCGTTGAGGCCTTTACTTAATGAAAATTCATTATAACTCAATGAAAGACAATTTATTTGGTCAAATTTCCACTTTTATTGAAAACATTTTTTTTACACGACGCGTTTCGCTACATTGTAGCTTCTTCGGGTGTATGGTGCTAACTAATTTTATTTCAGTACAATAAGTATCAAAATTGTCTAGATACTTAATTAATATATATAATACTTAATTAATACCTGAATTGAGTAATTAAGTATCTAGACCATTTTGATATTGTACTGAAGTAAAATTAGTTAGCACCATACACCTGAAGAAGCTACAATGTAGCGAAACGCGTCGTGCAAAGAAAAAGGGAAATTTGACAAAATAAATTGTCTTTCATAAAAAAAAATACTTAGTTCAGCTTTTTGCCCATCCCTGTTTAAATGAAAAACGTGTAAAACGGTTCAAGAAATAAAAATCGTAATAAGTTGTAATTATTAAACCTGAATTGAACATTGCACTCCTTCTAATAACATTTTAATTTATATTAATAACAACAATAATATTGTATATAAATAATTGCATAAAACCTTCTATATCTTGCTAAACCATGAGAGATTTTATCGCTCTTCTCTGCATCTTGAATATTTACATTGTCCTTTTTATGGTTTTTTATTCTAGAAAACGAAAATTAACATTTTCAACTACTCACAAATATTTACGTATAATTTGTAAATAAAATATATACCGGGTGTTCTGCTGACAATATAAATTCAATGAAAATCTGACGGTTGTTAAGTTTGGCTTTAAGGTGGGAGTATCAACATGCTTGCCAACCTATAACCTATTTCGCGTAGATTTATTTATGTTTTGTAGCTTTTATACAAAATTTAAAGAAAATTAGCATCGACTTGATATTCTATAGGTAATAATTGACATATTTAAAAAATATCAAGGAATTTCATAACTTATTTTAGGAGAATTGTACAGCGAAAAATATCGGATAAGATTTTTTTTAACATTATTATGTCATTGTCACTCATTGTTCTTTCACTATACAATTCTCCCAAAATGAGCAATGAAATAAATTGATATTTTTGTAATATATCAGATACTACCTAAATAATGTACCGACGATATTGATTTTCTTTAAATGTTAGTTATTAAAATAATAAACTCAAAAAATCAACGCGAAATAGGTTATAGGTTGGCAATAGATTGAATGACGTTGAGAATTCAACCTTAAATTGGGAAAAGCTGCAATAAGATAAACCAATGCTTTGATCACTTGCATAAATCCAATCAAGTAATTTACTGTAATTTACAGTAAATTGCTCCTGCCTATCAGGATCATTGTTCAATAACTCTTGTACAATAACTACTCGTTTGAAAAGATGAAACTTCTCTTTTTTTTTTTAAATTGGCACGGCCAAGTTGTGTGCTTGAGCTACGAGAATCTTTCTGTAGAAATAATAACATGTTTATATTTTTCTCCTCAGATTTACCAGGATGACCACTTTTAAAACTTTCTTTAACAGCACTGGAAGCTTTTTCACCCTGTGTTGGGTTCCTGGACACAGCAAAATACATGGCAACGAGACTGCTGATGCGGTCGCCAGGGAGGGCGCAAGCATGTCTGCCGAACAAGCAGAGAATACTGTGGCTAGACCACTGGGAGCAGTCAAAGAGGATATACTCGTAGATCGGATAGCTAAACAACTTGCACAAAGCAGATGGACAGGGATGGCGACTTGTAGCATCTCCAGGCAATTGTAGCCCTACTTGATGGAAGGAAAACCGCAGTGCTATTACAACACAGTCGGAAGGAACTAAGAAACATCACTGCCATAGTCACCGGACATTTCCTGTTCGGTAGATACGCTGAACGTATGCAAATACCAACTAACGACTTCTGTAGAAGTTGCAGAGATGAAGAAGAGGAGGAAAGTATTCAGCATTTCTTGTGTGAATGCCCCGCCCCGGCCTCGCTAGAAGAAGGTTCAATGCCCTGGGCGAACCATTCTTTAATGATCTGGAGGAAGTGGGCAGCCTGCAACTTGGTCGACTCACGAAGTTTATTAACAGCAGTGGCTGGTTTGAATGAGCTGTCAAGATTCTTCTACGATCTACGTCACGTCACGTTAACCATCAGGAAGCTGATGCGGAAAAGTTCCGCGGAACACGTGTGGTACCACAACGGTCCTACAGGACTACGTGTGACTGTTTGGTCAATGCCAGAGGTCTGCCACTCTAACCTAACCTAACGGGAAGCTTTTCACTTAATTGCTACTCTAGACACTGTTGATTGGCTAATAGGCGGGCGATTTGGGTATTTTTTCCTTCCCTATAACTTCTATTTCCGCCACCCAACATATTTACAATTTTTATGCGTTCATGTTCAGCGAGGTGCATTGTGGTTGTAATATCAGGAGAATATCAGCAGAGTAAAATTTGACATTTTTTGACGTCTCCAACTTAAATAGCAAATTGGCATTGTCAGTGCCCTAAAGATTGTAACTTGAGTTCAGAACATTGCTACGGTTGGATATATAGGGCATGATTTATGAAAAGTGTCTAGAATTGATTGTAGAATGTAAAAATATACAGGATGGGGATTTTAAATGGAACGCTGCTTATAGCGGGTTTGGGAATAAGATTTCTCTAAAATCCAAGAATACGTACTCAAAGATTTTTTATGGTAGTCCTGGTGTTTGCCATGTAAAAAAATTGGAACCCCCAAAGAAAGGGTGCAGCCTTAACCAATTTTTTTTTAATTAGAAGACACCACTTATGGCACTTTTTTTGGAAAACTTATTGAAAAAGGAATTTGTCCATATTTTATCTTTGACATCTGTCAAACCATGTGTCACAAATTAAATAAAAACTAATTTTGAACAAACAATTACATTAACACTAACTTTTAAACTGTAATGTCACTTTTTTACGCATAACAATTGTTGAAAATCTACACAATGAACCTGTTGACATAGACCCAACAGATGGCAGCACTCGTTCCTTATTCTATTCAAAACTGCTGGCATCATTAAACGTATCTCTGTCGAATTCTTACCTTTAACACTTCCAGATTTCTAGGTCTGATGACATAAACCCTTCTTTTTAAATCGCCTCATAAATAAAAATCTAATGGTTTAATATCCGGGGATCTGGGCGGCCACTCTAGAAATTCTCGCCGTCCTATCCTCCTGTTTGGAAATGTAACATTTAGGAATTTCTGGCAAAGTGGGGAGAGGCTCCATCCTGCTGGAAAAATATCCTTTAATCTAATTTCCATAATTAAGGAATATTCTTTGGAGTGGTGGAATTAAAAATGTTTGAAGAAAATTTATATTTATTACTTCGCAAAATTCTACCCTAAGTCATCCCTCAATCATCTACAAAGAAATATAATAAAGAAATGTGTCTCATTGATTTGTTATTCTACACGGTTGCCGAAAAAATAGTGTACGCAATACGTCCGAAAACAGTTTTTTTGGACTCGCAGACTAGAATTTTGTCGACTCGTCCAAAAAAACAGTATTTTTCGCACTTGTAACGTAAATTACTATTTTCAATAAGCTTTTCAAGAAGGTGCCACAAGTGGAGTCTTCTAAATTGAAAAAAAACTTGATTTGGGCTGCGTCCTCACTTTGGGGTCCCAATTTTTTTTACAGGACAAAAGCGAGGCCTATAAAAAATCTTTGATTACGTATTTTTGGATTTTAGAGAAATCTTATTCCCAGAGACGTTATAAGCAGCGTTCCATTTAAAATCCCCAGTCTGTATAATACATTTAATTAAAGAAACTAAAATTGATAAACGTAGTATTTTTATGATCCACATGTATAATATCATTTTTCCAAAAAAAAAATGCATTTCAACAAAATTAATTTGATGGCCCGGGTCTTTATGGTTGATTAAGTGGGTGGTATTCTACAGTGTGGCCAGTAAAGTCCGCATCATATGGGGTTGGTTATTTCTGAAAATATCGAAAAAAGTTATTAGAAAAAGTTTTTTTAAATGCAGTTTCTAGCCCACATGCAAAATTTCAGCTGCATAAGATAATTTTGATTTTTTACCTATATTTTGTAAATTGCACCACTTTGGCAAAATATAGGTAAAAAAAGTATTTTTTGAAGTTACCTTAAGGCGGGGCTTTACCAAACTGGCCTAGCCCGGCGGCACGTGCCGGCGGCCTATGCCGGCGGCTTTTGCCTAAAATAAAATTAACAAAAACGTTCATCAGGGCCGCCGGCTTTTTTTTACTAGCGACAAAATGTAGGTAAAGATCAAAAGGAATTCTCGCGGCCTACGGCTATTGTTTCACTTCTGGTTAAAACGCGAGCACTCCAGCAGTGTGCATTTTGCAGTTACCGAGTTTACGTCGTGTGTCTTTTTTGTGAATTTTAAAATAGTATGATGGATAGCCAAGGACTAGATCAGATCATCCCTTTTTAAGTTATTTAAAAGTACACTTCCACTATATACGCTTCTCCTTAAACTGGGACGTACCCAAACCTGCGTTTTTTCAGTTTCCTCTTTCGAATAATCTGTAGGGCCAGATACCCTAAAAGAAAATGTTCGTCGTCCATACCTCTCCACGAACAAATACTAACTGACCAAAAATAATTAAAAAGCCGAATGTCACTTTGCCCATTTTGGTGTGGTCGAATTTAATTTCGCGGCAAAGCTACTGATGGTCACTGCAAGCCGCCGAACGCCGGCGGCAGAGCCGCCAGTGCCGCCGGGCTAGGCCAGTTTGGTGAAGCCCCGCCTTTATACAGGGTCACTGGATCAAAAACAAATAAACTTTGCATCACATGCGACCAAATTTTATTAGCCCAATTTTGATTTGTAGAAAAACACATTTAATATGGCGCTACTTTAAAGGTATTTGAAATAAAGCCTTGTCAAAACTGATAAGTTTTATGTATGTATGTCCTATTTTGCAAAAGTGGTGCAATTTACAAAATATAGGTAAAAATCAAAATTATCTTATGCAGCTGAAATTTTTGCATGTGGGCTAGAAACTGCATTAAAAAAAAGTTTTTCCTATAACTTTTTTCGATATTTTCAGAAATATCCCCACTTTCGAATTATTTTTTAAAAGAAATTAAAATTTGACAGATAATGCGAGTTACGTGACTACTATTTTTTTGCTTAATTTTTATCTGGATCGAAGCCGTACTTGATACCAAAGTCAAATTTTGAATAAAACTATTAAATAAAAAATAATCCCATATGATGCGGATTTTACTGGTGACACTGTATATACAAGGCTGATCCAATTCTTTATCGTAAAGCTGTTTATTTAAAAATAAATTTGTAAAACTAATGATTTTCGGAATTTTATAGATTATTTTATTGCACTACATGGTATAATTTCCGTTTAAAATAAATAAATCATTAAATTATCGTTGATGGTTATATTATTAACACTGCAAATAAAATTCTGCCAACCGGAACGCCATTGTAAATTTTCCGGGCAAAGAACACAATGACAAGGAAGTGGAAAATAAAAAGAATCATATCGCGGACTTTAGAGGTACCCGTTAAAAAGCGATGGTAGCTACCAGACGTGCATACTAAAACCGAATTTATTTAAAGTACATTATAGTAATATAAAAAGGTGTTACGGTGAAGATCGCTAGTACCATTACCATTAACATTCTTCGAGTGAGAGCTGGGTGTACCACCTGCACCGTAGACCAGTGGTTTGCATTTAGTTGAGAATATACAGCTAAATTAGAAACTACTTTTCGGTTACGAATTTTTAGTGTGGTGCAGTACTGAATTATCGGAATTATGCAACATTTTGCGTTAATTTTGTTCGGTTTAGCAGCACTCGGCTCGGCTACTCAAGTTAACCAATGTAAAGGCGGTAAGTTAATTTTTAATAAATAACAAAGGATGTAATCTATGGTAAATAATAAAGGTAATTTGTGTCCTATATAATAAAGATACGTGTATGAATGTTTGCATCAAGAGTAGACGCAAAATTCGTACTATTACAAACAACAAATGTAAAGGGTCCAGATAAAGAAGAGAAAATAGGTCTGTAACTTAAAACTTGTTTAAGCGAACAGGGGAATTTATGTTTTGATATACATATTGATAAATTCGTTTTTGTTCTACCTAAAAATGCAGTTTCCGATAAATCGAATAATTTCTTATTTCTAACTTTTGTAATCCAAATTACCTATCTTCTATCTAAATAATTAAACTATATAACCAATTTTTTAAAACATTTATAATACGAGCAGCACAACTGATATAAATTTAATGTTAAAAAATAGCAGACGCCGACGACTTTAAAATTAAAGATGCAGAAACTTTCATTCTAAAACTTTATTCAGTTAAACTTATTATAAAGTTTTAGACAAGACGTTTGGCTAAATTAAAATTAGGTAGATATGTACCTACTCGAAAAAACAAAATTTTACAATGACGTTTTTTACTTAAAGTGCCTAAATATATAACTGAAAAATGATTAGTGGCGTAGGTACAGACAATTTTTTTTAAATTGAAAAAGTTGTACTACCTTGGATTTGAACACAGAACCTCTCGATCACCACTTGAGCGCTCTACCAATTGCGCTACGAAGACTTTGAGGATCTCTCATTAACTTTGACAGGGGTAGATTATCGAGTAAATTGTATCAGTATGGTATTCGCGGAAGCGTTTATAAATGGTTTAAAAATTATTTAAGTAACAGGTCACAAAAAACAAAAATATCAAAAACATATTCAAATAAAAAAATAAATAATATAGGAGTTACTCAAGGAAGTATACTAGGTCCAATATTATTTATTTTATACATCAACGATATGCCTTTAGTTTTAAAAATGTGTAAGTTACAAATGTTTGCTGATGACACCTTAATTTACATAAATGTTTTAAATATTTTTGATGGTCTAAATACTCCAAATTCTGAGATAAATATATTATTAAATTGGCTAAAAAATAAATTAAAATTAAATATTTCAAAAACGAAATGTATGGTTATGGTATGGGTAATAATTTAAATTGTCAAAATATAAATGTTGTAATTGATAGTGAAAAATTGGAATTAGTAAACAGTTTTAAATATTTAGGGATAATCATTGATTCAAAATTAAAATTTTTTAATTATTTTGAAAGTATTATATCGAAGATTGCCGGAAAAGTAGGTTATTTTAAAAGAATCAGTTCTAATTTAAGGTTGTTTTCTGAAAGAACGGTATTTAATACTATTATATTACCACATTTTCTTTATTGTTCTTCCAATTTATATTGTGCTAGTGAGGAAATATTTGATAAATTACAAATTTTACAAAACAAGGCAATGCGTATTATTTTTAATTGTGACAAATATACAAATATTAATTTTATGTTGAAAAATTTAGATTGGTTAAATGTCAGATATTTAATTTTTTATTTAGTATTTATCTTTATACATAAAATTAAAAATAATTTATTGCCTGATTGTTTAAAAATTTTTTGTTCTTTTAATTATGAGTTATGACCATCATAAATATAAAACAAGAACTAATCAAAATTTTCATGTGGATAGAGTGTCTAAAACATTAGCTTATAAATCTATTTTTTATAAAGGTTTGATAGAATATAATAATTTGGAAAATTCTATTAAATCTTAAAAATCAAAAACTTTGAAATTACATTTAATTAAAAAACAAAATGATACGTAATATTTGATACAATTTGCAAAATGTTTAACTTTTCTGTCTGTTTTTGTTAAAAGAAGGTTGCGTTTTAAAATTTAAAAATAAATCTATAAAAATTTGTTAAAAAAAAATGTATTAAAAATATTTAATTGTAGCTTTTTCCTAAATAAAACATGTTATAATTTATCCAAAGTCAGTGTGTGTGTGTTGACAAATGTAATATAGAATAAAAAGCATAAATATAGGTACTTCACAGTTTGTATTTAAAACTTGTTCTAAACTTTTTTTTTCATACATTTGTTTCTGCTAATGCCTCTGCCGCTCGTCTTTTGTTTCTCGTGGATATAACGGCATTGTTAATGGATTAAATTTAAATTTTTTTTTTTAAATTTAAGTTATTTAAATAAAATTTGCCTACAAAATTCTCCACAACATGATTGATTCAACGCCAATTGTTAATAAATATAAAACGTTCCATTCTATAACACGCGAAACAAGCCTTTCTTCCATATATAACCCAGTACAACAGATTATTACTCTAACTCGCGAACTCGCCAGAATTGTTGCTGTAAATCCTATAATACAATTTCAAATTTGGTTCACCTGGATGTTTTCTTTCCCTCATGGCTCTCACCCAGTGGCGCACCCGGGGGGGGGGGGGGCAAGGGGTCTTGGCCCCCCCCCCAAACCCCCAATGAAATTGACTTCCACTAACCCACTAAAAAAAACTTTAATTTCCAATTATTTTGCTATTTAACTGTTTATTGCCCCGGCCCAATAAACAAGTAGAAAATTTGCAAAGCTTTCTCAGCCTTCGTTCTTTTTATGCAAATTATTAATTTTTTGAAATTTTTTATAATGAAAGCATTCTAATATGCGAATTTAAATTATGGAACGACAAGTTTACAGATAGCAAACAAATACCCTCCGATATGTTTAAGCTATATATTCAATGTAATAGTATGATATTTCCCAATATAAAAAATCTTTTGCAAATTTTTATTACCCTTCCCGTTACCACCAGTACCTCTGAAATATCATTTTCCACATTAAAGTACTTAAAATAGTTAAAATGGTACTTAAGAAATTCCGCCGGGCAAGTAAGACTTAGGTAATGGTTTGGCAAATTTATTTATTCATAATAATGTTCCTGTTTTTTGTGAAGAAATTTTAAATAAACTTTCTAAGGGTCGAAGAAAATTAGACTTACATATTTAACAAATGCAAAGGAAAGGTGTTATGAAAAAGTTTTGGTTTCTATTATTTATAAAATATTGTTTATTGTTGTGCTTTGTACTAATTTATATTTTTAAATAAATATATTTGTGTTATGGATATGTCGTCATTACTATTACCTATATTTTATTTGGTAAAAAGAGTGGTATGTTTTGTCCGGAATAATTATTAAAGTGGATATTTTAAAAAGTCAATTTGTTTAGATATTTACCTCGATTGAACTAGGCTATTGCGATCTTCCAATAGTACCTGTTAAAAAAGGTCCAAAGTTCTAGAAAAATGCGTACCTAACTCAAAAGTTTATGAAAAAATTTGCTTCTGGCGTTGGTTGGCGGGCCCCCCCTAACATAAAATCCTGGGTGCGCCGCTGCTCTAACCAGTGCACTCAAGAAGTTTTATTTGGATCATATTGCATAGAAAGTATCTTGTGAATTCAGTTTTAGTATATAATAACACTGATTTGTTAATATTTTGTTTAATATTTAAATTAAAAAGATATTTTTATATTCCTTTATTTTTTTATGCAAGTAATACTACTATAATGCTAGAACTTATATATAGATATTTTTTTATTTAATGAATACTGTTCCTGCTTCGTTTGTATTTCTTAATGTAAAAAAATAAATAAATAAATTAGAAATAGGATTTAAATAGCCGGTATATCTCGTATACTGTCGACTCGAGACGGTTCCCGTGGGTTAGCTTGGCTACCGCGGTCACCCTTTGCCAATTCCATCACATTTTGCTAAGAAATATTTTGCATTTTTCTAACTTCTATAACTCGAATCATATATATTGGAATTATTGGATTAAAATCTAGATATGTGGAAAATTTGAACGTCCCACCTCATTTGGAGGACGGTTTTCTTTTTCGGACAAACGCAGTATTTTTTTTTCAGAAGTAGAGAGTTGGGGTTTCCTTTTAGTTCAGTTCAGTTTTTTTTTTGTTACATTCAGGTTTATATTATTACTAGTGATGTAAAATTCTCGGTAATAATCTTTTGGAGAATATTCTCGAGAATATTCTCAAGAATATTCTCAAGTTAGAGAATTTTCTGAGAATGGTAAGAAAACCGCTAGAAATAGCAATAAAAAGAAATTAAAAATTACCTATTCTGCTTATTTTCGGCAAATGTCAAACGGCGTTAATCAAACAAAACGTAAAGAAATAAAATTTTTATTTAAAAAACATAACATACCTCCCCAAGAATAACTAAAAACTAAAGAAAAAAACAGTCAAATAAAGAAAGATCACATTTAACTATTAAAAACATACGAGTATACGTTCGCGCTTCTAGGGGATTTCCCTGAATCACTGTTGCCAGACGTAAAACATTGTTGCCAGAGTTATAGAAAAGGTTAGGAAAACTCAAAATTTTAAAAATCATTGCAAAATTTGTCAGTGTAAATCGAGGCGGTGTAAATTATGTAGAAAAATTTCTCTAGAGAATATTCTCGGGAGAATTTTCTTACAGAGAATATTCTCGAGAATATTCCCGTTCTCGAGAATATTCTCTCGAGAATATTCTCCTCTCACATCACTAATTATTACCTTATATACCTATTATATTATGTAAGGTTAAATTATTTTTAGAAATAATGCAATCATTTTTTTTTAATTCGTCAAGTTTGCTGCTTAACTACTACATAAAAAAGTAACAATTTGTTTATTTATAGATTATTAGTAGATATTAGATGTTAGGAAAACTAAATTTGCCAAGTTAACGAGTCCTGTAAAGAGGACGACATAGCTTTTCTTTGTAGAGGACTAGGTACTAGGCGGGATTGCCTCCTTCACCCTTTCGACAATTATTCACCTTATTAGGACATTAAGGAAAAACAGCAGCACATTGTCAGGTACCAACAGATTTTAACACAGATCGCAGTAAAACCACTGCTTCTTCGTACATTTATGAAAGAGAAATAAAATAATAATTGATCAATCAAGGACATCGGTAAGCACAGAATAAATATATAGCGACGAATATATATTCTGTGACATAAGGTTCACACACGACAGTTTATTTTGGGAATGCATTACCTACCTTAAAGTATCTTAAATAATAAAGGTTAAATAAATATGCCAAGGAAATCGTGCATGAATATATTTAATTACCTCAATCATTTTTATGCAACAATAATGCTATACCGATTTTATTTCATTATAATTTTTAATTATTATAAACTGAAGTCTTATTTAAATATTAATGTTTACATACTACCTAATGTCACACAGTTTCTAATAGTTTTTAAAGCGATATCATATTTAGTGGGATTTTCGAGTCAAAAAAACAAAAAAACTATAATATGTTATTAAGTGCAAACATTAGTGACACCTTTGCCATTTCGTTTCTTGATCAATATTTCGTTATTTCTTCGTTTCATCCAAAAATCGGTCAGAGTATAATTACCTACTTTTGTTTTCTGATTTTATCAATTTATCAATTTTGTTTTAAATATAGAATTGTAGGACTGTAGGTAATTGCTATCCAAAAACGGCCGCTTTTTGAGAAAACGAAAAATAAACAAAATATTGATAAGAAAATAAAATGACGAATGCGTGCTAGTGTTTGCTCTTAGGGGATTTTTAAACATTTTTGACCATATTTCAGTTCTAAAATAAAAAATTTTAATTTTTCATCATTAATCTGTGAGGCTACCAATAGGTTGTCCATCTTTGGCGAGATCTTCGGAGATCAGAAAAACTCTATTTTCTAAACCACCTAGAAAAAGTAAGGGAATTTTTCTATAGACAGAAATTTTAGGCAATTTTCTAAACTCTAAAAATGGATAAAAAGTAGCAGCAGAGATTGAGAGGGGTCAAATTTTTAGAGAAGGGCAAAGGTAATATGTACCAAGAAAAAAGACATGTAGGGAGGCGTTGGTACAAAAAAAAATACCACTTAAACAATGACTTTTTACAGTAATGGGCGACAGTGCCTTCCTTTGCTGCATTAGGAGTTTTATTTGGCATAATTATCTGCCCCTAAAAAAGCTAAGTGAAGAAGCTTAACTTCAACTTACACTGCTTGTACTGCTATTTTTTTACAATAATTTATCTTAACCTATACTATTTAAACATTTTCTTACTATACCTACTATGGGCAAGTTTGGAAAATGACGCTTTTCTGAATTTGTCGGCACAAATAGCCCAAAAGGCCTAATTTTTAAAAGTTGAGCTTAAAGTTTTTTATCACAGCTCCCTCCACCGATAATATAATCGGAATTATGTCTATATTTTTAAGCTTTTATATATTTTTGATCTCTATCGCCAAATTTGAGTATTTTTTCTCCGTTTCGGTTTTGGAGACGCTGTGTATAAGTGGGCAACCTATATCGATTTTAAAACTTTTTTCTTGTTATTTTCGATTAGGAAAATATCCAGACGGTTGTGGTGTACTGTTTTGTCTGTTATTATTGGCCAGTCCCAGTATAAGAGATATTTAAGGTGGGTTCGGGATGCTCACTCTTTTAACTCTATGTGCACAAAACGCTCCCGATCGGTTCGGGTATTGTCCTTTCGAGTAAAAGGTGTGACTCGAAGTGCGGTCGGGTATTGCGACACGGAGTTAAAGGAGCTCACTCCAAGAGTTCCACCTCGCGGGAGAAGCACTCTGGAGTAGTGATGCCGCGAGACGAGACGAGACGAGAATTGGTCCATTCTCGTCTCGTCTCGTGAGGCGAGAATTTTTTTTATCTCGTCTCGACGAGAAACGCGTTTTTCTCGCTCGAGAGTGCCATTGTCTCGTCTCGTCTCGTCTCGTTTTTTCTCGTGAGTAGGGAATGATAAAAAATTTTTTTTTATTATACGAATCTTAAAGGGGGTAAACATTTAAAAGTATCTGGTCGTCTCGCAGAAGGGTTTAATATAAGTCGGTTTGTTAGTCATGTGACTTAGAAACTATTTTTCTTAGATCAACAAAATATTGCAAGCGGCCATAAGACATAATTCACGTAATGTAATAGGCTTGGCACCGAGGTATTTTCAGTCCAAAATATAGGGGGTGGTAAAAGATACAGAATAGAGAACAATTTATAATAATAATAATTGATTCATAATGGAACTACCCTTCTTTTATTATTTATTTTTTGGCATAATTCGGGGCATAATTAACTGTAATAGTTTGGAAAATATTCGACTAAATAAAGGGATCAGCCCAGGCCCAGAATGTCATCCGGGGAAAAACCTTAATTTTTTTATTACATTAATAGAAAGTGCAAGAGAAAGAACTTAAAGAAGTATTTCCGAAAATGCTCTATTTGACATATCAATCTCTCATAGTTTATGAAATATTCGGACTAAATCGCGGTAACATTATAGATAATTAATTATTGTCTCCTTTTACATATGAGTTATACAATGTAAATGTAAACTGTAATTGGTTTAAGATCACCGCCGCTACAACAGAAAGTTTTACAATACCTATAAGAATCTGATATATTTTTGTTTAGTCTCATATACTTTTGTTGTATCTTCTATGTTTCTAAAAAATATATATCTGACAACCTTTGGTATGAAAACCAACAAGCATTGCCATTGCGTTTTTTTCTACTGCAGTAGGTAAATGCCTTCACAATGCGATAGAGTGAGAACGTTAAACACATTATTTTTCTGTCTATACAGTGTGTCCCGCTTTTCATGAATACACCCTGATATCTCAGTTATTAATAATGCGATTTTCTTCAAATTTTGGTGGTAATTGTATGTTAGAAAAATGAAGTATTTGGCATAGTAAACAGTTTTATGCATCATAGGCGTGCGTCTTGGGGGGTAAAAAAGGGTTGATTTTTTGAAAAAAGTATATTAGGGCTTATTTTAAATAATTTTTTCTATCAGATTTAGAATCAGCAACCCAAAAAACCCCTTAATTAATATTTTCAAAATCTCAAGAGCTGATTTTAGCAGTAACAAAATTATTTTTTAATTTGGTACTTTTTTTTTTTAATAGGTTGTTAATTGCTAACTTTTTGGTTTTAATGCCCTGATCCTATTACGTTTCAAACGCCTCCATGTCATTTCGTTGAATTCAGTATCCTCGCAACTACTATGATTAAGTTTTTTTTTTCGAAATTTTGATAAGAAATTACTCCCCAAACTTTAAGAAAAGTGAATTTACGTTGAAAAGTGTATTGTTTTAGAAGGTAGTTATGTTGAAAATACACAAATCTAAAATAATATAATTTGTAATTTTGATATCATAGTTTTAAATAAAGGAGTTATTAAAACAGTGCGAAATTAAAAAATTATTTTTTTACTGCTAAAATCAGCTCTTGAGATTTTGAAAATATTAATTAAGGGGTTTTTTGGGATGCTGATTCTAAATCTGATAGAAAAACTTATTTAAAATAAGCCCTAATATACTTTTCTCAAAAAATCAACCCTTTTTTACCCCCCAAGACCGCACGCCTATGATGCATAAAACTGTTGACTATGCCAAATACCTAATTTTTCTAACATACAATCACCACCAACATTTGAAGAAAATCGCATTACTAATAACTGAGATATCAGGGTGTATTCATGAAAAGCGGGACACACTGTATATTAGGAGATACCTAAAATTCAGTGTTCTAACAAACGAGAAAATTCGAGAAAATTCGAGAAAAAACGAGAAATTTCTCGACGAGAAACGGTCTTCTCTCGTCTCGTCTCGTGACTTCTCTCGAGAAAAAAATTTCACTCTCGTCTCGTCGAGACGAGACGAGACGAGACGAGACGAGACGAGACACGAGAATTTCTCGTCTCGGCGGCATCACTACTCTGGAGCGGATGTGTATATGATATATGTCGTATGATCGTGTTTTTGGTATATTACATATTCATAGGTTATGAGTTTAGCTTATTTGTCTTCAATCAAACATGAACGCGCAAGAAATATCATCAGAAACACATTCCGCAGTAGTGGACCAAGACGGAAAACCAATTATTACGGACAATAATTTATTGTTATCATCAGAAAAATCTTCAAAAAATATTTCTCTGACAAAATTAAGTATTGGCACCAGATGACGAAAGAAATCCTCATTGTAAATTAAATAATGAAGGTACAAAAAACACAAAATATTTACAAATAATAAACCACAAGTGATGAAGCACAAAGACGAAACAAGCGATTAAGGTTATTTTGATTAACTCTATATAAAAACTCTCGAGCGTTCAAGACATACCATTCATACTAAGGTCACGTGATTAAAACGCCACTCTAATTCTACTCCAGCTCCGTAAACAATCCCGAACCCAGCTTTAGAAGGTTTAAGAACTGGCTCGGATGAGTATTGATAGAATGGTAAAGGTTTTCTTTTAGGCCTAATTGATGAGCCAGTTCTGTGTGAATGATTGACACCTGCTTATGCCTTCCCAGTTTAGCGTTGGGTGCCATAATACCACAACCCGCCGTAATTTACGTTCTATCGTCTCTCCAGGAAAATTGAATTTTCCTGCATCATTAAAATATTGACAACCGTATTCACACTAATGGATCTAAATTTAAAACAGTCTTAAATTGACAGTTTTAGGTTTAAAAAGACAAGTGTCAGAATGTTAATACAGTCCTGTATTGCAAATACATTTTTGATTTTTTGTAAATTCATACAAAAATAGTTTTTTGAGGCGTAGTTTCCTTTAATAGAACTAAAACTATTTTGGCAACAACATCAAGGTATAATTATTAATTATGTTTTGGAAAAATAATTCAATCAAAAATCAATCAATTAACTTTAAAACATGATATTAATAATATGTCGTATTTAAACAATGACACCTCTGCCGAAAATGGATAAAATTAGGATATAATTTTGTCTGTTTTTATAATATTCCATGATGTTTTATGATCGGTATATGGATAAAACTTCTACGAGGTTTTAAAATTTATAAGATTGTATGCGATATAAGGTTAATAAGTTTATAAGTTTGTATGACGTTTTATCATTGAGTAATTTATGAGGAATTATGGTTGATATAGCAGTGGGGAAATATAGTAAGTAATTTCTGATATACACCCTGTATAGCTTTCTGAAACTATATAATATATTCTGTGTAACTTGGTAGCACATAACAGTGGATTCGATATACTTATAAGTATTACTTTTTTCCGGTGTATAAAACAACCGCTAATATAATTTACTTTTTATTGATTTTTATTAATAATATCATTATATTTTTTAGAGATGACAAACACATTCACTTATCAGGTGATATGTTCCATTACCTCGACCCGCAGAAAGGTTTAAAAAGGTTTTATTTATTTTTATTGAAGTCGACATATGAATTTATTACATTATTCAAAATGAGTTGCAGCAGTGTACTTTACGTATGTACCTATTTCTTTTTTATGACAAAGTAGTTACAATAAAAATATACAGGGTGTTTCAGAAGTACGGTACGTAAAGTAATGGGGGTGTTTATGATATTTGAGGATTAAATCTCAACCCCAAAAACTTTACGTTTACCTAACAACATTATTGTGCTACTGCACTTCTATCCTCATAATGTGTTACTTATGCTGGATATAAATTTTAAGAATTAAAACTAAATACTTTCCGACATCTTTTAAGAAAGTTTTTTTCCCGGGTTTTTTCTTTTCTCTTCTTCTCCATTTAGTTTGGTTGGTTTAAGCCTACTCGTAACAACGTTTTTGAATGCTCAGTATTCAACCATTGTCAATTTTTTCGGGCCATGTTTCTTCTACATTTAAAATGTTTTTCTAAAAAAATTTTACGTCCATAAAAGCTCCATTAAGGTTCTAATTTTCTCTTTTGCTAACAACATCAGCATAAAATAAATTTCTGTCTCCTGATGATGAACGTTTCTACGTTCGAAACATGTAGAGACCTTTCTAACTAGAATTTTATTCTATTAAATTTTGTGGATGAAGACTTTGTGTTTTTCTTTCTTTTTTATACTTTCAACTCCACTTTAAGTATGGACTATTTCTTCAAGTTATTATAATATTATGAATAAATATCGAAGGTGGCTTTGAAAAACAATTTATGGGTATTAAAAGTTTATTAAAGTGACAAGAGACCATTGTCTTAGTAATCTAAAAGTTTCAAATATTGTTAGTAATAATTATTAACTGGAAATGATAATCGTGAATCTGGTTATCCTTTAAAATTCGTTGAACTGTTCTTTCGCTTACATCTACGGCATCAGCGACTGCTTGTTGACTAACTGAAGGATTTTGTATAACCGATAATAGCATAGCCAATTGATTTTCTTCAGTTCGCCCCGGTTTATTTCTCATTTGTTTTGGGTAGTTTACATTTCCCGTTTGTACAAACATCTCTAATGTTTTGCGGGCGCCTTTTGTCTGGATGTCGTCGTTCCGCTGTGCGTAAACTCGACTTGCCAAAAAATTGTTTTTTTCGCATGCTCCTAATATAACAATCATATCTACGAGCTCTTCTTGGTTGTAGTCCAGCACAAAAAACAATATAAAGTACTTATAACAGCCTAAGTAATTACTAAAAATTTAACAATATTTCAAACTTTTAGATTACTAAAAGTCTACTAGGTGAGCTATAGAAGACGGGAGGTGAGGTGCAGGACCCTGTATAAAGGTATATAGAAGATGATTATTGTGTCCGCGAAAACAATTAAAACCATTCAAATCGGTTATCCTTCATTTCTTCATACCAGTGGTTATCATATGACGTACGGACAACTTCTGACAATTCTTAAGTCAAGCCCAATTTACTTACTTTCATTTAATTTTGTGCAACCAAAGTAGGAATTAATTTCATTTTAGCTGGACTTTAGCCTGAATTGATCATAATCGTTATTAACGTTATTGACCGTTTGACGCAAGTAATTCTCTTTTGGACAAAAGTACTTAAAAATTACAAATAAGGAAAGTAATTTAATAATTATAACGGTTCACATTTGAAGCTAACGTGGAAGACTAGCAATGTTTTATTGCCGACATTCTAATTATTAATATTCTTTTTGTCTCTAAAATTAACAATTGTGGGGTTAATTTTTCAAAATTTAATAACTCTTTTGTCTTTTATTAGTTGTCATAGTATCATATCGATGGTTGAAAGGCAAAAGGTCATAAGCGACAGTTTAATAACTTTGCAGTAGAACGATTTAAAGTAGTTTTTTTTTAACTTTAAATTATTTATATTTTTATTTTCAGGCGCATTTTTTAAATTTCAAAATGGCTACAATAAAATCTAAGACATTTTTGTTGTAATGACTACAAATACACAACAACATAGCCTTATATAACAAAATTGGCTTAATCAATTTAGTGACCAAATTACATTTGAGTAAAAAAGGTCTTAACAAACCATACATTAAATGTTAGCATTTTGGTAAAACGTTTTAACCTCGTTAGATTTATATAAATGATTTAGTAAAACGTTTTAACCACCTGATTAGTAAATATAGGCTGATATAGGTTTAAATGTTTTAACATTCTCGTAAAAGAGCTCAAGCGACAATATTTGCTTGTTTTCTTTTGTAGCATAACAGGATAACGACCAATACCTATTAAAAATAAATTGAATAGCAAATTGGTTTAAATAAGATTTAATTGTTTTCCAAATAATCTAAACGACAGTTGTTTCAAATTGTCCTTTATTTTGGCGCTTGGTTGGAAAAAGTGGCTTGCAATTTATTATTTTTCGGTTGAATCAAGCGACAAAAATATCATAGTAGGAAGCTAAACTTCGCTTATTCAACGCGGAAAAACAAAAAAACTTTAGTGACGTTTAAATATAAATTTCACGAAATGTGTCGCTTAAGACATTTTGCCTTTCACGCATCGATATAATAACAACATTGCATAAATTAAGAATATGTAGTGTATATTGACAAATTAATATTTGAATAATGTTTTATTTTTGTCTTTTAGCTTTGAGCATTGCTCATTTAGCCACAAAATTTAAATTTATTTAATTTATCAGTTTTAAAACACGAAAATTTACACAATACACAACGACAACGATTATTGGTCAAGTAAATGTATATTTGACATATATTGCACACAATTTATGTCAAATATGACAGAACCTAACCTAAACGTGTTAAAACTTTACTTGATTTTTACTATATTTACAGTGGCATTTAATATTTATTGGTAATATTTATAGTAAAAGTACAATTGTAAAGATTTGCATCATTTAAGAATTTAAGGACGTTGCAAGTTCTACTCTTATTAGTTTTAGTGTTGGGAATTTTTATTAGCAACAAATAACCCATATCTTCAAGATCATCAACTCTCATATTCACTAATTCGTCGCAACGACATGCCCCAGATATTCCAAATATAATTGTTGTATTTTTCAATGTTCACATTAGGCCTTAAATTTAACACGGACCTTATCATTGAATAATGAGCCCACAAACTAGAACACTTAATTTTCAGTGCCATTTCGCCCATTTCGGTAAAATATACCAATAAAACGTTCTCAGAGTATTGCATTCATTTTTTTCCAGTGCATCATTTGTTGAACTTGACAAAGGCAGCTTCATATACTGCACCAGATTTCGTCGGCAGTAAGTTTTGAATAGCTATTCTAGCTGCCTCTACTACCTCGGAAGGATCATCAGGCACTTCTAAGCTCATTTTCTGTAGATTTATTCGGTCTTAACCATAGACAAGCGAGTTGCGCGCTCTCAAGGATAGATAGGCAACTTAACATACTAAATTGGTTCCCTGATAGCGCCACATGCGACCGGTGGAAAAACTAAATATAGTCGTGGTGGGGGTAGGCGCCAAGCATAAAAATTTAAATTTTATTATTACTTTGAATTCAAATGTTCGCGCTTCCAACTTAACGGAAAAGTTTAAAGCGCGAAACATCTGATTCAAGTTAAAATAATTTGGGAGAACGAAAGGAAATTATAACAATGATATGGCGACAAGATTTATTAATATTAGATATTTACATAAATATGGTTTACATAAAAAAACAGCTTACATTATTATATTATTATTTTCTGTAGATTTTTCTAACAATTCCGTGTTATTTTCAAAGTTTTTATTTAATAAACTAGTTATTGTACCTTGTAGTTCATTAAGTTGTGAAGTAAAGTTTTTTTCTATATCTTTAATAGCTTTCGCTGTACTTTCCAATCGTTGGGCGACATTAATGAAGTCTTCAGGAGGTTCCACGCTCTTGTTAATTGCCTTGGTTTTTCTTCCCGATTTCTTTGGTCGCGACATATTAAATATATACCTATTTACGATTCTCAAACTACCGACTGCGCCATGTTAAGTTTATAAATTATATATGAATAATTATTTAATAATAACTTTATTTTTTATATATTTTACAAATCAATCATAAAGTGACAATGACAATCTTTTACCAGTCCAGGTAAGACTTCAGGATCTGTCACAACAAGCCATATTTTTATCTTTCTCGCACATATTATGCAGGTACAGAGCGAGAGAGAGGTACAGAATGTTGGCCATGCTCATTCTAAATGAATATTCTGTTCCTACCAACGTTAGGAGATGAACAACCTTATAAAACAAAATTCCTACAATAGCGCCACTAGCGACCGGGGGGCTAAATTAAACGAACAGGGGACGACCTTCACCATTTAAGTTATCCTAGCCTGGTCTTAACTGACGCGACACCGAATTTGAAATATTTGTTTTGATAGATGCCAAACAAGTACGCATCCATGATAACGATGCCAAAAAGGGAATATACAGGGAAATAAGTTAAAAATTCAATCTTGTTATCTTCATTAAAAAATTCGATTTCTTTTATTGGTAGGGGAGCCCACGATGCTAAATGGGGATTTACTCGAGCGACCTATAGGATCTTGAAGATTGGATGTTAGAAAGGAAAAAATGCCATATCATGTGTACCCTTTCACCGGTGGGGGGAGTTACTACAGGCTTTCAAAAATGTAAAAAAAACAGTCACATGGATATACTCGAGCGCGTCAGATATTAATAGTGTATATGCCCCACGTGACTCTCATGACGGGGCTACATTAATCTGCCGGTTTTGATGGTGGGGGCGGCGGTACGGAAGGGTTAAAAATGGGGGGAAAAAATGTACCCGAGCGTGTCAGATATTCAGAGGGGATGTTAAGGGATCCCTAAGAAAGCTCCCATTCAATAGACTGACGATTCGGATGTGACGCAAGCTCGTGGCGACTTTTCGAAAATGCAAAAAATAACCCTATTTTGACATACTCGAGCGCGTCAGATTTTCATACAGATGGTTCAGCTTGGTGTCCTGGAGTGCGTTCATAAATGGCTTAAGCCAAGCTAGAAATTACTTTACGCGTTCTAAATAAGCAGCAGCTTGTCACAAATGATCAGCGTTTAGCGTTCGCCGGAGTAGTGTAAGATTTGGAGGCACCTCGGAGAGCGTCCGAAAGTGGCTATACGAATTATGATTGGTTGGAAATTTTTTAAGGTTTAAATTTTAAAATCTGTCACGTCGACAGCGACATAAATCTGTATTAATTAAAATTTTTTTTTAAAAATAGATTTTTAGGTTGTTAGTTATTGACACTTCTTATTTTTGACAACTGGCTTTTGTCGTCCACAACAAGTTCTACTTAATTTGGCTTTTCGGTGGGGTAGGGGTAAAGTTGGTTTTGGTTTGACTTAAGTCGTTTCTAAACGCAGTCCTGGTCTTGCTGATTCATAATCTGACGATTTTTTTGAGGGATTTTGTTAATCTAAACGTTTAAAAAAAAGGATTTCATGACAATTTTTTAATTCACTTACAAAAATATTTCGGTACAAAATTCGGAACGAGTAATAACAATAAGAGTGGCAGACTGCGATATAAATAAAGACAAAATCCATAGCAACAAAACGGTTTCATAACTATCTTCATGCTTTTTAATAATATTATTTTTACATATTTTTGATGGAATAAGGAGAAGAATGCAAGTGTGTTATATTTTTGAAATCGGAAGAAAAGGAACCATCTAATGCGCTTCTAATATACAGAGTGTCTCATTTAAAAAAAATTAAATGTTTGGTTTTAAATGTGACATGTGACACCTACTGTCATTTTTGACAAAACCCCTAAATACTTGGCCAAAAGTTCTACATCCTACTTTTTAAGTGAACGCGCAACTCAAAAAACAAAAAAGTTACAGGCTTTTAAAAGTGAGACAAACTAAAATGAAAAATAATAACACTGTATATCTAATCCCACGAATGCTGTGATCAGCCTGTGATGGCGTGATGGCTGACGGAAAGTAGTGTGGGGACGGTGCGAGAGAGTGAGTGATAAAGAAAGAGACATTGAGGCGCGGAGTGCTTCACTGCAGCTGCACGTGCTAATAAACTTTATTGACGATTTTTGTTACTTCGGCTTGTGGTAATCGGCAGATTATATTTTTCCTTGAATTATTTCCTTCAAAATAAAAAAAAATGACCGCGCTCGAGAATGTCCATGTGACGTTTTTTTTTGCAAGTTTGTGACCCTCCCACTCCCTCACGCCACGCTCAAATCGTCAGATTATTGAAATGCAGACTCTTTAGCATGTAATTAACCCACCATACCTTAATCTGACGCGCTCGAGTAAATCCAGCAATCGATTTTTTTACTATTCTGATCAGCTGCCGTACACGCGCGGCACTATATAGAGGGGGCTTAGACATGGCAGAGGTACTCAACAGGGTGCAAGGTATCTCCCATATGTTAATCTGCCGCGCTTGAGTAAATCCCAAAATTCCCTGTTGGGCTCCCCTACTATTTTGTTTTATCTCGAATAATATGATGCGCGTTTGAAGAAAAAATAGTATATTATGATATTCGGATAATGAGATACTTTGTGTGCTCAGCACATAAAGTATCTCTTATTCTCCTAATATTATAATATACTATTTTCACTATAATACAATTTAACATTTTTATTTCCTAAATTAGAACCAATTAAAAATATGTCCAACTAAAAAAAAATCTTCCAAGGGACAAACCTTTCCCAGAAACAATTAAAAAGGCACCGCGAAAATAGAAATTTTTAAAACATGAGATCAGTCGCACGTCATCCCATCAGGCCCGGTTCTAGATCTCCTGGCGTCCCCGGGCAAGGGGGTCTTATTTAGCCCCCTTGAAATTTTTATTTCATATTTTTTTCCTGAATATATATACAGGGTGTTCATTTGAAAACTTCCCACCTCGATTTCCCTGCTTTAAAATGAAAATGTGGAAAATCGCTCGGACCCTTCGATTTTTATTTCGAGGGGGACATCTTTTGCGTATATTGTCAATCTTGTTACTTCAAGCCCCCAGGAGGGAGGGGGGGGGGGGGGTGTTAAATTCTAAATCTTAAATGGATACCCCTATTTTATATACTTTTTTTGGATTCTGCATAAATTTTTTTAACTTTGACAGCGTCTAGCTTTCTAACTGTACGTCTTAGAGCAAAACGGCTTACATATCCCTATCTTCGATTTTTATTATCTTTCCAATAGTGTGAACTTTCGGTTAAACCGGATTTAAGAAATATAGTACTTTCGGTTTAACCGGATATATAAAATAGGGGTATAAGATTTAGATCTTACCCCCCTCCCTCCTAGAGGCTTGAAGTAACAAGATTGACAATATACGCAAAATATGTTCCCCTCGAAATAAAAATCGACGGGTCCGAGCGATTTTCCATATTTTCATTTTAAAGCAGGAAAATCGAGGTGGGAAGTTTTCAAATGAACACCCTGTATATACTTATACCATAAAAAATATTTAATTTTTTTGACGTGATATTTTAAGAAGGAGAGGCTCTCTGTGCACTCTGCAGTGACTAAATTGCAAATAATTTGCTCCCATCAATGTTTTAATTTTAGAAAAAAACAAGTCGACACGAGTCTATCCAACTGAGCCTGCTGTTTCTTTTTAGTCGCCGCGCCGCGCTCACCGCGTCGCGCTAAGGGCGGACTATAAATATCGAGGTTTAAATATCATCGATGTTCCATTTTCGATGTTTTTTTGGCCCCTATTAAATGGGTTAAAGGCACCCGCTTTGTTTCAGAATTTATAAAAAATACTTGGGCCCTTGGGCTCTTTTAAATAGTATATTATACATCGAAGGTTATACAGACGCTTATTTCTTTTACCTTCGGCAATATTTTGCGCCCCTTGGACTTTGCGCCCCCTGCGTCTGCCCGGGTTGCCCGGGCGCTGGGACCGGGCCTGATCCCATTATATCTGTGCAATTTTGTAATTTGCCCCTCTCGAAGTCGATTATATCGTTAACCTTTATTCCGACAACTTAAATAGACAAGAACAGGGGACTAGACGCGAGATATTATTCAAGGTAGATGCCGGCGGTTCGACCATCCGTCCAAGTCTCTCTCTGCGACTGGTCAATTTGTTATGACGCCAATCGGTGGCTTCGCGAGTTTTTATTGTTTAATTATTTTCTCAGTAAATAATTCGAACTTTTAAAAACTGAAAGGGTAGACAATTTTATTTCTTCTTCTTCTATGCGGTAGGGTAAACCTCAAAATTTAGTGAAAAGTCCATTAATAAGTATTTATTGAATGTAGCTAAATTTTTATCCATAGCCTGTAAATATTGCAGATATATCCATACATTCTAAATATCTATTGTCTGCTACACGGATAATTTGTCAAAATAATTGTGATAATGACAAGTGACTTATTTTTTATTTTTAACATTACGTGTAGTAATTATAGACAATTTACCTTTAGATACGTACAGCTTATCTCCTGCGCAAACAAAAGTTACGTTTTATGGGTGCAAACATACGTCCGAGCGCATGCATGACTGGCCGGTCAGCTGCCTTCCCTCTGGGCACCATCGGGCATGCGCACAAACCTTGTGCTATCGGCCTGTCCTATTTTAGCGACATGCTCAAAATACACTCCATAACCGGCTCGGCCGCCATTTTTGTTGTTGTGTTTTAAGTTTTCTTTGTAGATTCCTTGTGGTTTATTGTGGGTGTTTAATATTTACGGGTTTTTTCAAGTTCTTGAACAACAAATTGTGCTTGAAAATGTTTTACACGTACCCAAGTTTTTGCCAAATTATAAAAATCAATACAAGTTATATACAAGCTCATATTTGACTTGAGGTTAGGAACGCGATAACACCGTAGATTGGTTATCTTGCTGGTTTTGTTTGTTTTTATATTCGATTTTATAGGACTAGTTTAATTCACTAACACAACTAAAAACACGACGACGAATCATTTTTAAACAAATTTTAAAAACAAAACCTTAAAAACAATTTTCTATCATTAAAATCTGATAGGTTTGCTACTACTAAAAATGCCAAAAATTACTACCTTTTTCCCATCTTGATCAAAAATTGAGAAGAAATTCCAATTTTTTGGCAAGAATTTAAATTTTAAAGCCCGGACCTGTCTATTTTCCCATTCGTCAAACGATGTTGCAGTGCGCATGTCTAATAGTGTCTAGCTTAGTTTACATGCGTGAGGCCATAAATTTGCCACTTTCGTGATTATTGTTTGCTTATCTAAAAGTAAATTGTCTATATGGTAGTAATCGTCAATCCTGGGAAATGCCCAACAAGAATTGTCCTAATAATATGTAACCACTTTTGTTTTATGTACCATTTCAACGTTGACAGGAAATCAAAAACTGAAAGTTATCAGGTGTTACCAAATTATTTGGTCTTTTTATGAATTCATCAACAATATAATATTTCTCAATTTTACTTATTGAGGAATAATTTTATTAATAATATTTTGGTTCATAAACACGTTCCATATCAATTTTTTTCTATTTAACGTTCGACATGTAGGGGAGAGTGGTCCACAGTGAGACGTTTTTTGGTTACTCTAGATTTTTTTAAAACTGGTTAAACATTTATTAAAGAAAACAGGTTTATAATGGAAAGTAACCTTTATTTTCCTAAAAAGCATAAAGAAAATAAACAAAAACTTAAAAACTTAAATTCTAGAAATATTTATTATTGACATTGCAAATAGTCTCACTGTGCCCCATGGTGGTCTACAGTGAGACTTAACGTGGTCCACAGGAAGACAACCCTTTATTGGACATCTAGCTGACCAAAATTAACTTCAAATTGGCCACATTGATTTTGTCTTTTTGTTTTACCAAATAATGCTGGAAATGGCAAAATCATTACGATGTCTTCAAACAAAACAGTAGCAACTTCTGGAACATTTGGGTAGACGAATTTGTTTGATCTATTTTTTCTTTGCAAATAACTTATATCATATTCAGATTCATGGGAGATATTGTTTAAAATTTTTCCAATGAAATATTTGGTTGATTATTTTTTCCCCGAAAATTTTACTAGGACGTAGTCGTTAGTGAAAACAATTCTATCTAGTTCCTCATTCATTCAATTGGGGCCTGCCTTTTCATTAAAAGTCTTGTGTGTGTTCCGAAAGCTTACTTATAGAGGCTCTAAAACTCATTTTAGATAAATCCGGTTGGCAGTCTTATTGGCCATCCTGTAAATATCTTCAATGTAATTCCAGACTCTTTCCAATCACAATTTACCTTGCTAAGGTCTGATGTGACACTCCTTCGTGTAAGAATTTAAACTAGCTTCTTAAAAAGAATAACAAAATTAAAAATCTCCATTAACATAATATTCAAAAGAATACCTTAAAAATGTTTTACAACTCAGTTACTAGGTATTTATAAGCATCAAAATACAAAAATTTTAAAAAATCGAACGTTTCTTACTTTCTATTTACTAACATTGTTAACTGATTAATTAATTCATTGCTTACCTTAAATTTAATAAAGAAAACCGATACCTGTACACATTCAAATGATCGGATTAATAAATGGCTACCCATGATACTAACAAATTTCGCGGAATAATTTAAAAGTGCTGTGGAAAACAAAAAAGAACTGCCAGAACTGCCTATTTGGAATTCTTAGTTTCCTGTCATTTCACTCCAAAAAGATTGAAAAATGAAGTTTTCTTTGGAAGAAAAGAGGAATATGCTAAAAATTTATCACAGTTGCCAAAGAAATAGTGCAAGGGCTGCAGAAGTATATTTTGAAACCCAGAATTTCCCCAACCACATCGTTGTTTATATCAAAAACTTGATTATAACGTAAGCCATTATGGGTCATTTCTAAAACCCCGAGATAAATACGGAAATCGAATAACCGACGAAGTAAAATTAATGATGGTTTCAGGAAAATGAAACGTTGTATGGCAAAACTAATTACATATTCTAAGAAAGGATTAAAAGTGGCCCTGAAAAGGTGTGATTGGTTTTCTTTTATCTCCTACATTAAGGGCGCAATACAAAAAATCTTATTGACAGTTTTTAGGTTTCTTTCGAATATCTCCGGAAGTACTCGGAATTTAAATAATTTCTTTTTGGATTATGATTAGGCATCAAATTGTGAAACGTTGCCCCCATTTAACCTTCTTCGTATCTCTTACGGTTTACGAGATCCCTGTAGTGATAAACGAATTTGTTACACCCTGTATACATTGCGTTATTGGTTTTTTAAGTAAAGTATTTTTGGATTATGTTTGAAATAATTGCAGGGAGGGCGGCGCCCCAGAGCCCTTCATTAACCAGCCGCCACTGGTATTAGGAAACTTTTAACAAGCTTTTTAAGGTTTAATTTTTTAAATTAAATATTGTTATTTTAATATTATTTAAAAAATTAAAACCGCGAATGGAACACGCTATATAAATAAGTAGCCATAACAGTTATTGTTGATTTATTACCCTATAAACTTTAAAACGATTTCGTGATGTTTTATATTCTCCGTAAAATATTGAAAAAAATAATGAGTAGCTTAAATGCATCCAATTTGTAAAGTTACAATTTACAATACAATATTATTTAATACATTATACCAATGGCTAGGTTTGTCACCTTTCGAAATACGAGACACAAACATAGACTAATTTCAACCGTAAGTGTGCAGGCGAAAAATTTTCGAGGCCACGCTCAACGTTAATTTTTGAATTACTTTTTTAAATAAAAAGTCGGCTTAAGAGTAGGTATCACTTTATTTTTCATAAGACAAAATTTAAGTTATTACGTTGAAATTTTTATATATAACGCAAAAATCCAAGTGATTTCGTCTATTTGTAATCACGTGTGCACAAGCAACAACCAATAGCATTACTATAATGACACCTCATGGACAGCTATCACATATGTCATCTTACCTTTATACCATGTAACAAACTTTATTGACATTTCTGTAATTGTTACAATTAATTACTACAATTCAGCCATTAAAAAAACTAAAAACAAAATAATTAAATGCATATACCTATATAAATTCCCTTTTTTTAGAACCAACGATTATTTTGTATAAACCAAATAGAAAAGATATCCGCCCAACATTTTTCGCACCAGACAAAACCATCATATTCAAACACCTGTATATGGTCAAGAGTAATTTTGGCTTAAAATCAATATTATATAAAGAAATAACAATTAACAGCCGTTTGCCGAAAAAATAGAAGAAATATCAAAATTATGGATTTTTAAAAAGTAATAAAAAGTATTTTTTCTAATTTTGTCTCGAAACAGATATATTTCGAACGCGCTAGCGAGTTCGTAATAGATCTATTTCGAACTCCGAATTTTATTATTTAAAGGTTGGCCCTACATGACATGTTTTTTTTTCACCGTTTAGCATAGCATTCTAGATAACTAATATTTTTTAGACCAAATATGCAAAATACTACACGAACCCACGTATATATTTAACCAAGCGAATATAATCTTATATTCACTCAGAATAGGAAAGCAATCAATCACAGTTTCAGTTTTTTAGTTAATTAAAAAACACATATTAAATAATAACTTTATTGACGGAGAACTATTTTGCTTTTGTAGATGCTTCAATCTATCATTTTCTGCCAAAACCTATCCAAAATTCAATCTACTAACCTTCCAATGTCGATTTTAACTACAACTTTATTTGAATTTTTCATCTTCCCTATACTAAATTGCAATGCCGTGACGTAAAATCACGTCTTTTGAAATTCGAAAAAAAGTAGCAAAATCGCCCGAATTTCCGAACGCTCTGTATATGTACCGAATGTACAAGGATCACACAACGTATTCCGTCCAATTTCAAATCTCATATGGCTAAAATAACTTTAGAATCTCGTGGTGAAAATGGGTGAATAAATCAAAAAATGACAGTTCGCAAAATAATTTTTATTGTCCATAGGCTACTATGATAAAAAATAGTATTACCAACATAACATTTAGACATAAAAATTTACAAAATTTGAAGGATTTATTTTCTTTTTAAATATGTATTTTTTATTGAAAAAACTACAAATTAGAAAAAATAGTATAAAGCACTTGTCCCGTTATAAAACTCGCCGCAAGCGGCTCGTTTTTTAACATGGACGCGTGCTATAAAATGATGCTTTATAAAACGTGTACCTACTTTAATATACTATTAAAAAAATATAAAGGATTTTAATAATTTTGATAGAATTTTATGTAATAGATACACAACGTAATTTTTATTATCTTTGATTTTATATACTTATTGTATATTCAGCGAGAGCCAACAATAAATTTATGTTAACCAAATGTATACTTTGAAATACATAAGAAATATATAGAGCAGGTTGTATTTTTTTAAACGCGCCGAAGGTGCTGTGTATGACTGTATTATCTTGGTATTTGGGAGATTGCAGTGTGTTGAATGTAGGTCACAGCTTGAAAGTCATTTTTGTCGCTATATCAGAATAAAGAAGGACGGAGGCAAAATTACAAAAAATTAATAACATTTAAAATAAAAGTAAAATTAATTTTTTCTTTAAAAACTATAAGCTTTTACGTTAGGAACAAAACATGTAATCCTAGAATATTATAATCTTGGGCTAATGTTTGTGTAATAGATATTTGTTAAAAAATGTTTACTTACTTTTAAAAATAAAATAAGCACCTGACAGACACACAAAGTCTAACAATATATTACAAAATTATTTTTTTATTATTTATTTAAAGTGGACAATTTAAATTATTTTTTATTTAGTAATACTTTTTTCTTGGTTTAATATGATTCTTTGGATAAAACTTTTTTTGGTTATTGCATTATCCTTTACATTTGAGAAATATAAGTCTATTTGATACGCAGGCTAAATCTCTAAAAAATTATAAATTAGGAACGAAGTATAGCAAAGGAGCCTATTTTTCTTTTGAGTTTTATAATTTAACGCATATTATATGACAGAAATTCTAAAATTATTGTTTCAATTTACTTTGACCGTTTAACCATGTAGGAAAACATATAGATAAATTGCTCGGATTCCTTAACCAAACTTGAAAAATAAATTTTCTTTTTCAGGTAAAATAGAAAATCTTCAAGAGAAAGTAAAAATTGGAAATTGCAATAAACCACCCTGCAGATTAAGGAAAAATACCAAAATCCCACTAACATTAACATTTCAACCAGGTAAGTTAACAGCAAACCTTCTCTGTAAACTTTGAAATTTACGTAGGTATATTTTTTATTTCTGATAATTGAATTAACCCATAATTAGTGGAAATACATAACCAATATTATGGGGTAGGGGGTCGGAAGAAAATGCAATATAACATAATAATAATAATAATTTATTTGTACAAAAGCAAACATTTTTGTTACATGTACCTGAAAATAAAAAGAGTATCACTTGCCTTTGAAAATAAATTAGAAGTATCGTTAAGTCCCTAGGACTTTTACAAAGTTCAGACTTATTAAAGTACAACTTTATGCAAAATTTTAAAGAGAATAAATAAAGAAAAATAAAAATACTTATCATTTATCGTCAAAGGGTATCCTTACGCCTTAGCTAATACACAACAATTTCAGTAAAGATTTACAAAAGCAATAAAGATTTAAAATAAAAAATAAAATAAAATACATACTAACAACAGACACTGTCAAAAAATACAACACAATAAAATAATTATGATTATGGAATCAATCTCCCTTTAAGTGATTCTTTAATTTATTCTTAAATAATTTTAAGGTTTCTAGCATTCTTAATGTCTTGTGGCATGGCAGGGAATTAAAACTAATTAAGCCTTTATGATAAACTGAATTTTCCCTGCAGTCACTTTTATTCTTTGTTGTAATGTAAAAGTTCGTTTTGTTTCTTGTCGGGTATGAATGAACTGATTCCTTATAGTCAGTAACCGTTCTGTTAAGTATCCTGGTGTCAGCCCATTTTTTGTTTTAAATATAAGAACCAGGGTCCAAAATTTAAGAAAATATTCAATAAAAAGCCAATTTACCCTATTTAACATATCTCTCACAGGTATGTCTCTTCTTTCCCCCAAAATCATCCCCATCGCGCTATTTTGCAGTTTTTGTACCCTATTAATCCTCTTTTTGTTAGGCAAATACAATTCAGATGAACTAAAAACAAGATACACAAGTATTAAAAACAGTAACTTTTGTCCCCTGAGATAAATTTTACCATTTCCAAAAATTGTTTAGATTAGATTTTTAATAACCCTATTGTGGCTTATTTAATATTAATATATTTTTAACGGAATTCACGAATTTGTCTCCAAGATTTCACATTAATTTGCACAAGACTTTATGCATGGGCATTAATTATTATAAATAATAATATTCTTAAAAAATAAATAAAGGAGCAGCCAAATCCTCTGTAAAGGCTTTATATCGTTAATAATCTCATCATGATCAATTACAATAAACCCCATAAAATTAATTTTTTTTATTGTTAACAATAATTGTTAATTATTCTTTAATTCTTATTTTTAGAATATAAATACAACAACCTAACTCAAGTCGTAACAGCTGACATTCTTGGGATTGCATTTCCCTTTGTTGGGGTAGATGGTACAAATGCTTGTAATAACATCTACGAAGAAGACGGAACAACCAGAAACAACTGCAACTTTGAAAAAGGCAAAACCTACATTTTTAAGGACACTATTGATGTATTGCAGGTTTACCCAAGGGTACGTTAGTCCATTTATGTAAAATTAGTATGAATTTATTATCTAACGAAGCTTTTACCACTCCGTGGTTTTTACAAAAATGTCAAGAGCATGTTTAAATGTTGGAGACAATGATATGTTTCTTGAATTATATAAAAATTTTGGACTTTACAACGTTTTAACCGTTATGAATCTCCAGTCGACTTCAGATGAGTACTAAATAAGAGCTGTAATTACCTACTTTGCTTATTTAGTATTCACCTGACGATCGATACCAGTTGAAACGTTGTGATTTGAAACAAAAAATAAAGAGAATGCAAGTCCAAAACACAATTTTAAACTCTTCTATCATGAGAAGAGCATGGTATCTATGCGTGTTCAACAAATAAAAGAGCAAGCCAGAGAGAAGAAAATAACTTTGCTTGCATATACCTATATTATGTCATATGACATGTTATTTTCATGGTTCTTAAGGTCGGTGAAATTGTGTAGGTACCTACCTACTATTTGTAAAAATACGTTAAGGGTGGAATAGGATTTCAAATTTTAACTATTATACGAAAACCACCCCAAAATTTATGATTTTCTCAGGAATTACGAATTTGATTTACGATTTTTGGCGGAAACGCTTCGTTCTCGAGATGTTACTTAAACACCCTGTTTATAGAGGTTAGGTTTCTGATACAAAATACGCATTTATTTGGTTTTCTGATACACCAAAGGGTTAAGAAAAAATGACTAAAACGGATCATGTCTCAAGGCAGTTTGATACATTTCCCCTATTTTTCGTTATTTGGAAATTTTTAACCAAAATATAGGTAACCTTCGGTTTCTTTGCATTAGGCCATGACAAACTAAAAACAAATAAACAATCAGCGTCCTTAACGCAAAAATACGAAGAGGTTAATTTAATGACTTTGTTTTCAAAATAAATGTTTTTATTGAAAATCAATAAAAATGCGCCCTTGTCTTTGATTTTTTAACTCGGAAGAATTAACATTGTGCAATTATCAACCCATAAAATAGTGATTATTAGCACTAAAGTAGAAAAACTAGAAAATTCTGTGGCGGTGACATAACCCCTAAGAAAAACAGCTTATTAAAAAAGAGTTTCTAAAATAGTAATTTAACAAACTAGTGTATTAATAAGGGTGATTAATAATCGAGACAATTTGTTGAGATTATTATTAATCGCTATTTAATATACGCGTTAGTTACAATATTTTTCCGTCGACTGTCTTGTTAATAGGTTATATATTTTTTTTTTATTTAGAACCAAACTACATATTACAAAAAATTTTTGAATTTCAAACTTATTGACATCGACAGAAACTATGGCAACGCCATTATGTACGCGGCAGTGCGTGCTTTATAGTATGTTTGGTTGCCTAAAATCGTTTATTACTAAAAAAAATCATGCATTTATAGGGGCCATTAATGTATGATTTTTTATACATTATTATTAAGGTTGTAAATACACGGTCGACGGAAATAGTTATTTTCCTATAAGTGCGGAAAGTGATACTTTCCCGCACGCGACTGCAGTTGACCCTAACGACGCGGAGCGGAGTGCGGACAAGCGGTCAAAGGCGGGAAAGACACTTTACGCATGAGTTAGGAACATTATTTTTTCTACGACCGTATAGATATACAAAAAAGTATACATACTTATTTTCCAAAAATTATTTTCTTTCAACATATTATAATATATAAAATTTTAACTAAAAATTATTATAAATAAATGTTAATATTAAAAACACAATTTGTTGCATTCTGTAAATTATTTCAAATTGCCGGTCCAGTGTAGTTATTTGGTGTTAACTGGTAAGTGCATAAAGACGACGCGACGTCGATTACAATGGCATCGGTTGCAGGTCGCATAAAGATGACGACGACGGTGACTGCAACGGTTGTAAGTCATTTGTAGATGAAATAATTTTATTTGATATGTTTCTCTTCTGATCTGGTTCTCGTAGTCTTCCAAATAGCCCTCAGAGACAGTAGTAGACTTCCAGCCACCGAGGCGTTTTATGTTGGTTATCCCTTCACCTGAGTCTGCTAAGAACGTTGCCGAAGAACGCCTGAAACTGTGTCCTGTATAACGTTTCGGGTTAGGTAGGCGCAAATATGCAGCAATCTCTACTGGCATCTTACCAAAAGTGTTTTTAATATGGTCAAAATTTGCATAATTTTATTTTCCCGCACTAGTGCGGGAAAATGACACTTTCAAAACTAAAATACGTGCGGAAAAATGGGTTAAAACGCACGGTCGTAGAAAAAAAATAATAACCACACTATTGACTTTCCTAAAAACATCGAGCCCAGGGAAAGCATGCCTCCGTGTGTATTTTGTCAACCGGCAATCAAGTAGAAAGCGAGACGTTATGGAATAATAGAATTTTAGAGACTTGGAACTAGTAAAAAAATGTGTTATTTGTCATAAGTAGGAACAATTTAAAATTTTAAACTGCAAGGATCCTGTGGCTGCAAAAGCTTAAAAAAACATTTTATTTCTTATAATTCATTTACATTATACTTTAGGTACCTATATCAACATAACCTAATTAGTTACCATGCAGTCACCTTAATTAAAACCGGTTGCTTAAGTGATTTTTAATTATCTTGTAAACAAACTTTTTAAAATAATTTATATTTAGTTATTAGGCATCTAATGAACATTTAAAGAGACTTTGGTCTGATAATTAATTAGGTACCTTGCGGGTTGTAGTTTTTTTTCATATTTCATATATTAAATTACATTATTTATAAAGCATTTTTATAGTTTTTCTGTATACAGGATGGATAAAATAGTAATTATGTTCAATAGTAATATCCGTAGTAATATTGCCGAACGAGGGATAATTTTCTTTATCCAACACATGACAGTTATGACTATCAATATCAATGTCATTTTAGACAAGTAAACTATCAAATAACACACTTCATATTTAAAGTAGTATTCTATTTATTTATAATAAAATTACAAGCAGAATTCACATTGATATTGAAATTAAAGGAAAACGCTAACGGTTTATTCGAATTTAAAGTCATTGTCAAATTCGTTGGTTCATTGGAACCAGACGCTCCCATATCGGTACAGCTGCTGATAGTGCTAGAAGACGCCGACATATTAGAACCTTGTATTTTATCTGCAATTTGTATTTTGTTATGCACCGATTCTTCTAGGTATCCTTCTGCTACCGTCGAGAACTTCCGTCCTCCGTGACGCTTCAATGTAGTCATGTTAGCTCCTGCATTGGCCAAAAGAGTCGCCGAAGACCTTCTCAGACAGTGACCGGTGTAAAACTCTGGTTCCTCCAATTTCAAAAACATTGCAATTCTTGAAGGTATCTTCGACAACGTATTTATTCCCACACACTGGCTGGTACACCTCCCATTTTTGTAAAAAACAAAAAAGCGGCTAGAACTAGTATTCTTTGGTCTCAAAGACATGTATTTTTTACACAAATTGATCGGATTGACTGGAAATCCTTCTTCAAGTATGGTGAAACTTCTCGATTTCTTGGTTTTAGTGTCTGGCAAAACTACGTAAAAATATTTCCCCTTGTCTTGAATATTTTCAATTTGATCAATTTATCGCATCTACAAGCACCGCTAATCCCCATTATCAAAACCACTTTCATCAACAACTACTCTTCGTTCAAAAACTTATCTATTTCAGGTCGTTCAATGTCTTGGACTTCTTTGGTTTGTATCCCTGTGATTTGCGTTTCAAAAAGCTCGTTAGTTTGCCATATTTTGAAATGTTGATTTGTTTATAAAGGTCGAGCGAAGCATCGAGTATTTGGTCCATATATATAGCGACGATGGGGCTATTTTTTTTTGCAAATGTATCGATACCTTTTATCTTCCGAGAATTCATCCAATACTTAAACATTTTAAACTCCTTGTCGTAAACATCTCGGGACTTTCCTGGCAAAATCTGCATCGCTGCTTCTTCCGCTTCAGTAAGGATATCCTCAGGAACGTAATTTTCATAGGTTTCCTCCATTTTCTATAGGCTTTTTTCTTCAAAAAAGCTTCCCTTTTCTGCAGGGAAAACTGACAAGTGTCAAAATTTATTTAAACATTTGCTAACATTAGTTGCTTATTATTTGACCAGTTGTCTTGGCTGAGCTAACTAAAAGAAATTTCTTGACTAAATTGCAAATAAAACAACCATTGACAGTGTTGACACATAAATCAGCCAAAAGGAACGATCTCAGTCACAAATCCGGTAACCTTAGCGTAGGTAAGGGGGGAGGAAATTTGACTGAGATAATCTGACTTACTTGGTCAAATAAAACGGCAAGGTATTCAGTTTAGGTCAGCTCAGCCAAGACAAGTGGTCAAATAATAAGCAACTAATGTATCAACCAAATAATCAACCAACTTTGACCAAATTGTAAAAAAGTCACTGTCAAGTCATTCTGACATTTATAGGCTACTGAGACGCAAGTAGCTTTGATTATTTTGATTATTAATTATTATCTCATAAAAAAACGATTTCTTCCACTTGTTGGATAAAACATTGTATGCCACTCGTGTGTTATGTTTCCTAAGTCACTTGAGAATTTATACCACTCGGCCTAACGGCCTCGTGGTATAAATCTTTCTCGCGTGACTTATTTTTAACATAACACACTAGTACCATAAATAACTATAAGTAACAAGCTGAAATGAAAGCTTATTATTGGCTAAACATTATAGGTGTGAAATTTTCTTTATAACATGTTTTTTTGTTAGGAGAAAGGTGTACAAATTGTTTAAGTATTAAGTTTGAAAAATCAGGCAATAAAAATATATCTCGCCCCGGATTATTTATAAGTTAATTTGTTTTATACTGGTACTAGACTTTATGTCTTCTTTTATTTCAGCTTAAAACTGTAGTGCATTGGTCCCTTACAGATCATTCCATTGGAAAAGACGCAATCTGCTTTGAAGTTCCAGCTAGAATAACCAATTGAATTTTGTACGATTATTTTTTTATATTAAACTTTTTAATTATAATTATGTGTTTTAATACATAGTTTTTGTAAGCACGCTAATTAAATCTTTAAAAGTAAAATAATGATAGACGTAACACAAACTGACTGTTTTTCTATTAGAATCCAGTCTGTTTTCGAGAAATTCGGATTTAAAGAATTAATTTGTGTATCTGCAAAAAGCCTCCAATGAACAAACCCAAACAATACGATGTAGGAAAACTAGTGTCCGACCGAAACAAGATTTTCAGCCGAAACCGAATCTTCGGCCTTGGTCTCAGTTTCGGCCGAAACCTATTTATAAATATTAAAAATTCTATTGTATACTGAAATCTAATGTATTTTTTACACATATACGGACAGTGAACTCGTCTTAAATGAAATAAACAACAATAATTGAAATATGTAACAAATATATCTATTTATATAGACAACACTGCCTACACGAACTCACCCTAAGTTAGCCGAACGGTGAGCGACAATTCACGAACACTGAGTTTCGAACGACTGTCACCGAAACTAGCCGAAACCGAATTTCTGGTCGGTCTCTAAGGAAAACCAATCGTATTTGTTATTTGAAAATTGCAAATAATGTTAAATAAATTGTTACCAGGGATTAAAGCAGGAATATACCAAAACAAGAGACGATTTGAAGGCAATTCTGCAGTTTTTACTAGAAACTGATGGTCGCCTAAAATTTTACAAAATTATATTTTTACTTATAATCTAATTTATGATAATGATAATATATGATCCGATTTTATAATAGAGGTGTATTTTATTAGCTAATTTATTAATCCGCATAACATCTTTCCATCAGCATTTTGCAAAACTCATTTCGACTTTCAAAGTAATCCTTATTAGTCAGTTCCTGAACTGGGTGGGGCTTGTAGGGCTACATATCGTTTTAGTAGGAAAGCCCGACCTAAATAATCCACCATGGAAAGGTCGGGGGAGTACACTGTTCAGAAAATGGAAATTAATCGTCGGCCCGATAAGGTCATTATTATTTTTATTTAATTTTGGGTATTTTCAAAAAAAAAACTGTCCACAAAAAAGTGATTTTCTGACTTGAACCGTAGGATTCTCGCAAAAGTCAGTTACGTGTATGAACCAAAATGAAAATGCTCTAGTATAGTTTATATATGTGACTAACGTGTGTATAATCCCCTCTATTCAATACAGCTGGCTGCTAGAGACAGCATGCTAAAGTTGTTTAAAAATTATGCTTCGAATATTTTTATACCGGAACTTTTTTTTGGATGATTTTCAACAAAAATAATAGTCAGCTGCGGCTGCAGGGGATTATACGTCAGTCACATATACAGTGTGACCAGTAAATCCGCATCATATGGGATTTTTTTTTAATTAATAACTTTATTCGAAATTTCACTTTGGCATCAAGTTCTGCTTCGATCGCGATGAAAATTAAGCAAAAAAAAATAGTAGTCACTTGACTCGCATTATCAATCAATCAATCGCGTTTGACATGCCATGTTCTGATTTAAGAAAACTCCTGCCTTTGGATAAAAATAAAAACAACGTCATATTTTTATCTTTTTCTAAAATTGTGGTTATGGTTTCCTTTAAACTTTAGGACCACAAAAGTCAAATAAAAGGTTAAAAACACCTCTTTACTTCCACGAAGGAGACTACTTTGCCTTGTCTATTATGAAGCCCAATTCTCTTAATGACAGGTGTTTTTTACCAGTTTATTACCTTGGCTTTATTCCCCACTAGGTGATCAAGTGGTTTATATTACTCATTTCTGACTATGTAAAGCTGTCTCTCGGGCTTTATAGTGAATACCCTAGGTAAAAGTTACCTTGCATGTCGCGTGTGAAAGCGATGGTAGACTCTTAACGTGTTCTGCCAAAAATGTAACACTTAAACAAAAATAATACATTAAGTAAATATTTACTTTCTTAAATTTATTTATTGTGCAAAATATTATCTTAACATGACAAACCTTACGAAATTATTTAAATAATAAAAACTAATAACAATAACACATTTGCAAATAAAAATGTCATTGCATAAGTTTTAAAAATGGGTCATGCTTACAATTTGAAAAAATTAATGTCTCACATATAATTTTTTATTTGTACCGACTGGCAGACGATAATCTTTCATCGTCGAATTTCCACGCTATTTCCCTTACTATTGTCTGTATTGTTAATGACACTCTTCAACTCAGACGAGTGGCTAGCTCATCACTCGGTCTGACTTATTGGCCCTACCATAATACGTGGCAGACTAGCGCAGGTAGCGTTCACGCTTCGCAAGCGGAAGTTACCTGCTCTGGTTCGATTCCGAGCAGGTTTGGCGAACTTATTTAGTTCGCTTGACCGATACCGTAAATATACTACGTACTGTTGCATATTATGCGACACACATTGGCAGCCCCCATGACAAAAATTCTCAGATCTTGCATCTTACGCAAGTATCATAGGCGTATTGAAAATACCTACCACATAGTGGCGAGAAGGAAACCATTATGTCACAGCACAGATTACTCCTATCTGTGAGTATGTAACGTGCCGCTATCACGCGTTATTATGACGGCATGGATGCTCCGATTTAGTTTGAAATAATAATTAAATTATTATACTTAGAAATGTGTAAATTTGACTGTTTTGTTAAAGTAAAAAATATAGGATAATCTGTATATTAGTACATATTGAAGAGAGCTCAAAACCACCTTTTCAAAAATAACGACAAAATTATTTCTTTAGCCTATACACAGCCATTTACCTGCTGGTCCTTGTACTCTTTGTTCATGAAATGTCTAAATCTTAAGTCGGCTATGAAATGTTTTGGATTGGTATATCCATTCTCCCCCGACTTTCTGTGTAATACGCCAAGACCGCCGCGCTATTTCGCTTTGTTTCAGCGACATTTACTGTTTATTTTTTCCAATTTTATCGAAATTGAAACAATCAAAAATGCTGTTACCATGATATCGACTAATATGGCCACCTGAAAATTTTAAAAATTACCAAAACGTTATCTGATATCAATGAAATTTAGACGAATAAAATCTATTTGCACTGTCGTAGATTAAATTTTGAATGATACACGTTCGATATGAACTTTGTTAATGAAACTTGTGCAATTAAACCACTCGGCTGACGCCTCGTGGTTTAACGTTGCACACGTTTCATTATAGTGTTCATCGAACTAGTATCATTAATAACTATCTACTAACTGTTCTCTCTTCCGGCCATATTATCTTAATATCAACAAATATAATAATAAATGCCGAAACCCAAAACAAAACAATATTAATACTCAGCAGATGATGTCATCGATCCTGTGCTGCTCGGATGTTTGTTTAGACTTCACCGCCGTGTTATTTATGTGCATGTCGCATGTCGCGTTCATTTTTCATGAAATAGACCCGTATTTTCAATACTAAAACACTGCAGTCGACAGGCGACCTCGATACGATTCAGCGGTGGAGCTATCAGACTCCTCCGGTATCATTCGAGGGTTCCTTCCGCCTGTTAAGTAGAGGTGAGTAATTCAATCAACTTCTAGAGACCGAATTGTCAATCGTTCATTTGATTAATCGTTATTATAATACCCAAATATATCTATCGCCGATAGCCACTGTTGAGAATGTTTATTGAAAATTTCGATTCGGTCGGTGAGTCCCACCAGTTGAACGAACGACTCGCCTGGCCATCGAACAATGTACGAAGAAATGATAAAACTTACGAAAAGATCCGATCGGTCATGTAATTTTCCTTTTAAAACGATCGCAACCAGCAACCACTAAACCAAACCAATCAAAAGTTTCGTTCGACCATCTCGGTCGTTTGATCGTTGGTCCGTGTTCCGTACAGCGAAGCGTATTGATTCGATTGTGTATGGATTGAATGATCATTTTGAGTGAATAAGATTCGATCGTTTAATACTGTTGGGTGATTCGGTCATAGCATCAACATCAACTAAGTAAACCTAGACATTCCACTTAACAGGCGAAAGCGAGGCGCAAAGTTGCGATGTAAATGCCGAGAAGCGAAGTGGCTTTAGAACGATATTTGATATTTGCGTTCGCTAAATGTGTATTACAGGCAACATTTGGCGTAACTAGTTACAGATTTGTACGGAGTACACAATTATAAGCGGGAAAATGTTTATATTGGACGGTTCCTCCTGGTTTTATTTCTCTATGGTCAGAATGATCGAATCATTTATTATTTATTGACAAAATCGACCGTTACCATACAATCATATCAGAGATGCTGAGAAAATTTATTTTTAGTGAATATATCCTCTGGAAAAGAATGCATCCTGAGTTAATTTTATAACAATTGTGGCTGATGCTGGTCAAATTTCCAAATTCCCTTTAAAACAAATAGGTACTTACTGATCGAGACAAAAATTTATTAACTATAAAAATAAAATTATTATAATATATTATAAAATGTAAACAGTTCAGCAACTAGTAATAGCAGTTACATATAAGTGCGTTTTGTAAGGATACTTCCTCTTTGACTTCTACGCAGCATAGAAGCATAAAGATTTAAACAACGTTAAAGCCTAAAGAAAAAATCTAAGCCAAAAATAAAAACTACAAAATACATTTCCAAAAATGTTAATGCAATTGGCAAAAACTGTCTAATAGTATGAAGTATGCTACAAAGTCATGTGCGTACATGTGGATCTCGAAAACAGTAACCGAAACGAAAATAGTTAAACTAAGGCATTGCGAATTTTGGGGCTTAATAATTTCGTAAAAGAAAATTGAAAATATTCCGAATACCGTTGGAGATTTTAATTAGACAGAAATTTCCAATTTTGGTTCTTAATTTTTTGCACCTTAGTTTTTGGCTTGGAAAAACAAACATCTTTACAGCCTTCGTTTATGTTCTACAAAATGGCGTTATTAGTTTTGAAATTCGACGTTTCAATCTTCAGATACCACCGTCAAGTCAATTTTTTTAAATACTAACCTGGAATTTTAAATATGGTTTTAGGAACTTCTAAGCTTTAGAAATTTAAAGCCTTAGGTTTTTGAATTTTAACGTTTTCTCATCAATCCTAAAAATATTGATGATGTGTTATTTGATGACACAACCTAAAAACTTAAACAACCTTTAAATTGTTTTAAATTTCTAAAGGTTAGAAGTCCCTAAAACTGTATTCAAAATTGTAAATGTAAACCAAAATTGAAAATTTCGGTTTTTCTCGGAACATGTTTCTTTGACCTAATTGTTAAGACCCAAAATACGTGACGTTGCCTCTCTTTATTCTTTGTATCTCTTACCGTTTTCGCCCCAGTATAGTAGTTTATAGTGGTCGCTTTTCCTTATTTTATAGTCAAATTTAATATCGCATATTCCCTATAAAACCAAATCATTGTTTTTCTCTGTGGCACAACCTATTAGGAAAATAGTGATGCATCTGTTAAATCCTAGGTTTTACACTTTGAGCTTTAACGTTCTTGGTGTATATACTGGGTTATTCTTAAAAGTGCGTGCTCTAAAACTTGTTGGGTTTTTGCAATAAAAAATACAATCTGGATATCATTTATAATACGTAAATCAACGTTATCAACTACTGTAGGTTGCTTCCGGTTTTTCCATAAGTGACTCAATCTTTTGAACTGTAAATGGGATCCACTGTACATTTAAAATTTTGGTTTTAGATCTATAATAAATTCATAACAAAGATAAGATACCGTAAACAAATGTCCGAAGCATGATCAACGCGTGCCTCGTGTTTGATTGGGAAATTACCTAGCTATTGGGCAGGCGGTTTTAGGAAGACAATGGATGACCAAGCGCGCAAACCGCACTCGATGTATATCTTAGGCTAGCCGCGCACTAGCGATTTTATTATTGTTCCTGTCAATTATCAAAAAAAGAAAAATAAGCGTTAGGTACTGCAGGGTTCATCCAATCGTCAATCAACGACACTTCAACGGTCAGCGTTTCGACAGTTGACACCTACATGTGACATTAACAGCTGATACTGGTGCATCCTGAGTTGACGCTAAAGCTTACGCGTCAGGTTTCAGAGACTAAATTTTTTTGGTGTTTATTATTTAAGTTAAACGGTGAGTAGAATAAACCAGATAGGTTAATTAATTCTCATATTTTCAATAACAAACATTTCATGTATCATCATTTGCTATTATACATTTAATATTATTAGTTTATCATACGAAGAAAACACTATATTGTGTTAAAATTCCACTATATTCAAAAAAACACAAACAAACAAAAACATTTGTCGACTCAACATGTTTCGCTACACTGTAGCTTTATCAAGAGTGAATAATCAAACTTAGGTGTAAGTATATATATACCTAAGATTGGGTTTTCCAACAATTCAAAACAAATTTAATAGGGGTGAGTTATTAGGATCTAATTGACAATTTAGGAGGTTATTTGTATTTTTAAGTTTATTTATTTCTAGGGATTCCAGCAAATTAAGTTTATTACCCTTATTTTCTGTATGAAGAATTTGGAAATTGTAATTTAAATTATGAGAATATTCTAGTAAATGATTTGCATAAAGGGAGTCTGTTTTTTCCAACGTAAAGCTAGAACTGTGTTCTTGAATTCTTTTTGAAAAGCTTCTACCAGATTGACCTATGTATGTTTTGGGGCAATCTTGACAAGTTTAGCATTTATTGTCATTTTTTGTTTTAGTTTTATTGTTTTTAATAAATTTCCCTGTTGAGTTATTGGTTTTGAATGAGACTGTAATATTATTACTTACTACTTATAAGTCAATTACGTATATTGGTACAGCAAGCCAAAATATATCTAATTTAAAAAAAAAAACTATAATATTACAGTCTCATTCAAAACCAATAACTCAACAGGGAAATTTATTAAAAACAATAAAACTAAAACAAAAAATTACAATAAATGCGGTGTTTATAAACTAACTTGTCAAGATTGCCCCAAAACATACATAGGTCAATCTGGTAGAAGCTTTTCAAAAAGAATTCGAGAACACAGTTCTAGCTTTACGTTGGAAAAAACAGACTCCCTTTATGCAAATCATTTACTAGAATATTCTCATAATTTTAATTACAATTTCCAAATTCTTCATACAGAAAATAAGGGTAATAAACTTAATTTGCTGGAATCCCTAGAAATAAATAAACTTAAAAATACAAATAACCTCCTAAATTGTCAATTAGATCTTAATAACTCACCCCTATTAAATTTGTTTTGAATTGTTGGAAAACCCAATCTTAGACACCTAAGTTTGATTATTCACTCTTGATAAAGCTACAGCGTAGCGAAACATGTTGAGTCGACAAATGTTTTTGTTTGTTTGTGTTTTTTTGAATATAGTGGAATTTTAACCCAATATAGTGTTTTCTTCGTATATTAAAATGGAGTTCCACCAAGTAAAGGCAGAATCAATTCAATCAGTTTATCCAATTTAATTACGGTACAATAGGTTGTCAAACCTTGCGTTCACTGAGAACTAATCCCGCTGTTTAAAAAAATATGGCATTTTGGCGGCTTTATACTACCCGGCGAACGGAAATTAACGTATGGCAACGCAGCAATGAACGCAAAACGTGCGCAGGAGCACCGCTTGCCACTTGATTGGCTCATAACTACAATATTTGGGCGGCAAACCTCTTGCTGTTTTCAGGGTTGTTCACAGCGTTTTCTATTGGTAAGTTTAGTGCATGTCAAATGTATTTCTATGTTTTACCAATGAATAACGCCATAACTTTTAATCTATCGCACGTTGAGTTCTATGTTTCAATTGTAAATAAAATTAACTATATAAAGACAATTTTAAAATATGGTGGATGCGGTGATAAGAGAACTTCCCCCCAGTTCTGTCGCCAGCATCTTAACGTAAAATAGATTAGACTTCAACAGGGTGCCATAAATGATAGGTGACTTAGCCTTGATGCGGCGTGTTCTTACAGAAATTTAATTCTACTACAATATTTCAAGCAACAATTGAATCACTGGTAAAATATATTATAGTTATAATTTTTTTGTTGCAGCAACTAAAAAGTTGCTATATATTTTAAACGATGATGATGTATTTTTCTACTCCCACATGTATATTCTCTGTTAATAGGCTACTACAGTAAGTTAACTGAACGCATATAATTATCTCCTTGTTACGATATGAAACTGACCAACACACAGTTTTTGTGTTTTATACCGGGGTTACTAATCGTTTTTAATTAAGCGTAAAATGAACCTAATTTCGTGTTTAAACTTAAAAGCTTTTTTATTTTAGCCCAATTTAGCCATTTTAGGAAATTCATATCACACTAGATCCACAAATAAAATTTCAAGTTTGGGTATGGTTGGACCCAGAATGGCACTCCGAGTCCAAATAACTAAAAATGTACAGGAGGTTCTATTTAAGAATCGAAAGTTTGATAAAAGCAGATGTTAGCAAAGATAGTTGGTAGTTGGAACGTATATTTGCCCATTACATAATATGATATCTAAATTTTATGTTGTTTATTGCAAAAACCTAAAAAATTTATAAGGGTACGTCGCTTTTGAGAATCACCCGGTATGTCGATAAATTTACATAAATGTATAGGCAAATTTCCATTAAATATTGTGACAAAATGCTAGTCATAGTATAATATGTTTAATAATTACGGGTGTATCTTTACAAAATGCCAATTTTATAGTCCCCAAAACTATGGGACCCAATAACACATCAATAATTTAATCTTATAATAAACTAAATTTAAGTTCTAATTTTAGAAAATAAATCTCTGGAATTAGGTACACGTAAATAATCACGTAATGATGCAATTTCTCGCAATCAAGGTATATAAGTAATACATAATAATAATTATAATCATACTATAAGCTGAAATTTTAAGTTAATTTTTAAAGTAAACCAATACAACTAAAATTAATTGTAAAGTAAAAATTTCTTATTTTTGGGTTTTTTTTTTTAGCACCATGATGTACCTATAATATCAAAACCTTTCTTCGTAGACCGTATTTTTTTAAAAGCAAACAATAATGGAGCATTTGCCACTACGTTTTTTGATCAATATTTCGTTACTTCTTCGTTTTATCCAAAAATCGACCAAATACCAATCTTTAAAGTATAATTAAAATACCTACAATTTTAAGTGATAAATTATATTGATTTGTTTCATTTCAGTTATTTAAATTTTTGACTTTTGATGGTACGTAATATTTCATAATGATTTTTAATTATTAATTTTTAAAATACTTAATTAAAATTTAAATTCCTCTTAAAGGCGATTTTCAGCGTAGCAAAAAAAACACATAAAAAAAATTCTAAATTAATAATAATAGAAAAAGAAATATGGAGAAATTTAACCAAATTTCGTCTTTTGCTTTAATTAATTTATTAATTTATTTTTTTAACTTAAAACTGCCACCGAAAGACGGGTATTTGGCAACTTTTTGGAGAAAACGAAAAATAAACCAAATATTGATAAGAAAAGGAAATGGCGAAAGCATCACTAGTGTTTGCTCTTAAAAAGCAAAAGCTTTTTTTAAACAATGATATTTTTGGTCTATTTGCCCTCTCGTGACCTGTACATATAAAAATACAATTTTAAAACAAAAATATTTTAAAAGGAAAGAAAAAACTAAAAGTCTTCCTCCACAAAATTTGTTCAGAGGTCTCTATTGAACGTAGAAACGTTCATCATCAGGAGACAGAATTTTTTTTATTGCTGATGGTTTTAACAGAAGAGAAAATGAAAAACGGTATAAAACCGTAATGGAGATTTTATGGAATTATAAATTTTTTTTGTCGAAATAATACACTACTCCCATTAATTATCGAATATTCAAAAATGCACGCCCAAATTAATAAGCTGTAATTTCGTTAATAATGAACCAATTTTGAATTTTTTTTGTTTAAATGACATATATAAGATTCTAGGGTTTAGGGCAGAGTCGTTTGCGTCCTGACACGTCTTATTGTACGGGGTAGCGCATAAACTCTAGATGCATGTAAATTTCCTTAAATTTAAAACTGATATATCTTACATAAAAATTTAATTTAATTTATTTTTTAAACGAAAGCAATTAGACATGTATTTGCGCTAGAAACTGGCCAAAAAGTTTCGCCATGCCACTAGAGGCAAAGAAAAAAATACCATTTCTTCGAACTAAATTCTGATGCCGAATAAATGTTTCGTAAATAAATCAATGAGTTATTTAATCACTTTTGGCTTTTGCTAAATTTAGAATAAAAAACATGTCAACAAATAAAGTCTATAATACAGGGTGGCACGCAAAAACCTATCCATTTAATTCGTTCACAGAAAATTTTTACAAATACAAATTCAGATACAGCATCATTAGGTAACCCATGATTAAGCATGTGTGGGACTATATGAAGAGACAAGTCCGTGCGGAAGTTAACCCGGCGCAAACTCTTCCACAATTAAAACAAGCGCTGCATCGAATATGGAAGAATATTGACCACGAATTAATAATAAATTTAATTTTAAACATGCTACGACGGTGTCAAGAAGTTATTAATGCTCGTGGAGGGAATACCTGATAATAAAATGAATTATTATTTTTGTATTTTTAATTTTAACTTTTTAAGCAATTTAATTAAATGGTTAGATATTTCGGTAGCACCCTGTATTATAGACTTTATTTGTTGATATGTTTTTTTAGTCTAACTTTAGCAAAAGCCAAAAGTGATTAAATGACTCATTGATTATTTACGAAACATTTTTTCGGCAACAGAATTTAGTTCGAAGAAATGCCTCTAGTGGCATGGCGAAACTTTTTGGCCAGTTTCTAGCGCAGATAGATGTCTAATTTCTTTCGTTTAAAACATAAATTAAATTAAATTTTTATGTAAGATACGTCAGTTTTAAATTTAAGGACATTTACATGCATCTATAGTTTATGCGCTACCCCCTACAATAAGACGTGTCAGGACGCAAACTACTCTGCCCTAAACCCTAGAATCTTATATCTATCATTTAAACAAAAAAAAAATTCAAAATTGGTTCATTATTAACGAAATTACAGCTTATTAATTTGGGCGTGCATTTTTGAATATTCGATAATTAATGGGCGTAGTGTATAATGTAAAGAAAAATAGAAATAAGTTAAAACATACTGAGTATGTAAAAAAGTTAGTTAAAAGGGTCTACTAAAACAACCAAATAAACCTGGAAAAGAGAAAAAACTACTTCTAATAAAAAGGAGATGTCAAAAGGTTTTTTTTTATATTAATATCCTTTCAGAAAAGGGGGGTTCGGGGTTGCCTCAATCTTTTTATTATGTTACTTTCTTAATACCTAATTTCTATATAACAATTTTTATGTTTTACAATGTCTTACAGACATACTTATATAAAAAAAAAACCTTTTGACATCTTCTTTTTAGAGGTAGTTTTTTTCTTCTTCCCAGGTTTATTTGGTTGTTTTAGGCCCTTTTAACTGACTTTTTCACATACTCAGTATGTTTTAACTTATTTCTATTTTTCTTCACATTATGTCATTTCGACACACAATTTTTTTAATTCCATAAAAGCTCCATGTTTTATACCGTTTATAATTTTCTCTTCTGCTAAAACCAACAGCAATACAAAAATTTCTGTGTCCTGATGATGAATGTTTTTACGTTCGAAACATGTAGAGACCTCTGAACAAATGTGATTTTTAGTTTTTTTTTTCCTTTCCATACTTTCAACACCACTTTAGCATGGACTATTTCTTCAAATTAAAAATATTTCAGCAATTAAAAATTGACATACAGTGAAGATGCAGAAGTATGCAGCATAATATGAGAAAATTTTTTAATATTGAACTATTGAACTAAGTAAGTAAATTATTATATTTTATAAAAGTTCTGGCATATCTTTAATCCAAAATAATACCCATCAAATACGAGAAAAGGTTAAAAATTCGAAATTGCGTTAAGAGTAAATTATCCCCATTTTTCGAGAGCAAATACAAGCAGTTACGTACAGTATTAAGTAAAAAAAAATTAACTGATAAATTAATAAAAGCATACAACGAAATTTAAGCCTTTTAATGTAAAACTACAGGTAATTGTACTCCTAAGAAAGGCATTTGGCCAATTTTTGGATAAAACAAAGGAGTAAAGATGATCAAAAAACGAAATGGCGAAGCAGTCACTAGTGTGTGCTCTTAGAAAGTTGTAAATTCGATGTTATATCAAAAAAATATAAAATTTTAACTGGTTTGGACAAAAAATAGGAATTACTCGGTTTTTTGTGAATTGAACACAATTTTTTTAATAATTTTTTTTTCGAAATTTGTAACTTTTTCTTATATCATAAGACTTTCAAATTATTTAATGGTTATTATTTTGGCTTAAAGTTATAAAATAAAATTTTCCAAGGCGGTCACTTTTTAGAGATCATCGTTAAACTAAGATTATCGCCCAGGCTAAGCGGATTTATATTTTATAAATAACTTCCAAATATAATTCCTTTCTCGCTAAATCCAAAAAAGATTTTTACTCCCTCGCGCAGCATCAATATGTTATAAACTTCATAAATTAATTCAGGGGCGTCTCTAAGGGTTATGGAGGCGTCGCCCTTTCCCTAACAATCAATTAAGTTGGCTGTTACACATAACGAGTTAGATATACAGGGTATCTCAAGATAACCGTCCATTAGAATATTTCGGAAAGTAATGCGATTTAAATCCTGCAAATTTGAATAATACGGTTCTCGGAGACGTCCTTTTTAAATAAAATTACAGCGGCCATATGCGACTTCCGGTTATACCGGAAGTTGCCCCAAACTTACTTTAAATGTAAAAACCTTGTATAATTTATAATATTATATATTTTTTTGTCTTTTATTCATATCCAATAACGTTTACCAAAAGTGAGGAAAAAATTGTTTTTCTCAAATTATGACCTTTAATTGCTTAAAATTGAATATTTTTTCGATTATAAAAGAATGAAAATCGAAATTCCGGTTGTGGAGTTAATACAGGGAAGTGGAAAAGTAACAATTTTTGATCTTTTTCAAAAAATTCAAAAAACTTTCTTCTTAAAATAAAAAAGCATTCGTTCTTGAAATAAATGGGATTTACATAAACAACCCTATTTAATAATAATAAGTTTATTTAAAAATTTAATAATATAATAAATATGTTTATGTTGTCTTCGATAAACTTATTCTTCAATCCCCTGAAGCTGAGCTTGTATTTTATTTACATTTAGTTTCCACGCTAATAATAGTTATTTACATTACTAGATGCGAAAGTTAATTTTTTGGTGTGAGGAGGTTTTTGAATTGCCGAGGCAAAGCCGAGGTGATTTAATACCTCCGACCACCAAAAAAGGCTTTCGCATCGTGTAATGTATTACATTTTTTCTACAACTGTTCTCTGATCAATATATTATTAAGTAATAAACTTTGACGTTATTCAAATTAAAATGATAAAATAAGTTTTTTTCCACCTGTAAAATAATCCATGACAACTAGTTATTTAAGTATTGTTGACAACTAGTTATTTGAGTACTGTCAGAGTCTGTCAGTTCGATTTTTTTGTCCTGGCACCGAAAGTAATACTTAACATAGCTAACAACGCTACTTTACATAGCTAGCAACGTAATATTCAGGTAACTCGAATGTTTACTTTCGTTATCTGTCGTGTTGCTAGGGCCCGAAAGTTAACTTATCTATACAGTAGTAGAAAAAATAAAATATGTGTTTTGATGAAGGGTTGCCTGCCTAGATACGCACCTGTAGATGATCACTAAAATTATGAAAAACTAAACTCTCATCATTGCGATAAATAACCTTTCTTGAGGATGTTATAAGCAATACCCAAGCAAGTTGTAAGCAATTATTGCATCATTACAAAAACAATGTACGTTGAAGAGTATAATTTGAGGATCAGAATAATTCTAGAGATTGCATTTTCAAAGGATATATTATATCCATGTTTAAACTATAATTCTACATTTGATAACGCACTACGAGTCTTTATAGGCAAGAGTTTATTATTAAAATTATAATAACATCACATCATAATAAAATGAAAATCTAAATTCCCTTCTTAATTTTAAAATGATATGACACCATACCATTACTTGAGTACGAAGACAGAATACTGTTCGGGAACATAATACATTTTTTAAACAAATCCTCCTCGGGCATTTCGTTGAGACAGTAATCCGTTCTTATCAACCTCTTTTCAGGGCGTCGCATATCGATGATGCTTACCTCGTAAACGAAATTTTTTAGTTCGCTTTGGACGCCTATGGCTTCGGCGGCCCACATACAGTAATCGCTTACTCTTTTACACGTCAATCTAAAACCAAATAACGAAATTGTAAAACATGTTTTCATCGATGTTTGCATTTACTACCGTTTAAATCCAAAAAGTTGTTGCACACTTGATCCCCTAATAGACCAGGGTCGATAATTTTTGAAACCAAAAAAAATAATAGTAGGATGAAACCCATTGGAAAAGGAAGAGAATATAACAAAAATGAAAGGACAAATAATTTACGGGCGATCCGTGGTCGGGAAGTGAAAGGGGGTGAGCTTTTAAGGGTAGAAAACGATTTATCTCGCTTTCCGGTAAAACTACAAGTCCTATGGAAAACCGTTAAATAGCAAAGTTGAATGTAATAAAAAGATCTACAACTTTTGAATTTACACTTTTTTCACATAACCTCAAAATTTATGTGAAAAATTCAAATAACCAAGTTTTTGGTTTTTTATTTTTATCGTTTACAAAAAAAAAATTTTTCACAAAATTTGGTGAAAACTTACCTTTTTATGTCCCAAACACATTGTAATTTTTTTGATTTAAAATATTAATTTTTTCACTTTATTTTGACTTAATATCGAAAAAGCACCCTAATTTTCAATCGAAAATTCTCACGTCAAAATATCTGCGTTTTTAAAAAAGTCGGTGGGCTTTTTGTTCGTTGAAATCTCTACTTTCTGATGGTGTAAAAAAATATACATTACTATGGTAAATGTTCTCAAAAAATGCAAAGAAACGTAAAAAACTCGAATTCGAACTTTTTTTTTAATCATTATGTACAATTTTGAGCTATTTATTAAAATTTATACTTTAATTACTCGAAAAACGTAAGATTCCATGTCACATTCATGTCAGTAATTAAAGTATAAATTTTAATAAATAGCTTAAAATTGTACATGATTTTAAAAAAAAATTTCGGATTAGAGTTTTTCGTTTCTTTGCATTTTTTGAGAACATGTACATGGTTATCCAACCAAGACTAGACAAGGCGATTTTTTGACTTTTCCTGTACTTTTATAAAAAAACTGAAATAGCCATCTTAAGTCATTTTCTCCCGCGAATTCGAATATCTTCAGCAAAAAACAATTGAACATCAAACAAAAGTACTAGGGGTCACTTTGATATTTTTTTAAATGGAACACCCTGTATATTTTTACAATTTTAAATTCCACATAAAATTATAATTATTTTTTTTTAAATGCACTATTAGTCTATACTTCATAGTTTCCGAGATATTGACTCTCGAAAAGTGACATTTTTGAACTTTGACAGCTTATAACTTTCTAACAGTACGTCTTAGAGCAAAACGGCTTACATGTCCCTATCTTCAATTTTTATTATCTTTCCAAAAAAATCAACTTCCAGTTAAACCGGAACAACTATATTTCCTTCTTTCGAGTTACATCCGGTTTAACCGGAAGTTGATTTTTTTGGGAAGATAATAAAAATTGAAGATAGGGATATGTAAGCCGTTTTGCTCTAAGACGTACTGTTAGAAAGTTATAAGCTGTCAAAGTTTAAAAATGTCACTTTTCGAGAGTCAATATCTCGGAAACTATGAAGTATAGACTAGTAGTGCATTTAATAAAAAATAATTATAATTTTATGTGGAATTTAAAAATGTAAAAATATACAGGGTGTTCCATTTAAAAAAATATCAAAGTGACCCCTAGTACTTTTGTTTGATGTTCAATTGTTTTTTGCTGAAGATATTCGAATTCGCGGGAGAAAATGACTTAAGATGGCTATTTCAGTTTTTTTTATAAAAGTACAGGAAAAGTCAAAAAATCGCCTTGTCTAGTCTTGGTTGGATAACCCTGTACCATAGTAATGTATATTTTTTACATCATCAGAAAGTAGAGATTTCAACGAACAAAAGCTCACCGACTTTTTTTAAAAAAGCAGATATTTTGACGTGAGAATTTTCGATTGAAAATTAGGGTGCTTTTTCGATATTAAGGTGAAAAAATAAACATTTTAAATCAAAAAAATTACAGTGTGTTTGGGACATAAAAAGTCTTCACCAAATTTCGTAAAAGAAATTTTTTTGTAAAAGAAAAATAAAAAACCAAAAACTTGGTTATTTGAAATTTTCACATAAATTTTGAGGTTATGTGAAAAAGTTTAAATACAAAAATTGTAGATCTTTTTACCTACAACTTTGCAATTTAACATTTTTCCATAGGACTTGTAGTTTTGCCGGAAATCGAGATAAATCGTTTTCTACCCTTAAAAACTCACCCCTTTTCACTTCCCGACCTCGGATCGCCCGTAAATTATTTTTCCTTTCATTTTTGTTATATTCTCTTCCTTTTCCAATGGGTTTCATCCTACTATTATTTTTTTTCACTTTTTACCATTTTCAAAGCCCTGGTCTAAGATTATTGCTCTTTTATCTCTATTATTTGAATTACTGGGAACTAATATGTTCTTAACACATTTGTTGAGTTTTGTTGGGATTTATAAGTAATGGCCGGATTTCAATAGCTCATTCCAGGTACGGATTTTGTTAATTTGGTAAATTTCGTTATGAATATAAATATTATGTTGTATATACAGACTGTCCGCGGATAGGGTTTACAATAGCACAAATGGATGAAAAATTTCATTTTTCGGGAAAAAGTAATTCTTGATAAAAAGTTTTGCTTGTAAAAAAAATGCAATCCACGAAGAGAAAATTTTGATTTTTTATACAGGGTCCGCAAAAACTTCAAAAACATGATTTTTCTCCAAGAGTAAACTACCTTTATTTTTCATTTTTGACCAAAATGCCAATTAGGAAACTTATTTAGAATAACGTTTGTAATTTAAATCCGAGATTTAAAATAAATCTTCGATTTTTTGTTTTTTTAATTTTTAGAGGTAGGTAAATGGAAATTTTGCTGCTCAATAAAAATATTAATATAAAATTTTATTAGACTCTATTTTCATAATGGGTGGTGTGTATCTTATATGGAGGACTTGAGGTAGGAGGCCGATCGCAATGCATTGGATTCGGTCCCAAATTAGCATCGGTAATTCAGCTTTACGAGTTGCCATAAGATGGCGCTCGTGTTCGAAGTGGGATATCAAATAAATGGTTTCTTATGGACGCGATAACTATTTTTATTTAAATTAGTTCTTTAAGGAACAAATAAGGACTTTTATATGAATTTACACTTACTTTGTTATACTTATTAGTAAACTCGGCCTGTATAAAGTTCCAACGATGCTTCGTTTTTAAAATACAGGAACATTCTAGCTAGAGGGTTTTACCTTTGGAGCTAGAAAGACTTATTTGGCTGCGTTTCATCTCTGAAGAAGATCCTGTCTTACACCCTGACACAAAGCAAACTCTACTTTTATAAATTGTACCATTATTCATTATAAATATGGAAATTAATTACAATACAACGTTATTTGTCTTGTCTTGCCTTCAAACGTTATTTGTTATTTCGAAAAATAAAATGTCAATTGTCAAAAGTAAAATTTAAAAACTATGGAGGATCTAGTTTTCCATATTAAAAACGAAGAAGAAGAAGACAACATCAGCCCACTTCTGACGCGAGAGCCATCTATCGGCCAATAGCGAACTAACCAAAAAACCGGGACAGAATTTGAAAATGCTGCCATTGTCGATCGGCCTCCTACCCTCTAGTTCTCCATAGTATCTTATTTTAAAATTTTAAATGCATTCCTACCATCTTTTGTGAAAACAAGGAATTTTTTTACCTTTTTATTACTTTTCTTTACGTATGGGGCAAAGTTGAAGTTGTCAAATAGAATTTGATGTGTTTTGAAAATGTTGACCTTAGAACAAAGGGTTTATTTAGTTCAATGTTATGGTGCGGGCTAAAGATTGGCACCCCTCCGTCATTGACAATGTATTTCGACCGCTAATGCTGCTATCCAAAAAAAATTCTTTTACCTCTAAAAATTAAAAAAACTAAAAAATCGAAGATTTATTTTAAATCTCGGATTCAAATTACTAACGTTATTCTAAATAAGTTTCCTAATTGGAATTTTGGTCAAAAATGAAAAATAAAGGTAGTTTACTCCTGGAGAAAAATTATGTTTTTGAAGTTTTTGCGAACCCTGTATAAAAAATCAAAATTTTCTCTTGGTGAATTGAATTTTTTTCACAAGCAAAACTTTTTATCGACAATGACTTTTTCCCGAAAAATTACATTTTTCATCCATTAGTGCTATTGTAAACCCTATCTGCGGACAGTCTGTATATCTAAATTGAACCGTTTTCGACTTATTGATGTTTGAAAATTACTATATATTTATTATAATATAAGAAAATAAGGTCATTCAAGTCAAGATGTATGATTTCCAAGGTTAACAATATTAACAATGGTAACTTGGTAAATTTCGAAAGAAGATAATAATTTAAGTGTTTTTGGAATTTTTCCATTTTGATGTATTATCAGGTTATCCTGCATTTGTCTTAAGCCGGTTGAAATGGTTCTAATTAATTTATTCGGATTTTCTTGAATAGCGAGGAAAATGTTCAGTTCAGTATCCTCGTCTTGTGGAATACCTACGTATTTTCTTTCTATTTAAGTTTGAATCCTCTTAAAATTTAATAAATATTTTTCTAATTATTGTCTGTTTAGAGGGAACGTACGCGAATTATTTCTTCGTAGTTCTTGCTGTGCCATTTTTACATTAATATTATTTTTAATATAAGCCATCAAAATCGTTTGCTTTTCTTGAATAGAATAAGGCATAAGGCATTATTGAATAGAAATTCTGACTGTTTATCAAAACTGACAATTCATGCTTTTCGAGATTTTTCGAAATTTACCAAGTTACCATTGTTAATATTGCTATCCATGGAAACGATACATCTTGACTTGAATGGCCTTATATTCTTATATAATATATAAAGTAATTTTCAAACATCAATAAGTCGAAAACGGTTCAATTTAGATATACGAGCCCTGTCTCAGTGAAGTTGGCCCAACTATCAAAACTGCGTTTTTTTATGAAATTTGTCATATTAGCGGAAACGTATTAAAAACTAAAATGTATTTGTGATAACATACGATATTTTTATTCAATATTAGCCTAAAATACTAGATTTTTTGTAACAGAAAAAAATATCTTACAAATCGAAAAAAAACTGTCGATTAATAAAAATCAACGAAACCAAATAGCAGCAAATCACCACTGCTTGGGCCAACTTCACTGAGACAGGGCTCGTATAGTGGTATATATAAATTATGTTTAGAACTGTCCGTAGAATCCAATAATGCAACAATATATTATATATAATAATCAACTAAAAAAATATAACTTTGATCTGTCACGCTTTTATGCAACACCCTGTATCTACGAAGATATATTTTGCAAGAAGTTTACATTAAATCCTACAACTTTTGTATTCAACAGTTTTTTCTTAATTGCGAAACAAAGAATTGAAACAAATAGAGATTGGTTAATAACTTTTCAAATACCTGTGGTAAAAGAATTTTTTTGGTATAACAAGGGTGTTTTTTTTTTTAATTTGTGAAAAAAAGTTATTCTTATAGCTGTTCCATAAAGTTGATAGAATTCGGAATATAAGAGAAAACCCATTTCACACCTCTTTTTCGGAGATGGCAGACGATGCCTCTATTTTTTCGTCCCTAGTCTCGATATAGTTTTATTATAATTGGTAGTGACCGCTTTTGAAGGTCCCATTGTTAGGTAAGCAAAATATTACTGAAATGCACAGCATTTTAAAAGAATAAACATACATGTCGAGGTCTATTAAGAATATGCTAAAAGAAATATTTAAATACGGACAAATAAAAAAATGCATAAAATTTTAAAATACATTTTCATAATCGGTAAATAATGGTAACAATAACTGATGTATTATAAATATTTAAGAATCAACAGCAAAAATGGTTTTCATATCATGTAAATGAAATCCGGCACGTACTAAAATAAATATATTTAACGTGGGTGCAGTATATTGATAATTTATGGATGATTGTGTTAGTAATTACTGTCATTAATATGTTACCGCAGTGACATGTTATTAGGCTATGTTAATACAGTTAAATGGCAAAAAAGTGTTTTCGTAAGCATAATAAAAAACATTGGCGCACCCGAATTATTTTTTGGGGAAGGGGGTCAAGGTTATCTTACCAAAAAATATAAGGTATATAATGGTGCACTTGGTAAAAAAAGTAAAACTCGATCTCTTGGATCGACCGTGTGCGGGACACTAGCTAAAATACAGGATGTATTCTAATTATTGGGATCTCATAAACGGTAAGGGATATAGCAACCGTTAAATTGGGAAAAAGTTACCGACTCAATAATCATAATTACTTTCAAACAAATAAATAAATAAATACACATATTTCATAATAATATGCAATACTCTGTAACCAAAGCGCCACATATGCGTAGGTATACAAAAATTCGGAAATTCTGCGAATATTTGGTATTCAATAATCGTGTACAAATTTTTGCTATGGAGACCATTCACACATTACACTTTTAGAAACTTATACATATTTGCATTTATTGCATTGGGTCCTATGATTACTTGTACTTTGATTGTTAATTTACCGACTCAAGACAGCAAACATTCGTGTTACGGCTCACACAATTCAAATATCATGTTTCTTAGACTTTGCTCATTTTGGATTGGCGTTTTGAAAACTATTTACTTCAAGTGACCCTAGAAAAAATAATCTAAAGGATTAAGTTCTGGTAATCTGAGAGGCCAGGCTGGCGGTCCCGCTCTCCCTATCCAATAGTTAGGTCATCCAGAAAGTGACGCGCAACTAAACTAAAGTATGGCGATGCTCCATCGTGCATCAACCACATCCTGTTTCTGGTTTCGTAATCAACTTCTTCCAAATGTTCAGGAAGCTTGTGCTTCAAAAACCTTCGGTACTCTTCGCCATTAAGTCTTTGTGGAAGAATGTAAGGTTCAATAAGGTGATCACCGATAATTGCAACCCAAAGATTTAGAGAACATTGTACTTGAAAATTATTTTCTATGATAGCATGGGATTATCCTCAGACCAGATATGGTTGTTGTTAATGATGAATTTTCGAAAAACGAGGCTTCATCTGTGAAAAGCACATGGCTTAAGAAATCCGGGCATTTTAACAATCGATTACGCAACCAAACGCATAAATTTACTCTAAGGGGAAATCTCTAGGTACACGTTGCATATGATAAGAATAAAGTTGTTGAGATCTTAAAATTTGCCACACAATTGTGTGCGTAATATTCATTTCACGGACTATTTTCCATGTACTAGTTTGCGGGTTTTCTTCAATTCTATTTAACACAGCTTCTTCAATCTCAACTGTTCGAACTTTCGCAGGACTTCCTGGGATATCTATTGTCCTTTTAAAACTGCCAGTTATACAAAGTCTTGCTTGAATATTAATAAAAGTTTGGACGTGTGGAACCACCAGTTGAGGAACTCGCGCCGGATACATTCGTCTTGAGGCTTGTGCGTTACCGCGAGGCATTCCATAGGTGAAATAAATGTCTGCCCTTTTTGCGTTGGTTTATTGGTACATTTTGAACACAACAAACAATAAATCATTTATAACATCAAAATGACAAAAAACACTTTCTGTTTTTTAAATCAACTTACTGCGTCTATTGCCATGGAAACCTCTAGATTATTTTCCAAGGCTTGCAATGCATGTACCAACTATTTTCTGGTTTCCTCCCTTAATAAACACCCTTTATACCTGTTTGTGTATTATTATAATATATATTATCTACTCTGTGAGTTGTGGCAGTACTATTTTGTAAATACTATTATCAATAATAAATATTAATTGATTGATTAATTTTATTCCTCACCTGAAAATGTGGTCAAATGCCAGCAATACTTTTCTGTCAAAAATGTTGTTGTACAAGGAATGTTGTTCCAGTCTAAACGACTCTGTATAGCCATGAGATTCAGAAGTAACTACATGATCAGGATGGAAATCTTGGAGATGGTTTATAATAACGTCATGGCTACCAGACATTGTGCACTGTGGTAGAGGGCAATTGTATGGTTTATAGGGACAAACAGCTAAAACGTTTAAAAATAAATTAATATTTATACAGGACTTTTCACTTACAACGTCGAGAGCCTATATCTCGAAAACGAATGGATATATTTTGATTTCGTATACAAGTCGTAGTTAGATAGGATCAATTAGCATTTTTTAAGATAACACCAGTGCCTTTGGGCATCGCGACACACAAAAATTAATCGATTGCAGGGACTTTGAGAGTAGGTACAGGGTCTTCCAACGAGGACTGAACAGGTGCTCTTTTTTCTGAGCTTCCTTGTATTTAAAGAAAAATCCAAAATAGCCAATCGATGTACTTTTTCCTGCAGAATTCAAAAATTAAACCAAAAATTTATTTAAACCAGAAACAAAAGAGTTACGCTATGGATAAGGTATTTTTTAAATGGAACATAGCTTTTTTTAAACGATTTTTGGAACGAGTGATTTTTTTTTTGTCCGTTCTGATTAAAATATTTAATATTGTGACAGCTATTTTTATTAAATTTTAATGTTTTATCCAGTATAATTTAACGTTAACCTGTTTGAAACATACACTAGGTAATAAAGGTATAATCACCTTTAAACCCTTCAAAGTCATTTCGGCAATATTATAGTAAATTTGTCAAATTTTTTGACTTTGAAGGATTCAAAGGTGATTATACCTTTATTACCTAGTGTATGTTTCAAACAGGTTAAAGTTAAATTATACTGGATAAAACATTAAAATTTAATGAAAATAGCTGTCACAATATTAAATATTTTAATCAGAACGGACAAAAAAAAATCACTCGTTCCAAAAATCGTATAAAAAAAGCTAAGTTCCATTTAAAAAAACACCTTATCCATAGCGTAACTTTTTTGTTTCTGGTTCAAATAAATTTTTGGTTTCATTTTTGAATTCTGCAGGAAAAAGTACATCGATTGGCTATTTTGGATTTTTCTTTAAATACAAGGAAGCTCAAAAATGAGCCCCTGTTCAGTCCTCGTTGGAAGACTCTGTACATATTTTGCACTAATTCAATTACTTCACTTGTTTTTACTCAAGGTTAAAAAAAAACTGTAACACCTAAGAGTGCAGATGTGGTGACCTTGCCAGCTCATCTTATTGGTCAGCGTTGATTGCAAACTGGGTTCAAATGGTCCTTAACAAAGCATTATATGCAGGAGCCCCATACTGCTGCAGTCACGCATTATTTCTGTACTCAACTACCTATTCTAACAGTTCTGCAAGTGTAACTTATAGAAAATGTAAATAACGACCTCGCGACCAAAAGCATTGGCAGTGCATTTTGTGAACTGCGCTATATGTTAGCCACTGCCATCAGTTTTGGTCTCGTGGTATAGTAAACTGGTCTTTGTAAAAATTAGGTACATATATCCATATAATAAAGCGCACATTAATTACACACACGCGTTGATTTCCTCTTTCTTAAATCCAACGAGGATGCTTTTGGGACCAATACCGACAATTAGGTATGTCGGTTCAATATTCCATTATTATGAAAGCGACCCTCGTCTCTCCATAAAATGTTGGTCTTCCTGCGGTATTCCCTGGCTAGATTTTGTATGGATGAAACTTGTTTTGTAGAATCCTCCATGAAAAACACCCGTATTTTCATTGATTTTGGCTAGTGAAGTTTTATGATTATCTCTCGGTTTTACAAGCAGTCATACTCCCTTAAGTTCCGGCATAGAGCTGCCATCAGGAAATATTCTATGATGATACCGTTGCCCTTACAACTCTTTGTGACATGCATTCACGGTAAACCAGTAACATTGAAGCATTTTGATTAAATATCAATTGTTATAATAACTGACAACGTCGCACAAGTACAACTTTTACGTTACGCGGTTAAGTGTGCCATATTATATGTCATGCGAAGATGTTCGCGAAGCGTTCCTTTAACAACTTAGCTCAGCAATAGATATTTTTTGCTTAGCTCGTTAAAAGAAGCAAATGGAAAGTAAGTACCTTATGAATCCAATATCATAATAATTCATCGAGGTGATTTACTTACCAGGTAAGGTAAATTATTTACTACCGCGAGATAGGTATTTATATCTATATTAAAATAAATATAAATTAGGTGAAACCGTTTTTAAAACTTAGTATTACTTAAAAACGAGTGAACCAATCGAATTCGAGTAAATTTTTTAAGAGTCGCGGCGCTCGGGCGTTGCATTGATGTTATATTAGGTTAGGTTAGGTTAAAAGTGAGTGGGTTACAGCTAACCCTCCACTGCGACCATGCGATTTATTGTGGCTTACACCTTGTTTATATTTTCCCCCAATTGGTCTAACTTTTTAATGAAGTTAATGATGATATTGGGAGAGACATTTTTCATGTCATCCGGCAGCAGAGTCACCCAATGATCTGCTAACTAGCAGCAGGTAGCAGATCATTGGAGTCACCTCGCCGAATAGGGCGAATCTGATTCTTCCTACTGCGGGGCAAGCGCACATTACGTGTTCTGCTGTTTCTGCATCTTCCATGCAAAGCCGGCATTCATCAGTTGGGGCTATTCCAATTTCATACATATGGTGTCGCAATCTGCAGTGGCCGGTGTACAATCCCACTAGTGCTTTAAGGCATGGCCTGTTGATGAGCACTAGTAGTTTGTCAGTTAGTTGTTGGTCTATATGGCTGTTTATAAATGCTTTTGAGTGTGTTAGACCTGGTAGATTTAATCAGTGTCTTTCCCATTTGCTTTTTGTTTCAGTTAGTATTGTTTTCCTGGCCGTAGCATAAGATATACATACTTATTACCGGCTTGGGTCCTGTGCATTTTAGTGCTGCACCTCTCTTAGCGAGCTTGTCGGCAGCCTGTTATATTTAAAAGAATGCTAATTCATCCTACGTAACGACGGCTTTTTACAAATTCAAAATATATTCATTCGTTGTCGAGATATAGGCCCTCGGAGTTTTGAGTGAAAACCCCGGTATAAAGTACCATTAACGGAAAAGATTATTTTTAAATCGATATTTTTAAGATCCACACTAGTGGCGCATTCGCCATTTTTGTGTCAACATTTCGTTTAATTTTCGTTTTCTCCAAAAGACGGCCAAATACCCGTGTTTGAGTAGCAATTACCTAGAGTTTAAAGTTAAAAAAAATTATTTGATAAATTAAGACAAAAAAATTTTTTTTTAATTTTTTTTTCTGCTTTTAATAACTTATAAATCCAACCTTTTTTAACGAAAACTTTAAGTAATTCTAGTCCAAAGACAGGAATTCGGCCGATTTTTGGATAAAACTAAGAAGTAACCAAATGGCGAATACGTCACTCTTAATCTGGTGTGAATAAACTTAAATTTAGCAAACATTACAATATGAAAAGAAACATTTTGTTAACAATATTTTTGTTTACAAATGTATTTACAATAATTGCAAAACACTATAAACAGTCGCAATAACAAGATTTCATCATCGATACAAGCTGATAAATAATACTCGGGCAGAATTAGCAATCTTAAAAATGTGCTGAAAACTATTTATAGTCAAATGGGGAAATATTGGCCCATCGTGGACAACTTTGGCCCGCATACACATAAAATATTGGTTATAAAATAGTTACCGCCAAAATAATCATGGCTTTGTAAATGAGCCGTCGGCCAGTAGGTGGCAATCGTAGCAATAGAATGCAATGGAGTTTGCAACTGTTGGTGTTCCCGCCTCTCGTGTAGTGGCCGTCAAATCGATAACTGTGTGATTCAGTGTTTGTTAACTCGTGGAAACTTTTGTTGGAATTGGAGATTTGGAAAGGTTTAGAAGCTTGGTAAGTATTTTTATTATATATTATTTTATGTTTTATAGTTTCACGATGTTATTAAATGTTATTTACTGGCGGTTTTTGTTGTGGTTGGTAAATATTTATTCAATGCAACTTTGGCCCAAAACAAGGGGTAACATTGGCCCGGGCCAAAGTTACCTCAACCCATTTTGCTATGCGCATTTTTGGAGTTATGGTTCAAAATGTAAGAGAATTTGTTTTTTTGTTCCAGTATTTGGATAATGCCTCGAAATCCACAAAGACGCCTTGGGTCAAGGTCCGGCGAATTATACTCCCGAGCAGTTACAAGAGTGTTTGGAAGAAATTAGATCGGGTCGTATGAGTCAACGGATTGCCGCGACAACTTTTCGTATTCCCAGATCCACTATAAAGAATAAATTAAAAGGCAAACATTCCAAGAATGTCGGACGTTCCCGAGTCTTTTCAGACGCCGAAGAACTGGCTTTCGAACAGCATCTCATAAAATTAGCAGACTACGGTTTTTCTGTAATTCCAATTGACTTTCGTATGGCTGTTAAAGCTTATCTGGACAAAACAGGTGCGCGCATCCCTCTATTTAAGAATAATCCTCCTGGTTATGAATGAACTATATCTTTTTTAAAACGACATGAAAACCTGTCTGTACGAATGAGTTCTAATATCAAGAGGGTCCGAGCACAAGTTGGTGCCAGTGAAATAAACAATTATATGGACAACTTAAGTGTTGCTGTAAAGGACATTCCCCCATCCCGAATATGGAATTATGACGAAACAAATCTCATTGACGACCCTGGAAACAAAAAAGTAATATGCAAAAAAGGAGCAAAATATGTAGAAAAAATTTTCAATTCCAGCAAAAGCACAACTGTTTATGTTTTGTGGCAACGCAGAAGAAAACTGCCTTGCTCCTTATGTTCTTTATAAGGCAGAACATCTTTGGACCACCTGGACCGAAAATGGCCCTATGCAAACTTGCTACAACCGTTCCAAAAGTGGATGGTTCGATGGAGCTACGTTCGCAGACTGGTTCCAGTCTCATTTCCTACCAGAAGTCAAACAAGAAGATGGTCCCGTTATTCTAATAGGTGATAACCTATCCTCGCATATAAGCGCTACTGTTCTTCGGCTCTGTGAAGAAAACGATATACGATTTGTGTGTTTACCACCAAATACCACGCATATAACACAGCCCTTAGATGTGGCCTTTTTCTCTCCTATGAAAAAACTTTGGCATAACATTTGAACCAGATGGAAAGAGTCTAAAACTGGTTCTAAGTTCTCAACCATACCCAAAGATTTATTTCCGACATTACTAAAGGAATTGATAACAAAATTGGGGGAAAACAAAGCACAAAACCTAATCTCTGGATTTCACAAGTGTGGAATATATCCTTTAAATAGGCAAATGTTACTTGATCCCCTACCAGAGAATTTGACAGATTTAGATAAGGATACAGTAGGTACGGCATTTTTAGAGCAGCTTGATGCAAAACGTGTGGACTATCTTGAAATTCAGAAACCTAAACAAAGAAGAAAAAATTACAGGTTTTACCTGGAAGAAGTTCAGACATGCCTGGACCTTCAAAACCAACACCTGCAAAGCTCACAAGGAAACAACGGCGAGCTTCTTTTTCAAGTTCTTCTGATACTTCGTCTGAAACAGTTCAGTTGGAGTCAGATGAACTGAGCGAAACATTTTCTGACCTAGAGGAAGGGGACCAATCTGTTGGCCAAAACTTCGATCAAGAATCAAAGGTGAATGATCAGGATATGAAGATTGGCGACTTCGTGTTATTATTATTTAATGGCATCAAATATCCTGGAAAGATTATCAGCATTTCCGAAGAAGGACCGACAGTAGATTGTATGGAGAGGGGAATAAAGTATTGGAGGTGGCCAGAAAAGAAAGACGCAATCCCTTACGACAGGAAGGAGGTTTAAAAAAAAAATTAACGAGCCCAAAATGGTTTCTAAAAGAAACCAATATAGTATTGCAGAGCTTGACAATTATTAGTAACGCGTAATTTTGTATTAGAGTGTTTTTTAGCAAATACATTTTTTAAATTTATTCCGGCCTATTTTTTTATTTATTATCCACTTAACTTACAGTATAGGTCCACACAAAGCTCAGTTTTTTTGTAGAAATAATTTTGAACCAGTAACATTGACCCAAGCTTTAAAACACACATATTTGTGCTACTTTTAAGTCTTGGGCTAAAGTTGCTTCTTTTAAAGGTAACTTTGGTCAACTTACAAAAAAAAAATAACCACTTCTAATATCAAACAGCAACACTGTAGCACAAAAATTAAAGTAATATTCTTGCTGTATTATAACAAGAAAAATAGAGATTTTTTTTAAATTGAAAGTTTCTCGATAAACTGTTCATTATTAAAAAAAAATAATCGAAAAATGGGCCAATGTTTCCTGATTTGACGGTACTAAAAAAAATAATTTTAATCAACGTATTCCGATTTATATAAACCAGGGTTACTATAGGTAAGGAAAGAAAATAAAGCAAGAATTGAATCCGTGAGTTAAAAAAAGGATATTTTATAAAATATGTTCCCTCGTCGATTAAACGAAACCGTTAACGCTGTAAAGCAGGTTACTACAGGCCTATAAAAAAAATGGTATGCTTAATCCCAATAAGAACTGTGTTATTAAAAGAGCATCTTTCGGAAAGGCTGTCTTGTCGGAAATTGAAGTTTTTCCTTACAAAAAAGTTGCCAACCATTTGAAATTATATTAACGCCAACCAAAAATACGTGTTAATAATTGTTCGTGTGTTTATTGTGGTGTGCGACATAGGATTTCTCTTTCAACAGTAATGAATCTTAATAGGTGCATCGTTTTATTGAGATAGATATATTATAAATATCATAAAAAAATTGTTTATAGTAATCTGTTCTGATGGTGATGTCCAGATATTATTAGTTATTTTTTTTTACCTTTTAACAAACCCAAATAACATATTTATATAGTGTTTTTAATGACGGAGCACGTCGATCGCGTTGAAATGATGCTGCAAACTCAAATTAGTGGATGGCAACCTATAAATACCAAAACCCCTTTAGTAGAGATATTATAGGGTGCCATATACAGCCTATTGAGCCTTCTACTTTTTTTTATGGTTCTGTGGTCGTTACTAGGTAAAAGAAGAACCATACTGTCTATTTCTCAAAATGACGTTTTTGTATACCGGGTGTCCACGGAAGGTGGTTCGCCCCTCTAAACTTTTTGTTTTTCAAGATAATGGAATAAAATTCGGGGGATTTGTATACGACATAAAACGGCATTTTTTTGACAGGTAACTCAACATTATGGAACTTCCGGTTTAACCGGAAGTGACATTAACTTTCGATTTTTAAATGGGGCACCTGGTATATTTATCCTTTTTTTTTACTATGACATTCTAAATACAACGATGTGTCACTTGTCACTTTTAGTCACCAAGAATAGTTATTTGTTTCACTAGCCAAGGCATTAAATCTGCTTTTCTGCCTAGTAAAACATATAATTTTTCCTCCAAATTTGTTCCAATTTCACGCAAAATCGTAGTTTTTATATTTATGTATGTTATTTATGACATTTATTGAATTGTTGTGTTTACTTGTCATTTTAAATTTTAATTTTTAATGACACCTGACAAGCTCAAAAGGTGTATTTTTTCTGCCTAGGCATAAAAAGTCCACTTTTTCTGACTAGGCAGAAAAAATACACCTTTTGAGCCTGTCAGGTGTCATTAAAAAACCGCTTTTAATGTCATTTGGAGAAAACATTTTTTTTCCAAATGTATTGTTTTATTTTGAGGGCTATGCTTATTTCAGTTCTTTAATCTTGGGAAAATACAATTTTACATACATACATTTTTGGTCCAATGCTATGGGCTATGTAAAATTTAATCTTTAAAGTCGTATAATATAAAAAACTTTAAAAAGTTAACTTAGAACTTTCCTAAATGAAGGATCTTTTGAAAATAAATTTAGATTTAAATACATCAAAGTAGCCTGTGACCAGCAAAACTGATAAAACAAAATCAAGCCTTGAAGAAAATTGACATGCCAACAGCTTCTGCCAAAGTAAATTTGTTTGTTGTTTAAAAAACATGGAAAATATCAGTTTTACAAGGAGTGAAAAAGTTGATATGTTATTATTGTCGGGCATTTTCTGAACCAGTTTTGGGTACCTATCCCCTTGGATGACGCCGATTACAATATATATTTGTGCGTAAAGTCGTGCAGCATCGGTTGAATTATTTCTACATTCTCCAAACATTAATAACATATCAACTTTTTCACTCCTTGTAAAACTATTATTTTCTTGTTTTTTAAACAACAAACTAATTTATTTTGGCAGAAGCTGTTGGCATGTCAATTTTCTTCAAGGCATGATTTTGTTTTATCAGTCACAGGCTACTTGATACATTTAAATCTAAATTTATTCTCAAAGGATGCTTTATTTTAGAAAAGTTCCAAGTTAACTTTTTAAAATTTTTTAATAACAGCTTTTCTAAAACCTAATAGTGTATGGTATAAAAATAATAGTAATAAAATCCTCTTTTTTCTTAACCCGACGCGCCACCATGTTGCCATTTAAAACAAATGAGTTAGATTAAATTTTACATAGCGCATAGCATTGGATCAAAAATAGTAAAATTGTATTTTTCCCAAGATTAAAAAACTGAAATAAGTGATTTGAAGGTATTCATAGCCCTCTAGATTCTAGATAATACAATAAATTTGGAAAAAAAAATATTTTCTTGGTGACAAAAAGTGACACATCGTTGTATTTAGAATGTCATATGAAGTCAAAAAAGGAAAAATATACCAGGTGTCCCATTTAAAAATCGAAAGTTTATGTCACTTCCGGTTAAACCGGAAGTTCCATAATGTTGAGTCACCTGTCAAAAATGCAGTTTTATGTCGTATACAAATCCCCCGAATTTTATTCCATTATCTTGAAAAACAAAAAAGTTAGAGGGGCGAACCACCTTCTGTGGATACCGGGTAAGTCAACGATGGCGCGGAATAATTTTATGTCTTGAAAATAAGATTTGTCGATAATAAGCTATTGTGTTATGGTTGAATATTCTGCAATTTATGATGGTTGTTGCATTAATGAAACAAACTGACGTAAAGTGGGCTGTGAAACAAAACAAAAAATCCAAGGCCTGGGTTTAAAATATGAAATAAAACGTGTCAACTTTTTAATGGCTTAAATTTTGATTTATTTCCTTAAAATTGGTGCTACGTCAAAATGCTAATTCAAAGCGAAAAAGCGTTTGACATGCTTAAAATTTACTACTAGGGCCATTGGCATTATATGCAGACTTGCAGCGAATTTCTGAATATAGCAGTAAACACAACCTTAGATTAAATGGTCAAAAGACACAGGTTTTACTTTTTGCACCTGAAGGGTGTTATGACTTTTTGAAACAGTATATCAATGTACAATGTAATGGGGAGCGTCTTCACTTCACGGATACTGCCAAAAATTTAGGGGTGCTGTTTGATGACAAATTAAGGTTTAGTAGACATATATCAAACTTACGTAAAAGGACTTACATGGTGTTAAAAATACTATATGCAAATAAACATATTCTTAACTTTACAGTGCGTAAAAAGTTATGTGAAGCCTATATATTGTCTATGATTTCATATTGTTTCGTAATAGAATAAGAAACTTACTTCTGACGAAGCAGGTTAATCCTAACGCTGAGGGCTAGTTTCTGTGATTTTGATTTTCATTGACAGTTTCAATTACCTATATATCTACCTAAATCTAGAACTGCTGTTTTTTACTAGAACGTATTGTGGTGCACATTATGTGTGCCAACGGTGCATATTATTACTAAAAAAAAAAAAAAAAAAAAAAAAAAAAAAAAATGTCGCGCTTTATCGCAAACGATAAACCGCGTAGTGTGCCAATGGCCTTAGCTATAAATTCTTGTCGCAATTATTTATCGCATTCAGAGTTAATTTCAAGTATGTTAAACGCATCTTCGTTTTATGTCGGCATTTTGAAGCTGCACTAATTTTAAGGAAATAAATTAAAATTTAACATAATAAAACTTTGACACATGCTATTTTATATTTTAAACCAAAGAATTTTTTTGTTTTACAGCTAGGGTTGCCAACTTTCCCGATTTAGGCGGGAGGCTCCCGATTTTTCAATAAATCTCGCGCCTCCCGACTAATATATTAAAACTCCCGCTTTTCTAACTAACGTATTCTTTTTCCAAAGGACATAGTGTCCATCTGCATGCTTTTTTTAAAGAACAGTGGCTTGACTGGGAATATTCCAGTAACAAAACTAAGTATAATAGTTATTGAAATTTTAAAATAATCCTTTGAAATATCCCGACTTGTCCTGTTGCATTCATAAATCGTTCAGGCACGAAGGTTTTTCCAGCAACCTTACCTAATATATTGGAAACCTACCTTCATGTCTTGTAATTTCTGCGGGAGAAAGTGACATCATACAACCCAAGTCATGGTAAGCACAAGGATACGACACGCCAGCCGTTAATCCTTCCAGTGAATAATTTCTTGTCATGCCAAATAGGGCTCTGCATGTGGGGCACTTTTCCAATCGTGGTTTGCATGTATTGCAAATGCTGTGACCTGAAAGTTATAAAGACATTTTTTAGAAGATAATAGTGTCCGCGAAAATAATTAAAAGCGAATAATAATAATAATAATAATAATAATAATAATAATAATAATAAACGTCTTTTATTAGGATTAGGACAAGCAAAAGCGGGGCGCAGTCTAGCCACAAAGGCTACTCTACTGAACCCCACACTGCTTGCTAAAATAAAAATAAAAAATATATAACATAAAGAATTATGAGTTTACATATATATAAATATTGTAGAAAGAAATTTTAAAAAAATTGGATTAAATAGTTAACATTCAAGAAAAAAGAAAAGTACGCTACATTCTGGCCTGATGGAGAAGACGACAAAACATAATTTAAAGAACGACCTGCAAAACATTGATAAAAATAATAACTTAACAAGAATAATTAACGAAGTTGTTCATTTTTAGTACTGAGGCGAGTAGATATTTTTTATATTGCAATTTAAATTTGTTACTGTCAAGGGAAACCATTTCATTAGGTAAGGAGTTGTATAATTTAACAGAGTTGTAGGTAAATGATCTCTGAAGTTGAGGCACCGTCAACCTATTAGGAAATCTCATGTCACGTGAATGTATATTTTCACGAAATACAAACCAAAAAAATCCCCAAATGTAAAGTTCTACGGTTGTTCATTACTAGCCACTCAAGATTTTTAAACGTCCTATGAGAAATATGAACAAATTTTAGAAGTCCAAAAATAAAGCGGGAGCATGTATTCTGTGTGAATATTGTGGCAAAACGAACAAGTGTGTAACTGTTTTTATATTGGAATACACAGGGATCCAAGCACAATGGATACCCTGGGGCGGGTAGAACACGACGGCCGTTTCGTCCTTGTTAGGACTCTACGGGCAGCCATAACGCAGCCGGAATTGCTTGGGACCTGGTCAGTGTTTACATGATCCACAAAATGATTTGAACTGTGCAAACTCTGTATCCCGCTTTAGTCCTTCATAGGGGGTCACAGTCTTGTAACATGCCATTAGCAACTCGATTAGCAATATATACTAGTTAAACTGGAAGATAGCTTTTTTGAGTAGAGAATGAAAAACTAAAATAGGAATCAGCAGGTGCAAGCCGTTTTAATTCAAGTTGCACCCAAAGATGCTGTAGCTTTTCAAAATAAGAAAAATGTTTTGAATTAGTGTGTCCGCCAATTTTCCAATACCGAAAACGTAAATTTGATGGTATTAGGGAGAATTTTTGGTATTAGAAATCTTGGACTTGACGCCAAAAACGGTTACTTTTAACAAAAACTAAGTTGAAAGTATCTATGACCAATGTGGTAGCTAAAAACCAATAGTTAACCATGTGATACAAACGCTTAGGATGGTGAAACTATGCCAATAGATGTAATATTGATACCAGGGGCGGATTATATACATTATAGTTTTTCCTCTGTATGAATATAGTTAAAAGTCAAAATATGCTTTTGTTTAAAAAATATATTCTTATAAACAAAGCTGGGTCTTAGGGGGGAGGTGGAGGGGGAAAGCGGCAACCCTTAAATCGTAAGTGGGATTAGGGGTCAAGATACCTCAATTTATAGGCCTTCAAATTCTCTATCTGCCCGCGTACTCGGATTTGAAAAATATAGAAATTTATAGGTATACACTAACTTCCTTATAAAAATGTGGTAGAAAGATTATAACAAAAAAATATTACAAGACAGTATCAGGACTGTAACAAATTATAACTTAAAAAAATTAAAACTTATAATTTTTTTTGAATGACAATAACATGAAGTGACAAGATTGAAAATATGCGCAAAAAATGCCCCCTCGAAATAAAAATCGATGGGTCGAAGCCGAGGTCGAAGCGATAGTTTCGTCTTCATTGGCCCACAGAAAAATATAAGTACTACATAGGTACACAATGAAAACACACCTACTACTCAAAAAATCAAATCAAATTCTTGTTATTAAAAAAATCATTTACAGAATACCTAATAGTAAGCATTTACAAGTACTTACTAAAGATCTTACCTCCTTACTTAATTTGTCATCATTAAGTATCCGAATTCGCAATGGCAGGTGATTAATTTTTTTTACTTTTGTTTACAGTAGTTTTTTATTTGATTAGAAAAGGGCATAGGTATTGAAGTAATATCATTCTAAAACTTTTTATTAACTAGACAAGACATCTCCATCAAAAATAGAGATGGAAATGTTAAAATTTTTTGAAATAAGGACAGTGGCCTGCTAGTGTCCCTACAGACGTACAGACGGCCCCAAACGTGGCTTTTTGTAGAATAATATAATAATATTAACTCTTTTTTAGCAACTCTGCCAGTTTCTTTAGCTACACCAGAACGTAACTCCTCTACATTGAGCCTATCAAAAAAAGTATTTTTCTATTATTCTGCCAGCATGATATTCACTACAGGTTTAATTTAGAATTATTAAGTCTCCCAGTTTTGTCTATGCCTATGCAATTATGAAGCTTTTTGTTTTAATGTAATTTTTTTGTTAAATCGTTTTAATGATAATTACTTAGGTACCTATACTTACCTGCCTAATTTTACAATGTTATGAAAATTGTTTTAGTTAATTCTATTTAAGAAAACAGTAGGTAGGTAAGTATGTAAGCATTACTTTTTCTTTATAAACGTAAGGTTGAATTCTCAACGTCATTCAATCTATTGCCAACTTATATCGCGTTGATTTTTTGAGTTTATTATTTTAATAACTTGACATTTAAAGAAAATCAATATCGTCAGTACATTATTTAGGTAGTATCTGACATATAACAAAAATATCTATTAATTTTATTGCTAATTTTGGGAGAATTGTATAGTGAAAGAAAAATGAGTGACAATGACATAATAATGTTAAAAAAAATCTTACCCGATATTTTTCGCTATACAATTCTCCTAAAATAAGTTATGAAATTCCTTGATATTTATTAAATATGTCAATTATTACCTATAAAATATCAAGTCGTTACTGATTTTAATTAAATTTTGTGTAAAAGCTAGGAAACATAAATAAATCTACGCGAAATAGGTTATAGGTTGGCAAGCATGTTGATACTCCCACCAAAGAGTAATTACATTTTGCTCCCACCTTAAGGAGAAATTATTATTATTAAATTATTACTCTTTGCTCCCACCTTAAGGAGAAATTCTCAATCTCATTCATCTTTTACCAAACTATAACCTAAGTATTTCACGTTAATTTCTCGGTTTACTAACATTTAAATAAAATCAATATATGTATTTTTATTGTCAGCACATACTTATAGGTAAAATTATCTGACATAGGTAAGTATTGCAAAAATAAATTTAGGTAGGACCTCAAAAACCGGTTGGTATTTATTATAAAAGAAAAAATGTAACCAAAATGTATACATACCTAAAGAAAGTAAATAACCTAAGTAAGTCAGTAAGTAACTTACCTAAGTAGGTAAGTAGGAATCTAAAAATAAAAAGTAAAACCAAAAAAGTAAATCGCTGAGACTCTTTTTGGGCCTCTGTGGAACAAAAAAAAATACATTTTTTACATTAGTTAGGTATTTACAACCCACTTTTAAAAGTTTGCCATTACGTATGGGACCTGTCTTGCCCTGTGTACATTTGGGTATATATTTTATAGGTACTTAAATATACCTATTTACTAATATTTTCCACAAATAAAGCTATACCGAAGTATATTGTTCAGATTATTTTTACTTTTATTTGAAGTTTACCTAGTATTTTCTGTGTTATAGGTAAGTATTTGTTATCTAATATTATGTACTTTCCACTTAAACTAACCAAATTTTATTTAGCTTACTTACCTGACTGACATTGATAAATAGGAGGCTTCATAAAACCTTTACAGACAGGGCATTCAAAGAATTGCAGCATTCTCTCACCAATATAATGTACTGGTGTATCATATGTTTTAATTTTAAAGATGTTTGTAATTCTAGTAGTAACTTTAACAGTTTGTTGTAGTGAAATCAGATCAACACTTACAGCATCACATTCATCAAGAGCTTTGTATATGTAATTTGAATCAACAACTCGAGATCTTGTTTTAATGTAGCTTTCACTGTTACCCTTATGCTTTACAGAATAATCATAGTTACTATCATCATCCTTGACATTACACACAATGTAAAGCAACTTATTCTTTTCCAAGCTTAACTGCATCTTTAAAAGCAATATTATATTTTTCATGACAAGAAGCTTAATAAGCTCTTCTTCATTAAAAGCAATGTCCAAATAAAACAAGCTATTTTCAAAATTTATTATGTGTTCACCGTGACAGTTTAGAAAATGACCAACAAATTCCATTGGAAAGCCTTCCCATGTACACTGTACAATGGAATGCATTGGACACCTTTTAGAACGATATCTACAGTTCTCTTCATGGTCTACCAAATCTCCACTGGAACTCCAATGTTCACATCCATTTTCTCGAAATCGACACGGATAACTAAGAGCTGTAACTAGTTCCTCCAGAGCTGTGTTTTGCAAACATTTGCTTTCCAGAAAGTTTTCATTATAACAAGTAGAACATAAGTTTCCAGCATCCTCGACTAGCATTACAGGTGTTGATAACAGCAAGTTTTTACATATTGCACAATGCAGAATATTTTTCTTTAAAAGTACATCTGTGACTGACTTCGCTGACTTTGCCATAATTTAAAAACTCTAAAGTAACAAAAAGGATATTAATTTGCTAACACAAATTCACAAACATATTTTTAGGAACAAAGACCTACCACTACCAGCAAAGGTTTTCACTTACTCTTTCAAATCACAGTTTATTACCGTTTGAAACACTACGTACGGCTGTAAAAGCAAATTATTAACTTATATTTTGATAAATAATTGCATCATAAATAATTTTTAAACAAATTTATCAAAATTTCCATAAAGTAGACGGATAAACTTGGATATAAATATATAACCTCAAAACATTTCATCACAGAACTTTGACAGAGTAATCTACCAAACCCAACAGTTACCCTTATGCAACTCTTAATACATTTTATTCAGCTTTATTATTTGGTTGTTGGTTGCCTGTGAATGGGAAATGCATTTCGGATTCTGTAGCAGCGCAGCGTTTAACTTATTTTTGGTTTGGTTGTCTAGGACAAATGTCTAAGGAAAGGACCTCTGGACCTAGCCCACAGAAAAAGGGTTTGCTAGGGGACTCCGTGCCTTGCCTCTGGACTGCCTTCTTTTACGTCTTTATCTTTATTTTTTTAAAGAAGGTTCTGATGTGGAACGGTGAACTCAAGGTGTGGAAGGACGGTTTATGGCTGCTTTATACCTCCCATTTAACATTTAATTTAATTTAAGATTTAAGCTAAACTAAGAATTTAAAAGTTGAAAGTTAATTTTCTTATGCATGCGTTTATACCTCTCATTTAAACTAATTTATCATTTAATTTAATTTAAGAGTTGACCAACTTTCAACTTAAGGTAAAAGATCGTGTCAGATCGTGCTAAATCGCGTTAAATCGTTCTCCACAACTGTCCGTGATTGGCCTGGAAGAAAGATGAATATTTTGATCGGTGACAATAACCTAAAATTATCGTGGAATTTTTATTTTTATCAACAAATAAAGTGCTTTTTCTCTATTTATTTTGACTGATCTAAATTCTTGTGATTTGTAATGGAAGACTACGATTTGTTTTTTACTACTTGCTTTAAATTGTTGTAACAACAGCTGGAAAAATCTTCTTTTTTTTGCACTTCATTTAATTTAATTTAGTGGCACGTTTTCGAGGTATAAATCAACAAAATTATTTCTTAGCTTAGTTTAAATGATAAATTAAATCTTAAATTAACTTAAATCTTAAATGAGAGGTATAAAGCAAGCATTACAGTTTTCATTTGTCTGATTGTCTGAACTGGAGCTACGCTTGCTATTACCTAAGTACCTATTTTATGATTTTATTTATTTTTTAATTATTTTAGACTAGTACTAACATCTAGGTATGATTTTTTAGTAAATATGTTAAAAATTTATTATTACCTACTTATTTTATTGAAAATGAAATTTCTTTCTGCAAAGCCAGTAAAGTTCCAACTACCTTTTTTTATTCCCATTAACAGACACGGCCAACAATAAAGTTTATTTAAAAAAATACTACCCGTCAACCATGAATAAAGATTGTACCATTTATTTCTGTAAGATAAAAAAAAAATTTGGGCCAAATTTGCCGCCCCCTAAAATCTGCCGCCCTAGGCTCTAGCCTACTCAGCCTATTGGTAAATCCAGCACTGAGGAAACTAGCAACATCATCAGTTGGACAGCTGCTGATTACCTACTCCAATCAGAACCATTGCAGGGTTAGAGCATTCTTTGGCCACTTAATTTGAAACATTTTTGCACGCACAACTTTTAAATCCATTAATTTTGAATTTACAGGAGTTATATTCAAGTTTCAATTAACTTCTAATAATTTTTGTATTAAAAAGTATTTATGTAAGTAATTTACTTCAATTGACAGGTAATAAGTTTTCTTTTATTACATGTAGGTATATTACGAGCGGTACCCCCGCTGGCCCCTGGCATATGTTTTCTATACATAATTAAAAACGTAACTTCTTAGGGTATGTACCTCCTTAAGGTATACACATATTATGTGGATAACATTAAAATGCAACCGATTACAATAGCGCATTATTTATTATTATTATTATTATTATTATTATTATTATTATTATTATTATTATTATTATTATTATTATTATTATTTTATTTATTATTTATTATTATTTCGTAATTTTGATTTGATTCATACGATTTTGATGACGTGAAAGTGATGACGCACGGGAAAAGATCCACTGTGGCGACTTTACCTATATATTTACCCACTTTTGTTAAGAATATCGGTAATTATTACCTACAAATTTATTATATACGTTCACCATTTTGTCACGAAATAATCTAGTTAAAAATATTTTTGCCAAAAGTATGAAAAGTAAGTATAGGTATGCAAGAAGTCCTGTATAGTAAACACAAACAATATGATGATTTAAAATACAATTTTACCAATCAATTGCTAGTTCCATAGTCATTCCAAATACTGCGAAAAATCAAAAACAATTTTAAGGAAACCAATAATTTTTTGTTTTGGGTTCTCTGCTTCACTAGGTATGCACAAATAAACCATAGATATTTACCATTAGATAAGCAAACAATAATCACGAAAGTGGCAAATTTATGGTGGTCTCGGCGCATGTAAACAAAGCTACACCGGATTAGACATGCGCACTGAACATTATCATTTGACGAATGGGAAAATAGACAGGTCCGGGCTTTAAAATTTAAGTTCTTGCTAACGAAATTGTAAAAGTTGATCTTCAATTTATTTTTACGAGTAAACAGCTAAAATTTGCCCCAAATTCTTGCCAAAACATTTAAATTTCTTTTCAATTTTTGATCAAGTTGGGAAATAAAGGTAGTGATTTCTGGCATTTTTAGTAGTTGCAAACCTATCAGATTTTGACAAAAATGATTTTAAGGGTTTGTTTCTAAAATATGTTTAGAAATGATTCGTCGTCGTGTTTTTTGTTCGAAAAGGAAGAGAACAAGTCAATTAAACTAGTCTTATAAAATCGAATATAAAAACAAACAAAACCAGCCAGTGGCGGCTCGTGACTAACGAGTCAGGGGGGGGGGGGGGGCGCTGGCTTTAAATAAAAAAAAATTTAAAATGTCTATTATTTTCGAAAGTACGTGTCTGTTTTTTTTTAACTTTCTCGTTGTGAATTTTAATTTCATCAGCATAAGCAGCACTACTTAAAGAAGTTAAAGTTTGTCCTAACATCTGAAAACTTACCACATTATGACGATGTTTTGCACTATTTTCATGTTTTTTTTTATTTTCTCTGAAAGATTTTTGAAGTCCTGAACCCCATTTATAGTCATCCCTGTCAAAAAGAAAACACACGATCACACGAAACAAAAAAAAAAAATTTGTCCTCACAACCGCATATCCAGAATTTTTTATTATATATTTCTTTGTTAAACTTACGCGTAAACTGTGCCTTACTTTTACATTTTGATTGCACTTGTACTAGGTTCAATATTGGTAGTGGACGCTCTGCATTTTTTAAATCAAGTTTTTCACTTAAGCTCAGAGAACTAAACACAAGCTTCTGTAAATCACTGACCTTCATATTAGACGAAATTTTCCAACTTTATAACGTAACTAATAAATCAAATTAAAACAAATAAACAAATCATTGGCGGCATCGACAAGTCGCATCGTCAGAGTACATAATAATATATCGATTATTCTACCGTGGCATCGCGATTCGCGAACAGCTGTTGGGCGCCGAAAATTGGAACCCATCCGTTGCAGCTCGTTGTGCGATTTGTAGGTGACGTCACGCCTCTGTAGTCATGGCAACTCGCGTTGAACCGGGACGAATAATCGGTCGCCCCCGCTTAGTACAACCTTGAGAGCGCGCAACTCGCTTGTCTATGAGTATAGCCTGCCCGTTGTAATAGGGCTATCTTGGTTTGAATTATTTTAATTGATTGCTTACATAGGTACATTGCGTTCTTGGTTTTTTAAGTAAAGTATTCTTGGATTCTGTTTGAAATAATTGTAGGGAGGGCGGCGCCCCAGAGCCCTTCATTAACGAGCCGCCACTGAAACCAGCAAAATAAAACCAGTCTTCGATGGTATCGTATACCTCTATAACCTTAAGCCAAATATAAGTTGGTATATTTTAAGTTGTATTGATTTTTACAATTTGGTAAAAACTTGGGTATGTAGGTAGGTACATACGTGTAAAAAACATTTTCTAGCACAATTTCTTGTTCAAGAATTTGAAAAAGTTTTTGCCCGAGAACACGTTCACCCTTGGATTAATATAAACATACCTAGGTATTTACTTCTTTCTTTTAATTATTATATAATATAAGTATACAGAAAAGTATCTTTTAAACTTTTTGAAGCTAATTAGATTGAAGGGCTACAAACAAAATATACCAAATCATGCATCGGATATAATCTGTCTTGGTTTGTCTTTATTTTCATACCTTGCTTGTGTAGCCTATGCCTAGGAATAGTAAGATGGGTTTAAATTGACACAAAACAACAAATAAAGTTATATAAGTATCAAGATACATCACTACCAAGGGCGTCCATAGGGGGTGGCAAAATGGGCACTTGCCCCCCCCTAGGCGTCCACATTACTATTTTATTTCATAATTCAGTATAAATCGAGGAGTAATTCACTAAGAAAAATTTGTACACCATTTTCCATAATGACGAATTTTCTTCGTATTTTCCTTGTATTTTCTGTATTTTCCTTGTATTTTCTTAATTTTTCTCGTATTTTCTGTATTTTCCTTGTATTTTCTTAATTTTTCTCGTATTTTCTGTATTTTCCATGTATTTTCTTAATTTTTCTCGTATTTTCTGTATTTTCCTTGTATTTTCTCGTATTTTCTAGAACTTGTACACCATTTTCGCCAAAAAAAAATTGGCTTTACTAAATTTTTTTTTAGAAGTCAAAGCAGCGTTGTTCCAGAATCTTAAGTTGGTTATTCCCATCATTAAAACCGTCGAAAACCCGGCAGCGTTAACGACTTTACGTCATTGCCAAATTGATTGGTGCGCGTATTTTCCATATTTTCCTTATGTTGCCTGTATTTTTCTCGTATTTTCTTTGTATTTCCATTGTATTTTCTGTATTTTCTTCGTATTTTCTGTATTTTCTTCGTATTTTCTGCATTTTCCTATTATTTTCTGTATTTTCTTTTGTATTTTCTAGAAGTTGTACACCATTTTCGCCAGTGAATTACCCCTCGGTATAAATATTCAAGCGCGGATCCAGGGGGGGGGGGGGGTCATGGGGGTCATGACCCCCCCAAAACAGAAAATAAATAAATGAATTTACTGTTTTGACTACCTCTGCAGCTTTTTCACAAGATTCATGACAACATTACTATACCATAAATTAGTTATATTTTTTCTTTTTTTGAATTCACTTTAACATTAATTTACATGCATATATTATCTTATTTAATGTAAAAATTATCATTGAAAATTTTCTCGCCTATAGCGCATTCTCTGTCAAATTTTGGGCGTGGTCGCAAAATTTTTTCGCCTGCGGCGCTTTTTAACTTCATTTATATCATGATGCCCCCCCCCAAAGCAAAGTTCTGGATCTGCGCCTGTAAATATTGAATAGTACAGTGGTTAGTTAGTACAGACCAACACATCACTAAACTGATTATGATTATTTACAAAAAAATAAAGAAAATTTAATAAAAAAAGTAATCAACGAGTTTGGCAAGACGTCTAGGAATTTAACATTTTTATTTTATGATGAAAACTTATAAATTGTAATTTTGTGTTTATTTTTTACGAATTCTGTAGGTTCCGTTAGGCATAAGGTACCTATATGTTAAATAATTAGTCATAAAAAATTTTTGATCCAACTTTTTTGAATGATCAAAATAAAAGAGATTGGAAAGAGAATTCGAAAAGCCGAATAAAGTTTTGAGATATGACCTGTGGTAACTACGATATTTTATAATAAAGTTATATAAATTATTGATATTTTCCTTCAGATTAAAGTTTTAATATAAAATATCGTAGTTACCACAGGTCATATCTTAAAACTTTATTCGGCTTTTCGAATTCTCTTTCCAATCTCTTTTATTTTGATCATTCAAAAAAGTTGGATCAAACATTTTTAATTCTGCAAATCTACATTTTTACATTTTTTGTGCATCCTGTATAAAAAAATGGAAATTTTCTTACCTGAATTATATTTATTTAATAAGCAAAAGAAATGATGAAGACTGACTTTTTTCGAAAAATTGAAAATAAAGTTTTTCACAAGTATAGTTAGGTCCATCCGTGGACACACTATATATATATAGTCATTGATTATATTTCAATCCGAGTCACTAAAAGCACAAACACAACTCACTAAACTAGGTATACAAAAACTTGAAATCCGTAAATATTAAACACCTATACAATCCACAATAGCAAAGAGAACAAGAAGAAATCCACAGAGAAAACTTAAAACACAAAAACAAAAATGGCGCCGAGCCGGTTCTGGAGTGAATTTTGATCATGTCGCTAAAGAAGGACATGCCGATAACAAAAGGTCGTTTGTGCGCATGCCCAATCTTGCTGGGAGGAAAAGCGTCTGACCGGCGAGCCGTGCGCTGAGACGTATTTTTCACCCATAAAACTTACCTTTTGTTTGAGCACGAGATCAGCTGTACCTACGTATCTAAAGGTAAATGTCTATGTGATGAATTTCCAAACCAAACTAACCTTAAAACAACCGAGAACTGTCAAATCGTCTGTCACAGAAAACAGTGTTGCCAATTTAAAGTTCTCTACCTCTAAAAAAACACTTTTATTTTTATTTGCCCTTCCTGAATTTTTTTATTTTATTATTTTGAACTAAACCCCAGTATATTAATAAATGGCCCAAGTTTCGAATAGCTCAAAGTTTCTAAATTTAGTACGAGTGGAAATTCAGGAAAGAGCATGCGTTTCTTAAATGTAAAGCGACATGTAACTTTCTGTACAAAAGGTTTTATCTGGGATTTTGGTTTGTGAATGTATCAGCACATTGAATGAATAACCTTACCAGAGCAAGATTCTCGGTGCGCTCCTGTTGCAAATGTTGGGACCGCTTGCAAGTGTTTTTTACATAGGTGCGTTTGAGATTGCCACTCCTTTCCCTCCAAACTTACGCAAGTGTACTCCATCCGTTCGAATATTAGATTCGGCGCCAAAAGAGTGAATCCGCTGGCTGGCGTTCGAGTATGACACAAAAAGAGTGGCACTCCAAAAGTCCCCTCTCGCTGATGAGATATACCTATAAAATAGGAGTGTGCAATCATGCATATCTGTATTTTTTGCACTTTGGCGTAAAGCGTTTGTCTTAAAAGATTTAATCCCAAAACTCTGAGGTCACGTGACCAGTGGCGGCTGATTAATGAAGGGCTCTGGGGCGCCGCCCTCCCTGCAATTATTTCAAACAGAATCCAAAAATACTTTACTTAAAAAAACAATGTATGTAAGCAATCAATTAAAATAATTCAAACCAAACGTAGCCCTATTCTAACGAGCAGGCTATACTCATAGACAAGCGAGTTGCGCGCTCTCAAGGTTGTAGTAACGGCGGGCGGCGGCGGGCGACCGATTATCCGTCCCGATTCAACGCGCCTTCTCGATGGGTTGTCATGACGACGGAGGCCTGACGTCACCTACACATCGCACAACGAGTGGCCACGGAGAGCTCCAATTTTCCGCGCCCACTGTTCGCGAATCGCGATGCGACCTGTCGTCTGTCGATGCCGCTGACTCGCTGACGTTTTGTTTATTTGTTTTGAGTTATTTATTAGTTGTTAGAAAGTTGGAAAATTTCATCTAAAATGAAGGTCAGTGATTTACAGAAGGTTGTGTTTAGTTCTCTGAGCTTAAGTGAAAAACTTGATTTAAAAAATGCAGGGCGGCCACTACCAATATTGAACATTGTACAAGTGCAATCAAAATGTAAAAGTAAGGCACAGTTTACGCGTAAGTTTGACAAAGAAATATGTAAAAAAAAAAAATATGCGGTTGTGGGGACAAAAATTTTTTTTTTGTTCCGTGTGTCTTCTTTTTGGCGGGGATGATAATTGGACTAAAAATGGGGTGCAGGACTTAAAACATCTTTCAGAGAAAATAAAAAACATGAAAATAGTGCAAAACATCGTTATAATGTGGTAAGTTTTGAGATGTTAGGACAAACTAATATTTTAACTTGTTTAAGTAGTGCTTATGCGGATGAAATTAAAATTCACAACGAGAAAGTTAGATAAAACAGACACGTACTTTTGAAAATAATAGAAATTTTAATTTTTTTTTTATTCCCTGACTCACCAGTCACGAGCCGCCACTGCACGTGACGAAAATATACGCTCAATCCACTCTAAATATGTTTTCAATCCCGAACCCAGCTTCACATAGATATTCTTCAAGTGCTTTATATTCTGCAAAGCTTGTTCTGCGATATTATAGTCTCCAAAAGTAATTAATAATAATAATAACTAACATCGCCTAAAAATTATAAACTTAGAGGTGTCTAAAAAAACCTATCTACATTTATGCGAAGAAAATAAAATTCAAATCTGATTCGTTTTCTCCATAAAATAATGATTAAACGGTCAAAATACAGGTCCAGTATTACTTCATACTATTTTCCATTTTTTATTATTCTCAATATGATTCTTAGAGTCTGGTTATAATTAGGGCCTCCAACGAAGGGTTTTCTTGTTTAGGACCCACGCCGAGGAGGTAACTCTTTATTGGCTTGTTTGTGAGTTTGACTATTGTTAGGTTTATTTTAATACGGGCATTTGCTAATTAGTTGGGTTTTAAAGGAAGAAAAAAATATGACTTGGTTCTCAAAACAACTAAGGCAATTTCATTATTGCTATAAGACGAATGATTTTCAATGGTTAGGTTTTTTGCAGACTTACTTATTTTTTATTAACAAAAGCTTTTAACATCCTCCTGTGCTAATATATAAAACATATTATTATGTTTATTTTATTTCGCGCAATTTATAATAATGAATTAAAAACAAACATAGTTATATTGCAACCGACTCGACGACGGAGGCGATGACGACGTTCAAGTTTAATTTGGTTAACTTGTCATTTATACAACCTGGTCTATCATTTTTTGACAAGCAACGAATAACGTACGAACAAATAGAGGTTTTTTTTTATTGCAAAAATATCTATGTATCGTCAAATAATGTTGGGAACATTTTTTCCAGCAATGGGTTGGTTTAGTTTGCTTGTAACCTTTTCTATTCCGATTGCTATCGGTTGCGGTATTTTTTACATTATATTTTATACATTGTCTGAAATCAGCCCGGCCTATAAGGTAAGTGCTAATAAAACTAAAGAAACAGTTTAAAATTGATAAACCAAACCATTCTCTTTCCGATCTTCCTTTATAATGTAAGACCGTACCGTACCACATGATAATATAATAATATAGGGGAGTGCGGGACAGTTGAACCATATTTCACTGAAAAAAATATTTTACCTTTAATTTTGGGCCAAGTCAAGAACTGTGGACGTTGATATAAAGCTGTTTCATTTTTAATTCAAATGATAGTTTTGTCTGCGTTTTAAGTTGTGGGGTTAATTTTTTACAAGAAAAAGTAGGACAAGGTATTTTTGGATCAAGTCTCCCCAACCTATGGGAGACATGAACCGGGTAGTGAGGAGACTTGACCATATACAATTCGAGTAGGGGAAACTGGGGATGGTGCAACCATTTAGTATTTGATTGTCTATATGCTGGATACAAATTCGAAAATGTTTCTGTATAACTAAATTACTATATAGCTAAATGCTTTGGGCACCTAATTTCCCTTATAAAACAAGAAAAAAGCACTAAACTTTATTTTTGGTTATGCTTACCAAAAAAGCTTACATTTGGTTGTATGTCCCCCAGGCACGGGGTAGATCCACCCGGCGTGTGGGGTACATTCAACCAGTGTACAAAGACAACATGTAATAGAAATATTTTATTATTAAATTATAGAACAAATCATAAAAATACATAGTATTTAAAAAAGCAATCTTTCAAACAATAACTAACTATTTCATTTTATTTTTAACAAACATTTCACCCTTTAAAATTAAATTTAAATTTATAAAGAGAAGAAATTCTAGCTGTGCCAAAATTTTGTGGCGTCGGTAAATATCGTCTCTTTCTATGTTTGAAATATCAGGAATATCTGGAAAAGTAAAAGTTGTCGAATTGTTTTTACGCCTTAAAAAATTTATTTCATAGTTTAAATTCTTGGAGCAAACCTGACCTATATGTAAGAAATAGTGGATGTTTTTGTAGAAAACTTTCTTAAAACAAAATCTTGTACCGTCAAATGGGGTGAAATTGATTTTATGGGGAGACTTTGATAACAGGTAATATTTTGTTAAATAAATTTAAATATCCCGCAATTATAATCCGCGGACATCCGCGCCATGCTCAGTCGAAAGAGTGAAGTTTCGCCATTGTTGTGTCCTGTTAGCCTGCCGGTAAGTGTTTGTTATAATATTTTTGTAAATATTCTATAATAATACTGCAAATTAGCGTTAAATTGACACTGTCTAAAATTATAAGTTATTTCATCAGTTTTTAGCAATTTTATTAAAAAATCGGTTATTTACGATGAGGTGGTTTCTACTTAACCTCATTTCATGTAAGATTCGGCGCCAAATTTGCTTGGTTGAGAACTATTAGTTAATATATCATGCTAACACTTTCGGGGTGAGATTGATAGTAATTTATATATGAATCTGTTGATGTTTTTGAACGTTAAATTTGTGTTAAAATGTGTTAATTTAAGTTCTATAATTTATATATAAAATAAAGTTTTCTTTTGACATCATAACTAAAGTCTAATTTTCACTTTTGCGAGGATAGTTCATTAAAATTTAATTCTTATGCTAAGTGATAAGGGGTGACTTTGATAATCTCTGTAAACTTATGGATTTTCAAAGTCACCCCAAGCGCACATAAAATTGATAAAAAAAAATATATTAATAGTGAGGGAAAAAGTGTTACATTGATAACTCTTAGATCCAAAGCATTCGTTGTAATGCAAAAAAACAGTGCCTATCAAAGTCACCCCAATTTGAGCATAACTTTGGTAATGAGGTTATTATTTATTTTCTAGCAAAAAAGACAATTTTTGAAGTTTGTTTTAAGCCTGGAAGTCTTCATTCGGCATAGTGCAAATACATTATATTTTTTTTTGCGCAAAACTAGGTGTACTTTTCTTGTAATTTACATAATAATCAAAAAAGCTAACAATTTCACCTCATTTGACGGTACGTTAATTAGAAAGTCTTGTTCTTCAAATATAGGAAATTTATCCAGATAGGAATCATTATCAGAATCAATAGGATCAACTAAAGATTCATCGCTGTTTGTGTCCTCATTGATTTCGGGAATTAGTTTACGTTTAGTTGATTTTGATTTTTTTAATGCATCCTTTCTTTGTTTTTCTTGTTCCTTTTTCTCTATTTCTTCCATAACCAGTGTTGACGTGTAGATTTTCGATTTTTACCGTATTCTCATCTACTGTTTGTTGTGTTTTTCTTACGTACACCCTTGGCATCTACCAAAAAGATATATGATATAAGATATATGTTATATTAAATATAAATAGGTACAACATTTATTAACTTTTTACATTTTGATTTTAATTTAAAAAGGGGTAGATTCAACCGGTTTAATCTACCCCAAATGACATGGTTGAATCTACCCCATACATACCTATTTTATTAATAATATCAAAGAATCACAACGTGATTTGTTAGGTTAAGTTTTTGTGGTAATAAGTTAGATAATGCCATGCAGATTTAACTATATATCCACCATAATATAACAGATACCTATAAGAAATAATGAATAATATTTCAGACTAGCGAGTAATATCTTACCTTTAATTTATTAAATTTTAACTTTTTTTCTCATATATTTGCACACTGCCTCTCCAGCCACCAAACTTTACACACAATAGTAATAGGCCAAAAGACAATATAGGTTAGTAAAAACACGCGGGTAATTTAAATATTTCTTTAGATAAAGGCACTGGTTGTATTCGCCCCGTGGTTGAATCATCCCCAGTTTCCCCTGTACTTAAAATTATTTCTTTTAATAATTTGTGAGTAGGTATAAGCTTTTAAGTTGTAACCCAGTAAACAGCTAACAATAAAAAAAACATTATATTACTAATTTTAAAGATTATTAACACAAACGAAAAATTGTTTTATTTGACATAAGGAAATAAGAAAATAATTCGGTAGAAATAACAAACTTAAAAATAACAGATATATAATTTTTTTACTATTTGTTTCTAGTAGGAACAGTTTGGACAAATGGAATTTTTAATGTCTTTTTTTGACAGCCCAACGCAATCTTCATGCACATATATTTTGCATACTATGCACAATCGCATACAGTTTATACGTAAAGTAGTTCTATCTACAGTGGCGGCTCGTGACTAGTGAGTCAGGGGGGCGCTGGCTTTAAAAAAAAAATTTAAATGTCTATTATTTTCGAAAGTACGTGTCTGTTTTTTCTAACTTTTTCGTTGTGAATTTTAATTTCATCTGCATAAGCACTACTTAAACAAGTTAAAATATTAGTTTGTCCTAACATCTCAAAACTTACCACATTATAACGATGTTTTGCACTATTTTCATGTTTTTTATTTTCTCTAAAAGATGTTTTAAGTCCTGCACCCCATTTTTAGTCCAATTATCATCCCCGCCAAAAAGAAGACACACGAAACAAAAAAAATTATTTTTGTCCTCACAACCACATATCCAGAATATTTTAATATATATTTCTTTGTCAAACTTACGCGTAAACTGTGCCTTACTTTTACATTTTGATTGCACTTGTACAATGTTCAATATTGGTAGTGGCCGCCCTGCATTTTTTAAATCAAGTTTTTCACTTAAGCTCAGAGAACTAAACACAACCTTCTGTAAATCACTGACCTTCATATTAGACGAAATTTTTCAATTTTATAACAACTAATAAATAACTCAAAACAAATAAACAAAACGTCAGCGAGTCAACGGCATCGACAGACGACAGGTCGCATCGCGATTCGCGAACAGTGGGCGCGGGAAATTGGAGCTCTCCGTGGCCGCTCGTTGTGCGATGTGTAGGTGACGTCAGGCCTCCGTCGTCATGACAACCCATCGAGAAGGCGCGCTGAATCGGGATGGATAATCGGTCGCCCGCCGCCGCCCGCGCTTAGTACAACCTTGAGAGCGCGCAACTCGCTTGTCTATGAGTATAGCCTGCCCGTTAGAATAGGGCTACGTTTGGTTTGAATTATTTTAATTGATTGCTTACGTACATTGCGTTATTGGTTTTTTAAGTAAAGTATTTTTGGATTCTGTTTGAAATAATTGCAAGGAGGGCGGCGACCCAGAGCCCTTCATTAACCATCCGCCACTGTCTATCTATATTAAACTTCAATGCTGTTTTCCTGATAGAATTTCCTTTATTGACATCTTCTATGGCAACTTCTAAGACCTCAGAGTCAGAACTTATGGTATTTTTAGCCTTGCTTCCCTCTTTTGATTTATATTTGAAAGGCATCGCAATCTGCAAAAATAATACGATACTAAATAAAAATTATTTGAGAGGGAGACTTGACCCGCTGTTCAAGTCTCCCACTCGGTAACGTCTCAAGTCTCCCTCCCGGTACCCGCCATTATTATTATTATTTTTAAAATACTTATAAATTTATTTTGCATACTTTGCTTGTTCTGTAAACAGAACTTTAACTGCACTAAAGACTAAAGTTAACTACCTGAATAACAAATTGAACACTTACCTTATGTACAGTTAGTCGAGGTAAACATAAAATGTCACGATCTTACTTTTTATATAGTAAAACATAGAAACTTGTCTAATTCCTTTGCTTGACTGACGATCGCTAAAATGCTTTGTGGGTATACCGCCGACACGAAAGGTCATCTTTTAGGGTCGGTAGATTTCGGTTGGCGCGAAACATAAATCAAATATGGCGAGTGGTTCAAGTCTCCTCTATATATGGTCAACCCTCCCGCACTCCCCCTATAGAGTGAAATTTTTTTAAGTGTCTTACCCCATTAGTGATTTTTCCACTGACTACAATAAAAAAATAAACGTCTGTTAAACCGGCTTTTAATGCTGCATCATCGCGTGTAAAATAAACCCTTCGCTATTACCGCATTTCTCCGAAACCCCACATACGATTTATTTATATTTAAAAATATTGAAAGACCCATATCTCCTTAAACTGTGTTTCTAATATAGTAGATTTTCCGATTAACCATTCTTTTTTAAAATAGGTATACCATAACTTGTGTTAATATGAACACTTTAAATATAATTTTCTCAAAAAGAAAAGCCTAATTTGAAAATATGTTATAAGAGAAACAACGTTGAACCTTGCTATCCGGTGCATGATAGGTATAGTCGGATCTGGTCTTATCGTGCGGGTCATACGATTCAAGAAAGACATACTCTCAGTTTTTGTTTTCTTTGCTTGCGTTTAATTTTACCCTCTAAATAAAATACGTAAGATAAATGAGACAGACTTATTCCATTTTGACATGAAAAACAAGGATATGTATTTACTTTCCAGCGATTCTAAAAAAGCTTATAATAGCACCAGCTACGTTTTATTTTAAATATGCCAGTTTTGTGACTTTGACAGTTTGTGACAAAATGAAACAATTTTCTGGGTTTTTGCATCCCCAATAAAAAAAAAATGGTACTTAATCTGATAAACTATTTCGAAAATGAAAGAAAAAGTGGAAATTCGCCAACCAATATTCAGGAAACAGTAGCCAAAGCACTGGGAATTAGTTTAAGGACTGTGCAGAAAATTGTGCATGAAACAAAACATATCATAATACCCAAGAATACTAAAAAGTGTAAACGAGGAAAGCCAAAGACTGAGGATTTAAGCGAAAATATTAAAATGGGAGTTCGAAATGTGATTTACGATTTATACAAATCAAAAACCAATGTAACTCTTCCAGTTTTACAAAAAACATTAAAAATTCGGGGTGTTTTGGAAATTGGATTTGAAGCGTTATCAAAACTAATAAAAAATTTAGGTTTTCGCTATAAAAAAGACTGTAACCGAAGATTTTTATGTGAGCAGCCACAGATAGTGAGTCAGCGTGTTCAGTTTTTAAAAAAATATACGGACAATTACAAATCGAAATTTAGAAAAGTGGTATTTTTAGACGAAACGTGGAAATTTTCGAATGGAAGTGGTTTAAAATCTTGGCAAGATGAGTTAAAAGGAAAAAGGGGTGCGGTACGGGAAAGCGTTTTATTATTTTGCATGCCGGTTCTGCAACAGGATATGTTGCAGGTGCGAGTTTAATTTTTTCTTCAACATCAAAAAGTGCTGACTATCATGATGATAATATGAATTGCGAAATGTTTGAAAAATGGTTAAAAGTTCAATTGATACCAAATTTGGATGCTCCGTCTTTAATTGTATTAGATAATGCATCATATCATTCAAGAATTTTAAATAAACAGCCTACTTCATCTTGGAGGAAAAGTGATATTTATGAGTGGCTGGAAAAACACAACCAAAATCCTTTACCAAATATGCTTAAATCGTAACTCCTATCAATAGCAAAGTCTCTTAAAAAAACCCAAAATATACGCGGTAGATGAAATACTGCGTGAATATGGTCATGAGGTTCTACGACTGCCGCCATATCATTGCCAGTTTAACGCAATAGAATTAATATGGGCTGGTGCAAAGTCTTATTATGAAAAACATGTAGGTGATATGGTCTTAAATCCGACCAAGTACAAATAGTTTGGCAAGATTCGTTAGATCATATTACACAAGAGTACTGGAAGAAATCGGTGGAACATACAGAAATATTAATAAGGGATTGGTGGGATCGAGAACAAGTACTAGATGTCGAAGTAGCGCCAATGATAATTGCTCCATTCGAAGACGACTCAGACGACGAGGACTTTTCAGATTTTATAAGTGACGATGAGAGTTTTTAGGCTATAATTATAAACGGTGTTTTTCGTTTACATTTTTTAGTATTCTTGGGTATTATATTATGCTATTTTTCATGCACATTATTCTGCATAGTCCTTAAACTAATTCCCAGTGTTTTCATTACGGTTTCCTGCATATTGGTTTGCGAATTTCCACTTTTTCTTTCGTTATCGAAATAGTTTATCAGACTAAATGCCATTGTATTTTTAGGTTTTAGTAGTAAAATTGTTAAAATAAATTGCACTGTTTATTATTGTCGTTTTTAATTAAAGGGTACAGTAGGTATATAATTAACGATTATATAACTTTTTTGTAACTTTTTCAACTCCCCTGTACATAATTTTTACAAAACTAATAATATTAGGTATATGTGGCTATCTTCGCGATAGCTAAAATAATGAAACTATTTTTCCTTCCTTCGGTATATTTGTAAATAATCTTACAACATTTTGATAGCCTCTGTGTTGTCTGATTTGACGCATATGATCAGTGACCTTTGGACCCGCACGTTAAGACCAGATCTGCATGACTATATACCAAAATAACCCCGCACTCCTTTTATGGAAAATGGCCTCGGTTAAATTTCCTAACTTTTTAGTATGTCATTCTGATCAAAAGTATGGCCACAACAAAATCTATCGACTAGTTTTTGAGATAAGTTGCAAAATATGAATGAACCCCTTGCCGCTTGATTGGCTCTTCTCCAATATTTGGGCGGAAAAACTCTTGTATGTTGTTCATTGCGTCTGTCTTCCATTGGTACGTTAGTGCATGTCAAATGTATTTATGTGTTGTGTAAATGTTTTACCAATGAATAACGCCTTAACTTTTAATCACTCGCACGTTGAGTTCGATGTTTCAAATTGAAACATCGAACTCTTGAAACTTTCAATTGTAAATAAAATTAAGGCGGTATTTTGGCAAGCTAATAAACCATTAGGTATGGCCCCTGTACAAGTTTAAAAAATGGTGAATGCGATGGTAAAAGACCTTAGCCCGGTCACAACCACCTTGAAAAGAAGCCATGAAGTGACATCGGGCAACGCCGCATCAGCTGGGAGTTGAGGATCCACAAGCTATTATTATGACGCGGCAACAAGCGAGTTTTTTATTCTTTCTGATATTTTTTGTGTTTTTTTGGCTCTGTTGCCACTATATTGATAAATGTACAAAAAAGTAATAAATAGTTTTTGATAACAAGAACATTTTATCTAATTATTAAATAATAGCGTTGAGAAGCTGTTTTTGTTTCACTACGAGTAGATTTATTTGATCGATCAAAAGTAATATTCTATACAAATTATATATCTATATATCTTCTGCGTTTAAAAAACAGGATTGACTATCGACTTCTGAAGTCTCAAAATTTAGTAAGATTAAGGCTTTGTTTAAGAAATCTACGCTTGTCTTAAGAAAGTTACCTACTATTTGGGTAACTTCGTTACTTTCATAATGTACCTACCTATGAATTGGTACCGAGACAATAAGTTTTCTAGCTGAGACTACCTGCTTAGTTTCATTTCATGGGGTAAAATCCATTTCAAATCATTGTAAGCCGATTCATTACTTTTTAACAAATCCTTTACCTTCATATCAATGTCCACTGAAACCTGATTAACAATATGTATACAGTCATTGGTCAAATCTAAACTATAAAAATATATTACAGTTTCTTCACCTGCTTTTAAAACACTTTTATAGTTAGAGTTACACCCAGGAATACAGCAGGGGCTTGGCATGTTGATAAATAAACAAACTAAAAGAAAAAATAGTACTTACCTAAGTACCTAGGTATCTAGAGGTAACCTATACCTACTTATGAACTATCTCTACTAGTGATATTTTTAAACTACCTAATTCACAAATACTTTCAAGTTAAATAAACACTATCCCTAAGAGCTAACTAGAATACAAAAAACACAATTTTAAAATAAAAACAAATAAAATTCTGCCGCCATTTATAACACCCGTAAACAAACCGCCAGGCCAGCTAGGCTGTTGGATTTTTCACTTTATTAATGCTATTAGAGCAAACCCGCACCAAAAATTTTCATCAGTATTTTGTAGAGGTTCTTAGCAATCATCTCAATTTTCTATTAGATATCAATCGAAAACCGGATAAAAATACAAATTAATACGACACCTACACCTAGTTCGCGCGTAAATTACATACTAAACCATGGCTAACCTCAAAAAAGTCACGTGACACATGGATCTTCAAGCAGTGTTGCCGATGTTTCTGTTTCACAGCTTCTTTCAAGGTGGCTGTGGCCCAGTCCTATCGCTGTCGCCAACATTTTAACGTCAAATAGACCAGACTTCAACCGGGTGTGATAAATCACAGATGACTTAGCCATGATGCGGCGGTTTCTAAAAGAAATTTGACTATAGCTACTACTCCATTTTCCCTCCCGTCTTGAAGTCGGAAGTCACCAGAAAACCAACATACGATAAACAACTGTATTCTGGTCCGGTTCTGTCGTGTTTCGTTGCGATCGATGTCATTTATATATTGTAAGAAGTTAAGAACGGCACTTTATTATTTTTCCTTTATTTCAGGAGGATGCCGACGAAATGTTGCAAGGAGTTCGTTTGCCAGGACACTGTGTAAACAAACTTAGGGCTCATTATTCTAATTTGATGGCATGAAGTCAAACAGGTTTTTAATTTTGTTACTGATGTAAATAATTGATTTTATTATATAAATTGAAATACAGAATGTTCAATTTACTTTAGTTTTAATTGTTGAAGTTTGAACATAATAAAATTTCAGATTTTTAACTGGTAGACATTTTTGTTTGTTAGTAAAATGAATATGAGATATTATACAGGGTGTTAATTAATGTCATGCAGATATTTTAAGGGGTGATAGTATACTCGTCAAAATAGAAAAAAAAAATGTAAATACATGCATGGTCTAAAACGCGTTATTTCAAATTTGAAACACTTATCGCAGAATATAAGAGGGAAAACGCAAAATACGAGAAAGAAAATTGAAACTTTGCCACCCTGTATAACGAAAATAACGCGTTTTAGACCGTGCATATATTTGGATTTTTATCTTATTTTGACGAGTACTATCACCACCTGAAATATTTGCATGACATTAGTTAACACCCTGTATATTCGACACGATCACATAGTTGGCCATATAACCCTCCCCCCCCCCCCCCTCCACTATTAGGGCGCCCATGCAAGTGTCATCACAGATCCTATAGTTCTTCGAATGGTCATTTCTACATTAATTTCTGAAATATTCATAGATACGTTGCCTTTGCATCTGTACAGGGTGTCCCAAATTCGGGGGTGACCATTGGGATCTCGGAAACTATAATAGATACGAACAAGTTTAAATTGTGGCAAAGTTGCACAATTTGGTGCTTAATCAAATGTCTTTTACAAATTCAGGAAATTCCTAGTCCTTCTCGAGATATTTGAAAAAAAGCGAAATTTTAAAAATTTGTTAGTATTTTTTCCTGACTTTATTTAAAGAAAAATTTTGAAATGAGTTAGACTTTCCTATTGCCACTTTTTATTCTTTACAAAATGGCATTATCAGATTTTGAATCCGACGTTTCGATGTTTTGGGCCCATTATCAACTTAATTTTTTTAAATACGGACCTGGATATTTTACCTCGGATATCGAAAGAACCTATCATTCTTAAAACAGACATGTATCACACTTGTTGGGTTATTAAACGTTTCGATTAAAAATTACATCAGCATCATCATTTGCCTCAATATAAAAATACTCAAAAAATATTCTTTAGGAAACAAAAATAATATAATAAAACCAAATAAGTTAACACAATCAAAAGAAATATTAATGCAACAAATTAATTGCAAAATGCATTGAAGCTGATGGCTTACAATTTGAATATTTTTTATGAGTTTGTTTATTGCTGTTCAAGTTTTGTTATTCGTTTAATAAGATAATACTAATAATTAATTGGTTGTATTAATATTTCTTTTGATTGTGTTAACTTATTTGGTTTTATTATATTATTTTTGTTTCCTAAAGAATATTTTTTGAGTATCTATATTGAGGCAAATGATCCCACCAAGCAAAAAACCTCGCATTCGCAACATTGCAATCTTCCTTCAAAATTCTTGCAAGAGCAATATTGTATTTGAAAGCTTATAGGTAAACACCGTGGAACTCTCTAAAACAACTTTTCTATTTAGTTAATTCCCGCAACGTTGACTTTTGAAACCTTTCATATTAAATATTGTTAGAACTTAGCTTTCGGATTCTCTATGCTATGTTCGATATATAAATTTAGAGAAATGTTTCAAGGGCAACCTGTAGCGTGCAATATTTTAGCAATCTTCAGTTTAGAAAGTTTCAGGCAAATTACATAGCAACTTAGCAGCGATGTTGGTTTATGAATGTATTTTTGTAATTGCAATTGTGCTGCCCAATCATTGCTTCAAATAGGTACGCCACGCGTCGGTCGGGGGGGTTATGTTTTCGGTCTCAGAGTCAGATCGGATCGGCCATTTTTATTTTGGCTTGGCATTTCTTTTAAAAGAGTGAAGGACAGTGTTTTATTAAGAAATAAGGTAGGTTACATTTAATTTAATAAAAGTTTATGCATGCTTAGGTACTTTTTAGCAGAGAACAAGTTGTTCTCTGTTAGGTAGGTAATTTTTGGAAATGGAGGTCGTGCTGTTAAACACAAAACATAACCTAGGTATTTTATTATTTAATTTGTATTGGTGTGTCTTGTGTGTGGTACTACACGTCACTGGAGACTAAACTGAAAGAACCCCTTCCAAAAAAATTACCAAAATTAAAGCAAAAAGCGCATGCATACGGTATTATAACGGCAGATATTCCAAAGTTTTCACTGGATAGGCTTGCAGACACAATTTTTGCAAGTTAATTCAATAGACAACTTAAGATAGTGTACTCCCTAAAGTTAATTGAAGTTGAATTTGTAGGCATCTAGTACTAGCAATAGAGGTTACTAGTAAAAAATGTGTTTGCGAAACCTACACAGAAATTTTTGATTCGTATAACCTATACACGAGTAAATTTTATATAGTTACGGGTTCCAAATCAGTAGAATGAGAATGTATGTCACAAGCCAATTCCGATACCCTATAATTGGGGACCTTTGTCCATTTTTTGCTATTTTTAAAAAGAAAATTATTATGAGAAATTGCACACAAATCATAAGTGAGAATAGCAGTGTTTTGATATTTTAGATACATTTTTTGAGACTAACTGGAGGAAGAAATTTGAAAGATACAGTGTACAGATGTTTGGAAAAGGTCTTCACCAATTATGTGGGGCAGTTTTTAAGTTGGACTGGTGCCAAGGAGAACTACAAAACAAAAACTTTAAGTAAGTATGGACTACTTCTTCAAAAAAAAAAACTTTAAAACTCACTTCACTTATATCAGGTAGATTTTAATTTTTCTTTGGTAATACTATATTATATTAAATACATCAGATTTGTATTTAATCAAATTAAAAATTTTAATGAAAATTTTACACTCTTAATTTCAACCAATCAGAAGCTTGATTTTTCTTCGGTTACCATTAAAACCCACAGAATAACCGGAAATTTTTGACGTTTGTGGTAAAATTAATAAATGAAAATTTTCCTGAAACGCCATTTCAAAGACATTTCTAGAATATATGTCATTTCTAATAAAAAAATTAATTTGTACGTAGGTTCTTTAATAAATGAGTTTAAAATTTTCTAACCGAAATCCCACGTGCTTAAATTAATAAACGGTAAATTTTTCCTCGATCATGAATATTCAAGTCTTCAGAAAAATTTCCGGTAATAATTTAATCACTGTATCTATTAGTGATTGTCATTTTTTTAAATTTTAGATGCTGTCCGAACTAATTTTAAAGAACTTACAGATCAAGATTTTGAAAATTTTTACAAAAACTGATTTCAGCATGCTAAGACACGTTTTGAACGAAGTAATTAAAACAGATTAGGGGTTAAGGAAACCAAACTTTAAAGGAATTAAATATAAGAAAAGTGTATACTTAATATATATATACAGGGTAATTCACAGTGAATCGGAGAACGGGAGATACGTTTTATTTGAAAATTTGTTTGTCTAGATAAACGACCATGGTCTATCGTTCTAAAATATTTTCAGCATTGCGGCGTTGCCGCTTCTGCCCAAAACAGGTGGCAACATCGTTATTTTAAATAAAACAGCCTATATATTTTTATATTTTTAGATTCTACGTAACATTCAAATTATTTTTTAATATATTCATTACTAGTCTATACTTAATAGTTTTGGAGATATTGACTCTTGAAAAATGGCATTTTTCAACTTTGACAGCTTCTAGCATTCTAACTATATATGTCTCTTAGAGCAAAACGGCTCACATGTTCCTGATGTCCTTGATTTTATTATGTTCCCAAAATTGTCAACTTTCGGTTAAACAGGATGGAACTCGAAAGCAGGAAATTAATTACTTTGATTGATTGATTTGGTTGATTTTTTGGGAAGATAATAAAAATTGAAGGAAGGAACACCAGCCGTTTTGCTCTAAGACATACAGTTAGAATGCTAGAAGCTGTTAAAGGTTAAAATTGTCATTTTTCAAGAGCCAATATCTCGAAAACTATTAAGTATATATATAACGTAACGTATAACAATGAATATTGTATTAAAAAAATTATTTGAATTTTACGTAGAATCTAAAAATTTAAAAATATATGGGGGGTTTCATTTACAATACCGATGTTGCCACCTGTTTTGGGCAGAAGCGGCAACGCCGCAATGCTGAAAATATTTTAGAACGATATACCATGGTCGTGTATTTGGACGACCAAATTTTCAAATAAAACGTATCGCCTGTTCTCCATAAACGTCTAACGTACCATCCACCGTGAATCACCCCGAATATATGTTATACCTATAATAATATTATATATAGCAAAATAAATACATTTGTTTTTTTTTATAACATGAATAATGAATAAACGAATAATTAATGAATAAACTGAACTCTTATTTCTATAGAGGCCCAGAAAAGGGCCTGCCAAACACGCTTAAAATAGCTAGTAACAAGTCCTGCAAACATACCTTATACTCTGTACTAAATCGAGCCTAAATCCGCTCCTATACTTGATTGAGAATATTTCTTTAAAACAAAAATTGGTTAAACGGATCAAATTTTTTAAATAGGGGAAGAAAATGTTTATTACCATTTAGTTGTGTTTCTCTTTTATATAGCTGTATTTTATCTTGTTTTGTTTGTGTTTTAAATGTTATTTTAAGAAACATTGTCCAAGCGAAGTTAACATGTGTTTTATAATGTTGCTGGAACCTGGCATGCAACTATTGCAACAACCTAGATATTTTTCAATCGCCGTCACATTTCTAGTGTAATGTTACTATAGAATTTCAAAAAATTAGGTTGCTGTAATGTTTTTGTGCCAAGGTTGCTGTAATGTTTCTGTGCCAAGGTTGCTGCAATTAATTGCGTGAAACGTTGCTGTAATTTAAATATCAATATCGCTAGAATATTGCCGAAGCGATATATTTGTCAATATTGCAACTGAAACGATCCTGAACGGCCGATTAAGGCTTGCAGGGATGTCCCCAACCTCACGCCGCAAGAAAAAGAGCAACATTGCAGCTCTCTTTGAAAAGTTACTAGAACGTTGCTGCAACAACATTTTGCTTGGTGGGATGATGCTGATGTAATTTTTTTATCGAAACGTTCAATAACCCAACAAGTGTGATACATGTCTGTTTTTAGAATGATAGGTTCTTTCGATATCCTAGGTAAAATATGCAGGTCCGTATTTAAAAAAAATGAAGTTGATAATGGGCCCAAAACATCGAAACGTCGGATTCAAAATCTGATAATGCCATTTTGTAAAGAATAAAAAGTGGCAATAGGAAAGTCTAATTCATTTCAAAATTCTTCTTTAAATAAAGTCAGGAAAAAATAAAAACAAATTTTTGAAATTTACCTTTTTTCCAGATATCTCGAGAAGGACTAGGAATTTTCTGAATTTGTAAAAGATATTTGATTAAGCACCAAATTGTGCAACTTTGCCACAATTTAAACTTGTTCGTATCTATTATAGTTTCCGAGATCCCAATGGTCACCCTCGAATTTGGGACACCCTGTACAGCTTATTTGATCCGCAAACAAAAGTTAAGTTTTATGGGTGAAAAATTACGTTTATAATATTAATATTTAATAATATAAATATTAAATGGAAAAATGGTAAAAAAAATAGAATTAGAGCAATATTGAATAATTTAGAGCTTAACTTAATGACGATGAGCAATCAAGAAAATTTCGAGTACTTCCGGAGATATCTGACAAAAACCGAACATTTACTTTTCCGTTTTTTTTTTTTGTGAAGTTATTTATTTACATATTGGAAAACGGAAAGAATTTCCTGTAGGCACTTTTTTAAGACGCATTTGAACATAGTTTGTAATTTATAAACGGACGTTTCGGTTTTCAGATATCACCATCAGATCAAAATTGTTGAATGCGGACCTGAAATTTAAATATTACTTTTTGAAGTATCTTGCTCCCTTAACACACCTATCGTCTGGAAGTTTTCGCAATGATAGGAAGAGCCGACATCGAAGGATCAAAAAGCGACGTCGCTATGAACGCTTGGCCGCCACAAGCCATTATTAATAAATTTTGGCAAAATTTTACCGTTTTGGACAGAAAATTCATCATCGGTAACTTACAGTGAATTTGTAAGACGGCCCTAATCAGTGATCTGTTTGTAGATCATTGGTCCTCACTCCTGACAGCCCCGGATCTTCAATTTTTTTTAGGCGGGGCAAAAACTGAAAAATGCCGCCCCCACCCACTTATGTTTTTTTTTCCTTTTATTATCTATATAATTTCAGCTATCAGATTTATGCGGGTAGGCGACAGGTATGATAGAGGCGTAAAGCTCGCCGCAGGCATAGGCGAAATTTTTTTTGGACCACGCCCAAATTTGGTTAATAATTTAATATTAATAAATAATTACCTACCCAGAAGCCACCTTAAAACGTTTAAAATGTGTGTAATTTTTCTATTATCTATAATCGTATTCGCCTATATACGTACCTACGCGACCGCGACTAAAATAACCTAGAAGTCCTACAAGCTACAACCAAACGGAATTACCTGATATATTACCTAATTTTTCCTATGATTATCATAATATCTTACTTTGTCTTATTTACGTAAATAAAAAGAGAGAAAAGAAAATTTAGACCACACCCGCAACGAACAAAATAACCCTTGTTTAAAATAACTCGCACATAGCCACTTGTGACTATCGTACCACAGTTAAAAGAATATATTAACTGTGATCGTACCATTGAGGATTAAATGATCGCGAAAAATGATGTACTTGTTTATGATTACGTTTTAAAACATTAAGGGGTGGCGTAGGGCGACCTTTATTTATTACATCTCTCCTGTCATCATCTCTAAGTCTATAAAATGGCGCTTCGTGTAAAGAACAAATTATATCATGAACAGGATTATCCATGTTACAAAAATATGTATGATTTAAAGAAACAATAGAAATGTTCGCGCAGCACGTCTCACTCCACGCTCTGGGTATCGGTCGAGTTGATATGGCCATGAAATGTCTGTACTTGTACTATTATTTATTCCGTAGTCAAAGTTAAGTAAATGATGAGTTGTCCATTCGTCTGGAAAGTGTGAATTTGGCCGCCCTTTGAACTTGCCGCCCGGGGCATAGGTCCCGACTTGCCCCCCCCCCTAAATCCGGGAATGGGTCCTGATAAGTATTGTGGTTAAAAAAAAGCTACTCTAACCAGAAAGAAAGATATTTTATAAAAAATATTTTGGGAATCAAGAAATTTTACAGTTAACAGTATAATTAAAATAAGAAATAATGTATTGGGTAGTATATTGTATGGTAACCGCTGGTTTGTTTCGATAGCGAATTTCTACCAATTGAATTGCGTGCACGTACCGGCAAGTCTATTATAAATTTATAACAACTATATAATATGTACTGTGTGTAACTACATAATCATTCCGAAATACTAGGTGAAAATAATAATTTTTTATTATTAGAGTAAGTTTTCTTTTTACTAGCACACAATTCTATCAGGGCAGTATTGCAAAAAAACTTTAAGTAGGTACGGATGATAGATTTTCGGTTCATAACAATGAAATTTTGGCAAAATACTATTGATTTATGTTTTGGGGAAACAAAATAATATTTAAATTTCAGGTCCGTATTTAAAAATTTTGATCGGATGGTGATATCAGAAAACCGAAATGTCGTTTTTTAAATTAGAACCTTTAACACATTGACGACCGACAGTCAAAATACGAAACTTCCTGAGAAACCATCGAAAACGGGGGGTACACACAAAAAAAGAAATACTTATTTGAAAAATAAAATACTTAATTAGAATAAATCTTAGCTTTGTATATACGCAAAGAAATATATTTTTCAAATAAGTATTTCCAATACTTAATTGGATACACAAGTAATCTCGTAGTAATACATTAATTTTTCCAAATGAGAATTTGTATTATCAAGTTAAGTATTTTATGGTGTTAAAAATTGAGCTAAAAAATTGTTCATTTTAAAAATTTTAAAGTAGTGAAGCAAGTAAATATATTTCTAGGAACAAAAATAAGTGACTTTTTTTAAGAAAACAAATTTTTAAATTGACGCTCCGCTTTCTTACTTAAAGCTTGTTGATAATTAAAATAAGTATTATTGGTTCTTGTTGCAAAAATACCAAATGATCATATTTTTTACTCAAGTATTAAAATTTATTTAGAATGAGAAATTCTCCATTTAGTAATAAAGATGCACACTCTCTATTCGAGTATGTGGAATACTCGAACAGAGAATGTTGTATATTTTATGAATTAATTCAGGAATTTCCATATACTCGTATAGATAATATTTTAATCTATTCGAGTAGGTATATGGAATACTCGAATAGAGAATCATGTATATTTTACGAATTAATTCAAGAATTTTCATATACTCGAATAGAGAATGATGTAAGATATTTTACGAATCAATTCAAGAATTTTCATATACTGGAATAGATAATATTTTTATCAATTCGAGTATAATATGGAATACTTGAATAGAGAACATTATGATCTATTCGAGTATATGGAAATTATTGAATTAATTCGTAAAATATCTCTATAATAATTGAGCTACTATAAGGTATCCCAAAAGCTCTCTATATTTTTTACAAAAATGCCAACAAAGTATTTATTTACATGTTACTTTTCATAGGTCGAACAAATTTTGTTTTAAATAAAAACATGTAGGTATATCCGAGGCGAAATTTTGTAAGTAGGTATAGGTATTTCTTCTTAAACAAATAAATTATGGCGGATTACCTTGTTTTCCGTAATCCCTTACGCCTGAAGACCTCTGACACACAAATTAATCCATAGGTGGGTAAGTAAAAAAAGAAATATATTTTTTTATTTGAAAATCATTTTAAATACGAACAACGATCTATCTGTCTACTAAGACTAGATCAGTTAGATCAGAAACATAAACTATATCGAAACAGAAAAACGTCTAAATAAAAAACAAAATACATTCCTTACAGTGCCTTAAATCTCAGTCACAAAAAGTTCGCCTTCTATTTTATGACAAATTGTTTAAGTGTCAGATATAAACTTATTTCTATTACAAAACTTAAATATGTCCGTTTTTTCTATTTTAAATGCATGGTAGTGTGCGTTGTAATCAACAGTTGTCATTACCAAACATTGAAAATAGACACTCTTTGAATTTAATTTATTAACATATATTTCTTTTATCTGGCAAAATAAAAGAATAGTTTCATCATATTCAAGCCTTACAACACTATTTGATTCATATTTAATACCATTTATTTCGTACCACGAAATCTGAAAAAAATCATTAAAGTTTGTATAGTAATAGCCGTTTAACTACTTTAAGGTACCTACGCTTCCGAAGGTTCAAACAAGTTCTAACATATCGTCGGCTTAGTGCAAAAACTCACTAAGTCAATATTTCCAGGTTTCGAGATTATTGTAAATTTCACTTTCACAAAATCTTCTACCGATACAATATTTGAAAAAATATCACAAAAGTAAAAACTCAATAAGTTTCTAAAAATACCAATATAAAAATCAGACTAAGTAATTTTAGTTAATTTGTAGTTGGGTCGAAAACTCACTAAGTCACTTAATCAATTGTGCATATAATAAATACTTTTTTGTAAAAATATATTGAAAACAGTTTGTACATACGCACACAACAACTTTGTAGGCATAACATTATTGCACATTTTTTTAATAAATCACTTAAAACTCCGCCATTTCTTAAAACTGGGTTTTACTCAAAACTGTCAATTTTGACTTAACGAATTTTTGCACTAAGCCGACGATATAATAGACTCGTAACTTGGATTGGCGCGTTCCGCTGTCCGATGCAAGACTGTGCCGCCGATTGGCAAATATCTTGCGTGGAAGTGGAAAGGGGTGAAGTGATACTTGCGAATTCTTCATTTAAGCAAAATTGATCACAACGATTTTCAATATTAGTAAATATTCTTTTTTTTTTTTTTAATTTGAAACAGTAGACTTGTTTAAAAAGAGAAACATAGTTGCTTCAATAAATTCAAATATATACTCATTTTAAGAAACGTCAAATTTTAAACCATATGTTTATTCAAATTAAGAATTACATAATCTTAAATGTAGTTAAATAATATTTAAATGAAGTAAATAGAAGTCGTAAACTGAGCAATAATTTTTCTTGTTTTAAACTGTCAATTCTAATTTAGAGCTTAAAGTATTCTTTATTGAATGCATACTTTGACTTGAAATTAGCATTAATTATAACTTTGACCAAGTTTATATGGTATTTCAATTAAAAATATCTACTCAAATCAAGAAAAGTAACCAAGTATTTCAAATACTAATTTTAAATAAACGTCGATAATCAAGCGGAGTATCATTTCTTCGAGAGAGTATCTGTATCTTCAAATTGAGTTGAAAAGTGTGAGAAAGCATATATAATTGAATAGAGTATTCCTTTTTTTGTGTGTAATAACAAAAAACTAATATTTGTTATGGGTTCTAGGGCTATTATAGATAATTTTTTTTGCACTCAAAATTTTCCAAAATGCCGTCCAGTTAACTGGACGTCGGTATCTGGTTACCGTCAGGCACCAACGTCCAGTAAACTGGACGCTGTTTTTTGTTTTTTTTTTACACAAGAAACAACATTTTGCTATAAACTTTTTATTTAAAAAAAAATGCTCTTCTGTCACAAAGCACGTGTATAATATAACGAATGACAGAAACAAAGCGTATACGTCTATAAACGGGTTTCTCGCCCACCTGCAATAAATACGTCAAAAGTCCAGTTTACACTGACGCTTAATTATTGCAGATTTTGCATTTTTTCTTATCTTGGAAACCAACGAAATAAATTAGTCGAGCCTGAGGGACCGCGCGAAATTTTAAACTCATTTAAATGCATTATATTATGTGTCCAGTATACTGGACGCGGTCTCCACGGAAAGAACGACATGTCCAGTATACTGGACGGTGGTCGTCAATGTGTTAATATTTAAATGTGTCGATGTCGTAATAAAGTGTCTACAGTGTCACCAGTAAAGTCCGTATCATATGGAAATTTTTTTTATTAATAGCTTTATTCAAAATTTGACCTTGGCATCAAGTTCTGCTTCGATCGAGATGAAAATTAAGCAAAAAAATAGTAGTCACGTGATTGGCATTATCTGACAAATTTTAATTTTTTTCAAAAAAAATTTAAATTATGTTTCGAGCGATTAATATTTATTCTTTTTGATCCAATATTAATTAAGTAAAATTTCAACGAAAGCTCCCTAATATTTTCTTTTTGTACATCTGTTTACGAACTTAAGAAAAATTAGAAACGTCGGTTTTGGCAAAACTGATGTACTAATTAGATAAACTTTGCATCAAACATTACATACTGATCAATAACAATTTCAGTTTTTGAAGCAAAATAAATAATTGGAAACAGAAATTTTACACAAAATTGCATTAAGATTACAAATAAAGTAAAGGCAAATGGTTTTACATCGATGTATAAACGTTAATCTACGAGGGTTGATCAAATCTTTCAAGAACCTGGCAAAAATAAAAATCGTATTAGACCGTCAAAATTTCGTACAGAGGCTAAAAATGCCTAAATAAACAACTTTTTCGAATAAAGTTTTTCGATATTTTGATAAATAAAGGCATTTTTGAACCTATTTTATTAAAAATGTCAAATTTGACAGGTAATGCAAGTCGTGCAGCTGCTTCAGTATACGTCATTTTTGGTTTTTAGGTAAGCAAAAACTAACTGCTTTTTCAATGTTTACCTATACCTAATAATAAAAAAAAATCCCATTTGATGCGAACTTTCTTGCGGACACTGTATAGTTTAAAACGTCTCTACGTTGAGTGTTGAGTTTAATAAGTGTATAGCGAAATGTCGCGATTTGGTAAAGAAAATCAACAAGTAATTAGACAAGAAATTCAAAATATAACACCAGATAACACCTGAAAATCAAAATCAAGTATATGGAAACAGTTTGTTGAATTTTGTGACGAAAAGTTGTATAATATTCATGAGTGTATAAGTCTAGTATAGGTGGCTACTATACTGGAGGACTACGCATTTAATATGAAAAAGCAAAATTTTGAAGATTATAAGGAAAGTGTGGTCAAAGTGATGTGAAATGTTACATAATTCAGATATTTTGTATTATTCACAGGTATATGTACATTATTTAATTGTTGTAGATTATATGTTTACCTTTTCAACTGTCAAAAAATTTCCACTTAAATATCGTGGCGCCTCGAAAAAATTTTCGGAAATTCTTTTAGTTGCCATGGTAACTAGTCATAATGAAGGTATCTTATTGGTTAAAAAGTACAGGTGTGAAATTTTTACTTATAATCTCCCTAGTGCTCGAATTATTTCCGGAAATTTTTCCGAAGGAACGCATTTTCTAGAAAAATGCGTGACTGAGGAAGAATTTCCGGATATTAATTCAAGGACGCGGGGGATTCGGTAAGAAAATTTCACACCTAAAATTTATTTGAATTATTTTATTGAAATTATCCATAATTATGGGAATACTTAAACTTTCAAAAAAAAGTTTCCTCACCGTTTAATTAAACGAAATGCAAAAAATATAAGTGAAAATTATCCTTTTTATTTATTTTTACTACATTTCATTTACTAAAACAAAGGGAAAGCATAGTATAGTCTAGTTTAGGCTAGTTACCTATGCCAGATAAAACAATTTTTAAAATCTAGGTAGATAGTAGATACCACAGTCAAGTAGGCTTAGGCTTGTGATGTCAAAATCGTCTCTGCTATACATCACGTCGACAGTTATTTCTTAAACGTGCTTCTTTAGTTCACAATAATTAAATCATGGCAGTAAACAATCAAGAAACTAATTTTAAGCCCTACGGTGTTTGTAAATCTTGCTCTGAAATAGGGGACATTAATATGTCTCATAAAAATTTAAAGTATTTGCAATGTTTAATGGAAAAAACTGAATTAAATCCCCATCAAGAAAACCTTTTCTCAGCTATCCAGAAGATTTTGGAGGAAGATATCCCATCCTTTTTAAGAAAAACCAGAATTCAGCAGAACAAAATTGCATCCAAATATTACATCTATTATATTAAACATAGACATCTGATAGAAGTGGAAAGGGAAGATAACCATTATCCTTGTTATTCTCCATTACGAAGAAAAGAGTTCGAACCAGAATTCCAAAAATATTTAGCCTTAATGAAAGAAATATTTGGTAAATAAATATTTGTATTTATTTAGTATTATAAAATGAATAAAAACATTAAATACCAAAATTTGATCCTGAATACTGATTTTCGGATCATATGATAGCTGTCAAGAAAAAATTTCCACTTATTAATTTTGTTCGCCTAGCTTGGCAGGAGGAGAAAAATTTCCGAAAAATTTGAAGGTTGTCATTGGTAACTGTCGAAATGAAAGTGTGTGATTGGCTTAGAATGACAGGTGTGAAATTTTCAATGTCATTCAATCTATTGCCAACCTATAACCTATTTCGCGTTGTTTTTTTTAGTTTATTATTTTATTTACTAACTTTTAAATAAAATCAATATCGTCTGCCTATTATTTAGGTACTATCTGATATATTACAAATGTATCAATTTATTTCATTGCTAATTTTGGAAGAATTGTATAGTACAAGAATATGACGTGACAATGACAAAATAATATTTAAAAAAATCTTACTCAATATTTTTCGTTACACAATTCTTCTAAAATAATTTATGAAATTCCTTCATATTTATTTAATATGTCAATTATTACCTGTAGAATATGCAGTCGATATTGATTTTATTTAAATTTTGTGTACAAGCTAGAAAAATAAATAAAATCTGCGTAAAATAGCGTGAGCATGGAATTTGGGACACCCTGTACAACAGGTCTAAAGGTATATTATTATGTCTATGAATATACCACAAAACTGAAAAAATATAGAGAATGCCAAACAGGCCGTATAAATGGCACATCATAGTAAGGCTGAATGCTTGGAGTTTTTAGTTTTTATAGGTTGCCATATTATACACTAATTAGAGTTGGCAGCATCATGCATCATCGCAATTGACTGTAACTTCGTAGCGATCGACGCACAGGCGTAGTTAGACAGTCAACACTGGGGGTGCTGAAGTCCAATGGCGGCTTGTAACATGTTAATGTGGGGGTGCACAAAAAGCCCGCCCAAATTTGGTCAATAATTTTTAGTAAATATTTTAATGTGATGTTAATAGCAGGTTTAGGTCTTTCAATGTTCTTGACAATCACATTCTCCTGCAACGGTATCTTGCTAAAAGATTTTTTCAAAAATTCCACGGTGTATTTTATATCCGACGACGCACTCATTGTTTTTTCGTGTTTATTTAACTTTAAACTTTAACTAAATCCAATAGAAACCATATAAACCTTAATAAACAAAAAAAATAGTCAAAATATCGGCTAAAAATTTCCGCGAATTTGAACGACTACGACTGGTTAAATTTAAATTATCAAATTAATGCAGAATTGCAGAACATGACATAAGCTATTATGCCGCTCTCGTATTTTACGAGATTTTTATGATCATAGACCCGCTCTGACAAGTAAACTGGGCGTGAACTACACGGTACACGGAGAGAAATTTTGAAGAGAATCCGCAACTACCTAAATATACTTGAATTTGTACCAGAATTCGAATGCTTGAAATATTAATATGAAAAATTCATTACATAATATAATGTATATTATAAAAATAGGTTAGTTCTAAAATTAGCCTATATATCGTAAATTTTTTTTGGGGGTGCTAATTTAGATTTCGGGGGTGCCTAGCACCCCCAAGTACCCCCCTAACTACGCCTATGGATCGACGAGCGCCAACTTTGAAAATTCCAGATTTTGTTGTTTGTGTTTGTTGACAGGTAAACAAAATAATTAATGATATCTGGACATCATATATTTATAGAGTAGAATTTGCCAACTGCCCGATGTCCGTGGCCAAATTTCCTGCACAACTGGAGTGCATGATGTGCTGACGTGGATATTTTATTCGATTCTTAACCACTGTCAGAAATTTAAGGGCTGAAGATAAATTACGGCGGCATATGTTTGAATATGAACGCTTTACGATAAACCGTTTTGAATCATGCTTAAATCCGAATTTGCATACCTATGCCATATAGTTCGAGAATAACCAATATTTTATTAGAGACTTGCAGGTTTTTCAAAGTAATTTATGGAAACCGAACCCTTTTCCATAAAAATACTTATTGCCCTTTTCTACTTTTATTAATAAAGTATTGGTAATCATTTCAGTAGCACAGCCAAAAGGTTTCCCTTCTCCCCCAATAATAGAAAAATATTTTTTTAAGCTATAAAATTAGCTATAAAATCAGAGAAAATTGAAATTAAAATGTAAACTGACGCTCCCAAGCAGTTTTATTAGAATGAAATGAAAACGGTAAATTTAATAGATATAGTCGAACACCATCATTAAAATTTACGTACTTACGTAAAGTCGCTACAGTGGATCTTTTCCCGTGCGTCATCACTTTCACGTCATCAAAATCGTATGAATCAAATCAAAATTACGAGACGAAAAAAGTCAAAACTAAGTCTAAGTTCATAAAATGGACGTGCCTGCCTACCGTTTGACGTACCTACATAATATCCCGAAAAATTATTATTTATTTCAAGTTTTGCCCGGCATTCTTTATTATCTAAAAGAAATTGACAAACAAATGTTAATACACTTAATACTATTTTTAAAGCTTAAAAATTAGAAAAGTTTGGTGTTTTATTAACTATTAAAATCGCAAAAGTCAAATTTTTGACATCCTTTCATTTAAGGGAATTTAGCCACTGCCGTAAACTTTTCAAAGAACTTTCACGGTTAGAATATTTAAAATAAATAAATTAGGTATTATAAAAATCCATAAATACTTACCGCCAAAACAGATGGTGGGTATAATTAGCTCTAAAAAGAACTATTTTTAGAAAAAGGAGCAGTTTTAAGGCACACAAATTTACAAAATACGAATTAGATTGGCAGATCAAAATAAGGTTGACAATGACGTTCTAAAATACAACGGTAGTCAACTAAACAAATAAAAAAAGTAATTAATTGACGTTTATAGTTTTATTCTTGTCTAGCACGTTATATTATTGCGGAATCTTGAAGACGTTCTTTTATGCTTTTATTCAAACTTGTTACTGTAATAAATAAGGATGCAGAATTATTAACCACGTTGAGTCCTGATCGTTGATTGAAGTCCTTTCGGGACGCCCATATTTTTAAATACACATTTTGTCAGATTTTTTTTTAATCCAGGTAAACATTGACAAAAAAATAAGGCATGGTTTTAAGCACCATTAAAGCCTTTTATTAAATTATTGGTGAGTGACAATAGAAGTATACTTTTCCAAACTAAGACGTGTTTTAAATTTCAGCTAAAAAAACATAAGATTTCAACATCGGGTAAAAAAATGCATTGTATGCTTTTTGTGATATATTATTATATTACATTACGTTTTTTTTCATTTAACACAGTTAAACTATTTTAATTTTAATAAAACAAAAAATAAATCATTTTATAATAAAAACAAGTACTAAACAATCAAAAATAAACACAAAACTAAAAATATTTTAATATTCTGACCTTACACAACTTAAATCAATAAGTTAAAAAATGTTTTTCTCTAACACTACTTTAGAAACCACGCATTCTTGACGTAAAATCTGCATCAGAATGTTTTCATTCTAACACACTGTTACAGAATAGATTCATTCTGTATCACCTAGGGCAAAGACAACTAGATTTTCGATTTCAACATCTAAACTGCACGGGAAAACCAACAAATTTTAAAAATCAAGACAGCTTTGTTTCGATTATTTTGACACTGTCATGTCAAGTTTCACTTTGACGGCGGTTGATTTTATTTTACGTAGAAGGTAAGTTTTATTATAAAGCATTAATTTTATAACAAAATAAACTATTTTCTATTACATTAGTAAATAACACTGAAGGTGAAAGTTCAAAAAAATAATTAATTTTTTTTTAATAAATTAATTTATTAATGTAGTCTTATTTCGTTTTTCTAAAATAGTGTTAGAGAAAGTATAGTCTATAACAAGTATGGAATGGTATTCCTGCACTCGCGAAACCGTAGACCTCGCCTGCGGCTCGGCCTACAAACTTTTCGCTCGTGCGGAATATATCCATTACATACTTGTTATAGAATATACTATTCTCCACGACCATTACTGAATGCAATAATTCCAAAATCATTTTTGATAATAGAATGTAAAAATTCTCGCTCTTAAGTTGGAATATTTATTCTGAAACACTTGCTTCTTATGCGTTTTGCGTGTATTTTCATTTCATAACAAGATACGGAATGAATATTCTGTAATTGATATAAACGACATAGGTTGCCACGAATTTCGAAACTGTCAGTGTCAGATAAAAATGGCCGCGTTGTAATAATTATTTTCAGACAAATTTTAGTGCAAGTCAAAAAATGAGTGAAAAATCGGATGAATCAGATATGGAACTGGATGGTCGTGGAGAAAATATAGTCTGCTACTCGGTTAGAATGAAAATTCGATACTCGTGGTTCCTCGCTACGCTCGCGTTCGGAATCTTCCACTCGGATCGAATTTTCATTCCAACCTCGTTACAGAATCTACTATTATATAACTATAAAGCTATTCGACGAGTCTTAAGGCTTTTGAAATCATCTAAAACATTAGAAAGATCTAAATTTTTGACATAATCACTTTCTATGTTTAATATAGCTTTGTCATTTAATCGTTGTTCCGTCATTGTCGAGCGATTATAAGTTTTAATATTTTTTAACCGATTAAAGGACCTTTCCGCATATTGGCACTGTTCGTTGCAATAGTAAGGTAAGTATACCGTGTAAATAATGCGTATATTTGGGAATGAACCTTTAAACATATTTGAAATAAGATACGGAAGTATCTCATTTGTTTTTAGGGTAATCTTTTATTTTTTTAATTGTTGAAACAAAGCGCAAAATGATTTATATTCATCGATTATTAAATTGATAAATTGCCATTTATTTTAAAACCGACATTTACAGGCTTTGTGATTTTTTGGTATTTTGTTCTGTGTTAAGTTTATGAAAATTTAAATAGGACCGATTTTTTAATCTTATTTAAGTAGCAAAGGGGCGCCAAGCCAGGAGGGGCGGGGGGGTCAACCGCCCCCCTGACCCCCCTATGGCTACGCCACTATGACCATTATTAATTTATAATAGTGCTGGCTTTTACTTGATGGAAATTCATTAGAATTATTGCAATAAAGACTTTAGTCTGATTTCCACATAATATTTATTTTGTAACCCGACGCGTTTCGCTACACTAGCTTTATCAAGGGATTTTTTAAATCGAGTGAGGTACTATAATTTTAACCTAAATATTTATATAGGTAGGGGAGAGCCACCAACAGTGGCCATGGCAGGTACAGTGGCCGCCAGTGACTATTCTCTTACAAAACGTACACCGCTAGCGCCCTCTCTTGAATCCGTGCCTAAGTATGTTTCCAGCACGTGGCGCGCCGAATACTTTCAGTTAAATGGCCGGCATCGTCGTAATAAGTGCGACATTGAAATTCGGTGTGGAAAGTTTTTTTATTAGAGTGACTTTTCGTTTTAATCATTCAAAGCTGGTAAGTGTTTCAGTCACTTTATTGCGTGCTTCTTAAGGATGTGCTATTGCAGTACGAAGTTCAGTGGTAAAAGGCTAAAGAATCTGCATCGTTTTTCTGTTAGGTTAGGTTTTATTTTTTATATTCCCTTTCTTACAGTGGCCACCTTAACGGAGGGTACATTGGCCACTACTCTCATATATTATAAAGGGGTGGCCACTGTTTCTTAAATTATTTAAATAAAAAAATTTGCATTTATATGATACATGTTTCTTTTGTTTTTCGATGTGTATACTTATAAATTTCCTAATTAAAGGATTTTGTATGAAGTCTTATTACTTATTACAAACTTAAAAACAGTCTTTACTATGCTTTTTCACTATGGCCACTGTACCACTATGTGGTTTGGTACAGTGGCCATAGTGGTATGTTTTTAAAAACATATTGAGGAGAAGATCCTATACTTTTTAAAATTAAATAGAGTCATATTTGTACAGCCTTATCGTATATGTAGTCAAAAATAATGGAAAAAGCATAAATTTCTTAAACGTTTTTGAAATACGTGGAAATAAAAAAAAAGGATGGCCACTGTTGGTGGCTCTCCCCTACTAATTATCTTTTTCTTAAACAAGTAATTATATTAAGGGAATACCCACAGAGCTGTTTTTAGAATATGGTAAAATATTGAAAAGGTTTAATAAGGGCGATTTATTTAAATCTGGTTGGTCATTCAAAAGTAGACCGGTGTTTTTATGACTGTTAATTTCCAAACTTTCCAACAAATTAAGTTTATGGTTTTTATTTTCTGTATGAAGAATTTTGAAATTATCTGCAAAAGTATGCCTTTCTTCGGTAATATTCTGGTTTTGAATGTTCTACCTGTCTGACCTATATACATTTTTGGACACGATCCGCAATTTAATTATAAAATACTTTAGGTAAAAAATTAAAAAACCATAAAATAAAGACCACAGTGGGAACAAATCTGGCGTCAATCAATTAAATTGCGGATCGTGTCCAAAAATTTATATAGGTCAGACAGGTAGAACATTCAAAACCAGAATCGCTGAACATAAAAGAAGTTTTTTACGTCAAAAAACAGACTCAACCTATTCCAATCATATTACCGAAGAAAGCCATACATTTTCAGATAATTTCAAAATTCTTCATACAGAAAATAAAAGCCATAAACTTAATTTGTTGGAAAGTTTGGAAATTAATTGTCATAAAAACATTGATCTACTTTTGAATGACCAAACAGATTTGAATAAATCGCCCTTATTAACCCTTTTCAATATTTGACTAATTTGAAGATATTCTAAAAAAGCTCTGTGTGTATTTCCTTAATATAATTACTTGTTTAAGAAAAAGTTAATTAGTACATATTATAAATATTTAGGTTAAAATTATAGTACCCCACTCGTTTTAAAAAATCCCTTGATAAAGCTACAGTGTAGCGAAACGCGTCGGGTTATAAAATAAATATTATGTGGAAAGTGGACTAAAGTATTTATTGCAATAATATGCATTTCTTTTAAGCAGAACTATACAGGGTTTCCCAGATAAGAATGCACTCTACAGGGATCTCGTAAACCATAGGAGATACAGAGATGGTTAAATAAGAGAAAAGTTGCGCATTACTGAATCCTGTAACGTCAGGTTTTCAAATTAAAAAAATTCCGAATGCTTCCGAAGATATTTGGATAAAACCGAATTTTCGCGATTTCGTTTTAATTGATTTATGATTTTATTTGAGGTTTGACATTCTCATTGCCACTTTTTCTCCCCTACAAGATGGTTTAATTTTATTTTTGATCCGACGTTTCGTTTAGTCACAACCATCATCAACTTTGTTGTTTTAAATAGTAGGAAAATTTTATTTTATGCTTAATAAATTCTACGCTTTATTCTTAATCTAACGGTGTATCACACTTATTATTTTTTAGACGTTTCGATATTTAAAAACACATCATCAATGAAAATAGGCACATTATCGAAAATATTTTTGTTTTTATTGTTGTATTTAAACACTAGTTGGATTTTAAAACATTTTTTTAAAAGAAACATAACAAAACATAATATCTAATAAAACTTATCTGAAAAATGCAACAAGGGGGGGGGGGGCAATAATTAATTTTAATTATTAAATACAATTATTTTTATGATAAATTATTTTTTATTTTCAAAAATTCCACCCTCATTCTCCAAACATAAATAACACCGGTAAACAATTTCTTCCCTAACGTTATTTAACATTTCTTTATTTTATTTTTTTTAAACATAATAATTACATATTACCAAATTTAAAACTAACAGGTCTGTGTAACTAAGTGACAGATCTAAAGAAACTATTTAAACAATTGCGAACGTCAATATCGTCAATCAATTTCATAGTCACCCATATGATGCCGAATTTAAATAGTACCTATACGTTATAGTTAAGGAGCCAGCTTGCAAAAAACGCCATAGTTGGCTGCCCGTCAGTCGAGTTTGAAAAAACGTTGTCATTACTCCACTGAACACCCTGGTGCTTGAAGTTTTGCTTTTACCCATCAACTTTAAGATTTATTGGCAATAATGACATAGGGCGATTGGCCATAGTGAGGAGTCCGTCAGTCAGGTTGAAAATTAGGTTCTGTAGGTTGCCAAGATTATGTATCTAAAATTTCGTTGCGATCTAACCACTAGATCGTGAATTAGGCCAAATGGAAGATTATGATTTGTTTTTTGACCGCCATTTTGTTGGCCATAGTAAGGAGCCCCTCCAAAACTTGTTTCTACCTCTTCGTTTGGATAAAATGACAGCAAAAATGCACTTGACTGACAAATCGAATCACGACGTTCTTCCCTGGGTGACCTACAAAATCTCGAAAAATCCAATTTTTCAGTCTTTAGCATGGGTTTTTCAGAAATTCAACCAAAATCATCAGTCAATCATTTTTCCTGATTTTTAGACATCCAATTAAGTAGAAATCACAAACGACTGACATTTTCCTCGAATATTTTCAATTTGGCCATACTTTGAAAATTTTCTGATTTTGGACTTTTTTATAATGGCTCAATAATGCTGTTCCAAATGGACTTAAAAGTAAAACAATGTATGACGATGATATTTGATGACCTAAAAAACGTTTTAATACATAACTATTACCTATTTACCCCTTCCTCCACCCCTCTGCTACCCTGCACCCCTATTCATTCGTTGAATTTAGGTATGGATTCAGTAATAAAAAAATATAGAATTTTTGCCACAAAAAGATACGATAACCAATTTCAGCGGTAAGAAATGAATAATTACTGAAGAAAATTGAAAATTAAATGGTTTTTATTTATTAAATGAAATTGTTGGCATATTTGGGTTGAGCAAGCTGGGTTGTGTTAGTAACCTTTCAATTTCAATATAGAAAAAAAAACAGATATTTAATTGTTGATTATATTGTAACTATTACTTTTACTTAATTTACATTAATTTAATCATTATATATATAATATATATATAATATATAATGATTATATTAAGTAAAAGTAATAGTTACAATATAATCAACAATTAAATATCTGTTTTTTTCTATATTGAAATTGAAATGTTACTAACACAACCCAGCTTGCTCAACGCAAATATGCTAACAATTTCATTTAATAAATAAAAACCATTTAATTTTCGATTTTCCTCAGTAATTATTCATTTCTTACCGCTGAAATTGGTTATCGTATCTTTTTGTGGCAAAAATTCTATATTTTTTGATTACTGAATCCAATATAATATAACATAAATTCAACGAATGAATAGGGGTGCAGGGTAGCAGAGGGGTGGAGGAAGGGGTAAATAGGTGATAGTTATGTATTAAAACGTTTTTTAGGTCATCAAATATCATCGTCATACATTGTTTTACTTTTAAGTCCATTTGGAACAGCATTATTGAGCCATTATAAAAAAGTCCAAAATCAGAAAATTTTCAAAGTATGGCCAAATTGAAAATATTCGAGGAAAATGTCAGTCGTTTGTGATTTCTACTTAATTGGATGTCTAAAAATTAGGAAAAATGATTGACTGATGATTTTGGTTGAATTTCTGAAAAAGCCATGCTAAAGACTGAAAAATTGGATTTTTCGAGATTTTGTAGGTCACCCAGGGAAGAACGTCGTGATTCGATTTGTCAGTCAAGTGCATTTTTGCTGTCATTTTATCCAAACGAAGAGTTAGAAACAAGTTTTGGAGGGGCTCCTTACTATGGCCAACAAAATGGCGGTCAAAAAACAAATTATAATCTTCCATTTGGCCTAATTCACGATCTAGTGCTAAGATCGCAACGAAATTTTGGATACATGATCTTGGCAACCTACAGAACCTAATTTTCAACCTGACTGACGGGCTCCTCACTATGGCCAATCGCCCTATGTCATTATTGCCAATAAATCTTAAAGTTGATGGGTAAAAGCAAAACTTCAAGCAGTGGAGTAATGGCAACGTTTTTTCAAACTCGACTGACGGGCAGCCAACTATGGCGTTTTTTGCACGCTAGCTCCTTAACTATTATGTTTGAATATTATCATGCATTTTTTAAAAATAAAAAATATGTAATTGTATTTAATAATTAAAATAAATTATTACTTGTTGCATTTTTCAGATAAGTTTCATTAGATATTATGTTTTATTATAAGGTTCTTTTAAAAAAATGTTTTAAAATCCAATACAACAATACAAACAAAAATATTTTCGATAATGTGCCTATTTTCATTGATGATGTGTTTTTAAATATCGAAACGTCTAAAAAATAATAAGCGTGATACACCGTTAGATTAAGAATAAAGCGTAGAATTTATTAAGCATAAAATAAAATGTTCCTACTATTTAAAATAACAAAGTTGATGATGGTGGTGACTAAACGAAACGTCGAATCAAAAATGTAATTAAACCATCTTGCCAAATATCTTCGGAAGCATTCGGAATTTTTTAAATTTGAAAACATAACGTTACAGGATTCAGTAATGCGCAACTTTTCTCTAATTTAACCATCTCTGTATCTCCTATGGTTTACGAGATCCCTGTAGAGTGCATTCTTATCTGGGACACCCTGTATACTCGTACTTTAGGTGAGGGCAATTTAAGGTGCCCTACACTTGAGTGCTTCTTTCTCACTAATTATTTTCAAAATTTCTCTTAACATCCTACATCAGGTATTAATTTTGTTTGACGCTAAAATTGCTACACCTACCCCTTGTCTTGTTCGCTAATCTGTTAGCTACAATTAGGACGTGATAGAACTCTATAGAATTTGCCTAATTTGCAAAGTTCTTGTCTGAATTCGCAATGATATTGATTGATTTGAGTTAGATACAGCAGCGTGGGACCATTTTAAACTAACTAATGATGTGTATTTCTCCAAGATAATTTTCCCCCTTGTATAACTTCGCTTATCTTCTGGAGGTAGCATCCTGCTAATTTAAATTTATTTGCTCGTAGAATCAGTGCTTAATTATTTTCAACATTAAATAAATACAAGTAGATTAAATAAACCTAATTATGTTTACATTTTTTTTAAAGTATACATGGTGAATCATGTAAAGCGTCCATTAGAACTTTTATTACCTAATGAGATGTATTAATTTTAATGGGTAACCAATTTTAAGCCGAATATTATACGCATACAGTGTGTGCGCGGATAGAGTTCATAAGAGGGAAAAGTCAATATTATTCATTGACGACCAAAAGTAATTTTTTATAAAAAATTCTGGTAGTTAAAAAAATGAATTCGCAATACTAAAATTTTAGATCAGATGTACAGGGTGTTACTAAATTAAGAAAACATAAAAATCGTTCAAGAGAAAAACAGAAAACTGACAGTTGTAAATAAGATACTACATGGACGTTTAAAAACCGACTATCCTGATTTTCTTTTTAAGAGCAGTAACCCCCTTTACCACAATGAAAATTGCCGAACGTTTTGCTGGTCAAACGAAAAGAAAAAATAAAAATTGATATTTAGAAAATAAATTCTACTTTAAATACCCCATCCAGAAAAGTAAATGACGATCGAAAATATTCCCAAAATTTTTTTTAGAAATTTTTTTTATTTTTAGTAATTTTGTAATATCTTAAACAATTCTTTATTGGTCAAAAGCAAAATGACTTTCCCGGGTGTAGAATGTTGTACCAAACAATTTTTTTTAAAGCCATTTTTCAATATCGGCCTTACTTTTTTCCCAAAAAGTTCCGGGAAAGTCATTTTGCTTTTGACCAATAAAGAATTGTTTAAGATATTACAAAATTACTAAAAATAAAAAAAATTCTAAAAAAAATTTTGGGAATATTTTCGATCGTCATTTACTTTTCTGGATGGGGTATTTAAAGTAGAATTTATTTTCTAAATACCAATTTTTATTTTTTCTTTTCGTTTGACCAGCAAAACGTTCGGCAATTTTCATTGTGGTAAAGGGGTTACTTCCTCTTAAATGCAAATAATTTCATGAAACCACCAAGTATTATTATTGTACGTTTAAGTAATCATTTTTGTTTTAAAATTTGTATTTAGATTATGTTAGAATAGTTTAAAACTTATTTACTGTTTTTCGCAAAATTCTCTAAATAGCAAGCCGTCTTATTGATTTTTTGCAAGAAGGTTGGTCATGATAAACAAAGTAATAACATGTGGTGGAGAACGGATCAAAGTGGCCACCCTGGCTATTACATACGATGCAATCTAACAGGTAGAAGCCAAAATATGCAAAAAAATATTACTGCTGTACCTACTTTAGTTCTATAATATGCTGTAGATAAGTTTTGTCGTTATATTTACTATTTACTGTGAAGCACGTATAAAAATCATTAATTTGTTTTTTTTACATAACACTTTCAAAATGACTTTTGGATACAATATATTTTGTGTAAAATATTACAATTAATATACCTATACAGTGTGACCAGTAAAGTCCGCATCATATGGGATTTTTTAAATTAATAACTTTATTCGAAATTTCACTTTGGCATCAAGTTCTGCCTCGATGGAGATAAAAATTAAGCAAAGAAATAGTAGTCACGTGATTCGCATTCTCTGTCAAATTTTAATTTTTTCCAAAAAATAATTCAAAAGTGGGATTTGTTCGTGTTTGTTTCTGAAAGTATCAAAAAAAGTTATTAGAACAAGTTTTTTTAAATGCAGTTTCTAGCCCACATGCAAAATTTCAGCTGCGTAAGATAATTTTGATTTTTTACCCATATTTTGTAAATTGCACCACTTTTGCAAAATAAGACTCAACGCAACCTACCTAAAACTTCTTAGTTTTGACAATGCTTTATTTCAGATACTATTTCTTTAAAGTAGGTAGCGCCATATTAAATGTGTGTTTTTCTACAAAATCAAAATTGGGCTAATAAAATTTGGTCGCATGTGATGCAAAGTTTATTTGTTTTTGACCCTGTATAAGGGTAACGTCATAAAATAAGTATTTTTGAAAACGTAGTTTGTGTCTGAAAGTAATATACCTTAATATTAAGACAAAAAAGAACACAAGTGTCATCAGTAAAGTGTTCATTAAGTGGAAGATAAATTTTAGTGGTGGGTAAAAAATCAAAATTATCTTATGCAGCTGAAATTTTGCATGTGGGCTAGAAACTGCATTAAAAAAAAACTTTTTTAATAACTATTTTCGATATTTTCAGAAATAGCTCCACTTTTAAATTATTTTTTGAAAAAAATTAAAATTTTACAGATAATGCGAATCCCGTGACTACTATTTTTTTTTTGCTTAATTTTCATCTCGATCAAAGCAGAACTTGATGCCAAAGCCAAATTTCGAATAAAGCTATCAATAAAAAAAAATCCCGTATGATGCGGACTTAACTGGTCACTGTAGTTAAAGTTAATAAACGAGGAAAGTCCAAGTTAAGAACTCTACAAAACAAATTTTAGAGGGGATTTTTTAAATTTAAGGTTAGGGTAAAGTGGTCTATAGTGGGACAAAAAAATTAAAAATGCTGTAATTATTTTTATATAGGGATTTTACTGATGGCAAGTATCTATAACTAATGAAAAGGTAAATAACTAGTTTATGCTATCATGTACTAAACCTAAATTGTTAAGTGTTAATAATAATTAATAAATCCCACTATATACCATTTTCCCACTATGAACCAGGCAGTGGTGTGTAGTGGGAAAGACCTTGGTACTTAGTGGGATTTAGTAATTAGGTATCAAATTTAGTACAAATCATGAGAACCGAAAAAATCTATTCATACAAAATGAAGTTAAATAGTGTTATACTTGTCCAAATTGACTGAAAAAGAATATTGGAAATTGGCTGCTCTTTTAGTGCTGCCTGATTTAAATGATATCGATAGTTTCATCACAATATCTTCTGAACTAACAATATCTTCGTCACTTTTGTCGGGAAAAACAAATGATGGCAAACGCTTTAGGAAAGAAACATGATAATCATCATTTTCTTTAAGAATAACTTGCCCAACAAAATGTTTAACGTAAGATTTCTTTTCGTATTTAACCAACACATAATCGTTTACTGCTACGGACTTGAGTTCTAAATCATCTTCAGGATCGCTCTCTAGGTCTGTCGAATCGCAATAAATATTTTCATCTACATCACTGTTCGAACTTGAATCGTCCAAACCTTACATTCAACCTTCTGAACAGCCCTTTTCTTCGATTCAATCAGGTTTCGATTCAGCATTCTTTCTTCATAATCTTTTTCTATCTGCTCTTTTATTGGAGTATCTGTCAAAATTAGTGACTTTGCCTTTTTTGGGGCGTGACACTTTCGGCATGGTTTAAATCTAAAATTAAAAATACAAAATATTAGTCCCACTATGCACCACCACATACTTTCCCACAATAGACGACATAGCCGATTTTCAAGAACTCCATAAAGTTATCGAACTGGTAGAGCTAGAGTGAAATATAAGGATAGTTGAAGCAAGCCAACATTATTTTGAGGTTATATTTACAATACGAAAAGAAAATATTGGATAACTTGAAAACCATGCATGCTAAAAGCTAAAAGGTAAAAAAAAATTATGCTGCTACTTACCCTTGTTTTTAAATTCTTGATTTATTTCTCAGCATTTAGTTACTTTATGCTAATTCCAATACGCGGGTAGTGACAATAACACCGACGTTAAATATAGTTGTACCTCAACGATAAATAGTTTCGCAGCATACGTCATTTCCCACTATGGACCACGTTCCACTATGGACCACTTTACCCTATATTAATTTGTACACAGTGGTCAGTCAGGGTTGGTACAGAGTGGCCACAGCTTATAGTTTAATTTTTTGAAGTTTGCCATGCAATGTGTTCAATCGTTTGTTTTTGTTAGGTTTGCAACTAAAAAAACCACAAAATTTTTTATTGGTCGAGTTGATAATATTATTGAATGCATAAGAATATAACTTTAACTTTTTAAGAATAGTATAGAAATTTGTCTTTTATAATTTTAAAGATGAAGCAACAGTAAAAATCGATGATACTACGGCCACATTTAAATACTAGCGGTTCCTCCAAATTGCTAACCATTTATAGGTTTGCAGGGTTGGCAAATATCATGATATTTATATAAACATCCAAATATGCGATATATATCGATATATCTAAATTTGGATATTTATTTATATTTTTAATTATTTTAAAATTATTTCATCTGTTTTCTTTAAAGATATATTTAAAAAATTCAAAATCACTTAATTTAATATGTTATAAACCTGTAAATATGTAATTCAATTCTATTCAATGATAGCTGCTATCACAATAACAAGTTTTTTTAGTACTCCTATGTTAGGAATGTAAAAAGTAGGTAAAAAATACAAGTTTATGAATATGAACACATAACATATTTTTGCTTTTAACTATGGTTCAACTTAAAACCCAGAATTACTGGAGTGTGTTAATTAAATCAAAATGAACCCAAACTGAATTTTTTATTTTTGGCATTGTAAAATCTTTATTTCATAAAACAAACAGCAAAATATTGCTCCCTGCAATCAGAAATCGGAACTAAATAAAAATGCCAAGCGGCAAAGAACAACAGTGGTCAACGCCTCGGAAAGATGGGGAATCACCGCATCATAAGCAGCATAATACGCTGTTGCCGGCTCAGCGGCAGCGGGGCGATATTTTCATACTGATGAATAGAATTTTAGAAAAAAAAAATATTGATATATATCAGGATAAATATCGTCGCATAAATATCATGATATTTATCAAGATATACTCTTATATCAGGATATTTATCACGGATATATATCCTGCCAACCTTGTAGGTTTGGTATAGATCTTATTGGATATAATGTGCTGTAATTACCGCTTATCAGACGTTGTTTTTGTTAATTTTAATTAAGAGGCCAGTGTGTCCCATATATGTGGCCACTGTTACCCGCTTGTGGGGTATAGTGGCCGTTTTTTCATATTCCCAAAAAATTAAAAATATTATTTTTTTAAAATTGGTTTGTGGTAGGTACAAATAAATGTTTTATAGGTAGTGGAAACTCTGCCCACTCTTACCCTGTGTCAAACGTATCATTAAAAGCCATCACTACTATGAAAAAAGTAATGTCCAAAAATGTGGCTACTGTGCCCGTTCTCTCCTAAATAGATGCGCGTGATATTGCCAAGAGACTTACTTTTGACATTTGGGTGGAGGTGGGATCAACTTATTGTACATTTTTGTTGTAGGCTTTACAATCAAGTAAAGCCGAACTCTCATCTTGTGCTACCTGAAATAATTGCAATATGCTACACGGAGAGAAATTTATAATACACCGTAAAAGAAAAATAATACCATTTATTATAATTTATGGTAGTATATAGGACCATAATCTAGGATAATATCGTTTACAATATTATTATTATAGTTTATTTAGTGAAAGGTATTATTTTTGGTAATACAACTTACTACCGAATATAGTATTAAAATGAACTATTCTTATAATACATTTTAGTATATCTTAATATCTTATAGTAATATTATGTAGAATACTATTTTGTAATCTTCATAATAATTTATATTAAAATTTATAATAAGGTTTACTAAATATAAGAATATTTTATAATGATAAATATTATTTATTCTTATTGCTTGTATTATATCGTTTCTTAACCTTTATTATCTGCGAATAATTGGATGTATTATAATTTATTATAAGATTTACTATTTGAATATTATACAGGGTATTCGCACTAGTGCTGGGCAAAAATTTGATATATCGATATTTATCGATAATTATCGATTTTTTTGAATATCGATATTTGATATTGGATTTTTAATATCGCCCAGCCCTGGTCTGGACCTTAATCGAAATATATAATAGCCTGTATTGTAAATCATCCATCAGTTTGACCTGCCTTTAGTCCTGTGCTTGGTTATAATCAACCTTGGGCTTTGGGAAATTTTGACACTAAAAAAAATTCTAAAATATTTTAATTCAGTATTTTAATTCAGTATTTTTATTCAAAACATATTTTAATTCATTTTAAAGAAATAGTCCATGCTCAAAGTGGAGTTAAAAGTATGGAAGAGGAAAGGAAAACACAAAGTCTTTCTCCACAACTTTATTAAAACAGCTTAGAAAAACTGTTCTTGAAATTCAACATGTTTCGATTGTAGAAACACCAATCGTCAGGAAACGTGAAGTAAAATAACATAAGCTGATGTTATTAGCAAAAGAGAAAATAAAATGTGCTATTTTACCCTAATGGAGCTTTAATAAAGTGCAAAAATGCGTGAATGTGAGAGATTAGGAAAGCAAAAGAGCTAAGTAAGCATATACTGAAAATATAGGTTTCCAAGATTTCACTACATGAAATAGGCGAGACTAAGAGAGTACTTTACTTCAATGTAGTGCTCGCAGTAAAGTCCTCTCGTAGTCTCCCCTATTTCATGTAGTAAAATCTTTGAAACCTATATTTTCAGTATGCTTAGTTAGCTCTTTTGCTTTCCTAATCTCTCATTTTCACGCATTTTTGAACTTTATTAAAGCTCCATTAGTGTTAAATACCACATTTTATTTTCTCTTTTGCTAATAACATCAGCATATGTTATTTTACTTCACGTTTCCTGATGATGGGTGTTTCTACACTCAAAACATGTTGAATTTCAAGAACAGTTTTTTCTAAACTTTTCTAATAAACTTGTAGGGAAAGACTTTGGGTTTTCCTTTCCTCTTCCATATTTTAATTCAGTTTGGAGTTACATAATAATTGAACAAATAAACTTAAATATTTAATTAACGTTTAAAAGGCAAAAAGCATAATATGCGTGCACCAGGTAACTTAAAAGTATCTACAAAACAAAGTTGGTACACAATAACTAATAAAAAAATGTATAAAACAGATTTTATACTGTAATAGAAACAAAAATAGAAAATATTAAGTATAACATTGTTAAATGGAAACAAAAAGAAATTATGTAGGGGAACCTGGTCAACAGGGAACCACTCGGGAACAGTGAACCACACCGAAATTGAGAAATCTACGTTATCTACGTTACAAATTATTTATTCGGTAGAAACGGTCACAAGGTAATCCGCTTTTGACCCCTTAGTCCCTCAGTCAAGCTGCGCTAGGTGTAAAAGGTACACGTGGCCGAGAAGAAAGTTTGTTTTCGCGTGAAAGATTGTAATATTTTTAAGTAACTTTCTAGCACTGTCTAAAAACTTAAATTAAACAAATTTGGTCCTCTTTTGTTACAAATGTTGTTAATAAAGTTTTTTTTTTAAATTTATTATTGGTTTTTAATTCATTATTGTCTATAGGAATATGTTTGGATATTTATCGGTTATTCACTGTTAAAATTAACAAAATACCTTTAGCACCAATCACAGCACAGGTTTAAAACGCGCCAAAAACGGGAGCTCCTGGCGACGCGACGCTTTGCCTTCGAAAGGTTCTGAGCAGACTGAATGGGATTAAAATGAATGCCGTTGGTATGACAAATATTAATATATGATATTGTAAATCGTACGGCATAGATTTAGTAAAAAGTCGTGTTTTATTATAAATAGATAGTACCACATACAAGTTTGTTATTTTAAAGACAGTTTTAAAATATTATATGTATTATTTTTTATTATAAAGTAGTTTAACTTGTTCTGGGTAGTACTGCTTATTATAATTTTTAATAAATTGCACTACTTCTTAAGTAATAATTCATTATTATAATAAATTATTGTACATGGTATTACTTTTTATTGAAATTGTTTTTAGTGTAATTTTATGTTAATAGATATAATAATGTAATTTTATAATTTAGGGTAATTATAATACAGCGTACTAAAAATATTTTACAAGAAATTATAATAAAGCTAATTTTCTCCGTGTACTTAAGGCTGGTTGTTGATTTTTTCTAGCCAAAACAAATTGTGATCTGTACCATTTGTTTTGAAAATTGCATTATTACAATTTCAAATAGGTTATTAACCCCATGTTGTAACTTTACCAAACTAAAACAGTAAATTGGCTAAATGGACTGCGGTATGTTCGATTGATTAGCTCTTCAATCATAGGCCACGTTTAACAGCCGTTTGACCGAAAACACTTGACCTACAATTGCAGGCAAAGTTTGCCTGTTGGTTATTTTCATTGCTCAAATTGCTTGATGGGGCATTAAGAACAAATGTCTTGAAAAGTTGATAATAAAACGTTAAAAGTGCCTTTTATTTCTGCTATAATAAAAACATAAATCAAAGCTTGTGTCACTAGTAGTTAAATGGATATGGGTCATATTATGTCGAACTATAGTAGATGATTCGTTGACTCCATATTAAAAGAAAAATGTAGGTAACAATCGCGAAAGTAAGCAAGTCAAAGGGACATTTTTAGCCGAAAAAAACCTAAATAGCGAAGTAAAAGTTGATAAATATTTACTAAAAAGTTTCTAAGTGCCCAAAATAAATTAAAAAAATATTGAATTGGCAAAATTAAAATTCAACGAATAAGCATATTATTCTACAAATGATGGACAAAGAATTAAGCTATCACTAACAGTCTCGCAATTTCGCGTTCTCGCAATATGACGTCGTAAAAAAATCTGCAAAATTTGGATATAAAGGCTTGTCAGATTTAACAATTTGTTGCTATTTTGATGATGTTACCCAATGAACGCCAACTATTGGCAATACTAATTATTGTTAATCCATTTTATATAATAATTATTATTTTTAATACAGCTGGGTAAGGATTTTAGTGCTACCGTAAACATTTCGATAATATGAAACACTGGTCAAATTTAAAAATGAACTAATTTCCACGATGTTTCAGATATATTTTTCATATAAGACATAAATAGCTAATTTATTATTAGGTCGATGATAACGATATGTAGATACTTTTCAAGGGTACACTACGCACGTGCACTGATTGATAATAAACCGTTTAGGCGTTTGCGATCTAATTGGGAGGTGGAAAAAGTCCAAGATCACCTACCGGCTAATCAGCACATATGAAATAAAAAAAGAGGGGATTTTTAGACCCAAACAGGTAGAAAGAGAAGAACCCAGTAAGCGTTTGTTTTCGAAGCACAGTTCAGTAAAACATTCGAATGGCTATATAGCTTAGGCTCATTGGTTGGTAAAAAGCGAGGGGGATTATTAATATAGGGATATTTAAGGCCGGCCGCAGACATTCGTTTTCCGAATTCGTATTTCGATTCGGAAAACCCGAATGCACAGAAAACATTGACGTAGTCTCTATGCCACGAACACATTCGTTTTCTTTCCGAACGAAATATATTAGTAACGTTCGTTCCGAAAGCCTCTGCTTGCGTACGGAATTTCGATTCGTAAAAAAATCGATTTCGCCTTTCCGAACGCAAGGTAACGTATTGACTTGTATTTATCGACGCACACGTCCGGAATTTTTCATTTCCTTTAGTGGTAAAAGTGTCGTTTTTTTCGCGACAGCAGGTATGCAATAACAAGCAAAAATGCATCGTTATCCATTCTGCTGAAAACAGCCTGACTCTCTCGCTAATACTGCCGGTTTTTCGAATAATAAAAATTTGAGTGTGTGCGACCCTTGCACGGAATTCCGTTTTCGAATTCGGAAACTAAATACGGAAAACGAATGTGTGCGGCCGCCCTAAAATAGTATTAACGAGACGTTAATTGAATAGAGAGTTTATTTATCCTACAGAATCACGTGGCGGAACAGAAAGCACGCAAATGCAGAAATAGATAAGTTAACGGTGTCAGACGTCTATAAACACGGGCCTGTTTTGTTTATCTGTCTTTTTTTGGTTAAAAAATGTTTGTAATATGATTTAAATATAGTGTTAATTTAGTGTTATTTTAACTGGATAATTAATAAACCGGACGTTTCTTTGTGTTTCCTTCGATAAACCACGTGGAAATATAAGTTTTAAGTGGTCGTTGTAATATTCGTTTCGTATGTGTGTCTGTAATAACCTAACAGCAAAAAATAATGTCGGTGTTATAATATTGTAGTTTGTGATAATATTATTGTCTGTATGTAATTGCCCAAGCGTCAAGTTTAAATTACGAAGATCGGAGCGACGAGGGACTTATGACACGAGAGCTACAAGCTATCTAAACCGTGGTTAATATACTTTTTTTTTCCACTACTAACACATTTACGAGATACTTATTTTTACAGTATTTAAAATTTCGGTAACAGTATACGATTGCTTCCATGGTATTAGTGCTGAATCAAAAAAATCAAGTTACCTGCTTTCAAATTAATTATTAATCATGGCTAATAATAATTGACAAGGTAGAGAAAAACGATTTCTAAGCTTAATAATCGGTCACTAATGGCTGCTTGATATTTTAAGTGGAAAAGATAAATTATTAAACACTATGTAGAAATAAAATTTTAGATTTATTTTCCCCATATATATTTTAGGTATGTCAAACAACGTCTCAGTCTGCCATCAAAAGGCGAAAAATGTATTACAAAGCAGGTTTACATTTGCGTTTGGCATCAAACAAGGCCACATCGGGAAAACGTGCCTTGAAGTAAATGATGCCACTTTGCCCAGTCATGCTGGGGATACAAAAGGAAAATCGCTATAGGAAGGGTGTTTGTAAGTTAAATAATACATTAAAAATATTAGTTATATACCTCTACCTAAACAATTTTTTAATAATTTTCTAAAATATTTTAGCTACATTTAATTTATAATAGCTCTCTTATACAGGATGTCTCACGGTGATGGCCCATGAGCGTAAATTATTCAAACATCGAAGCGTTTGCAGACGATATTAATTTATTTATTGGATTTGATCTAGGTGGTGCCATCACTGCTTCTGCTCAATTAAATGCTCACTTCGAAACCTTTAGAATTCTATCGTTACGACATAATTTGAAACTTAACTTAACCTTACGAAGTGTAACTTAATTCTTTTTAATAGCAATAATTTGCTCATTTTAATATTAGGGTAAAGGTGGGGAATGCCGGCCCCCTAAGCAATTTAATTAACTTTATCATTATTATTTATAATAGAAATTCAGAAATTGGAGCAAAATAAGTCTCTAGACTATTGAGTGAAATGTATATTACAAAAGTAAAAAAAACGAACACATAAAAAAATTATATAATATTAGAAAAACTCCTGCAGTGGCCGGAATTACCAGCCATGAAAAGGTAATGGCTTCCATGGCCGCCATTACCCGGCATGGAACTACAAACAAAAATCACAAACAAAATATCCACGTTCGGTGTCGGTACATACCTCATATATGAGCCCATTGACCACACTTGCAACATTGTAGCCACAGTTCCCTATGCTTCCCAACGTCACCGCATATAATACATATGTCTTCGCCCACATCTTATATTATAGGCGGGTAATGGCGGCCGGTCGGCATATCCCGCACAGCAGAGGCCGGCATTACCCGAAACTAACCTATAAAAGTTCAAAAAAGGTTTTGTCTGTTTCCTTCCGCCAAACTCATCCCCAGACGCGTTTCGCCGTTATTACGGCTCATCAGTGAGGCTCAGTTTGGCAGAAGGAAACAAAGACAAATCACTTGTCAGGATCGATTGTCGCGAACCTTTTTTGAACTGATATCTGTGGTCCGGCACTTGTACCGGTTTTGAGAGCGCTCTTGCAAAATTTTCTGTTTTTACAGGATAACCCCTTTACGACTGACCTTTTCTAAGGTACCGTACTGGGACGCAAGATGTCGCACTGGATTTTATAATCCCATCGATAACCTATAAAAGTTTGACCCTGTATTCACTCTCATCGGCTATTATTACTTCAATATATTTTATTTACATAATAGTACATGATATTGTCACAAGATAATTTGATATGCCTTCAGCAAATAGTTAAAATTATTTGTTTTACGTACCTTTAAAAACTTCTTACAACAAAGGCCGCCAAAAGTCGTTTAGTCATGCAACAAGGCACTCAAGACGTTTAGAGTCGGTAAATTTGAATTGCACATACAAAATTGCTTCAACAGGTGGCGCAACCGGTATAAGCGGCTAAAGCTAAGTTTACAATAGAAAAATCTAGTGGCCGGTATTACCTTCATGGCCGGCAATCCCCACCTGTACCCTACTATTAATAATAACGTCTTACAATCGCAAATACGTTTTAGATGTTTGGGATTGTTGGACCTCTACATTTTAGTTTCATCTAAAATATGTGACGGTGATCGTTTATTAGAATATTTTGAAAAATAATGCAATTTTAATTTTGCAAATTTGAAGAATAGGGTTTTCAGGGACGCTCTCTTCAAATGAAGCGACAGCGACCATATGCGACTTCCGGTTATATCAGAAGTTGTTTCAAACTTGCTTATTGTAAATAGGATAATCAGTATAATATATTTTTTCTGTGTTCTTTTCTTCATGTTCAATAACTTTTATTAAATTTTTTGTATCTTACTCTATTTATTTCTGAGAAAAAAATCGTTTTTCTCAAATTTTGAACTTTAAACAGGGTGTCGCCTAAAGTTGAATAGGTATCTTTTCAGAGATAATAAAAGTGAAACTCAAAATTTTGGCTGTGCAATTAGATATTATTGTACTCGATAATGAATTTTCAGAAAATTTAATTTTAAATACAGGGAAGTGGAAAAATGACAATTTTTTAAGTTTATCAAAATATTTACTTTTTAAATCCGATGTTAGATTGCATGTTCATTCAATGGATAGGCGAGAACATTTCCTATCTGTCCACAAGGTGTTCCTATACTTAACTAGAATAGTTTTAAACGTATTTAGGGTTTTTCACAAAATCCTCCAAATATCAAGTCTTGTTGATTTTTGGCAAGAAGGCCATGATATACGAATTTAACACCAATAAACAAAAATGCTTTTTAAATATTAGGGATCATTTAGCAGAGGCGGTGTCAGCTAAATATATGCATGCAATTGTGAACATGTCTACTATAGTAAAAAATTGAATTCTTCTCGCAAGATGGATTCTAAGTCACGTGACACTCTGTCAATTCTTCTAAACGACTTATCCGATTTTACTAAATTTAAGCTTGTTTGGAAGAACCTTCAATTGTCGTATCTAATGGTACAAGATAGTTTCTAATAAAATTGCTAGAGGGCGCAATTTGTGTTAAAAATTATTGTTTTGGCAATAACTCAGAAACGAACGGAGATATCGAGCTGCGGTTTTAATATTTTTTTCTAGCAAATTTCATCTACTTTTCGATTATGGTATCATAATGATACCGCATAATTAATTTTTTCGGAGGAAAATCAAAAAATGTATTGTTATTGCAAATTGCGCCCTCTAGCATTTTTTTGAGAACTATTATGGACAACTAAATATGATTGGTCAAAGTGCATACATTTCTCTTCCAAACAGTCTTTGGTTTGCTAAAATCGGATAAGTCGTTTATAAGTTACAGCGATTTAAATTATCACCCTTTCAACAGCTTCCCCCACTCTTATTAAAGTCGGTACGCCTATGAACATAAGACCAAAATGATGCATAATTGTCCAAGCTTTAAAATTATGTTATCAAACATATACCTTAATGTGGAATTTTCGGAGTTATGTAAAATTTAAAAATTTACTTTTCAATTACGCCCTCTTGCGGCAAAATGCGGAACTTGAAAATTATTTCCAGAATTTTCTCATGGCCACTTTTATTATGATTTTTCTTCTCCTGAGTTTCTATGCCCAGTAGTTTCCGAGATATGGCCGCTCTTCGACCTTAATGAAACACCCTGTATCAGACGTATATAGAATGAACAAAAGGGGTCCCAAAATAAACCCTGGGGTTAATTAAATATTAAATTAATAGGAAATTCATAAAGGATTTGACTTTTTTTTGGGCTAATTCAGTTAAATAAATATTGCTTAAAAAAAATTAATTTAAAAAAAATGCTCTGGGTAACAACGAACAAACCGGTTGCCAATACACCTTTTAGAGCCGATTGGAGAGTATGTTAAGTCCCTTTTAATGTATAAATTGAGAATACATTTGGCAACGTTACTTCTTTAATATGACAACCGACAAGCTGTCGAAAACAGTTTCGATATTTTATGGTTAAAATAAATCAGTTTTGATATGATAATTTAACACCAAGATTTTTATATCATTAAAAACGATTTTTTTTAATATCAGCCCATTTTTATTTAATTTTTGTTTTGCATATACTTTGGTAATCCGTGGAATGCGTTTCCTGTTTGGATAGAAAATGGATAAGAAATATTCCATAATAATGTACGCTTGCTGAAAAAGGCATCACAGGCAATTCCTTGTAGCACAATATTTAATGATTTTATTTGTTAATAACTTTTTAAAAAACGGTATATCCATACATTTATTGTGTAGAAATACTCAAAATTAAATACTCTTTCAGTTTTTCGTTTAAAAATTGTGAAATTCCGGTCCTGAAGTGCACCATCTCCTACAGAGTATCACTACCCGGTAATATTAAAAGCTCTCGTGATTCAACTTATGAAAAATTTTTCTCTTACAATGCAGAAATTGCTTAACATTATCATACAGTACTATGATCGACGCTTAACACAATAATTGGAAAAGTTTTTTTAATCGCCTGGGAACTTTAATGCAGTTTCTTTGTTAAACGTCTTAAAAGTTTTATACCTAACTTCTTACTTAGTTAATATTACTTTATACTTTCTGATATAACGGCAACGAGAAGGTACTTAACCTTTCTCTAAACCGTTCTTGTAACAGTAATTTTAAAGCAGCTTATGTTGCATACGAAAAGTTTTCAGATAAACTACTTACACAGACTACCTAAAAGCAAAATGTCTTTTTATAAGAAGACTTCTTGTCTTTTACTTTTGTAAAATTATCTCAGTAATTAAGTTGTAATTCCTACCTATTTGGTGACGCAGTTTCCCTGCCGCAACGTATTTAACATTTTTCCGTAGGAAGAACAATCGAGTTTAAGGGGATTGTCGCAATTCTTTTTTATAAATTGTCACTTGTAATACCACTAGAAGTCAAATTATATCCAGAAATACCTTTGAGCATACGAATATTAATAAAATTTTCTTAAAATATTCGTGTGCGAGAAAAAATTTTATGGTATAATTATTGTATTTCGAATGGTATTTGGTAAGAAAATTGCACAACAAAATGAGTTTATAATAGATATTTATTTTTTTTATTGATACCCTATTTCGCCTATTTAAAGTACGCCTCAGCGTGTTTAAATCCCACTTTCAAAAACGCGCGTGTTTTAAAGTTACCATGGCAACATCAACAACCCGTGAAACGTGAAGTCTAAATATGTCAACTTTTAATTATTGATTTGACAGAATTACCATTTAACGTCAAATAAAATATTTTTTAAGCAATACACAACCAATGTCAACGGTGACAACAATGAATCTTATGTGACAGATTGGAAGTTATTTTTTGTTCTCCTCATTTTCATGACAACGACAGGTATATCACATTACGAATTCGACCATTTTACTTACTTACTAAGTTATTATTTCCATTTTTTGTAATATAAATACCGATAAGTGTACCAATAAAAAAAAAATAATGTAAAGTATTCGTGGATAACTGCATGGTCTTTAAAACACTTGCTCTATTTCAAGCACTCCGGCTGCGCCGTCGTGCTTGCAAAATCGCGCGTGTTTTATAGACCTTAATATCCACTTATACTTTAATATACTATATTAATTAGGTATACGTCAATAAATATAGAATGCTTTAAAATTACTTTATGTCAAATTTTGAAAAAAAATATGTCTAATTATTATGAATGGATTAAATTTTTATTTACCAATTTAAGTAACATGAAAACACTAATTCTAGGTTTCATATAACTCATATTGTTTCGTAATATTCGGTATAGTTTACTAAAGTTGGTAGAAAATTATATTTTAGAAATAAATCTACCAGAAATTTATGCATTACGTTACGTTATAATAAAATAATCCTGGTTAAACTTTTTTCTACCAATTTTAGTAACACAAAAACAGCACCTTCAGATTTATTATATCTTATATTCTTATCTAATATTTAGTTTAGTTCACTAAAGTTGGTAGAAAATTTTATATTAGAAATAAATCTGTCCTTGCTATATTTGCCAAAACAAACCGAGCGATTTTAAAGCATGACAAAACATCGCCTACTTATTATTGTGTTATCTAGAAGGCCATGCTAATTTTGAGGATATAAAATGTCAACAATTAAAAGTCGTCCGTAAGATCTGCATCTTGCTGATAGTTGTTCGTCGAAGTATTTAATTTAATATTCTAAAATTAATCGTTTTGAAAAATACAAAATTTGCATTTTGTGCAAAAAAATATCCGACGATAAAACTCATCACCGTGCTATATTTTTTTGGAAGATCTCATTGCCGAATGCGGTAGTGAATTAGAGGAAGATAATTTGTTCTCGATCATCCAGCAATGAAAAACACAAAATTTGCATTTTGTGCAAAAAAATATCCGACGATAAAACCAATCACCGTACTATGTTTTTTTGGAAGATCTCATTGCCGAATGCGGTAGTGAATTAGAGGAAGATAATTTGTTCTCGATCATCCAGCAATGTCTTTTAGAAAAATCAACAAAATACAGATTATTACGTGGACAAAAAGTAAACAAAATTGTGTCCAAATATTACCTATATTATTTAAAACACACATTTATTAAAAATAATTTGCCCATCGGATTATTCGCCATTAAAAAGAGAAGAGGTAGAAAGAGAATTTAAGGTACATTTACAGTTTGTAACTAAAAATTGCATATCTAAAAAATAAAGTATTTTGTATTGTTTAGGCGTTTTTATTCCTTTAATATTAACTAACATTAATTACAAAAATTTAAAATTATAAAAAGTTTGACAAAACCTACTGGTTGATTGTTGACAGTTGACATTTTATAAAGTTCCGTGTTGTCACTTTATATTATGTCAAAAAGTTTTCATATATAATATCACAAGAGATAAAATTTTGTCGGCAAAATTTTCGAAAGGTATGAAAGTTTGTTGCTTGGCAATTTCGCGAATGTCATGAGCGAAATTGCTTAAAAGCAACAAACTTAAATAAATCCTTGAGAACAATTTTGCTTACACAATTTTTTCTCGAGTGGTATTCGACATGACTATTTAACTAGAAAAAAGACAAAATTTTGCCGCGGCAAAAATCACATGTGAATTTTGTCCAGGTAGGTGCAGGTAGTAATTTTGCCAGTAGAAGACCGGCCGTTGCTATGACATTTTGCCAGTGTAAAACACTCTAGTTAAATAGTCACTATAATACCCTCCAGGGTACCCCAGGAAGGGAAAATTTCCGAAAAAATAAAAAGGTTGCCATGGCAACGTTATGAAATGATTATATTTCATTGGATGAATATTGATGGCGTGAAATTTTCACTAAAATAATCTGCACTAAATATAATTTTAATAATTTTTAAATTAAATTTAACTTATGCAAAAGTTTCTGCTTGTGCCAGAATAAAAAATCGGCAAACACTTTTGATCGGCATTTTCCTTGCTAAAGTAAACTTTTTCTAAAAACAAAGCATTTCGACAGTCGACGCCGACATGTGACATTAACAGCTGATACTTTTTTCTTCCTAAAAGTTCCCAGTTTAGTAGTGGGCCGCAGGAAGCTTACGCGTCAGGTTTCAGAGACTAAATTTTCTTGGTGTTTATTATTTAAGTTGAACGGTGAGTAGAATAAACCAGTTTAGGTAAACTCTCCTATTTCCAATAACAAACATTTTGTTTCTCATCATTTGCTATTATCAATTTAACAGGATTAGTTTATCCATATTAATTACGCTACAATAGGTTGTCAAACCTTGCGCTCACTAATCCAGCTGTTTGTTGTTAAAAACACATGGCATTTTGGCGGCTTTGTTCTATGCCACAGACGTAAATTATAATATGGCAACGCAGCATTGAACGCGAAACATGCGCAGGCGCACCGCTTGCCGCTTGATTAGCGCGTAGATACAATTTTTCGATGGCGAAACTCTTTTATGTTGTCAGGGTTGTTCGTAGCATTCTCCATTGGTACTATAGTGCACGTCAAATGTATATCTATGTTTTATCAATGAATAACGCCATAACTTTTAATCTATCGTACGTTGAGGAGTTCGATGTTTCAATTGTAAATAAAATTAACTCTGTATTTTTGCAAGCCATTATGCTAATAAATCAATACGACCCCCGTACAAGTTTAAAATATGGTAAAGGTGATGGAAAAATAACTTATCCCAGTCATATTGAACATAATGAATATAAATTAAGCAATTACTTGAAGCAATTACTTTTTAGTAAAAGCAATTGCTTGACTAGCAAATGCTATAAGTAAAAGCAATCGCTAGATCTGGATATGAATAAAATTTTGAAGCAATTGCTGTTTTTCTTACACCTCTGTAGCAAATGCTTATTCAACACAAGTTCAGACGTGGCTTATCCACTTGTTCAGATTATGTATTTCATGTTCAGTTTGGTGCCTAATTTGCAAAATAGACATACAACAACGTTTGTCTATTTATTTAGTACAATAGTAATCTGTTACGTTTTTGTGGAAAATAGGAAACTTATCTTTGTGATATGATGGCAGTTTTCAGTGAAAATGAGGAAAGTGATAGTAGTGATGAAGAAATTAAAGACAAGCAATGACATTCGTTCACAAATTGAAGGAACATAAATAAATCTCTCTGACCACAACCATTTAGCTTCCACAGCAGCTTCAGCACTTGTAGGAAATTTAATAAAAATATTGGCTTTCTCCAAAACTGCATCCATTACAGAAGTGTATGTCTTACAGACAATAGTTTGGTGAACACCGAGTTCTTCACCTACAGAATTTTGAAAGACCGGATCCGTCCATCAGTCAAAAAATAATTTGCCAATCACTTAACATTTTCGCAGTCAAATCGATATAACTTTCTGAAATCATCATATCTGCAATTTTTACGTATAGTACACTGTAGATTTTTCTTTTACGGACGTTCATATATTCAGCCATAATTGAAGACACAAATTAAGAGCAACGCACGTGTATGCCGCGGAGAACTAAAGTTGACTGCTACCAAGCAAATGATGCAGGGGTCGACCTACCTTAAAAAGTTGAAAGCAATCGCTACACTAGAAAAGCAATTCCTTAATTTATTTATCACATTTTAAGCAAACGATAGCGATCACTTCTATTTTTTTTAAGAAAAAGCATTGACTAGAAGCAATTCCTGCACCTTTAAGCGATTGCTGGACACAAAAGCAATTACTTTAGTTTTTATTCATTGGCTTTCAAGCAACTACTTCGATTTTATAAGAAAAAGCGATCGCTACATTTTTATTCATTAGGTTCATTCCCAGTAAACCAAAGCTGGCGGTAAAAGTTCGGCCGCCTTCCGGCACTGACGGGAAATCGACGGCTCTTGTTGCCGATTACTGGCTGCTTCTGGCTCTCGCGTTACCTTCCATGCGTCGAACTACCACGGCTAATAGTCTGCCACCCGATGGTGGTAGTAGCGCAGCACATGAGAAACGGACCTTATCTTTCGAAACGGACACGGTTAGAAGATATCTCGCCAGTTGTGAGTGTTGTGACAAAAGAGTCGACGTTCCGTGTACCACCCGCGCGCGGGTATCTGACTACTACGTTCCTGGTTTTACTTGTTTGGCAACGGCTAATCGCAAGCCAGTCGCGTATTTTTGAAATTCGCGCCGTTAAGCTTTTGCGAAAGAACTGACACTTGACAGGTGAATGACGGTAGACAGAAGATTAAAATTATTTTTCCACGAGCACGAGGCGTTCCATTGTTATAAAAGCTACATTACTCAAAAAGATTCAGTGCCTGTAGGCAGAATACAGGATTTATCATTAGACCAACTTATAACTGATTTCCAAGATAAAACAGACACCCCTCAGACAGAGGATTCAGTACCAGAGAACAAAACTATAAGTGAGTTTAAGTTTCATATATAATTGTAAATTTTTTATACCTGTTTACTCTCATGTCGTCGTTAATTTCACAAACTGACGTATCTCAGAAAATCGCTATTTTGAGATACGATCAAAAACGTTTACCTTATATAAACCTTTTTCATCTCACAAAGTGTCGTAACTTTACCTGCTATACTTTTCTCGTAATTAACATTTGGTCGGTGACGAATCTCATAATAGTAAACTTTATAAATCTCACAAACCGACCTAACTCGAGTTAGGTCGGTTTGTGAGATTTACTTTTTAAATAGATTTGTGCAGGTCGCCGACGTATCTCAATTTGACGAGTTAGAACTCGTATTATACTTGAACGGGTCTTTTATTTTACGGCAATTATTATGCATTTAGTCTAGTTTTAAACGTAGCCGGGTGCAATAACGCAATATTTGTACGGTGAGATTAATACATTTTTACGATGGATGCACTTGTACTATGGGAGGATGGCACAAAAAATGTTGTGTTATCAAGTAAACTTATGTTTCGTGGTGCATTGAAAAAAGGAACTAAAGTAAAAATGTTTTACGAAAAAAAGTGGCATAATGGCAAAGTGATCTTAACGGAGTGCGACATTAATATTTTCGATGAACATAATTCAGATTATGTACCTGTACCTACGCAGGAAGTGAACAAGCTAGATGTCAAGTCTGTGAGTGAGTTTAGAAACCACGTGGACATTTCAGATGTCGATTCCTTGTCGGATTCTTCGGACAATGTACCTCTAGCCCAAATCAGGGCTTTGATTTTGAGTGAATCTTTAAGTAATCAGAAAACGGCAATTTCTGACAATAAGAGTGAAATAAGTGAAGAGCCTGTTTACGATTCCGATGCCGATCCTCCGTATACAGCCACCTGTAAATATTACCGATGTAAGGGAGAAGTATGGAGTTCCTGTCATCGTTGTTGGATTCTTTTGTGCTACGATCACTTCATGGATAACCCACATTGTGACTACCATACAACACGTATACTAAAAAAAAAAACTACAAGAATAACCAATGTTAATAGGGACTTACAGCCTGAACAGCATCAAGTGGAAGGAAGTAAAAAGGAAGGCGAACCGAGTCAAAGAAAGAAGGGAATAGTTAACAAACAAAAACTTACTACCACATTAAAAAAATTAAATGTTCACGATTTTTTTTACCCATTTTTACGTGTTCATATTTCTTTTTGTATTTTTGCTAATTAATGTAGCCTTAATATTTGCATAAAAATGCCTGCAAAGTTTCATTTACCTGTTTTACATACTACGTCAAGATAGTTTTGTATATTTATATTCTAGTTTAGGTATTTAAAATAAAATTTGTTCATTTCGAAGGGTTTGCCTTATTTTTCTATTATAAAATAATATATTTTATCATAAATAACAAAGACATATCTCAACATACAGGTAAAATTTTATTCTCACAAATGGTCGTATCTATTTTTTTTTCTTCTTAACTCAGGGTAAAAAAATCATATCATATGTTTTATCATGAAACTACAAAAAAAACTCCTAACACTATAACACAAGACCAAATAAATATTATAAAACAAATGCTTTTTTACTTTTATCGAAAGCCAAAACTTACGAAAATCTTTAAACCTCTGTCCTGAAAAATTACAATAAATGAGATACGACACTTTGTGAAATTAACGACGATGTGACAGTTGAAATAAGTGTTAAAGCAAAAAAAAATTAGTGCATGATTGGCTATTCTTTGTACGCAGTATTTTATAAGTATATAAACTTAACCAAACTAAATGGATTTTAGTTGCTGTACGAAGAAATCCAATAACGTCCAATATGCAACAAATTCAGATATTGTTCTGACCATTAGAAACTGGAGAAAAAATGCTTCCGACAGGGAAGGCGGGCGGATGAGTCGCAAAAAAAATAGTAAAAAATTATGTGTACCTAAATGAATCAGAATAACGTCTTATAATTGCAGGGTTTGTTAAACAATAAAACTGTTGTTTTCTACTAACGGTGAGTTTTAATGGTAAGACTTCCCCCTAACCATGCGCGGTCCCTCGCTGGTATTTAAAGAACCGTCCGCGGTCTCGTCGAGATGCCGCGCGCTGACCAAATCTGTTCAGCCCGCGGCTCAGCGGTAAAAAGTAGCGTCTGTACCGCACAACCAGTTTCGTTATGTAGCTATTAAGCCGCCCGGCGGCCGAGCGGTCATGCCCTACCTCCACGCCGCCGATATTGTAGCTGGCGGCCCGACACCGACGTTTCGGCAATGCGCCTTCTGTCCACCTCCGGAGCTTTCATGTCGTGTTTACTGGGTTATCTCTGTCGCCAACATCTTAACGTAAAATAGACCAGACTTTAAGATGGTGAACACTGAACAGGGTGCCATAAATGACAGGTGACTTAGCCACGTCACACAGTTCTCAGAGAAATTTGACTTCATTATATTTTAGTGGTATACCCTGTATCCAATAGACTTAGGTTTTTAAATATAAGGAATAATACTTAGTACTGAATTCATTGAAATATGATTTTTTGAGTTTATTATTTTAATAACTAACATTTAAAGAAAATCAATATCGTCGGTACATTATTCAGGTAGTATCTGGTATATTACAAAAATATCAATTTATTTCATTGCTAATTTTGGAAGAAGTGTATAGTGAAAGAACAATGAGTGACAATGACATAATAATGTTAAAAAAAATCTTACCCCATATTTTTCGCTATACAATTCTCCTAAAATAAGTTATGAAATGCCTTGATATTTATTAAATATGTCAATTATTACCTATAGAATATCAAGTCGATACTGATTTTCTTTAAATTTTGTATAAAAGCTAGAAAACATAAATAAATATACGCGAAATAGGTTATAGGTTGGCAAGCATGTTGATACTCCCACCTTAACGGAAAAGTTTGAAGCGCGAAACATCTGATTTAAGTTAAAATAATTTGGGAGAACGAAAGGAAATTATAACAACGTTTCTGATATGGCGACAAGATTTATAAATAATTGGATATTTACATAAATAGGTTTTAAATAAAAAACAGCTTATATTATTATATTATTATTTTCTGTAGATTTTTCTAACAATTCCGTGTTATTTTCAAAGTTTTTATTTAATAAACTAGTTATTGTACCTTGTAGTTCATTAAGTTGTGAAGTAAAGTTTCTTTTTATATCTTTAATAGCTTTCTCTGTACTTTCCAATCGTTGGGCGACATTAATGAAGTCTTCAGGAAGTTCCACGCTTTTGATAATTGCCTTGGTTTTTCTTCCCGATTTCTTTGGTCGCGACATATTAAATATATATGATTCTCAAACTACCGACTGCGCCATGTTAATTTTATAAATTATATATGAATAATTATTTAATAATAACTTTATTTTTTATATATTTTACAAATCAATCATAACATGACAATGACAATCTTTCACCAGTCCAGGTAAGACTTCAGGATCTGTCACAATAAGCCATATTTTTATCTTTCTCGCACATATGCTGGTACCTACAGTTTAATACAGAGAGAGAGAGGTACAGAATGTTGACCATGCTCGTTCTAAATGAATATTTCTGTTCCTACCAACGTTAGGAGATGAACAACCTTATAAAACAAAATTCCTACAATAGCGCCACTAGCGACCGGGGGCTAAATTAAACGAACAGGGGACGACCTTCACCATTTAAGTTATCCTAGCCTGGCCAACACTTTGCATACAATAGAAAATTAGACGGCAATAATGACGTTGTCAAAATCGAAATTGAAATAATCAAAAATGCGGTTACCATAATATAGACTTATATGGACACCCAGTGGCGTAGCTAGCATGGGTGACACCCGGGGCGGAATTCGTGGTGTCACCCCAAAAATGAAAACTGATTATTATTTTTTTCTAATTAAAATATAAATGAGTAAACAAAAATATGTAAGTACCTTAAAAGCTCTTTTTTCTAGATTTAACAGCTGCAAACTCACTAATTACGTCCTCAAAATTTATTTAAAAATACCAAATAAATTCGGTCAACAAGGAAAAATCCAACATTGTTTCTTGCGGTGAAGGGACGAAGAATATTAAAATTAATTCGGTTAACGGATAAAATTAGGACAGGGCTTATGCATGTTGTTAAACTAAGACAATTATTTTGAATAATTTAATAACAAGAGAGATGATAGAAGTAAGAAGATTCTTAGATCTTAAAATATAAAAGCAATTTTTGTGTTTATTTTTATAAAATAAAATTGTGATTTGTAAAGTAAAATGAGCCGCATATAAGTAAATAACACATTTTGTATGTATGTTAATAACCACTGAATGATCTTAAAAAAAAAATAAAAGTGGCTTTACTCAGTGAATATTATTGTTGATAAAAATTGTCATAATTATGATTTGTGTATTTTTTTCATCACTGTCGGGTTATCGGGTGGGTCGGGTGTCACCCCGCCCCCCCCCCCCCCCCCCCCCCTCTAGCTACGCCACTGTGGACACCTGAAAAGTTTAAAAATTACGAAAACGTTATCTGATATCAATGAAATTTAGACAAATAAAATCTATTTGCACTGTCGAAGATTAAATTTTGAATGATACCTACACGTTTGATATGAACTTTGTTAATGAAACTTGTGCAATTAACGTGTTTAACGTTGCACACGTTTCATTATAGTGTTCATATCAACTAGTATCATTATTAACTATTAAAATATTGGTATATAACTTGTTTGTTGTGACATTTCGACCACCCTGTATAAATTTACCAAAAAAATGGCACGTCACGAACACATATCGTACCAGTTTTATTTTGCCCTAACGAGGTGTACCGTTTTGTTTGGCTAATTTAAATAGGATGACCTAAAAAAAGAGAATTGCAATTAGGACAAGTACAGTAAAGAGAAATTTACATATTCAAATGTTGTGGTCTAAGCAATTACGTCATAATTGAAAAGGCCCCGAAGGACGACAAGTTTCCCTTTTGCTTTTCGTTTGTCCGCGAAATACGTGCCTAGGAAATATTCGGTATTCTAAGTGAATATTAATAGGAATCTGCTGGGGTTTAGTCTCACATTCGCTTCAAAAAGTTTTTTTACAAAAATAACTAAAAGTCTATGTTAGGCGATTTAAAAATAAATTATTTTCAATTCATCCGGTATATAGATATGTATGTAGGTAGATGGCAGATTGAAATATTTCGGAAATAAATTTTTGTACATTTCTTTTTATTTCACCTTGTGGAAACTATAATAACATTTTTTTAAATTTTTTTGATATAAGGCACTTTACTTTTGCACGATTTTCATATTTTTTGCATGACGCCATTCTAAGTGCACCTGATGATGATTATCGGAGATGTATTAACTTTTGGCGATATTGAAACTTCGGTTGTGCATTTAATAAAAAAATTTCCACACTTCTCGACCTCACTGCTATAAAATTGTAATGATTTGCAAGCAAGTCATTTACATACGCAATAAATTTTCAAATCACTTTCTAGCAATAGCAAGTTATTATAACTACCCAACCAAAATTCTTTGTTAAATCGTTCATCAACGTGAATGTTTTGGCTTAAATAATATAATTTCTTTTTCATAATTCTATTTTTTATTCAATAAAATTAACAACACCCATATGTTATTCTAGCTTTTTACTACTAATACTAAAATACTTTTTCGGAACCGATCATATGATTAATCGAAAATAATCATCGATTAATCGAGATTAATCGTTTAATCGATTGATTAAATCAAAATAAATCAAAAAGTCGATTCAAATATTAGATCGTTAAGAGTATTAATTGTATGAAAGGCGCACAGATTGAAACTTTGTTCAAATTGTTGCGTTGATTGTCTTGCAATCGAAAAATAGTTTTTTTAGTCAATTAATTAATCGAAAAATGTTTTTTTTTAAATTAATAATCGATTAATCAAAACATCGTATATTTCTTTTTTCGAATACCTAATTTATCGATTAATCGAAAAATATTTTTTTTGGTTAATCGATTAATCGAAAAATCATTTTTTTTAGATTTTGATTTGATTTTTCATTAATCGAAAAATCGTTTTTTTTTCGATTACTTAATAATCGATTCATCAAAAAATCGTAAAATTATTTATTTTTCGAATAATCATTAATCAAAAAATATTTTTTTTTCGATTAATCGAAATTTTTTTTTTTTTAATTAATCGACAAAAAAATTATCTCTAATCGAATAATCGATTTTGTTGCACACCCCTAGTCAGAGACTCTGACGTCATGTGGGGATTACAATTTATATTCATAACCAGGGAACACAACGAAAATTGCCAACTGTTGATATAATCCCTTACTCACTACGTGACATCACAACCTTTAAGGATCAGATTTTATTAATCTATGTAAAAACAGCTTTTAGCATGAATGGACAAGCGAAACTCTATAGAATGCAATACCCGGCAAGACATACTGCCACCGAAGTATTTGCTTTAGGTCTTTCTACGTCTGAACTGACTTTTACAAAAAATAGTGTTAATTGTTTAAATATGGCAATGTTAATGTTAACAAGTCATATTTCTGTAACTAATGCAATTTAGTTTAAATATAATAATGTACAAGTCACAATATAGTATGTAGTTTAAATAAATTTAAACATAGCGATGAACCATCATATTTCCCTGAGTAGGGCAAACTGGTTCAAATATAAGAACGTGCTTGTCATATAATCATAAGTCATGCAAATACATTTAAATGCAAGTCTCCATTTATACACCTAATTAAAAGAGTTAATAGTTCGAAACAAAATAATCTGTTTGTTTAAAAGTGGTAGACAATGAAGTATATCAAAAGAATTATTTTGTCGGACTTCCATTGTCTTTACTTTATTACTTAACACGAACAAAACCTTGGCTTCTGACCACTGCATGTGAAGTTTGTTGGTCCAAACATTATCTGCTATACCTGATCTCGAAGTTTCATTTCTTTCAGTATGTTTCAGATGTTTTTTAACCCGTACAAGTAAGGGGCCTTTTTGTTTGTAATTTACTTATTTGTAATTTGTTATTATATGTATATATAAGGTATATGTAATTTATTTATTCTCCACACAAGTATCAATCTTCTAATCTATCAAGATTGCATTTTTTGAAGTGAAAACTTCTTTAGGCGCGTTTAGCACTTTTTGTGGGCACTGAATTAAACTGAGCCGTCACGCGTCACCGTCTCACGCGTCGCCGTCAAGCGTCAGGCGTCAGACTCGGCTGTGCTACGCTCGAATTCAACTGCTATATTCAATCCAAACTGACCCTGACCCGAATGAACGTTATATGAAAGAGCATGTCGCAAACAGTGTGCGTTGTATAGACACTCGTCTGCGTCTCAGGTATGTTCTGGCATTTTTTAAATTATATATTTACGTAGGGTGAAGTAAGGTTTACCGTAATTGCTTATTCCGTGGATCTAATTTATTATGATTTCTGACTTCTGTTGAAGATGTAAAAATTCAAGGGTTGTTCAATTTTAGGAAATATCTTTTTTCGTATGCAGTAAAATTATCCCGTATTCCAAGTTTATGTTATTTTTATGATTGCTTACGAATCTAACCTAAAAGAAACAAAATTGAAAAATTGTATTTGATATTGTTAATTTCACCTTGTTGAAGTTTTCACTTCTGTCGTGTGGTCTTAAGCACACACAATTTTTTTTTATTACTGCGGGGTTTTATATCCTTTTACAAGAAAGCTTCTAAGCGTATTTCCGGATCTGAAGGCTGTTTTGATATCATAGGTTTTGGTTTCTTTCTAATCTTTTCGAAAATCTCCTTAATATAAGGTATTGTAAGAAATACCTTCTCCTCACAATCAAAAAAAAAGAAATAAATACTATTTAAAAAAAAAAAGAAAATTGACATAAATTAGACCCTAAAAATAAAATTCAAAAAAGTTTTAAGATGACATTAGTTACAAAAGGTTCAGGATCACCATTATATTTAAATCTTTTATGATATTGATTTCAATATTAAAGTCTTCCGGTTTGTTGTAAATGTTAGATGCTCTGTAAAAAGAAGTTTAAATTATGCCCTGTTCTATGGACTTTGAATAATTTGATCCATAGTTAAGGTATTGCCTGGTGTGAATGTGTTTTCTGTACACTGAACTTTTTATGCTTTCAGCGAATTTTAAAAATAATTAAAATAAAATATTTTTTAATATAATAACCAAAATGTACATCGTAGCATTGCTGCTATGCGCACAATGCTCAAATGACCTTAAAACAACCGCACTAAACATTCACAATGACATTCGACCTATATCATAGGTTCAGTATTCAGTATTAAGCTTGCTTGAGTTTGAACGAAACCTAGTTATTTTCAAAAGTAAAAATTAATAAAGGCAAACATCGATCGTTCGAACAAAGAGATGTACTTCGGTTAATAATGCCGAGAGATGTAATAATTCAGTTGTAACCATTTGCACAGTCCTAATAGGGCATTACTTTAATAAATTTAGTAGTATTATCGTTCTGGTGGAGGCTGGTCTAAAAGCCGGATATCGATTAAATGCTACATTTGAATATTACACTCTCCGAATATTCCCTTTAATGGTTTGCTTTAAATCCACTAAAAATAAAATGTATTGATTTCGGACTGATTGCATTTTGGACCTATTATTCACATTAAATACGTTTTAAATTTATATTACTGCAAAATTATTTTCGTGTATTGTCCGCAAAGCTGTGTGTAGTTTTGTTATTAATAGCATGTATGGATAAAAAGTTTAAAATTCGAAGATATATATACAGTTAAACATTTACCAACTTTTTTCCTTAAGTTCGTGCAGTGGCGAATCGTATAATATTTTTTTTATTTAGATTATATCGAAATAATTATATACCGGGTGTCAACGAGATTATTGTACATAGCACCACAGTGTTATGTTAAGAGATATTTTAATCAAATTTGGGTTACTGTAATATTTGAAAGGGATCTTAATTTTTACCTAGAAAGCAACTGAATTTCACTTCCGGTTTAACCGGAACTACGCCATTTATGTTTTTTTTTAAATGACAACCTGTATATTATATTGCACAGGCAAATTCTCCTCAAATTTCTCTTTTCAACGACATACAACAAGTTGACATTTACTTTCAAAATGGCGGCGTAGGACTCATTTTACCAAAAACAAAATGGTGTCTATAAAACAACGTATGCAATTGATACGGGAAAAATAGTGATAAAATCTTTTAAATTGGTCCCATTTGTAATTCTTTAAGCACTGACATTTACATTTTCTTCTTTTGTTTTTAAAGGAAGGTATTTTTTTATTGTTTAAAAAAATCTTAACTTTAACCCTATTTTACAGAGTTTTTTTAAATTTTATCATATAATTTTTATTATTTAGTATGAAAGTCTAAAGTATCCTTAAGCACCTAGGGATATTTTCGAAATCAGAATGCGTTTTGCTTCAATAATAAAAATATAATTATTAAATAATTAACAACGGCATAGAACAAATTAAAAGGTAAACAGTAAAATAATAACAACATATTAAAAAATACAAACAAATTAACCATAAATTAAATGTTCAAAACGATCACCATTTTGGTCACGACACAAGTTGGATAGCGCTCCCTGTACAATGTTTCAGCACGACGGGCATTTTTGTGACTTTCTCCGTAAATAATTAACATATCAATTTGTTCTTCTCTTGTAAACTTAACCATTTTATTCCTATTTAACGTAATATGAATCAGACCCACGACCAAAAGCACAATACACTACAAAATTTTCATTACAAACTAATAGTCTGATAATGGCGCTGACAAATACCAATTTTGTTATCCAAAGCCAACTTAGGTGGAAATAATTTATTCAGTTTTTATTGAAAAATGCACGGTTGTTTTTTTTTCTTGTTTAAAACTGAAGCAAAACGCATTCTGATTTCGAAAATATCCCTACACTGAGAGAAAACTCTATTAGACGTAGCTAGAAATCCATTCGCAGTAGCAAGAAATCTGCATTAAATAGGCGCCGAAAAAACAACTCTGTTGTCGCTACAAGGTTCTTTTTTTTGAAATGACTTTTTAACCTCAACATGGTCGTTTTTTAAATATTATTCTTTTGCTGTTAAAAGACAACTCTATTGCCATAAAAAATATATAATGCAGTGGTAAACAAAAATGATTTTGTGATTAATTGAGGTCGTGTAGTTAGAAAAGTATCGGTTTTTACTCCTAAAAATAATCAGCCAGCTATAAAATAATTTTATTTTTATTGTAGCTAGTCCACCTAGCTACTACTAAATTCCTTTTTTTTAGCTCCTTCGCCAAAATGGCTGTGGTTGGTATATTAGTTTATAGTGGATGTTTGGCAAAATATTTATATTTTAATAATTCTATATAGGGTGGTGTACTTTTAGTGCAACGTTATACAATAAGTGTTGTGGCGGTGTGTCTCCAAATTCAGGTAGGTACAATTATTTTACCAATAATTATATTTATTACTTATATTTTTTAATTCATTCCGATCATGGCCGCCATTAAGTTTCCGTTCTGCACTTATAAGGGCAGTATTTTTGATAAAAATTGTATGTTAAACTTTGTTTAATAACGGGGGGATCTGACTGATCTGAAAGTAACAAACTGCTAGGAACATGAGCCTTTTTAGCCATTTTTTTTATTAATAGGTATCAGAAAACCTAACAAATGCGATTTTGCATTGCAAAATTTAGAACGGGGAAGAAATATCTTAAAAACTCAGATTGTTTTCCGATTCTATCCCCTAAATTTGTATTGTATTTCTGAAAAAATTAATTTCTCGCCTAACAAAATTTAAAGACTCACCTAAGTCAACGATTTTTTGTAGGTACCTAAGTAGAGTAATGTGATAAACATAAGTTACTTATTAAGTAATAAATATAATTATTGGTAAAGTAATTGTACCTACCTGAATTTGGGGACACACCGCCACAACACCTATTATATAACGTGGCACTAAAAGTACACCACCCTATATGAAATTATTAAAATATAAAAAATTTATCAAATCAATGGCCATCAAACATCCACTATAAACTATAATCCACCAACCACTAAACAAACTAACAACACTGCAAATGGCAATAAAATGAAGCAAAACGATTTCACCATGTTTTAAAAAAGCAACTGTTTAGTTCCTAAATTTTAGATAAAAGATTGGTTAGTTTTTATTTTTATTTTTGTGGTAATAAGATAACCTTATAGGAATTAAAAAAATACTTTTTAAAAACACTTTATTGGATACATATTGGTTATGGTTATATGATATTCTGTTACCATAAAAAAGCATTGAGCACACGTAACAATATTGTTGTCAAAAAAACGTCCTTGATTGCGACTAAACGAAATATTTTACGGATAAATGGATTTTTTTTGTGGTAATACACATATATTCAAAAAAATACTTGTATTGAGTGATTTTCCTCAGTGTAGGTGCTTAAGGATACTTTAGACTTTCATACTAAATAATAAAAAGTATATGATAACATTTAAAAAAACTTTGTAAAATAGGGTTAAAGTTAAGATTTTTTTAAACAATAATAAAATAATTTCCTTTAAAAACAAAAGAAGAAAATGTAAATGTCAGTGCTTAAAGAATTACAAAAGGGACCAATTTAAAAGATTTTATCACTATTTTTCCCGTATCAATTGCATACGTTGTTTTATAGACACCATTTTGAAAGTAAACGTCAACTTGTTGTATGTCGTTGAAAAGAGAATTCTGAGGAGAATTTGACTGTGCAATATAGTATACAGGTTGTCATTAAAAAAAAAAAATAAATGGCGTAGTTCCGGTTAAACCAGAAGTAAAATTCAGTTGGTTTCTAGGTAAAAATAAAGATCCCTTTCAAACATTACAGTAATCCAAATTTGATTAAAATATCTCTTAAAATAACACTGTGGTGCTATGTACAATAATCTCGTTGACACCCGGTATACATACATGCAATATACAATTACGGTTACAAATTTTTGCCGTATTATTCTATCTAAACTCAATTTTGCATAAAAATGTTGTCCTTGTTAACAAGAGCAGGTATGTCCACCCCTTATTCAATAAGTTTGGGCATCCTTGCTAATTGACCCCAAGGCCGGGCCTGATGTAATTAGGATATATAATCAGTCTTGAAAAAACCTGTGTGTTCTGCATTTGAGAAATGTGTTGAAGTGTTCGTTCTGTGGTGCATAGAAATACTAATGTTCGACTATAGTTTTTTTTATTATGTAGCGCCCGTGGGCAACTTATCGCTCTGCATCTAAATGAAGAAAATGAAATCACTTATCATTGGATACAAAACAACTTGTTAAGAATGTGTTTGATTCATTAATAAATAGAGGATTCATCAAGTAAGATGCTTTGGAGGAAACCTGTAGTTACAAAACCGCGAATGTCGTCTATAAAAGATATCGTAAGCAGCACAGGAACGACAAACAGGAAAAAAACGCAATAATTTTCAACATCATCGTTTGGAAGAATGTCAACAAAAAATCGTCAAGAAGAAAGATATATTCCCTTTATGAAAAACATGTTGTCGTTACTTTGAATAAACCTAAAATAAACCTAGAACAAATTGAAATAAATATAAATACTACTCTTCACAGAGTCGTTCCCACAATGGGCTTGAAATACCGCTAAATAGATAAAAAAATATAGTCTAAAAAACACGCTTTAAAAATTAATCAAACTAAAAAGCGGAAAATAATTATAGTTTAAAATAATTCTTGAAATTCTTAATATAGGCAGAAAATAATAATGAACGATAAACAATAGTATTATTATGAAAAAAGCGTGGGGTGCTCGATATTCGAAAAATATAGCACAATGCGTCCCACGCTTTTTTTTCACTATAATACTAATGTTTATCGTTCATTATTATTTTCTGCCTATATTAAGAATTTCAAGAATAATTTTAAACTATATTTATTTTCCGCTTTTTAGTTCGATTAATTATTAAAGCGTGTTTTTTAGTTTCTTTAAACTATATTTATTTTTCATTTTTTAGTTTGAGTTATTGTTAAGAAAATTTTTTTTTGAGTAGATTGAGCTAGATTAGTAGATTATTGTAATGTCAGCGGTTCTTGATAAGTCTACAAAATTTAAATTAAATCTATCCGTTTAAAGTCGGTCAAAATGGGGTTCAAAAAGGTCGGTTACAAATAAACATACATACAAACCCGAACAAACGACAAAAACTTTCAAAATTAAAAAAAAAAATTGTCAAAATTTTATTTTGACGGGTAGAATTTTTTTTTTAAATTTTTCTCTATTCCTAGCGACAATATCTATACGAACAACCCCACGTTTGTTTCATTACTATCGGTTATTGTAATAATTCTGACATATTGACAGGTGTCAAATTTTGACAAAAGAATTTTTTGCGTATTTTTTTCAACTTTACACCGTCAACATACATACGACCTTATAGTTCTTTCATTAATATAATTTTTTTTTAAACGATTTGACATATTGACAGCTGTCAAATTTTGACAGGAGAATTTTTTGCGTGTAGATTATTGTATTGTCAGCGGTTCTTGATAAGTCTACAAAATTTAAATTAAATCTGACAGTTAAAGTGGGTCAAAATGGGGTTCAAAGAAGTCGGTTGGTTACAAACATACATACAAACATACAGGTGAAGCTAAAAAAAGCGTGTTAAAAACAAGTACTTAGTAATGGAATCACAAAGACCGCTGGAGATTTAATTACTTGCAGCAAATTAAAAAATATAAATCAGAAGACAGGTCTATATTTTACCTGAATGAAAAATGGTTTCCACACACGACCCAGCCAGTGTCCAAAGGATGGGTCAATTCTAGTTCAAAGTTCAGACGAAAACTGGAAAAATTCAGTAAAGCATATTTTAAAAGTCGAAGATTCGTATATTTATATACAATCTTATATATGTCGTAGGCTGATAGTGAAATCCGTCATTTCATGAAACGCCTAGTCATATTATGAAGCGTGGCTAAAAGGTATATTGCAACTGGTTTGTTCGTTGTTCCCCAGAGCATTTTTTTCAATTTTTTTTAAATTTAATTTAAATTTTATTTTTATAAAATAATATTAGTTGAAAAAATTGAAAAAAATGCTCTGGGGAACAACGAACAAACCAGTTGCAAATATACCTTTTAGCGTGCAGCATGATATGACTAGGCTTTTCATGAAATGACGGATTTCACTATCAGCCTACGACATATACAACCCATTGACATTAACCTAAATGACGACTCTGATAATGAAACATTAGGTTTATATTAAACAAATTTATTTATTATGTATTATTTTATTTGCTAGTGTTGTAATAGTATATTAAAGTACACGTTTTATAAAGCATTATTTTATAGCACGGGTCCATGTGCTTAAAACTGCTTTATATAACACGTAATACTATTTTTTCTAATTTGTAGGTTTTTCAATAAAAAATACATATTCAAAAATAAAATAAACCCTTCACATTTTGCAAATTTGTATTTCTAAATTTTACGTTGGTAATACTATAAATTTACTATCATAGTAGCCTTGACAATAAATAAATATTTTCGCTGTGTCCGCCATATTGTCAGTATTGCCATGACATTTGTGTTTTAATATATTACAACAACTGCACTATTAACAAATTATGATTAATTTAGTAGCTTATAAATAGTATTTATAAAATTTTATAGTTCTGTGTGAATAAAGTTAGTAGGTTATGTGTTTTTATAACTAAATTAATAAATAATGTATTAAAGTAATAAATATAATATATAGATTTCCGCAACCAAACATACATGCTAGGCCACGCCCCACGCCCCACGCCAGACGCCAATGGAATAAAACATTTAAATATTACTTACCAACTTTTAAAAAATAAGAAAACGGTATCGTAAATAGATTTCTTATGAAACAAAATTAGAAAAAATTAGTTAGGACACATCGTCAGTTTGGAACAAGAGAGTCATATCTCAAAATTTTTCATTTTTGAGATTTATTGTTATATCAAATCCAAATGTTGTATATTTTTATGTGTAAAACCGTTATAACTCAACTCTGCTTGGTTACCGCTAGAGCGCGCTGCGTCGAAATGTCACATCTTGAATATCTGATTCTCTCTTTAAGAAAGACTGTTACAAGTCAGTCGAGTTTTGACACTTATAGAGGTTAGGTGCACAAAGTTTCTAAAAGAGTGTCACAACTCAAAATAGTTAAGTAATATAGAAGGAAGTTGGTTTTTGTTTATGTGCAATACAGTTACAATCCCAATTGGACCAGTTTTTCTTAAAAGTACAATCCTAATTGGACCAGTTTTTCTTAAAAGGTAAGTACTTTTTTATTCTTATTCTATAAGGAAAACTGTTACATTTTGAGATATGACTCTCTTGAACAAAACGATCTAGTGTTTATTATATTATGCTTTTACACCAGATTGCATTTTGATATAATACTCTTTTGAGCCAATAAGTAAAATTTGTTTTAATTATTTTTTAAGTTGTGACTGTCTTATGTGCAATTCAATTTTTAAAAGATAATTCTGATGAATTGTTTTACAAGCAGGATTCTTTCCGTTCCGTTGGCTATTATAAAAATATAAGACAAACGTCCATAAAAACGAAACCAACACTAAAACCTGCGTATAAGAAGAAAGTTGGCATAACAGCGAAAAAAAGGAGAGCATTTTATCATTATTTGCTAAGAAAAATAATGGTACACCTGTAATGCCCTTATATTACAAAGAGTTTTATGACCATCTATAATAGTATTTAAGTCTATTATAATGTTGAGTTGTTAGTTTGTTTTTATAATAATAATAAGTACCAAAGATTAATACTATTACTTTTTTGATCATGTTTGTATGATTTATTAAAATAGTAATTTGAAGTACCTTTTTTTTAAATTTTATACCTAAACTAAACTTAAAAACGTATTAAAACATATGGAAAAGAGTGTCACAACTCACAACAGAACAAACCCGAACAAACCCAAAAAGCAAGACAGACAATAAATTCTATTATACATACTAAATCCTGTAAGATAAATCGCTTTATAGAAACACAAATTTGTTAAGAGTTATTTTCCCACTAATATTTCCACCATTATTATTTATAAAACTTTAACTAGCTCTCCTGAAAATTTTAGTCTTTTGAGATATGACTCTCTTGTTCCAAACTGACGACATGTTATTAGTATATTTTTAAGACTGTGTCAATTACAATTAGAGTTTAATTTTTTAAATCCGTCTCTCCTAAAATACCTGTTAGCCTATTTAAAGAGCGGAAAAAATGCAAAATGCATTTTTTTGCGTTTTTTGCATTTTTTGTCTGGTTTGTACAAAAAATGCATTTTTTCAAATAATAGAGCATTTATTGCATTTTATTGCCAAATAAAGACCCTGTCTGGCCCTTTTCGGTTGCTTGTTTATTGCACGGCACGTGTTTATTAGTTTATTACATTACAATGGGGCCGACTCAGGTACTTTATATGATGAATAGATTCATAGAATTACCCAGGATAAACCCACACTATATTAATTATAAAAACAAATTATTCCTCCGTACCTATAGCACTCACGAAATTGGAGGCTACCTATGTTTCTTTGACAGATTCAGTGGCTTTAATAAATACATTTGCGAGGTAAATTGCAAAAAGGTTTCAGGTACTGTTGGGGCTGCGATTATAAAAAAATGTATGTCAGTAATTGAAAATAACACAGGCTTCAAAATCTTAAAAAATATTTCAGAAGTTTTTATGGGCAATTTCACTAATTTCGAAAGAGAACTGGATTTGTGTAAATTAGAAACACACTTAATTCCAAAACTAAAATACTGTCCGATAACTTCTGTAGATGTTGAGCGAAGTTTTTCCATTTTTAAACATATGTTTACAGATAAAAGACACAAGTTTCTTTTGGAAAATTTTGAAAAACATTTAGTTATATATTGTTTTTATACTGCAAAGAATAGTTTGATAATTTACGAATATATAATCATAAGTTATATCACATGAGGTGAATATTCTAAATAAAATATTTACCTCGAGTGGTATATGTTGAGATTATATACCAAAAAAAAAGAAAAAATACAACGAAATGCAAGATTTTTAAAATGATTTATGTAGCTACTAGAAAAACGGACAAAACGAAACAAAACCTAAACAATTGACAAAGTAATAAAACTAACAGAAAATTAGTTATAAGTATTATTGTTAAACACACAGTTATTATAATAAACAGTAGTGGCTTGCTGGTGTTGCTGGAAACTCTTCGAGCTGCAAGAGACTGGAGCTTCGTGTTGGTCCAACCCATTAGTTGGAGGGTGACCTCTTAAACCTTGAATAGTGTTTTCGTGATGAGTTTTGTCCATCTGCAAGTATGGCTTTATGGATGCAGCACTACTATGTCCAGTTATTTTTATAAGAGTTTGTTCGCTCACACCTGCTTTGCTTAATGTAGAGACAGCTGTGGCTCGATTGGAATGGTTTGTGATTTTTTCTTTCTCAGTATCTAGTCCAATTTTTTGTGCTGCTTGTTTTGTCCAATTAAAAAGAGTATTTTTTCCAATGGGACAGTTTTTGTACCAATTTCCCATTTTCCAATTTGGATTTACTGTCAGGAAGTGGGTAGTTATATTTTGCCCTCTTTTTGAAATTAGTTTTCTGTAAAGGCGAACTGGACATAAATCGGCATCTTTTGTGTTTGCCACTAACCATTTTGAATTTGAAAGCTTCTTGTCTCCGCCTTGGGATGTTTTTGAAAATATTGGGTTATATTCCATTCTATTACTTTTTGTACCATCGCTATAATATTCTTTTCTGAAATACGTATTTAGGCATGTCTCGGCTTCTCCTCCTCTCCATGCTAATTCCACAGCCGCTATTTGATAGAACTTTTTCTGTAAATCCTCGGGGTTATTTTCGTCAAAAATTTTTACCATCTTTTTGTACTCGTCGTAGGTTAGTGCTCTTGCACTTTTCCGGTGATTTTTTGGATCAGCCTGAAGCAGTTTTCTTTTAGAATTTCTAGCCATACGTGCTTTTTGGAATTCAGGATCTTTAAAAGGATCAAATTTAATGTTGTATTTATTGAAGTACCTTTCTTGAAGCAGTTGGGCTGTTTGGTTCCACATTGTCTTGATAACCCCTTCCTTGTAGTCAGAACCATCTTTTTTCTTCATATTAATACTCCAGTCTTCCAATATAGCGGCAAGCTGTATTATAGTTGTATTTTTGGTCAATATATACTGCCGTGTTTCGCAGAATTTCTCGAATTGGGTCCATATATACTTTTTTGTTTTTGTTGTATTTTCTGGGATAGTCTTTTCAGCATTTTTTCTTATATTTTCGACTGAAACATTACCGAATCGGCAAGATTCCATTTTTAAAAAAATGTGACATGAATCTGACAACATCAAAAACTTGATTTGTTGAAAGGGATTTTTGTTATTATAGAAGCGGTCTATAGCAACCATCAAATATTTTAAACTTGTTATGATGTTGTTATGCATTGGCATTGTTGTGGCAGGTGGCCCGGGGTATATATCCACTTATGCGGGGTATATTCAGTATAATATGCATCTGATTGGTCGCAAAACAGCGTTTAATTGGTCAGAATCGGATTGAGGTATATAATCGCAAATAATATTTTGTCACAGTAAGATTTTTATGTTAGCTTTTATGTTTGGCAAATTGCTATGTTGATGTGTGTATTCTGAATAAAAAACTTTTATTACGATTTTTTTTGTTTTATTTATATTTACTCAAATAGGTCTGTGGAATAGGTATAGGATGGGATAGGTGGAATGGAATAGGTAAAAAATTATAGGATTTTTCAAGAACGGGTTTAATTATAAAGAAATAGTTCTGGCTTTATTTAAAGTAACATTAATGTTCATAATTTTTCATATTATAATAAAAATGCATATTTGCATTTTTTGTTCATTTCGATGCATATATTCTGAAAATTTTATGCATTTAAATGCGCATATATTTGGGTTTTTCGCTTGCATTTTTTCCGCTCTTCTTTAATAATAAATTTTGGCTAGAAATTTGCATTTTGGTAATTGACGCCAACAAGACGATATACCTTGAGATATACTTTACCTCCATACATTAGCTTAATACACACATCCATCCTTACCCACACAGTCACACACCCCCCCAGACTAGCAGTCAAGCGTTATACTTTGTAAATCTGCTGTGTGCTTTTGCTGTTCTCGCAAGTGGGAAAGTATTGAGAAGTAACTCATTTTTTATTGATGATCACAACTTCTAATGTTGTTTAAGTTTACTTATTGTAATTAATTTATTTAAGGAGAATAAATATATTTTTGAATTTGATTTGGAATAAATCCAACCTTTTTTAACGTAAAACTGCATGTAATTGACCTTTAAGATGGATATTTGACCGATTTTTGGATAAAACGAAGAAATAACGAATTATTGACCAAAAAACGAAATAGCGAAGACTACTACTGTTTCCTCCTAAATAATAGTATATTAAAGTACACGTTTCATAAGAAGCGGTTTTAGCGCACGCGTCTATTTTAAAAAACGAGGCACAAAGTGGCGAGTTTTTTTATTGACACGTGCGCTAAAACGCCTTATTAAACATGTGCTTTATACATTTTTTTCTATTTCACCTTTTATAAACAAGAAAAATACATTTTAAAAAGAAAATAAATCCTTCAAATTTTGTAAATTTTTATGTCTAAATTTTATGTTGGTAATAAGACTAATAAGTACTATTTTTTATCATAGTAGCCTCAGCACAACAAAAATTATTTTGCAAACTGTAATTTTTTGATTTATTGACCCATTTTCACCACGAGATTCTAAAGTTATTTTAGGGATATGAAATTTGAAATTGGACGGAATACGTTGTGTGATCCTTGTACATTCGGTACATATAAAGAGCGTTAGAAAATTCGGGCGATTTTACTACTTTTTTTCGAATTTCAAAAGACGTGATTTTACGTCACGGAATTGCAATTTAGTATTTAGTATAGGGAAGATGTAAAATTCAAATAAAGTTGAAGTTAAAATCGTCATTGGAAGGTTAGTAGATTGAATTTTGGATAGGATTTGGCAGAAAATGATAGCTTGAAGCATCTACAAAAGATTGATTTATAGATTTATGCAACCAACATACATGTTACCCACACAGAATAAAAAATTAGGTTATCAAACTATTTTTCCTCTGCGAAAAATGGGTTTTATCGTAAATCACAAAGGCCGCGCAAGTCAATGAAATAAAACATTTAAATGTTACCAAAATCAAAAGGAAAAACGCGTATCGAAATATAGCATCATTACGATAAATGCGTATCGTACTTGAGCTTATTATGAACGTGAAATAGAAAAAATAATTTACTTAACTCCATAGACCAAAATTTACAGCAAAGAAATGCATAGCCCACTTGCTCAAGTTCCTTTTTTTTTTAAATCACAGAAGATGGACAAGAAACGTACGTTCGATTCATTACTGACATAAGCTATAATAATATAAATATTTTTGCACGACATGTTACATACACTATTTTTCTACGATCGTTTTTTTATTCAACAAAAAACTTTAAAATCGCTCTGTATTACCTCTCCTTTGTGTGCAAAAGTTGTAATTCAAATTTGACAATGGATCATAGATACCTTTGACTTCAACATAATAAAATGATGGCGCATTGTCAACGTGAATTCTATTTCGATAGGGATAGGGTGTCGACGGTGTGCAACACACAATACACATAATATAAACAAATTATTCGTTTCCTAGGTAATTTACTTTATTGCACTAGGGCAAAAAGTACTTATTGCATAATATGCAATAAAGACCTACTTTTGTCATTAGAAATGCATACACAAAATGACATTTTTTGAACGAACGTAGAAAAAGGTCTTTTATTGATTAAAAATAGCTTTAAGTTGTTGTAATATAATATTATGGAAATCAGGTTCATTTCACGTTATTTGTGATATAAAATGGTAAACATACGCCATGCATTGTGTTTAAACGAAAAAGACAACGTGAGTTGACAGAACGACAAATATTATTTAAAAATGAAAGAAACTTGGGTACTGAACACTAACTATGATTGGTCAGTTTCATATCCCAACAAGGATGAATATAAAATTATATTGTTTTGGGTGCCACGCCCTTTTTTGGGTAAAATACGTATGATTGACGAGAGCGACAGCCCCCTAAAACTTCTGCAATAATACGCTGCTGGCCCTAACTAAATATTTATGAAAAAAAAATTAGAGATTTAATTTTAATTAGTAAAAATGTATTTAAAATAAGTAACGCATATATTAATCATACTTATACTAAAACAAAACAAAAACCTTATACAATAAGTTGTAAGTAATCACTAATAATACTAATATTTAAATAAAATTCTTCGTTTTGTTTTTGCCATTTCGTCCAGAATTTCTTCCACGGTAATATCAATATCGTGGTTCGCATAAAGAACTGCCAAACCATTTAATCTGTCCTCTCCCGTGGTGCTACGCAGATATGTCTTAAAATATTTTAAATTTGAAAAGGACCTTTCAGATGTGGCGGTTGTAATAGGCAAAGTTAAAAAAATTTGTTAAAGCCTTTTTATATTAGGAAATATATTGGCATTACATTCGGAATATACTTTGTCCAAATCTTCCTTCAGTTTTTTGTTTTTGCATTTTTTATACCACAGCTCAAGTTCAGCTTTTAACATCGTTTTATTGGAAAACTCTTCAACAACCAACGTATCAACGATAATTATAGGTAAATACAAAAGCACCAAACCTCACAAACCTCAATAAATAAAATTCACAATAATTCGGTGTACAAAAGGGTAGCGGGTAGAAACATCGCTTTCAAATTAACGGACACCTCGAGCCTAAGGCTGGATCCACAAACATCCGTGATACGCATGTTGTGTACCACATGATTAATATGAACCAATGAAATTCTAGGGCCCTAAAATTTCATTGGTTCATATTAATCATGTGGTACAGAATGGATGCGTATCACGGATGTATGTGGATCCAGGCTTAGTCGTGAGTGTCACGTGCCAATATGACGTTCGTGATACATTGTTGTCAGACGTAGTATAATTTCACTCTATTGATAACATGATTGATGTAAATTATGTGGCTGAATATAAAATATTAGTAAAAGGCGTGACATGAAAAATTGGTTTGCAATTAAACAAATAGGCTACGTTTCTAAGCTCGGGGGGGCTGCAGCCCGGCAGCCCCCCCCCCTGGTTGCGCCACTGGATGGAACGTTACACGTTTAGGGAAAACGGGTGATACGTTTTTTATGAAAATTTGCTTGCTGCAATAAACGACCATGTTCTATCAGTTTAAAATATTTTCAGCAATGCGGCGTTGCCGCTTTGGAGTCTAGAATTGATTTTAGAACGTAACAATGTAACAATATACAATATGTTTTATTAAAAAAAATTTAAGTTGATACACGTAGCATTTTTATGATCCACCATACATGTATACAGTGTCTCCACGGATAGAGTTTGGAAGGGGAAGAGCTTTTTTATTAGTAGGTGTAGAAGAAAAAGTCACTATTTATAAAAACGTCTGCTTGTGCTGAAACTACAATTTCGAATGTCAGATTTGCGATTACTATACAGGATTTGTCAAAAACAACATTTTTAATATTTAGGATTTTCTTTCCATCCCTTGATTTATTAAATTAATTTTGCTAGGGTTAAAACTACAATTTCAGCTATTAGATTTGCGATTACTATACAGCGCTAATCAGAATCAACAGTTGTTGTTTTTTGTATTTTTTTTGATGATTGGCTAAATCATCACTTTGGGAACAAATGGATTGGAATGTACCTATGGTCCAAATAAAATGGCATGAAGGAGTCCCGATCTCACAATTATCGACTTTCATTTATGTCGATATCTGAAGCCACATGTCTTGTGTATAAAACCAATTTCAATAATAACTTAGATCTGTTGAAAGAAAAAATAAGAGTAGTTATTGCAAATATCCCAATAGAGCAAGTTAGGAACTGTTATCGGGAATTCAAATGTCGAGTTGAACTATGCCCTAACTCTGTGGTACCACATTTCCAAAAAAGTTTTATAATTTATGATTGAATAAATTGAAGAAATATGACATGTAATAATAAAAATATTTCAAAAGCAGGCAAATAAAAAATGTTTTTTTAACAACAAAATGGTTACTCGGTCAGATATAAAATCATATTCAAAGTAAGAAAGCAATAATAGTTGTTTGTTTTTACGTAAATTTATTTAAAACGAAGTCCAAAAAACTAAAAATTTTGTTTCTGACGAACCATGTATACCAAGTAATCGCAAATATGATATTTAAAATTGTAGTTTCAGCACAAGCAAAGTTCATATAATAAATTATGGAATTGAAAAAAAAATCCTAAAAAGTAAAAATGTTGTGTTTGACGAACCCTGTATAGTACCTAATCGCAAATCTGATATTTGAAATTGTAGTTTCAGTACAAGCAGACGTTTTCATAAAGAAACTTGTTCTGCTATACCTACACTGAGGAAAATCACTCAATACAAGTATTTTTTTTGAATATATGTGTATTACCACAAGAAAAAATCCATTTATCCCTAAAATATTTCGTTTAGTCGCAATCAAGGACGTTTTTTTGACAACAATATTTTTACGTGTGCTCAATGCTTTTTTATGGTAACAGAATATCATATAACCATAACAATATGTATCCAATAAAGTGTTTTTAAAAAGTATTTTTTTAATTCCTATAAGGTTATCTTATTACCAGAAAAATAAAAATAAAAACTAACCAATCTTTTATACCTATCTAAAATATACCTTTTAGGAACTAAACAGTTGCTTTTTTAAAACATGGTGAAATCGTTTTGGTTCATTTTATTGCCATTTGCCATAGTGGATGTTTTATGGCCATTGATTTGATAAATTTTTTATATTTTAATAATTTCATATAGGGTGGTGTACTTTTAGTGCAGCGTTATATAATAGGTGTTGTGGCGGTGTGTCCCCAAATTCAGGTAGATACAATTATTTTACCAATAATTATATTTATTACTTAATAAGTAACTTATGTTTATCACATTACTCTACTTAGGTACCTACAAAAAATCGTTGGCTTAGGTGAGTCTTTAAATTTTGTTAGGCGAGAAATTCATTTTTCAGAAATACAATACAAACTTAGGGAATATAATCGAAAAACAATCTGAGTTTTTGAGATATTTCTTCTCCGTTCTAAATTTTGCAATGCAAAATCACATTTGTTAGGTTTTCTGATACCTATTAATAAAAAAAAAATGGCTAAAAAGGGTCATGTTCCTAGCAGTTTGGTACTTTCAGATCAGTCAGATCCCCCCGTTATTAAACAAAGTTTAACATACAATTTTTATCAAAAATACTGCCCTAATAATCGCAGAACGGAAATGTAATGGAGGCCATTATCGGAATGAATTAAAAAATATAAGTAATAAATATAATTATTGGTAAAATAATTGTACCTACCTGAATTTGGAGACACACCGCCACAACACTTATTATATAACGTTGCACTAAAAGTACACCACCCTATAAAGAATTATTAAAATATAAAATTTTTATCAAATCAATAGCCAAAATCATTCACTAGAAACTAATCCACCAACCACAGCCATTTTGGCGAAGGAGCTAAAAAAAGGAATTTAGTAGTAGCTAGGTGGACTAGCTACAATAAAAATAAAATTATTTTATAGCTGGCTGATTATTTTTAGGAGTAAAAACCGATACTTTTCTAACTACACGACCTCAATTAATCACAAAATCATTTTTGTTTACTACTGCATTATATATTTTTTATGGCAATAGAGTTGTCTTTTAACAGCAAAAGAATAATATTTAAAAAACGACCATGTTATGAGGTTAAAAAGTCATTTCAAAAAAATGAACCTTGTAGCGACAACTGAGTTGTTTTTTCGGCGCCTATTTAATGCAGATTTCTTGCTACTGCGAATGGATTTCTAGCTACGGCTAATAGAGTTTTCTCTCAGTGTACTAATAAAAAAGGTTTTTCCTCTTCCAAACTCTATCCGTAGACACACTGTATATTTTCTACAAAAAAATTATTTGAAACAAATAAGTTTGTGGGGGCCCACGCGATTCTTGATTAAGTGTGCCGTATTTTTTATACATGGCTCAACCTTCTCTTAATCATAACCCTGTATTTTACAAGAATTTGGATCTAATAGTACTGATTAACAAATTCTAATTTTTGAAATACTTAAGGAGATTTCGTGCAAACACGATGTTGCCTTGTCAGCCTCTAAACAAACTTGTCATTTAATATGCGGATAAGCCAACGCATAACGACGTTTCTTTGCGAAACCCTCTGTAATTGTATTTAGTTACACAAAAACGCATATTAAATATTTCAATTTATTTTTTATGGTCACATTTTTAAATATAACGACCTATGAAAAACTTTAAAATTCAATACAGGTTCAAAATAATGATATTCTATAATGGTTTCATTTAAATACGAAAAAGCCATTATGTATTGCGACAGTACGCAGCAACAATATAAATATAAAAGGCATTAATCTGTACATTCAGCTTCAATGAGTCGTCAAAATTTAATTCTATCAGCGCAATATTTCAAGTTTTATCGTAAATATGAAATAGTTCGTTATTCCCTTAATACCTGTGTTTCATTTTAATCTGGAAATTTATTAAAATTGAAATTTGAATTATTTCGTAGTGCTTACATTAATATGTGGGCTTATAAATGTTTAATAGAGTTTCTAAATCAATTAAATAACATGGCAGGATTAAAAGCCATCCAAAAATACAATAAATTGAAATTGGTAGATATATTATTGTCCATTTTACGGATCAAAAACATGGAAATAAAGTTATGTAGGTATATTACGTTACGTATAAAAAGAAATAATTTTGCCCGCTAGTTCGTTTGTCCGTGTCAGTCGGATAACTCGAAAACGGCATCGCCCTTGTTAACGAATTCCATCCTCAAGATAACTCTAAAACTACTAAGTCTGTACAACTAAAATAAGTTTCTAATTTTTAAAAAATATTTAAAATGTGATTTTTCAGTAATTTCAATAGTTTTAACATGCAAGAATCAAAGGGTTCGCTCGCACTGACAAATTCAGTTAAGTATAATCTCAAAACATCTAGAAAACTACTTAAGGGCACTTATCAGTGACCTTTTATAGGTTAAAAGGTATAATACACTACAAGAAAACTATTGGAAAGAATTTGTTAAAACTTTACAAAAAAAAAATTGCGACTGATGTTATAATGAATGTACGGGGAAGTTTAAAGCATCCTATTTGAGCATTCATCAACCAAGATTTTCTACCACGATATACCTACATAGATTTTTAGTTATAGAGTATATTAGTTATTTTCATTGTATACAATCATTTTTAGATAATATTTATACATAAGTTGAAGCTAAGAAAAATCATCATATCAAAATACAATTATCGGAAGTTTTTTGTATATAACTTTATTGCAAATGCTGACTTTCGTTTATAATCCTGACCGCTTTCTTTCATAAGAAATCAACAATAAACCCCCATCATTGCTGGATCACATATGCCTTGGTAGCCTTGCACCATTGTTAGTACCTATGTCTTGGTGGAATCTTTCCCCTTATTCGTCACTAACCGCACTAAAATTTTCTAGGAAAAAATGTAAACGAAAGTATAAGAAGTGTATTTTATGATAAATATGGCAGCCAATTTTGCAGTAGCTTTCTACAAGTTTTTCGTATTTTTTTGCTTTTGTGTTCCCTAAAAACTATTTTAAAAGAACTTTACGGAGCTAATTCAACATCACTTCATTTTTGATCAAACTGTTGATCCCTTAGTATTTTTCTAATTTGTGGTCCAACAAATATTCCTTCTTTAAGCTAAAATGTGTTTAAGGTATTTAAATGCATTTCCTTCTTCAGTTAATGCTTTAACGAAATCTTTCATGAATCCCAGTTTAATGTGTAATGAAGGTAACAGAACTTTTTTGGAATTAACAAGACTTATATTTGTTAAGTTAGCTTACCCTGGAATATATCTATTAATCTCTCGAAAGCTATTATTTTACTTGGTAATGGCTCTCTGTAGCTCTACTATCCCAAAGACAAAGAAAGCAGCAATACTTCGTAAATCCACGCTGAAGCCCTAGTAATAGTCATATTACTTTTAGGTCACTACATATTTACCACTTATACATATCATAGCTTATTAGATTTAGAATAAGTGACAAACTTTCGTATAGAAGATAATATATTGTCCACAAAAATAATTAAAAGAGAATATTGTGGCATACCGGACAAGTGTGTAACTATTTTTTATATTGGAATACACAGGTATCCAAGTTTAATGGATACCCTGGGGCGGGTAGACCACGACGGCCGTTTCGTTCTTGTTAGGACTCTACGGGAAGCCATAACCGAAGCAATTCCAAGAACGACGGTAAAATGTACTAAAAGCCTCTTTGCAAAATCAAAGCTGCCATCAATACACCGTAGCGCCATCCCAGCGGAATTAACTCCAATATAAAAAGCAGTCACATTGGTAATAATCGAAAGGTAGATAACTAAATAAACCACGAAGTGCATCACAATCCAGCCAATCCGCTATTTGCGTTTTCACCGAAAACATCTGCCATTTTGCAGACCAGAAAACACAACGCCGGCACCCACTAGAATGCGCGCAATCCGTTTAAGGTTTTAAGCCATAAAAATGTTTAGAAGATAATATAGTGTCCGCGAAAATAATTAAAAGAGAATATTGTGGCATACCGGACAAGTGTGTAACTATTTTTTATATTGGAATACACACAATGGACAATCCAAAATGGGTAACAAAGATTTAAACGAATTAAAATATGTAATATTTTATTGTTAGTAGAAGAAAAAATTCTATATATACCGCAGTTGAGAAGGCTATTATATACCTCGCACATTATATCCCTCGGCGCTTCGCGCCTCAGTATATAAAAGCGCTCGCTATATAATAGCTCACTTCTCAACCTAAGTATATAATGTACTATTCTATAGGTGTGTTTAAATGAAGAACAGCTGATGACTGACGAATTTGAGAGCAAAACTATTGAAAAAATAAAAACTTTCCGGCAAGGCCGTAGCCAGGGGGAGGGGGGGGATCAAGGGGGATTGATCTCACTTTGTTGTTACACAACATAATAGTTAATAGTCATAGTTATAAGTTATTTACGGGCTACAATGGCTGCAGATCGCCTTAATGGTCTGGCTTTCCTATATGTCCACCGTGATATAAACGTAGATGTAAACAAAATCATAAATATTTTCTCTTCTAAGGACAGGAAACTTGATTTTGTAATTTAGTACAAAGTAAGTAGATATTTTTTTGTTCTTATTGTTTATTTTTCATTTTCATTCTTATTTTGTTTTTGATCTTATTATCAGTGGCGCACCCAGGGGGGGGGGGGGCAAGGGGGCCTTGGCCCCCCTAAACCCCCAATGAAATTGACTTCAACTATACTATTTAACTGTTTATTGCCCCGTCCCAATAAACAAGTACAAAATTGGCAAAGCTTTCTCAGCCTTCAATCTTTTTATGCCAATTATTCATTTTTTGAAAATTTTTATAATGAAAGCATTTTAATATGCGAATTTAAATTATGGAACGACAAGTTTACAGATAGCAAAGAAATACCCTCCGATATGTTTAAGCTATATATTCAATGTAAATGGTATGATATTTCCCAATATAAAAAAAACTTTTGCAAATTTTTGTTACCCTTCCCGCTTCCCGTCACCACCAGTACCTCTGAAAGGTAATTTTCCACATTAAAGTACTTAAAATCGTACTTAAGAAATTCCACTAGTAAGACTTAATGGTTTGGCAAATTTATTTATTCATAACAATCTTCCAGTTTCTTGTGAAGAAATTTTAAATAAAGTTTCTAAGGGTCGAAGAAAATTAGATTTACATATTTAACAAATGCAAAGGTGTTATAAAAAAGTTTTGGTTTCTATTATTTATAAAATATTGTTTATTGTTGTGCTTTGTACTAATTTATATTTTTAAATAAATATATTTGTGTTATGGATATGTCGTCATTACTATTACCTATATTTTAGTTCGTAAAAAGAGTGGTGTTTTGTACGGAATAATTATTAAAGTGGATATTTTAAAAAGTCAATTTTTTTAGATATTTACCTCGATTGAACTAGGCTATTGCGATCTTCTAAGAGTACCTGTTAAAAAAGCTCCAAAGATCTAGAAAAATGCGTAACTTAAAAGTTTATTAAAAAATTTGCTTCCGGCACTGGTTGGCGGGCCCCCCCTAACATAAAATCCTGGGTGCGCCGCTGCTTATTATTACATAATATAATTTACTATAATAATTAATATACTTAGATATATAATTATGACTTAATAATATAAGAAACATGTTAATTATTAAAATAAATAGTTTATTGTTTATTTTGTCGACCGACCTTTCAAATTTCGAATTTCTTTTAAATTAAAAGAGTATTTTAAAGTCTGGCATATTGCCGCAGATTAAGCTTTACGGTTATTTTACCGAAAAAGGGCGTGGCACCCAAAAGAGCATCTTTGGCGCAGTTCCCTTCCACGCCCCTCCACCCCCTTGAATAAATCCTAAATCCGCCACTGGAACAACCCCCCCCCCCCCCCCCCCCCCCCGAAATTATTTTCTGGCTACGGCCTTGCTGTCCGGGACCCTTTTATCGAATTGCAAAGCTCGGTCGGGTAAAGTACATTGGGGCATTACTGCAAATAAAAAACTTTTTTTTGTTAATTGTGGGAACCATTAAGGCCGAGACACAATAAAAAAATAAGCATCAAGCGATAAGCAATATGCAACAGAAATAAGTTTCGACACGTAGAAATAAATCTATCGGGACACAATCAAGTTTTAAGCAACAAGCAACAGAAAATAAATATTAAGATACCGAAATGTTGGATTTCTGTTGCATGTTTCTTATTACTGACCAATGAAAACCCGTATAAAATATGCCCCGCCCCCTAAAACTATTTGGACATTTGTCGGTTAATTTTAAGGTTAGAGGTATTTTTTAAATTTTTTGTTCCACAATTTGTTTGCGAGCCGAGCCGGTGAACTTACAAAAATTGTAATTATACTTCCAAGATATTTGTGATTTGTACGGAAGGTAGGAAAAAACGAAAATTGAAAATAAGGTTAGGATATGGATTTGTTGACAGTTGGCTATTCAACCATTTTATTGGTCGATCTTTCTTCGATGTGATTGGAGGAAACAATGTATTGTGTCTTGATAGTTTCTATGATTTATTTTTAATTACTATTTCTTGTTGCATATCGCTTATTTTTTGATTGTGTCTCGGCCTTTAGGAGTTTTCATGATAAACACACAATACATCTATTATATCCTGGATAAATATCAAAAAAGGGAAAATAGGTCAAACAATCCTCTAAACATGTCAACATTATCAACTGAGTTGAGCCACAGAAAAAAAGGGTTTAATCAGAGCAGAAATTAAATACCGATTTATAATTTAATTTCGACTTTTACAACTATCTTATGAGGGATAGAATACTTATATAATGTTTAAGGATACGGGAAAAGTAAATGCATGTGCTTTATATAAATCAATTTATTATAATAATATGAGCATTATTCAAAACAAATCAAATGGTACTTTCACCTATCGATATTTAACTCCATCTCTATTTAACTGCATGGAGGTTATGAGTTTATGAATGATGCCTTCTTAGGAGATAAATGTTATTGTTTGGTTTTGTTATTTTTGTGCGTTTACTTAGGTATTCTTTTATTGAAAGGATGCACGGAGCTACAAAAATCAGAAACAAAATTTATCCGCTGTATACATAGATAATGATGAGCGGAAGCACATAGAAGAAATTATTTAAAACTAGACATAGACCTAATAAAAATTCCATTGCCCCTATGAACTTGTGTAACACGGATATTGTTTTTTTTTTGTTTTAATGTAGATGCTTTTATTGGAATCTTCCTTGAAATTTGTTAACATTTTTCAACTCTAGTGTTAAAATAACACAAACACATATCCTTTTACAAAGTGGGGTCTACCAAATAGAATGAGACAACTGCTAGGCTATCTACATTGGACAAACAGGTAGAAATTTTGACACCAGGCTTAAAGAACACAAAACATCTAGGTATTTTAAAAAAACGAAATAAAACAGGTTTAGCTGGATCACTACATATTACACAATCACTCAATCTCTAACAACATAAAACCCTTATACATATACAATAAAAGCAGAAAACTAAATTTAATAGAAACAATAGCTATCAAAAAAACCATAAAAAACAAATGTAAAATGTTGTTAATAATCAAACGGAAATACCTTCACTAATTTAGGACTAAATATGTATCTGTATATACCTTTAAAAGTAAGGAAAACCCACAGTTAACCATTTAATCTTCTAATTCTAATTTTAATTTTATGACATGTTTATAATTACCATAATATGATATAAATATATATATAATATGTCACGTAGAATTTAGTATATTCATGTACTCCTTTGACAAGGGCCCGCAAGGGCCGAAACACGTGTCAGGAAACTGATTAAATTTGTGAAACATAACAAATAGTTATTATTTTTTCTTCTTGTGCAATGGAACAATAGTTTCACCAAGCATATAGCCCAACACAAATTAATTAATTTTGTTAAAATAATGTTTCCAACTCTATTGTTGAGATAATATTCTGTTTAACACAATGGTGATATATCTACAAAATATTAAAAATAAATCAAATAGTATTGCTAATTTTTTGTTGTCGTAGAAAGAATTGAGTATATTACTCGTGTGAAAGTGATTTTCTCAAATTCGGAGAAATAACTAAGTGCCACTCTCCAAACTTGTTATGCACCTAATATACTAATTCCTATTCTACAAGACAAGTATAAATTGTTAAGAAGAAATCAGCTTTTGTCAGAAATATGCTTGCTTACCCTTTTATTGAAATCGTAACATAAAATTAAATTTATAAATAAAAACGTTTTCAGATGTCTGGTTAGGTGGATTTTATCTTAGAGATCAACAGTTCATGCCTGATTTTGTATGGTTGGACTATGGCAATCGAATAGATTATACCCGCTGGTCACCATATGAACCAGCTATTAATACTACAGGAGAATATTGCCTCGCACAATATGGACTGGGTAGCGAATTTGATTACCCAGGAAGATGGTTAGCACATCTATGCAACTATAATGTATTTTTTGCTTGTCAGAAGTTGTAATATACTTTTTGTTACATAAAATAATTTTTGAATAAAAAGATAAAAACCTGAATTAGCCTCTGCATTAAGAGTTGGAGCTTTGATTTAAGAGTTGGAGATAGTAATCTATCCGCTATTTAATATTATAATTAACATGTTATTACTAAACAAATTTTGATGTCAAAAGGCGCCTATTGCCGGTCCAACAGTTTCAGTTTTGTTTATTTATAGGGTAGACTGGGGCAAGTGCCAAGCCTTTTTTTAATAGTTTAGGTTTATTTTACTCCTACTCTGAAAGTACGATATTTATAAAAGTATTTTTAAAAGAAAGTGATGGTTTAATATGTTTAGTTTTCATAACGCATAGGGCATTTATCAATAATTATCCAGAGTTAGAGATTATAAATTTTCTATTTTTAGTCTACCGAAATTTTACACTTACCCCAAAAAGGGAAAGTGCAAAATTGGAATACAACTTAAAATAACGTTCGAAAAAACGACAAAGGGAAAGTGTAAATAAAGCTTATATTTCCCATGTCAACTTTTCTTTGCACAATTAAAAAAAATTAAAAATCTGGGAAGTTATGAACTTTTTTATTTTTAGAACAGTTAGCCAACAAATCGTAAACATAAAATTAAAAAATATTTGTGAAAAATAAGTTATTTTAAATAACACTTTAGAACTTTCCCAATAACGAAAGTACCTAAGTACTAAAAAAAAAGAGACTTTTTTGACAATTTTTACTTGACCAATGAAATGTTTCGTTAGGACTCTGTCTGATGAGAATCAAGCAGCAGATTATCAAAACTTGTCTTTTCTTGTTGTAGATCTTCGGTTTTGGCTATTATAGCGTCATTTGTGTCCTGATGATTATTTAGTATATTATCTTTATTTTGGCCAGAGCTGATAATTATTTTGGAATTGGTGTCATTAGATACTGATGAAGGGGCTGTTAGCAATTTTACATTAGAGAGAGAAAAGTACCGGTGGCAACGTTTAGCATCACACTCGGAAAACGGGGAAAGTGAAAAGTTGTTTTGACACTTGCCCCATTACAGTTTTTGCACTTGCCCCCACATGATGTTTTTATGGGGAAAGTGTAAAAGTGTGTATAAGTAAAAACAGGTTTTAGATTTGATCATTATATAGGATTTTAGAGCTGCTAAAATTAACTAAACATAAGAAAATCCAATAAAACTAAAAATATACTTTAAATTCTTATATTTGCACAATTTTCTACGGAGATATCACACACTATTCACCAGACCGATTTGGAGGTTATGGTACAAATGACCGCTCAGAAAGAAGAAAACACGTGATATTACGTCGGGAGCAGATAATGTAACAGTGGCTTCGCATAATTAGTTGGCTACGAGTTCACAGACAAGAAAACTCTCACTATTGTCTGATGAGAGGTCCTATTGTACACTTACCCCGATTTTGCACTTGCCCCAGTCTACCCTAACTTAAAGACAACATTTTGTCAGATTTGCTTCTATTTCTTTTATTAATTCTGCTTTTATGATTTTATGAATCAAAACTTTTTACTGCGCATAGATATCAAAGAAAAATTTTGAAATATTATCAGATGTCGCCTTTTCGGGTCCCTATATAATAAAAACATCTTTGGCATTTCCGTCTGTCTTACCTTAGTAATATTTTAAGTGTTTTCAACAAACCGATGTAGATATACAGGGTGGTTAGTTAGTGCATCTTATACAGGGTGTCCCAAAAGTTATGGGACACAGAGCAACAGCAGACTCCTTAAGTCGAAGTAATGCGATTTATTTAAACTTGCCTTATCCCAAAATTGATAACAACCAAGATACAGGGTGTCAAAGTTTTAATTTTGTTTTAGTTTTTTTGCGATTATTTCTTAACGAAACGACATAGCAGCAAAAAATTAAGGGTTTTGGGGGTTTTTTGAGGTGAAGAATTTAAAATTATCCATAGTTTTTGTGTAACCAGTAGAGGGCGCTGCCTACGGCATGGCCCGCTCCTTTTAGCTGGCATAACTTTCTTTAGGCTTCTTTAATCGATCCGTCTATTAAAAAAATAAGTTACTTTATTTCCTTTACATCAAAAACGTATAACTCATTGAAGTCGCTAGGAGCAACCATTTTCGAGATAATCGCATTCGATAATTTTAATGCAAGAATGCTAAAATATTTAAAATACTTGTGTATTCGTATTAGTATTATTTATCACAACTGGCCTTGATTAAAAACAACGACGTTTTTAAGGCAACCACAAGTTACTTACATAAAGTATCATCTGTCAAAGTTAATAAAATTTTTGATTAGAATAAAATTAGTAATTCCGTATACGAAAAAGCGTTTTTATTAGAAAAAAAGAGTCAACCTTAAGTATTTACATTAACTTTGACACTTAGCAAATGTTGCTGATTTACAATAATTTTTTTTTAAACCGACCAGAAAATTTACACTTTCTGGACAATTTTTCGTCTAGAAAATAACGTTTTTCCGGTCTCTAATGTCACTGTCACTCTGTTTTTTGTTTTTCCAATCGATCTTTGATAATACAAGATACCTTGATTTCGTTATTATGACAACAACATTTCGATGTATTGTCGAGTGACAGTTCGTTGATTTTTAATTTTGTTCTTTATGTCAAACTTGTTTCGCGTAGATTATAAAATATATCGAAGTGTCGGTCTTTAAAAAAATATTGTACGTCACGCAACCGAAAATTAGTGTTTTCCAGGTCTCTCCAAGCTTCCAGGACTCGCGGAAATGCTTGTCTCGACCTGAAAAACACTACTTTCCGGTCTTGTAACGTAAATTACTATTAAGTTAGAAATTCACCGTTGCTCGATTTTCCGTTGTTTTTGGACCACATACAGTTGCATTGGACATATAAAATGCGATTATCTCGAAAATGGTTGCTCCTAGCGACTTCAATGAGTTATACGTTTTTGATGTAAAAGAAATAAAGTAACTTATTTTTTTAATAGACGGATCGATAAAAGAAGCCTAAAGAAAGTTATGCCAGCTAAAAGGAGCGGGCCATGCCGTAGGCAGCGCCCTCTACTGGTTACACAAAAACTATGGATAATTTTGAATTCCTCACATCAAAAAACCCCAAAACCCTTAATTTTGTGCTGCTATATCGTTTCGTTAATAAATAATCGCCAAAAAACTAAAACAAAATTAAAACTTTGACACCCTGTATCTTGGTTGTTATCAATTTTGGGATAAGGTAAGTTTAAATAAATCGCATTATTTCGACTTAAGGAGTCTGCTGTTGCTCTGTGTCCCATTACTTTTGGGACACCCTGTATAATGGTATTAGGCTCAGACATGTAATATATAAGGATACCAAATTGTTTACATTTTGACCCGATCCGAAATGGTTTTTAACAAAAAGCAGTGATGGCCAGTGTCTGCTTATCGCCCTAGATCTACCCGCCTGTATTTAAAAACAAAGGTTATATTAATTATATTAGATACATTTGTGATGTGTACCTATAAAGTCAAAATATGTGTTTTTTAAATTTTCTACTTGCCAAATTATTTATAGTTTACTAATGATTAGGGAAATTTACTAATGTTTTAGGGAAATCACAACGGAACGCTGTACGAACGTTTTTACTACGAGTGACACAAAAATTTTGATATTTATTCATTATCTAACGTTACAGTATTGGTGCGCTGTGATTGTAATCAATTGCGTTTTCTTTTTTTAGTATGGATGGCAACAGAGAGATATGCAAGTTTATACAAGTATGCGCACGTCCCGTTGACACGGCAAATATTTTTTTCACAATGGTTTTGCTCTCTAAATTGTACAGAAGTAAATTGTTTTAAACAAAACAAATTATAGTATATTGACATAATGGCCAGGGCCGTAGCCAGAAAATAATTTCGGGGGGGGGGGGTTGTTCCAGTGGCGGATTTAGAATTTGTTGAAGGGGGGGGGGGCGCGAAAGGGAATGTAATAATAAGATCAAAAACAAAATAAGAATGAAAACGAAAAATAAACAAAGAGAACAAAAAAAATATCTGAAGTACCTACCTACTTACTTTGTACTAAATTACAAAATCAAGTTTCCTGTTTTTAGAAGAGAAAATATTTATGATTTTGTTTACGTCTACGTTTGTTATGAACCAGTAATTAATTTAAGGTAGTCAAGTCAATGTAAAAAAAAAATATAGTTCGGACTAAAATATTGTTATAACTTGCCGGAGTTGCCGGGGAATAAAATTGTTTTGGTGTTAACTTTAGAATATTGGATGTTTTACTGTAATAATTGGTGTAGTTTGGTGTTCAAATATTTATTAAAACTTTTTAAGTATTAAGCGAGCCAGTATAGTAATTATTATTTTGATTTTGTTAACATTTCGGGGGGGTTACAACCCTTCTACCCCCCCCCCCCCCCCCCCCCCGGTTTACGGCCCTGATAATGGCTATTGAAATAGATAATGAGGTGGTAATTACAGTTCGTGTTGAATAGCGACCAATGTTATGAGATAAAACCATGACAAATATAAAAATAGAACTAAGACACTGAAGGGTTGGAAATAAATTTTTAAGATTCAGAAGGATGATTTTGATGAAATATTAGAAAAGGAACAAAACGATATAGGTGAAAATTATTTAATATAGGTATTGTATTAAAAACTGTTGCCCAATATGTGGTACTTTTTATATTTTTAAATATTGCCAAGGAATCATTCCTCTGCTACTTAGATACCTACTTACAAAGTAATCAGCCAATAGGTTTCTATTTTCATTTGCGGACAATCCTCCACGCACTGATTGACTATATTATTATTAGGTAAATCATTTCTACCTATCGCCAAGGTATCCTGTGAATTATATCTGTCTCTTTTACGCACGTAATTATATAAATTCACAACAAGCTTGGTACACGTATCATACTCATAGATATTTACCTTTAGATAAGCAAACAATATCCTCGCGCATGTAAACAAAGCTACACACCATTAGACATGCGCACTGCAACATTATCATTTAACGAATGGGAAAATAGACAGGTCCGGGCTTTAAAATGTAGGTTCTTGCTCAAAAATTGTAAGAGTTGAGCTTCAATTATTTATTGTTACGTGTAAACAGCTAAAATTTGCCCCAAATTCTAGTCAAAAAATTGGAATTTCTTCTTAATTTTCGATCAAGTTGGGAAAAAGGGATTCCTGGCTTTTTTAGTAGTTACAAACCTATCAGATTTTAAGGATAGGAAATTGTTTTTTAAGTTTTGTTTCTAAAATTTGTTTAATAATGATTCGTCGTCATTTATAGTTCGAAAAAGAAGAGAACAGGTCAATTTAACTAGTCTTATGAAATCAAATATAAAAACAAAGAAAACCAGCAAAATAACCAATTTTCGATGTTATCGCGTACCTAACCTCAAGTCAAATATTAGCTGGTATATAACTTGTATTGATTTTTACAATCTGGCAAAAATTAGGGTAGGGCAAGGCCGTAGCCGGGGGGGGGGGGAAATAAAAAAAAAATATTTATTTTAGACTTTTAATAAGTGTTAATGAGACTGCAGGTATACAGTGTGCCCGTCTCACTTTGTTGTTACACAACATAATAGTTAATCTTATTTACGGGCTACAATGGCTGCAGATCGCCTTAATGGTCTGGCTTTCCTATATGTCCACCGTGATGTAAACAAAATGATAAATATTTTCTCTTCTAAGAACAGGAAACTTGATTTTGTAATTTAGTACAAAGTAAGTAGGTACTTCAGATATTTTTTTGTTCTTATTGTTTATTTTTCGTTTTCATTCTTATTTTGTTTTTGATGTTATTATTACATAATATAATTTATTATAATAATTATTTAGATATAATTATGACTTAATATAAGAGACATGTTAATTAGTAAAATAAATAGTTTATTGTTTATTTTGTCGACCGACCTTTCAAATTTTGAATTTCTTTTAAATTAAAAGAGTGTTTTAAAGTCTGGCATATTGCCGCAGATTAAGCTTTATGGTTATTTTACCCAAAAAAAAGGCGTGGCACCCAAAAAATTTTCGCCTGCGGCGCAGTTCCCTTTCGCGCTTTCCCTCCGTCCCTATAACAAATCCTAAATCCGCCACTGGAACAAACCCCCCCGAAATTATTTTCTGGCTACGGCCTTGAGGGTAGGTACGTGTAAAACATCTTCAAGCATAATTTCTTGAACTTGAGAACTTGACCCGTGTAATACTTTCATCCTTGGATTAATATAAACTCACCTAGGTATTACCTATTTTCTTTTAAATAATATAAGTTTGGAGAAAAGCGTCTTTTAAACTTTTTGATACAATATATTGCCAAAAAAAATAGGCCTACCTAATTAGATTGCAGGGCTGAAAATAAAATATACCAAAACATGCATCGTGATAATTTGTCATGGTTTGTGTTTCTCTTTAGTTTCATACCTGGTTTGTGTAGTCAAGGCCTAATTAGATGTGTTTAAATTGATCATAATAAAATAAAGTTAAATATCAAGATACATCACTACTATACTTACTTACTGAAAATACGAAATAGGTGTAGGTACCAGGTATTTTACCCCTATTTGGGCATAATAAAATCATACAAAGGCTGTTACTAGTCATTGTTTATATTCCAATCCGAGTCACTTAAAGCACAAACACAACTCACTAAATTATACAAAAACTAGAAATCCGTAAATATTAAACACCTATACAATCCACAATAGCAATGAAAACAAAAAGAAATCCACAGAGAAAACTTAAAACACAACAACAAAAATGGCGCCGAGCCGGTTCAGGAGTGTATTTTGACCATGTCGCTAAAGAAGGACAGGCCGATAACAAAAGGTTTGTGCGCATGCCCGATTCTGCTGGGAGGAAAGGCGTTTGACCGGCGAGCCGTGCGCTGAGACGTATTTTTTCACCCATAAACTTAACTTTTGTTTGAGCACTAGATTAGTATAAACTCACCTAGGTATTACCTACTTTCTTTTATATAATATAAGTTTGGAGAAAAGCGTCTTTTAAACTTTTTGATGCAATATATTGCCAAAAAAAATAGGCCTACCTAATTAGATTGCAGGGCTGAAAATAAAATATACCAAAACATGCATCGTGATAATTTGTCAGGGTTTGTGTTTCTCTTTAGTTTCATACCTTGTTTGTGTAGTCTAGGCCTAATTAGATGTGTTTAAATTGATCATAATAAAATAAAGTTAAATATCAAGATACATCACTAGTCCATACTTACGGAAAGTAAGAAATACCCGGTATTTACCCCCATTTGAGCATAATAAATAATACAACGGTTTTTACTAGTCATTGTTTATATTCCAATCCAAGCATCTGAGTCACTAAAAGCAGAAACACAATTTACTACACAAAAACTAGAAATTCGTAAATATTAAACATCCACAATAAACAACAAAGAATCCACAGAGAAAACTTAAAACACAACAACAAAAATGGCGTCGAGCCGGTTCTGGAGTGTATTTTAAACGTGTCGCTTAAGAAGGATATACCGATAACAAGAGGTTTATGCGCATACCCAATATTGCTGGGAGGGAAGGCGAGCCGTGCGCTCAGACGTATTTTTTCACCCATAAAACTTAGATTTTGTTTGCGTACGAGATAAGCTGTACGTATCTTAAGGTAAATGTCTATGATCATACTAAACTGGCGAAGTGCTCACTAAAAACCGTGTGCCGTGTGATTGCAAAGCAAATTAAATTACGGCAAAAAATGGCCTTAGCGGTGACTGTTGTTTCATTACAATATCAAACTATTATTTTTTATTTCTCTTATAGCTTAATAGTATATTAACGTACACGTTTTATAAAGCATCATTTTATAGCACGCCTCCATGTTAAAAAACGAGCCGCTTGCGGCGAGTTTTATAACGGGACAAGTGCTTAAAACTGCTTTATAAAACACGTACGTTATACTATTTTTTCTAATTTGTAGTTTTTTCAATAAAAAACGCATATTTAAAAAGAAAATAAATCCTTCAAATTTTGGAAATTTTTATGTTGGTAATACTATTTTTATCATAGTAGCCTCTGGACAACAAAAATTATTTTGCGAACTGTGATTTTTTGATTTATTGACCCATTTTCACCACGAAATTCTAAATTTATTTTAACGATATGAGATTTAAAATTGGACGGAATAGTAATACGTTATGTGATCCTTGTACATTCGGTACAAATACAGAGCGTTCGAAAATTCGGGCGATTTTGCTACTTTTTTTCGAATTTCAAAAGACGTGATTTTACGTCACGGCATTGCAATTTAGTATAGGGAAGATGGAAAATTCAAATAAAGTTGAAGTTAAAATCGACATTGGAAGGTTAGTAGATTGAATTTTGTATAGGATTTGGCAGAAAATGATAGCTTGAAGCATCTACAAAAGATTGATTTACATGACTGTTATCCACACAGAATAAAAAAGTAGGTTATCAAGCTATTTTTCCTCTGCGAAAAATGGGTTTTCTCGTAAATCACAAAGGCCGCACCAGTCAATGAAATAAAACATTTAAATGTTACCAACATCAAATAAAGAAAAAACGCTTATCGAAATAGCTTCATTACGATACGCAAATGCGATTTGTTATGATACAAAATTAGAAAAATTTATTAATGAAATCAGGTACCTCGGCGTCGCGTCGGTCGGGTTGAATTTAAAACTTATTTAATGTTTATTTTAGTCATTTGACAGAAAATCTATATACAGGGTGACAATTTAAAAACTTGAAATGGCCATATCTTAGGAACGAAAAACTGAAGAAAAAAACGCAAAAAACAGTTTCTATAAAACGAAGGGGGAACAAAAACAAGCGTATTATTCCACCCTTATCTGCAACCCCTTGGACAGGGTGAGATACACCCCTAAAATCTTAAATAGAAAGGGGGGTCGAGTGATACATCATTTTGAAGCTCTTGAAAAATGCTTTCCAATGGTACCATAGAAAGCTACATTTCAGGAAATTCTTCTCTGTTTATTAAGGAAAACAATAAATGAAAACACAATTTTTAAATTTTTTATTATTATTTAATTAAATGTTCAAAATGATTGCTACCAATATCCTGGCATTTTAAGAGATATCTCTTAAGAATTCTAAACATTTTAAGCCTAGGTATTTTGTTTTGGTTTATTTGCTATGGTTTTTTTGTCGAAAAAAAAATTGTTTATAAATATTCGCATTTTATTATTAAAGAATTTACTTTTAAAGTAACTTGTACTAGTATTATTATTTTAAGAACAGTTGACTTTCGGTTCAGTTTAAACGAAAAGCAGCACTTCTTATCTTTAACAAAGGTTTACAGTACGGCTGAACGTGTAAAAATTATTTTCATTTATGGTTCCCAGGATCAATGTTTCTTAAGGACAGCTCAACGTTTTAACGAAAGGCATCCAGCTCAAAATGTAAGCCCGGAGTATGTTCGCCAACTAGTAGCCAAATTTGAAGAAACTGGTTCTGTCGCGAATAAAAAGAGAAATCAACCGAGACAGCCGACGAAGCAGCGCAAATTGAAATTCTGGGGCAGTTTGCAATGAATTCAACTTTATTAACTCGTCAAGCAGCTGTAGCAACTGGATTATCTCGTGAATCAATAAGAAAGGTACTTAAATTGCATAAGTTTTATCCCTATAAACTGCACATACTGCAAGAACTTGGTGACGACGACCCGGACAGAAGAATTCAGTTTTGTTAAATAATGACAGATATAATTACGGCAGAACCTCGACTTTAAAAATATTTGATTCAGTGATGAGTGTACCTTTTATTTAAATGGGCGTGTTAATAAGCAAAACTGTCGTTACTGGAATGACGAAAACCCCCACGTATTTAGAAAAGGGCATACCCAGTACCCCCAGAAAATTAATGTTTGGGCTGGTATATTGGGAGATGGTATTATCGGCCCAATATTTATACAAGGAAATTTAAATGGCGACAGGTATGCTGAAATGCTACAGAGGTCTATCGAACCACTAATAGTGCGAGAATTAGAAAATCAGAGGGACATAGTCGGAAATTTATCTTTAGAAGAACGCTTACTACATTTCCAACAGGATGGAGCACCTCCGCATTATGTAGTTCCCGTTAGGCAGTGATTGGATGATAATTATCTCAACCAATGGATTGGAAGAAGAGGTCCTGTTGAATGGCCACCTAGATCCCCGGACCTAACACCTCTTGACTTCTTTTTGTGGGTCACCCAAAATCTGTGGTTTTTAAAACGCAACCTGAGTCACTAGAGCAACTTCAGCATGGAATAGTTCAGGAATGCCGTGCTATATCCAGAGAAACATCTGCAAATGTACGTGAAGAATTTGAAAGTAGGCTTTATTATTGTCTTCAAAACAGCGGAAATCATTTTGAACATTTAATTAAATAATAATAAAAAATTTCAAAATTGTGTTTTCATTTATTGTTTTCCTAAATAAACAGAGAAAAATTTCCTGACATGTAGCTTTCTATGGTACCTTTGGAAAGCATTTTTCAAGAGCTTCAAAATGATGCATCACTACCCCCCTTTCTATTTAAGATTCTAGGGGTGTATCTCACCCTGTCCAAGGGGTTGCAGATAAGGGTGGGATAATATGCTTGTTTTTGTTCCCCCTTCGTTTTATAAAAACTGTTTTTTGCGTTTTTTTCTTCCGTTTTTCGTTCCTAAGATATGGCCATTTCAAGTTTTTAAATTGTCACCCTGTATATAAAAATGAAAGTTTGTTTGTTTGTTTGTTTGGCTGTATGTCCCGTATGCGTTCCTATACCATTTATCCGATTACGATGAAAATTTGGTGAGTTGTTGTGTGCAGGCCGAGGAAAATTATAACATTATAACATTTTAACAACGCATGCCGGGTACTAATATACATATATACGTATATAGCTGGGTCTGGAATTAATTTTAGAGAAAAATAAAAAAACGCGTATATTTTTTTTTGTTTTTAACATGAAAAAAAGTTTAAAAAAAGTATTATGTCAATCTGTCAAAATTTGACAGCTGTCACATAAAATCACGTGTAACTTTCTTATTTGAAGAGATACTAACCTGGGAGAAAAAATGGTCGTTACAAATTTGACATTGACAGCTGTCAAAATTTGACAGGAGAGATTTCAACTTCTTTTAATTGAAATATTTCATTTGGCATTATTGTAGCTACCATCCCGGACAAGAAAAAAATGAAAAAAAAATTTGACGCACCTGTCAAAATTTGACAGATCAAGTATAAATTGTTTTTTTTCATATTTTTAATATCGGATTCTTGTAGCTACGATCTTGGACAAAAAAGAAATGCAAAAAAAATTGACATATTAGACCTGTCAAAATGTGACAGCAGTGATTTAAAGTCTTATTAATTAAATTTTCAATCTCGCAATCTTGCAGCTATGATCTAGGAAAGGAAGAAAAAAGAAAAAAATTTGACACTTACCTGTCAAACTTTGATAGGTCAAGTATACATTTTTTTTCCCTTACTTTTGATATCGCATTCTTGCAGCTACGAAAAAATTGAAAAAAAAAATTAATACCCACCTGTCAAAATTTGACAGCTCAAGTGTAAATTGTTTTTTTTTATTTCTTGATATCGGATTCTTGCGGCTATGATCTAGGAGAAGAAAAAAATGAAAAAAAATTTGCCACTTTTTTTCCCTTACTTTTGATATCGCACTCTTGCAGCTACGAAAAAAATGAAAAAAAAATTTAATACCCACCTGTCAAAATTTGACAGCTCAAGTGTAAATTGTTTTTTTTATTTCTTGATATCGGATTCTTGCGGCTATGATCTAGGAGAAGAAAAAAATGAAAAAAAATTTGACACCTACCTGTCAAAATTTGACAGTTCAAGTATAACTTTTTTTTTCTTACTTTTGATATCGCATTCTTGCAGCTACGATACTCGACAATAAAAAAATGAAAAAAATTTGACACAAACCTGTCAAAATTTGACAGCTCGGGTATAAAATTTCGTTGATTAGGTACTGAAAATTTCTTTAATTTCGTTTTCTTAAGCGACAATCATGGATACCAGCAAAATGAAATGGATTTGTGAAAAAATTACACAATGTTTTAAAGCAATCTTTTGTTGTGAAAAAATTATACATATTTGATAAGACGATATTGGGTTATGAAAAAACTATACATACCTATTTGATAAGACGATCTTGGGTTATGAAAAAACTATACTATTGTGAAAAAACTACAGATACCCGAACAGTGCCGTGCCTGAAGGGTTCGGCACAATATTATTGTCTCAAATACATCATGTATTGCGCATAAATTGACACATACCCAAACAGTGCCGTGCCCAAAGGATTCGGTATAATAGTATTGTCACAAGTGTACAACGACCTTAGGTTTTAGAAAAAATTACACACACCCGAACAGTGTCGTGTATATATATAAAAATGAATGTTTGTCTGTCTGTATGTCCCGTATGCGTTCCTATACCATTCATCCGATTGTGATGAAACCTTGGTGAGTTATTGTGTGCAGGCCGAGGAAGGTTTCAGCATAAAAAAAGTGGCATTGTAACAACGCATGCCGGGTACTAATATATAGAATAATTCGGGTTTGTTCGGGTTTTGTTCGGGTTTGTATCTATAAATCGGTAAAGTATTACTTGACGTGATGGTGAACTCGCCTTATTATGGCATCTCAGAGAAAGCGACCATACCAAGACGTATACCAGGGCGTATACCGGTAGGTATACCGGGGCGAATGCCGGGCATTGCAACGCAATTCGGGTACACGCTAGTAATAAACTAGACTGGGTACATATCGCTAATCGTCAGCCGAGAGTGCATCTAATATTAGTACTAAATAGATTTACAAAAATTTACAATAAAAAAATACTTTTTTTTTTTCTATTTACTATTGCTTTTTTTGCCTCACCTTCCTGCGGAACGTGAAGGGAAAACATATCGCCAAATTGTCATTATAACAACTGACAAAAACTAAAAAATAAAAAAACGGGTGCAAAATTTCCGGTTTCTCGTATAGATAGGTCGTTTTTGGAGACGGCATCGTATAGTGGTCGACGTCCTATTTCCAATGCCGTCTCGCTCGATTCGCTACGACTTTTCGTTACTAAAATATATGATATTAACTATTCTTACATAGATAGCTGATAAATTGGTGAAAATTTTATTGTGCCGAGCCCTTTGGGCACGGCACTGTTGGAGTTCGTTCGTATCATTTTATACTTTTGACAAAACCATTTGTTAGCAACCTCTAATTTTGAAACATTTCAATTCATGATAAAAAATAAATTTAGTTTCTTCACAAACCTAGTTGATTTTTTTCGTACCAAGGATTGTCGCTGTAAGATTCCAAGATTGAAAAATTTTTCAGTTCCTAAATAACATAGGTCTATACGACAGCTGTCATTTTGACAGTTAATTTTCAATTTAGGATTAAAACGTAAGATAGTAATTCTTACTTTTTTATAATTTGCACCCTTTATATTACCGGTAGGTATAGAACAATATAATTGAAAAAAGTAGTATTTGAGATGACCTAAACTAATCTCTAAACCAAAAGTGTGTTAGACGCACCCAATTCGATTTATTAACGATCCAACATGACCCTACATTGATTTTAAAAAAATCAAAAAATTGACTTCCCAACTTTTGATCGCGTTCGCAAATAACGGTGTTTTGTAGCCCAACGTCGTCTACATGCCAAAAAAGTTTAAATCGATTAAAATGATTTTTGCCATCTGTATCGCGCTACAACGAAAAAAAAACATATTTTTCAACTTTGACTTAAATAACTTTTTTCCGGTACACCCTGTATATTGGAAATTGTTCCCAGAACGTGCCCCTACTATTCCTCTCTACGTCCAGAAATTTTTTATCGTTTTGCTCTAACCGTTTCCGAGAAAAAAATTCGCGAATATCGAAATATCGAACAGCCTCCCACCACGTGGCGATGCATTTTCAATGTCGGAACATCATCTTTAAAATCGAGATTACAACTATTTCTGAAACATTTTGGGCAAATATTTTGGTCAATAAAATTAGAAGAAGGTTCAAGGTAGATATTCCATCCGATTTAAAATTTGGAAATGTTCTTATTAGTCTAGCAAGTCAAGCTCAAAACACCAATTTTTCGCCATTTTTGACAGCCGGTTTTTTAGAATTAATTTACTTACATTAACCAAAGCAGTTAAAGCACTCTAGTCAAAATTAAATGGTATTAGAATTTGCAAATTTTGCTTGTTTCCGCACTCAAAAACTCGATTTTTCTTAAACTTACGAATATATTTTTATAAGTTTGGATATGTAGAGGTGTTGAGACTAAATCAGCGCGTCTTTTGGGAAAAAATAAAACGGTTTTGTTAAAAATTGAATAAGCTAGTCGATATAGTAAAACGTCGGATAAAAACATCTCTTGATAAATCATAAATTAATTTTTTTGAGCCACAAATGATGTTTTTTCAGAGCGCGTTTACTATGCAAACTTAAGCTTGTTTATCGGTTGATATGGTGAACCAAGAAAAAATTCAAAAATTTATATTTATAGACACTTGCAGAAATATTTAACAAACCAGTGCGACGCCAACAGAAATTACTGGAAAAAATTCATAGGCTGTCGTTTTTTCCGTATTAAAGATAAAGAAACGAAAAATATCTCTAAAATACAATTTGAAGAGCTCTATCCGCTAAAGTATACAACGTTTCGATCAAAAGTCGTTTTCCGTACGAAAAAAAATAAAAACTGCGAAAAATCACGCCTTCCAGTTTCTTACAATTTTTGATCATTTCCATTCCAGTTAGGTATAGAACGATATATTGAAAAAAGGTAGTTTTTGAGATGGCCTAAACGATTATCAAAACCGAATGTTGATCGGATGCACCCAATTCGACTTATTAGCGATCCAAGAGGTACCATTTTTGATCAATTTTCAACTTTAAAAAAATCAAAAAAATTACTTCCAAACTTTCGATCGCGCTCACAAACAATAGGGTTCTGTAGCCCACGGTCGTCTACGCGTCGAAAAAGTTTAAATCAAAAAAACTCATTTTTACGAACTGTATCGAATCCCAACGAGAATCCGATAATTATCGACTTTAAAAATTAATAACTTTTTTCTGGCACACCCTGTATATTCGAAATTTTTACACAACGTACCTCCACTATTCCTCTCTAAACTGAAAAAGTTTCAATCGTCCCACTCTTATCGTTTCCGAGAAAAGAAATCGCAAATGTGAAAATGTCGAAACTGACAACGACAACTTATTTTAAATGTAGCCGCCGTATATAATACTAGACTGGGTACATATCGCTAATTGTCAGCCGAGAGTGCATCTAATATTAGTACTAAAAAGATTTACAAAAATTTACAAGAAAAAAATACTTTTCTTTACTTTTTTTCTATTTACTATTGCTTTTTTTGCCTCACCTTCCTGCGGAACGTGAAGGGAAAACATATCGCCAAATTGTCATTATAACAACTGACCAAAACTACACAATGGTGCAAAATTTCCGTTTTCTCGTATAGATAGGTAGTTTTCTGAGACAGCGCCGTATAGGTGCTCTTTAAACTCGCACATCTTTGTGCAATGTGGGATATACTTTCCATATTTGCTCTATAAAAATATGTAAGTATTCAATCGATTAAAACATAAGCAAAAAATTATTCTTACATGGAAGCTATCAATTATCACCTAATAAATTTGTAGAAATATTATTGTGCCGAGCCCTTCGGGCACGGCACTGTTCTAGTTCGTTCGTTTAATAATACAAGAGCTGTCACTTTGACAGGTAAGTGTAATTTTTTTTAGCTTTTTCGTAGCGAGGGTTATAGCTGTAAGAATTCGAAATTAAAAAATTTTCAGGTACCTAAATAAGAAAGTTTTATACGATAGCTGTCAAATTTTGACAGGTAGGAGTCCGTTTTTTTTATCCTTTTCGTAGCGAGGGTTATCGCTGTAAAAATCCTAAAGTGAAAAATTTTTCAGATCCTAAATAACAAAGTTCTATACGACAGCTGTCATTTTGACAGGTAAATGTCAATTTTTTTTAAGCTTTTCTTGTATCTAGGATTAAAGCTGTAAGAATCCAAAATTTAAAAAAAAATTCAGTAGTTAAATAACAAAGTTCTATACGACAGCTGTCAAATTTTGACAGGTAAGTTAAAAATTTTTTTTTAGATTTTTCGTAGCGAGATTTATAGCTGTAAGAATCCTAAATGAAAAATTTTTCAGTTCCTAAATAACAAAGTTATATAAGACAGCTGTCATTTTGACAGGTAAATTGCAATTTTTTTTTAAGCTTTTCTTGTATCTAGGATTATAGCTGTAAGAATTCGAAATTTAAAAAAAAATTCAGTACCTAAATAACAAAGTTCTATACGACAGCTGTCAAATTTTGACAGGAAAGTAAAAATTTTTTTTTTAAATTTTTCTTAGCGTGATTTGTAGCTGTAAGAATCCTAAATTTAAAAATTTTTCAGTTCCTAAATAACAAAGTTATATACGACAGCTGTCATTTTGACAGGTAAATTGCAAGTTTTTTTTAAGCTTTTCTTGTATCTAGGATTATAGCTGTAAGAATTCGAAATTTAAAAAAAATTCAGTACCTAAATAACAAAGTTCTATACGACAGCTGTCAGATTTTGACAGGTAAGTGTAAATTTTTTTTTAGCTTTTTCGTAGCGACGGTTATAGCTGTAAGAATCTCAAATTTAAAAAAAATTCAGTACCTAGATAACTAAGTTTTATACGATACCTGTCAGATTTTGACAGGTAAGTGTCAATTTATTTTAACTTTTTTCGTAGCAAGGGTTAAAGCTGTAATAAAACTAAATTTAAAAAATTTTCAGTACCAAAATAACAAAGTTCTATACGACAGCTGTCAAATTATATATACTTAAATAGTAATCCTTACTTTTTTATAATTTGCACCCTTTATATTACAGGTAGGTATAGAACAATATATTTGAAAAAAGTAGTATTTGAGATCACTTAAACGAATCTCCAAACCAAAAGTGTGTCAATTCGATTTATTAACGATCCAACATAACCCTACATTGATTTTAAAAAAATTAAGAAATTGACTTCCCAACTTCCGATCATGTTCGCAAACAACAGTGTTTTGTAGCCCAACGTCGTCTACACGCCGATAAAGTTTAACTCCATTAAAATGCTTTTTGGCACCTGTATCGCGCCACAACGAAATAAAAACATATTTTTCAACTTTCAATTTAATAACTTTTTTCCGGTACACCCTGTATATTGGAAATTTTTCTAAGACGTACCCCTACTATTCCTCTCTACATCCAGAAAATTTTAATCGTTTTGCTCTAACCGTTTCCGAGAAAAAAATTCGCGAATATCTAAATGTGGAACAGCCTCCCACCACGTGGCGACGGATTATCAATGTCGGAACGCCATCTTTAAAATCGAGATTACAACTATTTCTGAAACATTTTGGGCAAATATTTTGGTCAATAAAATTAGAAGAAGGTTCAAGGTAGATATTCCACCCGATTTAAAATCTGGAAATGTTCTTATTATTCTAGCAAGTCACGCTAAAAACACCCATTTTTTGCCATTTTTGACAGCCGGATTTTTAGAATTAATAATTAATTTAGATACATCAATATCAAGGCACTCTTAGTCAAAAGTGAATGGTGTTAGAATTTGTAAAGATTGCCTGTTTCCGCACCCAAAAAAGCGACTTTTCTCAATTTTGCGAATATATTTTAATAATTTTGGATATGTAGAGGTGTTGAGAAGTAATCAGCGCATTTTTTGAGAAAAAAATAAAACGGTTTTGTTAAAAATTGAATAAGCTACAGTCGATATAGTAAAAAAAAAGCTGCCGTTTTTTCCGTGTTAAAGATAAAGAAACGAAAAAATATCTCTTAAATACATTTTGACAAGCTCTATCCGCTAAAGTTTACAACGTTTCGATCAAAAGTCGTTTTCAGTACGAAAAAAAATAAAAACCGTGAAAAAATCAGGCCTAACTTTATGATTTCCACTTTCTTACAATTTTCGGCTATTTCCATTCCAGTTAGGTATAGAACGATATATTGGAAAAAGGTAGATTTTGAGATGGCCTAACCGATTATCCAAACCGAATGTCGATTGGATGCACCCAATTCGACTTATTAGCGATCCAAGAGGTACCATTTTCGACCAAATTTTGACTTTGAAAAAATCAAAAAAATTACTTCCAAACTTTCGATCGCGCTCACAAACAGTAGGGTTCTGTAGCCCACGGTCGTCTACGCGTCGAAAAAGTTTAAATCGAAAAAACTAATTTTTGTGGCCTGTATCGAATGCCAACGAGATCCCGATATTTCTCGACTTTAAAAATTAATATATTTTTTCCGGCACACCCTGTATATTCCCAATTTTTACACAACGTACCCCCACTATTCCTCTGTAAACCCAAAAAGTTTCAATCGTCCCACTCTAATCGTTTCCGAGAAAAAAAATCGCAAATGTGAAAATGTCGAAAGTGACTACGACAACATACATACATTATTTTCACCGAAGCGCCGTATAACATATCGCGGTGTAGCGCGATATGTAATACTAGACTGGGTACATATCGCTAATCGTCAGCCGAGAGTGCATCTAATATTAGTACTAAAAAAAAAATTTACAATAAAAAAATACTTTTTTTTTTCTATTTACTATTGCTTTTTTTGCCTCACCTTCCTGCGGAACGTGAAGGGGAAACATATCGCCAAATTGTCATTATAACAACTGACCAAAACTAGACAATGGTGCAAAATTTCCATTTTCTCGTATAGATAGGTAGTTTTCGGAGGCGGTGCCGTATAGTGCTCAACGTCCCGTTTCCAATGCCGCCTCGCTCGTCTGTCGTCTGTCCACCTATATGTATAGTTTTATTTGTGGGGTCATACCGCCTAACGGCGGTATAAAGTACATTTTCATGTTACGTTATATGTTTTACGACGTACTTAGTTATTTCACACAATATTATCATTATTACTACAGAGATTATGCATAGTTTTTTAACAATCAAAGATTATGCATAGTTTTTTCACAACCAAAGATCGGTGAAGATTATGGCATAGTCTTATGACAAACAAAGATTATGGCATATTTTTTATGACAAACAAATTTTAAGGCATAGTCTTATGACAAACAAAGATTACGGCATAGTCTTATGACAAACAAATATTATGGCATAGTCTTATGACAAACAAAGATTATGGCATAGTCTTATGACAAACAAGGTTTAAGGCATAGTCTTATGACAAACAAAGATTTTGGCATAGTCTTATGACAAACAAACATTAGTGCATAGTCTTATGACAAACAAATATTATGGCATAGTTTTATAACAACCAAAGATTATGTATATTTTTATGACAAACAAATTTTAAGGCATATTCTTATGACAAACAAAGATTACGGCATAGTCTTATGACAAACAAAGTTTAAGGCATAGTCTTCTGACAAACAAAGATTATGGCATAGTCTTATGACATTCAAAGATTTTGGCATAGTCTTATGACAAACAAATATTATGGCATAGTTTTATAACAACCAAAGATTATGTATATTTTTATGACAAACAAATTTTAAGGCATAGTCTTATGACAAACAAAGTTTAAGGCATAGTCTTATGACAAACAAAGATTTTGGCATAGTCTTATGACAAACAAACATTAGTGCATAGTCTTATGACAAACAAATATTATGGCATAGTTTTATAACAACCAAAGATTATGTATATTTTTATGATAAACAAATATTATGGCATAGTTTTATAACAACCAAAGATTATGTATATTTTTATGACAAACAAATTTTAAGGCATGGTCTTATGACAAACAAAGATTATGGCATAGTCTTATGACAAAAAAAAGTTTAAGGCATAGTCTTATGACAAACAAAGATTGTGGCATAGTCTTATGACATTCAAAGATCTTGGCATAGTCTTATGACAAACAAACATTAGTGCATAGTCTTATGACAAACAAATATTATGGCATAGTTTTTATAACAACCAAAGATTATGTATATTTTTATGACAAACAAATTTTAAGGCATAGTCTTATGACAAACAAAGATTACGGCATAGTCTTATGACAAACAAAGTTTAAGGCATAGTCTTCTGACAAACAAAGATTATGGCATAGTCTTATGACAAACAAAGATTTTGGCATAGTCTTATGACAAACAAATATTATGGCATAGTTTTTTCACAACCAAAGATTGGGCATAGTTTTTTCACAACCAAAGTTTAGGCATCGTTTTTTCACAACCAAAGATTAGGCATAGTTTTATAACAAACAAAGATTAGGCATAGTTTTTTCACAACCAAAGTTTAGGCGCAGTTTTTTTCACAACCAAAGATTAGGCATAGTTTTTACAACCAAGGATGGTCTTATCAATTACGTATAATTTTTGATTTTCTTAAAAAAATTCATAAAAACGTTATTTTGTATATTTTCTTTGCTATTTGTGAGTTTTACGTTATTTTCGATGAAGATTTATAGAAAAGTTGTCATATTTTCGAATTTTAAATTTTTGAAATTTTTTCATGTAATAAATATATTATATAGTCATGAAAATTTGATGAAATCAATAAGGTAACATTTTCCTCGGAAAGTATAAGAGATATGGCAACAATGTATATAACTATTAAGTAGCATCCTTACGAGATCTTCACTTTAAGTTCTTAGTAATTTTTTGTAGGTCTTATAGTTTTTGAGATATGGAATTAAAAGTGGTTTTCATATATTTGGCAATATCTCGGAACTGATAAAACTTAGATAAAAACTTTTTAAATAAAAAAGTAGCCTTTTTCTATTCTCCATATAAAAAGTTATATTAATTTCTATTCTAAAAGCGATAGTAAGGGACGTATTGAGGAAAATGTAAAAACTGACAGAAATATTAGATTTTTGGTATTTTTTTAAAAATTCATAAAATCGTACTGGGTACATATCGCTAATCGTCAGCCGAGAGTGCATCTATTATTAGTACTAAAAATTTGTATTTAAAAAGTATTTTTCTTAGTTTCTTTTTTCTATGTTTTCTATTGCTTTTTTTGCCTCACCTTCCTGCGGAACGTGAAGGGGAAACATATCGCCAAATTGTCATTATAACAACTGACCAAAACTACACAATGATGCAAAATTTCCGTTTTCTCGTATAGATAGGTAGTTTTCTGAGACGGCGACATATAGGTGCTCTTTAAAAGTTTTATACGACAGCTGTCATTTTGACAGGTAACTGTAATTTTTTTTTAAAGCTTTTCTTGTATCTTATAGATGTAAGAATCCGAAATTTAAAAAAATTTCAGTATCTAAATAACAAAGTTTTATACGACAGCTGTCAGATTTTGACAGGTAAGTTTCAATTTTTTTTTAGCTTTTTCGTAGCGAGAGTTACTACTGTAAGAATCCTAAATTGAAAATTTTTTCAGTTCCTAAATAACAAAGTTTTATACCATAGCTGTCAAATTTTGACAGGTAAGTGTCAATTAGAACAATATATTTGAAAAAAGTAGTATTTGAGATGACCTCAGCGAATCTCCAAACCAAAAATATGTGGGACGCACGCAATTCGATTTATTATCGATCCAACATGCCCCTACATTGATTTAAAAAAAATCAGAAAATTGACTTCCCAACTTCCGATCGCCTTGGCAAACAATAGGCTTCTGTAGCCGACGGTCGTCTATGCGCCAAAAAAGTTTAAATCAAAAAAAACTCATTTTTACGACCTGTGTCGAATGCCAACGAGATCCCGATATTTCTCCACTTTAAAAATTAATAACTTTTTTTCGGCACACCCTGTATATTCGAAATTTTTACACAATGTACCCCCACTATTCCTATCTAAACCCTAAAAGTTTCAATCGTCCCACTCTAACCGTTTCCGAGAAAAAAAATCGCAACTGTGAAAATGTCTTACATAGACGAAATTGTTCAAGAGCTGATCGGGGTTTTCGAGATTCCGCGCGGAAGAGACGTATATAATACTAGACTGGGTACATATCGCTAATCGTCAGCCGAGAGTGCATCTAATATTAGTACTAAAAAAATTATTTTCTTTTCCTTTTCTCTATTTACTATTGCTTTTTTTACCTCACCTTCCTGCGGAACGTGAAGGGGAAACATATCGCCAAATTGTCATTATAACAACTAACAAAAAATAAAAAATAAAAAAACGGATGCAAAATTTCCGGTTTCTCGTATAGATAGGTAGTTTTTGAAGACGGCATCGTATATTGCTCGACGTCCTATTTCCATTGCCGTCTCGCTCGATTCGCTACGACTTTTCATTACTGAAATATATGTTATTTAATATTATGATATTGATATGGACATTTTTTATAGGTGCTTTTAAACTCGCACACCTTTGTGCAATGTGGGATATACTTTTCATATTTCATTATCACATTATCAGCTAATAAATTTGTGGAAATATTATTGTGCCGAGCCCTTCGGGCACGGCACTGCTCGAGTTCGTTCATTTAATTTTATACTTTTGACAAAACCATTTGTTAGCAAGCCCTAACTGTTAAGCACTTCGATTCGTGTTCAATAAAATATGTGTAATTTCTTCACAACTCATGTCGCAATAAAAATATAAGTATGTGTAATTTTTTACTGCTCAAGTTCGTTTGTTTCGTACTGATGATTGACGCTGTAAGAATCTGAAATTCAATCATATTTATGATTATTTTGGTAAATAAGAAAGTTTTATACGACAGCTACCATTTTGACAGGTAAAAGTCAAGTTTTTTAAAGCTTTTTTTTGTATCTGAGAGTATAGCTGTAAGAGTCCAAAATTTAAAAAAATTTCAGAGGTAACAAAGTTCTACACAACAGCTGTCAAATTTTGACAGGTAAGCGTCAATTTTTTTTTAACCTTTTTCATAGCGAGGGCTATAGCTGTAAGAATCCTAAGTTGAAAAAATTTTCAGTTAATAAATAACAAAGTTTTATACGACAGCTGTAAGATTTTGACAGTTAAGTGTCAATTTTTTTTTAGCTTTTTCGTAACGAGGATTATAGCTGTAAGAATCCTAAATTGAAAATTTTCTCAGTTCCCAAATAACAAAGTTCTATACGACAGCTGTTATTTTGACAGTTAATTTTCAATTTAGGATTAAAACGGTATAATTCTACAAATACTATAATATATAACATTTCGATCAAAAGTTGTTTTTCGTACGAAAAACAATGATAACCGTAAAAGAATCGTTTCTTAAATAGTAATTCTTACTTTTTTATAATTTGCACCCTTTTTATTACCGGTAGGTATAGAAAAATATATTTGAAAAAAAGTAGTATTTAAGATGACCTAAGCTAATCTCCAAACCAAAAGTGTGTTAGACGCACCCAATTCGATTTATTAACGATCCAACATGACTCTACATTGATTTTTAAAAAAATCAAAAAATTGACTTTCCAACTTTCGATCGCGTTCGCAAACAACAGTGTTTTGTAGCCCAACATCGTCTACATGCCAAAAAAGTTTAAATCGATTAAAATGATTTTTGCCACCTGTATCGCGCTACAACGAAAAAAAAACATATTTTTCAACTTTGACTTAAATAACTTTTTTCCGGTACACCCTGTATATTGGAAATTGTTCCCAGAACGTGCCCCTACTATTCCTCTCTACGTCCAGAAATTTTTTATCGTTTTGCTCTAACCGTTTCCGAGAAAAAAATTCGCGAATATCGAAATATCGAACAGCCTCCCACCACGTGGCGATGCATTTTCAATGTCGGAACGTCATCTTTAAAATCGAGATTACAACTATTTCTGAAACATTTTGGCAAATATTTTGGTCAATAAAATTAGAAGAAGGTTCAAGGTAGATATTCCATCCGATTTAAAATCTGGAAATCTTCTTATTAGTCTAGCAAGTCAAGCTCAAAACACCAATTTTTCGCCATTTTTGACAGCCGGTTTTTTAGAATTAATTTACTTACATTAACCAAAGCAGTCAAAGCACTCTAGTCAAAATTGAATGGTATTAGAATTTGCAAATTTTGCTTGTTTCCGCACTCAAAAACTCGATTTTTCTTAAACTTACGAATATATTTTAATAAGTTTGGATATGTAGAGGTGTTGAGAATAAATCAGCGCGTCTTTTGGGAAAAAATAAAACGGTTTTGTTAAAAATTGAATAAGCTAGTCGATATAGTAAAACGTCGGATAAAAATATCTCTTGATAAAAAAAAAAATAAATTATAAATTAATTTTTTTGAGCCACAAATGATGTTTTTTCAGAGCGCGTTTACTATGCAAACTTAAGCTTGTTTATCGGTTGATATGGTGGATCAAGAAAAAATTCAAAAAGTTATATTTATAGACACTTGCAGAAGTATTTAACAAACCAGTGCGACGCCAACAGAAATTACTGGAAAAAATTCATAGGCTGTCGTTTTTTCCGTATTAAAGATAAAGAAACGAAAAATATCTTTAAAATACAATTTGAAGAGCTCTATCCGCTAAAGTATACAACGTTTCGATCAAAAGTCGTTTTCCGTACGAAAAAAAATAAAAACTGCGAAAAAATCACGCTTTCCAGTTTCTTACAATTTTTGATCATTTGCATTCCAGTTAGGTATAGAACGATATATTGGAAAAAGGTAGTTTTTGAGATAGCCTAAACGATTATCAAAACCGAATGTTGATCGGATGCACCCAATTCGACTTATTAGCGATCCAAGAGGTACCATTTTTGATCAATTTTCAACTTTAGAAAAATCAAAAAAATTACTTCCAAACTTTCGATCGCGCTCACAAACAATAGGGTTCTGTAGCTCACGGTCGTCTACGCGTCGAAAAAGTTTAAATCAAAAAAACTCATTTTTACGAACTGTATCGAATCCCAACGAGAATCCGATAATTATCGACTTTAAAAATTAATAACTTTTTTCCGGCACACCCTGTATATTCGAAATTTTCACACAACGTACCTCCACTATTCCTCTCTAAACTGAAAAAGTTTCAATCGTCCCACTCTTACCGTTTCCGAGAAAAGAAATCGCAAATGTGAAAATGTCGAAACTGACGACGACAATTTATTTAAAATGTAGCCGCCGTATATAATACTAGACTGGGTACATATCGCTAATCGTTAGCCGAGAGTGCATCTATTATTAGTACTAAAAATTTGTATTTAAAAAAAATTTTTCTTAGCTTCTTTTTTCTATGTTTTCTATTGCTTTTTTTGCCTCACCTTCCTGCGGAACGTGAAGGGGAAACATATCGCCAAATTGACATTATAACAACTGACAAAATTATTTATATAATACTATTGCTTTTTATACCTCACCTTCCTGCGGAACGTGAAGGAGAAACATATCGCCAAATTGTCATTATAACAACTGACAAAAACTAAAAAATAAAAAACGGGAGCAAAATTTCCGGTTTCTCGTATAGATAGGTCGTTTTTGGAGACGGCATCGTATAGTGGTCGACGTCCTATTTCCAATGCCGTCTCGCTCGATTCGCTACGACTTTTCGTTACTAAAATATATGATATTAACTATTCTTACATAGATAGCTGATAAATTGGTGAAAATTTTATTGTGCCGAGCCCTTTGGGCACGGCACTGTTGGAGTTCGTTCGTTTCATTTTATACTTTTGACAAAACCATTTGTTAGCAACCTCTAATTTTGAAACATTTCAATTCATGATAAAAAATAAATTTAGTTTCTTCACAAACCTAGTTGATTTTTTTCGTACCAAGGATTGTCGCTGTAAGATTCCAAGATTGAAAAATTTTTCAGTTCCTAAATAACAAAGTTCTATACGACAGCTGTCATTTTGACAGTTAATTTTCAATTTAGGATTAAAAGATAGTAATTCTTACTTTTTTATAATTTGCACCCTTTATATTACCAGTAGGTATAGAACAATATAATTGAAAAAAGTAGTATTTGAGATGACCTAAACTAATCTCTAAACCAAAAGTGTGTTAGACGCACCCAATTTGATTTATTAACAATCCAATATGACCCTACATTGATTTTAAAAAAATCAAAAAATTGACTTCCCAACTTTCGATCGCGTTCGCAAATAACAGTGTTTTGAAGCCCAACGTCGTCTACATGCCAAAAAAGTTTAAATCGATTAAAATGATTTTTGCCACCTGTATCGCGCTACAACGAAAAAAAAACATATTTTTCAACTTTGACTTAAATAACTTTTTTCTGGTACACCCTGTATATTGGAAATTGTTCCCAGAACGTGTCCCTACTATTCCTCTCTACGTCCAGAAATTTTTTATCGTTTTGCTCTAACCGTTTCCGAGAAAAAAATTCGCGAATATCGTAATATCGAACAGCCTCCCACCACGTGGCGATGCATTTTCAATGTCGGAACGTCATCTTTAAAATCGAGATTACAACTATTTCTGAAACATTTTGGGCAAATATTTTGGTCAATAAAATTAGAAGAAGGTTCAAGGTAGATATTCCATCCGATTTAAAATCTGGAAATCTTCTTATTAGTCTAGCAAGTCAAGCTCAAAACACCAATTTTTCGCCATTTTTGACAGCCGGTTTTTAGAATTAATTTACTTACATTAACCAAAGCAGTCAAAGCACTCTAGTCAAAATTGAATATTAGAATTTGCAAATTTTGCTTGTTTCCGCACTCAAAAACTCGATTTTTCTTAAACTTACGAATATATTTTTATAAGTTTGAATATGTAGAGGTGTTGAGACTAAATCAGCGCGTCTTTTGGGAAAAAATAAAACGGTTTTGTTAAAAATTGAATAAGCTAGTCGATATAGTAAAACGTCGGATAAAAATATCTCTTGATAAATCATAAATTAATTTTTTTGAGCCACAAATGATGTTTTTTCAGAGCGCGTTTACTATGCAAACTTAAGCTTGTTTATCGGTTGATATGGTGGATCAAGAAAAAATTTAAAAAGTTATATTTATAGACACTGCAGAAGTATTTAACAAACCAGTGCGACGCCAACAGAAATTACTGGAAAAAATTCATAGGCTGTCGTTTTTTCCGTAATAAAGATAAAGAAACGAAAAATATCTCTAAAATACAATTTGAAGAGCTCTATCCGCTAAAGTATACAACGTTTCGATCAAAAGTCGTTTTCCGTACGAAAAAAAATAAAAACTGCGAAAAATCACGCCTTCCAGTTTCTTACAATTTTTGATCATTTCCATTCCAGTTAGGTATAGAACGATATATTGGAAAAAGGTAGTTTTTGAGATGGCCTAAACGATTATCAAAACCGAATGTTGATCGGATGCACCCAATTCGACTTATTAGCGATCCAAGAGGTACCATTTTTGATCAATTTTCAACTTTAAAAAAATCAAAAAAATTACTTTCAAACTTTCGATCGCGCTCACAAACAATAGGGTTCTGTAGCCCACGGTCGTCTACGCGTCGAAAAAGTTTAAATCAAAAAAACTCATTTTTACGAACTGTATCGAATCCCAACGAGAATCCGATAATTATCGACTTTAAAAATTAATAACTTTTTTCCCGTACACCCTGTATATTCAAAATTATTACACATTGTACCCCCACTATTCCTCTTTAAACTGAAAAAGTTTCAATCGTCCCACTCTTACCGTTTTCGAGAAAAGAAATCGCAAATGTGAAAATGTCGAAACTGACGACGACAACTTATTTTAAATGTAGCCGCCGTATATAATACTAGACTGGGTACATATCGCTAGTCGTCAGCCGAGAGTGTATCTAATATTAGTACTAAAAAGATTTACAAAAATTTACAATAAAAAAATAATTTTCTTTTCTTTTTTTCTATTTACTATTTCTTTTTTTGCCTCACCTTCCTGCGGAACGTGAAGGGAAAACATATCGCCAAATTGTCATTATAACAACTGACCAAAACTACACAATGGTTCAAAATTTCCGTTTTCTCGTATAGATAGGTAGTTTTCTGAGACGACGCCGTATAGGTGCTCTTTAAACTCGCACACCTTTGTGCAATGTGGGATATACTTTCCATATTTGCTCTATAAAAATATGTAAGTATTCAATCGATTAAAACATAAGCAAAAAAGTATTCTTACATGGAAGCTATCAATTTTCAGCTAATAAATTTGTAGAAATATTATTGTGCCGAGCCCTTCGGGCACAGCACTGTTCTAGTTCGTTCGTTTAATTATACGAGAGCTGTTACTTTGACAGTTAAGTGTAATTTTTTTTAGCTTTTTCGTAGCGAGGGTTAAAGCTGTAAGAATTCGAAATTAAAACATTTTCAGGTACCTAAATAAGAATATTTTATACGATAGCTGTCAAATTTTGACAGGTAGGAGTCAGTTTTTTTTATCCTTTTCGTAGCGAGGGTTATCGCTGTAAAAATCCTAAAGTGAAAAATTTTTCAGATCCTAAATAACAAAGTTCTATACGACAGCTGTCATTTTGACAGGTAAATGTCAATTTTTTTAAAGCTTTTCTTGTATCTAGGATTAAAGCTGTAAGAATCCAAAATTTAAAAAAAATTCAGTAGTTAAATAACAAAGTTCTATACGACAGCTGTCAAATTTTGACAGGTAAGTTTAAATTTTTTTTTAGATTTTTCGTAGCGAGATTTATAGCTGTAAGAATCCTAAATGAAAAATTTTTCAGTTCCTAAATAACAAAGTTATATACGACAGCTGTCATTTTGACAGGTAAATTGCAAGTTTTTTTTAAGCTTTTCTTGTATCTAGGATTATAGCTGTAAGAAGTCGAAATTTTAAAAAAATTCAGTACCTAAATAACAAAGTTCTATACGACAGCTGTCAAATTTTGACAGGTAAGTTTAAATTTTTTTTTTAGATTTTTCGTAGCGAGATTTATAGCTGTAAGAATCCTAAATGAAAAATTTTTCAGTTCCTAAATAACAAAGTTATATACGACAGCTGTCATTTTGACAGGTAAATTGCAAGTTTTTTTTAAGCTTTTCTTGTATCTAGGATTATAGCTGTAAGAATTCGAAATTAAAAAAAAATTCAGTACCTAAATAACAAAGTTCTATACGACAGCTGTCAGATTTTGACAGGTAAGTTAACATTTTTTTTTTAGATTTTTCGTAGCGAGATTTATAGCTGTAAGAATCCTAAATGAAAAATTTTTCAGTTCCTAAATAACAAAGTTATATACGACAGCTGTCATTTTGACAGGTAAATTGCAAGTTTTTTTTAAGCTTTTCTTGTATCTAGGATTAAAGCTGTAAGAATTCGAAATTTAAAAAAAAATTCAGTACCTAAATAACAAAGTTCTATACGACAGCTGTCAGATTTTGACAGGTAAGTGTCAATTTTTTTTTAGCTTTTTCGTAGCGACGGTTATAGCTGTAAGAATCCCAAATTTAAAAAAAAATTCAGTACCTAGATAACAGAGTTTTATACGATACCTGTCAGATTTTGAGAGGTAAGTGTCAATTTATTTTAACTTTTTTCGTAGCGAGGGTTAAAGCTGTAATAAAACTAAATTAAAAAAATTTTCAGTACCAAAATAACAAAGTTCTATACGACAGCTGTCAAATTACATATACTTAAATAGTAATTCTTATTTTTTATAATTTGCTACCATTTCTATGCTGTTTCGGTATAGAACAATATATTTGAAAAAAGTAGTATTTGAGATGACCTAAACGAATATCCAAACCAAAAGTATATCGGACGCACCCAATTCGATTTATTAACGATCCAATATGACCCTACATTGATTTTAAAAAAATCAAAAAAATTACTTCCCAACTTTCGATCGCGTTCGGAAACAACAGTGTTTTGTAGCCCAACGTCGTCTACATGTCGAAAAAGTTTAAATCGATTAAAATGATTTTTGCCACCTGTATCGCCCTACAACGAAAAAAAACATATTTTTTAACTTTGACTTTAATAACTTTTTTCCGGTACACCCTGTATATTTGAAATTAGTCCCAGAACGTGCCCCGACTATTCCTCTCTACGTCCAGAAAGTTTGAATCGTTTTGCTCTAACCGTTTCCGAAAAAAAAATTCGCGAATATCGAAATGTCGAATAACCTTCTACCACGTGGCGACGGATTATCAATGTCGGAACGCCATCTTTAAAATCGAAATTACAACTATTTCTGAAACATTTTGGGCAAATATTTTGATCAGTAAAATTAGAAGAAGGTTCAAGGTAGATATTCCACCCGATTTAAAATCTGGAAATGTTCTTATTATTCTAGCAAGTCACGCTGAAAACACCCATTTTTCGCCATTTTTGACAGCCGGATTTTTCGAATTAATAATTAATTTAGATACATCAATATCAAGGCACTCTTAGTCAAAAGTGAATGGTGTTAGAATTTGTAAATTTTGCCTGTTTCCGCACCCAAAAAAGCGACTTTTCTCAATTTTGCGAATACATTTTAATGATTTTGAATATGTAGAGGTGTTGCGAAGTAATCAGCGCATTTTTTGAGAAAAAAATAAAACGGTTTTGTTGAAAATTGAATAAGCTACAGTCGATATAGTAAAAAAAAAGCTGCCGTTTTTTCCGTATTAAAGATAAAGAAACGAAAAAATATCTCTTCAATACAATCTGACGAGCTCTATCCGCTAAAGTTTACAACGTTTCGATCAAAAGTCGTTTTCAGTACGAAAAAAAATAAAAACCGTGAAAAAATCAGGCCTAACTTTATGATTTCCACTTTCTTACAATTTTCGGCAATTTCCATTCCAGTTAGGTATAGAACGATATATTGGAAAAAGGTAGATTTTGAGATGGCCTAACCGATTATCCAAACCGAATGTCGATTGGATGCACCCAATTCGACTTATTAGCGATCCAAGAGGTACCATTTTCGACCAAATTTTGACTTTGAAAAAATCAAAAAAATTACTTCCAAACTTTCGATCGCGCTCACAAACAATAGGGTTCTGTAGCCCACGGTCGTCTACGCGTCGAAAAAGTTTAAATCGAAAAAACTAATTTTTGTTGCCTGTATCGAATGCCAACGAGATCCCGATATTTCTCGACTTTAAAAATTAATAACTTTTTTCCGGCACACCCTGTATATTCGAAATTTTCACACAACGTACCCCCACTATTCCTTTGTAAACCCAAAAAGTTTCAATTGTCCCACATTAACCGTTTCCGAGAAAAAAAATCGCAAATGTGAAAATGTCGAAACTGACGACGACGACGCCGACGCCGCCGACACGGACAACATACGCACATATTTCAAATGAAGCAGACGATATAGTGCAAAATTTTCAGGAGTCAATCGGGGTTGCCGTGATTCCGAGTGAAGGAGACGAATAACATATCGCGTGTTCGCGCGATATGTAACTAGACTGGGTACATATCGCTAATCGTCAGCCGAGAGTGCATCTAATATTAGTACTAAAAAAATAATTTTCTTTTTCTTTTCTCTATTTACTATTGCTTTTTATACCTCACCTTCCTGCGGAACGTGAAGGAGAAACATATCGCCAAATTGTCATTATAACAACTGACAAAAACTAAAAAATAAAAAAACGGGTGCAAAATTTCCTGTTTCTCGTATAGATAGGTAGTTTTTGGAGACGGCATCGTATAGTGGTCGACGTCCTATTTACAATGCCGTCTAGCTCGATTCGCTACGACTTTTCATTACTGAAATATATGATATTAACTATTCTTACATAGATAGCTGATAAATTGGTGAAAATTTTATTGTGCCGAGCCCTTTGTGCACGGCACTGTTGGAGTTCATTCGTTTCATTTTATACTTTTGACAAAACCATTTGTTAGCAACCTCTAATTTTGAAACATTTCAATTCGTGTTAAAAATAAATTTAGTTTCTTCACAAACCTAGTTGATTTTTTTCGTACCGAGGATTGCCGCTGTAAGAATCCAAAATTTAAAAGACTTTCAGTACCTACCTACCTAAATAACGAAATATTAAAAAAATTAAATAACGCGCCTGGAATTGAACCCGGGATCATCGTGACCAAAAGTCGTAATCTAATATATACCACTAGGCCACCGACCACTTTGAAAACAATATAGAATATTATTGCCTTATTAAAGATAAAGAAACAAAAAAAAAACTTTTTATTGTAGTTTTTTTTATGATCCAAAATAGTATTTGAGATGACCTAAACGAATATCCAAATCAAAAATATGTGGGACGAACCCAATTCGATTTATTAACGATTCAACATGTCCCTACATTGATTTTAAAAAAAATCAAAAAATTGACTTCCCAACATTCGATTACCTTAATAAACAATAGGCTTCTGTAGCCGACGGTCGTCTACGCGTCGAAAAAAATTAAATCGAGAAAACTTATTTTTACGACCTGTGTCGAATTTCAACGAGAATCCGATATTTTTCGAGTTTGGGGTTTAATAACTTTTTTTCGGCACACCCTGTATATTCGAAATTTTTACACAACGTACCCTTACTATTTCTATCTAAACCCTAAAAGTTTCAATCGTCCCACTCTAACCGTTTCCGAGAAAAAAAAATCGCAACTGTGAAAATGTCTTAAATTGTTCAAGAGCTGATCGGGGTTTTCGAGATTCCGCGCGGAAGAGACGTATATAATACTAGACTGGGTACATATCGCTAATCGTCAGCCGAGAGTGCATCTAATATTAGTACTAAAAAAAAATTTACAATAAAAAAATACTTTTCTTTTCTTTTTTTCTATTTACTATTGCTTTTTTTGCCTCACCTTCCTGCGGAACGTGAAGGGGAAACATATCGCCAAATTGTCATTATAACAACTGACCAAAACTAGACAATGGTGCAAAATTTCCATTTTCTCGTATAGATAGGTAGTTTTCGGAGGCGGTGCCGTATAGTGCTCAACGTCCCGTTTCCAATGCCGCCTCGCTCGTCTGTCGGCCATATTGCAATCTCTTTGTCCACCTATATGTATAGTTTTATTTGTGGGGTCATACCGCCTAACGGCGGTATAAAGTACATTTTCATGTTGCGTTATATGTTTTACGACGTACTTAGTTATTTCACACAATATTATCATTATTACTACAGAGATTATGCATAGTTTTTTAACAATCAAAGATTATGCATAGTTTTTTCACAACCAAAGATCGGTGAAGATTATGGCATAGTCTTATGACAAACAAAGATTATGGCATATTTTTTATGACAAACAAATTTTAAGGCATAGTCTTATGACAAACAAAGATTACGGCATAGTCTTATGACAAACAAATATTATGGCATAGTCTTATGACAAACAAAGATTATGGCATAGTCTTATGACAAACAAAGTTTAAGGCATAGTCTTATGACATACAAAGATTTTGGCATAGTCTTATGACAAACAAACATTAGTGCATAGTCTTATGACAAACAAATATTATGGCATAGTTTTATAACAACCAAAGATTATGTATATTTTTATGACAAACAAATTTTAAGGCATATTCTTATGACAAACAAAGATTATGGCATAGTCTTATGACAAACAAAGTTTAAGGCATAGTCTTCTGACAAACAAAGATTATGGCATAGTCTTATGACATTTAAAGATTTTGGCATAGTCTTATGACAAACAAATATTATGGCATAGTTTTATAACAACCAAAGATTATGTATATTTTTATGACAAACAAATTTTAAGGCATAGTCTTATGACAAACAAAGTTTAAGGCATAGTCTTATGACAAACAAAGATTTTGGCATAGTCTTATGACAAACAAACATTAGTGCATAGTCTTATGACAAACAAATATTATGGCATAGTCTTATGACAAACAAAGTTTAAGGCATAGTCTTCTGACAAACAAAGATTATGGCATAGTCTTATGACAAACAAAGATTTTGGCATAGTCTTATGACAAACAAATATTATGGCATAGTTTTTTCACAACCAAAGATTGGGCATAGTTTTTTCACAACCAAAGTTTAGGCATCGTTTTTTCACAACCAAAGATTAGGCATAGTTTTATAACAAACAAAGATTAGCCATAGTTTTTTCACAACCAAAGTTTAGGCACAGTTTTTTCACAACCAAAGATTAGGCATAGTTTTTTTACAACCAAGGATGGTCTTATCAATTACGTATAATTTTTGATTTTCTTTAAAAAATTCATAAAAACGTTATTTTGTATATTTTCTTTGCTATTTGTGAGTTTTACGTTATTTTCGATGAAGATTTATAGAAAAGTTGTCATATTTTCGAATTTTAAATTTTTGAAATTTTTTCATGTACCTATAGTCATGAAAATTTGATGAAATCAATAAGGTAACATTTTCCTCGGAAAGTATAAGAGATATGGCAACAATGTATATAACTATTAAGTAGCATCCTTATGAGATCTTCACTTTAAGTTCTTAGTAATTTTTTGTAGGTCTTATAGTTTTTGAGATATGGAATTAAAAGTGGTTTTCATATATTTGGCAATATCTCGGAACTGATAAAACTTAGATAAATACTTTTTAAATAAAAAAGTAGCCTTTTTCTATTCTCCATATAAAAAGTTATATTAATTTCTATTCTAAAAGCGATAGTAAGGGACGTATTGAGGAAAATGTAAAAACTGGCAGAAATATTAGATTTTTGGTATTTTTTTAAAAATTCATAAAATCGTACTGGGTACATATCGCTAATCGTCAGCCGAGAGTGCATCTATTATTAGTACTAAAAATTTGTATTTAAAAAGTATTTTTCTTAGTTTCTTTTTTCTATGTTTTCTATTGCTTTTTTTGCCTCACCTTCCTGCGGAACGTGAAGGGGAAACATATCGCCAAATTGTCATTATAACAACTGACCAAAACTACACAATGATGCAAAATTTCCGTTTTCTCGTATAGATAGGTAGTTTTCTGAGACGGCGCCATATAGGTGCTCTTTAAAAGTTTTATACGACAGCTGTCATTTTGACAGGTAACTGTAATTTTTTTTTAAAGCTTTTCTTGTATCTTGCATTATAGATGTAAGAATCCGAAATTTAAAAAAATTTCAGTATCTAAATAACAAAGTTTTATACGACAGCTGTCAGATTTTGACAGGTAAGTTTCAATTTTTTTTTAGCTTTTTCGTAGCGAGAGTTACTACTGTAAGAATCCTAAATTGAAAATTTTTTCAGTTCCTAAATAACAAAGTTTTATACCATAGCTGTCAAATTTTGACAGGTAAGTGTCAATTAGAACAATATATTTGAAAAAAGTAGTATTTGAGATGACCTAAGCGAATCTCCAAACCAAAAATATGTGGGACGCACGCAATTCGATTTATTATCGATCCAACATGCCCCTACATTGATTTAAAAAAAATCAGAAAATTGACTTCCCAACTTCCGATCGCCTTGGCAAACAATAGGCTTCTGTAGCCGACGGTCGTCTATGCGCCGAAAAAGTTTAAATCAAAAAAACTCATTTTTACGACCTGTGTCGAATGCCAACGAGATCCCGATATTTCTCCACTTTAAAAATTAATAACTTTTTTTCGGCACACCCTGTATATTCGAAATTTTTACACAATGTACCCCCACTATTCCTATCTAAACCCTAAAAGTTTCAATCGTCCCACTCTAACCGTTTCCGAGAAAAAAAAATCGCAACTGTGAAAATGTCTTACATAGACGAAATTGTTCAAGAGCTGATCGGGGTTTTCGAGATTCCGCGCGGAAGAGACGTATATAATACTAGACTGGGTACATATCGCTAATCGTCAGCCGAGAGTGCATCTAATATTAGTACTAAAAAGATTTACAAAAATTTACAATAAAAAAATACTTTTCTTTTCTTTTTTTCTATTTACTATTGCTTTTTTTGCCTCACCTTCCTGCGGAACGTGAAGGGAAAACATATCGCCAAATTGTCATTATAACAACTGACCAAAACTACACAATGGTGCAAAATTTTCGTTTTCTCGTATAGATAGGTAGTTTTCTGAGACGGCGCCGTATAGGTGCTCTTTAAACTCGCACACCTTTGTGCAATGTGGGATATACTTTCCATATTTGCTCTATAAAAATATGTAAGTATTCAATCGATTAAAACATAAGCAAAAAATTATTCTTACATGGAAGCTATCAATTATCAGCTAATAAATTTGTAGAAATATTATTGTGCCGAGCCAATACGTCCCTTATTATCGCTTTTAGAATAGAAAGCAATATAACCTTTTATCTGGACCATAGAAAAAGGCAACTTTTTTATTTGAAGAGGTTCTATCTAAGCTTTATCAGTTTCGAGATATTGGCTAATATATGAAAACCACTTTTAATTCCATATCTCAAAAACTCTAAGACCTACAAAAAATTTCTAAGAACTTAAAGTGAAGATCTCATAAAGATGCTACTTATTAGTTATATACATTGTTGCTTTTTTTGCCTCACCTTCCTGCGGAACGTGAAGGGGAAACATATCGCCAAATTGTCATTATAACAACTGACAAAAACTAAAAAATAAAAATAACGGGTGCAAAATTTCCGTTTTCTTGTATAGATAGGTAGTCTTTGAAGACGGCATCGTATACTGCTCGATGTCCCGTTTCCAATGCCGTCTCGCTCGATTCGCTACGACTTTTCGTTACGGAAATATATGATATTTAATATTATGATATTGATATTAACATTGAACCCATCAGCACCGGCTTTTTTTAAAATCGCACAGCAAACGTATCAATGTGGAATATAATTTCCAAGTGTGTCCTATAAAAATATGTATTCAATCAATTTAAACATAAGTAAAGAAACTATTCTTACATTGATAGCTGATAAATTAGTTCAAAAGCTTATTTTGCCGAGCCCTTCCGGCACGGCACTGTTCCAATTCGTTTATTTTATTTCATACTTTTTACAAAACCATTTGTTAGCAACCTTTAATAATTGCCTAAAGGATTATCCAAACCGAATGTCGATCGGATGGACCCAATTCGACTTATTAACGATTCAATAGGTACCTGTTTAGTCCCATATTTAACTTTGAAAAAATTAAAAAAATTATTTTCAAACTTTCGATCGCGCTCACAAACAATAGGGGTCTGTAGCCTACGGTCGTCTACGCGTCGAAAAAGTTTAAATCGAAAAAACTAATTTTTGTGGCCTGTACCGAATGACAACGAGACTCCGATAATTATCAACTTTAAAAATTAATAACTTTTTTCCCGTACACCCTGTATATTCAAAATTTTTACACATTGTACCCCCACTATTCCTCTCTAAACTGAAAAAGTTTCAATCATCCCACTCTTACCGTTTCCGAGAAAAGAAATCGCAAATGTGAAAATGTCTTACATAGACGAAATTGTTCAAGAGCCGATCGGGGTTTTCGAGATTCCGCGCGGAAGAGACGTATATAATACTAGACTGGGTACATATCGCTAATCGTCAGCCAAGAGTGCATCTCATATTAGTACTAAAAAAAATTTACGATAAAAAAATAATTTTTCTTTTCTTTTTCTCTATTTACTATTACTTTTTTTGCCTCACCTTCCTGCGGAACGTGAAGGGAAAACATATCGCCAAATTGTCATTATAACAACTGACCATAACTAGAAAATAAAAAGAAATGGAGCAAAATTTCCGTTTTCTCATATAGATAGGTAGTATTTGGACGGCATCGTATAGTGCTCAACGTCCCGTTTCCAATACCGCCCCGCTCGATTCGCTACGACTTTTCGTTGCGGAAATATATGATATTTAATATTATGATATTGACATTTATAGGTGCTTTTTAAACTCACACACCTTTGTGCAATGTGGGATATATACGTTCCATATTTTATTATAATAATCACATTATCAGCTAATAAATTTGTGGAAATATTATTGTGCCGAGCCCTTCGGGCACGGCACTGTTCAAGTTCGTTCGTTTCATTTCATTCTTTTGACAAAACCATTTGTTAGCAAGCCCTAATTGTAAGGAATTTCGATTCGCGATAAAAAAAATGTTTGGTTTCTTCACAACCCAGGTGGCAATAAAAACATATGTGTAATTTTTCACTACCCAAGTTCGTTTTTTTCGTACTGAGGATTGACGCTGTAAGAATCTGAAATTCAAAAATTTTCAGTACGTAAATAACAAAGTTCTATACGACAGCTGTTATTTTGACAGGTAAATGTCAAGTTTATTTTAAGCGTTTCTTGTATCTAGGATTATAGCTGTAAGATCCCAAAATTAAAAAAAATTTTAGTACCTAAATAACAAAGTTGAATACAACAGCTGTCAAATTTTGACAGGTAAGTGTGAATTTTTTTTAACCCTTTTCTTGTATCTAGGATTATAGCTGTAAGAATCCTAAATTAAAAAATGTTTGAATTCCTAAATAACAAAGTTTTATACGACAGCTGTCATTTTGACAGGTAACTGTAATTTTTTTTTAAAGCTTTTCTTGTATCTTGCATTACAGATGTAAGAATCCGAAATTTAAAAAAAAAATCAGTATCTAAATAACAAAGTTTTATACGACAGCTGTCAGATTTTGACAGGTAAGTTTCAATTTTTTTTTAGCTTTTTCGTAGCGAGAGTTACTACTGTAAGAATCCTAAATTGATAATTTTTTCAGTTCCTAAATAACAAAGTTTTATACCATAGCTGTCAAATTTTGACAGGTAAGTGTCAATTAGAACAATATATTTGAAAAAAGTAGTATTTGAGATGACCTAAGCGAATTTCCAAACCAAAAATATGTGGGACGCACGCAATTCGATTTATTATCGATCCAACATGCTCCTACATTGATTTTAAAAAAATCAAAAATTTGACTTCCCAACTTCCGATCGCCTTGGCAAATATTAGGCTTCTGTAGCCGACGGTCGTCTATGCGCCGAAAAAGTTTAAATCAAAAAAACTCATTTTTACGACCTGTATCGAATGCCAACGAGATCCCGATATTTCTCGACTTTAAAAATTAATAACTTTTTTTCGGCACACCCTGTATATTAGAAATTTTTACACAACGTACCCCCACTATTCCTATCTAAACCGTAAAAGTTTTAATCGTCCCACTCTAACCGTTTCCGAGAAAAAAAAAATCGCAACTGTGAAAATGTCTTACATAGAAGAAATTGTTCAAGAGCTGATCGGGGTTTTCGAGATTCCGCGCAGAAGAGACGTATATAATACTAGACTGGGTACATATCGCTAATCGTCAGCCGAGAGTGCATCTAATATTAGTACTAAAAAGATTTACAAAAATTTACAATAAAAAAATACTTTTGTTTTCTTTTTTTCTATTTACTATTGCTTTTTTTGCCTCACCTTCCTGCGGAACGTGAAGGAAAAACATATCGCCAAATTGTCATTATAACAACTGACTAAAACTACACAATGGTGCAAAATTTCCGTTTTCTCGTATAGGTAGGTAGTTTTCTGAGACGGAGCCGTATAGGTGCTCTTTAAACTCGCACACCTTTGTGCAATGTGGGATATACTTTCCATATTTGCTCTATAAAAATATATAAGTATTCAATCGATTAAAACATAAGCAAAAAATTATTCTTACATGGAAGCTATCAATTATCAGCTAATAAATTTGTAGAAATATTATTGTGCCGAGCCCTTCGGGCACGGCACTGTTCTAGTTCGTTCGTTTAATTATACGAGAGCTGTCACTTTGACAGGTAAGTGTCATTTTTTTTAACTTTTTCGTAGCGAGGGTTATAGCTGTAAGAATTCGAAATTAAAAAATTTTCAGGTACCTAAATAAGAATGTTTTATACGATAGCTGTCAAATTTTGACAGGTAGGAGTCAGTTTTTTTTTTATCCTTTTCGTAGCGAGGGTTATCGCTGTAAAAATCCTAAAGTGAAAAATTTTTCAGATCCTAAATAACAACGTTCTATACGACAGCTGTCATTTTGACAGGTAAATGTCAATTTTTTTTTAAGCTTTTCTTGTATCTAGGATTGAAGCTGTAAGAATCCAAAATTTAAAAAAAATTCAGTAGTTAAATAACAAAGTTCTATACGACAGCTGTCAAATTTTGACAGGTAAGTTAAAATTTTTTTTTAGATTTTTCGTAGCGAGATTTGTAGCTGTAAGAGTCCTAAATGAAAAATTTTTCAGTTCCTAAATAACAAAGTTATATACGACAGCTGTCATTTTGACAGGTAAATTGCAAGTTTTTTTTAAGCTTTTCTTGTATCTAGGATTATAGCTGTAAGAATTCGAAATTTAAAAAAAATTCAGTACCTAAATAACAAAGTTCTATACGACAGCTGTCAGATTTTGACAGGTAAGTGTCAATTTTTTTTTAGCTTTTTCGTAGCGACGGTTATAGCTGTAAGAATCCCAAATTTAAAAAAAATTCAGTACCTAGATAACAAAGTTTTATACGATACCTGTCAGATTTTGACAGGTAAGTGTCAATTTATTTTAACTTTTTTCGTAGCGAGGGTTAAAGCTGTAATAAAACTAAATTAAAAAAATTTTCAGTACCAAAATAACAAAGTTCTATACGACAGCTGTCAAATTATATATACTTAAATAGTAATTCTTATTTTTTATAATTTGCTAAGATTTCTATGATGTTTAGGTATAGAACAATATATTTGAAAAAAGTAGTATTTGAGATGACCTAAACGAATATCCAAACCAAAATTATATCGGACGCACCCAATTCGATTTATTAACGATCCAATATGACCCTACATTGATTTTAAAAAAATCAAAAAAATTACTTCCCAACTTTCGATCGCGTTCGCAAACAATAGTGTTTTGTAGCCCAACGTCGTCTACATGTCGAAAAAGTTTAAATCGATTAAAATGATTTTTGCCACCTGTATCGCCCTACAAGGAAAAAAAACATATTTTTTAACTTTGACTTTAATAACTTTTTTCCGGTACACCCTGTATATTTGAAATTGTTCCCAGAACGTGCCCCGACTATTCCTCTCTACGTCCAGAAAGTTTGAATCGTTTTGCTTTAACCGTTTCCGAAAAAAAAATTCGCGAATATCGAAATGTCGAATAACCTTCTACCACGTGGCGACGGATTATCAATGTCGGAACGCCATCTTTAAAATCGAAATTACGACTATTTCTGAAACATTTTGGGCAAATATTTTGGTCAATAAAATTAGAAGAAGGTTCAAGGTAGATATTCCACCCGATTTAAAATCTGGAAATGTTCTTATTATTCTAGCAAGTCACGCTGAAAACACCCATTTTTCGCCATTTTTGACAGCCGGATTTTAGAATTAATAATTAATTTAGATACATCAATATCAAGGCCCTCTTAGTCAAAAGTGAATGGTGTTAGAATTTGTAAAGATTGCCTGTTTCCGCACCCAAAAAAGCGACTTTTCTCAATTTTGCGAATATATTTTAATGATTTTGAATATGTAGAGGTGTTGCGAAGTAATCAGCGCATTTTTTGAGAAAAAAATAAAACGGTTTTGTTAAAAATTGAATAAGCTACAGTCGATATAGTAAAAAAAAAGCTGCCGTTTTTTCCGTATTAAAGATAAAGAAACGAAAAAATATCTCTTAAATACAATTTGACGAGCTCTATCCGCTAAAGTTTACAACGTTTCGATCAAAAGTCGTTTTCAGTACGAAAAAAAATAAAAACCGTGAAAAAATCAGGCCTAACTTTATGATTTCCACTTTCTTACAATTTTCGGCAATTTCCATTCCAGTTAGGTATAGAATGATATATTGAAAAAAGGTAGATTTTGAGATGGCCTAACCGATTATCCAAACCGCATGTCGATTGGATGCACCCAATTCGACTTATTAGCGATCCAAGAGGTACCATTTTCGACCAAATTTTGACTTTGAAAAAATCAAAAAAATTACTCCAAACTTTCGATCGCGCTCACAAACAATAGGGTTCTGTAGCCCACGGTCGTCTACGCGTCGAAAAAGTTTAAATCGATTAAAGTAATTTTTACGAACTGTATCGAATTTTAGCGAGAATCCGATATTATTCGACTTTAAAAATTAATAACTTTTTTCCGGCACACCCTGTATATTAGAAATTTTCACACAACGTACCCCCACTATTCCTCTCTAAACCCAAAAAGTTTCAATCGTCCCACTCTAACAGTTTCCGAGAAAAAAAATCGCAAATGTGAAAATGTCGAAAAAGACGACGGCCACGACGGCCACGACGGCGGCGACAACATACATACATTATTTTCACCGAAGCGCCGTATAACATATCGCGGTGTAGCGCGATATGTAACTAGACTGGGTACATATCGCTAATCGTCAGCCGAGAGTGCATCTAATATTAGTACTAAAAAAATTATTTTCTTTTCCTTTTCTCTATTTACTATTGCTTTTTTTTACCTCACCTTCCTGCGGAACGTGAAGGGGAAACATATCGCTAAATTGTCATTATAACAACTAACAAAAAATAAAAAATAAAAAAACGGATGCAAAATTTCCGGTTTCTCGTATAGATAGGTAGTTTTTGAAGACGGCATCGTATATTGCTCGACGTCCTATTTCCATTGCCGTCTCGCTCGATTCGCTACGACTTTTCATTACTGAAATATATGTTATTTAATATTATGATATTGATATGGACATTTATAGGTGCTTTTAAACTCGCACACCTTTGTGCAATGTGGGATATACTTTTCATATTTCATTATCACATTATCAGCTAATAAATTTGTGGAAATATTATTGTGCCGAGCCCTTCGGGCACGGCACTGCTCGAGTTCGTTCATTTAATTTTATACTTTTGACAAAACCATTTGTTAGCAAGCCCTAACTGTTAAGCACTTCGATTCGTGTTCAATAAAATATGTGTAATTTCTTCACAACTCAGGTCGCAATAAAAATATAAGTATGTGTAATTTTTTACTGCTCAAGTTCGTTTGTTTCGTACTGATGATTGACGCTGTAAGAATCTGAAATTCAATCATATTTATGATTATTTTGGTAAATAAGAAAGTTTTATACGACAGCTACCATTTTGACAGGTAAAAGTCAAGTTTTTTAAAGCTTTTTTTTGTATCTGAGAGTATAGCTGTAAGAGTCCAAAATTTAAAAAAATTTCAGAGGTAACAAAGTTCTACACAACAGCTGTCAAATTTTGACAGGTAAGCGTCAATTTTTTTTAACCTTTTTCATAGCGAGGGCTATAGCTGTAAGAATCCTAAGTTGAAAAAAATTTCAGTTAATAAATAACAAAGTTTTATACGACAGCTGTAAGATTTTGACCGTTAAGTGTCAATTTTTTTTTTAGCTTTTTCGTAACGAGGATTAAAGCTGTAAGAATCCTAAATTGAAAATTTTTTCAGTTCCCAAATAACAAAGTTCTATACGACAGCTGTTATTTTGACAGTTAATTTTCAATTTAGGATTAAAACGGTATAATTCTACAAATACTATAATATATAACATTTCGATCAAAAGTTGTTTTTCGTACGAAAAACAACGATAACCGTAAAAGAATCGTTTCTTAAATAGTAATTCTTACTTTTTTATAATTTGCACCCTTTTTATTACCGGTAGGTATAGAAAAATATATTTGAAAAAAAGTAGTATTTAAGATGACCTAAGCTAATCTCCAAACCAAAAGTGTGTTAGACGCACCCAATTCGATTTATTAACGATCCAACATGACTCTACATTGATTTTTAAAAAAATCAAAAAATTGACTTTCCAACTTTCGATCGCGTTCGCAAACAACAGTGTTTTGTAGCCCAACATCGTCTACATGCCAAAAAAGTTTAAATCGATTAAAATGATTTTTGCCACCTGTATCGCGCTACAACGAAAAAAAAACATATTTTTCAACTTTGACTTAAATAACTTTTTTCCGGTACACCCTGTATATTGGAAATTGTTCCCAGAACGTGCCCCTACTATTCCTCTCTACGTCCAGAAATTTTTTATCGTTTTGCTCTAACCGTTTCCGAGAAAAAAATTCGCGAATATCGAAATATCGAACAGCCTCCCACCACGTGGCGATGCATTTTCAATGTCGGAACGTCATCTTTAAAATCGAGATTACAACTATTTCTGAAACATTTTGGCAAATATTTTGGTCAATAAAATTAGAAGAAGGTTCAAGGTAGATATTCCATCCGATTTAAAATCTGGAAATCTTCTTATTAGTCTAGCAAGTCAAGCTCAAAACACCAATTTTTCGCCATTTTTGACAGCCGGTTTTTTAGAATTAATTTACTTACATTAACCAAAGCAGTCAAAGCACTCTAGTCAAAATTGAATGGTATTAGAATTTGCAAATTTTGCTTGTTTCCGCACTCAAAAACTCGATTTTTCTTAAACTTACGAATATATTTTAATAAGTTTGGATATGTAGAGGTGTTGAGAATAAATCAGCGCGTCTTTTGGAAAAAAATAAAACGGTTTTGTTAAAAATTGAATAAGCTAGTCGATATAGTAAAACGTCGGATAAAAATATCTCTTGATAAAAAAAAAATAAATTATAAATTAATTTTTTTGAGCCACATATGATGTTTTTTCAGAGCGCGTTTACTATGCAAACTTAAGCTTGTTTATCGATTGATATGGTGGATCAAGAAAAAATTCAAAAAGTTATATTTATAGACACTTGCAGAAGTATTTAACAAACCAGTGCGACGCCAACAGAAATTACTGGAAAAAATTCATAGGCTGTCGTTTTTTCCGTATTAAAGATAAAGAAACAAAAAATATCTTTAAAATACAATTTGAAGAGCTCTATCCGCTAAAGTATACAACGTTTCGATCAAAAGTCGTTTTCCGTACGAAAAAAATAAAAACTGCGAAAAAATCACGCTTTCCAGTTTCTTACAATTTTTGATCATTTGCATTCCAGTTAGGTATAGAACGATATATTGGAAAAAGGTAGTTTTTGAGATAGCCTAAACGATTATCAAAACCGAATGTTGATCGGATGCACCCAATTCGACTTATTAGCGATCCAAGAGGTACCATTTTTGATCATTTTTCAACTTTAGAAAAATCAAAAAAATTACTTCCAAACTTTCGATCGCGCTCACAAACAATAGGGTTCTGTAGCTCACGGTCGTCTACGCGTCGAAAAAGTTTAAATCAAAAAAACTCATTTTTACGAACTGTATCGAATCCCAACGAGAATCCGATAATTATCGACTTTAAAAATTAATAACTTTTTTCCGGCACACCCTGTATATTCGAAATTTTCACACAACGTACCTCCACTATTCCTCTCTAAACTGAAAAAGTTTCAATCGTCCCACTCTTACCGTTTCCGAGAAAAGAAATCGCAAATGTGAAAATGTCGAAACTGACGACGACAATTTATTTAAAATGTAGTATGTAGTATATAATACTAGACTGGGTACATATCGCTAATCGTCAGCCGAGAGTGCATCTAATATTAGTACTAAAAAGATTTACAAAAATTTACAATAAAAAAATACTTTTCTTTTCTTTTTTTCTATTTACTATTGCTTTTTTTGCCTCACCTTCCTGCGGAACGTGAAGGGAAAACATATCGCCAAATTGTCATTATAACAACTGACCAAAACTACACACTGGTGCAAAATTTCCGTTTTCTCGTATAGATAGGTAGTTTTCTGAGACGGCGCCGTATAGGTGCTCTTTAAACTCGCACACCTTTGTGCAATGTGGGATATACTTTCCATATTTGCTCTATAAAAATATGTAAGTATTCAATCGATTAAAACATAAGGAAAAAATTATTCTTACATGGAAGCCATCAATTATCAGCTAATAAATTTATAGAAATATTATTGTGCCGAGCCCTTCGGGCACGGCACTGTTCTAGTTCGTTCGTTTAATTATACGAGAGCTGTCACTTTGACAGGTAAGTGTCATTTTTTTTAGCTTTTTCGTAGCGAGGGTTATAGCTGTAAGAATTCGAAATTAAAAAATTTTCAGGTACCTAAATAAAAAAGTTTTTTACGACAGCTGTCAAATTTTGACAGGTAAGTGTAATTTTTTTTAGCTTTTTCGTAGCGAGAGTTATAGCTGTAAGAATCTGAAATTAAAAAAAAATCAATACCTACCTAAATAACAAAGTTCTATACTACAGCTGTCAAATTATGACAGGCGGGTGTAAATTTTTTTAAGCTTTTTTCATATAGAGGATTGTAGCTATACGAATCTGAAATTAAAAATTTTTTAGTACCTAAATAACAAACTTTTATACGACAGCTGTCAAATTTTGACAGGTAAGTGTCAATTTCTTTAAACTTTTTTCGTAGCGAGGGTTAAAGCTGTAATAATCCTAAATTTAAAAATTTTTCAGTACCCAAATAACAAAGTTCTATACGACAGCTGTCAAATTATGACAGGCGGGTGTAAATTTTTTTAATCTTTTTTCATATAGAGGATTATAGCTGTACAAATCCGAAATTTAAAAATTTTTCAGTGATTAAATAACAAAGTTCCATACGACAGCTGTCAAATTTTGACAGGTAAGTGTCAATTTTTTAAAAGTTTTTTCGTAACGAGGATTATAGCTGTAAGAATCCCAAATTGAAAAAATTTTCAGTACCTAAATAACAAAGTTCTATACGATAGCTGTCAAATTTTGACAGTTAAGTGTCAATTTTTTTTTAGCTTTTTCGTAGCGAGAGTTATAGCTGTAAGAGTCCGAAATTATAAAATTATCAGGTCCCTAAATAACAAAGTTCTATACGATAGCTGTCAAATTTTGACAGGTAAGTGTCAATTTTTTTTTAGATTTTTTGTAACGAGGGTTATAGCTGTAAGAATCCTAAATTTAAAAATTTGTCAGTACCTAAATGACACAGTTTTATACGATAGCTGTCAAATTTTGACAGGTAAGTGTCAATTTTTTTTTAGATTTTTTTTAGATTTTTTGTAACGAGGGTTATAGCTGTAAGAATACTAAATTAAAAAATTTCTCAATTCCTAAATAACAAAGTTCTATACGACAGCTGTCATTTTGACAGGTAAATATCAAGTTTTTTTTAAGCTTTTCTTGTATCTAGGATTATAGCTGTAAGAATCCGAAATTTAAAAAAATTTCAGTACCTAAATAACAAAGTTCTTTACTACAGCTGTCAGATTTTGACAGGTAAGTGTAATTTTTTTTTAGCTTTTTCGTATAGATTATTATAGCTGTAAGAATCCAAAATTTAAAAAATTTTCCGTACCTAAATAACGACATTAAAAAAAAAAGAAAAAAAAAGAAAAAAAAACACTGGGGTTTGAACCCACGACCTTCGTCTCCAAAATCAACAGCCTCTACTACTACGCTATCGAAGCTTTGAGAGTGATTTGTGGTAAATAGGATATTAATGACGTATTCGATATTACATAGAACGTTGAGTATTGAAGATACACACAAATAATACACTTTTTTCAATTATTTTTGGTCAACCGCAAAGAAAAAGGTCCAAGACAGGTGTTTCATACATTAAATACTCCCCAAATATTATAAAAACTAAAAAATTGAAGTTAATATGCCTCCTGCAAGCCATTTTTATTATTACAAGTACGGGATAAATGCGATATTTTCCCCCTTATTTTTGGTCAAACGAAAAAGATAAAGGTTCAAGGTAGGTATTTCCCACAAAAGACGTAATCTAAATGGTCTTATTCCTCTAAAAAATCAATTTGGAAATCGCATTTTTCACCTATTTTTGACAGATGGTATAAAAGTTAAAGTTCAGGAAAACGTACGTGGTAAAACCATGGCCAACTTTTTCTAAATCGAATGGTGTTAGAATTTGAAAATTGTGCCTGTTTCCGCACCCAAAAAAGCAACTTTGCTAGAATTTGCGAATATATTTTGATAAGTTTGGACATGCAGGAATATTGAGAAGTAATTAGCGCATATTTTGAGAAAAAAATAAAACGGTTTTGTTAAAAATTGAATAAGCTACAGTCGATATAGTAAAACCTCTGGTGAAGGAACCTATAAAAAAATCATAAATTAATTTTTTTGAGCCACAAAATATGTTTTCCTAAAGATCGCTTATAATACAAATTAAAGCTTCTTTATCCGTTGATATAGTGTACCAAGAAAAATTTCAAAATGTTATATATTATAGACACTTGCAGAATTATTTAAGCAAACCAGTGCAACGCCAACAGAAATTACGGGAAAAAGTTCATAAGCTGCCGTTTTTTCTGTATTAAAGATAAAAAAACGAAAAAATATCTCTTAAATACAATTTGACGGCTCTATCCGCTAAAGTATACAACGTTTCAATCAAAAATCGTTTTCCGTACGAAAAAAAATAAACGGAATAAAAACGGAGAAAAAAATCACGCCTTACACTGTGGTTTCCAGTTTCTTACCATTTTCGGCAATTTCCATTCCAGTTAGGTATAGAACGATATATTGGAAAAAGGTAGATTTTGAGATGGCCTAACCGATTATCCAAACCGCATGTCGATTGGATGCACCCAATTCGATTTATTAACGATCCAATATGACCCTACATTGATTTTAAAAAAATCAAAAAAATTACTTCCCAACTTTCGATCGCGTTCGCAAACAACAGTGTTTTGTAGCCTAACGTCGTCTACATGTCGAAAAAGTTTAAATCGATTAAAATGATTTTTGCCACCTGTATCGCCCTACAACGAAAAAAAAACATATTTTTTAACTTTGACTTTAATAACTTTTTTCCGGTACACCCTGTATATTTGAAATTGTTCCCAGAACGTGCCCCGACTATTCCTCTCTACGTCCAGAAAGTTTGAATTGTTTTGCTCTAACCGTTTCCGAAAAAAAAAATCGCGAATATCGAAATGTCGAATAACCTTCTACCATGTGGCGACGGATAATCAATGTCGAAACGCCATCTTTAAAATCGAGATTACAACCATTTCTGAAACATTTTGGGCAAATATTTTGGTCAGTAAAATTAGAAGAAGGTTCAAGGTAGATATTCCACCCGATTTAAAATCTGGAAATGTTCTTATTATTCTAGCAAGTCACGCTGAAAACACCCATTTTTCGCCATTTTTGACAGCCGGATTTTTAGAATTAATTTAATTTAGATACATCAATATCAAGGCACTCTTAGTCAAAAGTGAATGATGTTAGAATTTGTAAAGATTGCCTGTTTCCGCACCCAAAAAAGCGACTTTTCTCAATTTTGCGAATATATTTTAATGATTTTGAATATGTAGAGGTGTTGCGAAGTAATCAGCGCATTTTTTGAGAAAAAAATAAAACGGTTTTGTTAAAAATTGAATAAGCTACAGTCGATATAGTAAAAAAAAAGCTGCCGTTTTTTCCGTATTAAAGATAAAGAAACGAAAAAATATCTCTTAAATACAATTTGACGAGCTCTATCCGCTAAAGTTTACAACGTTTCGATCAAAAGTCGTTTTCAGTACGAAAAAAAATAAAAACCGTGAAAAAATCAGGCCTAACTTTATGATTTCCACTTTCTTACAATTTTCGGCAATTTCCATTCTAGTTAGGTATAGAACGATATATTGGAAAAAGGTAGTTTTTGAGATGGCCTAACCGATTATCCAAACCGCATGTCGATCGAATGCACCCAATTCAACTTATTAGCGATCCAAGAGGTACCATTTTGGACCAAATTTTGACTTTTAAAAAATAAAAAAAATTACTTCCAAACTTTCGATCGCGCTCACAAACAATAGGGTTCTGTAGCCCACGGTCGTCTACGCGTCGAAAAAGTTTAAATCGAAAAAACTAATTTTTGTGGCCTGTATTGAATGCCAACGAGATCCCGATATTTCTCGACTTTAAAAATTAATAACTTTTTTCCGGCACACCCTGTATATTCGAAATTTTCACACAACGTACCCCCACTATTCCTTTGTAAACCCAAAAAGTTTCAATTGTCTCACATTAACCGTTTCCGAGAAAAAAAATCGCAAATGTGAAAATGTCGAAACTGACGACGCCGACGCCGACGCCGCCGACACGGACAACATACGCACATATTTCAAATGAAGCAGACGATATAGTGCAAAATTTTCGGGAAGCAGTCGGGGTTGCCGTGATTCCGCGTGAAGGCGACGAATAACATATCGCGGAAAGCGATATGTTAACTAGACTGGGTACATATCGCTAATCGTCAGCCGAGAGTGCATCTAATATTAGTACTAAAAAGATTTACAAAAATTTACAATAAAAAAATACTTTTCTTTTCTTTTTTTCTATTTACTATTGCTTTTTTTGCCTCACCTTCCTGCGGAACGTGAAGGGAAAACATATCGCCAAATTGTCATTATAACAACTGACCAAAACTACACAATGGTGCAAAATTTCCGTTTTCTCGTATAGATAGGTAGGTTTCTGAGACGGCGCCGTAGAGGGGCTCTTTAAACTCGCACACCTTTGTGCAATGTGGGATATACTTTCCATATTTGCTCTATAAAAATATGTAAGTATTCAATCGAATAAAACATAAGCAAAAAATAATTCTTACATGGAAGCTATCAATTATCAGCTAATAAATTTGTAGAAATATTATTGTGCCGAGCCCTTCGGGCACGGCACTGTTCTAGTTCGTTCGTTTAATTATACGAGAGCTGTCACTTTGACAGGTAAGTGTAATTTTTTTTTAGCTTTTTCGTAGCGAGGGTTATAGCTGTAAGAATTCGAAATTAAAAAATTTTCAGGTACCTAAATAAGAATGTTTTATACGATAGCTGTCAAATTTTGACAGGTAGGAGTCAGTTTTTTTTTTTATCCTTTTCGTAGCGAGGGTTATCGCTGTAAAAATCCTAAAGTGAAAAATTTTTCAGATCCTAAATAACAAAGTTCTATACGACAGCTGTCATTATGACAGGTAAATGTCAATCTTTTTAAGCTTTTCTTGTATCTAGGATTAAAGCTGTAAGAATCCAAAATTTAAAAAAATTCAGTAGTTAAATAACAAAGTTCTATACGACAGCTGTCAAATTTTGACAGGTAAGTTAAATTTTTTTTTTAGATTTTTCGTAGCGAGATTTATAGCTGTAAGAATCCTAAATGAAAAATTTTTCAGTTCCTAAATAACAAAGTTCTATACGACAGCTGTCAGATTTTGACAGGTAAGTGTCAATTTTTTTTTAGCTTTTTCGTAGCGACGATTATAGCTGTAAGAATCCCAAATTTAAAAAAAATTCAGTACCTAGATAACAAAGTTTTATACGATACCTGTCAGATTTTGACAGATAAGTGTCAATTTATTTTAACTTTTTTCGTAGCGAGGGTTAAAGCTGTAATAAAACTAAATTAAAAAAATTTTCTGTACAAAAATAACAAAGTTCTATACGACAGCTGTCAAATTATATATACTTAAATAGTAATTCTTATTTTTTATAATTTGATACCATTTCTATGCTGTTTAGGTATAGAACAATATATTTGAAAAAAGTAGTATTTGAGATGACCTAAACGAATATCCAAACCAAAAGTATATCGGACGCACCCAATTCGATTTATTAACGATCCAATATGACCCTACATTGATTTTAAAAAAATCAAAAAAATTACTTCCCAACTTTTGATCGCGTTCGCAAACAACAGTGTTTTGTAGCCCAACGTCGTCTACACGTCGAAAAAGTTTAAATCGATTAAAATGATTTTTGCCACCTGTATCGCCCTACAACGAAAAAAAAACATATTTTTTAACTTTGACTTTAATAACTTTTTTCCGGTACACCCTGTATATTTGAAATTGTTCCCAGAACGTGCCCCGACTATTCCTCTCTACGTCCAGAAAGTTTGAATCGTTTTGCTCTAACCGTTTCCGAAAAAAAAATTCGCGAATATCGAAATGTCGAATAACCTCCCACCACGTGGCGACGGATTATCAATGTCGAAACGCCATCTTTAAAATCGAGATTACAACCATTTCTGAAACATTTTGGGCAAATATTTTGGTCAGTAAAATTAGAAGAAGGTTCAAGGTAGATATTCCACCCGATTTAAAATCTGGAAATGTTCTTATTATTCTAGCAAGTCACGCTGAAAACACCCATTTTTTGCCATTTTTGACAGCCGGATTTTTAGAACTAATAATTAATTTAGATACATCAATATCAAGGCACTCTTAGTCAAAAGTGAATGGTGTTAGAATTTGTAAAGATTGCCTGTTTCCGCACCCAAAAAAGCGACTTTTCTCAATTTTGCGAATATATTTTAATAATTTTGGATATGTAGAGGTGTTGAGAAGTAATCAGCGCATTTTTTGAGAAAAAAATAAAACGGTTTTGTTAAAAATTGAATAAGCTACAGTCGATATAGTAAAAAAAAAGCTGCCGTTTTTTCCGCATTAAAGATAAAGAAACGAAAAAATATCTCTTAAATACAATTTGACGAGCTCTATCCGCTAAAGTTTACAACGTTTCGATCAAAAGTCGTTTTCAGTACGAAAAAAAATAAAAACCGTGAAAAAATCAGGCCTAACTTTATGATTTCCACTTTCTTACAATTTTCGGCAATTTCCATTCCAGTTAGGTATAGAACGATATATTGGAAAAAGGTAGATTTTGAGATGGCCTAACCGATTATCCAAACCGAATGTCGATTGGATGCACCCAATTCGACTTATTAGCGATCCAAGAGGTACCATTTTTGTCCAAATTTTGACTTTGAAAAAATCAAAAAAATTACTTCCAATCTCTCGATCGCGCTCACAAACAATAGGGTTCTGTAGCCCACGGTCGTCTACTCGTCGAAAAAGTTTAAATCGAAAAAACTAATTTTTGTGGCCTGTATTGTGTGCCAACGAGATCCCGATATTTCTCGACTTTAAAAATTAATAACTTTTTTCCGGCACACCCTGTATATTCTAAATGTTTACACAACGTACCCCCACTATTCCTCTCTAAACCCAAAAAGTTTCAATCATCCCACATTAACCGTTTCCGAGAAAAAAAATCGCAAATATGAAAATGTCGAAACTGACGGCGGCGGCGGCGGCGCCGACAACATACGCACATTATTTTCACCGAAGCGCCGTATAACATATCGCGGTGTAGCGCGATATGTAATACTAGACTGGGTACATATCGCTAATCGTCAGCCGAGAGTGCATCTAATATTAGTACTAAAAAAATAATTTTCTTGTACTTTTTTTTAATTTACTATTGCTTTTTATACCTCACCTTCCTGCGGAACGTGAAGGAGGAACATATCGCCAAATTGTCATTATAACAACTGACAAAAACTAAAAAATAAAAAAACGGGTGCAAAATTTCCGGTTTCTCGTATAGATAGGTCGTTTTTGGAGACGGCATCGTATAGTGGTCGACGTCCTATTTCCAATGCCGTCTCGCTCGATTCGCTACGACTTTTCGTTACTAAAATATATGATATTAACTATTCTTACATAGATAGCTGATAAATTGGTGAAAATTTTATTGTGCCGAGCCCTTTGGGCACGGCACTGTTGGAGTTCGTTCGTTTCATTTTATACTTTTGACAAAACCATTTGTTAGCAACCTCTAATTTTGAAACATTTCAATTCATGATAAAAAATAAATTTAGTTTCTTCACAAACCTAGTTGATTTTTTTCGTACCAAGGATTGTCGCTGTAAGATTCCAAGATTGAAAAATTTTTCAGTTCCTAAATAACATACGACAGCTGTCATTTTGACAGTTAATTTTCAATTTAGGATTAAAACGTAAGATAGTAATTCTTACTTTTTTATAATTTGCACCCTTTATATTACCGGTAGGTATAGAACAATATAATTGAAAAAAGTAGTATTTGAGATGACCTAAACTAATCTCTAAACCAAAAGTGTGTTAGACGCACCCAATTCGATTTATTAGCGATCCAACATGACCCTACATTGATTTTAAAAAAATCAAAAAATTGACTTCCCAACTTTTGATCGCGTTCGCAAATAACGGTGTTTTGTAGCCCAACGTCGTCTACATGCCAAAAAAGTTTAAATCGATTAAAATGATTTTTGCCATCTGTATCGCGCTACAACGAAAAAAAAAACATATTTTTCAACTTTGACTTAAATAACTTTTTTCCGGTACACCCTGTATATTGGAAATTGTTCCCAGAACGTGCCCCTACTATTCCTCTCTACGTCCAGAAATTTTTTATCGTTTTGCTCTAACCTTTTCCGAGAAAAAAATTCGCGAATATCGAAATATCGAACAGCCTCCCACCACGTGGCGATGCATTTTCAATGTCGGAACGTCATCTTTAAAATCGAGATTACAACTATTTCTGAAACATTTTGGGCAAATATTTTGGTCAATAAAATTAGAAGAAGGTTCAAGGTAGATATTCCATCCGATTTAAAATTTGGAAATGTTCTTATTAGTCTAGCAAGTCAAGCTCAAAACACCAATTTTTCGCCATTTTTGACAGCCGGTTTTTTAGAATTAATTTACTTGCATTAACCAAAGCAGTTAAAGCACTCTAGTCAAAATTAAATGGTATTAGAATTTGCAAATTTTGCTTGTTTCCGCACTCAAAAACTCGATTTTTCTTAAACTTACGAATGTATTTTTATAAGTTTGGATATGTAGAGGTGTTGAGACTAAATCAGCGCGTCTTTTGGGAAAAAATAAAACGGTTTTGTTAAAAATTGAATAAGCTAGTCGATATAGTAAAACGTCGGATAAAAATATCTCTTGATAAATCATAAATTATTTTTTTTGAGCCACAAATGATGTTTTTTCAGAGCGCGTTTACTATGCAAACTTAAGCTTGTTTATCGATTGATATGGTGGACCAAGAAAAAATTCAAAAAGTTATATTTATAGACACTTGCAGAAGTATTTAACAAACCAGTGCGACGCCAACAGAAATTACTGGAAAAAATTCATAGGCTGTCGTTTTTTCCGTATTAAAGATAAAGAAACGAAAAATATCTCTAAAATACAATTTGAAGAGCTCTATCCGCTAAAGTATACAACGTTTCGATCAAAAGTCGTTTTCCGTACGAAAAAAAATAAAAACTGCGAAAAATCACGCCTTCCAGTTTCTTACAATTTTTGATCATTTCCATTCCAGTTAGGTATAGAACGATATATTGGAAAAAGGTAGTTTTTGAGATGGCCTAAACGATTATCAAAACCGAATGTTGATCGGATGCACCCAATTCGACTTATTAGCGATCCAAGAGGTACCATTTTTGATCAATTTTCAACTTTAAAAAAATCAAAAAAATTACTTCCAAACTTTCGATCGCGCTCACAAACAATAGGGTTCTGTAGCCCACGGTCGTCTACGCGTCGAAAAAGTTTAAATCAAAAAAACTCATTTTTACGAACTGTATCGAATCCCAACGAGAATCCGATAATTATCGACTTTAAAAATTAATAACTTTTTTCTGGCACACCCTGTATATTCGAAATTTTTACACAACGTACCTCCGCTATTCCTCTCTAAACTGAAAAAGTTTCAATCGTCCCACTCTTACCGTTTCCGAGAAAAGAAATCGCAAATGTGAAAATGTCGAAACTGACGACGACAATTTATTTAAAATGTAGCCGCCGTATATAATACTAGACTGGGTACATATCGCTAATCGTTAGCCGAGAGTGCATCTATTATTAGTACTAAAAATTTGTATTTAAAAAAAATTTTTCTTAGCTTCTTTTTTCTATGTTTTCTATTGCTTTTTTTGCCTCACCTTCCTGCGGAACGTGAAGGGGAAACATATCGCCAAATTGACATTATAACAACTGACAAAATTATTTATATAATACTATTGCTTTTTATACCTCACCTTCCTGCGGAACGTGAAGGAGAAACATATCGCCAAATTGTCATTATAACAACTGACAAAAACTAAAAAATAAAAAACGGGAGCAAAATTTCCGGTTTCTCGTATAGATAGGTCGTTTTTGGAGACGGCATCGTATAGTGGTCGACGTCCTATTTCCAATGCCGTCTCGCTCGATTCGCTACGACTTTTCGTTACTAAAATATATGATATTAACTATTCTTACATAGATAGCTGATAAATTGGTGAAAATTTTATTGTGCCGAGCCCTTTGGGCACGGCACTGTTGGAGTTCGTTCGTTTCATTTTATACTTTTGACAAAACCATTTGTTAGCAACCTCTAATTTTGAAACATTTCAATTCATGATAAAAAATAAATTTAGTTTCTTCACAAACCTAGTTGATTTTTTTCGTACCAAGGATTGTCGCTGTAAGATTCCAAGATTGAAAAATTTTTCAGTTCCTAAATAACAAAGTTCTATACGACAGCTGTCATTTTGACAGTTAATTTTCAATTTAGGATTAAAAGATAGTAATTCTTACTTTTTTATAATTTGCACCCTTTATATTACCAGTAGGTATAGAACAATATAATTGAAAAAAGTAGTATTTGAGATGACCTAAACTAATCTCTAAACCAAAAGTGTGTTAGACGCACCCAATTTGATTTATTAACAATCCAATATGACCCTACATTGATTTTAAAAAAATCAAAAAATTGACTTCCCAACTTTCGATCGCGTTCGCAAATAACAGTGTTTTGAAGCCCAACGTCGTCTACATGCCAAAAAAGTTTAAATCGATTAAAATGATTTTTGCCACCTGTATCGCGCTACAACGAAAAAAAAAAATATTTTTCAACTTTGACTTAAATAACTTTTTTCTGGTACACCCTGTATATTGGAAATTGTTCCCAGAACGTGTCCCTACTATTCCTCTCTACGTCCAGAAATTTTTTATCGTTTTGCTCTAACCGTTTCCGAGAAAAAAATTCGCGAATATCGTAATATCGAACAGCCTCCCACCACGTGGCGATGCATTTTCAATGTCGGAACGTCATCTTTAAAATCGAGATTACAACTATTTCTGAAACATTTTGGGCAAATATTTTGGTCAATAAAATTAGAAGAAGGTTCAAGGTAGATATTCCATCCGATTTAAAATCTGGAAATCTTCTTATTAGTCTAGCAAGTCAAGCTCAAAACACCAATTTTTCGCCATTTTTGACAGCCGGTTTTTAGAATTAATTTACTTACATTAACCAAAGCAGTCAAAGCACTCTAGTCAAAATTGAATATTAGAATTTGCAAATTTTGCTTGTTTCCGCACTCAAAAACTCGATTTTTCTTAAACTTACGAATATATTTTTATAAGTTTGAATATGTAGAGGTGTTGAGACTAAATCAGCGCGTCTTTTGGGAAAAAATAAAACGGTTTTGTTAAAAATTGAATAAGCTAGTCGATATAGTAAAACGTCGGATAAAAATATCTCTTGATAAATCATAAATTAATTTTTTTGAGCCACAAATGATGTTTTTTCAGAGCGCGTTTACTATGCAAACTTAAGCTTGTTTATCGGTTGATATGGTGGATCAAGAAAAAATTTAAAAAGTTATATTTATAGACACTGCAGAAGTATTTAACAAACCAGTGCGACGCCAACAGAAATTACTGGAAAAAATTCATAGGCTGTCGTTTTTTCCGTAATAAAGATAAAGAAACGAAAAATATCTCTAAAATACAATTTGAAGAGCTCTATCCGCTAAAGTATACAACGTTTCGATCAAAAGTCGTTTTCCGTACGAAAAAAAATAAAAACTGCGAAAAATCACGCCTTCCAGTTTCTTACAATTTTTGATCATTTCCATTCCAGTTAGGTATAGAACGATATATTGGAAAAAGGTAGTTTTTGAGATGGCCTAAACGATTATCAAAACCGAATGTTGATCGGATGCACCCAATTCGACTTATTAGCGATCCAAGAGGTACCATTTTTGATCAATTTTCAACTTTAAAAAAATCAAAAAAATTACTTTCAAACTTTCGATCGCGCTCACAAACAATAGGGTTCTGTAGCCCACGGTCGTCTACGCGTCGAAAAAGTTTAAATCAAAAAAACTCATTTTTACGAACTGTATCGAATCCCAACGAGAATCCGATAATTATCGACTTTAAAAATTAATAACTTTTTTCCCGTACACCCTGTATATTCAAAATTATTACACATTGTACCCCCACTATTCCTCTTTAAACTGAAAAAGTTTCAATCGTCCCACTCTTACCGTTTTCGAGAAAAGAAATCGCAAATGTGAAAATGTCGAAACTGACGACGACAACTTATTTTAAATGTAGCCGCCGTATATAATACTAGACTGGGTACATATCGCTAATCGTCAGCCGAGAGTGCATCTAATATTAGTACTAAATAGATTTACAAAAATTTACAATAAAAAAATACTTTTTTTTTTTCTATTTACTATTGCTTTTTTTGCCTCACCTTCCTGCGGAACGTGAAGGGAAAACATATCGCCAAATTGTCATTATAACAACTGACAAAAACTAAAAAATAAAAAAACGGGTGCAAAATTTCCGGTTTCTCGTATAGATAGGTCGTTTTTGGAGACGGCATCGTATAGTGGTCGACGTCCTATTTCCAATGCCGTCTCGCTCGATTCGCTACGACTTTTCGTTACTAAAATATATGATATTAACTATTCTTACATAGATAGCTGATAAATTGGTGAAAATTTTATTGTGCCGAGCCCTTTGGGCACGGCACTGTTGGAGTTCGTTCGTATCATTTTATACTTTTGACAAAACCATTTGTTAGCAACCTCTAATTTTGAAACATTTCAATTCATGATAAAAAATAAATTTAGTTTCTTCACAAACCTAGTTGATTTTTTTCGTACCAAGGATTGTCGCTGTAAGATTCCAAGATTGAAAAATTTTTCAGTTCCTAAATAACATAGGTCTATACGACAGCTGTCATTTTGACAGTTAATTTTCAATTTAGGATTAAAACGTAAGATAGTAATTCTTACTTTTTTATAATTTGCACCCTTTATATTACCGGTAGGTATAGAACAATATAATTGAAAAAAGTAGTATTTGAGATGACCTAAACTAATCTCTAAACCAAAAGTGTGTTAGACGCACCCAATTCGATTTATTAACGATCCAACATGACCCTACATTGATTTTAAAAAAATCAAAAAATTGACTTCCCAACTTTTGATCGCGTTCGCAAATAACGGTGTTTTGTAGCCCAACGTCGTCTACATGCCAAAAAAGTTTAAATCGATTAAAATGATTTTTGCCATCTGTATCGCGCTACAACGAAAAAAAAACATATTTTTCAACTTTGACTTAAATAACTTTTTTCCGGTACACCCTGTATATTGGAAATTGTTCCCAGAACGTGCCCCTACTATTCCTCTCTACGTCCAGAAATTTTTTATCGTTTTGCTCTAACCGTTTCCGAGAAAAAAATTCGCGAATATCGAAATATCGAACAGCCTCCCACCACGTGGCGATGCATTTTCAATGTCGGAACGTCATCTTTAAAATCGAGATTACAACTATTTCTGAAACATTTTGGGCAAATATTTTGGTCAATAAAATTAGAAGAAGGTTCAAGGTAGATATTCCATCCGATTTAAAATTTGGAAATGTTCTTATTAGTCTAGCAAGTCAAGCTCAAAACACCAATTTTTCGCCATTTTTGACAGCCGGTTTTTTAGAATTAATTTACTTACATTAACCAAAGCAGTTAAAGCACTCTAGTCAAAATTAAATGGTATTAGAATTTGCAAATTTTGCTTGTTTCCGCACTCAAAAACTCGATTTTTCTTAAACTTACGAATATATTTTTATAAGTTTGGATATGTAGAGGTGTTGAGACTAAATCAGCGCGTCTTTTGGGAAAAAATAAAACGGTTTTGTTAAAAATTGAATAAGCTAGTCGATATAGTAAAACGTCGGATAAAAACATCTCTTGATAAATCATAAATTAATTTTTTTGAGCCACAAATGATGTTTTTTCAGAGCGCGTTTACTATGCAAACTTAAGCTTGTTTATCGGTTGATATGGTGAACCAAGAAAAAATTCAAAAATTTATATTTATAGACACTTGCAGAAATATTTAACAAACCAGTGCGACGCCAACAGAAATTACTGGAAAAAATTCATAGGCTGTCGTTTTTTCCGTATTAAAGATAAAGAAACGAAAAATATCTCTAAAATACAATTTGAAGAGCTCTATCCGCTAAAGTATACAACGTTTCGATCAAAAGTCGTTTTCCGTACGAAAAAAAATAAAAACTGCGAAAAATCACGCCTTCCAGTTTCTTACAATTTTTGATCATTTCCATTCCAGTTAGGTATAGAACGATATATTGAAAAAAGGTAGTTTTTGAGATGGCCTAAACGATTATCAAAACCGAATGTTGATCGGATGCACCCAATTCGACTTATTAGCGATCCAAGAGGTACCATTTTTGATCAATTTTCAACTTTAAAAAAATCAAAAAAATTACTTCCAAACTTTCGATCGCGCTCACAAACAATAGGGTTCTGTAGCCCACGGTCGTCTACGCGTCGAAAAAGTTTAAATCAAAAAAACTCATTTTTACGAACTGTATCGAATCCCAACGAGAATCCGATAATTATCGACTTTAAAAATTAATAACTTTTTTCTGGCACACCCTGTATATTCGAAATTTTTACACAACGTACCTCCACTATTCCTCTCTAAACTGAAAAAGTTTCAATCGTCCCACTCTTATCGTTTCCGAGAAAAGAAATCGCAAATGTGAAAATGTCGAAACTGACAACGACAACTTATTTTAAATGTAGCCGCCGTATATAATACTAGACTGGGTACATATCGCTAATCGTCAGCCGAGAGTGCATCTAATATTAGTACTAAAAAAATCATTTTCTTTTCCTTTTCTCTATTTACTATTGCTTTTTATACCTCACCTTCCTGCGGAACGTGAAGGAGAAACATATCGCCAAATTGTCATTATAACAACTGACAAAAACTAAAAAATAAAAAAACGGGTGCAAAATTTCCGGTTTCTCGTATAGATAGGTAGTTTTTGGAGACGGCATCGTATAGTGGTCGACGTCCTATTTCCAATGCCGTCTCGCTCGATTCGCTACGACTTTTCGTTACTGAAATATATGATATTAACTATTCTTACATAGATAGCTGATAAATTGGTGAAAATTTTATTGTGCCGAGCCCTTTGGGCACGGCACTGTTGGAGTTCGTTCGTTTCATTTTATACTTTTGACAAAACCATTTGTTAGCAACCTCTAATTTTGAAACATTTCAATTCGTGATAAAAAATAAATTTAGTTTCTTCACAAACCTAGTTGATTTTTTACGTACCGAGGATTGTCGCTGTAAGAATCCAAAATTTGAACAACTTTCAGTACTTACCTACCTAAATAACGAAATATTAAAAAAATAAAAAGACGCGCCTGGAATTGAACCCGGGATCATCGTGACCAAAAGTCGTAATCTAATATATACCACTAGGCCACCGACCACTTTAAAAACAATACAGAATATTATTGCCTTATTAAAGATAAAGAAACAAAAAAAAACTTTTTATTGTAGTTTTTTTTATGATCCAAAGTAGTATTTGAGATGACCTAAACGAATATCCAAATCAAAAATATGTGGGACGAACCCAATTCGATTTATTAACGATCCAACATGTCCCTACATTGATTTTAAAAAAATCAAAAAATTGACTTCCCAACATCCGATTACCTTGGTAAACAATAGGCTTCTGTAGCCGACGGTCGTCTACGCGTCGAAAAAATTTAAATCGAGAAAACTTATTTTTACGACCTGTGTCGAATTTCAACGAGAATCCGATATTTTTCGAGTTTGGGGTTTAATAACTTTTTTTCGGCACACCCTGTATATTCGAAATTTTTACACAACGTACCCTTACTATTCCTATCTAAACCCTAAAAGTTTCAATCGTCCCACTCTAACCGTTTCCGAGAAAAAAAAAATCGCAACTGTGAAAATGTCTTACATAGACGAAATTGTTCAAGAGCTGATCGGGGTTTTCGAGATTCCGCGCGGAAGAGACGTATATAATACTAGACTGGGTACATATCGCTAATCGTTAGCCGAGAGTGCATCTATTATTAGTACTAAAAATTTGTATTTAAAAAAAATTTTTCTTAGCTTCTTTTTTCTATGTTTTCTATTGCTTTTTTTGCCTCACCTTCCTGCGGAACGTGAAGGGGAAACATATCGCCAAATTGACATTATAACAACTGACAAAATTATTTATATAATACTATTGCTTTTTATACCTCACCTTCCTGCGGAACGTGAAGGAGAAACATATCGCCAAATTGTCATTATAACAACTGACAAAAACTAAAAAATAAAAAACGGGAGCAAAATTTCCGGTTTCTCGTATAGATAGGTCGTTTTTGGAGACGGCATCGTATAGTGGTCGACGTCCTATTTCCAATGCCGTCTCGCTCGATTCGCTACGACTTTTCGTTACTAAAATATATGATATTAACTATTCTTACATAGATAGCTGATAAATTGGTGAAAATTTTATTGTGCCGAGCCCTTTGGGCACGGCACTGTTGGAGTTCGTTCGTTTCATTTTATACTTTTGACAAAACCATTTGTTAGCAACCTCTAATTTTGAAACATTTCAATTCATGATAAAAAATAAATTTAGTTTCTTCACAAACCTAGTTGATTTTTTTCGTACCAAGGATTGTCGCTGTAAGATTCCAAGATTGAAAAATTTTTCAGTTCCTAAATAACAAAGTTCTATACGACAGCTGTCATTTTGACAGTTAATTTTCAATTTAGGATTAAAAGATAGTAGAGACTTTTTGCACCTCTTAAATTAATATCAGTTTTTAGCTCCGTTATGGTTAACTTTATTAAATATAACGAGTAGCGCCACTGTTAAAACCAGAGATTTTGCAGTGCCTGTACGTTCTGTATGTAGTTATTAATTTGGCGCCGGCGCACCTAAACAAAATAAAATACCTAACCTAACAATAATTTGATTAAGTTGTATATTTTAATGTAAAGCTACTATTGCTTTGGATTTTAATTAATTGCTAATCACAATTTTAATTCATAGCAATGATGCTTCATAACTTTTGTATGTTCCGGCGACCATGCAGTTTAAGCATAACCATAAGGATAACGATAAGCTCTTCCTTATCCTTCCGTAACTAACGGAGTCCGTTATGGTTATTAACCATAGCGGATCACCTTTCTGACATTGCGCATGCTCAGAATAACCATAACCACAAAAGAATGACGAATTAAGAGGTGCAAAAAGTCTCTATTAATTCTTACTTTTTTATAATTTGCACCCTTTATATTACCAGTAGGTATAGAACAATATAATTGAAAAAAGTAGTATTTGAGATGACCTAAACTAATCTCTAAACCAAAAGTGTGTTAGACGCACCCAATTTGATTTATTAACAATCCAATATGACCCTACATTGATTTTAAAAAAATCAAAAAATTGACTTCCCAACTTTCGATCGCGTTCGCAAAAAACAGTGTTTTGAAGCCCAACGTCGTCTACATGCCAAAAAAGTTTAAATCGATTAAAATGATTTTTGCCACCTGTATCGCGCTACAACGAAAAAAAAACATATTTTTCAACTTTGACTTAAATAACTTTTTTCTGGTACACCCTGTATATTGGAAATTGTTCCCAGAACGTGTCCCTACTATTCCTCTCTACGTCCAGAAATTTTTTATCGTTTTGCTCTAACCGTTTCCGAGAAAAAAATTCGCGAATATCGTAATATCGAACAGCCTCCCACCATGTGGCGATGCATTTTCAATGTCGGAACGTCATCTTTAAAATCGAGATTACAACTATTTCTGAAACATTTTGGGCAAATATTTTGGTCAATAAAATTAGAAGAAGGTTCAAGGTAGATATTCCATCCGATTTAAAATCTGGAAATCTTCTTATTAGTCTAGCAAGTCAAGCTCAAAACACCAATTTTTCGCCATTTTTGACAGCCGGTTTTTAGAATTAATTTACTTACATTAACCAAAGCAGTCAAAGCACTCTAGTCAAAATTGAATATTAGAATTTGCAAATTTTGCTTGTTTCCGCACTCAAAAACTCGATTTTTCTTAAACTTACGAATATATTTTTATAAGTTTGAATATGTAGAGGTGTTGAGACTAAATCAGCACGTCTTTTGGGAAAAAATAAAACGGTTTTGTTAAAAATTGAATAAGCTAGTCGATATAGTAAAACGTCGGATAAAAATATCTCTTGATAAATCATAAATTAATTTTTTTGAGCCACAAATGATGTTTTTTCAGAGCGCGTTTACTATGCAAACTTAAGCTTGTTTATCGGTTGATATGGTGGATCAAGAAAAAATTTAAAAAGTTATATTTATAGACACTGCAGAAGTATTTAACAAACCAGTGCGACGCCAACAGAAATTACTGGAAAAAATTCATAGGCTGTCGTTTTTTCCGTAATAAAGATAAAGAAACGAAAAATATCTCTAAAATACAATTTGAAGAGCTCTATCCGCTAAAGTATACAACGTTTCGATCAAAAGTCGTTTTCCGTACGAAAAAAAATAAAAACTGCGAAAAATCACGCCTTCCAGTTTCTTACAATTTTTGATCATTTCCATTCCAGTTAGGTATAGAACGATATATTGGAAAAAGGTAGTTTTTGAGATGGCCTAAACGATTATCAAAACCGAATGTTGATCGGATGCACCCAATTCGACTTATTAGCGATCCAAGAGGTACCATTTTTGATCAATTTTCAACTTTAAAAAAATCAAAAAAATTACTTTCAAACTTTCGATCGCGCTCACAAACAATAGGGTTCTGTAGCCCACGGTCGTCTACGCGTCGAAAAAGTTTAAATCAAAAAAACTCATTTTTACGAACTGTATCGAATCCCAACGAGAATCCGATAATTATCGACTTTAAAAATTAATAACTTTTTTCCCGTACACCCTGTATATTCAAAATTATTACACATTGTACCCCCACTATTCCTCTTTAAACTGAAAAAGTTTCAATCGTCCCACTCTTACCGTTTTCGAGAAAAGAAATCGCAAATGTGAAAATGTCGAAACTGACGACGACAACTTATTTTAAATGTAGCCGCCGTATATAATACTAGACTGGGTACATATCGCTAATCGTTAGCCGAGAGTGCATCTATTATTAGTACTAAAAATTTGTATTTAAAAAAAATTTTTCTTAGCTTCTTTTTTCTATGTTTTCTATTGCTTTTTTTGCCTCACCTTCCTGCGGAACGTGAAGGGGAAACATATCGCCAAATTGACATTATAACAACTGACAAAATTATTTATATAATACTATTGCTTTTTATACCTCACCTTCCTGCGGAACGTGAAGGAGAAACATATCGCCAAATTGTCATTATAACAACTGACAAAAACTAAAAAATAAAAAACGGGAGCAAAATTTCCGGTTTCTCGTATAGATAGGTCGTTTTTGGAGACGGCATCGTATAGTGGTCGACGTCCTATTTCCAATGCCGTCTCGCTCGATTCGCTACGACTTTTCGTTACTAAAATATATGATATTAACTATTCTTACATAGATAGCTGATAAATTGGTGAAAATTTTATTGTGCCGAGCCCTTTGGGCACGGCACTGTTGGAGTTCGTTCGTTTCATTTTATACTTTTGACAAAACCATTTGTTAGCAACCTCTAATTTTGAAACATTTCACTTCATGATAAAAAATAAATTTAGTTTCTTCACAAACCTAGTTGATTTTTTTCGTACCAAGGATTGTCGCTGTAAGATTCCAAGATTGAAAAATTTTTCAGTTCCTAAATAACAAAGTTCTATACGACAGCTGTCATTTTGACAGTTAATTTTCAATTTAGGATTAAAAGATAGTAGAGACTTTTTGCACCTCTTAAATTAATATCAGTTTTTAGCTCCGTTATGGTTAACTTTATTAAATATAACGAGTAGCGCCACTGTTAAAACCAGAGATTTTGCAGTGCCTGTACGTTCTGTATGTAGTTATTAATTTGGCGCCGGCGCACCTAAACAAAATAAAATACCTAACCTAACAATAATTTGATTAAGTTGTATATTTTAATGTAAAGCTACTATTGCTTTGGATTTTAATTAATTGCTAATCACAATTTTAATTCATAGCAATGATGCTTCATAACTTTTGTATGTTCCGGCGACCATGCAGTTTAAGCATAACCATAAGGATAACGATAAGCTCTTCCTTATCCTTCCGTAACTAACGGAGTCCGTTATGGTTATTAACCATAGCGGATCACCTTTCTGACATTGCGCATGCTCAGAATAACCATAACCACAAAAGAATGACGAATTAAGAGGTGCAAAAAGTCTCTATTAATTCTTACTTTTTTATAATTTGCACCCTTTATATTACCAGTAGGTATAGAACAATATAATTGAAAAAAGTAGTATTTGAGATGACCTAAACTAATCTCTAAACCAAAAGTGTGTTAGACGCACCCAATTTGATTTATTAACAATCCAATATGACCCTACATTGATTTTAAAAAAATCAAAAAATTGACTTCCCAACTTTCGATCGCGTTCGCAAAAAACAGTGTTTTGAAGCCCAACGTCGTCTACATGCCAAAAAAGTTTAAATCGATTAAAATGATTTTTGCCACCTGTATCGCGCTACAACGAAAAAAAAACATATTTTTCAACTTTGACTTAAATAACTTTTTTCTGGTACACCCTGTATATTGGAAATTGTTCCCAGAACGTGTCCCTACTATTCCTCTCTACGTCCAGAAATTTTTTATCGTTTTGCTCTAACCGTTTCCGAGAAAAAAATTCGCGAATATCGTAATATCGAACAGCCTCCCACCATGTGGCGATGCATTTTCAATGTCGGAACGTCATCTTTAAAATCGAGATTACAACTATTTCTGAAACATTTTGGGCAAATATTTTGGTCAATAAAATTAGAAGAAGGTTCAAGGTAGATATTCCATCCGATTTAAAATCTGGAAATCTTCTTATTAGTCTAGCAAGTCAAGCTCAAAACACCAATTTTTCGCCATTTTTGACAGCCGGTTTTTAGAATTAATTTACTTACATTAACCAAAGCAGTCAAAGCACTCTAGTCAAAATTGAATATTAGAATTTGCAAATTTTGCTTGTTTCCGCACTCAAAAACTCGATTTTTCTTAAACTTACGAATATATTTTTATAAGTTTGAATATGTAGAGGTGTTGAGACTAAATCAGCACGTCTTTTGGGAAAAAATAAAACGGTTTTGTTAAAAATTGAATAAGCTAGTCGATATAGTAAAACGTCGGATAAAAATATCTCTTGATAAATCATAAATTAATTTTTTTGAGCCACAAATGATGTTTTTTCAGAGCGCGTTTACTATGCAAACTTAAGCTTGTTTATCGGTTGATATGGTGGATCAAGAAAAAATTTAAAAAGTTATATTTATAGACACTGCAGAAGTATTTAACAAACCAGTGCGACGCCAACAGAAATTACTGGAAAAAATTCATAGGCTGTCGTTTTTTCCGTAATAAAGATAAAGAAACGAAAAATATCTCTAAAATACAATTTGAAGAGCTCTATCCGCTAAAGTATACAACGTTTCGATCAAAAGTCGTTTTCCGTACGAAAAAAAATAAAAACTGCGAAAAATCACGCCTTCCAGTTTCTTACAATTTTTGATCATTTCCATTCCAGTTAGGTATAGAACGATATATTGGAAAAAGGTAGTTTTTGAGATGGCCTAAACGATTATCAAAACCGAATGTTGATCGGATGCACCCAATTCGACTTATTAGCGATCCAAGAGGTACCATTTTTGATCAATTTTCAACTTTAAAAAAATCAAAAAAATTACTTTCAAACTTTCGATCGCGCTCACAAACAATAGGGTTCTGTAGCCCACGGTCGTCTACGCGTCGAAAAAGTTTAAATCAAAAAAACTCATTTTTACGAACTGTATCGAATCCCAACGAGAATCCGATAATTATCGACTTTAAAAATTAATAACTTTTTTCCCGTACACCCTGTATATTCAAAATTATTACACATTGTACCCCCACTATTCCTCTTTAAACTGAAAAAGTTTCAATCGTCCCACTCTTACCGTTTTCGAGAAAAGAAATCGCAAATGTGAAAATGTCGAAACTGACGACGACAACTTATTTTAAATGTAGCCGCCGTATATAATACTAGACTGGGTACATATCGCTAATCGTTAGCCGAGAGTGCATCTATTATTAGTACTAAAAATTTGTATTTAAAAAAAATTTTTCTTAGCTTCTTTTTTCTATGTTTTCTATTGCTTTTTTTGCCTCACCTTCCTGCGGAACGTGAAGGGGAAACATATCGCCAAATTGACATTATAACAACTGACAAAATTATTTATATAATACTATTGCTTTTTATACCTCACCTTCCTGCGGAACGTGAAGGAGAAACATATCGCCAAATTGTCATTATAACAACTGACAAAAACTAAAAAATAAAAAACGGGAGCAAAATTTCCGGTTTCTCGTATAGATAGGTCGTTTTTGGAGACGGCATCGTATAGTGGTCGACGTCCTATTTCCAATGCCGTCTCGCTCGATTCGCTACGACTTTTCGTTACTAAAATATATGATATTAACTATTCTTACATAGATAGCTGATAAATTGGTGAAAATTTTATTGTGCCGAGCCCTTTGGGCACGGCACTGTTGGAGTTCGTTCGTTTCATTTTATACTTTTGACAAAACCATTTGTTAGCAACCTCTAATTTTGAAACATTTCAATTCATGATAAAAAATAAATTTAGTTTCTTCACAAACCTAGTTGATTTTTTTCGTACCAAGGATTGTCGCTGTAAGATTCCAAGATTGAAAAATTTTTCAGTTCCTAAATAACAAAGTTCTATACGACAGCTGTCATTTTGACAGTTAATTTTCAATTTAGGATTAAAAGATAGTAATTCTTACTTTTTTATAATTTGCACCCTTTATATTACCAGTAGGTATAGAACAATATAATTGAAAAAAGTAGTATTTGAGATGACCTAAACTAATCTCTAAACCAAAAGTGTGTTAGACGCACCCAATTTGATTTATTAACAATCCAATATGACCCTACATTGATTTTAAAAAAATCAAAAAATTGACTTCCCAACTTTCGATCGCGTTCGCAAATAACAGTGTTTTGAAGCCCAACGTCGTCTACATGCCAAAAAAGTTTAAATCGATTAAAATGATTTTTGCCACCTGTATCGCGCTACAACGAAAAAAAAACATATTTTTCAACTTTGACTTAAATAACTTTTTTCTGGTACACCCTGTATATTGGAAATTGTTCCCAGAACGTGTCCCTACTATTCCTCTCTACGTCCAGAAATTTTTTATCGTTTTGCTCTAACCGTTTCCGAGAAAAAAATTCGCGAATATCGTAATATCGAACAGCCTCCCACCACGTGGCGATGCATTTTCAATGTCGGAACGTCATCTTTAAAATCGAGATTACAACTATTTCTGAAACATTTTGGGCAAATATTTTGGTCAATAAAATTAGAAGAAGGTTCAAGGTAGATATTCCATCCGATTTAAAATCTGGAAATCTTCTTATTAGTCTAGCAAGTCAAGCTCAAAACACCAATTTTTCGCCATTTTTGACAGCCGGTTTTTAGAATTAATTTACTTACATTAACCAAAGCAGTCAAAGCACTCTAGTCAAAATTGAATATTAGAATTTGCAAATTTTGCTTGTTTCCGCACTCAAAAACTCGATTTTTCTTAAACTTACGAATATATTTTTATAAGTTTGAATATGTAGAGGTGTTGAGACTAAATCAGCGCGTCTTTTGGGAAAAAATAAAACGGTTTTGTTAAAAATTGAATAAGCTAGTCGATATAGTAAAACGTCGGATAAAAATATCTCTTGATAAATCATAAATTAATTTTTTTGAGCCACAAATGATGTTTTTTCAGAGCGCGTTTACTATGCAAACTTAAGCTTGTTTATCGGTTGATATGGTGGATCAAGAAAAAATTTAAAAAGTTATATTTATAGACACTGCAGAAGTATTTAACAAACCAGTGCGACGCCAACAGAAATTACTGGAAAAAATTCATAGGCTGTCGTTTTTTCCGTAATAAAGATAAAGAAACGAAAAATATCTCTAAAATACAATTTGAAGAGCTCTATCCGCTAAAGTATACAACGTTTCGATCAAAAGTCGTTTTCCGTACGAAAAAAAATAAAAACTGCGAAAAATCACGCCTTCCAGTTTCTTACAATTTTTGATCATTTCCATTCCAGTTAGGTATAGAACGATATATTGGAAAAAGGTAGTTTTTGAGATGGCCTAAACGATTATCAAAACCGAATGTTGATCGGATGCACCCAATTCGACTTATTAGCGATCCAAGAGGTACCATTTTTGATCAATTTTCAACTTTAAAAAAATCAAAAAAATTACTTTCAAACTTTCGATCGCGCTCACAAACAATAGGGTTCTGTAGCCCACGGTCGTCTACGCGTCGAAAAAGTTTAAATCAAAAAAACTCATTTTTACGAACTGTATCGAATCCCAACGAGAATCCGATAATTATCGACTTTAAAAATTAATAACTTTTTTTCGGCACACCCTGTATATTCGAAATTTTCACACAACGTACCCCCACTATTCCTCTCTGAACCCAAAAAGTTTCAATCGTCCCACTCTAACCGTTTCCGAGAAAAAAAAATCGCAAATGTGAAAATGTCTTACATAGACGAAATTGTTCAAGAGCCGATCGGGGTTTTCGAGATTCCGCGCGGAAGAGACGTATATAATACTAGACTGGGTACATATCGCTAATCGTCAGCCGAGAGTGCATCTAATATTAGTACTAAAAAGATTTACAAAAATTTACAATAAAAAAATACTTTTCTTTTCTTTTTTTCTATTTACTATTGCTTTTTTTGCCTCACCTTCCTGCGGAACGTGAAGGGAAAACATATCGCCAAATTGTCATTATAACAACTGACCAAAACTACACAATGGTGCAAAATTTCCGTTTTCTCGTATAGATAGGTAGTTTTCTGAGACGGCGCCGTTTAGGTGCTCTTTAAACTCGCACACCTTTGTGCAATGTGGGATATACTTTCCATATTTGCTCTATAAAAATATGTAAGTATTCAATCGATTAAAACATAAGCAAAAAATTATTCTTACATGGAAGCTATCAATTATCAGCTAATAAATTTGTAGAAATATTATTGTGCCGAGCCAATACGTCCCTTATTATCGCTTTTAGAATAGAAATCAATATAACCTTTTATCTGGACCATAGAAAAAGGCAACTTTTTTATTTGAAGAGGTTCTATCTAAGCTTTATCAGTTTCGAGATATTGGCTAATATATACCACTTTTAATTCCATATCTCAAAAACTATAAGACCTACAAAAAATTTCTAAGAACTTAAAGTAAAGATCTCTTAAGGATGCTACTTATTAGTTATATACATTGTTGCCGTATCTCTTTCAGTTTCCGAGGAAAATGGTCTTTTATGGATTTCATAGCATTTTCCTGAGCATATACATGGAAAAAATGCCAAAATTTAAAATTCGCAAATAAGTCAATTTTTCGGTACATTTCCATCAAAAATAACGTAAAACCCGAAAATAGCGAAGAAAATATGATAATTAACAATTCTATGAATTTTTACAAAAATATCCAGAAAACTCGGATTTTTTTGTCGGTTTTCAAAGTTTCCTCAATACGTCCCTTATTACGGCCTTTGGAACAAAAGTTAATATAACCTTTTATCTGGACCATAGAAAAAGGCAACTTTTTTATTTGAAGAGGTTCTATCTAAGCTTTATCAGTTTCGAGATATTGGCTAATATATGAAAACCACTTTTAATTCCATACCTCAAAAACTATAAGACCTACAAAAAATTTCTAAGAACTTAAAGTAAAGATCTCTTAAGGATGCTACTTATTAGTTATATACATTGTTGCCGTATCTCTTTCAGTTTCCGAGGAAAATGGTCTTTTATGGATTTCATAGCATTTTCCTGAGATGGAAAAAATGCCAAAATTTAAAATTCGCAAATATGTCAATTTTTCGGTACATTTCCATCAAAAATAACGTAAAACCCGAAAATAGCGAAGAAAATATGATAATTAACAATTCTATGAATTAAAAAAAAAATATCCAGAAAACTCGGATTTTTTTGTCGGTTTTCAAAGTTTCCTCAATACGTCCCTTATTACGGCCTTTAAAACAAAAGTTAATATAACGTTTTATCTGGACAATAGAAAAAGGCAACTTTTTTATTTGAAGAGTTTCTATCTAAGTTCTATCAGTTTCGAGATATTGGCAAATACATGAAAACCACTTTTAATTCCATATCTCAAAAACTATAAGACGTACAAAAAATTTCTAAGAACTTAAAGTAAAGATCTCTTAAGGATGCTACTTATTAGTTATATACATTGTTGCCGTATCTCTTTCAGTTTCCGAGGAAAATGGTCTTTTATGGATTTCATAGCATTTTCCTGAGATGGAAAAAATGCCAAAATTTAAAATTTGCAAATAAGTCAATTTTTCGGTACATTTCCATCAAAAATAACGTAAAACCCGAAAATAGCGAAGAAAATATGATAAATAACAATTCTATGAATTTTTTAAAAAAATCCAGAAAACTCGGATTTTTTGGTCGGTTTTCACAGTTTCCTCAATACGTCCCTTATTACGGCCTTTGGAACAAAAGTTGATATAACGTTTTATCTGGACAATAGAAAAAGGCAACTTTTTTATTTAAAGAGTTTCTATCTAAGTTCTATCAGTTTCGAGATATTGGCAAATACATGAAAACCACTTTTAATTCCATATCTCAAAAACTATAAGACCTACAAAAAATTTCTAAGAACTTAAAGTGAAGATCTCATAAAGATGATACTTATTAGTTATATACATTGTTGCTTTTTTTGCCTCACCTTCCTGCGGAACGCTGCCAAATTGTCATTATAACAACTGACAAAAACTAAAAAATAAAAATAACGGGTGCAAAATTTCCGTTTTCTTGTATAGATAGGTAGTTTTTGAAGACGGCATCGTATATTGATCGATGTCCCGTTTCCAATTCCGTCTCGCTCGATTCGCTACGACTTTTCGTTACAATATATGATATTTAATATTATGATATTGATATTAACATTGAACCCATCAGCACCGGCTTTTTTTAAAATTGCACAGCAAACGTATCGATGTGGAATATACTTTCCAAGTTTGTTCTATAAAAATATGTATTCAATCGATTTAAACATAAGTAAAGAAACTATTCTTACATTGATAGCTGATAAATTAGTTTAAAAGCTTATTTTGCCGAGCCCTTCCGGCACGGCACTGTTCCAATTCGTTTATTTTATTTCATACTTTTTACAAAACCATTTGTTAGCAACCTTTAATAATTGCCTAAAGGATTATCCAAACCGAATGTCGATCGGATGGACCCAATTCGACTTATTAACGATTCAATAGGTACCTGTTTAGTCCCATATTTAACTTTGAAAAAATTTAAAAAATTATTTCCAAACTTTCGATTGCGCTCACAAACAATAGGGGTCTGTAGCCTACGGTCGTCTACGCGTCGAAAAAGTTTAAATCGAAAAAACTAATTTTTGTGGCCTGTACCGAATGACAACGAGACTCCGATAATTATCAACTTTAAAAATTAATAACTTTTTTCCCGTACACCCTGTATATTCAAAATGTTTACACATTGTACCCCCACTATTCCTCTCTAAACTGAAAAAGTTTCAATTGTCCCACTCTTACCGTTTCCGAGAAAAGAAATCGCAAATGTGAAAATGTCGAAACTGACGACGACAACTTATTTTAAATGTAGCCGCCGTATATAATACTAGACTGGGTACATATCGCTAATCGTCAGCCGAGAGTGCATCTAATATTAGTACTAAAAAAATAATTTTCTTTTCCTTTTCTCTATTTACTATTGCTTTTTATACCTCACCTTCCTGCGGAACGTGAAGGAGAAACATATCGCCAAATTGTCATTATAATAACAACTGACAAAAACTAAAAAATAAAAAAACGGTTGCAAAATTTGCGGTTTCTCGTATAGATAGGTAGTTTTTGGAGACGGCATCGTATAGTGGTCGACGTCCTATTTCCAATGCCGTCTCGCTCGATGCGCTACGACTTTTCGTTACTGAAATATATGATATTAACTATTCTTACATAGATAGCTGATAAATTGGTGAAAATTTTATTGTGCCGAGCCCCTTGGGCACGGCACTGTTGGAGTTCATTCGTTTCATTTTATACTTTTGACAAAACCATTTGTTAGCAACCTCTAATTTTGAAACATTTCAATTCGTGTTAAAAAATAAATTTAGTTTCTTCACAAACCTAGTTGATTTTTTTCGTACCGAGGATTGTCGCTGTAAGAATCCAAAATTTAAAAGACTTTCTGTACCTACCTACCTAAATAACGAAATATTAAAAAAATAAAATGACGCGCCTGGAATTGAACCCGGGATCATCGTGACCAAAAGTCGTAATCTAATATATATCACTAGGCCACCGACCACTTTGAAAACAATATAGAATATTATTGCCTTATTAAAGATAAAGAAACAAAAAAAAAAACTTTTTATTGTAGTTTTTTTTATGATCCAAAGTAGTATTTGAGATGACCTAAACGAATATCCAAATCAAAAATATGTGGGACGAACCCAATTCGATTTATTAACGATCCAACATGTCCCTACATTGATTTAAAAAAAATCAAAAAATTGACTTCCCAACATCCGATTACCTTGGTAAACAATAGGCTTCTGTAGCCGACGGTCGTCTACGCGTCAAAAAAATTTAAATCGAGAAAACTTATTTTTACGACCTGTGTCGAATTTCAACGAGAATCCGATATTTTTCGAGTTTGGGGTTTAATAACTTTTTTTCGGCACACCCTGTATATTCGAAATTTTTACACAACGTACCCCTACTATTCCTATCTAAACCCTAAAAGTTTCAATCGTCCCACTCTAACCGTTTCCGAGAAAAAAAAATCGCAACTGTGAAAATGTCTTACATAGACGAAATTGTTCAAGAGCTGATCGGGGTTTTCGAGATTCCGCGCGGAAGAGACGTATATAATACTAGACTGGGTACATATCGCTAATCGTCAGCCGAGAGTGCATCTAATATTAGTACTAAAAAAATAATTTTCTTGTACTTTTTTTTGATTTACTATTGCTTTTTATACCTCACCTTCCTGCGGAACGTGAAGGAGAAACATATCGCCAAATTGTCATTATAACAACTGACAAAAACTAAAAAATAAAAAAACGGGTGCAAAATTTCCGGTTTCTCGTATAGATAGGTCGTTTTTGGAGACGGCATCGTATAGTGGTCGACGTCCTATTTCCAATGCCGTCTCGCTCGATTCGCTACGACTTTTCGTTACTAAAATATATGATATTAACTATTCTTACATAGATAGCTGATAAATTGGTGAAAATTTTATTGTGCCGAGCCCTTTGGGCACGGCACTGTTGGAGTTCGTTCGTTTCATTTTATACTTTTGACAAAACCATTTGTTAGCAACCTCTAATTTTGAAACATTTCAATTCATGATAAAAAATAAATTTAGTTTCTTCACAAACCTAGTTGATTTTTTTCGTACCAAGGATTGTCGCTGTAAGATTCCAAGATTGAAAAATTTTTCAGTTCCTAAATAACATAGTTCTATACGACAGCTGTCATTTTGACAGTTAATTTTCAATTTAGGATTAAAACGTAAGATAGTAATTCTTACTTTTTTATAATTTGCACCCTTTATATTACCGGTAGGTATAGAACAATATAATTGAAAAAAGTAGTATTTGAGATGACCTAAACTAATCTCTAAACCAAAAGTGTGTTAGACGCACCCAATTCGATTTATTAACGATCCAACATGACCCTACATTGATTTTAAAAAAATCAAAAAATTGACTTCCCAACTTTTGATCGTGTTCGCAAATAACGGTGTTTTGTAGCCCAACGTCGTCTACATGCCAAAAAAGTTTAAATCGATTAAAATGATTTTTGCCATCTGTATCGCGCTACAACGAAAAAAAAACATATTTTTCAACTTTGACTTAAATAACTTTTTTCCGGTACACCCTGTATATTGGAAATTGTTCCCAGAACGTGCCCCTACTATTCCTCTCTACGTCCAGAAATTTTTTATCGTTTTGCTCCAACCGTTTTCGAGAAAAAAATTCGCGAATATCGAAATATCGAACAGCCTCCCACCACGTGGCGATGCATTTTCAATGTCGGAACGTCATCTTTAAAATCGAGATTACAACTATTTCTGAAACATTTTGGGCAAATATTTTGGTCAATAAAATTAGAAGAAGGTTCAAGGTAGATATTCCATCCGATTTAAAATTTGGAAATGTTCTTATTAGTCTAGCAAGTCAGGCTCAAAACACCAATTTTTCGCCATTTTTGACAGCCGGTTTTTTAGAATTAATTTACTTACATTAACCAAAGCAGTTAAAGCACTCTAGTCAAAATTAAATGGTATTAGAATTTGCAAATTTTGCTTGTTTCCGCACTCAAAAACTCGATTTTTCTTAAACTTACGAATATATTTTTATAAGTTTGGATATGTAGAGGTGTTGAGACTAAATCAGCGCGTCTTTTGGGAAAAAATAAAACGGTTTTGTTAAAAATTGAATAAGCTAGTCGATATAGTAAAACGTCGGATAAAAATATCTCTTGATAAATCATAAATTAATTTTTTTGAGCCACAAATGATGTTTTTTCAGAGCGCGTTTACTATGCAAACTTAAGCTTGTTTATCGGTTGATATGGTGGACCAAGAAAAAATTCAAAAAGTTATATTTATAGACACTTGCAGAAGTATTTAACAAACCAGTGCGACGCCAATAGAAATTACTGGAAAAAATTCATAGGCTGTCGTTTTTTCCGTATTAAAGATAAAGAAACGAAAAATATCTCTAAAATACAATTTGAAGAGCTCTATCCGCTAAAGTATACAACGTTTCGATCAAAAGTCGTTTTCCGTACGAAAAAAAATAAAAACTGCGAAAAATCACGCCTTCCAGTTTCTTACAATTTTTGATCATTTCCATTCCAGTTAGGTATAGAACGATATATTGGAAAAAGGTAGTTTTTGAGATGGCCTAAACGATTATCAAAACCGAATGTTGATCGGATGCACCCAATTCGACTTATTAGCGATCCAAGAGGTACCATTTTTGATCAATTTTCAACTTTAAAAAAATCAAAAAAATTACTTCCAAACTTTCGATCGCGCTCACAAACAATAGGGTTCTGTAGCCCACGGTCGTCTACGCGTCGAAAAAGTTTAAATCAAAAAAACTCATTTTTACGAACTGTATCGAATCCCAACGAGAATCCGATAATTATCGACTTTAAAAATTAATAACTTTTTTCTGGCACACCCTGTATATTTGAAATTTTTACACAACGTACCTCCACTATTCCCCTCTAAACTGAAAAAGTTTCAATCGTCCCACTCTTATCGTTTCCGAGAAAAGAAATCGCAAATGTGAAAATGTCGAAACTGACAACGACAACTTATTTTAAATGTAGCCGCCGTATATAATACTAGACTGGGTACATATCGCTAATCGTCAGCCGAGAGTGCATCTATTATTAGTACTAAAAAATTTTATTTAAAAAGTATTTTTCTTAGTTTCTTTTTTCTATGTTTTCTATTGCTTTTTTTGCCTCACCTTCCTGCGGAACGTGAAGGGAAAACATATCGCCAAATTGTCATTATAACAACTGACCAAAACTACACAATGGTGCAAAATTTCCGTTTTCTCGTATAGATAGGTAGTTTTCTGAGACGGCGCCATATAGGTGCTCTTTAAAAGTTCTATACGATAGCTGTCAAATTTTGACAGTTAAGTGTCAATTTTTTTTTTGCTTTTTCGTAAAGAGAGTTATAGCTGTAAGAGTCCGAAATTATAAAATTATTAGGTCCCTAAATAACAAAGTTCTATACGATAGCTGTCAAATTTTGACAGGTAAGTGTCAATTTTTTTTTTAGATTTTTTGTAACGAGGGTTATAGCTGTAAGAATCCTAAATTTAAAAATTTGTCAGTACCTAAATAACACAGTTTTATACGATAGCTGTCAAATTTTGACAGGTAAGTGTCAATTTTTTTTTAGATTTTTTGTAACGAGGGTTATAGCTGTAAGAATCCTAAATTAAAAAATTTCTCAGTTCCTAAATAACAAAGTTCTATACGACAGCTGTCATTTTGACAGGTAAATATCAATTTTTTTTTAAGCTTTTCTTGTATCTAGGATTATAGCTGTAAGAATCCGAAATTTAAAAAAAATTCAGTACCTAAATAACAAAGTTCTATACTACAGCTGTCAGATTTTGACAGGTAAGTGTAATTTTTTTTTAGCTTTTTCGTATAGATTATTATAGCTGTAAGAATCCAAAATTTAAAAAATTTTCAGTACCTAAATAACGACATTAAAAAAAAAACTTTAAAAAAAAGAAAAAAAACAGTGGGGTTTGAACCCTCGACCTTCGTCTCCAAAATCAACAGCCTCTACTACTACGCTACCGAAGCTTAGAGAGTGATTTGTGGTAAATAGGATATTAATGACGTATTCGATATTACATAGAACGTTGAGTATTGAAGACACACACAAATAATACACTTTTTTCAATTATTTTTGGTCAACCGCAAAGAAAAAGGTCCAAGACAGGTGTTTCATACATTAAATACTGTCCAAATATTATAAAAACTATAAAAACTGAAGTTAATATGCCTCCTGCAAGCCATTTTTATTATTACAAGTACGGGATAAATGCGATATTTTCCCCCTTATTTTTGGTCAAACGAAAAAGATAAAGGTTCAAGGTAGGTATTTCCCACAAAAGACGTAGTCTAAATGGTCTTATTCCTCTAAAAAATCAATTTGGAAATCGCATTTTTCACCTATTTTTGACAGATGGTATAAAAGTTAAAGTTCAGGAAGACGCACGTGGTAAAACCATGGCCAACTTTTTCTAAATCGAATGGTGTTAGAATTTGAAAATTGTGCCTGTTTCCGCACCCAAAAAAGCAACTTTGCTCAAATTTGCGAATATATTTTGATAAGTTTGGACATGCAGGAATATTGAGAAGTAATCAGCGCATATTTTGAGAAAAAAATAAAACGGTTTTGTTAAAAATTGAATAAGCTACAGTCGATATAGTAAAACCTCTGGTGAAGGAACCTATAAAAAAATCATAAATTAATTTTTTTGAGCCACAAAATATGTTTTCCCAAAGATCGCTTATAATACAAATTAAAGCTTCTTTATCCGTTGATATAGTGTACCAAGAAAAAATTCAAAATGTTATATATTATAGACACTTGCAGAATTATTTAAGCAAACCAGTGCAACGCCAACAGAAATTACGGGAAAAAGTTCATAAGCTGCCGTTTTTTCCGTATTAAAGATAAAAAAACCAAAAAATATCTCTTAAATACAATTTGACGGCTCTATCCGCTAAAGTATACAACGTTTCAATCAAAAATCGTTTTCCGTACGAAAAAAAATAAACGGAATAAAAACGGAGAAAAAAAATCACGCCTTACACTGTGGTTTCCAGTTTCTTACCATTTTCGGCAATTTCCATTCCAGTTAGGTATAGAACGATATATTGGAAAAAGGTAGATTTTGAGATGGCCTAACCGATTATCCAAACCGCATGTCGATTGGATGCACCCAATTCGACTTATTAGCGATCCAAGAGGTACCATTTTCGACCAAATTTTGACTTTGAAAAATTCAAAAAAATTACTTCCAAACTTTCGATCGCGCTCACAAACAATAGGGTTCTGTAGCCCACGGTCGTCTACGCGTCTAAAAAGTTTAAATCGAAAAAACTAATTTTTGTGGCCTGTATTGAATGCCAACGAGATCCCGATATTTCTCGACTTTAAAAATTAATAACTTTTTTCCGGCACACCCTGTATATTCGAAATTTTTACACAACATACCCCCACTATTCCTCTCTAAACCCAAAAAGTTTCAATCGTCCCACTCTAACCGTTTCCGAGAAAAAAAATCGCAAATGTGAAAATGTCGAAACTGACGGCGACGACGACGACGACGACGCCGACAACATACGCACATTATTTTCACCGAAGCGCCGTATAACATATCGCGTTGTAGCGCGATATGTAACTAGACTGGGTACATATCGCTAATTGTCAGCCGAGAGTGCATCTAATATTAGTACTAAAAAGATTTACAAAAATTTACAAGAAAAAAATACTTTTCTTTACTTTTTTTCTATTTACTATTGCTTTTTTTGCCTCACCTTCCTGCGGAACGTGAAGGGAAAACATATCGCCAAATTGTCATTATAACAACTGACCAAAACTACACAATGGTGCAAAATTTCCGTTTTCTCGTATAGATAGGTAGTTTTCTGAGACAGCGCCGTATAGGTGCTCTTTAAACTCGCACATCTTTGTGCAATGTGGGATATACTTTCCATATTTGCTCTATAAAAATATGTAAGTATTCAATCGATTAAAACATAAGCAAAAAATTATTCTTACATGGAAGCTATCAATTATCACCTAATAAATTTGTAGAAATATTATTGTGCCGAGCCCTTCGGGCACGGCACTGTTCTAGTTCGTTCGTTTAATAATACAAGAGCTGTCACTTTGACAGGTAAGTGTAATTTTTTTTAGCTTTTTCGTAGCGAGGGTTATAGCTGTAAGAATTCGAAATTAAAAAATTTTCAGGTACCTAAATAAGAAAGTTTTATACGATAGCTGTCAAATTTTGACAGGTAGGAGTCCGTTTTTTTTATCCTTTTCGTAGCGAGGGTTATCGCTGTAAAAATCCTAAAGTGAAAAATTTTTCAGATCCTAAATAACAAAGTTCTATACGACAGCTGTCATTTTGACAGGTAAATGTCAATTTTTTTTAAGCTTTTCTTGTATCTAGGATTAAAGCTGTAAGAATCCAAAATTTAAAAAAAAATTCAGTAGTTAAATAACAAAGTTCTATACGACAGCTGTCAAATTTTGACAGGTAAGTTAAAAATTTTTTTTTAGATTTTTCGTAGCGAGATTTATAGCTGTAAGAATCCTAAATGAAAAATTTTTCAGTTCCTAAATAACAAAGTTATATAAGACAGCTGTCATTTTGACAGGTAAATTGCAATTTTTTTTTAAGCTTTTCTTGTATCTAGGATTATAGCTGTAAGAATTCGAAATTTAAAAAAAAATTCAGTACCTAAATAACAAAGTTCTATACGACAGCTGTCAAATTTTGACAGGAAAGTAAAAATTTTTTTTTTAAATTTTTCTTAGCGTGATTTGTAGCTGTAAGAATCCTAAATTTAAAAATTTTTCAGTTCCTAAATAACAAAGTTATATACGACAGCTGTCATTTTGACAGGTAAATTGCAAGTTTTTTTTAAGCTTTTCTTGTATCTAGGATTATAGCTGTAAGAATTCGAAATTTAAAAAAAATTCAGTACCTAAATAACAAAGTTCTATACGACAGCTGTCAGATTTTGACAGGTAAGTGTAAATTTTTTTTTAGCTTTTTCGTAGCGACGGTTATAGCTGTAAGAATCTCAAATTTAAAAAAAATTCAGTACCTAGATAACTAAGTTTTATACGATACCTGTCAGATTTTGACAGGTAAGTGTCAATTTATTTTAACTTTTTTCGTAGCAAGGGTTAAAGCTGTAATAAAACTAAATTTAAAAAATTTTCAGTACCAAAATAACAAAGTTCTATACGACAGCTGTCAAATTATATATACTTAAATAGTAATCCTTACTTTTTTATAATTTGCACCCTTTATATTACAGGTAGGTATAGAACAATATATTTGAAAAAAGTAGTATTTGAGATCACTTAAACGAATCTCCAAACCAAAAGTGTGTCAATTCGATTTATTAACGATCCAACATAACCCTACATTGATTTTAAAAAAATTAAGAAATTGACTTCCCAACTTCCGATCATGTTCGCAAACAACAGTGTTTTGTAGCCCAACGTCGTCTACACGCCGATAAAGTTTAACTCCATTAAAATGCTTTTTGGCACCTGTATCGCGCCACAACGAAATAAAAACATATTTTTCAACTTTCAATTTAATAACTTTTTTCCGGTACACCCTGTATATTGGAAATTTTTCTAAGACGTACCCCTACTATTCCTCTCTACATCCAGAAAATTTTAATCGTTTTGCTCTAACCGTTTCCGAGAAAAAAATTCGCGAATATCTAAATGTGGAACAGCCTCCCACCACGTGGCGACGGATTATCAATGTCGGAACGCCATCTTTAAAATCGAGATTACAACTATTTCTGAAACATTTTGGGCAAATATTTTGGTCAATAAAATTAGAAGAAGGTTCAAGGTAGATATTCCACCCGATTTAAAATCTGGAAATGTTCTTATTATTCTAGCAAGTCACGCTAAAAACACCCATTTTTTGCCATTTTTGACAGCCGGATTTTTAGAATTAATAATTAATTTAGATACATCAATATCAAGGCACTCTTAGTCAAAAGTGAATGGTGTTAGAATTTGTAAAGATTGCCTGTTTCCGCACCCAAAAAAGCGACTTTTCTCAATTTTGCGAATATATTTTAATAATTTTGGATATGTAGAGGTGTTGAGAAGTAATCAGCGCATTTTTTGAGAAAAAAATAAAACGGTTTTGTTAAAAATTGAATAAGCTACAGTCGATATAGTAAAAAAAAAGCTGCCGTTTTTTCCGTGTTAAAGATAAAGAAACGAAAAAATATCTCTTAAATACATTTTGACAAGCTCTATCCGCTAAAGTTTACAACGTTTCGATCAAAAGTCGTTTTCAGTACGAAAAAAAATAAAAACCGTGAAAAAATCAGGCCTAACTTTATGATTTCCACTTTCTTACAATTTTCGGCTATTTCCATTCCAGTTAGGTATAGAACGATATATTGGAAAAAGGTAGATTTTGAGATGGCCTAACCGATTATCCAAACCGAATGTCGATTGGATGCACCCAATTCGACTTATTAGCGATCCAAGAGGTACCATTTTCGACCAAATTTTGACTTTGAAAAAATCAAAAAAATTACTTCCAAACTTTCGATCGCGCTCACAAACAGTAGGGTTCTGTAGCCCACGGTCGTCTACGCGTCGAAAAAGTTTAAATCGAAAAAACTAATTTTTGTGGCCTGTATCGAATGCCAACGAGATCCCGATATTTCTCGACTTTAAAAATTAATATATTTTTTCCGGCACACCCTGTATATTCCCAATTTTTACACAACGTACCCCCACTATTCCTCTGTAAACCCAAAAAGTTTCAATCGTCCCACTCTAATCGTTTCCGAGAAAAAAAATCGCAAATGTGAAAATGTCGAAAGTGACTACGACAACATACATACATTATTTTCACCGAAGCGCCGTATAACATATCGCGGTGTAGCGCGATATGTAATACTAGACTGGGTACATATCGCTAATCGTCAGCCGAGAGTGCATCTAATATTAGTACTAAAAAAAAAATTTACAATAAAAAAATACTTTTTTTTTTCTATTTACTATTGCTTTTTTTGCCTCACCTTCCTGCGGAACGTGAAGGGGAAACATATCGCCAAATTGTCATTATAACAACTGACCAAAACTAGACAATGGTGCAAAATTTCCATTTTCTCGTATAGATAGGTAGTTTTCGGAGGCGGTGCCGTATAGTGCTCAACGTCCCGTTTCCAATGCCGCCTCGCTCGTCTGTCGTCTGTCCACCTATATGTATAGTTTTATTTGTGGGGTCATACCGCCTAACGGCGGTATAAAGTACATTTTCATGTTACGTTATATGTTTTACGACGTACTTAGTTATTTCACACAATATTATCATTATTACTACAGAGATTATGCATAGTTTTTTAACAATCAAAGATTATGCATAGTTTTTTCACAACCAAAGATCGGTGAAGATTATGGCATAGTCTTATGACAAACAAAGATTATGGCATATTTTTTATGACAAACAAATTTTAAGGCATAGTCTTATGACAAACAAAGATTACGGCATAGTCTTATGACAAACAAATATTATGGCATAGTCTTATGACAAACAAAGATTATGGCATAGTCTTATGACAAACAAGGTTTAAGGCATAGTCTTATGACAAACAAAGATTTTGGCATAGTCTTATGACAAACAAACATTAGTGCATAGTCTTATGACAAACAAATATTATGGCATAGTTTTATAACAACCAAAGATTATGTATATTTTTATGACAAACAAATTTTAAGGCATATTCTTATGACAAACAAAGATTACGGCATAGTCTTATGACAAACAAAGTTTAAGGCATAGTCTTCTGACAAACAAAGATTATGGCATAGTCTTATGACATTCAAAGATTTTGGCATAGTCTTATGACAAACAAATATTATGGCATAGTTTTATAACAACCAAAGATTATGTATATTTTTATGACAAACAAATTTTAAGGCATAGTCTTATGACAAACAAAGTTTAAGGCATAGTCTTATGACAAACAAAGATTTTGGCATAGTCTTATGACAAACAAACATTAGTGCATAGTCTTATGACAAACAAATATTATGGCATAGTTTTATAACAACCAAAGATTATGTATATTTTTATGATAAACAAATATTATGGCATAGTTTTATAACAACCAAAGATTATGTATATTTTTATGACAAACAAATTTTAAGGCATGGTCTTATGACAAACAAAGATTATGGCATAGTCTTATGACAAAAAAAAGTTTAAGGCATAGTCTTATGACAAACAAAGATTGTGGCATAGTCTTATGACATTCAAAGATCTTGGCATAGTCTTATGACAAACAAACATTAGTGCATAGTCTTATGACAAACAAATATTATGGCATAGTTTTTATAACAACCAAAGATTATGTATATTTTTATGACAAACAAATTTTAAGGCATAGTCTTATGACAAACAAAGATTACGGCATAGTCTTATGACAAACAAAGTTTAAGGCATAGTCTTCTGACAAACAAAGATTATGGCATAGTCTTATGACAAACAAAGATTTTGGCATAGTCTTATGACAAACAAATATTATGGCATAGTTTTTTCACAACCAAAGATTGGGCATAGTTTTTTCACAACCAAAGTTTAGGCATCGTTTTTTCACAACCAAAGATTAGGCATAGTTTTATAACAAACAAAGATTAGGCATAGTTTTTTCACAACCAAAGTTTAGGCGCAGTTTTTTTCACAACCAAAGATTAGGCATAGTTTTTACAACCAAGGATGGTCTTATCAATTACGTATAATTTTTGATTTTCTTAAAAAAATTCATAAAAACGTTATTTTGTATATTTTCTTTGCTATTTGTGAGTTTTACGTTATTTTCGATGAAGATTTATAGAAAAGTTGTCATATTTTCGAATTTTAAATTTTTGAAATTTTTTCATGTAATAAATATATTATATAGTCATGAAAATTTGATGAAATCAATAAGGTAACATTTTCCTCGGAAAGTATAAGAGATATGGCAACAATGTATATAACTATTAAGTAGCATCCTTACGAGATCTTCACTTTAAGTTCTTAGTAATTTTTTGTAGGTCTTATAGTTTTTGAGATATGGAATTAAAAGTGGTTTTCATATATTTGGCAATATCTCGGAACTGATAAAACTTAGATAAAAACTTTTTAAATAAAAAAGTAGCCTTTTTCTATTCTCCATATAAAAAGTTATATTAATTTCTATTCTAAAAGCGATAGTAAGGGACGTATTGAGGAAAATGTAAAAACTGACAGAAATATTAGATTTTTGGTATTTTTTTAAAAATTCATAAAATCGTACTGGGTACATATCGCTAATCGTCAGCCGAGAGTGCATCTATTATTAGTACTAAAAATTTGTATTTAAAAAGTATTTTTCTTAGTTTCTTTTTTCTATGTTTTCTATTGCTTTTTTTGCCTCACCTTCCTGCGGAACGTGAAGGGGAAACATATCGCCAAATTGTCATTATAACAACTGACCAAAACTACACAATGATGCAAAATTTCCGTTTTCTCGTATAGATAGGTAGTTTTCTGAGACGGCGACATATAGGTGCTCTTTAAAAGTTTTATACGACAGCTGTCATTTTGACAGGTAACTGTAATTTTTTTTTAAAGCTTTTCTTGTATCTTATAGATGTAAGAATCCGAAATTTAAAAAAATTTCAGTATCTAAATAACAAAGTTTTATACGACAGCTGTCAGATTTTGACAGGTAAGTTTCAATTTTTTTTTAGCTTTTTCGTAGCGAGAGTTACTACTGTAAGAATCCTAAATTGAAAATTTTTTCAGTTCCTAAATAACAAAGTTTTATACCATAGCTGTCAAATTTTGACAGGTAAGTGTCAATTAGAACAATATATTTGAAAAAAGTAGTATTTGAGATGACCTCAGCGAATCTCCAAACCAAAAATATGTGGGACGCACGCAATTCGATTTATTATCGATCCAACATGCCCCTACATTGATTTAAAAAAAATCAGAAAATTGACTTCCCAACTTCCGATCGCCTTGGCAAACAATAGGCTTCTGTAGCCGACGGTCGTCTATGCGCCAAAAAAGTTTAAATCAAAAAAAACTCATTTTTACGACCTGTGTCGAATGCCAACGAGATCCCGATATTTCTCCACTTTAAAAATTAATAACTTTTTTTCGGCACACCCTGTATATTCGAAATTTTTACACAATGTACCCCCACTATTCCTATCTAAACCCTAAAAGTTTCAATCGTCCCACTCTAACCGTTTCCGAGAAAAAAAATCGCAACTGTGAAAATGTCTTACATAGACGAAATTGTTCAAGAGCTGATCGGGGTTTTCGAGATTCCGCGCGGAAGAGACGTATATAATACTAGACTGGGTACATATCGCTAATCGTCAGCCGAGAGTGCATCTAATATTAGTACTAAAAAAATTATTTTCTTTTCCTTTTCTCTATTTACTATTGCTTTTTTTACCTCACCTTCCTGCGGAACGTGAAGGGGAAACATATCGCCAAATTGTCATTATAACAACTAACAAAAAATAAAAAATAAAAAAACGGATGCAAAATTTCCGGTTTCTCGTATAGATAGGTAGTTTTTGAAGACGGCATCGTATATTGCTCGACGTCCTATTTCCATTGCCGTCTCGCTCGATTCGCTACGACTTTTCATTACTGAAATATATGTTATTTAATATTATGATATTGATATGGACATTTTTTATAGGTGCTTTTAAACTCGCACACCTTTGTGCAATGTGGGATATACTTTTCATATTTCATTATCACATTATCAGCTAATAAATTTGTGGAAATATTATTGTGCCGAGCCCTTCGGGCACGGCACTGCTCGAGTTCGTTCATTTAATTTTATACTTTTGACAAAACCATTTGTTAGCAAGCCCTAACTGTTAAGCACTTCGATTCGTGTTCAATAAAATATGTGTAATTTCTTCACAACTCATGTCGCAATAAAAATATAAGTATGTGTAATTTTTTACTGCTCAAGTTCGTTTGTTTCGTACTGATGATTGACGCTGTAAGAATCTGAAATTCAATCATATTTATGATTATTTTGGTAAATAAGAAAGTTTTATACGACAGCTACCATTTTGACAGGTAAAAGTCAAGTTTTTTAAAGCTTTTTTTTGTATCTGAGAGTATAGCTGTAAGAGTCCAAAATTTAAAAAAATTTCAGAGGTAACAAAGTTCTACACAACAGCTGTCAAATTTTGACAGGTAAGCGTCAATTTTTTTTTAACCTTTTTCATAGCGAGGGCTATAGCTGTAAGAATCCTAAGTTGAAAAAATTTTCAGTTAATAAATAACAAAGTTTTATACGACAGCTGTAAGATTTTGACAGTTAAGTGTCAATTTTTTTTTAGCTTTTTCGTAACGAGGATTATAGCTGTAAGAATCCTAAATTGAAAATTTTCTCAGTTCCCAAATAACAAAGTTCTATACGACAGCTGTTATTTTGACAGTTAATTTTCAATTTAGGATTAAAACGGTATAATTCTACAAATACTATAATATATAACATTTCGATCAAAAGTTGTTTTTCGTACGAAAAACAATGATAACCGTAAAAGAATCGTTTCTTAAATAGTAATTCTTACTTTTTTATAATTTGCACCCTTTTTATTACCGGTAGGTATAGAAAAATATATTTGAAAAAAAGTAGTATTTAAGATGACCTAAGCTAATCTCCAAACCAAAAGTGTGTTAGACGCACCCAATTCGATTTATTAACGATCCAACATGACTCTACATTGATTTTTAAAAAAATCAAAAAATTGACTTTCCAACTTTCGATCGCGTTCGCAAACAACAGTGTTTTGTAGCCCAACATCGTCTACATGCCAAAAAAGTTTAAATCGATTAAAATGATTTTTGCCACCTGTATCGCGCTACAACGAAAAAAAAACATATTTTTCAACTTTGACTTAAATAACTTTTTTCCGGTACACCCTGTATATTGGAAATTGTTCCCAGAACGTGCCCCTACTATTCCTCTCTACGTCCAGAAATTTTTTATCGTTTTGCTCTAACCGTTTCCGAGAAAAAAATTCGCGAATATCGAAATATCGAACAGCCTCCCACCACGTGGCGATGCATTTTCAATGTCGGAACGTCATCTTTAAAATCGAGATTACAACTATTTCTGAAACATTTTGGCAAATATTTTGGTCAATAAAATTAGAAGAAGGTTCAAGGTAGATATTCCATCCGATTTAAAATCTGGAAATCTTCTTATTAGTCTAGCAAGTCAAGCTCAAAACACCAATTTTTCGCCATTTTTGACAGCCGGTTTTTTAGAATTAATTTACTTACATTAACCAAAGCAGTCAAAGCACTCTAGTCAAAATTGAATGGTATTAGAATTTGCAAATTTTGCTTGTTTCCGCACTCAAAAACTCGATTTTTCTTAAACTTACGAATATATTTTAATAAGTTTGGATATGTAGAGGTGTTGAGAATAAATCAGCGCGTCTTTTGGGAAAAAATAAAACGGTTTTGTTAAAAATTGAATAAGCTAGTCGATATAGTAAAACGTCGGATAAAAATATCTCTTGATAAAAAAAAAAATAAATTATAAATTAATTTTTTTGAGCCACAAATGATGTTTTTTCAGAGCGCGTTTACTATGCAAACTTAAGCTTGTTTATCGGTTGATATGGTGGATCAAGAAAAAATTCAAAAAGTTATATTTATAGACACTTGCAGAAGTATTTAACAAACCAGTGCGACGCCAACAGAAATTACTGGAAAAAATTCATAGGCTGTCGTTTTTTCCGTATTAAAGATAAAGAAACGAAAAATATCTTTAAAATACAATTTGAAGAGCTCTATCCGCTAAAGTATACAACGTTTCGATCAAAAGTCGTTTTCCGTACGAAAAAAAATAAAAACTGCGAAAAAATCACGCTTTCCAGTTTCTTACAATTTTTGATCATTTGCATTCCAGTTAGGTATAGAACGATATATTGGAAAAAGGTAGTTTTTGAGATAGCCTAAACGATTATCAAAACCGAATGTTGATCGGATGCACCCAATTCGACTTATTAGCGATCCAAGAGGTACCATTTTTGATCAATTTTCAACTTTAGAAAAATCAAAAAAATTACTTCCAAACTTTCGATCGCGCTCACAAACAATAGGGTTCTGTAGCTCACGGTCGTCTACGCGTCGAAAAAGTTTAAATCAAAAAAACTCATTTTTACGAACTGTATCGAATCCCAACGAGAATCCGATAATTATCGACTTTAAAAATTAATAACTTTTTTCCGGCACACCCTGTATATTCGAAATTTTCACACAACGTACCTCCACTATTCCTCTCTAAACTGAAAAAGTTTCAATCGTCCCACTCTTACCGTTTCCGAGAAAAGAAATCGCAAATGTGAAAATGTCGAAACTGACGACGACAATTTATTTAAAATGTAGCCGCCGTATATAATACTAGACTGGGTACATATCGCTAATCGTTAGCCGAGAGTGCATCTATTATTAGTACTAAAAATTTGTATTTAAAAAAAATTTTTCTTAGCTTCTTTTTTCTATGTTTTCTATTGCTTTTTTTGCCTCACCTTCCTGCGGAACGTGAAGGGGAAACATATCGCCAAATTGACATTATAACAACTGACAAAATTATTTATATAATACTATTGCTTTTTATACCTCACCTTCCTGCGGAACGTGAAGGAGAAACATATCGCCAAATTGTCATTATAACAACTGACAAAAACTAAAAAATAAAAAACGGGAGCAAAATTTCCGGTTTCTCGTATAGATAGGTCGTTTTTGGAGACGGCATCGTATAGTGGTCGACGTCCTATTTCCAATGCCGTCTCGCTCGATTCGCTACGACTTTTCGTTACTAAAATATATGATATTAACTATTCTTACATAGATAGCTGATAAATTGGTGAAAATTTTATTGTGCCGAGCCCTTTGGGCACGGCACTGTTGGAGTTCGTTCGTTTCATTTTATACTTTTGACAAAACCATTTGTTAGCAACCTCTAATTTTGAAACATTTCAATTCATGATAAAAAATAAATTTAGTTTCTTCACAAACCTAGTTGATTTTTTTCGTACCAAGGATTGTCGCTGTAAGATTCCAAGATTGAAAAATTTTTCAGTTCCTAAATAACAAAGTTCTATACGACAGCTGTCATTTTGACAGTTAATTTTCAATTTAGGATTAAAAGATAGTAATTCTTACTTTTTTATAATTTGCACCCTTTATATTACCAGTAGGTATAGAACAATATAATTGAAAAAAGTAGTATTTGAGATGACCTAAACTAATCTCTAAACCAAAAGTGTGTTAGACGCACCCAATTTGATTTATTAACAATCCAATATGACCCTACATTGATTTTAAAAAAATCAAAAAATTGACTTCCCAACTTTCGATCGCGTTCGCAAATAACAGTGTTTTGAAGCCCAACGTCGTCTACATGCCAAAAAAGTTTAAATCGATTAAAATGATTTTTGCCACCTGTATCGCGCTACAACGAAAAAAAAACATATTTTTCAACTTTGACTTAAATAACTTTTTTCTGGTACACCCTGTATATTGGAAATTGTTCCCAGAACGTGTCCCTACTATTCCTCTCTACGTCCAGAAATTTTTTATCGTTTTGCTCTAACCGTTTCCGAGAAAAAAATTCGCGAATATCGTAATATCGAACAGCCTCCCACCACGTGGCGATGCATTTTCAATGTCGGAACGTCATCTTTAAAATCGAGATTACAACTATTTCTGAAACATTTTGGGCAAATATTTTGGTCAATAAAATTAGAAGAAGGTTCAAGGTAGATATTCCATCCGATTTAAAATCTGGAAATCTTCTTATTAGTCTAGCAAGTCAAGCTCAAAACACCAATTTTTCGCCATTTTTGACAGCCGGTTTTTAGAATTAATTTACTTACATTAACCAAAGCAGTCAAAGCACTCTAGTCAAAATTGAATATTAGAATTTGCAAATTTTGCTTGTTTCCGCACTCAAAAACTCGATTTTTCTTAAACTTACGAATATATTTTTATAAGTTTGAATATGTAGAGGTGTTGAGACTAAATCAGCGCGTCTTTTGGGAAAAAATAAAACGGTTTTGTTAAAAATTGAATAAGCTAGTCGATATAGTAAAACGTCGGATAAAAATATCTCTTGATAAATCATAAATTAATTTTTTTGAGCCACAAATGATGTTTTTTCAGAGCGCGTTTACTATGCAAACTTAAGCTTGTTTATCGGTTGATATGGTGGATCAAGAAAAAATTTAAAAAGTTATATTTATAGACACTGCAGAAGTATTTAACAAACCAGTGCGACGCCAACAGAAATTACTGGAAAAAATTCATAGGCTGTCGTTTTTTCCGTAATAAAGATAAAGAAACGAAAAATATCTCTAAAATACAATTTGAAGAGCTCTATCCGCTAAAGTATACAACGTTTCGATCAAAAGTCGTTTTCCGTACGAAAAAAAATAAAAACTGCGAAAAATCACGCCTTCCAGTTTCTTACAATTTTTGATCATTTCCATTCCAGTTAGGTATAGAACGATATATTGGAAAAAGGTAGTTTTTGAGATGGCCTAAACGATTATCAAAACCGAATGTTGATCGGATGCACCCAATTCGACTTATTAGCGATCCAAGAGGTACCATTTTTGATCAATTTTCAACTTTAAAAAAATCAAAAAAATTACTTTCAAACTTTCGATCGCGCTCACAAACAATAGGGTTCTGTAGCCCACGGTCGTCTACGCGTCGAAAAAGTTTAAATCAAAAAAACTCATTTTTACGAACTGTATCGAATCCCAACGAGAATCCGATAATTATCGACTTTAAAAATTAATAACTTTTTTCCCGTACACCCTGTATATTCAAAATTATTACACATTGTACCCCCACTATTCCTCTTTAAACTGAAAAAGTTTCAATCGTCCCACTCTTACCGTTTTCGAGAAAAGAAATCGCAAATGTGAAAATGTCGAAACTGACGACGACAACTTATTTTAAATGTAGCCGCCGTATATAATACTAGACTGGGTACATATCGCTAATCGTCAGCCGAGAGTGCATCTAATATTAGTACTAAAAAAATTATTTTCTTTTCCTTTTCTCTATTTACTATTGCTTTTTTTACCTCACCTTCCTGCGGAACGTGAAGGGAAAACATATCGCCAAATTGTCATTATAACAACTAACAAAAAATAAAAAATAAAAAAACGGATGCAAAATTTCCGGTTTCTCGTATAGATAGGTAGTTTTTGAAGACGGCATCGTATATTGCTCGACGTCCTATTTCCATTGCCGTCTCGCTCGATTCGCTACGACTTTTCATTACTGAAATATATGTTATTTAATATTATGATATTGATATGGACATTTATAGGTGCTTTTAAACTCGCACACCTTTGTGCAATGTGGGATATACTTTTCATATTTCATTATCATTATCACATTATCAGCTAATAAATTTGTGGAAATATTATTGTGCCGAGCCCTTCGGGCACGGCACTGCTCTAGTTCGTTCATTTAATTTTATACTTTTGACAAAACCATTTGTTAGCAAGCCCTAACTGTTAAACACTTCGATTCGTGTTCAATAAAATATGTGTAATTTCTTCACAACCCAGGTCGCAATAAAAATATAAGTATGTGTAATTTTTTACTGCTCAAGTTCGTTTTTTTCGTACTGATGATTGACGCTGTAAGAATCTGAAATTCAATCATATTTATGATTATTTTGGTAAATAAGAAAGTTTTATACGACAGCTACCATTTTGACAGGTAAAAGTCAAGTTTTTAAAGCTTTTTTTGTATCTGAGAGTATAGCTGTAAGAGTCCAAAATTTAAAAAAATTTCAGAGGTAACAAAGTTCTACACAACAGCTGTTAAATTTTGACAGGTAAGCCTAAATTTTTTTTTAACCTTTTTCATAGCGAGGGCTATAGCTGTAAGAATCCTAAGTTGAAAAAAATTTCAGTTAATAAATAACAAAGTTTTATACGACAGGTAAGTGTCAATTTATTTTAGCTTTGTCGTAGCGAGGGTTATAGCAATAACAAAGTTTTATACGATAGCTGTCAGATTTTAACAGTTAAGTGTCAATTTTTTTTTAGCTTTTTCGTAACGAGGATTTATAGCTGTAAGAACCCTAAATTGAAAAATTTTTCAGTTCCTAAATAACAAAGTTCTATACGACAGCTGTTATTTTGACAGTTAATTTTCAATTTAGGATTAAAACGGTATAATTCTACAAATACTATAATATATAACATTTCGATCAAAAGTTGTTTTTCGTACGAAAAACAATGATAACCGTAAAAGAATCGTTTCTTAAATAGTAATTCTTACGTTTTTATAATTTGCACCCTTTTTATTACCGGTAGGTATAGAAAAATATATTTGAAAAAAGTAGTATTTAAGATGACCTAAGCTAATCTCCAAACCAAAAGTGTGTTAGACGCACCCAATTCGATTTATTAACGATCCAACATGACTCTACATTGATTTTTAAAAAAATCAAAAAATTGACTTCCCAACTTTCGATCGCGTTCGCAAACAACAGTGTTTTGTAGCCCAACGTTGTTTACATGCCAAAAAAGTTTAAATCGATTAAAATGATTTTTGCCACCTGTATCGCGCTACAACGAAAAAAAACATATTTTTCAACTTTGACTTAAATAACTTTTTTCCGGTACACCCTGTATATTGGAAATTGTTTCCAGAACGTGCCCCTACTATTCCTCTCTACGTCCAGAAATTTTTTATCGTTTTGCTCTAACCGTTCCCGAGAAAAAAATTCGCGAATATCGAAATATCGAACAGCCTCCCACCACGTGGCGATGCATTTTCAATGTCGGAACGTCATCTTTTAAATCGAGATTACAACTATTTCTGAAACATTTTGGCAAATATTTTGGTCAATAAAATTAGAAAAAGGTTTAAGGTAGATATTCCATCCGATTTAAAATCTGGAAATCTTTTTATTAGTCTAGCAAGTCAAGCTCAAAACACCAATTTTTCGCCATTTTTGACAGCCGGTTTTTTAGAATTAATTTACTTACATTAACCAAAGCAGTCAAAGCACTCTAGTCAAAATTGAATGGTATTAGAATTTGCAAATTTTGCTTGTTTCCGCACTCAAAAACTCGATTTTCTTAAACTTACGAATATATTTTAATAAGTTTGGATGTAGAGGTGTTGAGAATAAATCAGCGAGTCTTTTGGGAAAAAATAAAACGGTTTTGTTAAAAATTAAATAAGCTAGTCGATATAGTAAAACGTCGGATAAAAATATCTCTTGATAAAAAAAAAAAAAAATTATAAATTAATTTTTTTGAGCCACAAATGATGTTTTTTCAGAGCGCGTTTACTATGCAAACTTAAGCTTGTTTATCGGTTGACATGGTGGATCAAGAAAAAATTCAAAAAGTTATATTTATAGACACTTGCAGAAGTATTTAACAAACAAGTGCGACGCCAACAGAAATTACTGGAAAAAATTCATAGGCTGTCGTTTTTTCCGTATTAAAGATAAAGAAACGAAAAATATATTTAAAATACAATTTGAAGAGCTCTATCCGCTAAAGTATACAACGTTTCGATCAAAAGTCGTTTTCCGTACGAAAAAAAATAAAAACTGCTAAAAAATCACGCTTTTCAGTTTCTTACAATTTTTGATCATTTCCATTCCAGTTAGGTATAGAACGATATATTGGAAAAAGGTAGTTTTTGAGATGGCCTAAACGATTATCAAAACCGAATGTTGATCGGATGCACCCAATTCGACTTATTAGCGATCCAAGAGGTACCATTTTTGATCAATTTTCAACTTTAGAAAAATCAAAAAAATTACTTCCAAACTTTCGATCGCGCTCACAAACAATAGGGTTCTGTAGCCCACAGTCGTCTACGCGTTGAAAAAGTTTAAATCAAAAAAACTCATTTTTACGAACTGTATCGAATCCCAACGAGAATCCGATAATTATCGACTTTAAAAATTAATAACTTTTTTCCGGCACACCCTGTATATTCGAAATTTTCACACAACGTACCTTCACTATTCCTCTCTAAACTGAAAAAGTTTCAATCGTTCCACTCTTACCGTTTCCGAGAAAAGAAATCGCAAATGTGAAAATGTCGAAACTGACGACGACAATTTATTTTAAATGTAGCCGCCGTATATAATACTAGACTGGGTACATATCGCTAATCGTCAGCCGAGAGTGCATCTATTATTAGTACTAAAAATTTGTATTTAAAAAGTATTTTTCTTAGTTTCTTTTTTCTATGTTTTCTATTGCTTTTTTTGCCTCACCTTCCTGCGGAACGTGAAGGGAAAACATATCGCCAAATTGTCATTATAACAACTGACAAAAACTAAAAAATAAAAATAACGGGTGCAAAATTTCCGTTTTCTTGTATAGATAGGTAGTTTTTGAAGACGGCATCGTATAGTGCTCGATGTCCCGTTTCCAATGCCGTCTCGCTCGATTCGCTACGACTTCTCGTTACGAAAATATATTATATATTAACATTGAACCCATCAGCACCGGCTTTTTTTAAAATCTCACAGCAAACGTATCAATGTGGAATATACTTTCCAAGTTTGTCCTATAAAAATATGTATTCAATCAATTTAAACATAAGTAAGGAAACTATTCTTACATTGATAGCTGATAAATTAGTTCAAAAGCTTATTTTGCCGAGCCCTTCCGGCACGGCACTGTTCCAATTCGTTTATTTTATTTCATACTTTTTACAAAATCATTTGTTAGCAATCTTTAATAATTGCCTAAAGGATTATCCAAACCGAATGTCGATCGGATGGACCCAATTCGACTTATTAACGATTCAATAGGTACCTGTTTAGTCCCATATTTAAATTTGAAAAAATTTAAAAAATTATTTCCAAACTTTCGATCGCGCTCACAAACAATAGGGGTCTGTAGCCTACGGTCGTCTACGCGTCGAAAAAGTTTAAATCGAAAAAACTAATTTTTGTGGCCTGTATCGAATGCCAACGAGATCCCGATATTTCTCGATTTTAAAAATTAATAACTTTTTTCCCGTACACCCCTGTATATTCAAAATTTTTACACATTGTACCCCCACTATTCCTCTTTAAACTGAAAAAGTTTCAATCGTCCCACTCTTACCGTTTCCGAGAAAAGAAATCGCAAAAGTGAAAATGTCGAAACTGACGACGAACAACTTATTTTAAATGTAGCCGCCGTATATAATACTAGACTGGGTACATATCGCTAATCGTTAGCCGAGAGTGCATCTATTATTAGTACTAAAAATTTGTATTTAAAAAAAATTTTTCTTAGCTTCTTTTTTCTATGTTTTCTATTGCTTTTTTTGCCTCACCTTCCTGCGGAACGTGAAGGGGAAACATATCGCCAAATTGACATTATAACAACTGACAAAATTATTTATATAATACTATTGCTTTTTATACCTCACCTTCCTGCGGAACGTGAAGGAGAAACATATCGCCAAATTGTCATTATAACAACTGACAAAAACTAAAAAATAAAAAACGGGAGCAAAATTTCCGGTTTCTCGTATAGATAGGTCGTTTTTGGAGACGGCATCGTATAGTGGTCGACGTCCTATTTCCAATGCCGTCTCGCTCGATTCGCTTCGACTTTTCGTTACTAAAATATATGATATTAACTATTCTTACATAGATAGCTGATAAATTGGTGAAAATTTTATTGTGCCGAGCCCTTTGGGCACGGCACTGTTGGAGTTCGTTCGTTTCATTTTATACTTTTGACAAAACCATTTGTTAGCAACCTCTAATTTTGAAACATTTCAATTCATGATAAAAAATAAATTTAGTTTCTTCACAAACCTAGTTGATTTTTTTCGTACCAAGGATTGTCGCTGTAAGATTCCAAGATTGAAAAATTTTTCAGTTCCTAAATAACAAAGTTCTATACGACAGCTGTCATTTTGACAGTTAATTTTCAATTTAGGATTAAAAGATAGTAATTCTTACTTTTTTATAATTTGCACCCTTTATATTACCAGTAGGTATAGAACAATATAATTGAAAAAAGTAGTATTTGAGATGACCTAAACTAATCTCTAAACCAAAAGTGTGTTAGACGCACCCAATTTGATTTATTAACAATCCAATATGACCCTACATTGATTTTTAAAAAATCAAAAAATTGACTTCCCAACTTTCGATCGCGTTCGCAAATAACAGTGTTTTGAAGCCCAACGTCGTCTACATGCCAAAAAAGTTTAAATCGATTAAAATGATTTTTGCCACCTGTATCGCGCTACAACGAAAAAAAAACATATTTTTCAACTTTGACTTAAATAACTTTTTTCTGGTACACCCTGTATATTGGAAATTGTTCCCAGAACGTGTCCCTACTATTCCTCTCTACGTCCAGAAATTTTTTATCGTTTTGCTCTAACCGTTTCCGAGAAAAAAATTCGCGAATATCGTAATATCGAACAGCCTCCCACCACGTGGCGATGCATTTTCAATGTCGGAACGTCATCTTTAAAATCGAGATTACAACTATTTCTGAAACATTTTGGGCAAATATTTTGGTCAATAAAATTAGAAGAAGGTTCAAGGTAGATATTCCATCCGATTTAAAATCTGGAAATCTTCTTATTAGTCTAGCAAGTCAAGCTCAAAACACCAATTTTTCGCCATTTTTGACAGCCGGTTTTTAGAATTAATTTACTTACATTAACCAAAGCAGTCAAAGCACTCTAGTCAAAATTGAATATTAGAATTTGCAAATTTTGCTTGTTTCCGCACTCAAAAACTCGATTTTTCTTAAACTTACGAATATATTTTTATAAGTTTGAATATGTAGAGGTGTTGAGACTAAATCAGCGCGTCTTTTGGGAAAAAATAAAACGGTTTTGTTAAAAATTGAATAAGCTAGTCGATATAGTAAAACGTCGGATAAAAATATCTCTTGATAAATCATAAATTAATTTTTTTGAGCCACAAATGATGTTTTTTCAGAGCGCGTTTACTATGCAAACTTAAGCTTGTTTATCGGTTGATATGGTGGATCAAGAAAAAATTTAAAAAGTTATATTTATAGACACTGTGTGTGTATTTAACAAACCAGTGCGACGCCAACAGAAATTACTGGAAAAAATTCATAGGCTGTCGTTTTTTCCGTAATAAAGATAAAGAAACGAAAAATATCTCTAAAATACAATTTGAAGAGCTCTATCCGCTAAAGTATACAACGTTTCGATCAAAAGTCGTTTTCCGTACGAAAAAAAATAAAAACTGCGAAAAATCACGCCTTCCAGTTTCTTACAATTTTTGATCATTTCCATTCCAGTTAGGTATAGAACGATATATTGGAAAAAGGTAGTTTTTGAGATGGCCTAAACGATTATCAAAACCGAATGTTGATCGGATGCACCCAATTCGACTTATTAGCGATCCAAGAGGTACCATTTTTGATCAATTTTCAACTTTAAAAAAATCAAAAAAATTACTTTCAAACTTTCGATCGCGCTCACAAACAATAGGGTTCTGTAGCCCACGGTCGTCTACGCGTCGAAAAAGTTTAAATCAAAAAAACTCATTTTTACGAACTGTATCGAATCCCAACGAGAATCCGATAATTATCGACTTTAAAAATTAATAACTTTTTTCCCGTACACCCTGTATATTCAAAATTATTACACATTGTACCCCCACTATTCCTCTTTAAACTGAAAAAGTTTCAATCGTCCCACTCTTACCGTTTTCGAGAAAAGAAATCGCAAATGTGAAAATGTCGAAACTGACGACGACAACTTATTTTAAATGTAGCCGCCGTATATAATACTAGACTGGGTACATATCGCTAATCGTCAGCCGAGAGTGCATCTAATATTAGTACTAAAAAGATTTACAAAAATTTACAATAAAAAAATACTTTTCTTTTCTTTTTTTCTATTTACTATTGCTTTTTTTACCTCACCTTCCTGCGGAACGTGAAGGGAAGACATATCGCCAAATTGTCATTATAACAACTGACCAAAACTACACAATGGTGCAAAATTTCCGTTTTCTCGTATAGATAGGTAGTTTTCTGAGACGGCGCCGTATAGGTGCTCTTTAAACTCGCACACCTTTGTGCAATGTGGGATATACTCTCCATATTTGCTCTATAAAAATATGTAAGTATTCAATCGATTAAAACATAAGCAAAAAATTATTCTTACATGGAAGCTATCAATTATCAGCTAATAAATTTGTAGAAATATTATTGTGCCGAGCCCTTCGGGTACAGCACTGTTCTAGTTCGTTCGTTTAATTATACGAGAGCTGTCACTTTGACAGGTAAGTGTAATTTTTTTTAGCTTTTTCGTAGCGAGGGTAATAGCTGTAAGAATTCGAAATTAAAAAATTTTCAGGTACCTAAATAAGAATGTTTTATACGATAGCTGTCAAATTTTGACAGGTAGGAGTCTTTTTTTTTATCCTTTTCGTAGCGAGGGTTATCGCTGTAAAAATCCTAAAGTGAAAAATTTTTCAGATCCTAAATAACAAAGTTCTATACGACAGCTGTCAGACTTTGACAGGTAAGTTTCAATTTTTTTTTGTTTTTTCGTAGCGAGAGTTACAGCTATAAGAATCCTAAATTTAAAAATATTTCAGTTTCTAAATAACAAAGTTCTATACGACAGCTGTCATTTTAACAGGTAAATGTAATTTTTTTAAACTTTTCTTGTATCTAGGATTAAAGCTGTAAGAATCAAAAATTTTAAAAAAATTCAGTAGTTAAATAACAAAGTTCTATACGACAGCTGTCAAATTTTGACAGGTAAGTTTAAATTTTTTTTTTAGATTTTTCGTAGCGAGATTTATAGCTGTAAGAATCCTAAATGAAAAATTTTTCAGTTCCTAAATAACAAAGTTATATACGACAGCTGTCATTTTGACAGGTAAATTGCAAGTTTTTTTTAAGCTTTTCTTATATCTAGGATTATAGCTGTAAGAATTCGAAATTAAAAAAAAATTCAGTACCTAAATAACAAAGTTCTATACGACAGCTGTCAGATTTTGACAGGTAAGTGTCAATTTTTTTTTAGCTTTTTCGTAGCGACGGTTATAGCTGTAAGAATCTCAAATTTAAAAAAAATTCAGTACCTAGCTAACAAAGTTTTATACGATAACGGTCAGATTTTGACAGGTAAGTGTCAATTTATTTAAACTTTTTTCGTAGCGAGGGTTAAAGCTGTAATAAAACTAAATTAAAAAAATTTTCAGTATCAAAATAACAAAGTTCTATACGACAGCTGTCAAATTATATATACTTAAATAGTAATTCTTATTTTTTATAATTTGCTACCATTTCTATGCTGTTTAGGTATAGAACAATATATTTGAAAAAAGTAGTATTTGAGATGACCTAAACGAATATCCAAACCAAAAGTATATCGGACGCACCCAATTCGATTTATTAACGATCCAATATGACCCTACATTGATTTTAATAAAAATCAAAAAAATTACTTCCCAACTTTCGATCGCGTTCGCAAACAACAGTGTTTTATAGCCCAACGTCGTCTACACGTCGAAAAAGTTTAAATCGATTAAAATGATTTTTGCCACCTGTATCGCCCTACAACGAAAAAAAACATATTTTTTAACTTTGACTTTAATAACTTTTTTCCGGTACACCCTGTATATTTGAAATTGTTCCCAGAACGTGCCCCGACTATTCCTCTCTACGTCCAGAAAGTTTGAATCGTTTTGCTCTAACCGTTTCCGAAAAAAAAATTCGCGAATATCGAAGTGTCGAATAACCTTCTACCACGTGGCGACGGATTATCAATGTCGGAACGCCATCTTTAAAATCGAAATTACAACTTTTTCTGAAACATATCGGGCAAATATTTTGGTCAATAAAATTAGAAGAAGGTTCAAGGTAGATATTCCACCCGATTTAAAATCTGGAAATGTTCTTATTATTCTAGCAAGTCACGCTGAAAACACCCATTTTTCGCCATTTTTGACAGCCGGATTTTTAGAATTAATAAAATTAATTTAGATACATCAATATCAAGGCACTCTTAGTCAAAAGTGAATGGTGTTAGAATTTGTAAAGATTGCCTGTTTCCGCACCCAAAAAAGCTACTTTTCTCAATTTTGCGAATATATTTTAATGATTTTGAATATGTAGAGGTGTTGCGAAGTAATCAGCGCATTTTTTGAGAAAAAAATAAAACGGTTTTGTTAAAAATTGAATAAGCTACAGTCGATATAGTAAAAAAAAAGCTGCCGTTTTTTCCGTATTATAGATAAAGAAACGAAAAAATATCTCTTAAATACAATTTGACGAGCTCTATCCGCTAAAGTTTACAACGTTTCGATCAAAAGTCGTTTTCAGTACGAAAAAAAATAAAAACCGTGAAAAAATCAGGCCTAACTTTATGATTTCCACTTTCTTACAATTTTCGGCAATTTCCATTCCAGTTAGGTATAGAATGATATATTGGAAAAAGGTAGATTTTGAGATGGCCTAACCGATTATCCAAACCGAATGTCGATTGGATGCACCCAATTCGACTTATTAGCGATCCAAGAGGTACCATTTTCGACCAAATTTTGACTTTGAAAAAATCAAAAAAATTACTTCCAAACTTTCGATCGAGCTCACAAACAATAGGGTTCTGTAGCCCACGGTCGTCTACGCGTCGAAAAAGTTTAAATCGAAAAAACTAATTTTTGTGGCCTGTATCGAATGCCAACGAGATCCCGATATTTCTCGACTTTAAAAATTAATAACTTTTTTCCGGCACACCCTGTATATTCGAAATTTTCACACAACGTACCCCCACTATTCCTCTCTAAACCCAAAAAGTTTCAATCGTCCCACTCTAACCGTTTTTGAGAAAAAAAATCGCAAATGTGAAAATGTCGAAACTGACGGCGGCGGCGGCGGCGGCGGCGGCGGCGACGACGACGACAACAAACGCACATTATTTTCACCGAAGCGCCGTATAACATATCGCGGTGTAGCGCGATATGTAACTAGACTGGGTACATATCGCTAATCGTCAGCCGAGAGTGCATCTAATTTTAGTACTAAAAAAATAATTTTCTTTTCCTTTTCTCTATTTACTATTGCTTTTTATACCTCACCTTCCTGCGGAACGTGAAGGAGAAACATATCGCCAAATTGTCATTATAACAACTGACAAAAACTAAAAAATAAAAAAACGGGTGCAAAATTTCCGGTTTCTCGTATAGATAGGTAGTTTTTGGAGACGGCATCGTATAGTGGTCGACGTCCTATTTCCAATGCCGTCTAGCTCGATTCGCTACGACTTTTCGTTACTGAAATATATGATATTAACTATTCTTACATAGATAGCTGATAAATTGGTGAACATTTTATTGTGCCGAGCCCTTTGGGCACGGCACTGTTGGAGGTCGTACGTTTCATTTTATACTTTTGACAAAACCATTTGTTAGCAACCTCTAATTTTCAAACATTTCAATTCGTGATAAAAAATAAATTTAGTTTCTTCACAAACCTAGTTGATTTTTTTCGTACCGAGGATTGTCGCTGTAAGGATCCAAAATTTAAAAGACTTTCAGTACCTACCTACCTAAATAACGAAAAATAAAAAAAATAAAAGGACGCGCCTGGAATTGAACCCGGGATCATCGTGACCAAAAGTCGTAATCTAATATATACCACTAGGCCACCGATCACTTTAAAAACAATATAGAATATTATTGCCTTCTTAAAGATAAAGAAACAAAAAAAAATACTTTTTATTGTAGTTTTTTTTATGATCCAAAGTAGTATTTGAGATGACCTAAACGAATCTCCAAATCAAAAATATGTGGGACGCACCCAATTCGATTTATTAACGATCCAACATGTCCCTACATTGATTTAAAAAAATCAAAAAATTGACTTCCCAACATCCGATTACGTTGGTAAACAATAGGCTTCTGTAGCCGACGGTCGTCTACGCGTCAAAAAAATTTAAATCGAGAAAACTTATTTTTACGACCTGTATCGAATTTCAACGAGAAACCGATATTTTTTGACTTTGGGGTTTAACAACTTTTTTTCGGCACACCCTGTATATTCGAAATTTTCACACAACGTACCCCCACTACTCCTCTCTAAACCCAAAAAGTTTCAATCGTCCCACTATAACCGTTTCCGAGAAAAAAAATCGCAAATGTGAAAATGTCTTACATAGACGAAATTGTTCAAGAGCCGATCGGGGTTTTCGAGATTCCGCGCGGAAGAGACGTATATAATACTAGACTGGGTACATATCGCTAATCGTCAGCAGGGAGTGCATCTAATATTAGTACTAAAAAGATTTACAAAAATTTACAATAAAAAAATACTTTTCTTTTCTTTTTTTCTATTTACTATTGCTTTTTTTGCCTCACCTTCCTGCGGAACGTGAAGGGAAAACATATCGCCAAATTGTCATTATAACAACTGGCTAAAACTACACAATGGTGCAAAATTTCCGTTTTCTCGTATAGATAGGTAGTTTTCTGAGACGGCGCCGTATAGGTGCTCTTTAAACTCGCACACCTTTGTGCAATGTGGGATATACTTTCCATATTGGCTCTATAAAAATATGTAAGTATTCAATCGATTAAAACATAAGCAAAAAATTATTCTTACATGGAAGCTATCAATTATCAGCTAATAAATTTGTAGAAATATTATTGTGCCGAGCCCTTCGGGCACGGCACTGTTCTAGTTCGTTCGTTTAATTATACGAGAGCTGTCACTTTGACAGGTAAGTGTCATTTTTTTTTAGCTTTTTCGTAGCGAGGGTTATAGCTGTAAGAATTCGAAATTAAAAAATTTTCAGGTACCTAAATAAGAATGTTTTATACGATAGCTGTCAAATTTTGACAAGTAGGAGTCAGTTTTTTTTTATCCTTTTCGTAGCGAAGGTTATCGCTGTAAAAATCTTAAAGTGAAAAATTTTTTAGATCCTAAATAACAAAGTTCTATACGACAGCTGTCATTTTGACAGGTAAATGTCAATTTTTTAAAGCTTTTCTTGTATCTAGGATTAAAGCTGTAAGCATCCAAAATTTAAAAAAAAATCAGTAGTTAAATAACAAAGTTCTATACGACAGCTGTCAAATTTTGACAGGTAAGTTTAAATTTTTTTTTTAGATTTTTCGTAGCGAGATTTATAGCTGTAAGAATCCTAAATGAAAATTTTTTCAGTTCCTAAATAACAAAGTTATATACGACAGCTGTCATTTTGACAGGTAAATTGCAAGTTTTTTTTAAGCTTTTCTTGTATCTAGGATTATAGCTGTAATAATTCGAAATTTAAAAAAAATTCAGTACCTAAATAACAAAGTTCTATACGACAGCTGTCAAATTTTGACAGGTAAGTTAAAAAAAAATTTTTTTATTTTTCGTAGCGAGATTTATAGCTGTAAGAATCCTAAATGAAAAATTTTTCAGTTCCTAAATAACAAAGTTATATACGACAGCTGTCATTTTGACAGGTAAATTGCAAGTTTTTTTTAAGCTTTTCTTGTATCTAGGATTATAGCTGTAAGAATTCGAAATTTTAAAAAAAATTCAGTACCTAAATAACAAAGTTCTATACGACAGCTGTCAGATTTTGACAGGTACGTGTCAATTTTTTTTTAGCTTTTTCGTAGCGACGGTTATTGCTGTAAGAATCCGAAATTTAAAAAAAATTCAGTACCTAAATAACAAAGTTTTATACGACAGCTGTCAAATGTTGACAGGTAAGTGTCAATTATTTTTTAGCTTTTTCGTAGCGACGGTTATTGCTGTAAGAATCCTAAATTAAAAAAATTTTAATTACCTAAATAACAAAGTTCTATACGACAGCTGTCAAATTTTGACAGGTAAGTGTCAATTTATTTAAACTTTTCTCGTAGCGAGGGTTAAAGCTGTAATAATCCTAATTTTCAGTACCAAAATGACAAAGTTCTATACGACAGCTGTCAAATTATATATACTTAAATAGTAATTCTTATTTTTTATAATTTGCTACCATTTCTATGCTATTTAGGTATAGACCAATATATTTGAAAAAAGTAGTATTTGAGATGACCTAAACGAATATCCAAACCAAAAGTATATCGGACGCACCCAATTCGATTTATTAACGATCCAATATGACCCTACATTGATTTTAAAAAAATCAAAAAAATTACTTCCCAACTTTCGATCGCGTTCGCAAACAACAGTATTTTGTAGCCCAACGTCGTCTACACGTCAAAAAAGTTTAAATCGATTAAAATACTTTTTGCCACCTGTATCGCCGTACAACGAAAAAAAACATATTTTTCAACTTTGACTTTAATAACTTTTTTCCGGTACACCCTGTATATTGGAAATTTTTCTAAGACGTACCCCTACTATTCCTCTCTACATCCAGAAAATTTTAATCGTTTTGCTCTAACCGTTTCCGAGAAAAAAATTCGCGAATATCTAAATGTGGAACAGCCTCCCACCACGTGGCGACGGATTATCAATGTCGGAACGCCATCTTTAAAATCGAGATTACAAGTATTTCTGAAACATTTTGGGCAAATATTTTGGTAAATAAAATTAGAAGAAGGTTCAAGGTAGATATTCCACCCGATTTAAAATCTGGAAATGTTCTTATTAGTCTAGCAAGTCACGCTGAAAACACCCATTTTTCGCCATTTTTGACAGCCGGATTTTTAGAATTAATAATTAATTTAGATACATCAATATCAAGGCACTCTTAGTCAAAAGAGAATGGTGTTAGAATTTGTAAAGATTGCCTGTTTCCGCACCCAAAAAAGCGACTTTTCTTAATTTTGCGAATATATTTTAATGATTTTGAATATGTAGAGGTGTTGCGAAGTAATCAGCGCATTTTTTGAGAAAAAAATAAAACGGTTTTGTTAAAAATTGAATAAGCTACAGTCGATATAGTAAAAAAAAAGCTGCCGTTTTTTCCGTATTAAAGATAAAGAAACAAAAAAATATCTCTTAAATACAATTTGACGAGCTCTATCCGCTAAAGTTTACAACGTTTCGATCAAAAGTCGTTTTCAGTACGAAAAAAAATAAAAACCGTGAAAAAATCAGGCCTAACTTTATGATTTCCACTTTCTTACAATTTTCGGCAATTTCCATTCCAGTTAGGTATAGAACGATATATTGGAAAAAGGTAGATTTTGAGATGGCCTAACCGATTATCCAAACCGCATGTCGATTGGATGCACCCAATTCGACTTATTAGCGATCCAAGAGGTACCATTTTCGACCAAATTTTGACTTTAAAAAAATCAAAAAAATTACTTCCAAACTTTCGATCGCGCTTACGAACAATAGGGTTCTGTAGCCCACGGTCGTCTACGCGTCGAAAAAGTTTAAATCAAAAAAACTCATTTTTACGAACTGTATCGAATTTCAACGAGAATCCGATAATATTCGACTTTAAAAATTAATAACTTTTTTCCGGCACACCCTGTATATTCCAAATTTTTACACAACGTACCCCCACTATTCCTCTGTAAACCCAAAAAGTTTCAATCGTCCCACTCTAACCGTTTCCGAGAAAAAAAATCGCAAATGTGAAAAAGTCGAAAAAGACGACGGCCACGACTGCCACGACGGCGGCGACAACATACATACATTATTTTCACCGAAGCGCCGTATAACATATCGCGGTGTAGCGCGATATGTAACTAGACTGGGTACATATCGCTAATCGTCAGCCGAGAGTGCATCTAATATTAGTACTAAAAAATTAATTTTCTTTTCCTTTTCTCTATTTACTATTGCTTTTTATACCTCACCTTCCTGCGGAACGTGAAGGAGAAACATATCGCCAAATTGTCATTATAACAACTGACAAAAACTAAAAAATAAAAAAACGGGTGCAAAATTTCCGGTTTCTCGTATAGATAGGTAGTTTTTGGAGACGGCATCGTATAGTGGTCGACGTCCTATTTCCAATGCCGTCTCGCTCGATTCGCTACGACTTTTCGTTACTGAAATATATGATATTAACTATTCTTACATAGATAGCTGATAAATTGGTGAAAATTTTATTGTGCCGAGCCCTTTGGGCACGGCACTGTTGGAGTTCGTTCGTTTCATTTTATACTTTTGACAAAACCATTTGTTAGCAACCTCTAATTTTGAAACATTTCAATTCGTGATAAAAAATATATTTAGTTTCTTCACAAACCTAGTTGATTATTTTCGTACCGAGGATTGTCGCTGTAAGAATCCAAAATTTAAAAGACTTTCAGTACCTACCTACCTAAATAACGAAATATTAAAAAAATAAAAAGACGCTCCTGGAATTGAACCCGGGATCATCGTGACCTAAAGTCGTAATCTAATATATACCACTAGGCCACCGACCACTTTAAAAACAATATAGAATATTATTGCCTTATTAAAGATAAAGAAACCAAAAAATACTTTTTATTGTAGTTTTTTTATGATCCAAAGTAGTATTTGAGATGACCTAAACGAATCTCCAAATCAAAAATATGTGGGACGCACCCAATTCGATTTATTAACGATCCAACATGTCCCTACATTGATTTAAAAAAAATCAAAAAATTGACTTCCCAACATCCGATTACGTTGGTAAACAATAGGCTTCTGTAGCCGACGGTCGTCTACGCGTCGAAAAAATTTAAATCGAGAAAACTTATTTTTACGACCTGTATCGAATTTCAACGAGAAACCGATATTTTTTGACTTTGGGGTTTAACAACTTTTTTTCGGCACACCCTGTATATTCGAAATTTTCACACAACATACCCCCACTATTCCTCTCTAAACCCAAAAAGTTTCAATCGTCCCACTCTAACCGTTTCCGAGAAAAAAAATCGCAAACGTGAAAATGTCTTACATAGACGAAATTATTCAAGAGCCGATCGGGGTTTTCGAGATTCCGCGCAGAAGAGACGTATATAATACTAGACTGGGTACATATCGCTAATCATCAGCCGAGAGTGCATCTAATATTAGTACTAAAAAAATAATTTTCTTTTCCTTTTCTCTATTTACTATTGCTTTTTATACCTCACCTTCCTGCGGAACGTGAAGGAGAAACATATCGCCAAATTGTCATTATAACAACTGACAAAAACTAAAAAATAAAAAAACGGGTGCAAAATTTCCGGTTTCTCGTATAGATAGGTAGTTTTTGGAGACGGCTTCGTATAGTGGTCGACGTCCTATTTCCAATGCCGTCTCGCTCGATTCGCTACGACTTTTCGTTACTATATGATATTAACTATTCTTACATAGATAGCTGATAAATTGGTGAAAATTTTATTTAAAACTAGAAAATGGTGCAAAATTTCCATTTTTTCGTATAGATCGATAGGTAGTTTTTGAAGACGGCATCGTATAGTGGTCGACGTCCTATTTTCAATGCCGTCTCGCTCGATCCGCTACGACTTTTCGTTACCGAAATATATGATTATTGTGCCGAGCCCTTTGGGCACGGCACTGTTGGAGTTCGTTTGTTTCATTTTATACTTTTGACAAAACCATTTGTTAGCAACCTCTAATTTTGAAACATTTCAATTCGTGATAAAAAAATAAATTTTGTTTCTTTACAACCCAAGTTGGTTTTTTCGTACCGAGGATTGTCGCTGTAAGAATCCGAAATTTAAAAAACTTTCAGTACCTACCTACCTAAATAACAAAATATTTAAAAAAATAAAAAGACGCGCCTGGAATTGAACCCGGGATCATCGTGACCAAAAGTCGTAATCTGATATATACCACTAGGCCACCGACCACTTTAAAAACAATATAAAATATTATTGCCTTATTAAAGATAAAGAAACCAAAAAATACTTTTTATTGTAGTTTTTTTTATGATCCAAAGTAGTATTTGAGATGACCTAAACGAATCTCCAAATCAAAAATATGTGGGACGCACCCAATTCGATTTATTAACGATCCAACAGTCCCTACATTGATTTAAAAAAAATCAAAAAATTGACTTCCCAACATCCGATTACGTTGGTAAACAATAGGCTTCTATAGCCGACGGTCGTCTATGCGTCGAAAAAATTTAAATCGAGAAAACTTATTTTTACGACCTGTATCGAATTTCAACGAGAAACCGATATTTTTTGACTTTGGGGTTTAACAACTTTTTTTCGGCACACCCTGTATATTCGAAATTTTCACACAACGTACCCCCACTATTCCTCTCTAAACCCAAAAAGTTTCAATCGTCCCACTCTAACCGTTTCCGAGAAAAAAAATCGCAAATGTGAAAATGTCTTACATAGACGAAATTGTTCAAGAGCCGATCGGGGTTTTCGAGATTCCGCGCGGAAGAGACGTATATAATACTAGACTGGGTACATATCGCTAATCGTCAGCCGAGAGTGCATCTAATATTAGTACCAAAAAGATTTACAAATATTTACAATAAGAAAATACTTTTCTTTTCTTTTTTTCTATTTACTATTGCTTTTTTTACCTCACCTTCCTGCGGAACGTGAAGGAAAAACATATCGCCAAATTGTCATTATAACAACTGACCAAAACTACACAATGGTGCAAAATTTCCGTTTTCTCGTATAGATAGGTAGTTTTCTGAGACGGCGCCGTATAGGTGCTCTTTAAACTCGCACACCTTTGTGCAATGTGGGATATACTTTCCATATTTGCTCTATAAAAATATGTAAGTATTTAATCGATTAAAACATAAGGAAAAAATTATTCTTACATGGAAGCTATCAATTATCAGCTAATAAATTTATAGAAATATTATTGTGCCGAGCCCTTCGGGCACGGCACTGTTCTAGTTCGTTCGTTTAATTATACGAGAGCTGTCACTTTGACAGGTAAGTGTCATTTTTTTTAGCTTTTTCGTAGCGAGGGTTATAGCTGTAAGAATTCGAAATTAAAAAATTTTCAGGTACCTAAATAAAAAAGTTTTTTACGACAGCTGTCAAATTTTGACAGGTAAGTGTAATTTTTTTTTAGCTTTTTCGTAGCGAGGGTTATAGCTGTAAGAATCTGAAATTAAAAAAAAATCAATACCTACCTAAATAACAAAGTTCTATACTACAGCTGTCAAATTATGACAGGCGGGTGTAAATTTTTTTAAGCTTTTTTCATATAGAGGATTATAGCTATACGAATCCGAAATTTAAAAATTTTTTAGTACCTAAATAACAAACTTTTATACGACAGCTGTCAAATTTTGACAGGTAAGTGTCAATTTATTTAAACTTTTTTCATAGCGAGGGTTAAAGCTGTAATAATCCTAAATTAAAAAATTTTTCAGTACCCAAATAACAAAGTTCTATACGACAGCTGTCAAATTATGACAGGCGGGTGTAAATTTTTTTAATCTTTTTTCATATAGAGGATTATAGCTGTATAAATCCGAAATTTAAAAATTTTTCAGTGATTAAATAACAAAGTTCCATACGACAGCTGTCAAATTTTGACAGGTAAGTGTCAATTTTTTAAAAGTTTTTTCGTAACGAGGATTATAGCTCTAAGAATCCCAAATTGAAAAAATTTTCAGTACCTAAATAACAAAGTTCTATACGATAGCTGTCAAATTTTGACAGTTAAGTGTCAATTTTTTTTTAGCTTTTTCGTAGCGAGAGTTATAGCTGTAAGAGTCCGAAATTATAAAGTTATCAGGTCCCTAAATAACAAAGTTCTATACGATAGCTGTCAAATTTTGACAGGTAAGTGTCAATTTTTTTTTTAGATTTTTTGTAACGAGGGTTATAGCTGTAAGAGTCCTAAATTTAAAAATTTGTCAGTACCTAAATAACACAGTTTTATACGATAGCTGTCAAATTTTGACAGGTAAGTGTCAATTTTTTTTAGATTTTTTTTAGATTTTTTGTAACGAGGGTTATAGCTGTAAGAATCCTAAATTAAAAAATTTCTCAGTTCCTAAATAACAAAGTTCTATACGACAGCTATCATTTTGACAGGTAAATATCAAGTTTTTTTTAAGCTTTTCTTGTATCTAGGATTATAGCTGTAAGAATCCGAAATTTAAAAAAATTTCAGTACCTAAATAACAAAGTTCTTTACTACAGCTGTCAGATTTTGACAGGTAAGTGTAATTTTTTTTAAGCTTTTTCGTATAGATTATTATAGCTGTAAGAATCCAAAATTTAAAAAATTTTCAGTACGTAAATAACGACATTAAAAAAAAAATTAAAAAAAAAAGAAACAAAAACACTGGGGTTTGAACCCTCGACCTTCGTCTCCAAAATCAACAGTCTTTAGTAGTACGCCACCGAAGCTTATAGATGGATTTGTGGTAAATAGGATATTAATGACGTATTCGATATTACATAGAACGTTGAGTATTGAAGATACACACAAATAATACACTTTTTTCAATTATTTTTGGTCAACCGCAAAGAAAAAGGTCCAAGACAGGTGTTTCATACATTAAATACTCCCCAAATATTATTAAAACTATAAAAATTGAAGTTAATATGCCTCCTGCAAGCCATTTTTATTATTACAAGTACGGGATAAATGCGATATTTTCCCCCTTATTTTTGGTCAAACGAAAAAGATAAAGGTTCAAGGTAGGTATTTCTCACAAAAGACGTAATCTAAATGGTCTTATTCCTCTAAAAAATCAATTTGGAAATCGCATTTTTCACCTATTTTTGACAGATGGTATAAAAGTTAAAGTTCAGGAAAACGCACGTGGTAAAACCATGGCCAACTTTTTCTAAATCGAATGGTGTTAGAATTTGAAAATTGTGCCTGTTTCCGCACCCAAAAAAGCAACTTTGCTCAAATTTGCGAATATATTTTGATAAGTTTGGACATGCAGGAATATTGAGAAGTAATCAGCCCATATTTTGAGAAAAAAATAAAACGGTTTTGTTAAAAATTGAATAAGCTACAGTCGATATAGTAAAACCTCTGGTGAAGGAACCTATAAAAAAATCATAAATTAATTTTTTTGAGCCACAAAATATGTTTTCCCAAAGATCGCTTATAATACAATTTAAAGCTTCTTTATCCGTTGATATAGTGTACCAAGAAAAAATTCAAAATGTTATATATTATAGACACTTGCAGAATTATTTAAGCAAACCAGTGCAACGCCAACAGAAATTACGGGAAAAAGTTCATAAGCTGCCGTTTTTTCCGTATTAAAGATAAAAAAACAAAAAAATATCTCTTAAATACAATTTGACGGCTCTATCCGCTAAAATATACAACGTTTCAATCAAAAGTCGTTTTCCGTACGAAAAAAAATAAACGGAATAAAAACGGAGAAAAAAAATCACGCCTTACACTGTGGTTTCCAGTTTCTTACCATTTTCGGCAATTTCCATTCCAGTTAGGTATAGAACGATATATTGGAAAAAGGTAGATTTTGAGATGGCCTAACCGATTATCCAAACCGCATGTCGATTGGATGCACCCAATTCGACTTATTAGCGATCCAAGAGGTACCATTTTCGACCAAATTTTGACTTTGAAAAATTCAAAAAAATTACTTCCAAACTTTCGATCGCGCTCACAAACAATAGGGTTCTGTAGCCCACGGTCGTCTACGCGTCGAAAAAGTTTAAATCGAAAAAACTAATTTTTGTGGCCTGTATCGAATTTCAACGAAAATCCGATATTTTTCGAATTTAAAAATTAATAACTTTTTTCCCGTACACCCTGTATATTCGAAATTTTTACACAACGTACCCCCACTATTCCTCTCTAAACCCAAAAAGTTTCAATCGTCCCACTCTAACCGTTTCTGAGAAAAAAAATCGCAAATGTGAAAATGTCGAAAAAGACGACGGCCACGACTGCCACGACTGCCACGACGGCGGCGACAACATACATACATTATTTTCACCGAAGCGCCTATATAGGCAGAGTATCAAGAGCAGTCAGGATTGTCGTGATTTCGCGCCGAAGCGCCGTATAACATATCGCGTGTTTGCGCGATATGTAACTAGACTGGGTACATATCGCTAATCGTCAGCCGAGAGTGCATCTAATATTAGTACTAAAAAGATTTACAAAAATTTACAATAAAAAAATACTTTTCTTTTCTTTTTTTCTATTTACTATTGCTTTTTTTGCCTCACCTTCCTGCGGAACGTGAAGGGAAAACATATCGCCAAATTGTCATTATAACAACTGACCAAAACTACACAATGGTGCAAAATTTCCGTTTTCTCGTATAGATAGGTAGTTTTCGGCGCCGTATAGGTGCTCTTTAAACTCGCACACATTTGTGCAATGTGGGATATACTTTCCATATTTGCTCTATAAAAATATGTAAGTATTCAATCGATTAAAACATAAGCAAAAATTATTCTTACATGCATGGAAGCTATCAATTATCAGCTAATAAATTTGTAGAAATATTATTGTGCCGAGCCAATACGTCCCTTATTATCGCTTTTAGAATAGAAATCAATATAACCTTTTATCTGGACCATAGAAAAAGGCAACTTTTTTATTTAAAGAGGTTCTATCTAAGCTTTATCAGTTTCGAGATATTGGCTAATATATGAAAACCACTTTTAATTCCATATCTCAAAAACTATAAGACCTACAAAAAATTTCTAAGAACTTAAAGTAAAGATCTCTTAAGGATGCTACTTATTAGTTATATACATTGTTGCCGTATCTCTTTCAGTTTCCGAGGAAAATGGTCTTTTATGGATTTCATAGCATTTTCCTGAGCATATACATGGAAAAAATGCCAAAATTTAAAATTCGCAAATATGTCAATTTTTCGGTACATTTCCATCAAAAATAACGTAAAACCCGAAAATAGCGAAGAAAATATGATAATTAACAATTCTATGAATTTTTAAAAAAATATCCAGAAAACTCGGATTTTTTTGTCGGTTTTCAAAGTTTCCTCAATACTTCCCTTATTACGGCCTTTGGAACAAAAGTTAATATAACGTTTTATCTGGACAATAGAAAAAGGCAACTTTTTTATTTGAAGAGTTTCTATCTAAGTTCTATCAGTTTCGAGATATTGGCAAATACATTAAAACCACTTTTAATTCCATATCTCAAAAACTATAAGACCTACAAAAATTTCTAAGAACTTAAAGTGAAGATCTCATAAAGATGCTACTTATTAGTTATATACATTGTTGCTTTTTTTGCCTCACCTTCCTGCGGAACGTGAAGGGGAAACATATCGCCAAATTGTCATTATAACAACTGACCAAAACTAAAAGATAAAAATAACGGGTGCAAAATTTCCGTTTTCTTGTATAGATAGGTAGTTTTTGAAGACGGCATCGTATAGTGCTCGATGTCCCGTTTCCAATTCCGTCTCGCTCGATTCGCTACGACTTTTTGTTACGAAAATATATGATATTTAATATTATGATATTGATATTAACATTGAACCCATTAGCACCGGCTTTTTTTAAAATTGCACAGCAAACGTATCAATGTGGAATATACTTTCCAAGTTTGTTCTATAAAAATATGTATTCAATCGATTTAAACATAAGTAAAGAAACTATTCTTACATTGATAGCTGATAAATTAGTTTAAAAGCTTATTTTGCCGAGCCCTTCCGGCACGGCACTGTTCCAATTCGTTTATTTTATTTCATACTTTTTACAAAACCATTTGTTAGCAACCTTTAATAATTGCCTAAAGGATTAACCAAACCGAATGTCGATCGGATGGACCCAATTCGACTTATTAACGATTCAATAGGTACCTGTTTAGTCCCATATTTAAATTTGAAAAAATTTAAAAAATTATTTCCAAACTTTCGATCGCGCTCACAAACAATAGGGGTCTGTAGCCTACGGTCGTCTACGCGTCGAAAAAGTTTAAATTGAAAAAACTAATTTTTGTGGCCTGTACCGAATGACAACGAGACTCCGATAATTATCAACTTTAAAAATTAATAACTTTTTTCCCGTACACCCTGTATATTCAAAATTTTTACACATTGTACCCCCACTATTCCTCTCTAAACTGAAAAAGTTTCAATCGTCCCACTCTTACCGTTTCCGAGAGAAGAAATCGCAAATGTGAAAATGTCGAAACTGACGACGACAACTTATTTTAAATGTAGCCGCCGTATATAATACTAGACTGGGTACATATCGCTAATCGTCAGCCGAGAGTGCATCTATTATTAGTACTAAAAATTTGTATTTAAAAAGTATTTTTCTTAGTTTCTTTTTTCTATGTTTTCTATTGCTTTTTTGCCTCACCTTCCTGCGGAACGTGAAGGGGAAACATATCGCCAAATTGTCATTATAACAACTGACAAAAACTAAAAAATAAAAATAACGGGTGCAAAATTTCCGTTTTCTTCTATAGATAGGTAGTTTTTGAAGACGGCATCGTATACTGCTCGATGTCCCGTTTCCAATGCCGTCTCGCTCGATTCGCTACGACTTTTCGTTACGGAAATATATGATATTTAATATTATGATATTGATATTAACATTGAACCCATCAGCACCGGCTTTTTTTAAAATCGCACAGCAAACGTATCAATGTGGAATATACTTTTCAAGTGTGTCCTATAAAAATATGTATTCAATCAATTTAAACATAAGTAAAGAAACTATTCTTACATTGATAGCTGATAAATTAGTTCAAAAGCTTATTTTGCCGAGCCCTTCCGGCACGGCACTGTTCCAATTCGTTTATTTTATTTCATACTTTTTACAAAACCATTTGTTAGCAATCTTTAATAATTGCCTAAAGAATTATCCAAACCGAATGTCGATCGGATAGACCCAATTCGACTTATTAACGATTCAATAGGTACCTGTTTAGTCCCATATTTAACTTTGAAAAAATTAAAAAAATTATTTTCAAACTTTTGATCGCGCCCACAAACAATAGGGGTCTGTAGCCTACGGTCGTCTACGCGTCGAAAAAGTTTAAATCGAAAAAACTAATTTTTGTGGCCTGTATCGAATGCCAACGAGATCCCGATATTTCTCGACTTTAAAAATTACTAACTTTTTCCCGTACACCCTGTATATTCAAAATTTTTACACATTGTACCCCCACTATTCCTCTCTAAACTGAAAAAGTTTCAATCGTCCCACTCTAACCGTTTCCGAGAAAACAAATCGCAAATGTGAAAATGTCGAAACTGACGACGAACAACTTATTTTAAATGTAGCCGCCGTATATAATACTAGACTGGGTACATATCGCTAATCGTTAGCCGAGAGTGCATCTATTATTAGTACTAAAAATTTGTATTTAAAAAAAATTTTTCTTAGCTTCTTTTTTCTATGTTTTCTATTGCTTTTTTTGCCTCACCTTCCTGCGGAACGTGAAGGGGAAACATATCGCCAAATTGACATTATAACAACTGACAAAATTATTTATATAATACTATTGCTTTTTATACCTCACCTTCCTGCGGAACGTGAAGGAGAAACATATCGCCAAATTGTCATTATAACAACTGACAAAAACTAAAAAATAAAAAACGGGAGCAAAATTTCCGGTTTCTCGTATAGATAGGTCGTTTTTGGAGACGGCATCGTATAGTGGTCGACGTCCTATTTCCAATGCCGTCTCGCTCGATTCGCTACGACTTTTCGTTACTAAAATATATGATATTAACTATTCTTACATAGATAGCTGATAAATTGGTGAAAATTTTATTGTGCCGAGCCCTTTGGGCACGGCACTGTTGGAGTTCGTTCGTTTCATTTTATACTTTTGACAAAACCATTTGTTAGCAACCTCTAATTTTGAAACATTTCAATTCATGATAAAAAATAAATTTAGTTTCTTCACAAACCTAGTTGATTTTTTTCGTACCAAGGATTGTCGCTGTAAGATTCCAAGATTGAAAAATTTTTCAGTTCCTAAATAACAAAGTTCTATACGACAGCTGTCATTTTGACAGTTAATTTTCAATTTAGGATTAAAAGATAGTAATTCTTACTTTTTTATAATTTGCACCCTTTATATTACCAGTAGGTATAGAACAATATAATTGAAAAAAGTAGTATTTGAGATGACCTAAACTAATCTCTAAACCAAAAGTGTGTTAGACGCACCCAATTTGATTTATTAACAATCCAATATGACCCTACATTGATTTTAAAAAAATCAAAAAATTGACTTCCCAACTTTCGATCGCGTTCGCAAATAACAGTGTTTTGAAGCCCAACGTCGTCTACATGCCAAAAAAGTTTAAATCGATTAAAATGATTTTTGCCACCTGTATCGCGCTACAACGAAAAAAAAACATATTTTTCAACTTTGACTTAAATAACTTTTTTCTGGTACACCCTGTATATTGGAAATTGTTCCCAGAACGTGTCCCTACTATTCCTCTCTACGTCCAGAAATTTTTTATCGTTTTGCTCTAACCGTTTCCGAGAAAAAAATTCGCGAATATCGTAATATCGAACAGCCTCCCACCACGTGGCGATGCATTTTCAATGTCGGAACGTCATCTTTAAAATCGAGATTACAACTATTTCTGAAACATTTTGGGCAAATATTTTGGTCAATAAAATTAGAAGAAGGTTCAAGGTAGATATTCCATCCGATTTAAAATCTGGAAATCTTCTTATTAGTCTAGCAAGTCAAGCTCAAAACACCAATTTTTCGCCATTTTTGACAGCCGGTTTTTAGAATTAATTTACTTACATTAACCAAAGCAGTCAAAGCACTCTAGTCAAAATTGAATATTAGAATTTGCAAATTTTGCTTGTTTCCGCACTCAAAAACTCGATTTTTCTTAAACTTACGAATATATTTTTATAAGTTTGAATATGTAGAGGTGTTGAGACTAAATCAGCGCGTCTTTTGGGAAAAAATAAAACGGTTTTGTTAAAAATTGAATAAGCTAGTCGATATAGTAAAACGTCGGATAAAAATATCTCTTGATAAATCATAAATTAATTTTTTTGAGCCACAAATGATGTTTTTTCAGAGCGCGTTTACTATGCAAACTTAAGCTTGTTTATCGGTTGATATGGTGGATCAAGAAAAAATTTAAAAAGTTATATTTATAGACACTGCAGAAGTATTTAACAAACCAGTGCGACGCCAACAGAAATTACTGGAAAAAATTCATAGGCTGTCGTTTTTTCCGTAATAAAGATAAAGAAACGAAAAATATCTCTAAAATACAATTTGAAGAGCTCTATCCGCTAAAGTATACAACGTTTCGATCAAAAGTCGTTTTCCGTACGAAAAAAAATAAAAACTGCGAAAAATCACGCCTTCCAGTTTCTTACAATTTTTGATCATTTCCATTCCAGTTAGGTATAGAACGATATATTGGAAAAAGGTAGTTTTTGAGATGGCCTAAACGATTATCAAAACCGAATGTTGATCGGATGCACCCAATTCGACTTATTAGCGATCCAAGAGGTACCATTTTTGATCAATTTTCAACTTTAAAAAAATCAAAAAAATTACTTTCAAACTTTCGATCGCGCTCACAAACAATAGGGTTCTGTAGCCCACGGTCGTCTACGCGTCGAAAAAGTTTAAATCAAAAAAACTCATTTTTACGAACTGTATCGAATCCCAACGAGAATCCGATAATTATCGACTTTAAAAATTAATAACTTTTTTCCCGTACACCCTGTATATTCAAAATTATTACACATTGTACCCCCACTATTCCTCTTTAAACTGAAAAAGTTTCAATCGTCCCACTCTTACCGTTTTCGAGAAAAGAAATCGCAAATGTGAAAATGTCGAAACTGACGACGACAACTTATTTTAAATGTAGCCGCCGTATATAATACTAGACTGGGTACATATCGCTAATCGTCAGCCGAGAGTGCATCTAATATTAGTACTAAAAAGATTTACAAAAATTTACAATAAAAAAATACTTTTCTTTTCTATTTACTATTGCTTTTTTTGCCTCACCTTCCTGCGGAACGTGAAGGGAAAACATATCGCCAAATTGTCATTATAACAACTAACCAAAACTACACAATGGTGCAAAATTTCCGTTTTCTCGTATAGATAGGTAGTTTTCTGAGACGGCGCCGTATAGGTGCTCTTTAAACTCGCACACCTTTGTGCAATGTGGGATATACTTTCCATATTTGCTCTATAAAAATATGTAAGTATTCAATCGATTAAAACATAAGCAAAAAAATATTCTTACATGGAAGCTATCAATTATCAGCTAATAAATTTGTAGAAATATTATTGTGCCGAGCCAATACGTCCCTTATTATCGCTTTTAGAATAGAAATCAATATAACCTTTTATCTGGACCATAGAAAAAGGCAACTTTTTTATTTGAAGAGGTTCTATCTAAGCTTTATCAGTTTCGAGATATTGGCTAATATATGAAAACCACTTTTAATTCCATACCTCAAAAACTATAAGACCTACAAAAAATGTCTAAGAACTTAAAGTAAAGATCTCTTAAGGATGCTACTTATTAGTTATATACATTGTTGCCGTATTTCTTTCAGTTTCCGAGGAAAATGGTCTTTTATGGATTTCATAGCATTTTCCTGAGCATAACATGGAAAAAATGCCAAAATTTAAAATTCGCAAATATGTCAATTTTTCGGTACATTTCCATCAAAAATAACGTAAAACCCGAAAATAGCGAAGAAAATATGATAATTAACAATTCTATGAATTTAAAAAAAAATATCCAGAAAACTAGGATTTTTTTGTCGGTTTTCAAAGTTTCCTCAATACGTCCCTTATTACGGCCTTTAAAACAAAAGTTAATATAACGTTTTATCTGGACAATAGAAAAAGGCAACTTTTTTATTTGAAGAGTTTCTATCTAAGTTCTATCAGTTTCGAGATATTGGCAAATACATGAAAACCACTTTTAATTCCATATCTCAAAAACTATAAGACGTACAAAAAATTTCTAAGAACTTAAAGTAAAGATCTCTTAAGGATGCTACTTACTAGTTATATACATTGTTGCCGTATCTCTTTTAGTTTCCGAGGAAAATGGTCTTTTATGGATTCCATAGCATTTTCCTGAGCATACATGGAAAAAATGCCAAAATTTAAAATTTGCAAATAAGTCAATTTTTCGGTACATTTCCATCAAAAATAACGTAAAACCCGAAAATAGCGAAGAAAATATGATAAATAACAATTCTATGAACTTTTTAAAAAAATCCAGAAAACTCGGATTTTTTGGTCGGTTTTCACAGTTTCCTCAATACGTCCCTTATTACGGCCTTTGGAACAAAAGTTGATATAACGTTTTATCTGGACAATAGAAAAAGGCAACTTTTTATTTAAAGAGTTTCTATCTAAGTTCTATCAGTTTCGAGATATTGGCAAATACATGAAAACCACTTTTAATTCCATATCTCAAAAACTATAAGACCTACAAAAAATTTCTAAGAACTTAAAGTGAAGATCTCATAAAGATGATACTTATTAGTTATATACATTGTTGCTTTTTTTGCCTCACCTTCCTGCGGAACGCTGCCAAATTGTCATTATAACAACTGACAAAAACTAAAAAATAAAAATAACGGGTGCAAAATTTCCGTTTTCTTGTATAGATAGGTAGTTTTTGAAGACGGCATCGTATATTGATCGATGTCCCGTTTCCAATTCCGTCTCGCTCGATTCGCTACGACTTTTCGTTACAATATATGATATTTAATATTATGATATTGATATTAACATTGAACCCATCAGCACCGGCTTTTTTTAAAATTGCACAGCAAACGTATCAATGTGGAATATACTTTCCAAGTTTGTTCTATAAAAATATGTATTCAATCGATTTAAACATAAGTAAAGAAACTATTCTTACATTGATAGCTGATAAATTAGTTTAAAAGCTTATTTTGCCGAGCCCTTCCGGCACGGCACTGTTCCAATTCGTTTATTTTATTTCATACTTTTTACAAAACCATTTGTTAGCAACCTTTAATAATTGCCTAAAGGATTATCCAAACCGAATGTCGATCGGATGAACCCAATTCGACTTATTAACGATTCAATAGGTACCTGTTTAGTCCCATATTTAACTTTGAAAAAATTTAAAAAATTATTTCCAAACTTTCGATTGCGCTCACAAACAATAGGGGTCTGTAGCCTACGGTCGTCTACGCGTCGAAAAAGTTTAAATCGAAAAAACTAATTTTTGTGGCCTGTACCGAATGACAACGAGACTCCGATAATTATCAACTTTAAAAATTAATAACTTTTTTCCCGTACACCCTGTATATTCAAAATTTTTACACATTGTACCCCCACTATTCCTCTCTAAACTGAAAAAGTTTCAATTGTCCCACTCTTACCGTTTCCGAGAAAAGAAATCGCAAATGTGAAAATGTCGAAACTGACGACGACAACTTATTTTAAATGTAGCCGCCGTATATAATACTAGACTGGGTACATATCGCTAATCGTCAGCCGAGAGTGCATCTAATATTAGTACTAAAAAAAAATGTACAAAAATTTACAATAAAAAATACTTTTCTTTTCTTTTTTTCTATTTACTATTGCTTTTTTTGCCTCACCTTCCTGCGGAACGTGAAGGGAACACATATCGCCAAATTGTCATTAGACGGCGCCGTATAGGTGCTCTTTAAACTCGCACACCTTTGTGCAATGTGGGATATACTTTCCATATTTGCTCTATAAAAATATGTAAGTATTCATTCGATTAAAACGTAAGCAAAAAATTATTCTTACATGGAAGCTATCAGTTATCAGCTAATAAATTTGTAGAAATATTATTGTGCCGAGCCCTTCGGGCACGGCACTGTTCTAGTTCGTTCGTTTAATTATACGAGAGCTGTCACTTTGACAGGTAAGTGTCATTTTTTTTTAGCTTTTTCGTAGCGAGAGTTATAGCTGTAAGAATTCGAAATTAAAAAAATTTCAGGTACCTAAATAAGAATGTTTTATACGATAGCTGTCAAATTTTGACAGGTAGGAGTCAGTTTTTTTTATCCTTTTCGTAGCGAGGGTTATCGCTGTAAAAATCCTAAAGTGAAAAATTTTTCAGATCCTAAATAACAAACTTCTATACGACAGCTGTCATTTTGACAGGTAAATGTCAATTTTTTTTAAGCTTTTCTTGTATCTAGGATTAAAGCTGTAAGAATCCAAAATTTAAAAAAAATTCGGTAGTTAAATAACAAAGTTCTATACGACAGCTGTCAAATTTTGACAGGTAAGTTAAAATTTTTTTTTAGATTTTTTGTAACGAGGGTTATAGCTGTAAGAATCCTAAATTAAAAAATTTCTCAGTTCCTAAATAACAAAGTTCTATACGACAGCTGTCATTTTGACAGGTAAATATCAAGTTTTTTTTAAGCTTTTCTTGTATCTAGGATTATAGCTGTAAGAATCCGAAATTTAAAAAAATTTCAGTACCTAAATAACAAAGTTCTATACTACAGCTGTCAGATTTTGACAGGTAAGTGTAATTTTTTTTTAGCTTTTTCGTATAGATTATTATAGCTGTAAGAATCCAAAATTTAAAAAATTTTCAGTACCTAAATAACGACATTAAAAAAAAAAACTTTAAAAAAAAGAAAAAAAACAGTGGGGTTTGAACCCTCGACCTTCGTCTCCAAAATCAACAGCCTCTACTACTACGCTACCGAAGCTTAGAGAGTGATTTGTGGTAAATAGGATATTAATGACGTATTCGATATTACATAGAACGTTGAGTATTGAAGACACACACAAATAATACACTTTTTTCAATTATTTTTGGTCAACCGCAAAGAAAAAGGTCCAAGACAGGTGTTTCATACATTAAATACTGTCCAAATATTATAAAAACTATAAAAACTGAAGTTAATATGCCTCCTGCAAGCCATTTTTATTATTACAAGTACGGGATAAATGCGATATTTTCCCCCTTATTTTTGGTCAAACGAAAAAGATAAAGGTTCAAGGTAGGTATTTCCCACAAAAGACGTAGTCTAAATGGTCTTATTCCTCTAAAAAATCAATTTGGAAATCGCATTTTTCACCTATTTTTGACAGATGGTATAAAAGTTAAAGTTCAGGAAGACGCACGTGGTAAAACCATGGCCAACTTTTTCTAAATCGAATGGTGTTAGAATTTGAAAATTGTGCCTGTTTCCGCACCCAAAAAAGCAACTTTGCTCAAATTTGCGAATATATTTTGATAAGTTTGGACATGCAGGAATATTGAGAAGTAATCAGCGCATATTTTGAGAAAAAAATAAAACGGTTTTGTTAAAAATTGAATAAGCTACAGTCGATATAGTAAAACCTCTGGTGAAGGAACCTATAAAAAAATCATAAATTAATTTTTTTGAGCCACAAAATATGTTTTCCCAAAGATCGCTTATAATACAAATTAAAGCTTCTTTATCCGTTGATATAGTGTACCAAGAAAAAATTCAAAATGTTATATATTATAGACACTTGCAGAATTATTTAAGCAAACCAGTGCAACGCCAACAGAAATTACGGGAAAAAGTTCATAAGCTGCCGTTTTTTCCGTATTAAAGATAAAAAAACCAAAAAATATCTCTTAAATACAATTTGACGGCTCTATCCGCTAAAGTATACAACGTTTCAATCAAAAATCGTTTTCCGTACGAAAAAAAATAAACGGAATAAAAACGGAGAAAAAAAATCACGCCTTACACTGTGGTTTCCAGTTTCTTACCATTTTCGGCAATTTCCATTCCAGTTAGGTATAGAACGATATATTGGAAAAAGGTAGATTTTGAGATGGCCTAACCGATTATCCAAACCGCATGTCGATTGGATGCACCCAATTCGACTTATTAGCGATCCAAGAGGTACCATTTTCGACCAAATTTTGACTTTGAAAAAATCAAAAAAATTACTTCCAAACTTTCGATCGCGCTCACAAACAATAGGGTTCTGTAGCCCACTGTCGTCTACGCGTCGAAAAAGTTTAAATCGAAAAAACTAATTTTTGTGGCCTGTATTGAATGCCAACGAGATCCCGATATTTCTCGACTTTAAAAATTAATAACTTTTTTCCGGCACACCCTGTATATTCGAAATTTTTACACAACGTACCCCCACTATTCCTCTCTAAACCCAAAAAGTTTCAATCGTCCCACTCTAACCGTTTCTGAGAAAAAAAATCGCAAATGTGAAAATGTCGAAAGAGACGACGACGGCGGCGGCGGCGACAACATACATACATTTTTTTCACCGAAGCGCCGTATAACATATCGCGGTGCAGCGCGATATGTAACTAGACTGGGTACATATCGCTAATCGTCAGCCGAGAGTGCATCTAATATTAGTACTAAAAAAATAATTTTCTTTTTCTTTTCTCTATTTACTATTGCTTTTTATACCTCACCTTCCTGCGGAACGTGAAGGAGAAACATATCGCCAAATTGTCATTATAACAACTGACAAAAACTAAAAAATAAAAAAACGGGTGCAAAATTTCCTGTTTCTCGTATAGATAGGTAGTTTTTGGAGACGGCATCGTATAGTGGTCGACGTCCTATTTACAATGCCGTCTAGCTCGATTCGCTACGACTTTTCATTACTGAAATATATGATATTAACTATTCTTACATAGATAGCTGATAAATTGGTGAAAATTTTATTGTGCCGAGCCCTTTGTGCACGGCACTGTTGGAGTTCATTCGTTTCATTTTATACTTTTGACAAAACCATTTGTTAGCAACCTCTAATTTTGAAACATTTCAATTCGTGTTAAAAATAAATTTAGTTTCTTCACAAACCTAGTTGATTTTTTTCGTACCGAGGATTGCCGCTGTAAGAATCCAAAATTTAAAAGACTTTCAGTACCTACCTACCTAAATAACGAAATATTAAAAAAATTAAATAACGCGCCTGGAATTGAACCCGGGATCATCGTGACCAAAAGTCGTAATCTAATATATACCACTAGGCCACCGACCACTTTGAAAACAATATAGAATATTATTGCCTTATTAAAGATAAAGAAACAAAAAAAAAACTTTTTATTGTAGTTTTTTTTATGATCCAAAATAGTATTTGAGATGACCTAAACGAATATCCAAATCAAAAATATGTGGGACGAACCCAATTCGATTTATTAACGATTCAACATGTCCCTACATTGATTTTAAAAAAAATCAAAAAATTGACTTCCCAACATTCGATTACCTTAATAAACAATAGGCTTCTGTAGCCGACGGTCGTCTACGCGTCGAAAAAAATTAAATCGAGAAAACTTATTTTTACGACCTGTGTCGAATTTCAACGAGAATCCGATATTTTTCGAGTTTGGGGTTTAATAACTTTTTTTCGGCACACCCTGTATATTCGAAATTTTTACACAACGTACCCTTACTATTTCTATCTAAACCCTAAAAGTTTCAATCGTCCCACTCTAACCGTTTCCGAGAAAAAAAAATCGCAACTGTGAAAATGTCTTAAATTGTTCAAGAGCTGATCGGGGTTTTCGAGATTCCGCGCGGAAGAGACGTATATAATACTAGACTGGGTACATATCGCTAATCGTCAGCCGAGAGTGCATCTAATATTAGTACTAAAAAAAAATTTACAATAAAAAAATACTTTTCTTTTCTTTTTTTCTATTTACTATTGCTTTTTTTGCCTCACCTTCCTGCGGAACGTGAAGGGGAAACATATCGCCAAATTGTCATTATAACAACTGACCAAAACTAGACAATGGTGCAAAATTTCCATTTTCTCGTATAGATAGGTAGTTTTCGGAGGCGGTGCCGTATAGTGCTCAACGTCCCGTTTCCAATGCCGCCTCGCTCGTCTGTCGGCCATATTGCAATCTCTTTGTCCACCTATATGTATAGTTTTATTTGTGGGGTCATACCGCCTAACGGCGGTATAAAGTACATTTTCATGTTGCGTTATATGTTTTACGACGTACTTAGTTATTTCACACAATATTATCATTATTACTACAGAGATTATGCATAGTTTTTTAACAATCAAAGATTATGCATAGTTTTTTCACAACCAAAGATCGGTGAAGATTATGGCATAGTCTTATGACAAACAAAGATTATGGCATATTTTTTATGACAAACAAATTTTAAGGCATAGTCTTATGACAAACAAAGATTACGGCATAGTCTTATGACAAACAAATATTATGGCATAGTCTTATGACAAACAAAGATTATGGCATAGTCTTATGACAAACAAAGTTTAAGGCATAGTCTTATGACATACAAAGATTTTGGCATAGTCTTATGACAAACAAACATTAGTGCATAGTCTTATGACAAACAAATATTATGGCATAGTTTTATAACAACCAAAGATTATGTATATTTTTATGACAAACAAATTTTAAGGCATATTCTTATGACAAACAAAGATTATGGCATAGTCTTATGACAAACAAAGTTTAAGGCATAGTCTTCTGACAAACAAAGATTATGGCATAGTCTTATGACATTTAAAGATTTTGGCATAGTCTTATGACAAACAAATATTATGGCATAGTTTTATAACAACCAAAGATTATGTATATTTTTATGACAAACAAATTTTAAGGCATAGTCTTATGACAAACAAAGTTTAAGGCATAGTCTTATGACAAACAAAGATTTTGGCATAGTCTTATGACAAACAAACATTAGTGCATAGTCTTATGACAAACAAATATTATGGCATAGTCTTATGACAAACAAAGTTTAAGGCATAGTCTTCTGACAAACAAAGATTATGGCATAGTCTTATGACAAACAAAGATTTTGGCATAGTCTTATGACAAACAAATATTATGGCATAGTTTTTTCACAACCAAAGATTGGGCATAGTTTTTTCACAACCAAAGTTTAGGCATCGTTTTTTCACAACCAAAGATTAGGCATAGTTTTATAACAAACAAAGATTAGCCATAGTTTTTTCACAACCAAAGTTTAGGCACAGTTTTTTCACAACCAAAGATTAGGCATAGTTTTTTTACAACCAAGGATGGTCTTATCAATTACGTATAATTTTTGATTTTCTTTAAAAAATTCATAAAAACGTTATTTTGTATATTTTCTTTGCTATTTGTGAGTTTTACGTTATTTTCGATGAAGATTTATAGAAAAGTTGTCATATTTTCGAATTTTAAATTTTTGAAATTTTTTCATGTACCTATAGTCATGAAAATTTGATGAAATCAATAAGGTAACATTTTCCTCGGAAAGTATAAGAGATATGGCAACAATGTATATAACTATTAAGTAGCATCCTTATGAGATCTTCACTTTAAGTTCTTAGTAATTTTTTGTAGGTCTTATAGTTTTTGAGATATGGAATTAAAAGTGGTTTTCATATATTTGGCAATATCTCGGAACTGATAAAACTTAGATAAATACTTTTTAAATAAAAAAGTAGCCTTTTTCTATTCTCCATATAAAAAGTTATATTAATTTCTATTCTAAAAGCGATAGTAAGGGACGTATTGAGGAAAATGTAAAAACTGGCAGAAATATTAGATTTTTGGTATTTTTTTAAAAATTCATAAAATCGTACTGGGTACATATCGCTAATCGTCAGCCGAGAGTGCATCTATTATTAGTACTAAAAATTTGTATTTAAAAAGTATTTTTCTTAGTTTCTTTTTTCTATGTTTTCTATTGCTTTTTTTGCCTCACCTTCCTGCGGAACGTGAAGGGGAAACATATCGCCAAATTGTCATTATAACAACTGACCAAAACTACACAATGATGCAAAATTTCCGTTTTCTCGTATAGATAGGTAGTTTTCTGAGACGGCGCCATATAGGTGCTCTTTAAAAGTTTTATACGACAGCTGTCATTTTGACAGGTAACTGTAATTTTTTTTTAAAGCTTTTCTTGTATCTTGCATTATAGATGTAAGAATCCGAAATTTAAAAAAATTTCAGTATCTAAATAACAAAGTTTTATACGACAGCTGTCAGATTTTGACAGGTAAGTTTCAATTTTTTTTTAGCTTTTTCGTAGCGAGAGTTACTACTGTAAGAATCCTAAATTGAAAATTTTTTCAGTTCCTAAATAACAAAGTTTTATACCATAGCTGTCAAATTTTGACAGGTAAGTGTCAATTAGAACAATATATTTGAAAAAAGTAGTATTTGAGATGACCTAAGCGAATCTCCAAACCAAAAATATGTGGGACGCACGCAATTCGATTTATTATCGATCCAACATGCCCCTACATTGATTTAAAAAAAATCAGAAAATTGACTTCCCAACTTCCGATCGCCTTGGCAAACAATAGGCTTCTGTAGCCGACGGTCGTCTATGCGCCGAAAAAGTTTAAATCAAAAAAACTCATTTTTACGACCTGTGTCGAATGCCAACGAGATCCCGATATTTCTCCACTTTAAAAATTAATAACTTTTTTTCGGCACACCCTGTATATTCGAAATTTTTACACAATGTACCCCCACTATTCCTATCTAAACCCTAAAAGTTTCAATCGTCCCACTCTAACCGTTTCCGAGAAAAAAAAATCGCAACTGTGAAAATGTCTTACATAGACGAAATTGTTCAAGAGCTGATCGGGGTTTTCGAGATTCCGCGCGGAAGAGACGTATATAATACTAGACTGGGTACATATCGCTAATCGTCAGCCGAGAGTGCATCTAATATTAGTACTAAAAAGATTTACAAAAATTTACAATAAAAAAATACTTTTCTTTTCTTTTTTTCTATTTACTATTGCTTTTTTTGCCTCACCTTCCTGCGGAACGTGAAGGGAAAACATATCGCCAAATTGTCATTATAACAACTGACCAAAACTACACAATGGGGCAAAATTTCCGTTTTCTCGTATAGATAGGTAGTTTTCTGAGACGGCGCCGTATAGGTGCTCTTTAAACTCGCACACCTTTGTGCAATGTGGGATATACTTTCCATATTTGCTCTATAAAAATATGTAAGTATTCAATCGATTAAAACATAAGCAAAAAATTATTCTTACATGGAAGCTATCAATTATCAGCTAATAAATTTGTAGAAATATTATTGTGCCGAGCCAATACGTCCCTTATTATCGCTTTTAGAATAGAAAGCAATATAACCTTTTATCTGGAACATAGAAAAAGGCAACTTTTTTATTTGAAGAGGTTCTATCTAAGCTTTATCAGTTTCGAGATATTGGCTAATATATGAAAACCACTTTTAATTCCATATCTCAAAAACTATAAGACCTACAAAAAATTTCTAAAAACTTAAAGTAAAGATCTCTTAAGGATGCTACTTATTAGTTATATACATTGTTGCCGTATCTCTTTCAGTTTCCGAGGAAAATGGTCTTTCATGGATTTCATAGCATTTTCCTGAGCATATACATGGAAAAAATGCCAAAATTTAAAATTCGCAAATAAGTCAATTTTTCGGTACATTTTCATCAAAAATAACGTAAAACCCGAAAATAGCAAAGAAAATATGATAAATAACAATTCTATGAATTAAAAAAAAAAATCCAGAAAACTCGGATTTTTTGGTCGGTTTTCACATTTTCCTCAATACGTCCCTTATTACGGCCTTTGGAACAAAAGTTAATATAACGTTTTTTCTGGACAATAGAAAAAGGCAACTTTTTTATTTAAAGAGTTTCTATCTAAGTTCTATCAGTTTCGAGATATTGGCAAATACATGAAAACCACTTTTAATTCCATATCTCAAGAACTATAAGACCTACAAAAAATTTCTAAGAACTTAAAGTGAAGATCTCATAAAGATGCTACTTATTAGTTATATACATTGTTGCTTTTTTTTGCCTCACCTTCCTGCGGAACGTGAAGGGGAAACATATCGCCAAATTGTCATTAACAGACAAAAACTAAAAAATAAAAATAACGGGTGCAAAATTTCCGTTTTCTTGTATAGATAGGTAGTCTTTGAAGACGGCATCGTATACTGCTCGATGTCCCGTTTCCAATGCCGTCTCGCTCGATTCGCTACGACTTTTCGTTACGGAAATATATGATATTTAATATTATGATATTGATATTAACATTGAACCCATCAGCACCGGCTTTTTTTAAAATCGCACAGCAAACGTATCAATGTGGAATATAATTTCGAAGTGTGTCCTATAAAAATATGTATTCTATCAATTTAAACATAAGTAAAGAAACTATTCTTACATTGATAGCTGATAAATTAGTTCAAAAGCTTATTTTGCCGAGCCCTTCCGGCACGGCACTGTTCCAATTCGTTTATTTTATTTCATACCTTTTACAAAACCATTTGTTAGCAACCTTTAATAATTGCCTAAAGGATTATCCAAACCGAATGTCGATCGGATGGACCCAATTCGACTTATTAACGATTCAATAGGTACCTGTTTAGTCCCATATTTAACTTTGAAAAAATTTAAAAAATTATTTCCAAACTTTCGATCGCGCTCACAAACAATAGGGGTCTGTAGCCTACGGTCGTCTACGCGTCGAAAAAATTTAAATCGAAAAAACTAATTTTTGTGGCCTGTACCGAATGACAACGAGACTCCGATAATTATCAACTTTAAAAATTAATAACTTTTTTCCCGTACAACCTGTATATTCAAAATTTTTACACATTGTACCCCCACTATTCCTCTCTAAACTGAAAAAGTTTCAATCGTCCCACTCTTACCGTTTCCGAGAAAAGAAATCGCAAATGTGAAAATGTCTTACATAGACGAAATTGTTCAAGAGCCGATCGGGGTTTTCGAGATTCCGCGCGGAAGAGACGTATATAATACTAGACTGGGTACATATCGCTAATCGTCAGCCGAGAGTGCATCTAATATTAGTACTAAAAAGATTTACAAAAATTTACAATAAAAAAATACTATTCTTTTCTTTTTTTCTATTTACTATTGCTTTTTTTGCCTCACCTTCCTGCGGAATGTGAAGGGAAAACATATCGCCAAATTGTCATTATAACAACTGACCAAAACTACACAATGGTGCAAAATTTCCGTTTTCTTGTATAGATGGGTAGTTTTCTGAGACGGCGCCGTATAGGTGCTCTTTAAACTCGCACACCTTTGTGCAATGTGGGATATACTTTCCATATTTGCTCTATAAAAATATGTAAGTATTCAATCGATTAAAACATAAGCAAAAAATTATTCTTACATGGAAGCTATCAATTATCAGCTAATAAATTTGTAGAAATATTATTGTGCCGAGCCAATACGTCCCTTATTATCGCTTTTAGAATAGAAATCAATATAACCTTTTATCTGGACCATAGAAAAAGGCAACTTTTTTATTTGAAGAGGTTCTATCTAAGCTTTATCAGTTTCGAGATATTGGCTAATATATGAAAACCACTTTTAATTCCATATCTCAAAAACTATAAGACGTACAAAAAATTTCTAAGAACTTAAAGTAAAGATCTCTTAAGGATGCTACTTATTAGTTATATACATTATTGCCGTATCTCTTTCAGTTTCCGAGGAAAATGGTCTTTTATGGATTTCATAGCCTTTTCCTGAGCATATACATGGAAAAAATGCCAAAATTTTAAATTCGCAAATAAGTCAATTTTTCGGTACATTTCCATCAAAAATAACGTAAAACCCGAAAATAGCGAAGAAAATATGATAAATAACAATTCTATGAATTTTTTTTAAAAATCCAGAAAACTCGGATTTTTTGGTCGGTTTTCACAGTTTCCTCAATACGTCCCTTATTACGGCCTTTGGAACAAAAGTTAATATAACGTTTTATCTGGACAATAGAAAAAGGCAACTTTTTTATTTAAAGAGTTTCTATCTAAGTACTATCAGTTTCGAGGTATTGGCAAATACATGAAAACCACTTTTAATTCCATATCTCAAAAACTATAAGACCTACAAAAAATTTCTAAGAACTTAAAGTGAAGATCTCATAAAGATGCTACTTATTAGTTATATACATTGTTGCTTTTTTTGCCTCACCTTCCTGCGGAACGTGAAGGGGAAACATATCGCCAAATTGTCATTATAACAACTGACAAAAACTAAAAAATAAAAATAACGGGTGCAAAATTTCCGTTTTCTTGTATAGATAGGTAGTTTTTGAAGACGGCATCGTATAGTGCTCGATGTCCCGTTTCCAATTCCGTCTCGCTCGATTCGCTACGACTTTTTGTTACGAAAATATATGATATTTAAGATTATGATATTGATATTAACATTGAACCCATCAGCACCGGCTTTTTTTAAAATTGCACGGCAAACGTATCAATGTGGAATATACTTTCCAAGTTTGTTCTATAAAAATATGTATTCAATCGATTTAAACATAAGTAAAGAAACTATTCTTACATTGATAGCTGATAAATTAGTTTAAAAGCTTATTTTGCCGAGCCCTTCCGGCACGGCACTGTTCCAATTCGTTTATTTTATTTCATACTTTTTACAAAACCATTTGTTAGCAACCTTTAATAATTGCCTAAAGGATTATCCAAACCGAATGTCGATCGGATGGACCCAATTCGACTTATTAACGATTCAATAGGTACCATATTTAACTTTGAAAAAATTTAAAAAATTATTTCCAAACTTTCGATCGCGCTCACAAACTATAGGGGTCTGTAGCCTACGGTCGTCTACGCGTCGAAAAAGTTTAAATCGAAAAAAATAATTTTTGTGGCCTGTACCGAATGACAACGAGACTCCGATAATTATCAACTTTAAAAATTAATAACTTTTTTCCCGTACACCCTGTATATTCAAAATGTTTACACATTGTACCCCCACTATTCCTCTCTAAACTGAAAAAGTTTCAATCGTCCCACTCTTACCGTTTCCGAGAAAAGAAATCGCAAATGTAAAAATGTCGAAACTGACGACGACAACTTATTTTAAATGTAGCCGCCGTATATAATACTAGACTGGGTACATATCGCTAATCGTCAGCCGAGAGTGCATCTAATATTAGTACTAAAAAAATAATTTTCTTATCCTTTTCTCTATTTACTATTGCTTTTTATACCTCACCTTCCTGCGGAACGTGAAGGAGAAACATATCGCCAAATTGTCATTATAACAACTGACAAAAATTAAAAAACAAAAAAACGGGTGCAAAATTTCCGGTTTCTCGTTTAGATAGGTCGTTTTTGGAGACGGCATCGTATAGTGGTCGACGTCCTATTTCCAATGCCGTCTCGCTCGATTCGCTACGACTTTTCGTTACTGAAATATATGATATTAACTATTCTTACATAGATAGCTGATAAATTGGTGAAAATTTTATTGTGCCGAGCCCTTTGGGCACGGCACTGTTGGAGTTCGTTCGTTTCATTTTATACTTTTGACAAAACCATTTGTTAGCAACCTCTAATTTTGAAACATTTCAATTCATGATAAAAAATAAATTTAGTTTCTTCACAAACCTAGTTCATTTTTTTCGTACCAAGGATTGTCGCTGTAAGATTCCAAAATTGAAGAATTTTTCAGTTCCTAAATAACAAAGTTCTATACGACAGCTGTCATTTTGACAGTTAATTTTCAATTTAGGATTAAAACGGTATAATTCTACAAATACTATATATAACATTTCGATCAAAAGTTGTTTTTTTTACGAAAAACAATGATAACCGTAAAAGAATCGTGGCTTAAATAGTAATTCTTACTTTTTTATAATTTGCACCCTTTATATTACCGGTAGGTATAGAACAATATATTTGAAAAAAGTAGTATTTGAGATGACCTAAACTAATCTCTAAACCAAAAGTGTGTTAGACGCACCCAATTCGATTTATTAACGATCCAACATGACCCTACATTGATGTTAAAAAAATCAAAAAAATTGACTTCCCAACTTTCGATCGCGTTCGCAAACAACAGTGTTTTGTAGCCTAACGTCGTCTACATGCCAAAAAAGTTTAAATCGATTAAAATGATTTTTGCCACCGCTACAACGAAAAAAAAACATATTTTTCAACTTTGACTTTAATAACTTTTTTCCGGTACATCCGGTATATTGAAAATTGTTTCCAGAACGTGCCCCTACTATTCCTCTCTACATCCAGAAAATGTTAATCGTTTTGCTCTAACCGTTTCCGTGAAAAAAATTCGCGAATATCACAATATCGAACAGCCTCCCACCAGTCCCGCCACGTGGCGATGCATTTTCAATGTCTGAACGTCATCTTTAAAATCGAGATTTCAACTATTTCTGAAACATTTTGGGCAAATATTTTGGTCAATAAAATTAGAAGAAGGTTCAAGGTAGATTTTCCATCCGATTTAAAATCTGGAAATTTTCTTATTAGTCTAGCAAGTCAAGCTCAAAACACCAATTTTTCGCCATTTTTGACAGTCGGTTTTTTAGAATTAATTTACTTACATTAACCAACGCAGTCAAAGCACTCTAGTCAAAATTGAATAGTATTAGAATTTGCAAATGTTGCTTGTTTCCGCACTCAAAAACTTGATTTTTCTTAAACTTACGAATATATTTTAATAAGTTTGGATATGTAGAGGTGTTGAGAATAAATCAGCGCGTCTTTTGGGAAAAAATAAAACGGTTTTGTTAAAAATTGAATAAGCTAGTCGATATAGTAAAACGTTGGATAAAAATATCTCTTGATAAATCATAAATTAATTTTTTTGAGCCACAAATGATGTTTTCTCAGAGCGCGTTTACTATGCAAACTAAAGCTTGTTTATCGGTCGATATGGTGGATCAAGAAAAAATTCAAAAAGTTATATTTATAGACACTTGCAGAAGTATTTAAGCAAACCAGTGCGACGCCAACAGAAATTACTGGAAAAAATTCATAGGCTGCCTTTTTTCCGTATTAAAGATAAAGAAACGAAAAATATCTCTAAAATACAATTTGAAGAGCTATATCCACTAAACGTTTCGATCAAAATTCGTTTTTCGTACGAAAGAAAATAAAAACTGCGAAAAAATCACGCCTTACTCTGTGGTTTCCAGTTTCTTACAATTTTTGATCATTTCCATTCCAGTTAGGTATAGAACGATATATTGGAAAAAGGTAGTTTTTGAGATGGCCTAAACGATTATCAAAACCGAATGTTGATCGGATGCACCCAATTCGACTTATTAGCGATCCAAGAGGTACCATTTTTGACCAATTTTCAACTTTAAAAAAATCAAAAAAATTACTTCCAAACTTTCGATCGCGCTCACAAACAATAGGGTTCTGTAGCCCACGGTCGTCTACGCGTCGAAAAAGTTTAAATCAAAAAAACTAATTTTTACGAACTGTATCGAATCCCAACGAGAATCCGATAATTATCGATTTTAAAAATTAATAACTTTTTTCCGGCACACCCTGTATATTCGAAATTTTCACACAACGTACCTCCACTATTCCTCTCTAAACTGAAAAAGTTTCAATCGTCCCACTCTTACCGTTTCCGAGAAAAGAAATCGCAAATGTGAAAATGTCGAAACTGACGACTACAACTTATTTTAAATGTAGCCGCCGTATATAATACTAGACTGGGTACATATCGCTAATCGTTAGCCGAGAGTGCATCTATTATTAGTACTAAAAATTTGTATTTAAAAAAAATTTTTCTTAGCTTCTTTTTTCTATGTTTTCTATTGCTTTTTTTGCCTCACCTTCCTGCGGAACGTGAAGGGGAAACATATCGCCAAATTGACATTATAACAACTGACAAAATTATTTATATAATACTATTGCTTTTTATACCTCACCTTCCTGCGGAACGTGAAGGAGAAACATATCGCCAAATTGTCATTATAACAACTGACAAAAACTAAAAAATAAAAAACGGGAGCAAAATTTCCGGTTTCTCGTATAGATAGGTCGTTTTTGGAGACGGCATCGTATAGGGGTCGACGTCCTATTTCCAATGCCGTCTCGCTCGATTCGCTACGACTTTTCGTTACTAAAATATATGATATTAACTATTCTTACATAGATAGCTGATAAATTGGTGAAAATTTTATTGTGCCGAGCCCTTTGGGCACGGCACTGTTGGAGTTCGTTCGTTTCATTTTATACTTTTGACAAAACCATTTGTTAGCAACCTCTAATTTTGAAACATTTCAATTCATGATAAAAAATAAATTTAGTTTCTTCACAAACCTAGTTGATTTTTTTCGTACCAAGGATTGTCGCTGTAAGATTCCAAGATTGAAAAATTTTTCAGTTCCTAAATAACAAAGTTCTATACGACAGCTGTCATTTTGACAGTTAATTTTCAATTTAGGATTAAAAGATAGTAATTCTTACTTTTTTATAATTTGCACCCTTTATATTACCAGTAGGTATAGAACAATATAATTGAAAAAAGTAGTATTTGAGATGACCTAAACTAATCTCTAAACCAAAAGTGTGTTAGACGCACCCAATTTGATTTATTAACAATCCAATATGACCCTACATTGATTTTAAAAAAATCAAAAAATTGACTTCCCAACTTTCGATCGCGTTCGCAAATAACAGTGTTTTGAAGCCCAACGTCGTCTACATGCCAAAAAAGTTTAAATCGATTAAAATGATTTTTGCCACCTGTATCGCGCTACAACGAAAAAAAAACATATTTTTCAACTTTGACTTAAATAACTTTTTTCTGGTACACCCTGTATATTGGAAATTGTTCCCAGAACGTGTCCCTACTATTCCTCTCTACGTCCAGAAATTTTTTATCGTTTTGCTCTAACCGTTTCCGAGAAAAAAATTCGCGAATATCGTAATATCGAACAGCCTCCCACCACGTGGCGATGCATTTTCAATGTCGGAACGTCATCTTTAAAATCGAGATTACAACTATTTCTGAAACATTTTGGGCAAATATTTTGGTCAATAAAATTAGAAGAAGGTTCAAGGTAGATATTCCATCCGATTTAAAATCTGGAAATCTTCTTATTAGTCTAGCAAGTCAAGCTCAAAACACCAATTTTTCGCCATTTTTGACAGCCGGTTTTTAGAATTAATTTACTTACATTAACCAAAGCAGTCAAAGCACTCTAGTCAAAATTGAATATTAGAATTTGCAAATTTTGCTTGTTTCCGCACTCAAAAACTCGATTTTTCTTAAACTTACGAATATATTTTTATAAGTTTGAATATGTAGAGGTGTTGAGACTAAATCAGCGCGTCTTTTGGGAAAAAATAAAACGGTTTTGTTAAAAATTGAATAAGCTAGTCGATATAGTAAAACGTCGGATAAAAATATCTCTTGATAAATCATAAATTAATTTTTTTGAGCCACAAATGATGTTTTTTCAGAGCGCGTTTATTATGCAAACTTAAGCTTGTTTATCGGTTGATATGGTGGATCAAGAAAAAATTTAAAAAGTTATATTTATAGACACTGCAGAAGTATTTAACAAACCAGTGCGACGCCAACAGAAATTACTGGAAAAAATTCATAGGCTGTCGTTTTTTCCGTAATAAAGATAAAGAAACGAAAAATATCTCTAAAATACAATTTGAAGAGCTCTATCCGCTAAAGTATACAACGTTTCGATCAAAAGTCGTTTTCCGTACGAAAAAAAATAAAAACTGCGAAAAATCACGCCTTCCAGTTTCTTACAATTTTTGATCATTTCCATTCCAGTTAGGTATAGAACGATATATTGGAAAAAGGTAGTTTTTGAGATGGCCTAAACGATTATCAAAACCGAATGTTGATCGGATGCACCCAATTCGACTTATTAGCGATCCAAGAGGTACCATTTTTGATCAATTTTCAACTTTAAAAAAATCAAAAAAATTACTTTCAAACTTTCGATCGCGCTCACAAACAATAGGGTTCTGTAGCCCACGGTCGTCTACGCGTCGAAAAAGTTTAAATCAAAAAAACTCATTTTTACGAACTGTATCGAATCCCAACGAGAATCCGATAATTATCGACTTTAAAAATTAATAACTTTTTTCCCGTACACCCTGTATATTCAAAATTATTACACATTGTACCCCCACTATTCCTCTTTAAACTGAAAAAGTTTCAATCGTCCCACTCTTACCGTTTTCGAGAAAAGAAATCGCAAATGTGAAAATGTCGAAACTGACGACGACAACTTATTTTAAATGTAGCCGCCGTATATAATACTAGACTGGGTACATATCGCTAATCGTCAGCCGAGAGTGCATCTATTATTAGTACTAAAAATTAGTATTTAAAAAGTATTTTTCTTAGTTTCTTTTTTCTATGTTTTCTATTGCTTTTTTTGCCTCACCTTCCTGCGGAACGTGAAGGGGACACATATCGCCAAATTGTCATTATAACAACTGACAAAAACTAAAAAATAAAAATTACGGGTGCAAAATTTCCATTTTCTTGTATAGATAGGTAGTTTTTGGAGACGGCATCGTATACTGCTCGATGTCCCGTTTCCAATGCCGTCTCACTCAATTCGCTACGACTTTTCGTTACGGAAATATATGATATTTAATATTATGATATTGATATTAACATTGAACCCATCAGCACCGGCTTTTTTAAAAATCGCACAGCAAACGTATCAATGTGGAATATACTTTCCAAGTGTGTCCTATAAAAATATGTATTCAATCAATTTAAACATAAGTAAAGAAACTATTCTTACATTGATAGCTGATAAATTAGTTCAAAAGCTTATTTTGCCGAGCCCTTCCGGCACGGCACTGTTCCAATTCGTTTATTTTATTTCATACTTTTTACAAAACCATTTGTTAGCAATCTTTAATAATTGCCTAAAGAATTATCCAAACCGAATGTCGATCGGATGGACCCAATTCGACTTATTAACGATTCAATAGGTACCTGTTTAGTCCCATATTTAACTTTGAAAAAATTTAAAAAATTATTTCCAAACTTTCGATCGCGCTCACAAACAATAGGGGTCTGTAGCCTACGGTCGTCTAAGCGTCGAAAAAGTTTAAATCGAAAAAACTAATTTTTGTGGCCTGTATCGAATGCCAACGAGATCCCGATATTTCTCGATTTTAAAAATTAATAACTTTTTTCCCGTACACCCTGTATATTCAAAATTTTTACACATTGTACCCCCACTATTCCTCTCTAAACTGAAAAAGTTTCAATCGTCCCACTCTTACCGTTTCCGAGAAAAGAAATCGCAAATGTGAAAATGTCGAAACTGACGACGAACAACTTATTTTAAATGTAGCCGCCGTATATAATACTAGACTGGGTACATATCGCTAATCGTCAGCCGAGAGTGCATCTATTATTAGTACTAAAAATTTGTATTTAAAAAGTATTTTTCTTAGTTTCTTTTTTCTATGTTTTCTATTGCTTTTTTTACCTCACCTTCCTGCGGAACGTGAAGGGGAAACATATCGCCAAATTGTCATTATAACAACTGACAAAAACTAAAAAATAAAAATAACAGGTGCAAAATTTCCGTTTTCTTGTATAGATAGGTAGTTTTTGAAGACGGCATCGTATAGTGCTCGATGTTCCGTTTCCAATGCCGTCTCGCTCGATTCGCTACGACTTTTCGTTACGGAAATATATGATATTTAATATTATAATATTGACATTGAACCTGTCAGCACCGATTCTTTAAAATCGCACAGCAAAGGGTGTAATGTGAGATATATTTTCCAAGTTTGTCCTTTAAAAATATTTATTCAATCAATTTAAACATAAGGAAAAGAAACTATTCTTACATTGATAGCTGATAAATTAGTGAAAATGTTATTGTGCCGAACCCTTCGGGCACGGCACTGTTCGAGTTGGTTTATTTAATTTCATACTTTTGACAAAACCATTTGTTAGCAACCTTTAATTGTTATTGGTAAAGCATTTCAATTCGCGATAAAAAGTAAATTTAGTTTCTTCACAATCCCAGTTCGTTTATTTCGTACCGAGGATTGTCACTGTAAAAATCCTAAATTTAAAAAACTTTTAATAGGTACCTAAATAACGAAATATTAAAAAAATAAAAAGACGGGCCTGGAATTGAACCCGGTATCATCGCGACCACAAGTCGTAACCTATTATATACCTACCTTCCACTAGGCCCGACCACTTTGAAAATAAATTATAATATAGAATATTTATATTGCCGTATTAAAAATGAAAAAAATACGATTTATTTAAGCTTGACGAGCTCTTTCCGCTAAGGTACATTACATTTCAATCAAAAGTTGTTTTCCGTACGAAAAACAATGAAAACCGTAAAAGAATTAAATAGTAATTCTTACTTTTTTATAATTTGCACCCTTTACATTACAGGTAGGTATAGAACAATATATTTGAAAAAAGTAGTATTTGAGATGACCTAAACGAATCTCCAAACCAAAAGTGTGTCAAACGCACCCAATTCGATTTATTAACGATCCAACATAACCCTACATTGATTTTAAAAAAATTAAAAAATTGACTTCTCAACTTCCGATCATGTTTGCAAACAACAGTGTTTTGTAGCCCAACGTCGTCTACACGCCAATAAAGTTTAACTCCATTAAAATGCTTTTTGGCACCTGTATCGCGCCACAACGAAATAAAAACATATTTTTCAACTTTCACTTTAATAACTTTTTTCCGGTACACCCTGTATATTGGAAATTGTTCCCAGAACGTGCCCCTACTATTCCTCTCTACGTGCAGAAAATTTTAATCGTTTTGCTCTAACCGTTTCCGAGAAAAAAATTCGCGAATATCTAAATGTGGAACAGCCTCCCACCACGTGGCGACGGATTATCAATGTCGGAACGCCATCTTTAAAATCGAGATTACAACTATTTCTGAAACATTTTGGGCAAATATTTTGGTCAATAAAATTAGAAGAAGGTTCAAGGTAGATATTCCACCCGATTTAAAATCTGGAAATGTTCTTATTATTCTAGCAAGTCACGCTAAAAACAACCATTTTTCGCCATTTTTGACAGCCGGATTTTTAGAATTAATAATTAATTTAGATATATCAATATCAAGGCACTCTTAGTCAAAAGTGAATGGTGTTAGAATTCGTAAAGATTGCCTGTTTCCGCACCCAAAAAGCGACTTTTCTCAAGTTTGCGAATATATTTTAATAATTTTGGATATGTAGAGGTGTTGAGAAGTAATCAGCGCATTTTTTGAGAAAAAAATAAAACGGGTTTGTTAAAAATTGAATAAGCTACAGTCGATATAGTAAAAAAAAACCTGCCGTTTTTTCCGTATTAAAGATAAATAAACGAAAAAATATATTTTAAATACAATTTGACAAGCTCTATCCGCTATAGTTTACAACGTTTCGATCAAAAGTCGTTTTCAGTACGAAAAAAAATAAAAACCGTGAAAAAATCAGGCCTAACTTTATGATTTCCACTTTCTTACAATTTTCGGCAATTTCCATTCCAGTTAGGTATAAAACAATATATTGGAAAAAGGTAGATTTTGAGATGGCCTAACCGATTATCCAAACCGAATGTCGATTGGATGCACCCAATTCGACTTATTAGCGATCCAAGAGGTACCATTTTCGACCAAATTTTGACTTTGAAAAAATCAAAAAAATTACTTCCAAACTTTCGATCGCGCTCACAAACAATAGGGTTCTGTAGCCCACGGTCGTCTACGCGTCGAAAAAGTTTAAATCGAAAAAACTTATTTTTGTGGCCTGTATTGAATGCCAACGAGATCCCGATATTTCTCGACTTTGACGTTTAATAACTTTTTTCCGGCACACCCTGTATATTCGAAATTTTCACACAACGTACCCCCACTATCCCTCTCTAAACCCAAAAAGTTTCAATCGTCCCACTCTAACCGTTTCCGAGAAAAAAAATCGCAAATATGAAAATGTCGAAAGAGACCACGGCGACAACATACATACATTTTTTTCACCGAAGCGCCGTATAACATATCGCGATGCAGCGCGATATGTAACTAGACTGGGTACATATCGCTAATCGTCAGCCGAGAGTGCATCTAATATTAGTACTAAAAAGATTTACAAAAATTTACAATAAAAAAATAATTTTCTTTTCTTTTTTTCTATTTACTATTGCTTTTTTTGCCTCACCTTCCTGCGGAACGTGAAGGGAAAACATATCGCCAAATTGTCATTATAACAACTGACCAAAACTACACAATGGTGCAAAATTTCCGTTTTCTCGTATAGATAGGTAGTTTTCTGAGACGGCGCCGTATAGGTGCTCTTTAAACTCGCACACCTTTGTGCAATGTGGGATATACTTTCCACATTTGCTCTATAAAAATATGTAAGTATTCAATCGATTAAAACATAAGCAAAAAATTATTCTTACATGGAAGCTGTCAATTATCAGCTAATAAATTTGTAGAAATATTATTGTGCCGAGCCCTTCGGGCACAGCACTGTTCTAGTTCGTTCGTTTAATTATACGAGAGCTGTCACTTTGACAGGTAAGTGTCATTTTTTTTAGCTTTTTCGTAGCGAGGGTTAAAGCTGTAAGAACTCGAAATTAAAAAATTTTCAGGTACCTAAATAAGAATGTTTTATACGATAGCTGTCAAATTTTGACAGGTAGGAGTCAGTTTTTTTTATCCTTTTCGTAGCGAGGGTTATCGCTGTAAAAATCCTAAAGTGAAAAATTTTTCAGATCCTAAATAACAAAGTTCTATACGACAGCTGTCAGATTTTGACAGGTAAGTGTCAATTTTTTTTTTAGCTTTTTCGTAGCGACGGTTATAGCTGTAAGAATCCCAAATTTAAAAAAAATTCAGTACCTAGATAACAAAGTTTTATACGATACCTGTCAGATTTTGACAGGTAAGTGTCAATTTATTTTACCTTTTTTCGTAGCGAGGGTTAAAGCTGTAATAAAACTAAATTAAAAAAAATTTCCAGTACCAAAATAACAAAGTTCTATACGACAGCTGTCAAATTATATATACTTAAATAGTAATTCTTATTTTTTATAATTTGCTACCATTTCTATGCTGTTTAGGTATAGAACAATATATTTGAAAAAAGTAGTATTTGAGATGACCTAAACGAATATCCAAACCAAAAGTATATCGGACGCACCCAATTCGATTTATTAACGATCCAATATGACCCTACATTGATTTTAAAAAAATCAAAAAAATTACTTCCCAACTTTTGATCGCGTTCGCAAACAACAGTGTTTTGTAGCCCAACGTCGTCTACATGTCGAAAAAGTTTAAATCGATTAAAATAATTTTTGCCACCTGTATCGCCCTACAACGAAAAAAAACATATTTTTTAACTTTGACTTTAATAACTTTTTTCCGGTACACCCTGTATATTTGAAATTGTTCCCAGAACGTGCCCTGACTATTCCTCTCTACGTCCAGAAAGTTTGAATCGTTTTGCTCTAACCGTTTCCGAAAAAAAAATTCGCGAATATCGAAGTGTCGAATAACCTTCTACCACGTGGCGACGGATTATCAATGTCGAAACGCCATCTTTAAAATCGAGATTACAGCCATTTCTGAAACATTTTGGGCAAATATTTTGGTCAATAAAATTAGCAGAAGGTTCAAGGTAGATATTCCACCCGATTTAAAATCTGGAAATGTTCTTATTATTCTAGCAAGTCACGCTGAAAACACCCATTTTTCGCCATTTTTGACAGCCGGATTTTTAGAATTAATAATTAATTTAGAAACATCAATATCAAGGCACTCTAAGTCAAAAGTGAATGGTGTTAGAATTTGTAAATATTGCCTGTTTTCGCACCCAAAAAAGCGACTTTTCTCAATTTTGCGAATATATTTTAATGATTTTGAATATGTAGAGGTGTTGTGAAGTAATCAGCGCATTTTTTGAGAAAAAAATAAAACGGTTTTGTTAAAAATTGAATAAGCTACAGTCGATATAGTAAAAAAAAAGCTGCCGTTTTTTCCGTATTAAAGATAAAGAAAGGAAAAAATATTTCTTAAATACAATTTGACGAGCTCTATCCGCTAAAGTTTACAACGTTTCGATCAAAAGTCGTTTTCAGTACGAAAAAAAATAAAAACCGTGAAAAAATCAGGCCTAACTTTATGATTTCCACTTTCTTACAATTTTCGGCAATTTCCATTCCAGTTAGGTATAGAACGATATATTGGAAAAAGGTAGATTTTGAGATGGCCTAACCGATTATCCAAACCGCATGTCGATTGGATGCACCCAATTCGACTTATTAGCGATCCAAGAGGTACCATTTTCGACCAAATTTTGACTTTAAAAAAATCAAAAAAATTACTTCCAAACTTTTGATCGCGCTCACAAACAATAGGGTTCTGTAGCCCACGGTCGTCTACGCGTCGAAAAAGTTTAAATCGAAAAAACTAATTTTTGTTGCCTGTATCGAATGCCAACGAGATCCCGATATTTCTCGACTTTAAAAATTAATAACTTTTTTCCGGCACACCCTGTATATTCGAAATTTTCACACAACGTACCCCCACTATTCCTCTGTAAACCCAAAAAGTTTCAATTGTCCCACATTAACCGTTTCCGAGAAAAAAAATCGCAAATGTGAAAATGTCGAAACTGACGACGACGACGACGCCGCCGACGCCGCCGACACGGACAACATACGCACATATTTCAAATGAAGCAGACGATATAGTGCAAAATTTTCGGGAAGCAGTCGGGGTTGCCGTGATTCCGCGTGAAGGCGACGAATAACATATCGCGGAAAGCGATATGTTAATTACGATAAAAAAATACTTTTTCTTTTCTTTTTCTCTATTTACTATTACTTTTTTTGCCTCACCTTCCTGCGGAACGTGAAGGGAAAACATATCGCCAAATTGTCATTATAACAACTGATCACAACTAGAAAATAAAAAGAAATGGAGCAAAATTTTCGTTTTCTTATATAGATAGGTAGTATTTGGAGACGGCGTCGTATAGTGCTCAACGTCCCGTTTTCAATACCGCCTCGTTCGATTCGCTACGACTTTTCGTTGCGGAAATATATGATATTTAATATTATGATATTGACATTTATAGGTGCTTTTTAAACTCACACACCTTTGTGCAATGTGGAATATACGTTCCATATTTCATTATCATAATCACATTATCAGCTAATAAATTTGTGGAAATGTTATTATGCCGAGCCCTTCGGGCACGGCACTGTTTAAGTTCGTTGGTTTAATTTCATTTTTTTGACAAAACCATTTGTTAGCAAGCCCTAATTGTAAAGAATTTCGATTCGCGATAAAAAAAATGTGTGGTTTCTTTACAACCCAGGTGGCAATAAAAACATATGTGTAATTTTTCACTACCCAAGTTCGTTTTTTTTGTACTGAGGATTGACGCTGTAAGAATCTGAAATTCAAAAATTTTCCGTACGTAAATAACAAAGTTCTATACGACAGCTGTTATTTTGACAGGTAAATGTCAAGTTTATTTTAAGCGTTGCTTGTATCTAGGATTATAGCTGTAAGATCCCAAAATTTAAAAAAATTTCAGTACCTAAATAACAAAGTTGAATACAACAGCTGTCAAATTTTGACAGGTAAGTGTCAATTTTTTTAACCCTTTTCTTGTATCTAGGATTATAGCTGTAAGAATCCTAAATTAAAAAATTTTTGAATTCCTAAATAACAAAGTTTTATACGACAGCTGTCATTTTAGCAGGTAAATGTAATTTTTTTTTAAAGCTTTTCATGTATCTAGCATTATAGATGTAGGAATCCGAAATTTAAAAAAATTTCAGCATCTAAATAACAAAGTTTTATACGACAGCTGTCAGATTTTGACAGGTAAGTTTCAATTTTTTTTAGCATTTTCGTAGCGAGAGTTACTACTGTAAGAATCCTAAATTGAAAAATTTTTCAGTTCCTAAATAAATAACAAATTTCTATACCATAGCTGTCAAATTTTGACAGGTAAGTGTCAATTAGAACAATATGTTTGAAAAAATTAGTATTTGAGATGACCTAAACGAATCTCCAAACCAAAAATATGTGGGACGCACGCAATTCGATTTATTATAACGATCCAACATGATCCTACATTGATTTAAAAAAAATCAAAAAATTTACTTCCCAACTTCCGATCGCCTTGGCAAACAATAGGCTTCTGTAGCCGACGGTCGTCTATGCGCCGAAAAAGTTTAAATCGAGAAAACTTATTTTTACGACCTGTGTCGAATTTCAACGAGAATCCGATATTTTTCGAGTTTGGGGTTTAATAACTTTTTTTCGACACACCCTGTATATTCGAAATTTTCACACAATGTACCCCCACTATTCCTATCTAAACCCTAAAAGTTTCAATCGTCCAACTCTAACCGTTTCCGACAAAAAAAAATTGCAACTGTGAAAATGTCTTACATAGACGAAATTGTTCAAGAGCCGATCGGGGTTTTCGAGATTTCGCGCGGAAGAGACGTATATAATACTAGACTGGGTACATATCGCTAATCGTCAGCCGAGAGTGCATCTATTATTAGTACTAAAAATTTGTATTTAAAAAGTATTTTTCTTAGTTTCTTTTTTGTATGTTTTCTATTGCTTTTTTTGCCTCACCTTCCTGCGGAACGTGAAGGGGAAACATATCGCCAAATTGTCATTATAACAACTGACAAAAACTAAAAAATAAAAATAACTGGTGCAAAATTTCCGTTTTCTTGTATAGATAGGTAGTTTTTGAAGACGGCATCGTATAGTGCTCGATGTCTCTTTTCCAATGCCGTCTCGCTCGATTCGCTATGACTTTTCGTTACTGAAATATATTATTATATATTATTTAATATGATGATATTGATATTGACATTTATAGGTGCTTTTTAAACTCCCACACCTTTGTGCAATGTGGGATATACTTTCCATATTTCATTATTATTATCACATTATCAGCTAATAAATTTGTAAAAATATTATTGTGCCGGCACGGCACTGCTCCAGTTCATTCGTTTAATTTTATACTTTTGACAAAACCATTTGTTACCAAGCGCTAATTGTAAAGCACTTCGATTCGTGTTCAAAAAAATATTTGTAGTTTCTTCACAACCCAGGTTGCAATAGAAATATAAGTATGTGTAATTTTTTACTACTCAAGTTCGTTTTCTTGTATCTAGGATTATAGCTGTAAGAATCCGAAATTTAAAAAAATTTCAGTACCTAAATAACAAAGTTCTATACAACAGCTGTCAAATTTTGACAGGCAAGTATCAATTTTTTTAAACCTTGTTTGTAGCGAGAGCTATAGCTGTAAGAATCCTAAATTAAAAAATTTGTCAGTACCTAAATAACAAAGTTTTATACGATAGCTGTCAGATTTTGACAGGTAATTGTCAATTTTTTTTTAGTTTTTTCGTAGCGAGAGTTACAGCTGTAAAAAATCTAAATTGAAAATTTTTTCAGTTCTTAAATAACAAAGTTCTATACGATAGCTGTCAAATTATGACAGGTAGTGTCAATTTTTTTTTAGCTTTTTCGTAGCGACGATTATAGCTGTAATAATCCGAAATTAAAAAAATGTTCAGTTTCTAAATAACAAAGTTTTATACGATAGATGTCAGATTTTGACACGTGAGTTTCAATTTTTTTTTAGCTTTTTCGTAGCGAGAACTATAGCTGTAAGAATCCTAAATTGAAAATTTTTTCAGTACCAAAATGACAAAGTTCTATACGACAGCTGTCAAATTATATATACTTAAATAGTAAGTCTAATTTTTTATAATTTGCGACCATTTCTATGCTGTTTAGGTATAGAACAATATATTTAAAAAAAGTAGTATTTGAGATGACCTAAACGAATATCCAAACCAAAAGTATGTCGGACGCACCCAATTCGATTTATTAACGATCCAATATGACCCTACATTGATTTAAAAAAATAAAAAAAAAATACTTTCAAACTTTCGATCGCGCTCACAAACAATAGGGTTCTGTAGCCCACGGTCGTCTACACGTCGAAAAAGTTTCAATCGAAAAAATTAATTTTTGTGGCCTGTATCGAATGACAATGAGACTCCGATAATTATCGACTTTAAAAATTAATAACTTTTTTCCCGTACACCCTGTATATTCAAAATTTTTACACATTGTACCCCCACTATTCCTCTCTAAACTGAAAAAGTTTCAATCGTCCCACTCTTACCGTTTCCGAGAAAAGAAATCGCAAATGTGAAAATGTCGAAACTGACGACAACAACTTATTTTAAATGTAGCCGCCGTATATAATACTAGACTGGGTACATATCGCTAATCGTCAGCCGAGAGTGCATCTATTATTAGTACTAAAAATTTGTATTTAAAAAGTATTTTTCTTAGTTTCTTTTTTCTATGTTTTCTATTGCTTTTTTTACCTCACCTTCCTGCGGAACGTGAAGGGGAAACATATCGCCAAATTGTCATTATAACAACTGACAAAAACTAAAAAATAAAAATAACAGGTGCAAAATTTCCGTTTTCTTGTATAGATAGGTAGTTTTTGAAGACGGCATCGTATAGTGCTCGATGTTCCGTTTCCAATGCCGTCTCGCTCGATTCGCTACGACTTTTCGTTACGGAAATATATGATATTTAATATTATGATATTGACATTGAACCTGTCAGCACCGATTCTTCAAAATCGCACAGCAAAGGGTGTAATGTGAGATATATTTTCCAAGTTTGTCCTTTAAAAATATTTATTCAATCAATTTAAACATGAGGAAAAGAAACTATTCTTACATTGATAGCTGATAAATTAGTGAAAATGTTATTGTGCCGAACCCTTCGGGCATGGCACTGTTCGAGTTGATTCATTTAATTTCATACTTTTGACAAAACCATTTGTTAGCAACCTTTAATTGTTATTGGTAAAGCATTTCAATTCGCGATAAAAAATAAATTTAGTTTCTTCACAATCCCAGTTCGTTTATTTCGTACCGAGGATTATCACTGTAAAAATCCTAAATTTAAAAAACTTTCAATAGGTACCTAAATAACGAAATATTAAAAAAATAAAAAGACGGGCCTGGAATTGAACCTGGAACCCGGTATCATCGCGACCACAAGTCGTAACCTATTATATACCTACCTACCACTAGGCCCGACCACTTTGAAAATAAATTATAATATAGAATATTTATATTGCCGTATTAAAAATGAAAAAAATACGATTTATTTAAGCTTGACGAGCTCTTTCCGCTAAGGTACATTACATTTCAATCAAAAGTTGTTTTCCGTACGAAAAACAATGAAAACCGTAAAAGAATTAAATAGTAATTCTTACTTTTTTATAATTTGCACCCTTTACATTACAGGTAGGTATAGAACAATATATTTGAAAAAAGTAGTATTTGAGATGACCTAAACGAATCTCCAAACCAAAAGTGTGTCAGACGCACCCAATTCGATTTATTAACGATCCAACATAACCCTACATTGATTTTAAAAAAATTAAAAAATTGACTTCCCAACTTCCGATCATGTTCGCAAACAACAGTGTTTTGTAGCCCAACGTCGTCTACACGCCAATAAAGTTTAACTCCATTAAAATGCTTTTTGGCACCTGTATCGCGCCACAACGAAATAAAAACATATTTTTCAACTTTCTCTTTAATAACTTTTTTCCGGTACACCCTGTATATTGGAAATTGTTCCCAGAACGTGCCCCTACTATTCCTCTCTACGTCCAGAAAATTTTAATCGTTTTGCTCTAACCGTTTCCGAGAAAAAAATTCGCGAATATCTAAATGTGGAACAGCCTCCCACCACGTGGCGACGGATTATCAATGTCGGAACGCCATCTTTAAAATCGAGATTACAACTATTTCTGAAACATTTTGGGCAAATATTTTGATCAATAAAATTAGAAGAAGGTTCAAGGTAGATATTCCACCCGATTTAAAATCTGGAAATGTTCTTATTATTCTAGCAAGTCACGCTAAAAACAACCATTTTTCGCCATTTTTGACAGCCGGATTTTTAGAATTAATAATTTAATTTAGATATATCAATATCAAGGCACTCTTAGTCAAAAGTGAATGGTGTTAGAATTCGTAAAGATTGCCTGTTTCCGCACCCAAAAAAGCGACTTTTCTCAATTTTGCGAATATATTTTAATAATTTTGGATATGTAGAGGTGTTGAGAAGTAATCAGCGCATTTTTTGAGAAAAAAATAAAACGGGTTTGTTAAAAATTGAATAAGCTACAGTCGATATAGTAAAAAAAAAGCTGCCGTTTTTTCCGTATTAAAGATAAATAAACGAAAAAATATATTTTAAATACAATTTGACAAGCTCTATCCGCTATAGTTTACAACGTTTCGATCAAAAGTCGTTTTCAGTACGAAAAAAAATAAAAACCGTCAAAAAATCAGGCCTAACTTTATGATTTCCACTTTCTTACAATTTTCGGCAATTTCCATTCCAGTTAGGTATAGAACGATATATTGGAAAAAGGTAGATTTTGAGATGGCCTAACCGATTATCCAAACCGAATGTACATCGGATGCACCCAATTCGACTTATTAGCGATCCAAGAGGTACCATTTTCGACCAAATTTTGACTTTGAAAAATTCAAAAAAATTACTTCCAAACTTTCGATCGCGCTCACAAACAATAGGGTTCTGTAGCCCACGGTCGTCTACGCGTCTAAAAAGTTTAAATCGAAAAAACTAATTTTTGTGGCCTGTATTGAATGCCAACGAGATCCCGATATTTCTCGACTTTAAAAATTAATAACTTTTTTCCGGCACACCCTGTATATTCGAAATTTTTACACAACATACCCCCACTATTCCTCTCTAAACCCAAAAAGTTTCAATCGTCCCACTCTAACCGTTTCCGAGAAAAAAAATCGCAAATGTGAAAATGTCGAAACTGACGGCGGCGGCGACGACGACGACGACGACGACGCCGACAACATACGCACATTATTTTCACCGAAGCGCCGTATAACATATCGCGTTGTAGCGCGATATGTAACTAGACTGGGTACATATCGCTAATCGTCAGCCGAGAGTGCATCTAATATTAGTACTAAAAAAATTATTTTCTTTTCCTTTTCTCTATTTACTATTGCTTTTTTTTACCTCACCTTCCTGCGGAACGTGAAGGGGAAACATATCGCTAAATTGTCATTATAACAACTAACAAAAAATAAAAAATAAAAAAACGGATGCAAAATTTCCGGTTTCTCGTATAGATAGGTAGTTTTTGAAGACGGCATCGTATATTGCTCGACGTCCTATTTCCATTGCCGTCTCGCTCGATTCGCTACGACTTTTCATTACTGAAATATATGTTATTTAATATTATGATATTGATATGGACATTTATAGGTGCTTTTAAACTCGCACACCTTTGTGCAATGTGGGATATACTTTTCATATTTCATTATCACATTATCAGCTAATAAATTTGTGGAAATATTATTGTGCCGAGCCCTTCGGGCACGGCACTGCTCGAGTTCGTTCATTTAATTTTATACTTTTGACAAAACCATTTGTTAGCAAGCCCTAACTGTTAAGCACTTCGATTCGTGTTCAATAAAATATGTGTAATTTCTTCACAACTCAGGTCGCAATAAAAATATAAGTATGTGTAATTTTTTACTGCTCAAGTTCGTTTGTTTCGTACTGATGATTGACGCTGTAAGAATCTGAAATTCAATCATATTTATGATTATTTTGGTAAATAAGAAAGTTTTATACGACAGCTACCATTTTGACAGGTAAAAGTCAAGTTTTTTAAAGCTTTTTTTTGTATCTGAGAGTATAGCTGTAAGAGTCCAAAATTTAAAAAAATTTCAGAGGTAACAAAGTTCTACACAACAGCTGTCAAATTTTGACAGGTAAGCGTCAATTTTTTTTAACCTTTTTCATAGCGAGGGCTATAGCTGTAAGAATCCTAAGTTGAAAAAAATTTCAGTTAATAAATAACAAAGTTTTATACGACAGCTGTAAGATTTTGACCGTTAAGTGTCAATTTTTTTTTTAGCTTTTTCGTAACGAGGATTAAAGCTGTAAGAATCCTAAATTGAAAATTTTTTCAGTTCCCAAATAACAAAGTTCTATACGACAGCTGTTATTTTGACAGTTAATTTTCAATTTAGGATTAAAACGGTATAATTCTACAAATACTATAATATATAACATTTCGATCAAAAGTTGTTTTTCGTACGAAAAACAACGATAACCGTAAAAGAATCGTTTCTTAAATAGTAATTCTTACTTTTTTATAATTTGCACCCTTTTTATTACCGGTAGGTATAGAAAAATATATTTGAAAAAAAGTAGTATTTAAGATGACCTAAGCTAATCTCCAAACCAAAAGTGTGTTAGACGCACCCAATTCGATTTATTAACGATCCAACATGACTCTACATTGATTTTTAAAAAAATCAAAAAATTGACTTTCCAACTTTCGATCGCGTTCGCAAACAACAGTGTTTTGTAGCCCAACATCGTCTACATGCCAAAAAAGTTTAAATCGATTAAAATGATTTTTGCCACCTGTATCGCGCTACAACGAAAAAAAAACATATTTTTCAACTTTGACTTAAATAACTTTTTTCCGGTACACCCTGTATATTGGAAATTGTTCCCAGAACGTGCCCCTACTATTCCTCTCTACGTCCAGAAATTTTTTATCGTTTTGCTCTAACCGTTTCCGAGAAAAAAATTCGCGAATATCGAAATATCGAACAGCCTCCCACCACGTGGCGATGCATTTTCAATGTCGGAACGTCATCTTTAAAATCGAGATTACAACTATTTCTGAAACATTTTGGCAAATATTTTGGTCAATAAAATTAGAAGAAGGTTCAAGGTAGATATTCCATCCGATTTAAAATCTGGAAATCTTCTTATTAGTCTAGCAAGTCAAGCTCAAAACACCAATTTTTCGCCATTTTTGACAGCCGGTTTTTTAGAATTAATTTACTTACATTAACCAAAGCAGTCAAAGCACTCTAGTCAAAATTGAATGGTATTAGAATTTGCAAATTTTGCTTGTTTCCGCACTCAAAAACTCGATTTTTCTTAAACTTACGAATATATTTTAATAAGTTTGGATATGTAGAGGTGTTGAGAATAAATCAGCGCGTCTTTTGGAAAAAAATAAAACGGTTTTGTTAAAAATTGAATAAGCTAGTCGATATAGTAAAACGTCGGATAAAAATATCTCTTGATAAAAAAAAAATAAATTATAAATTAATTTTTTTGAGCCACAAATGATGTTTTTTCAGAGCGCGTTTACTATGCAAACTTAAGCTTGTTTATCGATTGATATGGTGGATCAAGAAAAAATTCAAAAAGTTATATTTATAGACACTTGCAGAAGTATTTAACAAACCAGTGCGACGCCAACAGAAATTACTGGAAAAAATTCATAGGCTGTCGTTTTTTCCGTATTAAAGATAAAGAAACAAAAAATATCTTTAAAATACAATTTGAAGAGCTCTATCCGCTAAAGTATACAACGTTTCGATCAAAAGTCGTTTTCCGTACGAAAAAAATAAAAACTGCGAAAAAATCACGCTTTCCAGTTTCTTACAATTTTTGATCATTTGCATTCCAGTTAGGTATAGAACGATATATTGGAAAAAGGTAGTTTTTGAGATAGCCTAAACGATTATCAAAACCGAATGTTGATCGGATGCACCCAATTCGACTTATTAGCGATCCAAGAGGTACCATTTTTGATCATTTTTCAACTTTAGAAAAATCAAAAAAATTACTTCCAAACTTTCGATCGCGCTCACAAACAATAGGGTTCTGTAGCTCACGGTCGTCTACGCGTCGAAAAAGTTTAAATCAAAAAAACTCATTTTTACGAACTGTATCGAATCCCAACGAGAATCCGATAATTATCGACTTTAAAAATTAATAACTTTTTTCCGGCACACCCTGTATATTCGAAATTTTCACACAACGTACCTCCACTATTCCTCTCTAAACTGAAAAAGTTTCAATCGTCCCACTCTTACCGTTTCCGAGAAAAGAAATCGCAAATGTGAAAATGTCGAAACTGACGACGACAATTTATTTAAAATGTAGTATGTAGTATATAATACTAGACTGGGTACATATCGCTAATCGTCAGCCGAGAGTGCATCTAATATTAGTACTAAAAAGATTTACAAAAATTTACAATAAAAAAATACTTTTCTTTTCTTTTTTTCTATTTACTATTGCTTTTTTTGCCTCACCTTCCTGCGGAACGTGAAGGGAAAACATATCGCCAAATTGTCATTATAACAACTGACCAAAACTACACACTGGTGCAAAATTTCCGTTTTCTCGTATAGATAGGTAGTTTTCTGAGACGGCGCCGTATAGGTGCTCTTTAAACTCGCACACCTTTGTGCAATGTGGGATATACTTTCCATATTTGCTCTATAAAAATATGTAAGTATTCAATCGATTAAAACATAAGGAAAAAATTATTCTTACATGGAAGCCATCAATTATCAGCTAATAAATTTATAGAAATATTATTGTGCCGAGCCCTTCGGGCACGGCACTGTTCTAGTTCGTTCGTTTAATTATACGAGAGCTGTCACTTTGACAGGTAAGTGTCATTTTTTTTAGCTTTTTCGTAGCGAGGGTTATAGCTGTAAGAATTCGAAATTAAAAAATTTTCAGGTACCTAAATAAAAAAGTTTTTTACGACAGCTGTCAAATTTTGACAGGTAAGTGTAATTTTTTTTAGCTTTTTCGTAGCGAGAGTTATAGCTGTAAGAATCTGAAATTAAAAAAAAATCAATACCTACCTAAATAACAAAGTTCTATACTACAGCTGTCAAATTATGACAGGCGGGTGTAAATTTTTTTAAGCTTTTTTCATATAGAGGATTGTAGCTATACGAATCTGAAATTAAAAATTTTTTAGTACCTAAATAACAAACTTTTATACGACAGCTGTCAAATTTTGACAGGTAAGTGTCAATTTCTTTAAACTTTTTTCGTAGCGAGGGTTAAAGCTGTAATAATCCTAAATTTAAAAATTTTTCAGTACCCAAATAACAAAGTTCTATACGACAGCTGTCAAATTATGACAGGCGGGTGTAAATTTTTTTAATCTTTTTTCATATAGAGGATTATAGCTGTACAAATCCGAAATTTAAAAATTTTTCAGTGATTAAATAACAAAGTTCCATACGACAGCTGTCAAATTTTGACAGGTAAGTGTCAATTTTTTAAAAGTTTTTTCGTAACGAGGATTATAGCTGTAAGAATCCCAAATTGAAAAAATTTTCAGTACCTAAATAACAAAGTTCTATACGATAGCTGTCAAATTTTGACAGTTAAGTGTCAATTTTTTTTTAGCTTTTTCGTAGCGAGAGTTATAGCTGTAAGAGTCCGAAATTATAAAATTATCAGGTCCCTAAATAACAAAGTTCTATACGATAGCTGTCAAATTTTGACAGGTAAGTGTCAATTTTTTTTTAGATTTTTTGTAACGAGGGTTATAGCTGTAAGAATCCTAAATTTAAAAATTTGTCAGTACCTAAATGACACAGTTTTATACGATAGCTGTCAAATTTTGACAGGTAAGTGTCAATTTTTTTTTAGATTTTTTTTAGATTTTTTGTAACGAGGGTTATAGCTGTAAGAATACTAAATTAAAAAATTTCTCAATTCCTAAATAACAAAGTTCTATACGACAGCTGTCATTTTGACAGGTAAATATCAAGTTTTTTTTAAGCTTTTCTTGTATCTAGGATTATAGCTGTAAGAATCCGAAATTTAAAAAAATTTCAGTACCTAAATAACAAAGTTCTTTACTACAGCTGTCAGATTTTGACAGGTAAGTGTAATTTTTTTTTAGCTTTTTCGTATAGATTATTATAGCTGTAAGAATCCAAAATTTAAAAAATTTTCCGTACCTAAATAACGACATTAAAAAAAAAAGAAAAAAAAAGAAAAAAAAACACTGGGGTTTGAACCCACGACCTTCGTCTCCAAAATCAACAGCCTCTACTACTACGCTATCGAAGCTTTGAGAGTGATTTGTGGTAAATAGGATATTAATGACGTATTCGATATTACATAGAACGTTGAGTATTGAAGATACACACAAATAATACACTTTTTTCAATTATTTTTGGTCAACCGCAAAGAAAAAGGTCCAAGACAGGTGTTTCATACATTAAATACTCCCCAAATATTATAAAAACTAAAAAATTGAAGTTAATATGCCTCCTGCAAGCCATTTTTATTATTACAAGTACGGGATAAATGCGATATTTTCCCCCTTATTTTTGGTCAAACGAAAAAGATAAAGGTTCAAGGTAGGTATTTCCCACAAAAGACGTAATCTAAATGGTCTTATTCCTCTAAAAAATCAATTTGGAAATCGCATTTTTCACCTATTTTTGACAGATGGTATAAAAGTTAAAGTTCAGGAAAACGTACGTGGTAAAACCATGGCCAACTTTTTCTAAATCGAATGGTGTTAGAATTTGAAAATTGTGCCTGTTTCCGCACCCAAAAAAGCAACTTTGCTAGAATTTGCGAATATATTTTGATAAGTTTGGACATGCAGGAATATTGAGAAGTAATTAGCGCATATTTTGAGAAAAAAATAAAACGGTTTTGTTAAAAATTGAATAAGCTACAGTCGATATAGTAAAACCTCTGGTGAAGGAACCTATAAAAAAATCATAAATTAATTTTTTTGAGCCACAAAATATGTTTTCCTAAAGATCGCTTATAATACAAATTAAAGCTTCTTTATCCGTTGATATAGTGTACCAAGAAAAATTTCAAAATGTTATATATTATAGACACTTGCAGAATTATTTAAGCAAACCAGTGCAACGCCAACAGAAATTACGGGAAAAAGTTCATAAGCTGCCGTTTTTTCTGTATTAAAGATAAAAAAACGAAAAAATATCTCTTAAATACAATTTGACGGCTCTATCCGCTAAAGTATACAACGTTTCAATCAAAAATCGTTTTCCGTACGAAAAAAAATAAACGGAATAAAAACGGAGAAAAAAATCACGCCTTACACTGTGGTTTCCAGTTTCTTACCATTTTCGGCAATTTCCATTCCAGTTAGGTATAGAACGATATATTGGAAAAAGGTAGATTTTGAGATGGCCTAACCGATTATCCAAACCGCATGTCGATTGGATGCACCCAATTCGATTTATTAACGATCCAATATGACCCTACATTGATTTTAAAAAAATCAAAAAAATTACTTCCCAACTTTCGATCGCGTTCGCAAACAACAGTGTTTTGTAGCCTAACGTCGTCTACATGTCGAAAAAGTTTAAATCGATTAAAATGATTTTTGCCACCTGTATCGCCCTACAACGAAAAAAAAACATATTTTTTAACTTTGACTTTAATAACTTTTTTCCGGTACACCCTGTATATTTGAAATTGTTCCCAGAACGTGCCCCGACTATTCCTCTCTACGTCCAGAAAGTTTGAATTGTTTTGCTCTAACCGTTTCCGAAAAAAAAAATCGCGAATATCGAAATGTCGAATAACCTTCTACCATGTGGCGACGGATAATCAATGTCGAAACGCCATCTTTAAAATCGAGATTACAACCATTTCTGAAACATTTTGGGCAAATATTTTGGTCAGTAAAATTAGAAGAAGGTTCAAGGTAGATATTCCACCCGATTTAAAATCTGGAAATGTTCTTATTATTCTAGCAAGTCACGCTGAAAACACCCATTTTTCGCCATTTTTGACAGCCGGATTTTTAGAATTAATTTAATTTAGATACATCAATATCAAGGCACTCTTAGTCAAAAGTGAATGATGTTAGAATTTGTAAAGATTGCCTGTTTCCGCACCCAAAAAAGCGACTTTTCTCAATTTTGCGAATATATTTTAATGATTTTGAATATGTAGAGGTGTTGCGAAGTAATCAGCGCATTTTTTGAGAAAAAAATAAAACGGTTTTGTTAAAAATTGAATAAGCTACAGTCGATATAGTAAAAAAAAAGCTGCCGTTTTTTCCGTATTAAAGATAAAGAAACGAAAAAATATCTCTTAAATACAATTTGACGAGCTCTATCCGCTAAAGTTTACAACGTTTCGATCAAAAGTCGTTTTCAGTACGAAAAAAAATAAAAACCGTGAAAAAATCAGGCCTAACTTTATGATTTCCACTTTCTTACAATTTTCGGCAATTTCCATTCTAGTTAGGTATAGAACGATATATTGGAAAAAGGTAGTTTTTGAGATGGCCTAACCGATTATCCAAACCGCATGTCGATCGAATGCACCCAATTCAACTTATTAGCGATCCAAGAGGTACCATTTTGGACCAAATTTTGACTTTTAAAAAATAAAAAAAATTACTTCCAAACTTTCGATCGCGCTCACAAACAATAGGGTTCTGTAGCCCACGGTCGTCTACGCGTCGAAAAAGTTTAAATCGAAAAAACTAATTTTTGTGGCCTGTATTGAATGCCAACGAGATCCCGATATTTCTCGACTTTAAAAATTAATAACTTTTTTCCGGCACACCCTGTATATTCGAAATTTTCACACAACGTACCCCCACTATTCCTTTGTAAACCCAAAAAGTTTCAATTGTCTCACATTAACCGTTTCCGAGAAAAAAAATCGCAAATGTGAAAATGTCGAAACTGACGACGCCGACGCCGACGCCGCCGACACGGACAACATACGCACATATTTCAAATGAAGCAGACGATATAGTGCAAAATTTTCGGGAAGCAGTCGGGGTTGCCGTGATTCCGCGTGAAGGCGACGAATAACATATCGCGGAAAGCGATATGTTAACTAGACTGGGTACATATCGCTAATCGTCAGCCGAGAGTGCATCTAATATTAGTACTAAAAAGATTTACAAAAATTTACAATAAAAAAATACTTTTCTTTTTTTCTATTTACTATTGCTTTTTTTTGCCTCACCTTCCTGCGGAACGTGAAGGGAAAACATATCGCCAAATTGTCATTATAACAACTGACGAAAACTACACAATGGTGCAAAATTTCCGTTTTCTCGTATAGATAGGTAGTTTTCTGAGACGGCGCCGTATAGGTGCTCTTTAAACCCGCACACCTTTGTGCAATGTGGGATATACTTTCCATATTTGCTCTATAAAGATATGTAAGTATTCAATCGATTAAAACATAAGCAAAAAATTATTCTTACATGGAAGCTATCAATTATCAGCTAATAAATTTGTAGAAATATTTTTGTGCCGAGCCAATACGTCCCTTATTATCGCTTTTAGAATAGAAATCAATATAACCTTTTATCTGGACCATAGAAAAAGGCAACTTTTTTATTTGAAGAGGTTCTATCTAAGCTTTATCAGCTTCGAGATATTGGCTAATATATGAAAACCACTTTTAATTCCATATCTCAAAAACTATAAGACCTACAAAAAATGTCTAAGAACTTAAAGTAAATATCTCTTAAGGATGCTACTTATTAGTTATATACATTGTTGCCGTATCTTTTTCAGTTTCCGAGGAAAATGGTATTTTATGGATTTCATAGCATTTTCCTGAGCATATACATGGAAAAAATGCCAAAATTTAAAATTCGCAAATATGTCAATTTTTCGGTACATTTTCATCAAAAATAACGTAAAACCCGAAAATAGCGAAGAAAATATGATAATTAACAATTCTATGAATTTTTAAAAAAATATCCAGAAAACTCGGATTTTTTTGTCGGTTTTCAAAGTTTCCTCAATACGTCCCTTATTACGGCCTTTGGAACAAAAGTTAATATAACGTTTTATCTGGACAATAGAAAAAAGCAACTTTTTTATTTGAAGAGTTTCTATCTAAGTTCTATCAGTTTCGAGATATTGGCAAATACATGAAAACCACTTTTAATTCCATATCTCAAAAACTATAAGACGTACAAAAAATTTCTAAGAACTTAAAGTAAAGATCTCTTAAGGATGCTACTTATTAGTTATATACATTGTTGCCGTATCTCTTTCAGTTTCCGAGGAAAATGGTCTTTTATGAATTTCATAGCATTTTCCTGAGCATAACATGGAAAAAATGCCAAAATTTAAAATTCGCAAATATGTCAATTTTTCGGTAAATTTCCATCAAAAATAACGTAAAACCCGAAAATAGCGAAGAAAATATGATAATTAACAATTCTCTGAATTTTAAAAAAAATATCCAGAAAACTCGGATTTTTTTGTCGGTTTTCAAAGTTTCCTCAATACGTCCCTTATTACGGCCTTTGGAACAAAAGTTAATATAACGTTTTATCTGGACAATAGAAAAAGGCAACTTTTTTATTTGAAGAGTTTCTATCTAAGTTCTATCAGTTTCGAGATAATGGCAAATACATGAAAACCACTTTTAATTCCATATCTCAAAAACTATAAGACCTACAAAAAATTTCTAAGAACTTAAGGTAAAGATCTCATAAAGATGCTACTTATTAGTTATATACATTGCTGCTTTTTTTGCCTCACCTTCCTGCGGAACGTGAAGGGGAAACATATCGCCAAATTGTCATTATAACAACTGACAAAAACTAAAAAATAAAAATAACGGGTGCAAAATTTCCGTTTTCTTGTATATATAGGTAGTTTTTGAAGACGGCATCGTATAGTGCTCGATGTCCCGTTTCCAATTCCGTCTCGCTCGATTCGCTACGACTTTTCGTTACGAAAATATATGATATTTAATATTATGATATTGATATTAACATTGAACCCATCAGCACCGGCTTTTTTTAAAATTGCACAGCAAACGTATCAATGTGGAATATACTTTCCAAGTTTGTTCTATAAAAATATGTATTCAATCGATTTAAACATAAGTAAAGAAACTATTCTTACATTGATAGCTGATAAATTAGTTTTAAAGCTTATTTTGCCGAGCCCTTCCGGCACGGCACTGTTCCAATTCGTTTATTTTATTTCATACTTTTTACAAAACCATTTGTTAGCAACCTTTAATAATTGCCTAAAGGAATATCCAAACCGAATGTCGATCGGATGGACCCAATTCGACTTATTACCGATTCAATAGGTACCTGTTTAGTCCCATATTTAACTTTGAAAAAATTTAAAAAATTATTTCCAAACTTTCGATCGCGCTCACAAACAATAGGGGTCTGTAGCCTACGGTCGTCTACGCGTCGAAAAAGTTTAAATCGAAAAAACTAATTTTTGTGGCCTGTACCGAATGACAACGAGACTCCGATAATTATCAACTTTAAAAATTAATAACTTTTTTCCCGTACACCCTGTATATTCAAAATTTTCACACAACGTACCCCCACTATTCCTCTCTAAACCCAAAAAGTTTCAATCGTCCAACTCTAACCGTTTCCGAGAAAAAAAATCGCAAATGTGAAAATGTCTTACATAGACGAAATTGTTCAAGAGCCGATCGGGGTTTTCGAGATTTCGCGCGGAAGAGACGTATATAATACTAGACTGGGTACATATCGCTAATCGTCAGCCGAGAGTGCATCTAATATTAGTACTAAAAAAATAATATTCTTTTCCTTTTCTCTATTTACATTTGCTTTTTATACCTCACCTTTCTGCGGAACGTGAAGGAGAAACATATCGCCAAATTGTCATTATAACAACTGACAAAAACTAAAAAATAAAAATAACGGGTGCAAAATTTCCGTTTTCTTGTATAGATAGGTAGTTTTTGAAGACGGCATCGTATAGTGCTCGATGTCCCGTTTCCAATGCCGTCTCGCTCGATTCGCTACGACTTTTCGTTACGGAAATATATGATATTTAATATTATGATATTGATATTAACATTGAACCCATCAGCACCGGCTTTTTTAAAAATCGCACAGCAAACGTATCAATGTGGAATATACTTTCCAAGTTTGTCCTATAAAAATATGTATTCAATCAATTTAAACATAAGTAAAGAAACTATTCTTACATTGATAGCTGATAAATTATTTTAAAAGCTTATTTTCCCGAGCCCTTCCGGCACGGCACTGTTCCAATTCGTTTATTTTATTTCATACTTTTTACAAAACCATTTGTTAGCAACCTTTAATAATTGCCTAAAGGATTATCCAAACCGAATGTCGATCGAATGGACCCAATTCGACTTATTAACGATTCAATAGGTACCTGTTTAGTCCCATATTTAACTTTGAAAAAATTTAAAAAATTATTTCCAAACTTTCGATCGCGCTCACAAACAATAGGGGTCTGTAGCCTACGGTCGTCTACGCGTCGAAAAAGTTTAAATCGAAAAAACTAATTTTTGTGGCCTGTAGCGAATGACAACGAGACTCCGATAATTATCGACTTTTAAAATTAATAACTTTTTTCCCGTACACCCTGTATATTCAAAATTTTTACACATTGTACCCCCACTATTCCTCTTTAAACTGAAAAAGTTTCAATCGTCCCACTCTTACCGTTTCCGAGAAAAGAAATCGCAAATGTGAAAATGTCGAAACTGACGACGACAACTTATTTTAAATGTAGCCGCCGTATATAATACTAGACTGGGTACATATCGCTAATCGTCAGCCGAGAGTGCATCTAATATTAGTACTAAAAAAATAATTTTCTTGTACTTTTTTTAAATTTACTATTGCTTTTTATACCTCACCTTCCTGCGGAACGTGAAGGAGAAACATATCGCCAAATTGTCATTATAACAACTGACAAAAACTAAAAAATAAAAAAACGGGTGCAAAATTTCCGGTTTCTCGTATAGATAGGTCGAGACGGCATCGTATAGTGGTCGACGTCCTATTTCTAATGCCGTCTCGCTCGATTCGCTACGACTTTTCGTTACTGAAATATATGATATTAACTATTCTTACATAGATAGCTGATAAATTGGTGAAAGTTTTATTGTGCCGAGCCCTTTGGGCACGGCACTGTTGGAGTTCATTCGTTTCATTTTATATTTTTGACAAAACCATTTGTTAGCAAGCTCTAATTTTGAAACATTTCAATTCGTGTTAAAAAATAAGTTTAGTTTCTTCACAAACCTAGTTGATTTTTTTCGTACCGAGGATTGTCGCTGTAAGAATCCAAAATTTAAAAGACTTTCAGTTCCTACCTACCTAAATAACGAAATATTAAAAAAATAAAATGACGCGCCTGGAATTGAACCCGGGATCATCGTGACCAAAAGTCGTAATCTAATATATACCACTAGGCCACCGACCACTTTGAAAACAATATAGAATATTATTGCCTTATAAAAGATAAAGAAACAAAAAAAAAACTTTTTATTGTAGTTTTTTTTATGATCCAAAGTAGTATTTGAGATGACCTAAACGAATATCCAAATCAAAAATATGTGGGACGAACCCAATTCGATTTATTAACGATCCAACATGTCCCTACATTGATTTAAAAAAAATCAAAAAATTGACTTCCCAACATCCGATTACCTTGGTAAACAATAGGCTTCTGTAGCCGACGGTCGTCTACGCGTCGAAAAAATTTAAATCGAGAAAACTTATTTTTACGACCTGTGTCGAATTTCAACGAGAATCCGATATTTTTCGAGTTTGGGGTTTAATAACTTTTTTTCGGCACACCCTGTATATTCGAAATGTTTACACAACGTACCCCTACTATTCCTATCTAAACCCTAAAAGTTTCAATCGTCCCACTCTAACCGTTTCCAAGAAAAAAAAATCGCAACTGTGAAAATGTCTTACATAGACGAAATTGTTCAAGAGCTGATCGGGGTTTTCGAGATTCCGCGCGGAAGAGACGTATATAATACTAGACTGGGTACATATCGCTAATTGTCAGCCGAGAGTGCATCTAATATTAGTACTAAAAAGATTTACAAAAATTTACAAGAAAAAAATACTTTTCTTTACTTTTTTTCTATTTACTATTGCTTTTTTTGCCTCACCTTCCTGCGGAACGTGAAGGGAAAACATATCGCCAAATTGTCATTATAACAACTGACCAAAACTACACAATGGTGCAAAATTTCCGTTTTCTCGTATAGATAGGTAGTTTTCTGAGACAGCGCCGTATAGGTGCTCTTTAAACTCGCACATCTTTGTGCAATGTGGGATATACTTTCCATATTTGCTCTATAAAAATATGTAAGTATTCAATCGATTAAAACATAAGCAAAAAATTATTCTTACATGGAAGCTATCAATTATCACCTAATAAATTTGTAGAAATATTATTGTGCCGAGCCCTTCGGGCACGGCACTGTTCTAGTTCGTTCGTTTAATAATACAAGAGCTGTCACTTTGACAGGTAAGTGTAATTTTTTTTAGCTTTTTCGTAGCGAGGGTTATAGCTGTAAGAATTCGAAATTAAAAAATTTTCAGGTACCTAAATAAGAAAGTTTTATACGATAGCTGTCAAATTTTGACAGGTAGGAGTCCGTTTTTTTTATCCTTTTCGTAGCGAGGGTTATCGCTGTAAAAATCCTAAAGTGAAAAATTTTTCAGATCCTAAATAACAAAGTTCTATACGACAGCTGTCATTTTGACAGGTAAATGTCAATTTTTTTTAAGCTTTTCTTGTATCTAGGATTAAAGCTGTAAGAATCCAAAATTTAAAAAAAAATTCAGTAGTTAAATAACAAAGTTCTATACGACAGCTGTCAAATTTTGACAGGTAAGTTAAAAATTTTTTTTTAGATTTTTCGTAGCGAGATTTATAGCTGTAAGAATCCTAAATGAAAAATTTTTCAGTTCCTAAATAACAAAGTTATATAAGACAGCTGTCATTTTGACAGGTAAATTGCAATTTTTTTTTAAGCTTTTCTTGTATCTAGGATTATAGCTGTAAGAATTCGAAATTTAAAAAAAAATTCAGTACCTAAATAACAAAGTTCTATACGACAGCTGTCAAATTTTGACAGGAAAGTAAAAATTTTTTTTTTAAATTTTTCTTAGCGTGATTTGTAGCTGTAAGAATCCTAAATTTAAAAATTTTTCAGTTCCTAAATAACAAAGTTATATACGACAGCTGTCATTTTGACAGGTAAATTGCAAGTTTTTTTTAAGCTTTTCTTGTATCTAGGATTATAGCTGTAAGAATTCGAAATTTAAAAAAAATTCAGTACCTAAATAACAAAGTTCTATACGACAGCTGTCAGATTTTGACAGGTAAGTGTAAATTTTTTTTTAGCTTTTTCGTAGCGACGGTTATAGCTGTAAGAATCTCAAATTTAAAAAAAATTCAGTACCTAGATAACTAAGTTTTATACGATACCTGTCAGATTTTGACAGGTAAGTGTCAATTTATTTTAACTTTTTTCGTAGCAAGGGTTAAAGCTGTAATAAAACTAAATTTAAAAAATTTTCAGTACCAAAATAACAAAGTTCTATACGACAGCTGTCAAATTATATATACTTAAATAGTAATCCTTACTTTTTTATAATTTGCACCCTTTATATTACAGGTAGGTATAGAACAATATATTTGAAAAAAGTAGTATTTGAGATCACTTAAACGAATCTCCAAACCAAAAGTGTGTCAATTCGATTTATTAACGATCCAACATAACCCTACATTGATTTTAAAAAAATTAAGAAATTGACTTCCCAACTTCCGATCATGTTCGCAAACAACAGTGTTTTGTAGCCCAACGTCGTCTACACGCCGATAAAGTTTAACTCCATTAAAATGCTTTTTGGCACCTGTATCGCGCCACAACGAAATAAAAACATATTTTTCAACTTTCAATTTAATAACTTTTTTCCGGTACACCCTGTATATTGGAAATTTTTCTAAGACGTACCCCTACTATTCCTCTCTACATCCAGAAAATTTTAATCGTTTTGCTCTAACCGTTTCCGAGAAAAAAATTCGCGAATATCTAAATGTGGAACAGCCTCCCACCACGTGGCGACGGATTATCAATGTCGGAACGCCATCTTTAAAATCGAGATTACAACTATTTCTGAAACATTTTGGGCAAATATTTTGGTCAATAAAATTAGAAGAAGGTTCAAGGTAGATATTCCACCCGATTTAAAATCTGGAAATGTTCTTATTATTCTAGCAAGTCACGCTAAAAACACCCATTTTTTGCCATTTTTGACAGCCGGATTTTTAGAATTAATAATTAATTTAGATACATCAATATCAAGGCACTCTTAGTCAAAAGTGAATGGTGTTAGAATTTGTAAAGATTGCCTGTTTCCGCACCCAAAAAAGCGACTTTTCTCAATTTTGCGAATATATTTTAATAATTTTGGATATGTAGAGGTGTTGAGAAGTAATCAGCGCATTTTTTGAGAAAAAAATAAAACGGTTTTGTTAAAAATTGAATAAGCTACAGTCGATATAGTAAAAAAAAAGCTGCCGTTTTTTCCGTGTTAAAGATAAAGAAACGAAAAAATATCTCTTAAATACATTTTGACAAGCTCTATCCGCTAAAGTTTACAACGTTTCGATCAAAAGTCGTTTTCAGTACGAAAAAAAATAAAAACCGTGAAAAAATCAGGCCTAACTTTATGATTTCCACTTTCTTACAATTTTCGGCTATTTCCATTCCAGTTAGGTATAGAACGATATATTGGAAAAAGGTAGATTTTGAGATGGCCTAACCGATTATCCAAACCGAATGTCGATTGGATGCACCCAATTCGACTTATTAGCGATCCAAGAGGTACCATTTTCGACCAAATTTTGACTTTGAAAAAATCAAAAAAATTACTTCCAAACTTTCGATCGCGCTCACAAACAGTAGGGTTCTGTAGCCCACGGTCGTCTACGCGTCGAAAAAGTTTAAATCGAAAAAACTAATTTTTGTGGCCTGTATCGAATGCCAACGAGATCCCGATATTTCTCGACTTTAAAAATTAATATATTTTTTCCGGCACACCCTGTATATTCCCAATTTTTACACAACGTACCCCCACTATTCCTCTGTAAACCCAAAAAGTTTCAATCGTCCCACTCTAATCGTTTCCGAGAAAAAAAATCGCAAATGTGAAAATGTCGAAAGTGACTACGACAACATACATACATTATTTTCACCGAAGCGCCGTATAACATATCGCGGTGTAGCGCGATATGTAATACTAGACTGGGTACATATCGCTAATCGTCAGCCGAGAGTGCATCTAATATTAGTACTAAAAAAAAAATTTACAATAAAAAAATACTTTTTTTTTTCTATTTACTATTGCTTTTTTTGCCTCACCTTCCTGCGGAACGTGAAGGGGAAACATATCGCCAAATTGTCATTATAACAACTGACCAAAACTAGACAATGGTGCAAAATTTCCATTTTCTCGTATAGATAGGTAGTTTTCGGAGGCGGTGCCGTATAGTGCTCAACGTCCCGTTTCCAATGCCGCCTCGCTCGTCTGTCGTCTGTCCACCTATATGTATAGTTTTATTTGTGGGGTCATACCGCCTAACGGCGGTATAAAGTACATTTTCATGTTACGTTATATGTTTTACGACGTACTTAGTTATTTCACACAATATTATCATTATTACTACAGAGATTATGCATAGTTTTTTAACAATCAAAGATTATGCATAGTTTTTTCACAACCAAAGATCGGTGAAGATTATGGCATAGTCTTATGACAAACAAAGATTATGGCATATTTTTTATGACAAACAAATTTTAAGGCATAGTCTTATGACAAACAAAGATTACGGCATAGTCTTATGACAAACAAATATTATGGCATAGTCTTATGACAAACAAAGATTATGGCATAGTCTTATGACAAACAAGGTTTAAGGCATAGTCTTATGACAAACAAAGATTTTGGCATAGTCTTATGACAAACAAACATTAGTGCATAGTCTTATGACAAACAAATATTATGGCATAGTTTTATAACAACCAAAGATTATGTATATTTTTATGACAAACAAATTTTAAGGCATATTCTTATGACAAACAAAGATTACGGCATAGTCTTATGACAAACAAAGTTTAAGGCATAGTCTTCTGACAAACAAAGATTATGGCATAGTCTTATGACATTCAAAGATTTTGGCATAGTCTTATGACAAACAAATATTATGGCATAGTTTTATAACAACCAAAGATTATGTATATTTTTATGACAAACAAATTTTAAGGCATAGTCTTATGACAAACAAAGTTTAAGGCATAGTCTTATGACAAACAAAGATTTTGGCATAGTCTTATGACAAACAAACATTAGTGCATAGTCTTATGACAAACAAATATTATGGCATAGTTTTATAACAACCAAAGATTATGTATATTTTTATGATAAACAAATATTATGGCATAGTTTTATAACAACCAAAGATTATGTATATTTTTATGACAAACAAATTTTAAGGCATGGTCTTATGACAAACAAAGATTATGGCATAGTCTTATGACAAAAAAAAGTTTAAGGCATAGTCTTATGACAAACAAAGATTGTGGCATAGTCTTATGACATTCAAAGATCTTGGCATAGTCTTATGACAAACAAACATTAGTGCATAGTCTTATGACAAACAAATATTATGGCATAGTTTTTATAACAACCAAAGATTATGTATATTTTTATGACAAACAAATTTTAAGGCATAGTCTTATGACAAACAAAGATTACGGCATAGTCTTATGACAAACAAAGTTTAAGGCATAGTCTTCTGACAAACAAAGATTATGGCATAGTCTTATGACAAACAAAGATTTTGGCATAGTCTTATGACAAACAAATATTATGGCATAGTTTTTTCACAACCAAAGATTGGGCATAGTTTTTTCACAACCAAAGTTTAGGCATCGTTTTTTCACAACCAAAGATTAGGCATAGTTTTATAACAAACAAAGATTAGGCATAGTTTTTTCACAACCAAAGTTTAGGCGCAGTTTTTTTCACAACCAAAGATTAGGCATAGTTTTTACAACCAAGGATGGTCTTATCAATTACGTATAATTTTTGATTTTCTTAAAAAAATTCATAAAAACGTTATTTTGTATATTTTCTTTGCTATTTGTGAGTTTTACGTTATTTTCGATGAAGATTTATAGAAAAGTTGTCATATTTTCGAATTTTAAATTTTTGAAATTTTTTCATGTAATAAATATATTATATAGTCATGAAAATTTGATGAAATCAATAAGGTAACATTTTCCTCGGAAAGTATAAGAGATATGGCAACAATGTATATAACTATTAAGTAGCATCCTTACGAGATCTTCACTTTAAGTTCTTAGTAATTTTTTGTAGGTCTTATAGTTTTTGAGATATGGAATTAAAAGTGGTTTTCATATATTTGGCAATATCTCGGAACTGATAAAACTTAGATAAAAACTTTTTAAATAAAAAAGTAGCCTTTTTCTATTCTCCATATAAAAAGTTATATTAATTTCTATTCTAAAAGCGATAGTAAGGGACGTATTGAGGAAAATGTAAAAACTGACAGAAATATTAGATTTTTGGTATTTTTTTAAAAATTCATAAAATCGTACTGGGTACATATCGCTAATCGTCAGCCGAGAGTGCATCTATTATTAGTACTAAAAATTTGTATTTAAAAAGTATTTTTCTTAGTTTCTTTTTTCTATGTTTTCTATTGCTTTTTTTGCCTCACCTTCCTGCGGAACGTGAAGGGGAAACATATCGCCAAATTGTCATTATAACAACTGACCAAAACTACACAATGATGCAAAATTTCCGTTTTCTCGTATAGATAGGTAGTTTTCTGAGACGGCGACATATAGGTGCTCTTTAAAAGTTTTATACGACAGCTGTCATTTTGACAGGTAACTGTAATTTTTTTTTAAAGCTTTTCTTGTATCTTATAGATGTAAGAATCCGAAATTTAAAAAAATTTCAGTATCTAAATAACAAAGTTTTATACGACAGCTGTCAGATTTTGACAGGTAAGTTTCAATTTTTTTTTAGCTTTTTCGTAGCGAGAGTTACTACTGTAAGAATCCTAAATTGAAAATTTTTTCAGTTCCTAAATAACAAAGTTTTATACCATAGCTGTCAAATTTTGACAGGTAAGTGTCAATTAGAACAATATATTTGAAAAAAGTAGTATTTGAGATGACCTCAGCGAATCTCCAAACCAAAAATATGTGGGACGCACGCAATTCGATTTATTATCGATCCAACATGCCCCTACATTGATTTAAAAAAAATCAGAAAATTGACTTCCCAACTTCCGATCGCCTTGGCAAACAATAGGCTTCTGTAGCCGACGGTCGTCTATGCGCCAAAAAAGTTTAAATCAAAAAAAACTCATTTTTACGACCTGTGTCGAATGCCAACGAGATCCCGATATTTCTCCACTTTAAAAATTAATAACTTTTTTTCGGCACACCCTGTATATTCGAAATTTTTACACAATGTACCCCCACTATTCCTATCTAAACCCTAAAAGTTTCAATCGTCCCACTCTAACCGTTTCCGAGAAAAAAAATCGCAACTGTGAAAATGTCTTACATAGACGAAATTGTTCAAGAGCTGATCGGGGTTTTCGAGATTCCGCGCGGAAGAGACGTATATAATACTAGACTGGGTACATATCGCTAATCGTCAGCCGAGAGTGCATCTAATATTAGTACTAAAAAAATTATTTTCTTTTCCTTTTCTCTATTTACTATTGCTTTTTTTACCTCACCTTCCTGCGGAACGTGAAGGGGAAACATATCGCCAAATTGTCATTATAACAACTAACAAAAAATAAAAAATAAAAAAACGGATGCAAAATTTCCGGTTTCTCGTATAGATAGGTAGTTTTTGAAGACGGCATCGTATATTGCTCGACGTCCTATTTCCATTGCCGTCTCGCTCGATTCGCTACGATTTTTCATTACTGAAATATATGTTATTTAATATTATGATATTGATATGGACATTTATAGGTGCTTTTAAACTCGCACACCTTTGTGCAATGTGGGATATACTTTTCATATTTCATTATCACATTATCAGCTAATAAATTTGTGGAAATATTATTGTGCCGAGCCCTTCGGGCACGGCACTGCTCGAGTTCGTTCATTTAATTTTATACTTTTGACAAAACCATTTGTTAGCAAGCCCTAACTGTTAAGCACTTCGATTCGTGTTCAATAAAATATGTGTAATTTCTTCACAACTCAGGTCGCAATAAAAATATAAGTATGTGTAATTTTTTACTGCTCAAGTTCGTTTTTTTCGTACTGATGATTGACGCTGTAAGAATCTGAAATTCAATCATATTTATGATTATTTTGGTAAATAAGAAAGTTTTATACGACAGCTACCATTTTGACAGGTAAAAGTCAAGTTTTTTAAAGCTTTTTTTGTATCTGAGAGTATAGCTGTAAGAGTCCAAAATTTAAAAAAATTTCAGAGGTAACAAAGTTCTACACAACAGCTGTCAAATTTTGACAGGTAAGCGTCAATTTTTTTTTAACCTTTTTCATAGCGAGGGCTATAGCTGTAAGAATCCTAAGTTGAAAAAATTTTCAGTTAATAAATAACAAAGTTTTATACGACAGCTGTAAGATTTTGACAGTTAAGTGTCAATTTTTTTTTAGCTTTTCCGTAACGAGGATTATAGCTGTAAGAATCCTAAATTGAAAATTTTTTCAGTTCCTAAATAACAAAGTTCTATACGACAGCTGTTATTTTGACAGTTAATTTTCAATTTAGGATTAAAACGGTATAATTCTACAAATACTATAATATATAACATTTCGATCAAAAGTTGTTTTTCGTACGAAAAACAATGATAACCGTAAAAGAATCGTTTCTTAAATAGTAATTCTTACTTTTTTATAATTTGCACCCTTTTTATTACCGGTAGGTATAGAAAAATATATTTGAAAAAAAGTAGTATTTAAGATGACCTAAGCTAATCTCCAAACCAAAAGTGTGTTAGACGCACCCAATTCGATTTATTAACGATCCAACATGACTCTACATTGATTTTTAAAAAAATCAAAAAATTGACTTTCCAACTTTCGATCGCGTTCGCAAACAACAGTGTTTTGTAGCCCAACATCGTCCACATGCCAAAAAAGTTTAAATCGATTAAAATGATTTTTGCCACCTGTATCGCGCTACAACGAAAAAAAAACATATTTTTCAACTTTGACTTAAATAACTTTTTTCCGGTACACCCTGTATATTGGAAATTGTTCCCAGAACGTGCCCCTACTATTCCTCTCTACGTCCAGAAATTTTTTATCGTTTTGCTCTAACCGTTTCCGAGAAAAAAATTCGCGAATATCGAAATATCGAACAGCCTCCCACCACGTGGCGATGCATTTTCAATGTCGGAACGTCATCTTTAAAATCGAGATTACAACTATTTCTGAAACATTTTGGCAAATATTTTGGTCAATAAAATTAGAAGAAGGTTCAAGGTAGATATTCCATCCGATTTAAAATCTGGAAATCTTCTTATTAGTCTAGCAAGTCAAGCTCAAAACACCAATTTTTCGCCATTTTTGACAGCCGGTTTTTTAGAATTAATTTACTTACATTAACCAAAGCAGTCAAAGCACTCTAGTCAAAATTGAATGGTATTAGAATTTGCAAATTTTGCTTGTTTCCGCACTCAAAAACTCGATTTTTCTTAAACTTACGAATATATTTTAATAAGTTTGGATATGTAGAGGTGTTGAGAATAAATCAGCGCGTCTTTTGGGAAAAAATAAAACGGTTTTGTTAAAAATTGAATAAGCTAGTCGATATAGTAAAACGTCGGATAAAAATATCTCTTGATAAAAAAAAAATAAATTATAAATTAATTTTTTTGAGCCACAAATTATGTTTTTTCAGAGCGCGTTTACTATGCAAACTTAAGCTTGTTTATCGGTTGATATGGTGGATCAAGAAAAAATTCAAAAAGTTATATTTATAGACACTTGCAGAAGTATTTAACAAACCAGTGCGACGCCAACAGAAATTACTGGAAAAAATTCATAGGCTGTCGTTTTTTCCGTATTAAAGATAAAGAAACGAAAAATATCTTTAAAATACAATTTGAAAAGCTCTATCCGCTAAAGTATACAACGTTTCGATCAAAAGTCGTTTTCCGTACGAAAAAAAATAAAAACTGCGAAAAAATCACGCTTTCCAGTTTCTTACAATTTTTGATCATTTGCATTCCAGTTAGGTATAGAATGATATATTGGAAAAAGGTAGTTTTTGAGATAGCCTAAACGATTATCAAAACCGAATGTTGATCGGATGCACCCAATTCGACTTATTAGCGATCCAAGAGGTACCATTTTTGATCAATTTTCAACTTTAGAAAAATCAAAAAAATTACTTCCAAACTTTCGATCGCGCTCACAAACAATAGGGTTCTGTAGCTCACGGTCGTCTACGCGTCGAAAAAGTTTAAATCAAAAAAACTCATTTTTACGAACTGTATCGAATCCCAACGAGAATCCGATAATTATCGACTTTAAAAATTAATAACTTTTTTCCGGCACACCCTGTATATTCGAAATTTTCACACAACGTACCTCCACTATTCCTCTCTAAACTGAAAAAGTTTCAATCGTCCCACTCTTACCGTTTCCGAGAAAAGAAATCGCAAATGTGAAAATGTCGAAACTGACGACGACAATTTATTTAAAATGTAGCCGCCGTATATAATACTAGACTGGGTACATATCGCTAATCGTCAGCCGAGAGTGCATCTAATATTAGTACTAAAAAAAAATTTACAATAAAAAAATACTTTTCTTTTCTTTTTTTCTATTTACTATTGCTTTTTTTGCCTCACCTTCCTGCGGAACGTGAAGGGGAAACATATCGCCAAATTGTCATTATAACAACTGACCAAAACTAGACAATGGTGCAAAATTTCCATTTTCTCGTATAGATAGGTAGTTTTCGGAGGCGGTGCCGTATAGTGCTCAACGTCCCGTTTCCAATGCCGCCTCGCTCGTCTGTCGGCCATATTGCAATCTCTTTGTCCACCTATATGTATAGTTTTATTTGTGGGGTCATACCGCCTAACGGCGAGTACATTTTCATGTTACGTTATATGTTTTACGACGTACTTAGTTATTTCACACAATATTATCATTATTACTACAGAGATTATGCATAGTTTTTTAACAATCAAAGATTATGCATAGTTTTTTCACAACCAAAGATCGGTGAAGATTATGGCATAGTCTTATGACAAACAAAGATTATGGCATATTTTTTATGACAAACAAATTTTAAGGCATAGTCTTATGACAAACAAAGATTACGGCATAGTCTTATGACAAACAAATATTATGGCATAGTCTTATGACAAACAAAGATTATGGCATAGTCTTATGACAAACAAAGTTTAAGGCATAGTCTTATGACATACAAAGATTTTGGCATAGTCTTATGACAAACAAACATTAGTGCATAGTCTTATGACAAACAAATATTATGGCATAGTTTTATAACAACCAAAGATTATGTATATTTTTATGACAAACAAATTTTAAGGCATATTCTTATGACAAACAAAGATTATGGCATAGTCTTATGACAAACAAAGTTTAAGGCATAGTCTTCTGACAAACAAAGATTATGGCATAGTCTTATGACATTCAAAGATTTTGGCATAGTCTTATGACAAACAAATATTATGGCATAGTTTTATAACAACCAAAGATTATGTATATTTTTATGACAAACAAATTTTAAGGCATAGTCTTATGACAAACAAAGTTTAAGGCATAGTCTTATGACAAACAAAGATTTTGGCATAGTCTTATGACAAACAAACATTAGTGCATAGTCTTATGACAAACAAATATTATGGCATAGTTTTATAACAACCAAAGATTATGTATATTTTTATGACAAACAAATTTTAAGGCATGGTCTTATGACAAACAAAGATTATGGCGTAGTCTTATGACAAAAAAAAAGTTTAAGGCATAGTCTTATGACAAACAAAGATTATGGCATAGCCTTATGACATTCAAAGATTTTGGCATAGTCTTATGACAAACAAACATTAGTGCATAGTCTTATGACAAACAAATATTATGGCATAGTTTTTATAACAACCAAAGATTATGTATATTTTTATGACAAACAAATTTTAAGGCATAGTCTTATGACAAACAAAGATTACGGCATAGTCTTATCACAAACAAAGTTTAAGGCATAGTCTTCTGACAAACAAAGATTATGGCATAGTCTTATGACAAACAAAGATTTTGGCATAGTCTTATGACAAACAAATATTATGGCATAGTTTTTTCACAACCAAAGATTGGGCATAGTTTTTTCACAACCAAAGTTTAGGCATCGTTTTTTCACAACCAAAGATTAGGCATAGTTTTATAACAAACAAAGATTAGGCATAGTTTTTTCACAACCAAAGTTTAGGCACAGTTTTTTCACAACCAAAGATTAGGCATAGTTTTTTTACAACCAAGGATGGTCTTATCAATTACGTATAATTTTTGATTTTCTTTAAAAAATTCATAAAAACGTTATTTTGTATATTTTCTTTGCTATTTGTGAGTTTTACGTTATTTTCGATGAAGATTTATAGAAAAGTTGTCATATTTTCGAATTTTAAATTTTTGAAATTTTTTCATGTACCAGTCATGAAAATTTGATGAAATCAATAAGGTAACATTTTCCTCGGAAAGTATAAGAGATATGGCACCAATGTATATAACTATTAAGTAGCATCCTTATGAGATCTTCACTTTAAGTTCTTAGTAATTTTTTGTAGGTCTTATAGTTTTTGAGATATGGAATTAAAAGTGGTTTTCATATATTTGGCAATATCTCGGAACTGATAAAACTTAGATAAAAACTTTTTAAATAAAAAAGTAGCCTTTTTCTATTCTCCATATAAAAAGTTATATTAATTTCTATTCTAAAAGCGATAGTAAGGGACGTATTGAGGAAAATGTAAAAACTGGCAGAAATATTAGATTTTTGGTATTTTTTTAAAAATTCATAAAATCGTACTGGGTACATATCGCTAATCGTCAGCCGAGAGTGCATCTATTATTAGTACTAAAAATTTGTATTTAAAAAGTATTTTTCTTAGTTTCTTTTTTCTATGTTTTCTATTGCTTTTTTTGCCTCGCCTTCCTGCGGAACGTGAAGGGGAAACATATCGCCAAATTGTCATTATAACAACTGACCAAAACTACACAATGATGCAAAATTTCCGTTTTCTCGTATAGATAGGTAGTTTTCTGAGACGGCGCCATATAGGTGCTCTTTAAAAGTTTTATACGACAGCTGTCATTTTGACATGTAACTGTAATTTTTTTTAAAGCTTTTCTTGTATCTTGCATTATAGATGTAAGAATCCGAAATTTAAAAAAATTTCAGTATCTAAATAACAAAGTTTTATACGACAGCTGTCAGATTTTGACAGGTAAGTTTCAATTTTTTTTTAGCTTTTTCGTAGCGAGAGTTACTACTGTAAGAATCCTAAATTGAAAATTTTTTCAGTTCCTAAATAACAAAGTTTTATACCATAGCTGTCAAATTTTGACAGGTAAGTGTCAATTAGAACAATATATTTGAAAAAAGTAGTATTTGAGATGACCTAAGCGAATCTCCAAACCAAAAATATGTGGGACGCACGCAATTCGATTTATTATCGATCCAACATGCCCCTACATTGATTTAAAAAAAATCAGAAAATTGACTTCCCAACTTCCGATCGCCTTGGCAGACAATAGGCTTCTGTAGCCGACGGTCGTCTATGCGCCAAAAAAGTTTAAATCAAAAAAACTCATTTTTACGACCTGTGTCGAATGCCAACGAGATCCCGATATTTCTCCACTTTAAAAATTAATAACTTTTTTTCGGCACACCCTGTATATTCGAAATTTTCACACAATGTACCCCCACTATTCCTATCTAAACCCTAAAAGTTTCAATCGTCCCACTCTAACCGTTTCCGAGAAAAAAAAATCGCAACTGTGAAAATGTCTTACATAGACGAAATTGTTCAAGAGCTGATCGGGGTTTTCGAGATTCCGCGCGGAAGAGACGTATATAATACTAGACTGGGTACATATCGCTAATCGTCAGCCGAGAGTGCATCTAATATTAGTACTAAAAAAATAATTTTCTTATCCTTTTCTCTATTTACTATTGCTTTTTATACCTCACCTTCCTGCGGAACGTGAAGGAGAAACATATCGCCAAATTGTCATTATAACAACTGACAAAAATTAAAAAACAAAAAAACGGGTGCAAAATTTCCGGTTTCTCGTTTAGATAGGTCGTTTTTGGAGACGGCATCGTATAGTGGTCGACGTCCTATTTCCAATGCCGTCTCGCTCGATTCGCTACGACTTTTCGTTACTGAAATATATGATATTAACTATTCTTACATAGATAGCTGATAAATTGGTGAAAATTTTATTGTGCCGAGCCCTTTGGGCACGGCACTGTTGGAGTTCGTTCGTTTCATTTTATACTTTTGACAAAACCATTTGTTAGCAACCTCTAATTTTGAAACATTTCAATTCATGATAAAAAATAAATTTAGTTTCTTCACAAACCTAGTTGATTTTTTTCGTACCAAGGATTGTCGCTGTAAGATTCCAAAATTGAAGAATTTTTCAGTTCCTAAATAACAAAGTTCTATACGACAGCTGTCATTTTGACAGTTAATTTTCAGTTTAGGATTAAAACGGTATAATTCTACAAATACTATATATAACATTTCGATCAAAAGTTGTTTTTTGTACGAAAAACAATGATAACCGTAAAAGAATCGTGGCTTAAATAGTAATTCTTACTTTTTTATAATTTGCACCCTTTATATTACCGGTAGGTATAGAACAATATATTTGAAAAAAGTAGTATTTGAGATGACCTAAACTAATCTCTAAACCAAAAGTGTGTTAGACGCACCCAATTCGATTTATTAACGATCCAACATGACCCTACATTGATGTTAAAAAAATCAAAAAATTGACTTCCCAACTTTCGATCGCGTTCGCAAACAACAGTGTTTTGTAGCCTAACGTCGTCTACATGCCAAAAAAGTTTAAATCGATTAAAATGATTTTTGCCACCGCTACAACGAAAAAAAAACATATTTTTCAACTTTGACTTTAATAACTTTTTTCCGGTACATCCGGTATATTGAAAATTGTTTCCAGAACGTGCCCCTACTATTCCTCTCTACATCCAGAAAATGTTAATCGTTTTGCTCTAACCGTTTCCGTGAAAAAAATTCGCGAATATCACAATATCGAACAGCCTCCCACCAGTCCCACCACGTGGCGATGCATTTTCAATGTCTGAACGTCATCTTTAAAATCGAGATTTCAACTATTTCTGAAACATTTTGGGCAAATATTTTGGTCAATAAAATTAGAAGAAGGTTCAAGGTAGATTTTCCATCCGATTTAAAATCTGGAAATTTTCTTATTAGTCTAGCAAGTCAAGCTCAAAACACCAATTTTTCGCCATTTTTGACAGTCGGTTTTTTAGAATTAATTTACTTACATTAACCAACGCAGTCAAAGCACTCTAGTCAAAATTGAATAGTATTAGAATTTGCAAATGTTGCTTGTTTCCGCACTCAAAAACTTGATTTTTCTTAAACTTACGAATATATTTTAATAAGTTTGGATATGTAGAGGTGTTGAGAATAAATCAGCGCGTCTTTTGGGAAAAAATAAAACGGTTTTGTTAAAAATTGAATAAGCTAGTCGATATAGTAAAACGTTGGATAAAAATATCTCTTGATAAATCATAAATTAATTTTTTTGAGCCACAAATGATGTTTTCTCAGAGCGCGTTTACTATGCAAACTAAAGCTTGTTTATCGGTCGATATGGTGGATCAAGAAAAAATTCAAAAAGTTATATTTATAGACACTTGCAGAAGTATTTACGCAAACCAGTGCGACGCCAACAGAAATTACTGGAAAAAATTCATAGGCTGCCTTTTTTCCGTATTAAAGATAAAGAAACGAAAAATATCTCTAAAATACAATTTGAAGAGCTATATCCACTAAACGTTTCGATCAAAATTCGTTTTTCGTACGAAAGAAAATAAAAACTGCGAAAAAATCACGCCTTACTCTGTGGTTTCCAGTTTCTTACAATTTTTGATCATTTCCATTCCAGTTAGGTATAGAACGATATATTGGAAAAAGGTAGTTTTTGAGATGGCCTAAACGATTATCAAAACCGAATGTTGATCGGATGCACCCAATTCGACTTATTAGCGATCCAAGAGGTACCATTTTTGACCAATTTTCAACTTTAAAAAAATCAAAAAAATTACTTCCAAACTTTCGATCGCGCTCACAAACAATAGGGTTCTGTAGCCCACGGTCGTCTACGCGTCGAAAAAGTTTAAATCAAAAAAACTAATTTTTACGAACTGTATCGAATCCCAACGAGAATCCGATAATTATCGATTTTAAAAATTAATAACTTTTTTCCGGCACACCCTGTATATTCGAAATTTTCACACAACGTACCTCCACTATTCCTCTCTAAACTGAAAAAGTTTCAATCGTCCCACTCTTACCGTTTCCGAGAAAAGAAATCGCAAATGTGAAAATGTCGAAACTGACGACTACAACTTATTTTAAATGTAGCCGCCGTATATAATACTAGACTGGGTACATATCGCTAATCGTCAGCCGAGAGTGCATCTAATATTAGTACTAAAAAGATTTACAAAAATTTACAATAAAAAAATACTTTTCTTTTCTTTTTTCTATTTACTATTGCTTTTTTTGCCTCACCTTCCTGCGGAACGTGAAGGGAAAACATATCGCCAAATTGTCATTATAACAACTGACCAAAACTACACAATGGTGCAAAATTTCCGTTTTCTCGTATAGATAGGTAGTTTTCTGAGACGGCGCCGTATAGGTGCTCTTTAAACTCGCACACCTTTGTGCAATGTGGGATATACTTTCCATATTTGCTCTATAAAAATATGTAAGTATTCAATCGATTAAAACATAAGCAAAAAATTATTCTTACATGGAAGCTATCAATTATCAGCTAATAAATTTGTAGAAATATTATTGTGCCGAGCCAATACGTCCCTTATTATCGCTTTTAGAATAGAAATCAATATAACCTTTTATCTGGACCATAGAAAAAGGCAACTTTTTTATTTGAAGAGGTTCTATCTAAGCTTTATCAGTTTCGAGATATTGGCTAATATATGAAAACCACTTTTAATTCCATATCTCAAAAACTATAAGACCTACAAAAAATTTCTAAGAACTTAAAGTAAAGATCTCTTAAGGATGCTACTTATTAGTTATATACATTGTTGCCGTATCTCTTTCAGTTTCCGAGGAAAATGGTCTTTTATGGATTTCATAGCATTTTCCTGAGCATATACATGGAAAAAATGCCAAAATTTAAAACTCGCAAATATGTCAATTTTTCGGTACATTTCCATCAAAAATAACGTAAAACCCGAAAATAGCGAAGAAAATATGATAATTAACAATTCTATGAATTTTTAAAAAAATATCCAGAAAACTCGGATTTTTTTGTCGGTTTTCAAAGTTTCCTCAATACGTCCCTTATTACGGCCTTTGTAACAAAAGTTATTATAATGTTTTATCTGGACAATAGAAAAAGGCAACTTTTTTATTTGAAGAGTTTCTTTCTAAGTTCTATCAGTTTCGAGATATTGGCAAATACATGAAAACCACTTTTAATTCCATATCTCAAAAACTATAAGACCTACAAAAAATTTATAAGAACTTAAAGTGAAGATCTCATAAAGATGCTACTTACTAGTTATATACATTGTTGCTTTTTTTGCCTCACCTTCCTGCGGAACGTGAAGGGGAAACATATCGCCAAATTGTCATTATAACAACTGACAAAAACTAAAAAATAAAAATAACGGGTGCAAAATTTCCGTTTTCTTGTATAGATAGGTAGTTTTTGAAGACGGCATCGTATAGTGCTCGATGTCCCGTTGCCAATTCCGTCTCGCTCGATTCGCTACGACTTTTCGTTACGAAAATATATGATATTTAATATTATGATATTGATATTAACATTGAACCCATCAGCAACGGCTTTTTTTTTAATTGCACAGCAAACGTATCAATGTGGAATATACTTTCCAAGTTTGTTCTATAAAAATATGTATTCAATCGATTTAAACATAAGTAAAGAAACTATTCTTACATTGATAGCTGATAAATTAGTTTAAAAGCTTATTTTGCCGAGCCCTTCCGGCACGGCACTGTTCCAATTCGTTTATTTTATTTCATACTTTTCACAAAACTATTTGTTAGCAACCTTTAATAATTACCTAAAGGATTATCCAAACCGAATGTCGATCGGATGGACCCAATTCGACTTATTAACGATTCAATAGGTACCTGTTTAGTCCCATATTTAACTTTGAAAAAAATAAAAAAATAATTTCCAAACTTTCGATCGCGCTCACAAACAATAGGGGTCTGTAGCCTACGGTCGTCTACGCGTCGAAAAAGTTTAAATCGAAAAAACTAATTTTTGTGGCCTGTACCGAATGACAACGAGACTCCGATAATTATCAACTTTAAAAATTAATAACTTTTTTCCCGTACACCCTGTATATTCAAAATTTTTACACATTGTACCCCCACTATTCCTCTCTAAACTGAAAAAGTTTCAATCGTCCCACTCTTACCGTTCCCGAGAAAAGAAATCGCAAACGTGAAAATGTCGAAACTGACGACGACAACTTATTTTAAATGTAGCCGCCGTATATAATACTAGACTGGGTACATATCGCTAATCGTCAGCCGAGAGTGCATCTAATATTAGTACTAAAAAAAAATTTACAATAAAAAAATACTTTTCTTTTCTTTTTTTCTATTTACTATTGCTTTTTTTGCCTCACCTTCCTGCGGAACGTGAAGGGGAAACATATCGCCAAATTGTCATTATAACAACTGACCAAAACTAGACAATGGTGCAAAATTTCCATTTTCTCGTATAGATAGGTAGTTTTCAGAGGCGGTGCCGTATAGTGCTCAACGTCCCGTTTCCAATGCCGCCTCGCTCGTCTGTCGGCCATATTGCAATCTCTTTGTCCACCTATATGTATAGTTTTATTTGTGGGGTCATACCGCCTAACGGCGGTATAAAGTACATTTTCATGTTACGTTATATGTTTTACGACGTACTTAGTTATTTCACACAATATTATCATTATTACTACAGAGATTATGCATAGTTTTTTAACAATCAAAGATTATGCATAGTTTTTTCACAACCAAAGATCGGTGAAGATTATGGCATAGTCTTATGACAAACAAAGATTATGGCATATTTTTTATGACAAACAAATTTTAAGGCATAGTCTTATGACAAACAAAGATTACGGCATAGTCTTATGACAAACAAATATTATGGCATAGTCTTATGACAAACAAAGATTATGGCATAGTCTTATGACAAACAAAGTTTAAGGCATAGTCTTATGACAAACAAAGATTTTGGCATAGTCTTATGACAAACAAACATTAGTGCATAGTCTTATGACAAACAAATATTATGGCATAGTTTTATAACAACCAAAGATTATGTATATTTTTATGACAAACAAATTTTAAGGCAAATTCTTATGACAAACAAAGATTATGGCATAGTCTTATGACAAACAAAGTTTAAGGCATGGTCTTCTGACAAACAAAGATTATGGCATAGTCTTATGACATTCAAAGATTTTGGCATAGTCTTATGACAAACAAATATTATGGCATAGTTTTATGACAACCAAAGATTATGTATATTTTTATGACAAACAAAGATTTTGGCATAGTCTTATGACAAACAAACATTAGTGCATAGTCTTATGACAAACAAATATTATGGCATAGTTTTATAACAACCAAAGATTATGTATATTTTTATGACAAACAAATTTTAAGGCATGGTCTTATGACAAACAAAGATTATGGCATAGTCTTATGACAAAAAAAAAGTTTAAGGCATAGTCTTATGACAAACAAAGATTATGGCATAGTCTTATGACATTCAAAGATTTTGGCATAGTCTTATGACAAACAAACATTAGTGCATAGTCTTATGACAAACAAATATTATGGCATAGTTTTTATAACAACCAAAGATTATGTATATTTTTATGACAAACAAATTTTAAGGCATAGTCTTATGACAAACAAAGATTACGGCATAGTCTTATGACAAACAAAGTGTAAGGCATAGTCTTCTGACAAACAAAGATTATGGCATAGTCTTATGACAAACAAAGATTTTGGTATAGTCTTATGACAAACAAATATTATGGCATAGTTTTTTCACAACCAAAGATTGGGCATAGTTTTTTCACAACCGAAGTTTAGGCATCGTTTTTTCACAACCAAAGATTAGGCATAGTTTTATAACAAACAAAGATTAGGCATCGTTATTTCACAACCAAAGTTTAGGCACAGTTTTTTCACAACCAAAGATTAGGCATAGTTTTTTTACAACCAAGGATGGTCTTATCAATTACGTATAATTTTTGATTTTCTTTAAAAAATTCATAAAAACGTTATTTTGTATATTTTCTTTGCTATTTGTGAGTTTTACGTTATTTTCGATGAAGATTTATAGAAAAGTTGTCATATTTTCGAATTTTAAATTTTTGAAATTTTTTCATGTATAGTCATGAAAATTTGATGAAATCAATAAGGTAACATTTTCCTCGGAAAGTATAAGAGATATGGCAACAATGTATATAACTATTAAGTAGCATCCTTACGAGATCTTCACTTTAAGTTATAGTCATGAAAATTTGATGAAATCAATAAGGTAACATTTTCCTCGGAAAGTATAAGAGATATGGCAACAATGTATATAACTATTAAGTAGCATCCTTACGAGATCTTCACTTTAAGTTCTTAGTAATTTTTTGTAGGTCTTATAGTTTTTGAGATATGGAATTAAAAGTGGTTTTCATATATTTGGCAATATCTCGGAACTGATAAAACTTAGATAAAAACTTTTTAAATAAAAAAGTAGCCTTTTTCTATTCTCCATATAAAAAGTTATATTAATTTCTATTCTAAAAGCGATAGTAAGGGACGTATTGAGGAAAATGTAAAAACTGGCAGAAATATTAGATTTTTGGTATTTTTTTAAAAATTCATAAAATCGTACTGGGTACATATCGCTAATCGTCAGCCGAGAGTGCATCTATTATTAGTACTAAAAATTTGTATTTAAAAAGTATTTTTCTTAGTTTCTTTTTTCTATGTTTTCTATTGCTTTTTTTGCCTCACCTTCCTGCGGAACGTGAAGGGGAAACATATCGCCAAATTGTCATTATAACAACTGACCAAAACTACACAATGATGCAAAATTTCCGTTTTCTCGTATAGATAGGTAGTTTTCTGAGACGGCGCCATATAGGTGCTCTTTAAAAGTTTTATACGACAGCTGTCATTTTGACAGGTAACTGTAATTTTTTTTTAAAGCTTTTCTTGTATCTTGCATTATAGATGTAAGAATCCGAAATTTAAAAAAAATTTCAGTATCTAAATAACAAAGTTTTATACGACAGCTGTCAGATTTTGGCAGGTAAGTTTCAATTTTTTTTTAGCTTTTTCGTAGCGAGAGTTACTACTGTAAGAATCCTAAATTGAAAATTTTTTCAGTTCCTAAATAACAAAGTTTTATACCATAGCTGTCAAATTTTAACAGGTAAGTGTCAATTATAACAATATATTTGAAAAAAGTAGTATTTGAGATGACCTAAGCGAATCTCCAAACCAAAAATATGTGGGACGCACGCAATTCGATTTATTATCGATCCAACATGCCCCTACATTGATTTAAAAAAAATCAGAAAATTGACTTCCCAACTTCCGATCGCCTTGGCAAACAATAGGCTTCTGTAGCCGACGGTAGTCTATGCGCCGAAAAAGTTTAAATCAAAAAAACTCATTTTTACGACCTGTGTCGAATGCCAACGAGATCCCGATATTTCTCCACTTTAAAAATTAATAACTTTTTTTCGGCACACCCTGTATATTCGAAATTTTTACACAATGTACCCCCACTATTCCTATCTAAACCCTAAAAGTTTCAATCGTCCCACTCTAACCGTTTCCGAGAAAAAAAAATCGCAACTGTGAAAATGTCTTACATAGACGAAATTGTTCAAGAGCTGATCGGGGTTTTCGAGATTCCGCGCGGAAGAGACGTATATAATACTAGACTGGGTACATATCGCTAATCGTCAGCCGAGAGTGCATCTAATATTAGTACTAAAAAAATAATTTTCTTGTACTTTTTTTTAATTTACTATTGCTTTTTATACCTCACCTTCCTGCGGAACGTGAAGGAGAAACATATCGCCAAATTGTCATTATAACAACTGACAAAAACTAAAAAATAAAAAAACGGGTGCAAAATTTCCGGTTTCTCGTATAGATAGGTCGTTTTTGGAGACGGCATCGTATAGTGGTCGACGTCCTATTTCCAATGCCGTCTCGCTCGATTCGCTACGACTTTTCGTTACTAAAATATATGATATTAACTATTCTTACATAGATAGCTGATAAATTGGTGAAAATTTTATTGTGCCGAGCCCTTTGGGCACGGCACTGTTGGAGTTCGTTCGTTTCATTTTATACTTTTGACAAAACCATTTGTTAGCAACCTCTAATTTTGAAACATTTCAATTCATGATAAAAAATAAATTTAGTTTCTTCACAAACCTAGTTGATTTTTTTCGTACCAAGGATTGTCGCTGTAAGATTCCAAGATTGAAAAATTTTTCAGTTCCTAAATAACATACGACAGCTGTCATTTTGACAGTTAATTTTCAATTTAGGATTAAAACGTAAGATAGTAATTCTTACTTTTTTATAATTTGCACCCTTTATATTACCGGTAGGTATAGAACAATATAATTGAAAAAAGTAGTATTTGAGATGACCTAAACTAATCTCTAAACCAAAAGTGTGTTAGACGCACCCAATTCGATTTATTAACGATCCAACATGACCCTACATTGATTTTAAAAAAATCAAAAAATTGACTTCCCAACTTTTGATCGCGTTCGCAAATAACGGTGTTTTGTAGCCCAACGTCGTCTACATGCCAAAAAAGTTTAAATCGATTAAAATGATTTTTGCCATCTGTATCGCGCTACAACGAAAAAAAAACATATTTTTCAACTTTGACTTAAATAACTTTTTTCCGGTACACCCTGTATATTGGAAATTGTTCCCAGAACGTGCCCCTACTATTCCTCTCTACGTCCAGAAATTTTTTATCGTTTTGCTCTAACCTTTTCCGAGAAAAAAATTCGCGAATATCGAAATATCGAACAGCCTCCCACCACGTGGCGATGCATTTTCAATGTCGGAACGTCATCTTTAAAATCGAGATTACAACTATTTCTGAAACATTTTGGGCAAATATTTTGGTCAATAAAATTAGAGGAAGGTTCAAGGTAGATATTCCATCCGATTTAAAATTTGGAAATGTTCTTATTAGTCTAGCAAGTCAAGCTCAAAACACCAATTTTTCGCCATTTTTGACAGCCGGTTTTTTAGAATTAATTTACTTACATTAACCAAAGCAGTTAAAGCACTCTAGTCAAAATTAAATGGTATTAGAATTTGCAAATTTTGCTTGTTTCCGCACTCAAAAACTCGATTTTTCTTAAACTTACGAATATATTTTTATAAGTTTGGATATGTAGAGGTGTTGAGACTAAATCAGCGCGTCTTTTGGGAAAAAATAAAACGGTTTTGTTAAAAATTGAATAAGCTAGTCGATATAGTAAAACGTCGGACAAAAATATCTCTTGATAAATCATAAATTAATTTTTTTGAGCCACAAATGATGTTTTTTCAGAGCGCGTTTACTATGCAAACTTAAGCTTGTTTATCAATTGATATGGTGGACCAAGAAAAAATTCAAAAAGTTATATTTATAGACACTTGCAGAAGTATTTAACAAACCAGTGCGACGCCAACAGAAATTACTGGAAAAAATTCATAGGCTGTCGTTTTTTCCGTATTAAAGATAAAGAAACGAAAAATATCTCTAAAATACAATTTGAAGAGCTCTATCCGCTAAAGTATACAACGTTTCGATCAAAAGTCGTTTTCCGTACGAAAAAAAATAAAAACTGCGAAAAATCACGCCTTCCAGTTTCTTACAATTTTTGATCATTTCCATTCCAGTTAGGTATAGAACGATATATTGGAAAAAGGTAGTTTTTGAGATGGCCTAAACGATTATCAAAACCGAATGTTGATCGGATGCACCCAATTCGACTTATTAGCGATCCAAGAGGTACCATTTTTGATCAATTTTCAACTTTAAAAAAATCAAAAAAATTACTTCCAAACTTTCGATCGCGCTCACAAACAATAGGGTTCTGTAGCCCACGGTCGTCTACGCGTCGAAAAAGTTTAAATCAAAAAAACTCATTTTTACGAACTGTATCGAATCCCAACGAGAATCCGATAATTATCGACTTTAAAAATTAATAACTTTTTTCTGGCACACCCTGTATATTCGAAATTTTTACACAACGTACCTCCACTATTCCTCTCTAAACTGAAAAAGTTTCAATCGTCCCACTCTTATCGTTTCCGAGAAAAGAAATCGCAAATGTGAAAATGTCGAAACTGACAACGACAACTTATTTTAAATGTAGCCGCCGTATATAATACTAGACTGGGTACATATCGCTAATCGTCAGCCGAGAGTGCATCTAATATTAGTACTAAAAAAAAATTTACAATAAAAAAATACTTTTCTTTTCTTTTTCTCCATTTACTATTGCTTTTTTTGCCTCACCTTCCTGCGGAACGTGAAGGAGAAACATATCGCCAAATTGTCATTATAACAACTGACCAAAACCAAAAAATGGTGCAAAATTTCCATTTTTTCGTATAGATAGGTAGTTTTTGGAGACGGCATCGTATAGTGGCCGACGTCCTATTTCCAATGCCGTCTCGCTCGATTCGCTACGACTTTTCGTTGCGGAAATATATATTTAATATTATGATATTGACATTTATAGGTGCTTTTTAAACTTACACACCTTTGTGCAATGTGGGATATACGTTCCATATTTCATTATCATAATCACATTATCAGCTAATAAATTTGTGGAAATATTATTTTGCCGAACCCTTCGGGCACGGCACTGTTTAAGTTCGTTCGTTTCATTTTATTCTTTTCACAAAACCATTTGTTAGCAAGCCCTAATTGTAAAGAATTTCGATTCGCGATAAAAAAAAATGTGTGGTTTCTTCACAATCCAGGTGGCAATAAAAACATATGTGTAATTTTTCACTACCCAAGTTCGTTTTTTTCGTACTTTGACGCTGTAAGAATCTGAAATTCAAAAATTTTCAGTACGTAAATAACAAAGTTCTATACGACAGCTGTTATTTTGACAGGTAAGTGTCAATTTTTTTAACCCTTTTCTTGTATCTAGGATTATAGCTGTAAGAATCCTAAATAAAAAAAATTTTGAATTCCTAAAAAACAAAGTTTTATACGACAGCTGTCATTTTGACAGGTAAATGTAATTTTTTTAAAGCTTTTTCGTAGCGAGAGTTACTACTGTAAGAATCCTAAATTGAAAAATTTTTCAGTTCCTAAATAACAAAGTTCTATACCATAGCTGTCAAATTTTAACAGGTAAGTGTCAATTAGAACAATATATTTGAAAAAAGTAGTATTTGAGATCACCTAAACGAATCTCCAAACCAAAAATATATGGGACGCACGCAATTCGATTTATTAACGATCCAACATGCTCCTACACGTATTTAAAAAAAATCAAAAAATTGACTTCCCAACTTCCGATCGCCTTAGCAAACAATAGGCTTCTGTAGCCGACGGTCGTCTACGCTCCGAAAAAGTTTAAATCAAGAAAACTTATTTTTACGACCTGTGTCGAATTTCAACGAGAATCCGATATTTTTCGAGTTTGGGGTTTAAAAACTTTTTTTCGGCACACCCTGTATATTCGAAATTTTCACACAACGTACCCCCACTATTCCTATCTAAACCTTAAACGTTTCAATCGTCCCACTCTAACCGTTTCCGAGAAAAAAAAAATCGCAACTGTGAAAATGTCTTACATGGACGAAATTGTTCAAGAGCCGATCGGGGTTTTCGAGATTTCGCGCGGAAGAGACGTATATAATACTAGACTGGGTACATATCGCTAATCGTCAGCCGAGAGTGCATCTAATATTAGTACTAAAAAAATAATTTTCTTTTCCTTTTCTCTATTTACTATTGCTTTTTATACCTCACCTTCCTGCGGAACGTGAAGGAGAAACATATCGCCAAATTGTCATTACAACAACTGACAAAAACTAAAAAATAAAAAAACGGATGCAAAATTTCCGGTTTCTCGTATAGATAGGTAGTTTTTGGAGACGGCATCGTATAGTGGTCGACGTCCTATTTCCAATGCCGTCTCGCTCCATTCGCTACGACTTTTCGTTACTGAAATATATGATATTAACTATTCTTACATAGATAGCTGATAAATTGGTGAACATTTTGAACATTTTATTGTGCCGAGCCCTTTGGGCACGGCACTGTTGGAGTTCGTTCGTTTCATTTTATACTTTTGACAAAACCATTTGTTAGCAACCTCTAATTTTGAAACATTTCAATTCGTGATAAAAAATAAATTTAGTTTCTTCACAAACCTAGTTGATTTTTTTCGTACCGAGGATTGTCGCTGTAAGAATCCAAAATTTAAAAGACTTTCAGTACCTACCTACCTAAATAACGAAATATTAAAAAAATAAAAAGACGCGCCTGGAATTGAACCCGGGATCATCGTAACCAAAAGTCGTAATCTAATATATACCACTAGGCCACCGACCACTTTAAAAACAATATAGAATATTATTGCCTTATTAAAGATAAAGAAACAAAAAAAATACTTTTTATTGTAGTTTTTTTTTATGATCCAAAGTAGTATTTGAGATGACCTAAACGAATCTCCAAATCAAAAATATGTGGGACGCACCCAATTCGATTTATTAACGATCCAACATGTCCCTACATTGATTTTAAAAAAATCAAAAAATTGACTTCCCAACATCCGATTACGTTGGTAAACAATAGGCTTCTGTAGCCGACGGTCGTCTACGCGTCGAAAAAATTTAAATCGAGAAAACTTATTTTTACGACCTGTATCGAATTTCAACGAGAAACCGATATTTTTTGACTTTGGAGTTTAACAACTTTTTCTCGGCACACCCTGTATATTCGAAATGTTCACACAACGTACCCCCACTATTCCTCTCTAAACCCAAAAAGTTTTAATCGTCCCACTCTAACCGTTTCCGAGAAAAAAATCGCAAATGTGAAAATGTCTTACATAGACGAAATTGTTCAAGAGCCGATCGGGGTTTTCGAGATTCCGCGCGGAAGAGACGTATATAATACTAGACTGGGTACATATCGCTAATCGTCAGCCGAGAGTGCATCTAATATTAGTACTAAAAAAATAATTTTCTTGTACTTTTTTTTAATTTACTATTGCTTTTTATACCTCACCTTCCTGCGGAACGTGAAGGAGAAACATATCGCCAAATTGTCATTATAACAACTGACAAAAACTAAAAAATAAAAAAACGGGTGCAAAATTTCCGGTTTCTCGTATAGATAGGTCGTTTTTGGAGACGGCATCGTATAGTGGTCGACGTCCTATTTCCAATGCCGTCTTGCTCGATTCGCTACGACTTTTCGTTACTAAAATATATGATATTAACTATTCTTACATAGATAGCTGATAAATTGGTGAAAATTTTATTGTGCCGAGCCCTTTGGGCACGGCACTGTTGGAGTTCGTTCGTTTCATTTTATACTTTTGACAAAACCATTTGTTAGCAACCTCTAATTTTGAAACATTTCAATTCATGATAAAAAATAAATTTAGTTTCTTCACAAACCTAGTTGATTTTTTTCGTACCAAGGATTGTCGCTGTAAGATTCCAAGATTGAAAATTTTTCAGTTCCTAAATAACATACGACAGCTGTCATTTTGACAGTTAATTTTCAATTTAGGATTAAAACGTAAGATAGTAATTCTTACTTTTTTATAATTTGCACCCTTTATATTACCGGTAGGTATAGAACAATATAATTGAAAAAAGTAGTATTTGAGATGACCTAAACTAATCTCTAAACCAAAAGTGTGTTAGACGCACCCAATTCGATTTATTAACGATCCAACATGACCCTACATTGATTTTAAAAAAATCAAAAAATTGACTTCCCAACTTTTGATCGCGTTCGCAAATAACGGTGTTTTGTAGCCCAACGTCGTCTACATGCCAAAAAAGTTTAAATCGATTAAAATGATTTTTGCCATCTGTATCGCGCTACAACGAAAAAAAAACATATTTTTCAACTTTGACTTAAATAACTTTTTTCCGGTACACCCTGTATATTGGAAATTGTTCCCAGAACGTGCCCCTACTATTCCTCTCTACGTCCAGAAATTTTTTATCGTTTTGCTCTAACCTTTTCCGAGAAAAAAATTCGCGAATATCGAAATATCGAACAGCCTCCCACCACGTGGCGATGCATTTTCAATGTCGGAACGTCATCTTTAAAATCGAGATTACAACTATTTCTGAAACATTTTGGGCAAATATTTTGGTCAATAAAATTAAAAGAAGGTTCAAGGTAGATATTCCATCCGATTTAAAATTTGGAAATGTTCTTATTAGTCTAGCAAGTCAAGCTCAAAACACCAATTTTTCGCCATTTTTGACAGCCGGTTTTTTAGAATTAATTTACTTACATTAACCAAAGCAGTTAAAGCACTCTAGTCAAAATTAAATGGTATTAGAATTTGCAAATTTTGCTTGTTTCCGCACTCAAAAACTCGATTTTTCTTAAACTTACGAATATATTTTTATAAGTTTGGATATGTAGAGGTGTTGAGACTAAATCAGCGCGTCTTTTGGGAAAAAATAAAACGGTTTTGTTAAAAATTGAATAAGCTAGTCGATATAGTAAAACGTCGGATAAAAATATCTCTTGATAAATCATAAATTAATTTTTTTGAGCCACAAATGATGTTTTTTCAGAGCGCATTTACTATGCAAACTTAAGCTTGTTTATCGGTTGATATGGTGGACCAAGAAAAAATTCAAAAAGTTATATTTATAGACACTTGCAGAAGTATTTAACAAACCAGTGCGACGCCAACAGAAATTACTGGAAAAAATTCATAGGCTGTCGTTTTTTCCGTATTAAAGATAAAGAAACGAAAAATATCTCTAAAATACAATTTGAAGAGCTCTATCCGCTAAAGTATACAACGTTTCGATCAAAAGTCGTTTTCCGTACGAAAAAAAATAAAAACTGCGATAAATCACGCCTTCCAGTTTCTTACAATTTTTGATCATTTCCATTCCAGTTAGGTATAGAACGATATATTGGAAAAAGGTAGTTTTTGAGATGGCCTAAACGATTATCAAAACCGAATGTTGATCGGATGCACCCAATTCGACTTATTAGCGATCCACGAGGTACCATTTTTGATCAATTTTCAACTTTAAAAAAATCAAAAAAATTACTTCCAAACTTTCGATCGCGCTCACAAACAATAGGGTTCTGTAGCCCACGGTCGTCTACGCGTCGAAAAAGTTTAAATCAAAAAAACTCATTTTTACGAACTGTATCGAATCCCAACGAGAATCCGATAATTATGGACTTTAAAAATTAATAACTTTTTTCTGGCACACCCTGTATATTCGAAATTTTTACACAACGTACCTCCACTATTCCTCTCTAAACTGAAAAAGTTTCAATCGTCCCACTCTTATCGTTTCCGAGAAAAGAAATCGCAAATGTGAAAATGTCGAAACTGACAACGACAACTTATTTTAAATGTAGCCGCCGTATATAATACTAGACTGGGTACATATCGCTAATCGTCAGCCGAGAGTGCATCTATTATTAGTACTAAAAATTAGTATTTAAAAAGTATTTTTCTTAGTTTCTTTTTTCTATGTTTTCTATTGCTTTTTTTGCCTCACCTTCCTGCGGAACGTGAAGGGGACACATATCGCCAAATTGTCATTATAACAACTGACAAAAACTAAAAAATAAAAATTACGGGTGCAAAATTTCCATTTTCTTGTATAGATAGGTAGTTTTTGGAGACGGCATCGTATACTGCTCGATGTCCCGTTTCCAATGCCGTCTCACTCAATTCGCTACGACTTTTCGTTACGGAAATATATGATATTTAATATTATGATATTGATATTAACATTGAACCCATCAGCACCGGCTTTTTTAAAAATCGCACAGCAAACGTATCAATGTGGAATATACTTTCCAAGTGTGTCCTATAAAAATATGTATTCAATCAATTTAAACATAAGTAAAGAAACTATTCTTACATTGATAGCTGATAAATTAGTTCAAAAGCTTATTTTGCCGAGCCCTTCCGGCACGGCACTGTTCCAATTCGTTTATTTTATTTCATACTTTTTACAAAACCATTTGTTAGCAATCTTTAATAATTGCCTAAAGAATTATCCAAACCGAATGTCGATCGGATGGACCCAATTCGACTTATTAACGATTCAATAGGTACCTGTTTAGTCCCATATTTAACTTTGAAAAAATTTAAAAAATTATTTCCAAACTTTCGATCGCGCTCACAAACAATAGGGGTCTGTAGCCTACGGTCGTCTAAGCGTCGAAAAAGTTTAAATCGAAAAAACTAATTTTTGTGGCCTGTATCGAATGCCAACGAGATCCCGATATTTCTCGATTTTAAAAATTAATAACTTTTTTCCCGTACACCCTGTATATTCAAAATTTTTACACATTGTACCCCCACTATTCCTCTCTAAACTGAAAAAGTTTCAATCGTCCCACTCTTACCGTTTCCGAGAAAAGAAATCGCAAATGTGAAAATGTCGAAACTGACGACGAACAACTTATTTTAAATGTAGCCGCCGTATATAATACTAGACTGGGTACATATCGCTAATCGTCAGCCGAGAGTGCATCTATTATTAGTACTAAAAATTTGTATTTAAAAAGTATTTTTCTTAGTTTCTTTTTTCTATGTTTTCTATTGCTTTTTTTACCTCACCTTCCTGCGGAACGTGAAGGGGAAACATATCGCCAAATTGTCATTATAACAACTGACAAAAACTAAAAAATAAAAATAACAGGTGCAAAATTTCCGTTTTCTTGTATAGATAGGTAGTTTTTGAAGACGGCATCGTATAGTGCTCGATGTTCCGTTTCCAATGCCGTCTCGCTCGATTCGCTACGACTTTTCGTTACGGAAATATATGATATTTAATATTATAATATTGACATTGAACCTGTCAGCACCGATTCTTTAAAATCGCACAGCAAAGGGTGTAATGTGAGATATATTTTCCAAGTTTGTCCTTTAAAAATATTTATTCAATCAATTTAAACATAAGGAAAAGAAACTATTCTTACATTGATAGCTGATAAATTAGTGAAAATGTTATTGTGCCGAACCCTTCGGGCACGGCACTGTTCGAGTTGGTTTATTTAATTTCATACTTTTGACAAAACCATTTGTTAGCAACCTTTAATTGTTATTGGTAAAGCATTTCAATTCGCGATAAAAAGTAAATTTAGTTTCTTCACAATCCCAGTTCGTTTATTTCGTACCGAGGATTGTCACTGTAAAAATCCTAAATTTAAAAAACTTTTAATAGGTACCTAAATAACGAAATATTAAAAAAATAAAAAGACGGGCCTGGAATTGAACCCGGTATCATCGCGACCACAAGTCGTAACCTATTATATACCTACCTTCCACTAGGCCCGACCACTTTGAAAATAAATTATAATATAGAATATTTATATTGCCGTATTAAAAATGAAAAAAATACGATTTATTTAAGCTTGACGAGCTCTTTCCGCTAAGGTACATTACATTTCAATCAAAAGTTGTTTTCCGTACGAAAAACAATGAAAACCGTAAAAGAATTAAATAGTAATTCTTACTTTTTTATAATTTGCACCCTTTACATTACAGGTAGGTATAGAACAATATATTTGAAAAAAGTAGTATTTGAGATGACCTAAACGAATCTCCAAACCAAAAGTGTGTCAAACGCACCCAATTCGATTTATTAACGATCCAACATAACCCTACATTGATTTTAAAAAAATTAAAAAATTGACTTCTCAACTTCCGATCATGTTTGCAAACAACAGTGTTTTGTAGCCCAACGTCGTCTACACGCCAATAAAGTTTAACTCCATTAAAATGCTTTTTGGCACCTGTATCGCGCCACAACGAAATAAAAACATATTTTTCAACTTTCACTTTAATAACTTTTTTCCGGTACACCCTGTATATTGGAAATTGTTCCCAGAACGTGCCCCTACTATTCCTCTCTACGTGCAGAAAATTTTAATCGTTTTGCTCTAACCGTTTCCGAGAAAAAAATTCGCGAATATCTAAATGTGGAACAGCCTCCCACCACGTGGCGACGGATTATCAATGTCGGAACGCCATCTTTAAAATCGAGATTACAACTATTTCTGAAACATTTTGGGCAAATATTTTGGTCAATAAAATTAGAAGAAGGTTCAAGGTAGATATTCCACCCGATTTAAAATCTGGAAATGTTCTTATTATTCTAGCAAGTCACGCTAAAAACAACCATTTTTCGCCATTTTTGACAGCCGGATTTTTAGAATTAATAATTAATTTAGATATATCAATATCAAGGCACTCTTAGTCAAAAGTGAATGGTGTTAGAATTCGTAAAGATTGCCTGTTTCCGCACCCAAAAAGCGACTTTTCTCAAGTTTGCGAATATATTTTAATAATTTTGGATATGTAGAGGTGTTGAGAAGTAATCAGCGCATTTTTTGAGAAAAAAATAAAACGGGTTTGTTAAAAATTGAATAAGCTACAGTCGATATAGTAAAAAAAAACCTGCCGTTTTTTCCGTATTAAAGATAAATAAACGAAAAAATATATTTTAAATACAATTTGACAAGCTCTATCCGCTATAGTTTACAACGTTTCGATCAAAAGTCGTTTTCAGTACGAAAAAAAATAAAAACCGTGAAAAAATCAGGCCTAACTTTATGATTTCCACTTTCTTACAATTTTCGGCAATTTCCATTCCAGTTAGGTATAAAACAATATATTGGAAAAAGGTAGATTTTGAGATGGCCTAACCGATTATCCAAACCGAATGTCGATTGGATGCACCCAATTCGACTTATTAGCGATCCAAGAGGTACCATTTTCGACCAAATTTTGACTTTGAAAAAATCAAAAAAATTACTTCCAAACTTTCGATCGCGCTCACAAACAATAGGGTTCTGTAGCCCACGGTCGTCTACGCGTCGAAAAAGTTTAAATCGAAAAAACTTATTTTTGTGGCCTGTATTGAATGCCAACGAGATCCCGATATTTCTCGACTTTGACGTTTAATAACTTTTTTCCGGCACACCCTGTATATTCGAAATTTTCACACAACGTACCCCCACTATCCCTCTCTAAACCCAAAAAGTTTCAATCGTCCCACTCTAACCGTTTCCGAGAAAAAAAATCGCAAATATGAAAATGTCGAAAGAGACCACGGCGACAACATACATACATTTTTTTCACCGAAGCGCCGTATAACATATCGCGATGCAGCGCGATATGTAACTAGACTGGGTACATATCGCTAATCGTCAGCCGAGAGTGCATCTAATATTAGTACTAAAAAAATTATTTTCTTTTCCTTTTCTCTATTTACTATTGCTTTTTTTACCTCACCTTCCTGCGGAACGTGAAGGGGAAACATATCGCCAAATTGTCATTATAACAACTAACAAAAAATAAAAAATAAAAAAACGGATGCAAAATTTCCGGTTTCTCGTATAGATAGGTAGTTTTTGAAGACGGCATCGTATATTGCTCGACGTCCTATTTCCATTGCCGTCTCGCTCGATTCGCTACGACTTTTCATTACTGAAATATATGTTATTTAATATTATGATATTGATATGGACATTTTTTATAGGTGCTTTTAAACTCGCACACCTTTGTGCAATGTGGGATATACTTTTCATATTTCATTATCACATTATCAGCTAATAAATTTGTGGAAATATTATTGTGCCGAGCCCTTCGGGCACGGCACTGCTCGAGTTCGTTCATTTAATTTTATACTTTTGACAAAACCATTTGTTAGCAAGCCCTAACTGTTAAGCACTTCGATTCGTGTTCAATAAAATATGTGTAATTTCTTCACAACTCATGTCGCAATAAAAATATAAGTATGTGTAATTTTTTACTGCTCAAGTTCGTTTGTTTCGTACTGATGATTGACGCTGTAAGAATCTGAAATTCAATCATATTTATGATTATTTTGGTAAATAAGAAAGTTTTATACGACAGCTACCATTTTGACAGGTAAAAGTCAAGTTTTTTAAAGCTTTTTTTTGTATCTGAGAGTATAGCTGTAAGAGTCCAAAATTTAAAAAAATTTCAGAGGTAACAAAGTTCTACACAACAGCTGTCAAATTTTGACAGGTAAGCGTCAATTTTTTTTTAACCTTTTTCATAGCGAGGGCTATAGCTGTAAGAATCCTAAGTTGAAAAAATTTTCAGTTAATAAATAACAAAGTTTTATACGACAGCTGTAAGATTTTGACAGTTAAGTGTCAATTTTTTTTTAGCTTTTTCGTAACGAGGATTATAGCTGTAAGAATCCTAAATTGAAAATTTTCTCAGTTCCCAAATAACAAAGTTCTATACGACAGCTGTTATTTTGACAGTTAATTTTCAATTTAGGATTAAAACGGTATAATTCTACAAATACTATAATATATAACATTTCGATCAAAAGTTGTTTTTCGTACGAAAAACAATGATAACCGTAAAAGAATCGTTTCTTAAATAGTAATTCTTACTTTTTTATAATTTGCACCCTTTTTATTACCGGTAGGTATAGAAAAATATATTTGAAAAAAAGTAGTATTTAAGATGACCTAAGCTAATCTCCAAACCAAAAGTGTGTTAGACGCACCCAATTCGATTTATTAACGATCCAACATGACTCTACATTGATTTTTAAAAAAATCAAAAAATTGACTTTCCAACTTTCGATCGCGTTCGCAAACAACAGTGTTTTGTAGCCCAACATCGTCTACATGCCAAAAAAGTTTAAATCGATTAAAATGATTTTTGCCACCTGTATCGCGCTACAACGAAAAAAAAACATATTTTTCAACTTTGACTTAAATAACTTTTTTCCGGTACACCCTGTATATTGGAAATTGTTCCCAGAACGTGCCCCTACTATTCCTCTCTACGTCCAGAAATTTTTTATCGTTTTGCTCTAACCGTTTCCGAGAAAAAAATTCGCGAATATCGAAATATCGAACAGCCTCCCACCACGTGGCGATGCATTTTCAATGTCGGAACGTCATCTTTAAAATCGAGATTACAACTATTTCTGAAACATTTTGGCAAATATTTTGGTCAATAAAATTAGAAGAAGGTTCAAGGTAGATATTCCATCCGATTTAAAATCTGGAAATCTTCTTATTAGTCTAGCAAGTCAAGCTCAAAACACCAATTTTTCGCCATTTTTGACAGCCGGTTTTTTAGAATTAATTTACTTACATTAACCAAAGCAGTCAAAGCACTCTAGTCAAAATTGAATGGTATTAGAATTTGCAAATTTTGCTTGTTTCCGCACTCAAAAACTCGATTTTTCTTAAACTTACGAATATATTTTAATAAGTTTGGATATGTAGAGGTGTTGAGAATAAATCAGCGCGTCTTTTGGGAAAAAATAAAACGGTTTTGTTAAAAATTGAATAAGCTAGTCGATATAGTAAAACGTCGGATAAAAATATCTCTTGATAAAAAAAAAAATAAATTATAAATTAATTTTTTTGAGCCACAAATGATGTTTTTTCAGAGCGCGTTTACTATGCAAACTTAAGCTTGTTTATCGGTTGATATGGTGGATCAAGAAAAAATTCAAAAAGTTATATTTATAGACACTTGCAGAAGTATTTAACAAACCAGTGCGACGCCAACAGAAATTACTGGAAAAAATTCATAGGCTGTCGTTTTTTCCGTATTAAAGATAAAGAAACGAAAAATATCTTTAAAATACAATTTGAAGAGCTCTATCCGCTAAAGTATACAACGTTTCGATCAAAAGTCGTTTTCCGTACGAAAAAAAATAAAAACTGCGAAAAAATCACGCTTTCCAGTTTCTTACAATTTTTGATCATTTGCATTCCAGTTAGGTATAGAACGATATATTGGAAAAAGGTAGTTTTTGAGATAGCCTAAACGATTATCAAAACCGAATGTTGATCGGATGCACCCAATTCGACTTATTAGCGATCCAAGAGGTACCATTTTTGATCAATTTTCAACTTTAGAAAAATCAAAAAAATTACTTCCAAACTTTCGATCGCGCTCACAAACAATAGGGTTCTGTAGCTCACGGTCGTCTACGCGTCGAAAAAGTTTAAATCAAAAAAACTCATTTTTACGAACTGTATCGAATCCCAACGAGAATCCGATAATTATCGACTTTAAAAATTAATAACTTTTTTCCGGCACACCCTGTATATTCGAAATTTTCACACAACGTACCTCCACTATTCCTCTCTAAACTGAAAAAGTTTCAATCGTCCCACTCTTACCGTTTCCGAGAAAAGAAATCGCAAATGTGAAAATGTCGAAACTGACGACGACAATTTATTTAAAATGTAGCCGCCGTATATAATACTAGACTGGGTACATATCGCTAATCGTTAGCCGAGAGTGCATCTATTATTAGTACTAAAAATTTGTATTTAAAAAAAATTTTTCTTAGCTTCTTTTTTCTATGTTTTCTATTGCTTTTTTTGCCTCACCTTCCTGCGGAACGTGAAGGGGAAACATATCGCCAAATTGACATTATAACAACTGACAAAATTATTTATATAATACTATTGCTTTTTATACCTCACCTTCCTGCGGAACGTGAAGGAGAAACATATCGCCAAATTGTCATTATAACAACTGACAAAAACTAAAAAATAAAAAACGGGAGCAAAATTTCCGGTTTCTCGTATAGATAGGTCGTTTTTGGAGACGGCATCGTATAGTGGTCGACGTCCTATTTCCAATGCCGTCTCGCTCGATTCGCTACGACTTTTCGTTACTAAAATATATGATATTAACTATTCTTACATAGATAGCTGATAAATTGGTGAAAATTTTATTGTGCCGAGCCCTTTGGGCACGGCACTGTTGGAGTTCGTTCGTTTCATTTTATACTTTTGACAAAACCATTTGTTAGCAACCTCTAATTTTGAAACATTTCAATTCATGATAAAAAATAAATTTAGTTTCTTCACAAACCTAGTTGATTTTTTTCGTACCAAGGATTGTCGCTGTAAGATTCCAAGATTGAAAAATTTTTCAGTTCCTAAATAACAAAGTTCTATACGACAGCTGTCATTTTGACAGTTAATTTTCAATTTAGGATTAAAAGATAGTAATTCTTACTTTTTTATAATTTGCACCCTTTATATTACCAGTAGGTATAGAACAATATAATTGAAAAAAGTAGTATTTGAGATGACCTAAACTAATCTCTAAACCAAAAGTGTGTTAGACGCACCCAATTTGATTTATTAACAATCCAATATGACCCTACATTGATTTTAAAAAAATCAAAAAATTGACTTCCCAACTTTCGATCGCGTTCGCAAATAACAGTGTTTTGAAGCCCAACGTCGTCTACATGCCAAAAAAGTTTAAATCGATTAAAATGATTTTTGCCACCTGTATCGCGCTACAACGAAAAAAAAACATATTTTTCAACTTTGACTTAAATAACTTTTTTCTGGTACACCCTGTATATTGGAAATTGTTCCCAGAACGTGTCCCTACTATTCCTCTCTACGTCCAGAAATTTTTTATCGTTTTGCTCTAACCGTTTCCGAGAAAAAAATTCGCGAATATCGTAATATCGAACAGCCTCCCACCACGTGGCGATGCATTTTCAATGTCGGAACGTCATCTTTAAAATCGAGATTACAACTATTTCTGAAACATTTTGGGCAAATATTTTGGTCAATAAAATTAGAAGAAGGTTCAAGGTAGATATTCCATCCGATTTAAAATCTGGAAATCTTCTTATTAGTCTAGCAAGTCAAGCTCAAAACACCAATTTTTCGCCATTTTTGACAGCCGGTTTTTAGAATTAATTTACTTACATTAACCAAAGCAGTCAAAGCACTCTAGTCAAAATTGAATATTAGAATTTGCAAATTTTGCTTGTTTCCGCACTCAAAAACTCGATTTTTCTTAAACTTACGAATATATTTTTATAAGTTTGAATATGTAGAGGTGTTGAGACTAAATCAGCGCGTCTTTTGGGAAAAAATAAAACGGTTTTGTTAAAAATTGAATAAGCTAGTCGATATAGTAAAACGTCGGATAAAAATATCTCTTGATAAATCATAAATTAATTTTTTTGAGCCACAAATGATGTTTTTTCAGAGCGCGTTTACTATGCAAACTTAAGCTTGTTTATCGGTTGATATGGTGGATCAAGAAAAAATTTAAAAAGTTATATTTATAGACACTGCAGAAGTATTTAACAAACCAGTGCGACGCCAACAGAAATTACTGGAAAAAATTCATAGGCTGTCGTTTTTTCCGTAATAAAGATAAAGAAACGAAAAATATCTCTAAAATACAATTTGAAGAGCTCTATCCGCTAAAGTATACAACGTTTCGATCAAAAGTCGTTTTCCGTACGAAAAAAAATAAAAACTGCGAAAAATCACGCCTTCCAGTTTCTTACAATTTTTGATCATTTCCATTCCAGTTAGGTATAGAACGATATATTGGAAAAAGGTAGTTTTTGAGATGGCCTAAACGATTATCAAAACCGAATGTTGATCGGATGCACCCAATTCGACTTATTAGCGATCCAAGAGGTACCATTTTTGATCAATTTTCAACTTTAAAAAAATCAAAAAAATTACTTTCAAACTTTCGATCGCGCTCACAAACAATAGGGTTCTGTAGCCCACGGTCGTCTACGCGTCGAAAAAGTTTAAATCAAAAAAACTCATTTTTACGAACTGTATCGAATCCCAACGAGAATCCGATAATTATCGACTTTAAAAATTAATAACTTTTTTCCCGTACACCCTGTATATTCAAAATTATTACACATTGTACCCCCACTATTCCTCTTTAAACTGAAAAAGTTTCAATCGTCCCACTCTTACCGTTTTCGAGAAAAGAAATCGCAAATGTGAAAATGTCGAAACTGACGACGACAACTTATTTTAAATGTAGCCGCCGTATATAATACTAGACTGGGTACATATCGCTAATCGTCAGCCGAGAGTGCATCTAATATTAGTACTAAAAAAATTATTTTCTTTTCCTTTTCTCTATTTACTATTGCTTTTTTTACCTCACCTTCCTGCGGAACGTGAAGGGAAAACATATCGCCAAATTGTCATTATAACAACTAACAAAAAATAAAAAATAAAAAAACGGATGCAAAATTTCCGGTTTCTCGTATAGATAGGTAGTTTTTGAAGACGGCATCGTATATTGCTCGACGTCCTATTTCCATTGCCGTCTCGCTCGATTCGCTACGACTTTTCATTACTGAAATATATGTTATTTAATATTATGATATTGATATGGACATTTATAGGTGCTTTTAAACTCGCACACCTTTGTGCAATGTGGGATATACTTTTCATATTTCATTATCATTATCACATTATCAGCTAATAAATTTGTGGAAATATTATTGTGCCGAGCCCTTCGGGCACGGCACTGCTCTAGTTCGTTCATTTAATTTTATACTTTTGACAAAACCATTTGTTAGCAAGCCCTAACTGTTAAACACTTCGATTCGTGTTCAATAAAATATGTGTAATTTCTTCACAACCCAGGTCGCAATAAAAATATAAGTATGTGTAATTTTTTACTGCTCAAGTTCGTTTTTTTCGTACTGATGATTGACGCTGTAAGAATCTGAAATTCAATCATATTTATGATTATTTTGGTAAATAAGAAAGTTTTATACGACAGCTACCATTTTGACAGGTAAAAGTCAAGTTTTTAAAGCTTTTTTTGTATCTGAGAGTATAGCTGTAAGAGTCCAAAATTTAAAAAAATTTCAGAGGTAACAAAGTTCTACACAACAGCTGTTAAATTTTGACAGGTAAGCCTAAATTTTTTTTTAACCTTTTTCATAGCGAGGGCTATAGCTGTAAGAATCCTAAGTTGAAAAAAATTTCAGTTAATAAATAACAAAGTTTTATACGACAGGTAAGTGTCAATTTATTTTAGCTTTGTCGTAGCGAGGGTTATAGCAATAACAAAGTTTTATACGATAGCTGTCAGATTTTAACAGTTAAGTGTCAATTTTTTTTTAGCTTTTTCGTAACGAGGATTTATAGCTGTAAGAACCCTAAATTGAAAAATTTTTCAGTTCCTAAATAACAAAGTTCTATACGACAGCTGTTATTTTGACAGTTAATTTTCAATTTAGGATTAAAACGGTATAATTCTACAAATACTATAATATATAACATTTCGATCAAAAGTTGTTTTTCGTACGAAAAACAATGATAACCGTAAAAGAATCGTTTCTTAAATAGTAATTCTTACGTTTTTATAATTTGCACCCTTTTTATTACCGGTAGGTATAGAAAAATATATTTGAAAAAAGTAGTATTTAAGATGACCTAAGCTAATCTCCAAACCAAAAGTGTGTTAGACGCACCCAATTCGATTTATTAACGATCCAACATGACTCTACATTGATTTTTAAAAAAATCAAAAAATTGACTTCCCAACTTTCGATCGCGTTCGCAAACAACAGTGTTTTGTAGCCCAACGTTGTTTACATGCCAAAAAAGTTTAAATCGATTAAAATGATTTTTGCCACCTGTATCGCGCTACAACGAAAAAAAACATATTTTTCAACTTTGACTTAAATAACTTTTTTCCGGTACACCCTGTATATTGGAAATTGTTTCCAGAACGTGCCCCTACTATTCCTCTCTACGTCCAGAAATTTTTTATCGTTTTGCTCTAACCGTTCCCGAGAAAAAAATTCGCGAATATCGAAATATCGAACAGCCTCCCACCACGTGGCGATGCATTTTCAATGTCGGAACGTCATCTTTTAAATCGAGATTACAACTATTTCTGAAACATTTTGGCAAATATTTTGGTCAATAAAATTAGAAAAAGGTTTAAGGTAGATATTCCATCCGATTTAAAATCTGGAAATCTTTTTATTAGTCTAGCAAGTCAAGCTCAAAACACCAATTTTTCGCCATTTTTGACAGCCGGTTTTTTAGAATTAATTTACTTACATTAACCAAAGCAGTCAAAGCACTCTAGTCAAAATTGAATGGTATTAGAATTTGCAAATTTTGCTTGTTTCCGCACTCAAAAACTCGATTTTCTTAAACTTACGAATATATTTTAATAAGTTTGGATGTAGAGGTGTTGAGAATAAATCAGCGAGTCTTTTGGGAAAAAATAAAACGGTTTTGTTAAAAATTAAATAAGCTAGTCGATATAGTAAAACGTCGGATAAAAATATCTCTTGATAAAAAAAAAAAAAAATTATAAATTAATTTTTTTGAGCCACAAATGATGTTTTTTCAGAGCGCGTTTACTATGCAAACTTAAGCTTGTTTATCGGTTGACATGGTGGATCAAGAAAAAATTCAAAAAGTTATATTTATAGACACTTGCAGAAGTATTTAACAAACAAGTGCGACGCCAACAGAAATTACTGGAAAAAATTCATAGGCTGTCGTTTTTTCCGTATTAAAGATAAAGAAACGAAAAATATATTTAAAATACAATTTGAAGAGCTCTATCCGCTAAAGTATACAACGTTTCGATCAAAAGTCGTTTTCCGTACGAAAAAAAATAAAAACTGCTAAAAAATCACGCTTTTCAGTTTCTTACAATTTTTGATCATTTCCATTCCAGTTAGGTATAGAACGATATATTGGAAAAAGGTAGTTTTTGAGATGGCCTAAACGATTATCAAAACCGAATGTTGATCGGATGCACCCAATTCGACTTATTAGCGATCCAAGAGGTACCATTTTTGATCAATTTTCAACTTTAGAAAAATCAAAAAAATTACTTCCAAACTTTCGATCGCGCTCACAAACAATAGGGTTCTGTAGCCCACAGTCGTCTACGCGTTGAAAAAGTTTAAATCAAAAAAACTCATTTTTACGAACTGTATCGAATCCCAACGAGAATCCGATAATTATCGACTTTAAAAATTAATAACTTTTTTCCGGCACACCCTGTATATTCGAAATTTTCACACAACGTACCTTCACTATTCCTCTCTAAACTGAAAAAGTTTCAATCGTTCCACTCTTACCGTTTCCGAGAAAAGAAATCGCAAATGTGAAAATGTCGAAACTGACGACGACAATTTATTTTAAATGTAGCCGCCGTATATAATACTAGACTGGGTACATATCGCTAATCGTCAGCCGAGAGTGCATCTATTATTAGTACTAAAAATTTGTATTTAAAAAGTATTTTTCTTAGTTTCTTTTTTCTATGTTTTCTATTGCTTTTTTTGCCTCACCTTCCTGCGGAACGTGAAGGGAAAACATATCGCCAAATTGTCATTATAACAACTGACAAAAACTAAAAAATAAAAATAACGGGTGCAAAATTTCCGTTTTCTTGTATAGATAGGTAGTTTTTGAAGACGGCATCGTATAGTGCTCGATGTCCCGTTTCCAATGCCGTCTCGCTCGATTCGCTACGACTTCTCGTTACGAAAATATATTATATATTAACATTGAACCCATCAGCACCGGCTTTTTTTAAAATCTCACAGCAAACGTATCAATGTGGAATATACTTTCCAAGTTTGTCCTATAAAAATATGTATTCAATCAATTTAAACATAAGTAAGGAAACTATTCTTACATTGATAGCTGATAAATTAGTTCAAAAGCTTATTTTGCCGAGCCCTTCCGGCACGGCACTGTTCCAATTCGTTTATTTTATTTCATACTTTTTACAAAATCATTTGTTAGCAATCTTTAATAATTGCCTAAAGGATTATCCAAACCGAATGTCGATCGGATGGACCCAATTCGACTTATTAACGATTCAATAGGTACCTGTTTAGTCCCATATTTAAATTTGAAAAAATTTAAAAAATTATTTCCAAACTTTCGATCGCGCTCACAAACAATAGGGGTCTGTAGCCTACGGTCGTCTACGCGTCGAAAAAGTTTAAATCGAAAAAACTAATTTTTGTGGCCTGTATCGAATGCCAACGAGATCCCGATATTTCTCGATTTTAAAAATTAATAACTTTTTTCCCGTACACCCCTGTATATTCAAAATTTTTACACATTGTACCCCCACTATTCCTCTTTAAACTGAAAAAGTTTCAATCGTCCCACTCTTACCGTTTCCGAGAAAAGAAATCGCAAAAGTGAAAATGTCGAAACTGACGACGAACAACTTATTTTAAATGTAGCCGCCGTATATAATACTAGACTGGGTACATATCGCTAATCGTTAGCCGAGAGTGCATCTATTATTAGTACTAAAAATTTGTATTTAAAAAAAATTTTTCTTAGCTTCTTTTTTCTATGTTTTCTATTGCTTTTTTTGCCTCACCTTCCTGCGGAACGTGAAGGGGAAACATATCGCCAAATTGACATTATAACAACTGACAAAATTATTTATATAATACTATTGCTTTTTATACCTCACCTTCCTGCGGAACGTGAAGGAGAAACATATCGCCAAATTGTCATTATAACAACTGACAAAAACTAAAAAATAAAAAACGGGAGCAAAATTTCCGGTTTCTCGTATAGATAGGTCGTTTTTGGAGACGGCATCGTATAGTGGTCGACGTCCTATTTCCAATGCCGTCTCGCTCGATTCGCTTCGACTTTTCGTTACTAAAATATATGATATTAACTATTCTTACATAGATAGCTGATAAATTGGTGAAAATTTTATTGTGCCGAGCCCTTTGGGCACGGCACTGTTGGAGTTCGTTCGTTTCATTTTATACTTTTGACAAAACCATTTGTTAGCAACCTCTAATTTTGAAACATTTCAATTCATGATAAAAAATAAATTTAGTTTCTTCACAAACCTAGTTGATTTTTTTCGTACCAAGGATTGTCGCTGTAAGATTCCAAGATTGAAAAATTTTTCAGTTCCTAAATAACAAAGTTCTATACGACAGCTGTCATTTTGACAGTTAATTTTCAATTTAGGATTAAAAGATAGTAATTCTTACTTTTTTATAATTTGCACCCTTTATATTACCAGTAGGTATAGAACAATATAATTGAAAAAAGTAGTATTTGAGATGACCTAAACTAATCTCTAAACCAAAAGTGTGTTAGACGCACCCAATTTGATTTATTAACAATCCAATATGACCCTACATTGATTTTTAAAAAATCAAAAAATTGACTTCCCAACTTTCGATCGCGTTCGCAAATAACAGTGTTTTGAAGCCCAACGTCGTCTACATGCCAAAAAAGTTTAAATCGATTAAAATGATTTTTGCCACCTGTATCGCGCTACAACGAAAAAAAAACATATTTTTCAACTTTGACTTAAATAACTTTTTTCTGGTACACCCTGTATATTGGAAATTGTTCCCAGAACGTGTCCCTACTATTCCTCTCTACGTCCAGAAATTTTTTATCGTTTTGCTCTAACCGTTTCCGAGAAAAAAATTCGCGAATATCGTAATATCGAACAGCCTCCCACCACGTGGCGATGCATTTTCAATGTCGGAACGTCATCTTTAAAATCGAGATTACAACTATTTCTGAAACATTTTGGGCAAATATTTTGGTCAATAAAATTAGAAGAAGGTTCAAGGTAGATATTCCATCCGATTTAAAATCTGGAAATCTTCTTATTAGTCTAGCAAGTCAAGCTCAAAACACCAATTTTTCGCCATTTTTGACAGCCGGTTTTTAGAATTAATTTACTTACATTAACCAAAGCAGTCAAAGCACTCTAGTCAAAATTGAATATTAGAATTTGCAAATTTTGCTTGTTTCCGCACTCAAAAACTCGATTTTTCTTAAACTTACGAATATATTTTTATAAGTTTGAATATGTAGAGGTGTTGAGACTAAATCAGCGCGTCTTTTGGGAAAAAATAAAACGGTTTTGTTAAAAATTGAATAAGCTAGTCGATATAGTAAAACGTCGGATAAAAATATCTCTTGATAAATCATAAATTAATTTTTTTGAGCCACAAATGATGTTTTTTCAGAGCGCGTTTACTATGCAAACTTAAGCTTGTTTATCGGTTGATATGGTGGATCAAGAAAAAATTTAAAAAGTTATATTTATAGACACTGTGTGTGTATTTAACAAACCAGTGCGACGCCAACAGAAATTACTGGAAAAAATTCATAGGCTGTCGTTTTTTCCGTAATAAAGATAAAGAAACGAAAAATATCTCTAAAATACAATTTGAAGAGCTCTATCCGCTAAAGTATACAACGTTTCGATCAAAAGTCGTTTTCCGTACGAAAAAAAATAAAAACTGCGAAAAATCACGCCTTCCAGTTTCTTACAATTTTTGATCATTTCCATTCCAGTTAGGTATAGAACGATATATTGGAAAAAGGTAGTTTTTGAGATGGCCTAAACGATTATCAAAACCGAATGTTGATCGGATGCACCCAATTCGACTTATTAGCGATCCAAGAGGTACCATTTTTGATCAATTTTCAACTTTAAAAAAATCAAAAAAATTACTTTCAAACTTTCGATCGCGCTCACAAACAATAGGGTTCTGTAGCCCACGGTCGTCTACGCGTCGAAAAAGTTTAAATCAAAAAAACTCATTTTTACGAACTGTATCGAATCCCAACGAGAATCCGATAATTATCGACTTTAAAAATTAATAACTTTTTTCCCGTACACCCTGTATATTCAAAATTATTACACATTGTACCCCCACTATTCCTCTTTAAACTGAAAAAGTTTCAATCGTCCCACTCTTACCGTTTTCGAGAAAAGAAATCGCAAATGTGAAAATGTCGAAACTGACGACGACAACTTATTTTAAATGTAGCCGCCGTATATAATACTAGACTGGGTACATATCGCTAATCGTCAGCCGAGAGTGCATCTAATATTAGTACTAAAAAGATTTACAAAAATTTACAATAAAAAAATACTTTTCTTTTCTTTTTTTCTATTTACTATTGCTTTTTTTACCTCACCTTCCTGCGGAACGTGAAGGGAAGACATATCGCCAAATTGTCATTATAACAACTGACCAAAACTACACAATGGTGCAAAATTTCCGTTTTCTCGTATAGATAGGTAGTTTTCTGAGACGGCGCCGTATAGGTGCTCTTTAAACTCGCACACCTTTGTGCAATGTGGGATATACTCTCCATATTTGCTCTATAAAAATATGTAAGTATTCAATCGATTAAAACATAAGCAAAAAATTATTCTTACATGGAAGCTATCAATTATCAGCTAATAAATTTGTAGAAATATTATTGTGCCGAGCCCTTCGGGTACAGCACTGTTCTAGTTCGTTCGTTTAATTATACGAGAGCTGTCACTTTGACAGGTAAGTGTAATTTTTTTTAGCTTTTTCGTAGCGAGGGTAATAGCTGTAAGAATTCGAAATTAAAAAATTTTCAGGTACCTAAATAAGAATGTTTTATACGATAGCTGTCAAATTTTGACAGGTAGGAGTCTTTTTTTTTATCCTTTTCGTAGCGAGGGTTATCGCTGTAAAAATCCTAAAGTGAAAAATTTTTCAGATCCTAAATAACAAAGTTCTATACGACAGCTGTCAGACTTTGACAGGTAAGTTTCAATTTTTTTTTGTTTTTTCGTAGCGAGAGTTACAGCTATAAGAATCCTAAATTTAAAAATATTTCAGTTTCTAAATAACAAAGTTCTATACGACAGCTGTCATTTTAACAGGTAAATGTAATTTTTTTAAACTTTTCTTGTATCTAGGATTAAAGCTGTAAGAATCAAAAATTTTAAAAAAATTCAGTAGTTAAATAACAAAGTTCTATACGACAGCTGTCAAATTTTGACAGGTAAGTTTAAATTTTTTTTTTAGATTTTTCGTAGCGAGATTTATAGCTGTAAGAATCCTAAATGAAAAATTTTTCAGTTCCTAAATAACAAAGTTATATACGACAGCTGTCATTTTGACAGGTAAATTGCAAGTTTTTTTTAAGCTTTTCTTATATCTAGGATTATAGCTGTAAGAATTCGAAATTAAAAAAAAATTCAGTACCTAAATAACAAAGTTCTATACGACAGCTGTCAGATTTTGACAGGTAAGTGTCAATTTTTTTTTAGCTTTTTCGTAGCGACGGTTATAGCTGTAAGAATCTCAAATTTAAAAAAAATTCAGTACCTAGCTAACAAAGTTTTATACGATAACGGTCAGATTTTGACAGGTAAGTGTCAATTTATTTAAACTTTTTTCGTAGCGAGGGTTAAAGCTGTAATAAAACTAAATTAAAAAAATTTTCAGTATCAAAATAACAAAGTTCTATACGACAGCTGTCAAATTATATATACTTAAATAGTAATTCTTATTTTTTATAATTTGCTACCATTTCTATGCTGTTTAGGTATAGAACAATATATTTGAAAAAAGTAGTATTTGAGATGACCTAAACGAATATCCAAACCAAAAGTATATCGGACGCACCCAATTCGATTTATTAACGATCCAATATGACCCTACATTGATTTTAATAAAAATCAAAAAAATTACTTCCCAACTTTCGATCGCGTTCGCAAACAACAGTGTTTTATAGCCCAACGTCGTCTACACGTCGAAAAAGTTTAAATCGATTAAAATGATTTTTGCCACCTGTATCGCCCTACAACGAAAAAAAACATATTTTTTAACTTTGACTTTAATAACTTTTTTCCGGTACACCCTGTATATTTGAAATTGTTCCCAGAACGTGCCCCGACTATTCCTCTCTACGTCCAGAAAGTTTGAATCGTTTTGCTCTAACCGTTTCCGAAAAAAAAATTCGCGAATATCGAAGTGTCGAATAACCTTCTACCACGTGGCGACGGATTATCAATGTCGGAACGCCATCTTTAAAATCGAAATTACAACTTTTTCTGAAACATATCGGGCAAATATTTTGGTCAATAAAATTAGAAGAAGGTTCAAGGTAGATATTCCACCCGATTTAAAATCTGGAAATGTTCTTATTATTCTAGCAAGTCACGCTGAAAACACCCATTTTTCGCCATTTTTGACAGCCGGATTTTTAGAATTAATAAAATTAATTTAGATACATCAATATCAAGGCACTCTTAGTCAAAAGTGAATGGTGTTAGAATTTGTAAAGATTGCCTGTTTCCGCACCCAAAAAAGCTACTTTTCTCAATTTTGCGAATATATTTTAATGATTTTGAATATGTAGAGGTGTTGCGAAGTAATCAGCGCATTTTTTGAGAAAAAAATAAAACGGTTTTGTTAAAAATTGAATAAGCTACAGTCGATATAGTAAAAAAAAAGCTGCCGTTTTTTCCGTATTATAGATAAAGAAACGAAAAAATATCTCTTAAATACAATTTGACGAGCTCTATCCGCTAAAGTTTACAACGTTTCGATCAAAAGTCGTTTTCAGTACGAAAAAAAATAAAAACCGTGAAAAAATCAGGCCTAACTTTATGATTTCCACTTTCTTACAATTTTCGGCAATTTCCATTCCAGTTAGGTATAGAATGATATATTGGAAAAAGGTAGATTTTGAGATGGCCTAACCGATTATCCAAACCGAATGTCGATTGGATGCACCCAATTCGACTTATTAGCGATCCAAGAGGTACCATTTTCGACCAAATTTTGACTTTGAAAAAATCAAAAAAATTACTTCCAAACTTTCGATCGAGCTCACAAACAATAGGGTTCTGTAGCCCACGGTCGTCTACGCGTCGAAAAAGTTTAAATCGAAAAAACTAATTTTTGTGGCCTGTATCGAATGCCAACGAGATCCCGATATTTCTCGACTTTAAAAATTAATAACTTTTTTCCGGCACACCCTGTATATTCGAAATTTTCACACAACGTACCCCCACTATTCCTCTCTAAACCCAAAAAGTTTCAATCGTCCCACTCTAACCGTTTTTGAGAAAAAAAATCGCAAATGTGAAAATGTCGAAACTGACGGCGGCGGCGGCGGCGGCGGCGGCGGCGACGACGACGACAACAAACGCACATTATTTTCACCGAAGCGCCGTATAACATATCGCGGTGTAGCGCGATATGTAACTAGACTGGGTACATATCGCTAATCGTCAGCCGAGAGTGCATCTAATTTTAGTACTAAAAAAATAATTTTCTTTTCCTTTTCTCTATTTACTATTGCTTTTTATACCTCACCTTCCTGCGGAACGTGAAGGAGAAACATATCGCCAAATTGTCATTATAACAACTGACAAAAACTAAAAAATAAAAAAACGGGTGCAAAATTTCCGGTTTCTCGTATAGATAGGTAGTTTTTGGAGACGGCATCGTATAGTGGTCGACGTCCTATTTCCAATGCCGTCTAGCTCGATTCGCTACGACTTTTCGTTACTGAAATATATGATATTAACTATTCTTACATAGATAGCTGATAAATTGGTGAACATTTTATTGTGCCGAGCCCTTTGGGCACGGCACTGTTGGAGGTCGTACGTTTCATTTTATACTTTTGACAAAACCATTTGTTAGCAACCTCTAATTTTCAAACATTTCAATTCGTGATAAAAAATAAATTTAGTTTCTTCACAAACCTAGTTGATTTTTTTCGTACCGAGGATTGTCGCTGTAAGGATCCAAAATTTAAAAGACTTTCAGTACCTACCTACCTAAATAACGAAAAATAAAAAAAATAAAAGGACGCGCCTGGAATTGAACCCGGGATCATCGTGACCAAAAGTCGTAATCTAATATATACCACTAGGCCACCGATCACTTTAAAAACAATATAGAATATTATTGCCTTCTTAAAGATAAAGAAACAAAAAAAAATACTTTTTATTGTAGTTTTTTTTATGATCCAAAGTAGTATTTGAGATGACCTAAACGAATCTCCAAATCAAAAATATGTGGGACGCACCCAATTCGATTTATTAACGATCCAACATGTCCCTACATTGATTTAAAAAAATCAAAAAATTGACTTCCCAACATCCGATTACGTTGGTAAACAATAGGCTTCTGTAGCCGACGGTCGTCTACGCGTCAAAAAAATTTAAATCGAGAAAACTTATTTTTACGACCTGTATCGAATTTCAACGAGAAACCGATATTTTTTGACTTTGGGGTTTAACAACTTTTTTTCGGCACACCCTGTATATTCGAAATTTTCACACAACGTACCCCCACTACTCCTCTCTAAACCCAAAAAGTTTCAATCGTCCCACTATAACCGTTTCCGAGAAAAAAAATCGCAAATGTGAAAATGTCTTACATAGACGAAATTGTTCAAGAGCCGATCGGGGTTTTCGAGATTCCGCGCGGAAGAGACGTATATAATACTAGACTGGGTACATATCGCTAATCGTCAGCAGGGAGTGCATCTAATATTAGTACTAAAAAGATTTACAAAAATTTACAATAAAAAAATACTTTTCTTTTCTTTTTTTCTATTTACTATTGCTTTTTTTGCCTCACCTTCCTGCGGAACGTGAAGGGAAAACATATCGCCAAATTGTCATTATAACAACTGGCTAAAACTACACAATGGTGCAAAATTTCCGTTTTCTCGTATAGATAGGTAGTTTTCTGAGACGGCGCCGTATAGGTGCTCTTTAAACTCGCACACCTTTGTGCAATGTGGGATATACTTTCCATATTGGCTCTATAAAAATATGTAAGTATTCAATCGATTAAAACATAAGCAAAAAATTATTCTTACATGGAAGCTATCAATTATCAGCTAATAAATTTGTAGAAATATTATTGTGCCGAGCCCTTCGGGCACGGCACTGTTCTAGTTCGTTCGTTTAATTATACGAGAGCTGTCACTTTGACAGGTAAGTGTCATTTTTTTTTAGCTTTTTCGTAGCGAGGGTTATAGCTGTAAGAATTCGAAATTAAAAAATTTTCAGGTACCTAAATAAGAATGTTTTATACGATAGCTGTCAAATTTTGACAAGTAGGAGTCAGTTTTTTTTTATCCTTTTCGTAGCGAAGGTTATCGCTGTAAAAATCTTAAAGTGAAAAATTTTTTAGATCCTAAATAACAAAGTTCTATACGACAGCTGTCATTTTGACAGGTAAATGTCAATTTTTTAAAGCTTTTCTTGTATCTAGGATTAAAGCTGTAAGCATCCAAAATTTAAAAAAAAATCAGTAGTTAAATAACAAAGTTCTATACGACAGCTGTCAAATTTTGACAGGTAAGTTTAAATTTTTTTTTTAGATTTTTCGTAGCGAGATTTATAGCTGTAAGAATCCTAAATGAAAATTTTTTCAGTTCCTAAATAACAAAGTTATATACGACAGCTGTCATTTTGACAGGTAAATTGCAAGTTTTTTTTAAGCTTTTCTTGTATCTAGGATTATAGCTGTAATAATTCGAAATTTAAAAAAAATTCAGTACCTAAATAACAAAGTTCTATACGACAGCTGTCAAATTTTGACAGGTAAGTTAAAAAAAAATTTTTTTATTTTTCGTAGCGAGATTTATAGCTGTAAGAATCCTAAATGAAAAATTTTTCAGTTCCTAAATAACAAAGTTATATACGACAGCTGTCATTTTGACAGGTAAATTGCAAGTTTTTTTTAAGCTTTTCTTGTATCTAGGATTATAGCTGTAAGAATTCGAAATTTTAAAAAAAATTCAGTACCTAAATAACAAAGTTCTATACGACAGCTGTCAGATTTTGACAGGTACGTGTCAATTTTTTTTTAGCTTTTTCGTAGCGACGGTTATTGCTGTAAGAATCCGAAATTTAAAAAAAATTCAGTACCTAAATAACAAAGTTTTATACGACAGCTGTCAAATGTTGACAGGTAAGTGTCAATTATTTTTTAGCTTTTTCGTAGCGACGGTTATTGCTGTAAGAATCCTAAATTAAAAAAATTTTAATTACCTAAATAACAAAGTTCTATACGACAGCTGTCAAATTTTGACAGGTAAGTGTCAATTTATTTAAACTTTTCTCGTAGCGAGGGTTAAAGCTGTAATAATCCTAATTTTCAGTACCAAAATGACAAAGTTCTATACGACAGCTGTCAAATTATATATACTTAAATAGTAATTCTTATTTTTTATAATTTGCTACCATTTCTATGCTATTTAGGTATAGACCAATATATTTGAAAAAAGTAGTATTTGAGATGACCTAAACGAATATCCAAACCAAAAGTATATCGGACGCACCCAATTCGATTTATTAACGATCCAATATGACCCTACATTGATTTTAAAAAAATCAAAAAAATTACTTCCCAACTTTCGATCGCGTTCGCAAACAACAGTATTTTGTAGCCCAACGTCGTCTACACGTCAAAAAAGTTTAAATCGATTAAAATACTTTTTGCCACCTGTATCGCCGTACAACGAAAAAAAACATATTTTTCAACTTTGACTTTAATAACTTTTTTCCGGTACACCCTGTATATTGGAAATTTTTCTAAGACGTACCCCTACTATTCCTCTCTACATCCAGAAAATTTTAATCGTTTTGCTCTAACCGTTTCCGAGAAAAAAATTCGCGAATATCTAAATGTGGAACAGCCTCCCACCACGTGGCGACGGATTATCAATGTCGGAACGCCATCTTTAAAATCGAGATTACAAGTATTTCTGAAACATTTTGGGCAAATATTTTGGTAAATAAAATTAGAAGAAGGTTCAAGGTAGATATTCCACCCGATTTAAAATCTGGAAATGTTCTTATTAGTCTAGCAAGTCACGCTGAAAACACCCATTTTTCGCCATTTTTGACAGCCGGATTTTTAGAATTAATAATTAATTTAGATACATCAATATCAAGGCACTCTTAGTCAAAAGAGAATGGTGTTAGAATTTGTAAAGATTGCCTGTTTCCGCACCCAAAAAAGCGACTTTTCTTAATTTTGCGAATATATTTTAATGATTTTGAATATGTAGAGGTGTTGCGAAGTAATCAGCGCATTTTTTGAGAAAAAAATAAAACGGTTTTGTTAAAAATTGAATAAGCTACAGTCGATATAGTAAAAAAAAAGCTGCCGTTTTTTCCGTATTAAAGATAAAGAAACAAAAAAATATCTCTTAAATACAATTTGACGAGCTCTATCCGCTAAAGTTTACAACGTTTCGATCAAAAGTCGTTTTCAGTACGAAAAAAAATAAAAACCGTGAAAAAATCAGGCCTAACTTTATGATTTCCACTTTCTTACAATTTTCGGCAATTTCCATTCCAGTTAGGTATAGAACGATATATTGGAAAAAGGTAGATTTTGAGATGGCCTAACCGATTATCCAAACCGCATGTCGATTGGATGCACCCAATTCGACTTATTAGCGATCCAAGAGGTACCATTTTCGACCAAATTTTGACTTTAAAAAAATCAAAAAAATTACTTCCAAACTTTCGATCGCGCTTACGAACAATAGGGTTCTGTAGCCCACGGTCGTCTACGCGTCGAAAAAGTTTAAATCAAAAAAACTCATTTTTACGAACTGTATCGAATTTCAACGAGAATCCGATAATATTCGACTTTAAAAATTAATAACTTTTTTCCGGCACACCCTGTATATTCCAAATTTTTACACAACGTACCCCCACTATTCCTCTGTAAACCCAAAAAGTTTCAATCGTCCCACTCTAACCGTTTCCGAGAAAAAAAATCGCAAATGTGAAAAAGTCGAAAAAGACGACGGCCACGACTGCCACGACGGCGGCGACAACATACATACATTATTTTCACCGAAGCGCCGTATAACATATCGCGGTGTAGCGCGATATGTAACTAGACTGGGTACATATCGCTAATCGTCAGCCGAGAGTGCATTTAATATTAGTACTAAAAAAATAATTTTCTTTTCCTTTTCTCTATTTACTATTGCTTTTTATACCTCACCTTCCTGCGGAACGTGAAGGAGAAACATATCGCCAAATTGTCATTATAACAACTGACAAAAACTAAAAAATAAAAAAACGGGTGCAAAATTTCCGGTTTCTCGTATAGATAGGTAGTTTTTGGAGACGGCATCATATAGTGGTCGACGTCCTATTTCTAATGCCGTCTCGCTCGATTCGCTACGCGACGTTTCGTTACTGAAATATATGATATTAACTATTCTTACATAGATAGCTGATAAATTGGTGAACATTTTATTGTGCCGAGCCCTTTGGGCACGGCACTGTTGGAGTTCATTCGTTTTATTTTATACTTTTGACAAAACCATTTGTTAGCAACCTCTAATTTTGAAACATTTCAATTCGTGTTAAAAAATTAATTTAGTTTCTTCACAAACCTAGTTGATTTTTTTCGTACCGAGGATTGTCGCTGTAAGAATCCAAAATTTAAAAGACTTTCAGTACCTACCTACCTAAATAACGAAATATTAAAAAAATAAAATGACGCGCCTGGAATTGAACCCGGGATCATCGTGACCAAAAGTCGTAATCTAATATATACCACTAGGCCACCGACCACTTTGAAACAATAAAGAATATTATTGCCTTATAAAAGATAAAGAAACAAAAAAAAAACTTTTTATTGTAGTTTTTTTTATGATCAAGTAGTATTTGAGATGACCTAAAGGAATATCCAAATCAAAAATATGTGGGACGAACCCAATTCGATTTATTAACGATCCAACATGTCCCTACATTGATTTTAAAAAAATCAAAAAATTGACTTCCCAACATCCGATTACCTTGGTAAACAATAGGCTTCTGTAGCCGACGGTCGTCTACGCGTCGAAAAAATTTAAATCGAGAAAACTTATTTTTACGACCTGTGTCGAATTTCAACGAGAATCCGATATTTTTCGACTTTGGGGTTTAATAACTTTTTTTCGGGACACCCTGTATATTCGAAATTTTCACACAACGTACCCCCACTATTCCTCTCTAAACCCAAAAAGTTTCAATTGTCCCACTCTAACCGTTTCCGAGAAAAAAAATCGCAAATGTGAAATGTCTTATATAGGCGAAAATTTTCAAGAGGCTATGGGGGTTTTTGAGATTCCGCGCGGAAGAGACGTATATAATACTAGACTGGGTACATATCGCTAATCGTCAGCCGAGAGTGCATCTAATATTAGTACTAAAAAAATAATTTTCTTTTCCTTTTCTTTATTTACCATTACTTTTTTTACCTCACCTTCCTGCGGAACGTGAAGGGGAAACATATCGCCAAATTGTCATTATAACAACTAACAAAAACTAAAAAATAAAAAAACGGATGCAAAATTTCCGGTTTCTCGTATAGATAGGTAGTTTTTGAAGACGGCATCGTTTATTTCTCGACGTCCTATTTCCATTGCCGTCTCGCTCGATTCGCTACGACTTTTCATTACTGAAATATATGTTATTTAATATTATGATATTGATATGGACATTTATAGGTGCTTTTAAACTCTCACATCTTTGTGCAATGTGGGATATACTTTTTATATTTCATTATCATTATCACATTATCAGCTAATAAATTTGTGGAAATATTATTGTGCCGAGCCCTTCGGGCACGGCACTGCTCGAGTTCGTTCATTTAATTTTATACTTTTGACAAAACCATTTGTTAGCAAGCCCTAACTGTTAAGCACTTCGACTCGTGTTCAATAAAATATGTGTAGTTTCTTCACAACCCAGGTCGCAATAAAAATATAAATATGTGTAATTTTTTACTGCTCAAGTTCGTTTTTTTCGTACTGATGATTGACGCTGTAAGAATCTGAAATTCAATCATTTTTATGATTATTTTGGTAAATAAGAAAGTTTTATACGACAGCTACCATTTTGACAGGTAAATGTCAGTTTTTTAAAGCTTTTCTTGTATCTGAGAGTATAGCTGTAAGAGTCCGAAATTTAAAAAAATTTCAGAGGTAACAAAGTTCTACACAACAGCTGTCAAATTATGACAGGTAAGCGTCAATTTTTTTTAACCTTTTTCGTAGCGAGGGCTGTAGCTGTAAGAATCCTAAGTTGAAAAAATTTTCAGTTCCTAAATAACAAAGTTTTATACGACAGCTGTCAGATTTTGACAGGTAAGTGTCAATTTTTTTTAGCTTTTTCGTAGCGATGATTATAGCTGTAAGAATCCTAAATTAAATTTTTTTTCAGTTCCTAAATAACAAAGTTCTTTACGATGGCTGTCAAATTTTGACAGGTAAGTGTCAATTTTTTTTTAGCTTTTTCGTAGCGACGATTATAGCTGTAAAAATCCTAAATTAAAAACATTTTCAGTACCTAAATAACAAAGTTTTATACGATAGCTGTCAGATTTTGACAGGTAAGTTTCCATTTTTTTTTATCATTTTCGTAGCGAGAGTTATAGCTGTAAGAATCCTAAATTGAAAAATGTTTCAGTTCCTAAATAACAAAGTTCTATACGACAGCTGTCATTTTGATAGGTAATTTTCAATTTAGGATTAAAACGGTATAATTCTACAAATACTATACAGGGTGTCCCAGATAAGAATGCACTCTACAGGGATCTCGTTAACCATACAAGATACAGACATGGTTAAATTAGAGAAAAGTTGCGCATTACTGAATCCTGTAACGTCATGTTTTCAAATTTAAAAAAATCCGAATGCTCCCGAAGATATTTGGATAAAACCGAATTTTCGCGATTTCGTTTTAATTGATTTATGATTTTATTTGAGGAGACTTGTCAAAATTATATAATAAATTTAACATTCTCATTGCCACTTTTTCTCTCCTACAAGATGGTTTAATTACATTTTTGATCCGACGTTTCGTTTAGTCACAACCATCATCAACTTTGTTATTTTAAATAGTAGGAAAATTTTATTTTATGCTAAATAAATTCTACGCCTTATTCTTAATCTAACTGTGTATCACATTTATTATTTATTAGACGTTTCGATATTTAAAAACACATCATCAATGAAAATAGACACATTATCGAAAATATTTTTGTTTTTATTGTTGTATTTAAACACTAGTTGGATTTTAAAACATTTTTTTAAAAGAAACTTAGAACCTAACAGGTCTCTGTAACTAAGTGGCAGATCTAAAGAAACTATTTAAACAATTGCGAACGTCAATGTCGTCAATAAATTTTATAGCCACCCATATGATGCCGAATTTAAATGGTACGTTATGTAACATAACTTAGGTTTAAATAATATCATGCATTTTTTAAAAATAAAAAATATGTAATTGTATTTAATAATTAAAATTATTACTTGTTGCATTTTCAGATAAGTTTTATTAGATATTACGTTTTGTTATAAGTTTCTTTTAAAAAAATGTTTTAAAATCCAACTAGTGTTTAAACACAACAATAAAAACAAAAATATTTTCGATAATGTGCCTATTTTCATTGATGATGTGTTTTTAAATATTGAAACGCCTAATAAATAATAAGTGTGATACACCGTTAGACTAAGAATAAAGCGTAGAATTTATTAACCATAAAATAAAATTTTCCTACCATTTAAAATACCAAACTTGATGATGGTTGTGACCAAACGAAACGTCGGATCAAAAATGTAATTAAACAATCTTGTAGGGGAGAAAAAGTGGCAATATGAATGTGAAATTTATTTTGACATGTCCCCTCAAATAAAATCATAAATCAATTGAAATGAAATCGCGAAAATTCGGTTTTATCCAAATATCTTCAGAAGCATTTGGAATTTTTTAAATTTGAAAACATGATGTTACAGGATTCAGTAATGCACAACTTTTCTTTAATTTAATCATCTCTGCATCTTCTATGGTTTATGAGATCCCTGTAGAGTGCATTCTTATCTGGGACACCCTGTATATAACATTTCGTTCAAAAGTTGTTTTTCGTACGAAAGAAAATAAAAACCGAAGAATCGTATGCGTAATAGGTACATGGCGCGCAAGAATCGTGTCTTAAATAGTAATTCTTACTTTTTATAATTTGCACCCTTTATATTACCGGTAGGTATAGAACAATATATTTGAAAAAAGTAGTATTTGACATGACCTAAACGAATCTCCAAACCAAAAAGGTGTCAGACGCATCCAATTCGATTTATTAACGATCCAATATGACCCTAAATTGATTTTAAAAAAATCAAAAAATTGACTGCCCAACTTTCGATCGCGTTCGCAAACAATAGTGTTTTGTAGCCGAACGTCGTCTACATGCCAAAAAAGTTTAAATCGATTAAAATGATTTTTGCCACCTGTATCGCGCTATAACGAAAAAAAAACATATTTTTCAACTTCGACCTTAATTACTTTTTTCCGGTTCACCCTGTATATTGGAAATTGTTTCCAGAACGTGCCCCTACTATTCCTCTCTACGTCCAGAAAATTTTTATCGTTTTGCTCTAACCGTTTTTGAGAAAAAAATTCGCGAATATCGAAATATCGAACAGCCTCCCACCACGTGGCGACGCATTTTCAATGTCGGAACGTCATTTTTAAAATCGAGATTACAACTATTTCTGAAACATTTTGGGCAAATATTTTGGTCAATAAAATTAGAAGAAGGTTCAAGGTAGATATTCCATCCGATTTAAAATCTGGAAGTATTCTTATTACTTTAGCAAGTCAAGCTCAAAACACCAATTTTTCGCCATTTTTGACAGCTGGTTTTTTAGAATTAATTTACTTACATTAACCAAAGCAGTCAAAGCACTCTAGTCAAAATTGAATGGTATTAGAATTTGCAAATGTTGCTTGTTTCCGCACTCAAAAACTTGATTTTTCTTAAACTTACGAATATATTTTAATAATTTTGGATATGTAGAGGTGTTGAGAAGAAATCAGCGCATGTTTAGGCAGAAAAATAAAACGGTTTTGTTAAAACTTAAATAAGCTACAGTCGATATAGTAAAACATCAGGTAAAAGTATCTCTTGATAAATTATAAATTAATTTTTTTGAGCCACAAATGATGTTTTCATAGAGCGCGCTTACAATACAAATTAAGGCTTGTTTATCCGTTGATATAGTGTACCAAGAAAAAACTCGAAAAGTTATATATAGCTACTTGCAAACGTGTTTAAGCGAAACAGTGCAATGCACCACCCCAATTCCGATGTGAATTTTCAGAAGCTTGCCGTTTTTTCCGTATTAAAGATAAAGAAACGAAAAATATCTCTAAAATACAATTTGAAGAGCTTTATCTGCTAAAGTATACAACGTTTCGATCAAAAGTCGTTTTCCGTCCGAAAAAAAAAATAAAAACTGCGAAAATAATAAAAACTGCGAAAAAATCACGCCTTACTCTGTGGTTTCCAGTTTCTTACAATTTTTGATCATTTCCATTCCAGTTAGGTATAGAACGATATATTGAAAAAAGGTAGTTTTTGAGATGGCCTAAACGATTATCAAAACCGAATGTTGATCGGATGCACCCAATTCGACTTATTAGCGATCCAAGAGGTACCATTTTTGACCAATTTTCAACTTTAAAAAAATCAAAAAAATTACTTCCAAACTTTCGCTCGCGCTCACAAACAATAGGGTTCTGTAGCCCACGGTCGTCTACGCGTCAAAAAAGTTTAAATCAAAAAAACTCATTTTTACGAACTGTATCGAATCCCAACGAGAATCCGATAAATTATCGACTTTAAAAATTAATAACTCTTTTTCGGCACACCCTGTATATTCGAAATTTTTACACAACGTACCCCCACTATTCCTCTCTAAACTTAAGAAGTTTCAATCGTCCCACTCTAACCGTTTCCGAGAAAAAAAATCGCAAATGTAAAAATGTCTTATATAGACGAAAATTTTGAAGAGGCGAGCGGGGTTGTCGAGATTCCACGCGGAAGAGACGTATATAATACTAGACTGGGTACATATCGCTAATCGTCAGCCGAGAGTGCATCTATTATTAGTACTAAAAATTTGTATTTAAAAAGTATTTTTCTTAGTTTCTTTTTTCTATTGCTTTTTTTGCCTCACCTTCCTGCGGAACGTGAAGGGGAAACATATCGCCAAATTGTCATTATAACAACTGACAAAAACTAAAAAATAAAAATGACGGGTGCAAAATTTCCATTTTCTTGTATAAATAGGTAGTTTTTGAAGACGGCATCGTATACTGCTCGATGTCCCGTTTTCAATGCCGTCTCGCTCGATTCGCTACGACTTTTCGTTACGGAAATATATGATATTTAATATTATGATATTGATATTAACATTGAACCCATCAGCACCGGCTTTTTTTAAAATCGCACAGCAAACGTATCAATGTGGAATATACTTTCCAAGTGTGTCCTATAAAAATATGTATTCAATCAATTTAAACATAAGTAAAGAAACTATTCTTACATTGATAGCTGATAAATTAGTTCAAAAGCTTATTTTGCCGAGCCCTTCCGGCACGGCACTGTTCCAATTCGTTTATTTTATTTCATACTTTTTACAAAACCATTTGTTAGCAATCTTTTACAATTGCCTAAAGAATTATCCAAACCGAATGTCGATCGGATGGACCCAATTCGACTTATTAACGATTCAATAGGTACATGTTTAGTTTCATATTTAACTTTGAAAAAATGTAAAAAATTATTTCCAAACTTTCGATCGCGCTCACAAACAATAGGGGTCTGTAGCCTACGGTCGTCTACGCGTCGAAAAAGTTTAAATCGAAAAAACTAATTTTTGTGGCCTGGATCGAATGCCAACGAGATCCCGATAATTATCGACTTTAAAAATTAATAACTTTTTTCCGGCACACCCTGTATATTCGAAATTTTCACACAACGTACCTCCACTATTCCTCTCTAAACTGAAAAAGTTTCAATCGTCCCACTCTAACCGTTTCCGAGAAAAGAAATCGCAAATGTGAAAATGTCGAAACTGACGACGACAACTTATTTTAAATGTAGCCGCCGTATATAATACTAGACTGGGTACATATCGCTAATCGTCAGCCGAGAGTGCATCTAATATTAGTATTAAAAAAAAAATTTACAATAAAAAAATACTTTTCTTTTCTTTTTTTTTATTTACTATTGCTTTTTTTGCCTCACCTTCCTGCGGAACGTGAAGGGGAAACATATCGCCAAATTGTCATTATAACAACTGACCAAAACTAGACAATGGTGCAAAATTTCCATTTTCTCGTATAGATAGGTAGTTTTCGGAGGCGGTGCCGTATAGTGCTCAACGTCCCGTTTCCAATGCCGCCTCGCTCGTCTGTCGGCCATATTGCAATCTCTTTGTCCACCTATATGTATAGTTTTAGTTGTGGGGTCATACCGCCTAACGGCGGTATAAAGTACATTTTCATATTACGTTATATGTTTTACGACGTACTTAGTTATTTCACACAATATTATCATTATTACTACAGAGATTATGCATAGTTTTTTAACAATCAAAGATTATGCATAGTTTTTTCACAACCAAAGATCGGTGAAGATTATGGCATAGTCTTATGACAAACAAAGATTATGGCATATTTTTTATGACAAACAAATTTTAAGGCATAGTCTTATGACAAACAAAGATTACGGCATAGTCTTATGACAAACAAATATTATGGCATAGTCTTATGACAAACAAAGATTATGGCATAGTCTTATGACAAACAAAGTTTAAGGCATAGTCTTATGACAAACAAAGATTTTGGCATAGTCTTATGACAAACAAACATTAGTGCATAGTCTTATGACAAACAAATATTATGGCATAGTTTTATAACAACCAAAGATTATGTATATTTTTATGACAAACAAATTTTAAGGCATATTCTTATGACAAACAAAGATTACGGCATAGTCTTATGACAAACAAAGTTTAAGGCATAGTCTTCTGACAAACAAAGATTATGGCATAGTCTTATGACATTCAAAGATTTTGGCATAGTCTTATGACAAACAAATATTATGGCATAGTTTTATAACAACCAAAGATTATGTATATTTTTATGACAAACAAATTTTAAGGCATAGTCTTACGACAAACAAAGTTTAAGGCATAGTCTTATGACAAACAAAGATTTTGGCATAGTCTTATGACAAACAAACATTAGTGCATAGTCTTATGACAAACAAATATTATGGCATAGTTTTATAACAACCAAAGATTATGTATATTTTTATGACAAACAAATTTTAAGGCATAGTCTTATGACAAACAAAGATTATGGCATAGTCTTATGACAAAAAAAAGTTTAAGGCATAGTCTTATGACAAACAAAGATTATGGCATAGTCTTATGACATTCAAAGATTTTGGCATAGTCTTATGACAAACAAACATTAGTGCATAGTCTTATGACAAACAAATATTATGGCATAGTTTTTATAACAACCAAAGATTATGTATATTTTTATGACAAACAAATTTTAAGGCATAGTCTTATGACAAACAAAGATTACGGCATAGTCTTATGACAAACAAAGTTTAAGGCATAGTCTTCTGACAAACAAAGATTATGGCATAGTCTTATGACAAACAAACATTAGTGCATAGTCTTATGACAAACAAATATTATGGCATAGTTTTTATAACAACCAAAGATTATGTATATTTTTATGACAAACAAATTTTAAGGCATAGTCTTATGACAAACAAAGATTACGGCATAGTCTTATGACAAACAAAGTTTAAGGCATAGTCTTCTGACAAACAAAGATTATGGCATAGTCTTATGACAAACAAAGATTTTGGAATAGTCTTATGACAAACAAATATTATGGCATAGTTTTTTCACAACCAAAGATTGGGCATAGTTTTTTCACAACCAAAGTTTAGGCATCGTTTTTTCACAACCAAAGATTAGGCATAGTTTTATAACAAACAAAGATTAGGCATAGTTTTTTCACAACCAAAGTTTAGGCACAGTTTTTTCACAACCAAAGATTAGGCATAGTTTTTTCACAACCAAGGATGGTCTTATCAATTACGTATAATTTTTGATTTTCTTTAAAAAATTCATAAAAACGTTATTTTGTATATTTTCTTTGCTATTTGTGAGTTTTACGTTATTTTCGATGAGATTTATAGAAAAGTTGTCATATTTTCGAATTTTAAATTTTTGAAATTTTTTCATGTATATAGTCATGAAAATTTGATGAAATCAATAAGGTAACATTTTCCTCGGAAAGTATAAGAGATATGGCAACAATGTATATAACTATTAAGTAGCATCCTTACGAGATCTTCACTTTAAGTTTTTAGTAATTTTTTGTAGGTCTTATAGTTTTTGAGATATGGAATTAAAAGTGGTTTTCATATATTTGGCAATATCTCGGAACTGATAAAACTTAGATAAAAACTTTTTAAATAAAAAAGTAGCCTTTTTCTATTCTCCATATAAAAAGATATATTAATTTCTATTCTAAAAGCTATAGTAAGGGACGTATTGAGGAAAATGTAAAAACTGGCAGAAATATTAGATTTTTGGTATTTTTTTAAAAATTCATAAAATCGTACTGGGTACATATCGCTAATCGTCAGCCGAGAGTGCATCTATTATTAGTACTAAAAATTTGTATTTAAAAAGTATTTTTCTTAGTTTCTTTTTTCTATGTTTTCTATTGCTTTTTTTGCCTCACCTTCCTGCGGAACGTGAAGGGGAAACATATCGCCAAATTGTCATTATAACAACTGACCAAAACTACACAATGATGCAAAATTTCCGTTTTCTCGTATAGATAGGTAGTTTTCTGAGACGGCGCCATATAGGTGCTTTTTAAAAGTTTTATACGACAGCTGTCATTTTGACAGGCAACTGTAATTTTTTTTTAAAGCTTTTCTTGTATCTTGCATTATAGATGTAAGAATCCAAAATTCAGTATCTAAATAACAAAGTTTTATACGACAGCTGTCAGATTTTGACAGGTAAGTTTCAATTTTTTTTTAGCTTTTTTGTAGCGAGGGTTATAGCTGTAATAATCCTAAATTAAAAAAATTTTCAGTACCAAAATAACAAAGTTCTATACGACAGCTGTCAAATTATGACAGGCGGGTGTAAATTTTTAAAATCTTTTTTCATATAGAGGATTATAGCTGTACAAATCCGAAATTTAAAAATTTTTCAGTGATTAAATAACAAAGTTCCATACGACAGCTGTCAAATTTTGACAGGTAAGTGTCAATTTTTTAAAAGTTTTTTCGTAACGAGGATTATAGCTGTAAGAATCCCAAATTGAAAAAATTTTCAGTACCTAAATAACAAAGTTCTATACGATAGCTGTCAAATTTTGACAGTTAAGTGTCAATTTTTTTTTTAGATTTTTTGTAACGAGGGTTATAGCTGTAAGAATCCTAAATTTAAAAATTTGTCAGTACCTAAATAACACAGTTTTATACGATAGCTGTCAAATTTTGACAGGTAAGTGTCAGTTTTTTTTTAGATTTTTTGTAACGAGGGTTATAGCTGTAAGAATCCTAAATTAAAAAATTTCTCAGTTCCTAAATAACAAAGTTCTATACGACAGCTGTCATTTTGACAGGTAAATATCAAGTTTTTTTAAGCTTTTCTTGTATCTAGGATTATAGCTGTAAGAATCCGAAATTAAAAAAAATTTCAGTACCAAAATAACAAAGTTCTATACTACAGCTGTCAGATTTTGACAGGTAAGTGTAATTTTTTTTTAGCTTTTTCGTATAGATTATTATAGCTGTAAGAATCCAAAATTTAAAAAATTTTCAGTACCTAAATAACGACATTAAAAAAAAAATTTAAAAAAAAAGAAAAAAAAACACTGGGGTTTGAACCCACGACCTTCGTCTCCAAAATCAACGGCCTCTACTACTACGCTACCGAAGCTTAGAGAGTGATTTGTGGTAAATAGGATATTAATGACGTATTCGATATTACATAGAACGTTGAGTATTAAAGATACACACAAATAATACACTTTTTTCAATTATTTTTGGTCAACCACAAAGAAAAAGGTGCAAGACAGGTGTTTCATACATTAAATTCTCTCCATATATTATTAAAACTATAAAAATTGAAGGTAATATGCCTCCTGCAAGCCATTTTTATTATTACAAGTACGGGATAAATGCGATATTTTCCCCCTTATTTTTGGTCAAACGAAAAACATAAAGGTTCAAGGTAGGTATTTCCCATAAAAGACGTAGTCTAAATGGTCTAATTCCTCAAAAAAATCAATTTGGAAATCGCATTTTTCATCTATTTTTGACAGATGGTATAAAAGTTAAAGTTCAGGAAAACGCACGTGGTTAAAACCATGGCCAACTTTTTCTAAATCGAATGGTGTTAGAATTTGAAAATTGTGCCTGTTTCCGCACCCAAAAAAGCTACTTTGCTCAAATTTGCGAATATATTTTGATAAGTTTGGACATGCAGGAATATTGAGAAGTAATCAGCGCATATTTTGAGAAAAAAATAAAACGGTTTTGTTAAAAATTGAATAAGCTACAGTCGATATAGTAAAACCTCTGGTGAAGGAACCTATAAAAAAATCATAAACTAATTTTTTTGAGCCACAAAATATGTTTTCCCAAAGATCGCTTATAATACAAATTAAAGCTTCTTTATCCGTTGATATAGTGTACCAAGAAAAAATTCAAAATGTTATATATTATAGACACTTGCAGAATTATTTAAGCAAACCAGTGCAACGCCAACAGAAATTACGGGAAAAAGTTTATAAGCTGCCGTTTTTTCCGTATTAAAGATAAAAAAACGAAAAAATATCTCTTAAATACAATTTGACGGCTCTATCCGCTAAAGTATACAACGTTTCAATCAAAAGTCGTTTTCCGTACGAAAAAAAATAAACGGAATAAAAACGGAGAAAAAAATCACGCCTTACACTGTGGTTTCCAGTTTCTTACCATTTTCGGCAATTTCCATTCCAGTTAGGTATAGAACGATATATTGGAAAAAGGTAGATTTTGAGATGGCCTAACCGATTATCCAAACCGCATGACGATTGGATGCACCCAATTCGACTTATTAGCGATCCAAGAGGTACCATTTTCGACCAAATTTTGACTTTGAAAAAATCAAAAAAATTACTTCCAAACTTTCGATCGCGCTCACAAACAATAGGGTTCTGTAGCCTACGGTCGTCTACGCGTCGAAAAAGTTTAAATCGAAAAAACTAATTTTTGTGGCCTGTATTGAATGCCAACGAGATCCCGATATTTCTCGACTTTAAAAATTAATAACTTTTTTCCGGCACACCCTGTATATTCGAAATTTTTACACAACGTACCCCCACTATTCCTTTGTAAACCCAAAAAGTTTCAATTGTCCCACATTAACCGTTTCCGAGAAAAAAAATCGCAAATGTGAAAATGTCGAAACTGACGACGCCGACGCCGACGCCGCCGACACGGACAACATACGCACATATTTCAAATGAAGCAGACGATATAGTGCAAAATTTTCGGGAAGCAGTCGGGGTTGCCGTGATTCCGCGTGAAGGCGACGAATAACATATCGCGGAAAGCGATATGTTAACTAGACTGGGTACATATCGCTAATCGTCAGCCGAGAGTGCATCTATTATCAGTACTAAAAAATTTTATTTAAAAAGTATTTTTCTTAGTTTCTTTTTTCTATGTTTTCTATTGCTTTTTTTGCCTCACCTTCCTGCGGAACGTGAAGGGAAAACATATCGCCAAATTGTCATTATAACAACTGACCAAAACTACACAATGGTGCAAAATTTCCGTTTTCTCGTATAGATAGGTAGTTTTCTGAGACGGCGCCATATAGGTGCTCTTTAAAAGTTCTATACGATAGCTGTCAAATTTTGACAGTTAAGTGTCAATTTTTTTTTTGCTTTTTCGTAAAGAGAGTTATAGCTGTAAGAGTCCGAAATTATAAAATTATTAGGTCCCTAAATAACAAAGTTCTATACGATAGCTGTCAAATTTTGACAGGTAAGTGTCAATTTTTTTTTTAGATTTTTTGTAACGAGGGTTATAGCTGTAAGAATCCTAAATTTAAAAATTTGTCAGTACCTAAATAACACAGTTTTATACGATAGCTGTCAAATTTTGACAGGTAAGTGTCATTTTTTTTTTAGATTTTTTGTAACGAGGGTTATAGCTGTAAGAATCCTAAATTAAAAAATTTCTCAGTTCCTAAATAACAAAGTTCTATACGACAGCTGTCATTTTGACAGGTAAATATCAATTTTTTTTTAAGCTTTTCTTGTATCTAGGATTATAGCTGTAAGAATCCGAAATTTAAAAAAAATTCAGTACCTAAATAACAAAGTTCTATACTACAGCTGTCAAATTTTGACAGGTAAGTGTAATTTTTTTTTAGCTTTTTCGTATAGATTATTATAGCTGTAAGAATCCAAAATTTAAAAAATTTTCAGTACCTAAATAACGACATTAAAAAAAAAAACTTTAAAAAAAAGAAAAAAAACAGTGGGGTTTGAACCCTCGACCTTCGTCTCCAAAATCAACAGCCTCTACTACTACGCTACCGAAGCTTAGAGACTGATTTGTGGTAAATAGGATATTAATGACGTATTCGATATTACATAGAACGTTGAGTATTGAAGACACACACAAATAATACACTTTTTTCAATTATTTTTGGTCAACCGCAAAGAAAAAGGTCCAAGACAGGTGTTTCATACATTAAATACTGTCCAAATATTATAAAAACTATAAAAACTGAAGTTAATATGCCTCCTGCAAGCCATTTTTATTATTACAAGTACGGGATAAATGCGATATTTTCCCCCTTATTTTTGGTCAAACGAAAAAGATAAAGGTTCAAGGTAGGTATTTCCCACAAAAGACGTAGTCTAAATGGTCTTATTCCTCTAAAAAATCAATTTGGAAATCGCATTTTTCACCTATTTTTGACAGATGGTATAAAAGTTAAAGTTCAGGAAGACGCACGTGGTAAAACCATGGCCAACTTTTTCTAAATCGAATGGTGTTAGAATTTGAAAATTGTGCCTGTTTCCGCACCCAAAAAAGCAACTTTGCTCAAATTTGCGAATATATTTTGATAAGTTTGGACATGCAGGAATATTGAGAAGTAATCAGCGCATATTTTGAGAAAAAAATAAAACGGTTTTGTTAAAAATTGAATAAGCTACAGTCGATATAGTAAAACCTCTGGTGAAGGAACCTATAAAAAAATCATAAATTAATTTTTTTGAGCCACAAAATATGTTTTCCCAAAGATCGCTTATAATACAAATTAAAGCTTCTTTATCCGTTGATATAGTGTACCAAGAAAAAATTCAAAATGTTATATATTATAGACACTTGCAGAATTATTTAAGCAAACCAGTGCAACGCCAACAGAAATTACGGGAAAAAGTTCATAAGCTGCCGTTTTTTCCGTATTAAAGATAAAAAAACCAAAAAATATCTCTTAAATACAATTTGACGGCTCTATCCGATAAAGTATACAACGTTTCAATCAAAAATCGTTTTCCGTACGAAAAAAAATAAACGGAATAAAAACGGAGAAAAAAAATCACGCCTTACACTGTGGTTTCCAGTTTCTTACCATTTTCGGCAATTTCCATTCCAGTTAGGTATAGAACGATATATTGGAAAAAGGTAGATTTTGAGATGGCCTAACCGATTATCCAAACCGCATGTCGATTGGATGCACCCAATTCGACTTATTAGCGATCCAAGAGGTACCATTTTCGACCAAATTTTGACTTTGAAAAAATCAAAAAAATTACTTCCAAACTTTCGATCGCGCTCACAAACAATAGGGTTCTGTAGCCCACGGTCGTCTACGCGTCTAAAAAGTTTAAATCGAAAAAACTAATTTTTGTGGCCTGTATTGAATGCCAACGAGATCCCGATATTTCTCGACTTTAAAAATTAATAACTTTTTTCCGGCACACCCTGTATATTCGAAATTTTTACACAACATACCCCCACTATTCCTCTCTAAACCCAAAAAGTTTCAATCGTCCCACTCTAACCGTTTCCGAGAAAAAAAATCGCAAATGTGAAAATGTCGAAACTGACGGCGACGACGACGACGACGACGCCGACAACATACGCACATTATTTTCACCGAAGCGCCGTATAACATATCGCGTTGTAGCGCGATATGTAACTAGACTGGGTACATATCGCTAATCGTCAGCCGAGAGTGCATCTAATATTAGTACTAAAAAAATAATTTTCATTTCCTTTTCTCTATTTACTATTGCTTTATATACCTCACCTTCCTGCGGAACGTGAAGGAGAAACATATCGCCAAATTGTCATTATAACAACTGACAAAAACTAAAAAATAAAAAAACGGGTGCAAAATTTCCGGTTTCTCGTATAGATAGGTAGTTTTTGGAGACGGCATCGTATAGTGGGTCGACGTCCTATTTTCAATGCCGTCTCGCTCGATTCGCTACGACTTTTCGTTACGGAAATATATGATATTAACTATTCTTACATAGATAGCTGATAAATTGGTGAAAATTTTATTGTGCCGAGCCCTTTGGGCACGGCACTGTTGGAGTTCATTCGTTTAATTTTATACTTTTGACAAAACCATTTGTTAGCAACCTCTAATTTTGAAATATTTCAATTCGTGTTAAAAAATAAATTTAGTTTCTTCACAAACCTAGTTGATTTTTTTCGTACCGAGGATTGTCGCTGTAAGAATCCAAAATTTAAAAGACTTTCAGTACCTACCTACCTAAATAACGAAATATTAAAAAAATAAAATGACGCGCCTGGAATTGAACCCGGGATCTTCGTGACCAAAAGTCGTAATCTAATATATACCACTAGGCCACCGACCACTTTGAAAACAATATAGAATATTATTGCCTTATTAAAGATAAAGAAACAAAAAAAAACTTTTTATTGTAGTTTTTTTTATGATCCAAAGTAGTATTTGAGATGACCTAAACGAATATCCAAATCAAAAATATGTGGGACGAACCCAATTCGATTTATTAACGATCCAACATGTACCTACATTGATTTTAAAAAAATCAAAAAATTTACTTCCCAACATCCGATTACCTTGGTAAACAATAGCCTTCTGTAGCCGACGGTCGTCTACGCGTCGAAAAAATTTAAATCGAGAAAACTTATTTTCACGACCTGTGTCGAATTTCAACGAGAATCCGATATTTTTCGAGTTTGGGGTTTAATAACTTTTTTTCGGCACACCCTGTATATTCGAAATTTTTACACAACGTACCCCTACTATTCCTATTTAAACCCTAAAAGTTTCAATCGTCCCACTCTAACCGTTTCCGAGAAAAAAAAATCGCAACTGTGAAAATGTCTTACATAGACGAAATTGTTCAAGAGCTGATCGGGGTTTTCGAGATTCCGCGCTGAAGAGACGTATATAATACTAGACTGGGTACATATCGCTAATCGTCAGCCGAGAGTGCATCTATTATTAGTACTAAAAATTTGTATTTAAAAAATATTTTTTTTTTCCTTTTCTCTATTTACTATTGCTTTTTTTACCTCACCTTCCTGCGGAACGTGAAGGGGAAACATATCGCCAAATTGTCATTATAACAACTAACAAAAACTAAAAAATAAAAAAACGGATGCAAAATTTCCGTTTTCTTGTATAGATAGGTAGGTTTTGAAGACGGCATCGTATATTGCTCGCCGTCGTATTTCCATTGCCGTCTCGCTCGATTCGCTACGACTTTTCATTACTGAAATATATGTTATTTAACATTATAATATTGATATGGACATTTATAGGTGCTTTAAAGCTAATAAGCTAATAAATTTGTGGAAATATTATTGTGCCGAGCCCTTCGGGCACGGCACTGCTCGAGTTCGTTCATTTAATTTTATACTTTTCACAAAACCATTTGTTAGCAAGCCCTAACTGTTAAGCACTTCGATTCGTGTTCAATAAAATATGTGTAGTTTCTTCACAACCCAGGTCGCAATAAAAATATAAGTATGTGTAATTTTTTACTGCTCAAGTTCGTTTTTTTCGTACTGATGATTGACGCTGTAAGAATCTGAAATTCAATTATTTTTATGATTATTTTGGTAAATAAGAAAGTTTTATACGACAGCTACCATTTTGACAGGTAAATGTCAAGTTTTTTAAAGCTTTTCTTGTATCTGAGAGTATAGCTGTAAGAGTCCGAAATTTAAAAAAATTTCAGAGGTAACAAAGTTCTACACAACAGCTGTCAAATTTTGACAGGTAAGCGTCAATTTTTTTTTTACCTTTTTCGTAGCGAGGGCTATAGCTGTAAGAATCCTAAGTTGAAAAAATTTCCAGTTAATAAATAACAAAGTTGTATACGGCACTGTTCTAGTTCGTTTGTTAAATTATACAAGAGCTGTCACTTTGACAGGTAAGTGTCATTTTTTTTAGCTTTTCCGTAGCGAGGGTTATAGCTGTAAGAATTCAAAATTAAAAAATTTTCAGGTACCTAAATATGAATGTTTTATACGATAGCTGTCAGATTTTGACAGGTAAGTGTCAATTTTTTTTAGCTTTTTCGTAACGAGGATTATAGCTGTAAGAATCCTAAATTGAAAAATTTTTCAGTTCCTAAATAACAAAGTTCTATATGACAGCTGTCATTTTGACAGTTAATTTTCAATTTAGGATTAAAACGGTATAATTCAACAAATACTATAATATATAACATTTCGATCAAATGTTGTTTTTCGTACGAAAAACAATGATAACCGTAAAAGAATCGTGTCTTAAATAGTAATTCTTACTTTTTTATAATTTGCACCCTTTTTATTACCGGTAGGTATAGAACAATATATTTGAAAAAAGTAGTATTTAAGATGACCTAAACTAATCTCCAAACCAAAAGTGTGTTAGACGCACCCAATTCGATTTATTAACGATCCAACATGACCCTACATTGATTTTAAGAAAATCAAAAAATTGACTTCCTAAATTTCGATCGCGTTCGCAAACAACAGTGTTTTGTAGCCCAACGTCGTCTACATGCACAAAAAGTTTAAATCGATTAAAATGATTTTTGCCACCTGTATCGCGCTACAACGAAAAAAAAAAACATATTTTTCAACTTTGACTTTAATAACTTTTTTCCGGTACACCCTGTATATTGGAAATTGTTCCCAGAACGTGCCCCTACTATTCCTCTCTACGTCCAGAAAATTTTAATCGTTTTGCTCTAACCGTTTCCGAGAAAAAAATTCGCGAATATCGAAATATCGAACAGCCTCCCACCACGTGGCGATGCATTTTCAATGTCGGAACGTCATCTTTAAAATCGAGATTACAACTACTTCTGAAACATTTTGGGCAAATATTTTGGTCAATAAAATTAGAAGAAGGTTCAAGGTAGATATTCCATCCGATTTAAAATCTGGAAATGTTCTTATTAGTCTAGCAAGTCAAGCTCAAAACACCAATTTTTCGCCATTTTTGACAGCCGGTTTTTTAGAATTAATTTACTTACATTAACCAAAGCAGTCAAAGCACTCTAGTCAAAATTGAATGGTATTAGAATTTGCAAATGTTGCTTGTTTCCGCACTCAAAAACTTGATTTTTCTTAAACTTACGAATATATTTTAATAATTTTGGATATGTAGAGGTGTTGAGAATAAATCAGCGCGTCTTTTGGGAAAAATAAAACGGTTTTGTTAAAAATTGAATAAGCTAGTCGATATAGTAAAACGTCGGATAAAAATATCTCTTGATAAATCATAAATTAATTTTTTTGAGCCACAAATGATGTTTTCTCAGAGCGCGTTTACTATGAAAACTAAAGCTTGTTTATCGGTCGATATGGTGGATCAAGAAAAAATTCAAAAAGTTATATTTATAGACACTTGACACTTGCAGAAGTATTTAAGCAAACCAGTGCGACGCCAACAGAAATTACTGGAAAAAATTCATAGGCTGCCGTTTTTTCCGTATTAAAGATAAAGAAACGAAAAATATCTCTAAAATACAATTTGAAGAGCTCTATCCGCTAAAGTATACATTTCACGTTTCGATCAAAAGTCGTTTTTAGTACGAAAAAAAATAAAAACTGCGAAAAAATCACGCCTTACTCTGTGGTTTCCAGTTTCTTACAATTTTTGATCATTTCCATTCCAGTTAGGTATAGAACGATATATTGGAAAAAGGTAGTTTTTGAGATAGCCTAAATGATTATCAAAACCGAATGTTGATCGGATGCACCCAATTCGACTTATTAGCGATCCAATAGGTACCATTTTTGACCAATTTTCAACTTTAAAAAAATCAAAAAAATTACTTCCAAACTTTCGATCGCGCTCACAAACAATAGGGTTCTGTAGCCCACGGTCGTCTACGCGCCGAAAAAGTTTAAATCAAAAAAACTCATTTTTACGAACTGTATCGAATCCCAAATTAATAACTTTTTTCCCGTACACCCTGTATATTCAAAATTTTTACACAACGTACCCCCACTATTCCTCTCTAAACCCAAAAAGTTTCAATCGTCCCACTCTAACCGTTTCCGAGAAAAAAAATCGCAAATGTGAAAATGTCTTACATAGACGAAATTGTTCAAGAGCCGATCGGGGTTTTCGAGATTCCGCGCGGAAGAGACGTATATAATACTAGACTGGGTACATATCGCTAATCGTCAGCCGAGAGTGCATCTAATATTAGTACTAAAAAGATTTACAAAAATTTACAATAAAAAAATACTTTTCTTTTCTTTTTTCCTATTTACTATTGCTTTTTTTGCCTCACCTTCCTGCGGAACGTGAAGGGAAGACATATCGCCAAATTGTCATTATAACAAGTGACCAAAACTACACAATGGTGCAAAATTTCCGTTTTCTCGTATAGATAGGTAGTTTTCTGAGACGGCGCCGTATAGGTGCTCTTTAAACTCGCACACATTTGTGCAATGTGGGATATACTTTCCATATTTGCTCTATAAAAATATGTAAGTATTCAATCGATTAAAACATAAGCAAAAAATTATTCTTACATGGAAGCTATCAATTATCAGCTAATATTGTGCCGAGCCCTTCGGGTACGGCACTGTTCTAGTTCATTCGTTAAATTATACGAGAGCTGTCACTTTGACAGGTAAGTGTAATTTTTTTTAGCTTTTTCGTAGCGAGGGTTATAGCTGTAAGAATTCGAAATTAAAAAATTTTCAGGTACCTAAATAAGAATGTTTTATACGATAGCTGTCAAATTTTGACAGGTAGGAGTCAGGTTTTTTTATCCTTTTCGTAGCGAGGGTTATAGCTGTACAAATCCTAAAGTGAAAAATTTTTCAGATCCTAAATAACAAAGTTCTATACGACAGCTGTCAGACTTTGACAGGTAAGTTTCAATTTTTTTTTGTTTTTTCGTAGCGAGAGTTACAGCTATAAGAATCCTAAATTTAAAAATATTTCAGTTTCTAAATAACAAAGTTCTATACGACAGCTGTCATTTTGACAGGTAAATGTCATTTTTTTTAAGCTTTTCTTGTATCTAGGATTAAAGCTGTAAGAATCCAAAAGTTAAAAAAAATTCAGTAGTTAAATAACAAAGTTCTATACGACAGCTGTCAAATTTTGACAAGTAAGTTAAAAAATTTTTTTAGATTTTTCGTAGCGAGATTTATAGCTGTAAGAATCCTAATTGAAAAATTTTTCAGTTCCTAAATAACAAAGTTATATACGACAGCTGTCATTTTGACAGGTAAATTGCAAGTTTTTTTTAAGCTTTTTTTGTATCTAGGATTATAGCTGTAAGAATTCGAAATTTAAAAAAAACTCAGTACCTAAATAACAAAGTTCTATACGACAGCTGTCAGATTTTGACAGGTAAGTGTCAATTTTTTTTTAGCTTTTTCGTAGCGACGGTTATAGCTGTAAGAATCTCAAATTAAAAAAAAATTCAGTACCTAGATAACAAAGTTTTATACGATACCTGTCAGATTTTGACAGGTAAGTGTCAATTTATTTTAACTTTTTTCGTAGCGAGGGTTAAAGCTGTAATAAAACTAAATTTAAAAAATTTTCAGTACCAAAATAACAAAGTTCTATACGACAGCTGTCAAATTATATATACTTAAATAGTAATTCTTATCTTTTATAATTTGCTACCATTTCTATGCTGTTTAGGTATAGAACAATATAATTGAAAAAAGTAGTATTTGAGATGACCTAAACGAATATCCAAACCAAAAGTATATCGGACGCACCCAATTCGATTTATTAACGATCCAATATGACCCAACATTGATTTTAAAAAAATCAAAAAAATTACTTCCCAACTTTCGATCGCGTTCGCAAACAACAGTGTTTTATAGCCCAACGTCGTCTACACGTCGAAAAAGTTTAAATCGATTAAAATGATTTTTGCCACCTGTATCGCCCTACAACGAAAAAAAATATATTTTTTAACTTTGACTTTAATAACTTTTTTCCGGTACACCCTGTATATTTGAAATTGTTCCCAGAACGTGCCCCGACTATTCCTCTCTACGTCCAGAAAGTTTGAATCGTTTTGCTCTAACCGTTTCCGAAAAAAAAATTCGCGAATATCGAAATGTCGAATAACCTTCTACCACGTGGCGACGGATTATCAATGTCGGAACGCCATCTTTAAATTCGAAATTACGACTATTTCTGAAACATTTTGGGCAAATATTTTGGTCAATAAAATTAGAAGAAGGTTCAAGGTAGATATTCCACCCGATTTAAAATCTGGAAATGTTCTTATTATTCTAGCAAGTCACGCTGAAAACACCCATTTTTCGCCATTTTTGACAGCCGGATTTTTAAAATTAATAATTAATTTAGATACATCAATGTCAAGGCACTCTTAGTCAAAAGTGAATGGTGTTAGAATTTGTAAAGATTGCCTGTTTCCGCACCCAAAAAAGCGACTTTTCTCAATTTTGCGAATATATTTTAATGATTTTTAATATGTAGAGGTGTTGCGAAGTAATCAGCGCATTTTTTGAGAAAAAAATAAAACGGTTTTGTTAAAAATTGAATAAGCTACAGTCGATATAGTAAAAAAAAAGCCGCCGTTTTTTCCGTATTAAAGATAAAGAAACGAAAAAATATCTCTTAAATACAATTTGACGAGCTCTATCCGCTAAAGTTTACAACGTTTCGATCAAAAGTCGTTTTCAGCACGAAAAAAAATAAAAACCGTGAAAAAATCAGGCCTAACTTTATGATTTCCACTTTCTTACAATTTTCGGCAATTTCCATTCCAGTTAGGTATAGAACGATATATTGGAAAAAGGTAGATTTTGAGATGGCCTAACCGATTATCCAAACCGCATGTCGATTGGATGCACCCAATTCGACTTATTAGCGATCCAAGAGGTACCATTTTCGATCAAATTTTGACTTTGAAAAAATCAAAAAAATTACTTCCAAACTTTTGATCGCGCTCACAAACAATAGGGTTCTGTAGCCCATGGTCGTCTACGCATCGAAAAAGTTTAAATCAAAAAAACTCATTTTTACGAACTGTATCGAATTTCAACGAGAATCCGATAATTATCGACTTTGACGTTTAATAACTTTTTTCCAGCACACCCTGTATATTCCAAATTTTTACACAACGTACCCCCACTATTCCTCTGTAAACCCAAAAAGTTTCAATCGTCCCACTCTAACCGTTTCCGAGAAAAAAAATCGCAAATGTGAAAATGTCGAAAGTGACGACGACGACGACGACGACGCCGACAACATACATACATTATTTTCACCGAAGCGCCGTATAACATATCGCGGTGTAGCGCGATATGTAACTAGACTGGGTACATATCGCTAATCGTCAGCCGAGAGTGCATCTAATATTAGTACTAAAAAAATAATTTTCTTTTTCTTTTCTCTATTTACTATTGCTTTTTATACCTCACCTTCCTGCGGAACGTGAAGGAGAAACATATCGCCAAATTGTCATTATAACAACTGACAAAAACTAAAAAATAAAAAAACGGGTGCAAAATTTCCTGTTTCTCGTATAGATAGGTAGTTTTTGGAGACGGCATCGTATAGTGGTCGACGTCCTATTTACAATGCCGTCTAGCTCGATTCGCTACGACTTTTCATTACTGAAATATATGATATTAACTATTCTTACATAGATAGCTGATAAATTGGTGAAAATTTTATTGTGCCGAGCCCTTTGTGCACGGCACTGTTGTTCATTCGTTTCATTTTATACTTTTGACAAAACCATTTGTTAGCAACCTCTAATTTTGAAACATTTCAATTCGTGTTAAAAATAAATTTAGTTTCTTCACAAACCTAGTTGATTTTTTTCGTACCGAGGATTGCCGCTGTAAGAATCCAAAATTTAAAAGACTTTCAGTACCTACCTACCTAAATAACGAAATATTAAAAAAATTAAATAACGCGCCTGGAATTGAACCCGGGATCATCGTGACCAAAAGTCGTAATCTAATATATACCACTAGGCCACCGACCACTTTGAAAACAATATAGAATATTATTGCCTTATTAAAGATAAAGAAACAAAAAAAAAACTTTTTATTGTAGTTTTTTTTATGATCCAAAATAGTATTTGAGATGACCTAAACGAATATCCAAATCAAAAATATGTGGGACGAACCCAATTCGATTTATTAACGATTCAACATGTCCCTACATTGATTTTAAAAAAAATCAAAAAATTGACTTCCCAACATTCGATTACCTTAATAAACAATAGGCTTCTGTAGCCGACGGTCGTCTACGCGTCGAAAAAAATTAAATCGAGAAAACTTATTTTTACGACCTGTGTCGAATTTCAACGAGAATCCGATATTTTTCGAGTTTGGGGTTTAATAACTTTTTTTCGGCACACCCTGTATATTCGAAATTTTTACACAACGTACCCTTACTATTTCTATCTAAACCCTAAAAGTTTCAATCGTCCCACTCTAACCGTTTCCGAGAAAAAAAAATCGCAACTGTGAAAATGTCTTAAATTGTTCAAGAGCTGATCGGGGTTTTCGAGATTCCGCGCGGAAGAGACGTATATAATACTAGACTGGGTACATATCGCTAATCGTCAGCCGAGAGTGCATCTAATATTAGTACTAAAAAAAAATTTACAATAAAAAAATACTTTTCTTTTCTTTTTTTCTATTTACTATTGCTTTTTTTGCCTCACCTTCCTGCGGAACGTGAAGGGGAAACATATCGCCAAATTGTCATTATAACAACTGACCAAAACTAGACAATGGTGCAAAATTTCCATTTTCTCGTATAGATAGGTAGTTTTCGGAGGCGGTGCCGTATAGTGCTCAACGTCCCGTTTCCAATGCCGCCTCGCTCGTCTGTCGGCCATATTGCAATCTCTTTGTCCACCTATATGTATAGTTTTATTTGTGGGGTCATACCGCCTAACGGCGGTATAAAGTACATTTTCATGTTGCGTTATATGTTTTACGACGTACTTAGTTATTTCACACAATATTATCATTATTACTACAGAGATTATGCATAGTTTTTTAACAATCAAAGATTATGCATAGTTTTTTCACAACCAAAGATCGGTGAAGATTATGGCATAGTCTTATGACAAACAAAGATTATGGCATATTTTTTATGACAAACAAATTTTAAGGCATAGTCTTATGACAAACAAAGATTACGGCATAGTCTTATGACAAACAAATATTATGGCATAGTCTTATGACAAACAAAGATTATGGCATAGTCTTATGACAAACAAAGTTTAAGGCATAGTCTTATGACATACAAAGATTTTGGCATAGTCTTATGACAAACAAACATTAGTGCATAGTCTTATGACAAACAAATATTATGGCATAGTTTTATAACAACCAAAGATTATGTATATTTTTATGACAAACAAATTTTAAGGCATATTCTTATGACAAACAAAGATTATGGCATAGTCTTATGACAAACAAAGTTTAAGGCATAGTCTTCTGACAAACAAAGATTATGGCATAGTCTTATGACATTTAAAGATTTTGGCATAGTCTTATGACAAACAAATATTATGGCATAGTTTTATAACAACCAAAGATTATGTATATTTTTATGACAAACAAATTTTAAGGCATAGTCTTATGACAAACAAAGTTTAAGGCATAGTCTTATGACAAACAAAGATTTTGGCATAGTCTTATGACAAACAAACATTAGTGCATAGTCTTATGACAAACAAATATTATGGCATAGTCTTATGACAAACAAAGTTTAAGGCATAGTCTTCTGACAAACAAAGATTATGGCATAGTCTTATGACAAACAAAGATTTTGGCATAGTCTTATGACAAACAAATATTATGGCATAGTTTTTTCACAACCAAAGATTGGGCATAGTTTTTTCACAACCAAAGTTTAGGCATCGTTTTTTCACAACCAAAGATTAGGCATAGTTTTATAACAAACAAAGATTAGCCATAGTTTTTTCACAACCAAAGTTTAGGCACAGTTTTTTCACAACCAAAGATTAGGCATAGTTTTTTTACAACCAAGGATGGTCTTATCAATTACGTATAATTTTTGATTTTCTTTAAAAAATTCATAAAAACGTTATTTTGTATATTTTCTTTGCTATTTGTGAGTTTTACGTTATTTTCGATGAAGATTTATAGAAAAGTTGTCATATTTTCGAATTTTAAATTTTTGAAATTTTTTCATGTACCTATAGTCATGAAAATTTGATGAAATCAATAAGGTAACATTTTCCTCGGAAAGTATAAGAGATATGGCAACAATGTATATAACTATTAAGTAGCATCCTTATGAGATCTTCACTTTAAGTTCTTAGTAATTTTTTGTAGGTCTTATAGTTTTTGAGATATGGAATTAAAAGTGGTTTTCATATATTTGGCAATATCTCGGAACTGATAAAACTTAGATAAATACTTTTTAAATAAAAAAGTAGCCTTTTTCTATTCTCCATATAAAAAGTTATATTAATTTCTATTCTAAAAGCGATAGTAAGGGACGTATTGAGGAAAATGTAAAAACTGGCAGAAATATTAGATTTTTGGTATTTTTTTAAAAATTCATAAAATCGTACTGGGTACATATCGCTAATCGTCAGCCGAGAGTGCATCTATTATTAGTACTAAAAATTTGTATTTAAAAAGTATTTTTCTTAGTTTCTTTTTTCTATGTTTTCTATTGCTTTTTTTGCCTCACCTTCCTGCGGAACGTGAAGGGGAAACATATCGCCAAATTGTCATTATAACAACTGACCAAAACTACACAATGATGCAAAATTTCCGTTTTCTCGTATAGATAGGTAGTTTTCTGAGACGGCGCCATATAGGTGCTCTTTAAAAGTTTTATACGACAGCTGTCATTTTGACAGGTAACTGTAATTTTTTTTTAAAGCTTTTCTTGTATCTTGCATTATAGATGTAAGAATCCGAAATTTAAAAAAATTTCAGTATCTAAATAACAAAGTTTTATACGACAGCTGTCAGATTTTGACAGGTAAGTTTCAATTTTTTTTTAGCTTTTTCGTAGCGAGAGTTACTACTGTAAGAATCCTAAATTGAAAATTTTTTCAGTTCCTAAATAACAAAGTTTTATACCATAGCTGTCAAATTTTGACAGGTAAGTGTCAATTAGAACAATATATTTGAAAAAAGTAGTATTTGAGATGACCTAAGCGAATCTCCAAACCAAAAATATGTGGGACGCACGCAATTCGATTTATTATCGATCCAACATGCCCCTACATTGATTTAAAAAAAATCAGAAAATTGACTTCCCAACTTCCGATCGCCTTGGCAAACAATAGGCTTCTGTAGCCGACGGTCGTCTATGCGCCGAAAAAGTTTAAATCAAAAAAACTCATTTTTACGACCTGTGTCGAATGCCAACGAGATCCCGATATTTCTCCACTTTAAAAATTAATAACTTTTTTTCGGCACACCCTGTATATTCGAAATTTTTACACAATGTACCCCCACTATTCCTATCTAAACCCTAAAAGTTTCAATCGTCCCACTCTAACCGTTTCCGAGAAAAAAAAATCGCAACTGTGAAAATGTCTTACATAGACGAAATTGTTCAAGAGCTGATCGGGGTTTTCGAGATTCCGCGCGGAAGAGACGTATATAATACTAGACTGGGTACATATCGCTAATCGTCAGCCGAGAGTGCATCTAATATTAGTACTAAAAAAATTATTTTCTTTTCCTTTTCTCTATTTACTATTGCTTTTTTTTACCTCACCTTCCTGCGGAACGTGAAGGGGAAACATATCGCTAAATTGTCATTATAACAACTAACAAAAAATAAAAAATAAAAAAACGGATGCAAAATTTCCGGTTTCTCGTATAGATAGGTAGTTTTTGAAGACGGCATCGTATATTGCTCGACGTCCTATTTCCATTGCCGTCTCGCTCGATTCGCTACGACTTTTCATTACTGAAATATATGTTATTTAATATTATGATATTGATATGGACATTTATAGGTGCTTTTAAACTCGCACACCTTTGTGCAATGTGGGATATACTTTTCATATTTCATTATCACATTATCAGCTAATAAATTTGTGGAAATATTATTGTGCCGAGCCCTTCGGGCACGGCACTGCTCGAGTTCGTTCATTTAATTTTATACTTTTGACAAAACCATTTGTTAGCAAGCCCTAACTGTTAAGCACTTCGATTCGTGTTCAATAAAATATGTGTAATTTCTTCACAACTCAGGTCGCAATAAAAATATAAGTATGTGTAATTTTTTACTGCTCAAGTTCGTTTGTTTCGTACTGATGATTGACGCTGTAAGAATCTGAAATTCAATCATATTTATGATTATTTTGGTAAATAAGAAAGTTTTATACGACAGCTACCATTTTGACAGGTAAAAGTCAAGTTTTTTAAAGCTTTTTTTTGTATCTGAGAGTATAGCTGTAAGAGTCCAAAATTTAAAAAAATTTCAGAGGTAACAAAGTTCTACACAACAGCTGTCAAATTTTGACAGGTAAGCGTCAATTTTTTTTAACCTTTTTCATAGCGAGGGCTATAGCTGTAAGAATCCTAAGTTGAAAAAAATTTCAGTTAATAAATAACAAAGTTTTATACGACAGCTGTAAGATTTTGACCGTTAAGTGTCAATTTTTTTTTTAGCTTTTTCGTAACGAGGATTAAAGCTGTAAGAATCCTAAATTGAAAATTTTTTCAGTTCCCAAATAACAAAGTTCTATACGACAGCTGTTATTTTGACAGTTAATTTTCAATTTAGGATTAAAACGGTATAATTCTACAAATACTATAATATATAACATTTCGATCAAAAGTTGTTTTTCGTACGAAAAACAACGATAACCGTAAAAGAATCGTTTCTTAAATAGTAATTCTTACTTTTTTATAATTTGCACCCTTTTTATTACCGGTAGGTATAGAAAAATATATTTGAAAAAAAGTAGTATTTAAGATGACCTAAGCTAATCTCCAAACCAAAAGTGTGTTAGACGCACCCAATTCGATTTATTAACGATCCAACATGACTCTACATTGATTTTTAAAAAAATCAAAAAATTGACTTTCCAACTTTCGATCGCGTTCGCAAACAACAGTGTTTTGTAGCCCAACATCGTCTACATGCCAAAAAAGTTTAAATCGATTAAAATGATTTTTGCCACCTGTATCGCGCTACAACGAAAAAAAAACATATTTTTCAACTTTGACTTAAATAACTTTTTTCCGGTACACCCTGTATATTGGAAATTGTTCCCAGAACGTGCCCCTACTATTCCTCTCTACGTCCAGAAATTTTTTATCGTTTTGCTCTAACCGTTTCCGAGAAAAAAATTCGCGAATATCGAAATATCGAACAGCCTCCCACCACGTGGCGATGCATTTTCAATGTCGGAACGTCATCTTTAAAATCGAGATTACAACTATTTCTGAAACATTTTGGCAAATATTTTGGTCAATAAAATTAGAAGAAGGTTCAAGGTAGATATTCCATCCGATTTAAAATCTGGAAATCTTCTTATTAGTCTAGCAAGTCAAGCTCAAAACACCAATTTTTCGCCATTTTTGACAGCCGGTTTTTTAGAATTAATTTACTTACATTAACCAAAGCAGTCAAAGCACTCTAGTCAAAATTGAATGGTATTAGAATTTGCAAATTTTGCTTGTTTCCGCACTCAAAAACTCGATTTTTCTTAAACTTACGAATATATTTTAATAAGTTTGGATATGTAGAGGTGTTGAGAATAAATCAGCGCGTCTTTTGGAAAAAAATAAAACGGTTTTGTTAAAAATTGAATAAGCTAGTCGATATAGTAAAACGTCGGATAAAAATATCTCTTGATAAAAAAAAAATAAATTATAAATTAATTTTTTTGAGCCACAAATGATGTTTTTTCAGAGCGCGTTTACTATGCAAACTTAAGCTTGTTTATCGATTGATATGGTGGATCAAGAAAAAATTCAAAAAGTTATATTTATAGACACTTGCAGAAGTATTTAACAAACCAGTGCGACGCCAACAGAAATTACTGGAAAAAATTCATAGGCTGTCGTTTTTTCCGTATTAAAGATAAAGAAACAAAAAATATCTTTAAAATACAATTTGAAGAGCTCTATCCGCTAAAGTATACAACGTTTCGATCAAAAGTCGTTTTCCGTACGAAAAAAATAAAAACTGCGAAAAAATCACGCTTTCCAGTTTCTTACAATTTTTGATCATTTGCATTCCAGTTAGGTATAGAACGATATATTGGAAAAAGGTAGTTTTTGAGATAGCCTAAACGATTATCAAAACCGAATGTTGATCGGATGCACCCAATTCGACTTATTAGCGATCCAAGAGGTACCATTTTTGATCATTTTTCAACTTTAGAAAAATCAAAAAAATTACTTCCAAACTTTCGATCGCGCTCACAAACAATAGGGTTCTGTAGCTCACGGTCGTCTACGCGTCGAAAAAGTTTAAATCAAAAAAACTCATTTTTACGAACTGTATCGAATCCCAACGAGAATCCGATAATTATCGACTTTAAAAATTAATAACTTTTTTCCGGCACACCCTGTATATTCGAAATTTTCACACAACGTACCTCCACTATTCCTCTCTAAACTGAAAAAGTTTCAATCGTCCCACTCTTACCGTTTCCGAGAAAAGAAATCGCAAATGTGAAAATGTCGAAACTGACGACGACAATTTATTTAAAATGTAGTATGTAGTATATAATACTAGACTGGGTACATATCGCTAATCGTCAGCCGAGAGTGCATCTAATATTAGTACTAAAAAGATTTACAAAAATTTACAATAAAAAAATACTTTTCTTTTCTTTTTTTCTATTTACTATTGCTTTTTTTGCCTCACCTTCCTGCGGAACGTGAAGGGAAAACATATCGCCAAATTGTCATTATAACAACTGACCAAAACTACACACTGGTGCAAAATTTCCGTTTTCTCGTATAGATAGGTAGTTTTCTGAGACGGCGCCGTATAGGTGCTCTTTAAACTCGCACACCTTTGTGCAATGTGGGATATACTTTCCATATTTGCTCTATAAAAATATGTAAGTATTCAATCGATTAAAACATAAGGAAAAAATTATTCTTACATGGAAGCCATCAATTATCAGCTAATAAATTTATAGAAATATTATTGTGCCGAGCCCTTCGGGCACGGCACTGTTCTAGTTCGTTCGTTTAATTATACGAGAGCTGTCACTTTGACAGGTAAGTGTCATTTTTTTTAGCTTTTTCGTAGCGAGGGTTATAGCTGTAAGAATTCGAAATTAAAAAATTTTCAGGTACCTAAATAAAAAAGTTTTTTACGACAGCTGTCAAATTTTGACAGGTAAGTGTAATTTTTTTTAGCTTTTTCGTAGCGAGAGTTATAGCTGTAAGAATCTGAAATTAAAAAAAAATCAATACCTACCTAAATAACAAAGTTCTATACTACAGCTGTCAAATTATGACAGGCGGGTGTAAATTTTTTTAAGCTTTTTTCATATAGAGGATTGTAGCTATACGAATCTGAAATTAAAAATTTTTTAGTACCTAAATAACAAACTTTTATACGACAGCTGTCAAATTTTGACAGGTAAGTGTCAATTTCTTTAAACTTTTTTCGTAGCGAGGGTTAAAGCTGTAATAATCCTAAATTTAAAAATTTTTCAGTACCCAAATAACAAAGTTCTATACGACAGCTGTCAAATTATGACAGGCGGGTGTAAATTTTTTTAATCTTTTTTCATATAGAGGATTATAGCTGTACAAATCCGAAATTTAAAAATTTTTCAGTGATTAAATAACAAAGTTCCATACGACAGCTGTCAAATTTTGACAGGTAAGTGTCAATTTTTTAAAAGTTTTTTCGTAACGAGGATTATAGCTGTAAGAATCCCAAATTGAAAAAATTTTCAGTACCTAAATAACAAAGTTCTATACGATAGCTGTCAAATTTTGACAGTTAAGTGTCAATTTTTTTTTAGCTTTTTCGTAGCGAGAGTTATAGCTGTAAGAGTCCGAAATTATAAAATTATCAGGTCCCTAAATAACAAAGTTCTATACGATAGCTGTCAAATTTTGACAGGTAAGTGTCAATTTTTTTTTAGATTTTTTGTAACGAGGGTTATAGCTGTAAGAATCCTAAATTTAAAAATTTGTCAGTACCTAAATGACACAGTTTTATACGATAGCTGTCAAATTTTGACAGGTAAGTGTCAATTTTTTTTTAGATTTTTTTTAGATTTTTTGTAACGAGGGTTATAGCTGTAAGAATACTAAATTAAAAAATTTCTCAATTCCTAAATAACAAAGTTCTATACGACAGCTGTCATTTTGACAGGTAAATATCAAGTTTTTTTTAAGCTTTTCTTGTATCTAGGATTATAGCTGTAAGAATCCGAAATTTAAAAAAATTTCAGTACCTAAATAACAAAGTTCTTTACTACAGCTGTCAGATTTTGACAGGTAAGTGTAATTTTTTTTTAGCTTTTTCGTATAGATTATTATAGCTGTAAGAATCCAAAATTTAAAAAATTTTCCGTACCTAAATAACGACATTAAAAAAAAAAGAAAAAAAAAGAAAAAAAAACACTGGGGTTTGAACCCACGACCTTCGTCTCCAAAATCAACAGCCTCTACTACTACGCTATCGAAGCTTTGAGAGTGATTTGTGGTAAATAGGATATTAATGACGTATTCGATATTACATAGAACGTTGAGTATTGAAGATACACACAAATAATACACTTTTTTCAATTATTTTTGGTCAACCGCAAAGAAAAAGGTCCAAGACAGGTGTTTCATACATTAAATACTCCCCAAATATTATAAAAACTAAAAAATTGAAGTTAATATGCCTCCTGCAAGCCATTTTTATTATTACAAGTACGGGATAAATGCGATATTTTCCCCCTTATTTTTGGTCAAACGAAAAAGATAAAGGTTCAAGGTAGGTATTTCCCACAAAAGACGTAATCTAAATGGTCTTATTCCTCTAAAAAATCAATTTGGAAATCGCATTTTTCACCTATTTTTGACAGATGGTATAAAAGTTAAAGTTCAGGAAAACGTACGTGGTAAAACCATGGCCAACTTTTTCTAAATCGAATGGTGTTAGAATTTGAAAATTGTGCCTGTTTCCGCACCCAAAAAAGCAACTTTGCTAGAATTTGCGAATATATTTTGATAAGTTTGGACATGCAGGAATATTGAGAAGTAATTAGCGCATATTTTGAGAAAAAAATAAAACGGTTTTGTTAAAAATTGAATAAGCTACAGTCGATATAGTAAAACCTCTGGTGAAGGAACCTATAAAAAAATCATAAATTAATTTTTTTGAGCCACAAAATATGTTTTCCTAAAGATCGCTTATAATACAAATTAAAGCTTCTTTATCCGTTGATATAGTGTACCAAGAAAAATTTCAAAATGTTATATATTATAGACACTTGCAGAATTATTTAAGCAAACCAGTGCAACGCCAACAGAAATTACGGGAAAAAGTTCATAAGCTGCCGTTTTTTCTGTATTAAAGATAAAAAAACGAAAAAATATCTCTTAAATACAATTTGACGGCTCTATCCGCTAAAGTATACAACGTTTCAATCAAAAATCGTTTTCCGTACGAAAAAAAATAAACGGAATAAAAACGGAGAAAAAAATCACGCCTTACACTGTGGTTTCCAGTTTCTTACCATTTTCGGCAATTTCCATTCCAGTTAGGTATAGAACGATATATTGGAAAAAGGTAGATTTTGAGATGGCCTAACCGATTATCCAAACCGCATGTCGATTGGATGCACCCAATTCGATTTATTAACGATCCAATATGACCCTACATTGATTTTAAAAAAATCAAAAAAATTACTTCCCAACTTTCGATCGCGTTCGCAAACAACAGTGTTTTGTAGCCTAACGTCGTCTACATGTCGAAAAAGTTTAAATCGATTAAAATGATTTTTGCCACCTGTATCGCCCTACAACGAAAAAAAAACATATTTTTTAACTTTGACTTTAATAACTTTTTTCCGGTACACCCTGTATATTTGAAATTGTTCCCAGAACGTGCCCCGACTATTCCTCTCTACGTCCAGAAAGTTTGAATTGTTTTGCTCTAACCGTTTCCGAAAAAAAAAATCGCGAATATCGAAATGTCGAATAACCTTCTACCATGTGGCGACGGATAATCAATGTCGAAACGCCATCTTTAAAATCGAGATTACAACCATTTCTGAAACATTTTGGGCAAATATTTTGGTCAGTAAAATTAGAAGAAGGTTCAAGGTAGATATTCCACCCGATTTAAAATCTGGAAATGTTCTTATTATTCTAGCAAGTCACGCTGAAAACACCCATTTTTCGCCATTTTTGACAGCCGGATTTTTAGAATTAATTTAATTTAGATACATCAATATCAAGGCACTCTTAGTCAAAAGTGAATGATGTTAGAATTTGTAAAGATTGCCTGTTTCCGCACCCAAAAAAGCGACTTTTCTCAATTTTGCGAATATATTTTAATGATTTTGAATATGTAGAGGTGTTGCGAAGTAATCAGCGCATTTTTTGAGAAAAAAATAAAACGGTTTTGTTAAAAATTGAATAAGCTACAGTCGATATAGTAAAAAAAAAGCTGCCGTTTTTTCCGTATTAAAGATAAAGAAACGAAAAAATATCTCTTAAATACAATTTGACGAGCTCTATCCGCTAAAGTTTACAACGTTTCGATCAAAAGTCGTTTTCAGTACGAAAAAAAATAAAAACCGTGAAAAAATCAGGCCTAACTTTATGATTTCCACTTTCTTACAATTTTCGGCAATTTCCATTCTAGTTAGGTATAGAACGATATATTGGAAAAAGGTAGTTTTTGAGATGGCCTAACCGATTATCCAAACCGCATGTCGATCGAATGCACCCAATTCAACTTATTAGCGATCCAAGAGGTACCATTTTGGACCAAATTTTGACTTTTAAAAAATAAAAAAAATTACTTCCAAACTTTCGATCGCGCTCACAAACAATAGGGTTCTGTAGCCCACGGTCGTCTACGCGTCGAAAAAGTTTAAATCGAAAAAACTAATTTTTGTGGCCTGTATTGAATGCCAACGAGATCCCGATATTTCTCGACTTTAAAAATTAATAACTTTTTTCCGGCACACCCTGTATATTCGAAATTTTCACACAACGTACCCCCACTATTCCTTTGTAAACCCAAAAAGTTTCAATTGTCTCACATTAACCGTTTCCGAGAAAAAAAATCGCAAATGTGAAAATGTCGAAACTGACGACGCCGACGCCGACGCCGCCGACACGGACAACATACGCACATATTTCAAATGAAGCAGACGATATAGTGCAAAATTTTCGGGAAGCAGTCGGGGTTGCCGTGATTCCGCGTGAAGGCGACGAATAACATATCGCGGAAAGCGATATGTTAATAAATCATGCTTGTTTTTTTTTTACCCAAAAACAAGGTTTTCGTATTTTTATGTTTCTTGCAAAAAATTGAATTTTTCTTAATGTGACCGTTATTTATTTTACGAACAAAAACTTTTATTAGAAGTGACATTTTGACATATCTTATATTTTAAAATTTGGTCCATATTATGTCCTCCAGTACAGTGAATTTACCGTTTCTGCTCTTGGCATTAGGTTTTTCAGTTTATTACAATATTTTCCAATAAAAATTATTGGAAATTTAAATTACGTTGCTGATTGCATCAACAATCTTAAAAGTCAAGGAAATAAAAAAAAACTTTAATTTGCAGGACAAACCATACTTTTTAAATATTTACTTTATTAAAAAATACCAATTAATTATACCTGAAACAAGCAACTCAGCTTAATTATAAATGCTAACAATACGGAAACTACTAAAATAAAATCGTTATTATAAAACATTTCTAATATAGTCCAATCGGCGTTACTTTAGAAAACTTTGTTGCAATTGATTTTTCACTTCAGGAGTAAATTTTTAAAGGATCCACATTATTGAATTGGCTTTACCTTTATTTTTCAAGGCTGGCTAATTAACTATTAGCACAGAATAAATAGCTTGTAACGGTTTTATTTATCCCATCGCTATATTGTAAATAAATAATTATTGTTCACTTACCCAGTCCTCCACAAGTTATTTTATTAAATAAAATAAGTTACCACTACTATAAATCTTCAATTTATTATCACTACCACAACCACCTTGAAAGAAGCCGTGAAACAGAAACATCGACAATACTGCTTGAAGATCCATGTGTCACATGACTTTTTTGAGGTTATCCATGCTTTAGTATGTAATTTATGCGCGACGTGGGTGTTAACTTTGCGGTTTTTCGTAATAATTTGTATTTTTATTCGGTTTTTGATTTATATCTAATAGAAAATTTAAGTGACATGATTGCTAAGAACGTCTACAAAATATTAGTAAAAATTTTTTGGGCGGATTTGCTGTAATAGCATTAATAAAGTGAAAAATCCAACGGCCTAGCGGTTTGTTTACGGGTGGCGGCAGAATATTATTTGTTTTAATTTAAAAGTTGTGTTTTTTGTATTCTAGTTAGCTCTTTGGGATAAACTTTATTGTTTTGTGGCTACAATTAATTTATTAAAAATTGAAGTGTTTATTTAACTTGAAGGTATATCCATGTGAATTATTTTAAAAATATCACCAGTAGAGATAGTTCGTAAGTAGGTAGGATACCTCTAGATACCTGTAGGTAAGTACTATTTTTATTCTTTTAGTTTGTTTATTTATCAACATGCCAAGCCCCGGCTGTATTCCTGGGTGTAACTATAAAAGTGTTTTAAAAGCAGCTTAAGAGAGTGTAATATATTTTTATAGTTTAGATTTGACCAATGACTGTATAAATATTGTTAATGAGGTTTTAGTGAACATTGATATGAAGGTAAAGGGTTTTTAAAAGGTAATGAATTGGCTTACAATGATTTGAAATGGATTTTACCCTTTGAAATGAAACTAAGCAGGTGGTCTCAGCTTGAAAACTTATTGTCTCGGAACCAATTCAAAGTAAAAAATATTAGTTTTCCATTTAAATTAGTTACTGTCTTAATAAATTTTTCTAACAGTGTTGGTTTTCTACTTGTCCTTAAACAGGTAAATAGGCCTTAAGGCCTGTTATGGTCCTATTCTGAACTTAAAGTTTACTTAAATAATTATACAATATCTAGAAATTAAATACAATACCCAGCTTTAATGCAATTCAACAATACGGATGGCTGGATTTCGAATAACAGTGCACACTAAAGTGGTTAATTTGGTGGATACGGGCTTTCTCTGTACTGAGTTTCCAAATGTTATTAACAAGGCAGCATCTAGGGCAAAAAACAAGACACTCCATAATGACAAGTTAAATAATAAAGGAACATATAAAACTAATTGTAAGGTATATTGTTAATAATATAACAATTATGTCTTTATAACAAACCGTAAATTCATATGTGCAATCATTAAAGGGCGGATTATATGCACTTAAATTCAGTCAAAATATGCGCATATACACTCACCGACTTTAAATTCGATCCATCCAAAATTTTGTTCAAGTTTAATGTATGGTCACTTTTTTTTTCCGTAGTCCGATTTAAATGATTTTGTTTTCAATTGTAGATACATGCTTAAGCTTTAATTAGCTTTTTCCGTTTTTTAAAAAGCTGTATACTTGGTAAAATATACAGGAGAATAACAAATATAGGTTTTTTCCCTTTAAGTTTGTAGCACGCTGTAGACTGATTTTGTAATATTAACTCTAATAAAGAAGCAAATTTGGGAAGTTTAATCTGTTCCTAACAGATTGCTTTTTTATTTGGCTCGATATCTTTCACGGTTCAAGAGATACGATTTTTTTAAGAAAACACTACACATTTTTAGAACAATATTTAGAAGACGTAGAAGTACGAAAAATGGACTGGCCATCACTTAGCCCAGACCTTAACCCCATAGAGCATGTTTGGGACATGATTGGTAGAAAGATTAGAAAACGAGTTCCGGTTCTGAATAACTTAGAACAGTTAAAAGAAGCACTAATCGAAGTATGGGGTCAAATCGATCAAAATCAAATCAGACAACTCATTCAAGGAATGCCAAGGCGAATGGAGGCAGTTGTTCGTGCTCGAGGTGGTAATACCTGTTATTGATGTTTTTTTTAGTTCTTTACCGCTAGGTAATAATTTTTTTAAATTAAAAATATTTTGCAAAAAATGGTAAAATTAAAATCATTTAATAAACAGTGTAGTGTTTTCTTAAAAAATTCTCTTGAACCGAGAAAGATATCGAGCCAAATAAAAAAGCAATCTGTTAGAAATAGATTAAACTTCGCAAATTTGCTTCTTTATTAGAGTTAATATTGCAAAATCACACTACAGGGTGTTATAAACTTAAAGGAAAAAAATATACTTTTTATTCCCCTATATATTTCACCCAGTATACAGCTTTTTTAATATACTTACAATACTGTTGTTCTTCGTGTACTGCTAGGCGACCTGCGAATATCTTATTGGTGAAGCAGCAGACCCGCTATCCCTTGTTCCTCGCGAGTTCCCTGTCAGTCCACATTCGTAAATCGCATATGTGCACCCAAGATGATTGCTAAAGGGCGGAACATATGCAAAATGCATATACATTTGCCTTTATTTAATTGGTAGACATAAAAAACGGGCTTAATTTTTGTAGCCTGGCGTAAAATATTTAATTAATTTGATAATGAAATAACAAGAATAAGGCCTTTGCTTGGGTTCAGTACTCGTGCACTGGGCACCGGCTATCGAAACGAATGTGGCGGAAAAACAGACATGGTCAGCTTATATTTCTTTTTATTTAAAAAAGTAATAAGTTATAGGATTATTAGGCATGAAACTAATAAAGATACATACAAGAACATAGGAAAGGTCAGTTTTTTATTATTTTGCCTATAACATGGTTTAAGTCGATAATTTAAAAAAATTGCAGGCTAATTAACACACGGTTTTGACTTTTATAATTTGAAACAAATGTGATCAAATTTGAAGAAAATCAACTGAATAAATTTAACGTGTACTGCGTATAAAACGAAATTTTTAATTTACCATAAGCGAACTTGGGAATTTGCTAAGCTGACAGAATGGCGAAGGTAAATTAACTAAAATGTTGATATTTTAAAACGGTGTTTAGCCTTTGTTCTTAATTCTAATCTGTTTTTGATTGGAATTTAAAAAATAACGACATAATTTTTTTTCAATTTTTTAAAGTAAACCTGCGTTTGCTTTTCTAACCGTTCTATTAGAGAACAATAATTTTACGTTGTCATGGTCTTACCTTTAATTTCAATATGGCTAATACCGCCTAATTACAGATACTGATAATGAAAACCGCAACCTAGCTCTAAAGCATTTAATTAATTCAGCAATACGAGTGGCTGCATTTCGAATAATAATGTACAGAATTAAAGTGCTTAATTTACTAGTTTCCTACTATCTACATCTATTCCAAAGTTTAGTAGTATTATTTTCAAGACAATATCTACACCAGTTATACATAAAAGGTATAGAATCCTAAGTTCGGCTATTATTTGACATAAAACCATACGACGGAAAAATATTTAAGTATTTTTCTATTATACCAATTATTATTTATCTATTATCTTTTAAATCCGTAACCCACTTATGTGAATAAATCGAGAATATAAAACTTTAAGCTAAAGTATTAAGCTGCGTGCATAATATGGTTAGAAAGCAGATGAATTACCAAGTGCCAAATTTGCTCAAATGTTAGGGGCCCTGAACCATCCCTTGGAATAGCAAAACAGGCAACTGAAACAAATTTGATGAGATGGGCGTAAAAACAACATCTATCTCAATTAAACAAATGACTGGTTTGTTAACAGGCCATTGGAACTTAAGGAAATACCCTCAACGAATAGGCATTGTCAATAGAGTCATTGAAAGCAGACTTTGCTGTGCGAAGAGAATAAAACCGCCTCTCAAATTATATATTAATATATAGAGAAGCACCAACCCGCAAAATCTCTGGGAATAATCGAATTGTCAACCTCTCGCAGGTGGTAGGAAACTATTGGGCCCTATTGAAGAAGACCGGGGCGCACAATAAGCCTGCTGCACTGCAAGAAGCTTTGGCCACACATCCGACCCTCGCCTTTAACCAACCAACATTATGGTTTAATTAAGCGATAATACTAAAATTAAATTCAAAACAAATGTAATTAATTCTGGAGAAGGACTTTGTGCTTTTCTTCTCGTTCCTATACTATCAATTCCATTTTGAGCATGAACTATTTTATCAAATGTAACTAACTTAAATGTTAGTTCTCGCTTACTGGTCAGTTTTTTTTACAGCTTTTTGGCAATAGGGCCTTTTGTTTTACAGTTCTTTTAAAATGATGGACTAAAACTTTAAAAATGGATGATCGATATTAAAGAAAAAATAAAAGAAATAACAAACTACAAACCAGTGTCTTATACTTATGTGGATTTTGAAAAGTTTTTGAGCTGCTTCTATATTACTAATGACTATATTATGTATAGGGTTAAACTAATATTATCATGTCATCAGCATGGGTTTCTGAGGGGTCGGTTAACGACCACCAACCTGGCATGTTCTGCTCAGTTGGTATCTAATGTTATCGATGTGGGAGCAGGTTGATTTGGCGTTGACCGATTTCTCAAAGGCAATTATTAAAATTAATCATGGGACTAATATACTGGCAAAGCATGAGATGGATTTACAGGTAACTTGTGGGAATTTGTATTAAAATCATTAAAAAAGTCATTTGCCAATATCGATGTAATTAAAACCTTGTTTTTTAAACCTAGTGAGAAGCAAATTGGAGTATGGGTCACTGATATAAAAGGAATGCAAAGGAAGTTATTGAAATTTTCATCAAGTTAAGTGAGTTCCTAAGTAGTTATAGATGTATTTCAAGCTCATTGGTTTAGTAATAGATTTTATAAAATTTTGAAAATTATAATTATATGGGCCCTGTCAATTATATTTCGATTTGGCCTAAATGTATGACATAAATAATTACCATCGTGCACAACTTGCAAAATAATGATGGCACGATGTACAAAAATTGCTTCTATTGGTGGAAATATTATGGCGCCAAATTTTACTCCAATACAACGTGGGACAAAGTTGGAATAATTTTAACTTTCTTCCGTATCGTCAGTTTTCTACCTGACTTTTAAGTTTTGTAGGGCTTATTAACAGTATATTTTCTTTGCTATATAAACTTCAAACACAAAAATTGGCAAATAAAGTATTTTGCTTCTATACAGGGTGAATTGAAATACCCGGAACGGCTAATTTTCTTCAAAACCACCAAGGCTAAATCAATGAATTTTGGTACAGGTGGATAACTTAAAAAATTAAATTAAAAATTGACAATTGTGACGTTGCCAGATTTTTAGTTTTTTCTGTAACTTAATGAATGTTTTTTTTTTAAATGTAACACTACTCTTTTTTTATTGAATTCGATTTCTCCTATCAACATTACCTTTTCCTGATAGTATCAAATTTTTATCTCAAATAGTGTTATGGGAAAAAGTTAATTAGTTACAACTGTAACTCTAAAAAAATCCAATTTATTTCCATTTAAAAACGTTTCAAATAATGTGGAAAGGAAGGTTGGTAGACATAATGTACCTAATAGTATAGATAACGATAATAACCCAACAAACAATTACTAACAGTAACATAGCTAGTAAAAATTACTTTCATATTATACCTAGGTTTCATAATCAAATTCATGAACCTACTACTACATTCATTTTATTATGAAACCTATTCCTGAATTTTTCTTCAATCAAAATTGTATTATGTACCTATTAACTTTTGACCTATTATACTTGAATTAAGAAGTTAGTTAATATTTGTATTTAAACTCACTAAATTGTAAGGTATAATTATCATTACTCATTAACTACTCAATAATAAACATTTGTCGGAACAATTACAAATATTTTTAAAAAATCGCGTGTGCCACGTGTGTGTTAACGCAAAATCAAAAGGCCTTATTTTGTTTGCAAAATATCGAGAGTGCTATGGCTCCAGATTTGTTTGACAGAATTATAATTTTTACTAGCTATGTTATTGTTAGTAGTGTTGTTTGTTAGGCGGGTGACACACTGGAGAAATAAGTTTAATGAAACTTGTGGCTAAAGCAAGTTACGTCAAACTTTTTTTTTATGTCAATGCACACTCGAGAAACTTGCTTCCATAACAGTATTCTTTACCTTTTCCTCGGATGAGAACGTCATTTTGTTGTGGTGGGTAAACCGCCGAAAGAAGTTATGAGCGAAGAGAAAAATACTATTTTGGGTACATCCTGCTAACATCGTTAACCTCAAATATAGTGCTAGTGTTGTTGGTAAAGAACTCTGGCAACATCCTGATCAGTTTAGGGTGTCAGTGTGTGTACTATTAGGTACCGTAGAATGGGGTAATATGAAACACATTTTTAACAAAAATGATTATAACTTTCTTAAGAATTATCCAATAATTTTGGAAATAATATGTCTGGATGCGGGTTGACTAGAGCAATCATATCTACAACTGAAAAAAAAATGTAGTCAACCCACCTCCGAAAAAAAAATATTTTTTTAGGTGCTTCGTTTAACCCCATGCTCGGGGTTATACGAAACACTAGCATTTTTCTGTAGTAAAGGTAACAATATCTGGATTTTTGTTTCTTATTAGACTCTATTGGGGTTTTATGAAACATATTATACCATCCTTTTTACGTAGGGACCTTGTGGATAAGATAGGTAGGCTAGGCGTATATATATTAAAAGAATAATTTATATGCTTTCAGCTCAATTAATAGTTGTCGATCGACTTGTAGGGGAAAAATAAAGGTTAAGAACGTTTTATAAACTTATTTTAATAAAAAAGAAAATCGGAATGAACATTTTCTTAAACGTAAAATTACAAAACTGCTTTTTGAAATAATATATCGTCGTCTGTTAATTAGCAATATAAATTGAATGTTGTCAAGTAGGATATCAACAATATCTTTAGCTGTAGGGAATATAAAAGTATCTTTTTTGCCCATATATTGCCCTAAACAACTAACAATCATCTTTTTTTTCTGAAGATCGATGACCTTGGCAAGGCAACAAACTGATCTACTTCAATTTGGTTAGCATTTGTTTTAACAGGCACTTTAATAATTGGTTCTTAAATTTTATCATTATTACAAAATTTTTTCAATTAAAAATTGTATTTAAATAAAAAACTTTAAAACTTTTATCTATCCCTTTCTATATTTGAGTCATAATTGGGTCATTATGAGTCATAATCCCTCCTTATCTTGCTACCCAATTTTCTTTTATATTTTCTAGGCATGTTTCATATTACCTCTAAAAAAGAGGATTTTTGTTATTTTCAACCTCAACAAAAAATGCTATAATTTAAACTAATTTTGTTTACGTAAGATGTTTGTTGAGGTCATGAACCCACCTTTTTCTCATTAGAGCCTATTTGTAACTATAATAATAAACTCTGTACTGATGAGACTCTATGGGATTCATAAGAAGTCATATTTTAATCAGATTAAAAAAAATTTAAAGTGCTTGTAAGGTACTTATTACAAACCAATTAATCGTAAATAGCACACAGGTGGTTATCTGTCGGAAGCACAAAATTTTCTTGACAATATCAGAAAACTGCCAGATGTCAATTTTTGCGCCTAATTTAAAATAGGTACGTTTGTTTCATATAACCCCGGGTGTTTCATAATCCCCCATTCTACGGTACATTATGTCTACCAACCTTCCTTTTCACATTATTTGAAACGTTTTTAAATAGAAATAGATTGGATTTTTTTAGAGTTAGAGTTGCAACTAATTAACTTTTTTCCATAGAACTATTTGAGATAAAAATTTGATACTATTAGGAAAAGGTCATGTTGATGGGAGGAAACGAATTCAATAAAAAAAAAGTAGTGTTACATTTGAAAAAAAACATTCCTTGAGTTACACAAAAAAACTAAAAATCTGGCAACGTCGCAATTGTCAATTTTCAATTAAATTTTTTAAGTTATCCACCTGTACCAAATTTCATTGATTTAGCCTTGGTAGTTTTGAAGAAAATTAGCCGTTCCGGTTATTTCAACTAACCCGGTATAACAGCTGATAGTATATATTTTAAACAGCAGATATTATATAATTATAGCAGAATATATTACAGAAAGAATTAAAAATTTATTATCTCCACACATGTTTCAATTCTTCCTACTTTTTTTGACTTTTATTCACAAATTTTGGTACGACGTTGTGTTGTGCATAGTGTAAATTGCAAAATATCGATGTATACAGGGTGTTCGAAAAATAGACGGAGATATTTTAGAGCGTGATTCCTTGTTAAAAAATATGAAAAAAGTTTCTATAAACATGGGTCCGGAAATGCAGGGTTTTCCAGATACAGGATGTTAAAAAAATAGAAATAAAAAATGAAATTATTAATTAAATTAAAAATACTTACTCGATGCTGTTGAAATTTGGCAATGATATTTGTTGTATTAAGAGGCTAATTTAGCCCTAAATAGATTAAAATTATTGAGTCCAGTGGCGTCCCGGGGGGCACCTTAGCGAATATTATTATCAAAAAAATGTACGCCACTGTCTTTTTTGTAGCTTTAATATTTTTTGTTTAATTAAGCATCTAAAGATACAACTTCTTTGCCTCTTGTATTTTTTTCCTATCTCACTTCATAATAAAAATAAAAACCGTTTTATTGTATGTCATTAGACAAAATTGGTTTATTAATTTCTACTAAAATAAATCACAAGTGCATTGGAAAACAAATAATCATTTCTGCATGAAGGATTGACATTGGCGCGTTAGTTCTTTTAGAAAATAATTATACACTTTTTTTAGCGAAATTGTTCTAAAAAGTTTTTGTCTCGGTTTTTGTGATGGAAAATTACACTTTTGAGGAAATGGCAGACATGCATGTAATGTATGCACGTGCCTATAGTAACTGTTATGCAGCGAGGCGCCTGTATGCAGAAGCGTTTCCCAATCAGCAACTTCCAGATAGTAAAACCTTTGAAAGCGTAGACCGTAGATTACGGAAAAGAGGTAAATTTTCTTATTTCTTTTTTGTGATGTTTTTGACAATAATGTTATTTAGGAAGTTTTGCCGTTCCCACCAATGATAGAGGCCGGCCGAGGTCCATAAGAACGCCCGAGTTTGACGAGGCAGTTTTACGTGCCGTGGAACAAAATCCTGGTATCAGTACTAGGACTATAGCAACTAGATTAGGGCGTAATCATTTCAACAGCACTGTGTGGCAGGTTCTCTCCGAGCAACTCTTGTATCCCTATCATGTCCAACGTGTGCAAGCATTACTACCAAGAGATTTTCTTCCTCGTTTACAGTTTTGCCAATGGAACTACCAAGAGGTTAATAATAATAGGAATTTTAATAAAGCCATACTTTTTACAGACAAAGCAGGATTTCGGCGGGATGGTATTGTTAATTACCATAACACTCACGTATGGAGTGACGAAAATCCCCATGCTTTCGTGCAGTGTCGCCACCAGGAACAATTTTCTTTAAATGTGTGGATGGGTATTGTTGGTAACAATTTAATTGGTCCTTTCTTTTTACCCTTAAGATTAAACGGCGAATCTTACTTAGAGTTTCTTTTACAAGAATTGCCCGTACTGCTAGAAGAAGTTCCTCTAAATATACGTAAGCAAATAACTTTTATGCACGATGGAGCTCCTCCTCATTTTAATAGGCCTGTCAGAACTCATCTGAGTAACACCTTTGGTGAAAATTGGATTGGAAGAGGTGGACCAATTAACTGGCCACCTCGCTCCCCTGACTTAAATCCATTAGATTTTTATTTATGGGGATACCTTAAGACGATGGTTTACACTACTCCCATAGAAACAATAGAAGAACTAAGAAATAAAATCGTAAATGCTTGCGAAGAAATAAAAAATAGACCTCGAATTTTAGCTCGAGTTCGTCGTTCAATGATGCGTCCAGTGAGAAGGTGTACGGAAATGGATGGTGGACATTTTCAACATCTGTTGTAGTTTATGTTTTTTATTATTTGTGGTCCAATGCACTTGTGATTTATTTTAGTAGAAATTAATAAACCAATTTTGTCCTATGACATACAATAAAACGGTTTTTATTTTTTTTCTCGAAAATGAAGTGAGATAGGAAAAAATACAAGAGGCAAAGAAGTTGTATCTTTAGATGCTTAATTAAACAAAAAATATTAACGCTACAAAAAAGACAGTGGCGTACATTTTTTTGATAATAATATTTGCTAAGGTGCCCCCCGGGACGCCACTTGACTCAATAATTTTAATATATTTAAGGCTAAATTAGCCTCTTAATACAATAAATATCATTGCCAAATTTCAACAGCATCGAGTAAGTATTTTTAATTTAATTAATAATTTCATTTTTTATTTCTATTTTTTTAACATCCTGTATCTTGAAAATCCTGCATTTCCGGACCCATGTTTATAGAAACTTTTTTTCATATTTTTTAACAAGGAATCACCATTTAAAATATCTCCGTCTATTTTTCGAACACCATGTATACAATTCTTAAAATTTCGGACATCATACCGTCGGATAGCGGATGAATGAGAATTCACCTTAAATCCCGTCTGTCAAAGTTATTGAAATCAAGTCACAAATCAAACTTGTCTGGCTAGTTAATAAATTATTATTTTAAATAATTTTATTATTTTAAATAATTTAATTATTTTATTTAATATTTAACCCATAGTATATTGAAATATCTATATTAAATTTTTTTTATAGTAATCAGACTATTTTCGTTTAAACCTGAAAATGTAAAGGTGCTTACTTAAACCATTTTACAGAAAATGAAAAAGAAAATCTTAAACCAAAAAATTAAAAGTTTTAAATAATTAGGAAATTAACAAAAATACTTATTTAATATGCACTAACAGTCCGTAAAATTAGGAAAGAATATTTTACGGTGTCATGGTTTTATTCCCAATTCCAATATTACCTTAATTATAGAATATCTGGTAATTAAAACCGCAACCCAGCTTTAATTCATTTAATCAATTCAGCAATACGAACTGCTGCATTTCGAATAATAGGGCGCAAAACTGAAGCGGTTAATTTACTGGTTTCCAACTGCATCTATAGGAGTTCCCTACTATGTTATTAGCAAAAAGGCCAAAAATATTATTATATAATTAAAAATGAAAATTTTCGCGAATAATCGATGTTAAGGTCCTTATTTAATAAAGGAAATAAAAAGAACATTAATTTTTGCGATAGTTTGTTCCTAAAATTGTTTTCGTATCGTTGATAATATGGGCGGGGGAAGTTTATAATTTTTTTTTATTGATGTATCTTCCACATCCTTTATCCAACTTTAATCAACATAGGCTCATTATAAAGATAATTTTACATCTTTTAAAAATACCTGAATTGTCCCGAGACAGTAACTAAAAACATTAATAAGAAATTTTTTCCACTACTAACCTATAACATCGCCATTATTGACCGATTAATTAACGCCAGAAATCGTTTTTCTCTCCCTTCTCAGTTGCTATTGACGACGGTCAATAATAATGCATTGAAATCCATTATTGACCGATCTATTTAAAACCCGGTAACTTGATTTGTTAATTCCCCAATAAATAACATGAAAGGTGACGCCAAGCCAACTGACAAGAGAACAAATTATCTTGCCAATATGCCAAAGCAGGTAACTTGATTAAAATATATATTTATACCTACCTAATATTTTTTATAATTTATTAATACTGTACAAAATAAAAGTGTTAGTAGTGGAAAAAAAATTATATTAACCACGGTTTAGACAGCCTATAGCCCTCGCGCCCTAAATCCCTCGTCGCTCCGCTCCTCGTGATTTAAACTTGACGCTCGGGCAATAATGATGGCTGTCTAAACCTTGGTTAATAATATACTATTATTAACTTGATATTTTAAATTTTTTGCACAACTTCTTTTTCCACCCTGCCTTACCCGAACGGCGCGTAGCGGAGTTTGGATAAGCAATTGAGTGCGGAAAAATGACTTTCCTCATGAATTTTCCTACAAGCAATTTTTAAAAATTTATTTTAAAATTCTATGCGTGCCAAAAAAAATTTCTCTTTACTGAGAGAAAAATATATTAGCCGCAGCTAGAAATCCATCAGTATGGTAGCAAAAAATCTGCATTAAAGAGGCGCCAAAAAATAACTAAGTAAAAAGTATTGCTTTTTAATCCTAAAAACGATAGTGACGTTTTGAGCCAGTAACCTAGGTATAGGTACCTAGTTTTAAAGAATAAAAAGAAGAATTAATAAGGCCAGTTGATGGCCTTGCATCCAAGATTACATGTAACTACAGTTAAATTTGAATTGTTATTGTACACATACGTTTCAAAAAAGAAAAAATAATTTTTTTAATCGTTAATGTTAAATATTACAGTTTTGAATGTGGTTTTTAGTTCTGATCAACTTTTTTTAATAACAATTTTCGATATTGTCAAAAATAAAAGTAAGTACATTGCTCTTGGGCAAAATTCATATTTTTTGACAAACCTCGTATAGGTACGCCTAAAAGAATTTAATATCCGATAGTTGCGTTTTAGGTTTTAGACCATGCAGAACTTTTTATAAGAATAACTTTTTTTTGTAAAATTAATAATAAAAAAGTTTTCCATGTGGTTCCAACTTACGAAGACATACTGTACCTATATTAAAAAGCGTTATAGGAACATCGATAATATCGAAAATTAAAAAATTAAAATTAACCTTTTTAGATTATTTTTTAGACAATTTAATAATAAAATATGATATTATTATCTTAGGTACACATATCGATTTCTGTGAAAAAAGTTTACGCAGCTGTATTTTGTATGTAATGTGTATAATAATTAACACGATTTGTGTAATAACAAATGTTATAATGCTTTTTGAACAAAAAACAATTTTTACAAAAAAAATCCAAAATAACTTTCTAACTATTTATTATTAGTTATATTTATCGGGAAAGTAGGTACAATTAGTCGCATTATGTAGGTTTATTGCGGAGCCATACAGGTTGATTACTTGGCGCTTCCAGAATCTCTTCAGGAAGCATTTCATCTAAATAATCAATGGATATGTCCATTCTGCAAAAAATTTGTAATCGATACCAACAATAATATCACCACTGATATTATCTATGGACAATGCTTCTATTCCGGTTGGTGTCACTTTAACAATCAATTAAAGTTTGTATCATAGTTGTCATGACAACAAAACTATTTTCCGTCAAAACAACGCTTAACGATCACTATAGTAGATAGATTTTTGTTGTCGAAAAGATTTTCTATATTCTATATATTTTTATTTCTGCCTCATACGAAACGAAATTACTGCATAAATTCAATAGAATCTACCTTACAATTAATGTAAATTATTACTTGACCATTCTATATATTTCTCTATAAATCCATATTTAAGTGCAGAATTATACAAAATCTTATGCGTTCGGAAAAGTGGATATTTTTAAACTAAAATGCGTCCGGATAAACTGCAAATCGCGCACGCTTGTAGGAAATAGCTATTTACCTAACAAGACACTTTCCGCATGTGTTAGGTACAAAAGTTTTCCTACGATCGATATAGTTCTCAGATAAACGTCAATTAGGTTCGTAATAATATACTGTAATTACAAAAATTATTGAGCTTCTGGCAAAAAAAATATTTATTTTGCAAGTATTTCACTTTATGGACTGTTTTAGGTAAGGTATTGATTAATTTAACAAATCGTGCGGAAAAGTTACTAGTGCTAGTAGTCCTGAAAAGTTACTTTTCCGCACGATTTACATATAAACACATATTTACATATAAATATTACAAAAATCTTTATTGCTTATATCAAGGTCCTTCTCAAGTTTTATGATTAATTTTAACATCGAATATTTCGACCATAGCGTTGATGGAGCATATGTACTTGATAATGTATGAAAATATGCTAGCAATACCTCTTCCATTATTGTGGATAATTTTTGTTGATTGCACCAGGACTCGAACAAACTGAACTCATTTCTGTAACGTTCTTTAGATTTTTCTGGAAACAGAGTACCTACTATTTGCTGCGTTTATAGCCTCTATGATGTCTTCTGAAAAACCTTCTCCTTCGAACTGTTCTTCGCTATCCATTTAACCACAAAACCTTGCAAAAATGATGAAACTGGAAAAAGGTTCTGTCACAATTTCAAAAATAGTGTGGTAAAGTAAAAATTGTGCGGGAAAGTAAAATCGTGCGGAAAAGTGGTACTTTCCACACAATAAATCGTGCCGAAAAGTGACTTTTCCCCACGATCGTAGGAAAAATATTTATTTGAAAGATTTTTTCTCGATTGCATAGTTTTTTTCTGAAAATTCGAATCACTTTTAACTTAATTGCAATTTTTCTGTTTTTCTCCGAATTATATTTGATATTGAAAACAAATAGTTGTCCGATAACCATGGTTTTAAAACATTAACACTAAAATAATCATAAGACAAAAGGCACCGTCCGTACTGTGAACCACAGATGTGAACTAATATTTATCACAGGATCAATAATTCAATTATTTTGTCTTTTATTAAATTTGACATACCCTTGCTTCCATAGTTTAAGTTATTCTAGAACATTCGGTAACTAAATACCTTACCTCAACCTTAATAAAATTAAATACGTAATATTGCAATTCAAGATTCGTGTCACTACTAGTAATGAATATTAATAAGGATTATTAATGGGACAAAACTAATAATTCAAAAAATAGAAAGGGGTATATTTAAAAACAGCCATTTTTTTAAATGTAAAGATTACGGTTTATTTTAATTACCTATATTAATTTTAAAAAGAAAGTGGCAGACATAGGCGTAGCTAAGGGGGGGCTGGGGAAGGGGGCTAAGCCAATAACTCCTATCTAGGAGTTATTGGCTAAGCACCCTCTGGTATAAAAATAGCCCCCTCTGACAAATTCTACGTTCTATTATTATTATTTTTTGGAATCAAATTATTCAAAAAACATTACTAAAAAATAGCAAACAAGCATGATATTGTCGGATCTGGTCTTATCGTGCGGGTCATACGATTCAAGAAAGACATACTGTCAGTTTTTGTTTTCTTTACTTGCGTTTAATTTTACCCTCTAAATAAAATACGTAAGATAAATGAGACAGACTTATTCCATTTTGATATGAAAAAAAAGGATATGTATTTACTTTCCAGCGATTCTAAAAAAGCTTATAATAGCACCAGCTACGTTTTATTTTAAATATGCCAGTTTTGTGACTTTGACAGTTTGTGACAAAATGACAATTTTCTGGGTTTTTGCATCCCCAATCAAAAAAAATGGTACTTAATCTGATAAACTATTTCGAAAATGAAAGAAAAAGTGGAAATTCGCCAACCAATATTCAGGAAACAGTAGCCAAAGCACTGGGAATTAGTTTAAGGACTGTGCAGAAAATTGTGCATGAAACAAAACATAACATAATACCCAAGAATACTAAAAAGTGTAAACGAAGAAAGCCAAAGACTGAGGATTTAAGCGAAAATATTAAAATGGGAGTTCGAAATGTGATTTACGATTTATACAAATCAAAAACCAATGTAACTCTTCCAGTTTTACAAAAAACATTAAAAATTCGGGGTGTTTTGGAAATTGGACTTAAGCGTTATCAAAACTAATAAAAAATTTAGGTTTTCGCTATAAAAAAGACTGTAACCGAAGATTTTTATGTGAGCAGCCACAGATAGTGAGTCAGCGTGTTCAGTTTTTAAAAAAATATCGGTAACAATTACAAATCGAAATTTAGAAAAGTGGTATTTTTAAACGAAACGTGGATATTTTCGAATGGAAGTGGTTCAAAATCTTGGCAAGATGAGTCTGTAAAAAATGTTAAAAGGAAAAAGGGGTGCGGTACGGGAAAGCGTTTTATTATTTTGCATGCCGGTTCTGCAACAGGATATGTTGCAGGTGCGAGTTTAATTTTTTCTTCAACATCAAAAAGTGCTGACTATCATGATAATATGAATTGCGAAATGTTTGAAAAATAGTTAAAAGTTCAATTGATACCAAATTTGGATGCTCCGTCTTTAATTGTATTAGATAATGCATCATATCATTCAAGAATTTTAAATAAACAGCCTACTTCATCTTGGAGGAGAAGTGATATTTATGGCTGGAAAAACACAACCAAAATCCTTTACCAAATATGCTTAAATCGGAACTCCTATCAATAGCAAAGTCTCTTAAAAAACCCAAAATATACGCGGTAGATGAAATACTGCGTGAATATGGTCATGAGGTTCTACGACTGCCGCCCTATCATTGCCAGTTTAACGCAATAGAATTAATATGGGCTGGTGCAAAGTCTTATTATGAAAAACAAGTAGGTGATGGTCTTAAATCCGACCAAGTACAAATAGTTTGGCAAGATTCGTTAGATCATATTACACAAGAGTACTGGAAGAAATCGGTGGAACATACAGAAATATTAATAAGGGATTGGTGGGATCGAGAACAAGTACTAGATGTCGAAGTAGTGCCAATGATAATTGCTCCATTCGAAGACGACTCAGACGACGAGGACTTTTCAGATTTTATAAGTGACGATGAGAGTTTTTAGGCTATAATTATAAACGGTGTTTTTCGTTTACATTTTTTAGTATTCTTGGGTATTATATTATGCTTTTTTTTTTCATGCACATTATTCTGCATAGTCCTTAAACTAATTCCCAGTGTTTTCATTACGGTTTCCTGCATATTGGTTTGCAAATTTCCACTTTTTCTTTCATTATCGAAATAGTTTATCAGACTAAATGCCATTGTATTTTTTGGTTTTAGTAGTAAAATTGTTAAAATAAATTGCACTGTTTATTATTGTCGTTTTTAATTAAAGGGTACAGTAGGTATATAATTAACGATTATATAATTTTTTTGTAACTTTTTCAACTCCCCTGTACATAATTTTTACAAAACTAATAATATTAGGTATATGTGGCTATCTTCGCGATAGCTAAAATAATGAAACTATTTTTCCTTCCTTCGGTATATTTGTAAATAATCTCACAACATTTTGATAGCCTCTGCGTTGTCTGATTTGACGCATATGATCAGTGACCTTTGGATCCGCACGTTAAGACCAGATCTGACTATATTAGCCAAGAATCACGGCGATCATCTAAACAAAAAAAAACAGAATCCACATTACTGGAAGGTTTTGCTGTTTTGTCAACGATTGGCGCCGACGAAAATGAACTTGCCATTGACATAGAAACGCCAGAGTCAGGTTTGGATAGAACAAGTCATTTCTGGTTAATAAATGTTTATTATCGTATTGTGGATAGCATAATTAACCATATGAAAATTCGTTTTTTACCAGAGAGCCAACACGGAAAAAAAAAGTTGTAAAATGTATTACAAATGTAGAAATTTTTGCACCAAATTGTTTTACGTATAGGGACAGTTCCAATTTGTTGTAAAAAACTCCATCATATTGCTTTATCTTATTTAAATTATTTGTGCAAAACTGTAAAAAATCCTGCAAAAACAAATTACACTTCTTGTTGCATAATATAAAAAAAATGCTGGGGTAATTTCATTGAAATAATAATATGTCAATTTTTTTCCTATTTTGTGCTGTGAATTATTTACACATAAAATATAAGAGAAAGCAATTTTATTGTTTTAGTAGTTAACTATTTTTGTGCTTATTTTAACTGTAATATTGTGTTAGATTTTAATACAAAATTGTGACAAAAAGTTTAAAAAATTGTAGTGTTCGTTTTAATACAATGTTGTAATAATTTTTAAAACACACTGTTGTGTTATGTATGATACAATATTGTTGCATAAACTAATGAAAATTCTGGATAATTTTTGTATTTGAGTTTTTACTCTACCTTTTTGTTTAAGAGGGGTAGGAGGGGACAAATATTGCTATTCAAAAATATTCAGAACTTTGGTTTGGCTTACCGGAATTTGACAAATTTGAACTCGCTAAAAAGAGACTCTTTTGTTTTATCAATTTTATAAAAAAACAAAGTCGTTTTGAATTCCGTTGGAACAGCTAGAGAGCGCTGTTTGGCAGAATCAACAATTTCTTTATTTTCTCAATAATTTTGAATGGAAAGATATCTATTTTTTTTAATTAAGCAAAAGAAGTATCAATAAGAAAACCGCATTTTTTAAAACTAGAGATATGGAAAATATATAATATTACAAAAGTGAGTTGAAGAATAAACTGATTTTTTAATACGCTACATTTAAAATTCTTGAGAAAAATTAAGAAATTTTTGATTCTGCTAAATAGCGCCCTCTAGCTATCGCAACGGAATTCAGACAAAACAAAAGAATCCTTATTTAGCGAGATCAAATTTGTCAAATTCCGATAAGCCAAACCAAAATTGTAAATATTTTTGCATAGCAATATTTTCCCCTCCTACCCCCTTAAACAAAACGGTAGAGCAAAAACTAAAAAACAAAAGTTATATAGAATTTTCATTTGATTGAAAATATGCAATTTTTGATAACTGTTTACTATGAGGATTTTTGAGAAAATCCCTCTTTTTGTTTGGCCGAGAGCCAGTCTTAGTAGGACACCCGGTCGGTAGGTACGGCTGTCGAGATACCAAAAGCTAAAAATTAAAAAAATCAAAAAAACTGTTTAACAAACTACATAAACTTTTATTAAAAACAAAATGTTCTAGAAAATCATTAACAATAATTCCACATTGCATAACTTTTAGTTTTTATTAAAGAAGTGATATTCCTAGAGCACAACCAATATTTTATTTCTTAGAATAAAAGACAAGTAAAAAATAACTATAATGCATGTCTAGTGGAAACATAGTATTTCCCCATTAGCGGTGTCAAAAGACTAGGCATAAAATCATGTTGATATTTACATAGCCCTCAATGTTGCTGTCGTTAATTATTACTATCGGGAGTGGCTAAGCAGTCAGACCAAATAACTCATATTTTTCTTGCCTCTGTTGTAGCTTTACTCTCTTCCATGTCAGCAGCATCCTAAAAATAATAATGGTTCTTATGAAAGGAGTATATTATTTTTTGGTTTTTTTAAATTTGAATTTTAACCTAAAATGTTAGGTGCTCCGAACATTATGCATTCTTGTTAATTGACAATATATCACCTACATGCCCTCATGCCGGGCGTAAAATTATAGAAATTTAATATTCGGCCATCATCATGCAATTCCTGCAAGTGGCCTAGGCATCTTGGAGATAAAAATGGAAATAAAAAAAAATCCAAATTCATTGAACCCAAAATTTTTCTAGGGATTTTCGAAAAAAAACTCTCTTACCTCCAAAGACAGACAACTATAATAGTAGCTGAGGTCAGGTCCGGCAAGAGGGGCGTGGGGCTACTATCTTATAATCTACTCTAACTACAAATTTGTAACTGTGTGGAACGAAAAATCAGGTGCAGGGGGCCCATAGATTTACTACCCCCGGGACTCGATTTTTTCTCGACGGCCTGGCTGCGGAGATTGATGGTGGCCGAATTTTAATATATAATAATTAAGAACAGACACTTTAAAAAGAAATATCTCAAAAACTTAGCTCATCCGGCCAAAATAGTTTTTAGATTTGTAATCTACGCCCCAAAATTCATCGTTCTTAAAAAAATCATCAATTTTGGCCTGGTGAGCGTAAAGGTATTAGATATTTACCAGTTTAGATATTAAAATATGATCTAAATAAATTACTTACCTGTAAATTAATCTATTAGATGTTCAAACCCCCAACTACTTAATAGGTCCGCCAAAATTCTTCCATTTTTCAATCACCAGGCACCAGCACACCCTGCAAACCGAGCACACGAAGCAAAGGCAAGCACGTAAATGGAAAATGGCTGACTAAACAACCAAATGCCGGGAAAGCCGGGTAGGGTACAAAGAATTGAGCCAATATTACTCAATATGCTGGTACCCCTGAATTGCGATTCAAGATGAGACACACGTTTACACACATATGATTTTTTATTGAATAGGTTAAACAAAGAGAACATCAAATGGAACCGGAACACAACACTTATTATTTGAAGTAAATTATCAAACATTTTAAAACGGGACAGTTTTAAAATTTACCACAAATTGTATCAGATTTTAAAAGTTTAGATGAATTATTGGTTAGTAAAATGTAGTAATTCCTAATAGTTTTATTACATATATTGTTTACAAAAAGCTATATTAGCGTTTAAAAGTAATAGTTTTATGTTTTACTACAAACTATTAAATACAATTCAATAGTAAAAATTACAAGTAACTGATTAACTTATTTAAAAAAACTTATTAATATCTTTCACAATTGTAAGAAAATATTTCGCAATTTGTTGAAAATGTAAATCACCATTATTGTTGACATTTGTTATGTTTCAATTTTTTCCGTGAACAGTTTGCATTGTCTATCGACAACTTTTTTAAATTAGATTTTGAAGAAAGTGGTCTATTTATTCGTCATTATTTAGATTCATTTGCTATAAACAAAGATGTGTTAAAAGCGGAAATGCTAGTTGCAAAAAATTGTCTAAAATCTGATATTTCTGAGTTTGAGTGAAATACGAACAACTGTACAAAAAGAGACTTTTCCAAATTTATATAAATTAATGCAAGTAGCATTGACAATACCAATCAGTTCTGCGACATGCGAAAGATCTTTTTCAACGATGAGAAGAATAAAAAATTGGTTACGGAGTCGTATGTCGCAGGATCGATTTTCAAATGTATCCTTAATTAACATAGAAAGTGAAATGATGAGTAATTTGAATTTAGAAGATATTCTTAAATAGTTTGTCAAGCCAAAAAATCGCAAAGTAGATTTTAGTGTTTAGTCCCAATTTTATTATATTTACTGTTTTTAAGTTTATGAAGAGTAATGATTATTTTTGTTAGTACCTAGCTACTTTTACCCAATTGATGGTAGCTGTTTTCAGATTTTTTAGTAAGTATGTTATTGTAATCCTAATACTTTAAGTTGTTGTTTTACCGACGTTTTAAATATTTTTTCGCTATAATAATAATTAAAATACACCTACCTTACATTAGCTTAGATTAAAAGGTTTTTTTCCTGGCTTTCGTTTTTTTTATAGGTTGAAGTATAATTTTAGTAAACAAACTAGTTTGATAAAATTAGGGCGTGGCCCTGAAAATTTTTCGCCGGCGGCGCATGGCTTGCGGCGCTTCCCGCTTGGCGCTTGTTACGATTCTGTCAGGGGCTTAAGTCCCCCTAGAAAAAATAGGCTAGCTACGCCTATGGTGGCAGATACTTTTTCCCGGCATTTTCCTCGTTAATATATACTCGTAAGTTTTAGTTGTTCAACCTCTATCGAATAAACTCAAATTTTTCGGGGGTAATACGGTGGTACACGGTGGATGGAACGTTAGACGTTTCTGACGAACCAGTAAAGGAATCGTTCTGAAAATTTGGTCGTTTACATAAACGGATACGCTCTACATATCTAAAATATTTTTAACAATACAGTGTTGCCGCTTCCACACAACAATAATAGCCACTTCGATATTTTAAGTGGAACACCTTATATATTATTAAATTTTTTAATTCTACATAAAATTATAATTATTTTTTAATAAAAGCATTATTAGTCTATGCTAAATGGTTTCCGAGATATTGTCTCTTGAAAAATGACATTTTTGAACTTTGAGAGCTTCTAGCTTTTTAACTGTGCGTGGGAGGGCAAAATGGCTTACATGTCCCTATCTTCGAATTTTATTATCTTTCCAAAAGTGTCAATTTCCGGTTAAACCGGATGTAGGAAATATAATACTTCCGGTTTTACCGGAAGTTGTTACTTTTGGAAAGATAATAAAATTTTAAGAGGGACATGTAGGCCGTTTTGCTCTCCCACGTACAGTTAAAAAGCTAGAAGCCCTCAAAGTTCAAAAAGGTCATTTTTCAAGAGACAATATCTCGGAAACCATTAAGCATAGACTAATATTGCTTTTATTAAAAAATAATTATAATTTTATGTAGAATTTAAAAATTTAATAATATATAGGGTGTTATATTTAAAATATCGAAGTGGCTATTATTTTTGTGTGGAAGCGGCAACACTGTATTGTTAAAAATATTTTAGATAGGTACAACGTGTCCGTTTATGTAAACGACCAAATTTTCAGAACGATTCCTTTACTGGTTCGTCAGAAACGTCTAACGTTCCATCCACCGTGAATCACCCTGTATAATAAGTGCATCTAATTTTTCCGAAAAAAATTGGAAAAACGAGTTGACAAATTACTTGTCAACGAGTTATTTGAATTTTTTCATAGGAAAAATTAGATGCAAGAATGATGTTTGGCAAGATTATTTCCTGACTGAACAAAAAAAACCTTTTTACTAGTAATAATTAAATCAATCAAAGCAATGCACAAAGCATTTTCCTGGGTACTATTACTAAAGTTAATGTTAGGTCGCTATGTCGAATTGTTCTGCTAAAGTCATTCGCTGATAACTAGATAGAAAATCAAAATTTTTTTATTTTGACAGTACCTATCCTAAACATTTTTCCGAAAAAATTACTGACAGGAGCTGTAATGCAATTTTTCCACTTGAAAATTAAATATGACATACGAATTCTTGTCAGTGATTGGTCAAAATTGATGGGAAGGAAATAAGCAGGTATAAAAGATATTGCAATAATAAAAATAACAAACCTATAAAGAAACATCTTAAACTGAAAATTTTTTATTATTTTTTTATTTACTGCCTCGTGGTAAAGTTCAATAATTTAACTTTTTGAATAAAGAACATAGAAGTGGGCATTGTGCAAGCGGTTGTCAACTCTGTATACCCTAGCTTACCCTTCACATCTTCCACATCCACATGACTATGGATATCCCTATATGGTTTATTTTCTAAAAAAAATTCATCTGCACCTAACTTTGTTAAGATAATTAAATATATTAATTCAAGCATATTTATACTGGGTGTCCGAAACTTCCATCTGCATATTTCATGGGAGATTCTACAAGGAAATACATGAAAAGAAAAAAGTTCAGGGATTTAATGACAAATATTTAAATGAATTTTTTTCATATTCTTATATGTAAGTCAACAGTAAAATATGTGTAACGAAGTTACTTTTATTTTTGCTAAAAGGGGTAATAATAATTAGTAATAATTAAGAAACCGGGGACGCTTAACGAGGGGACGCGGAAATATCAGAGAGAGGGAAAAGTAGATACCGAAGACGCATCTGAATTGACGCAAGTGGTCGGTATGAAGGAACCTAGGAGGTTTATATGTTAATATCAAGCAGCGCAGCAGTAAAACCGGATTTAATTTTTTTTGTAATTGTAAACGACGTCGGCCGATAACAAGCTCTGCATTTGATAGTACTTCCGAACCACTAAAAGGTTCCTGGCCCCACAAATGAGCAACACTGCGCAGAATGAACCAAAGGCCCTTCCGACGTCTATCCTGGCAGGCCGTAAGGCCCGTAAGTAGTCCTTTTGCTACTCTAAAATCAAAGGGTGGTGCTCGAGGCAACCCGACCGATCGATAGGATGTAAAATTCGAAGTAAAAACCTTACATGCTTTATTGTCTAAAAGAAATATCTTTATCGACATCGCATTGTAATCTAAAATAAAATATATTTTAGTAAAGTTTGAAATATTACAATAATTATGACAAATTATCATCAAATTATTTATATATGGTAGCAATACATTTTGAACAGTTAGAATTTTTATTTTTTATAAACTGGAAGATAATTAAACTTTTTTCATAATCATAAATTATAGATTTCTTTACAAGACTTGAGAAAAAAACACGTCAACATATTTATATTAAAGTCTTGTCTTGTATTATTACCCCCTATTTGACAGGGTACATAACTTTTATTATAAACAGCTGTTTACAGTCATCAGTCTTTCCAGTGGCCTGGAAGAGCGCCAACTTTATCCAGGTGCCAAAGGTGGCTTCTCCTGAGAGTGTTTCCCAGTACCGGCCTATCAGCATACTGCCTACAATGTCAAAAATGCTCGAAAGGATAATTCATGATCAGGTAAGTAAGTTTGTTACTCTCAATAAAATTTTGCCATCAACGCAGTCTGGCTTTCGACCTCAACATAGCACTTCAACAGCTTTATTACATGTATCAGATGACACAGCGACGCGACGTGCGACGTTGGAAAAAATAGGTAGGTACTGCTCTTATTATCTGGGATTATAGTAAAGCGTTCGATACTTTGGACCACTCGACTTTGTGTACAAAGTTAAAGTACTTTGGCTTGAGTGATACAACTGTTCAGTTTTTCTATAGTTATTTGTCAGGTAGGCGGCAGCGTGTTTGCGCTGGATCCAACTTTTCGGAGTATCTACCAGTGGACGGAGGGGTGCCTCAGGGGAGCATATTGGGTCCGCTTCTCTTTTCGTTATATGGGAACAATTTTTATTAGCGGAATATTGAAAAATATTTTTTGGGGGATTGGATGTGCATGTCCCATAACCTTAAAATCGATTTTGACATACGTCACGTGACCAATGGTATGGCGGAAAAGTTGAAAAAAACCAATATGAAATCATCATAAATCAGATAAGTTGATGAGATATCGAAAAAATTCCAAGAATAAAAAGTGTTTAGAATTCCATTAGAACCTTAAATACAATGTTTGGGATATCTACTTAAAAAAATATAAAATCGAATATTTATTATTTATTAATTTTTAGATTTTTTTAAAGATTTCTGCGAAATTCAAAATAATTTTTTACGGTTATAAATAAAATTTTCTTTGGATTAATGAATTTAAGGATTTCTTACCATAATAGAATATTTCGATATAAAAAATATCGATAAGGTTATTAGAAATAGACTATTGCAACAGCTGGTATCCAAGTTTAAACGAATTTTTTGAATTATTGCTCCAAATTGTCAGAAAAACAAAAGAATATTTCTAGTTGTGGTCACCAGATGTCAGTTTTACTTTAATGAAGCTTTAAGAAAGGAAAAATATGGAAATTTTTAATTCGGTAAAAAAATATTTACAAAAATATTCGATTTTATGTTTTTTTAAGTAGATATCCCAAACATTGTATTTAAGGTTCTAATGGAATTCTAAACACTTTTTATTCTTGGAATTTTTTCGATATCTCATCAACTTATCTGATTTATAATGATTTCATATTGATTTTTCCAACTTTCCCGCCATACCGTTGGTCACGTGACGTATGTCAAAATCGATTTTAAGGTGGGACATGCACATCCAATCCCCCAAAAAAGATTTTTCAATATTCCGCTAATAAAAAATTTTCCCATATGTTGCGAACTCTTTGCCGGTCACTGTATACATCTGACTTTAGTAATTTTTTAAAAACATGTTTTTCTCACCAGTACGCCGCGCCGATGACTTCCAGTTATATCGTTCTTTCTACATTGCTGATTTGATTCCAGATTCCAGCATGGGATAATATAAATGATAATCTTTATTATATCAAGAGCACACTCCCTATTAATAAATAGTTCAAAGTCCAAGTTCTTGCTTTTTGATAAGGATAGCGAAGAACTATCCACGGGGGATGCTTTTAATGTTAAGTATTGATAATGTAGCACTTCTTCCCTCTAAAAGTTGCAAAAATTTGTGTCTCGTTTTTGATACAAAGTTGAGATTTGAAACCACGTTTCTGAGTTAATAAAAAAATGTTATTACAAATTAAAAGTTCTGTAAGATGCACAGATATGTGCATGAGAAGACTTTGTGATTCACTTATTTTGTCACTGCTATCATATTGTGATGTTGTTTACTGGCCTGCATTGACTATTAGGGAAAAGAATACCTTACAAAAATTGCAAAATGCTTGCTTAAAATTTTGTTACAACTTTCGAAAGTTTGATCACGTCACTCCACTGTTTGTTTCTTCAGAATAGCTGAATTTAGAAAGCCGATTTTCTATTACATTTAGCCACATTGGTACACAAAACTGTTTTATCGAATAACCCAGAATATCTATTTAAAAAACTTATTCGTGGAAGTGCCATTCATGATAGACCCACACCTCACTGCCAAAGGTGTAATGTTCCAAAGCACAGGACCGCACTATTAATGCTGTTAAAATTTATAATTTACTACAACCAGAAGTTAATTCGCTTACTTCAGTTGTGAGCTTTAAGAAAGCCGTCAAAAGATTCTTATAATATTTTTAAAAGTTCTCTTTGCTCCCATCACTATATATTTTATAGGTATATCTTTATTTTAACAACTTTCTCTCTGTTACTTTACTTAATTATTTGTTCCTACCACAATGGTTAGATAAATAACATTGCTAGATCTCGCCGTAATTTGAAAATAATTATTTTATAAATTGGTTTATATTTAACTAGCGTCTATCCGGCATGCGTTGCAACCCGCTGGTATAAATACAAACCCGAACAAACCCGATATATTAGTACCCGGCATGCCACTTTCTGAAATTGCACCCGTGCGAAGCCGGGACGGGTCGCTAGTTATACATAAAAACATTCCTCTTGAATCATTCTATCTATTTAAAAAAACCGCTTTAAAATCCGTTGCGTAGTTTTAAAGATTTAAGCATATATAAGTAGGGACGGACAGCGACTTTGTTTTATACTATGTTAAGAAGATCAAGAATGTATTTATTTATTTATTATAACTAGGTAAATTATTATTATTTTTATGTTTTTTATTAATCAAACAACCTGTTTCAAATACATATTAAAATTCAAGTGGGTGTTAATTTTTTTTGTGAGACAAAAAAAAGTGTACAAAAACCAACCTTTCTTTGCAAAAATACCTGATAGCTCTCTTTTGTAAAAGGAAAATAGAATATATTGACATGAATTTCCTCAGAAATAAATTTCAAATTTTATAAATGCAAAATATACATTTTTAAGAACTGCATCATTTACTTCCTAAGAAATGATTCTCAGGGCATAACAATCTGTCGAATCTCCCCTTAAACTAAGCGTATGGAATTTCCGGACACCCTGTATACAATTATAGAACCATCATACTAGTCACGATTAAATTTGATAACAGAATTTACGCAAACATTTGTCAAACGTTGTGGTTAACTTAGTTAAGGTTATCAGATTATTGAAAATCAGAAGTCGGAATATCCAATCTAGAAACAGACCGTTTAAGATTAAATTTAATAACGGAATCAGTATGCAAATTTATAAACCGTTTTGCTTTTTGCTACTAAAATTTTGATAAAATAACAGTTTACTAACACTGACAAGAGTCCTTAAATTTTTCACCTTTTTACAAAAATAAATAAAATATTACTGTTATGTGTGTATTCCGCATAGTATTTAGAGCATGAATAACTAGAATGACGGTACTTTTTACGCGACTGGAAAATAAATAATTAATTTGTCGTTGCCTCTCGATTTTGATTATACTTTTTACCTTTGGGTTCAGTTAAGGTGTGTACTTAGAATAATTAGATTTGTGATTTGTTTTGTAATTTTAATTCTATTAAACATTTTTTTTGGATGCATCGCAAACATCGATGTTTTCCGCACATTAGACAGTACAGACAAACTCGCTCAGCATATATGAATTACTGACAGGTATTGAGTGTACAGGGTGTCCCAAATTCGAGCCTCATCATGGGGATCTCGGAAACTATAAGAGATACAGCATCGGTTAAATTGTGGCAAAGTTGCGCAATTTCGTACTGAGCAATATCGCAAAAAAATATCTGAGCTATCTTTTTTAGTTTTTGAAATTTTTGCAAAAAACTAAAATTTTTAGTTTTGGTTTTTTTAAACTGCTTGACTTATTTTATCCGCCACAGAAAAACAAGCACAACATTGTTAAGGCAACTTTTTACGCTCCATATTGTGACGTTTTTAGAATTTCGTTACAACGTTTCGTTTTTGTGGAACTATTATCAACTTTAATTTTTTAAATACGGACCTGCATTTTTTATTTTATTTTTTGATAGCCCTTTAGGCCCTGAATTCAACCATGTACCACACTTAATTATATTTAGACGTTTTGATGTCATTATTACATCTTCAGGAATGTGATCATTATTTTTAAATACGGCCCTGGTGTTAGTTACTTAATCTTTTTACCATATACAACATGTAAATGGATCCGGAATTTTATACAAATAATTTACTATATTTAAGTTTTTATATAAATTGTAACAAAGTAAAAATAAAACCAAACAAAACAAAGGTTGCTATGACAAGAACTTCTACTTGATTGTTTGGCTTAAGGTGGATTTCACAACGTCATTTCATCTATTGCCAACCTATAACCTATTTCGCGTTGCTTTTTTTAGTTTATTATTTGATTAACTAACATTTAAATAAAATCAATATCGTCGGTACAATATTTAGGTAATAGCTGACATATTACAAAAATATCAATTTATTTCATTGCTAATTTTGGGAGAATTGTATAGTGAAAGAAGAATGACATAATAATGTTTAAAAAAATCTTACCCGACATTTTTCGCTATAAAATTCTCCTAAAATATTTAATGAAATTCCTTGATTTTTATTTAATATGTCAATTATTACCTATAAAATATGAAGACGATAATGATTTTATTTAAATTTTGTGTAAAAGCTAGAAAAATTAAATAAATATACGCGAAATAGGTTATAGGTTGGCAAGCATGTTGATACTTTTACTTTAATTATCTTGACAACTGCAGTCACCATTTATACTGAATATTTCAGCAAAATTATGTTTTCTGCTTTAGAAAAGCGCGACATGTTACGAGTTTATTATTCTTCCAATAGGAATTCACAAACTTCTTGTGACCGTTATTTACAGAACTATCCTGAACGCTTCAGCCTCGTTATAGTTATTTTGCTACGCTTGATACTAATTTAGCCCAGTATGGTGGTTTTAATAAACCAAGAGTCAAATATACACCAGGGCCGTATTTAAAAATAATTATTATCATTTCTGCAGATGTAATAATGACATCAAAACGTCTAAATATAATTAAGTGTGGTACATGGTTGAATTCAGGGCTTAAAGGGCTATCAAAAAATAAAATAAAAAATGCAGGTCCGTATTTAAAAAATTAAAGTTGATAATAGTTCCACAAAAACGAAACGTTGTAACGAAATTCTAAAAACGTCACAATATAGAGCGTTAAAAGTTGCCTTAACATTGTTGTGCTTGTTTTTCTGTAGCGAATAAAATAAGTCGAGCAAGTTAAAAAAACAAAAACTCAAAATTTTAGTTTTTTGCAAAAATTTCAAAAACTAAAAAAGATAGCTCAGATATTTTTTTGCGATATTGCTCAGTACGAAATTGCGCAACTTTGCCACAATTTAACTGATGCTGTATCTCTTATAGTTTCCGAGATCCCCATGATGAGGCTCGAATTTGGGACACCCTGTACATTACTTACAATTTTAAAGAGTATCTGAATTTTTAAAAATGGTAGCCTAAATTACATCAGTGTTTTCATCGTAAAGTTTATGTTTACCTACATTTGACCAACCGCTGTTATAGTGGATTTCACCTAAGTTTTTAATGATTTGACGTCTCTCTTGTCAAACATATTAGCCGACACGTGATTTTAAAATTCCTAATTCTATAAACGGCTTTCAGGCACGGGCATTGGCTAGATTAACAAGAGATGGATATATAACTGACCGTATAGTTACATGTACATGACGAAGATGCACACTACACAGTTCAATACGTTGCCCTTCAATGAGCTCAAACTCGTCAAAAGCACAGCATCGCTCGTATATGCCGTTAGTATGTGCATCTTTGTCTTACGCATCTGCTCTCGCATATCTCTTTTCGTACTTCATTAATTCGATTGTCTCGTCGCGTTCTTTAAATATCACAGAGCCGCATTGGGACTTGGGACACACCGCGCACCGCGTGCATTCTGCTGTTAATTCTTAGAGTCTTTAATTCTTGATCGTTCGTGTTATTGTTTTTGGTATTTTTCAGACAGCATTTTGCTTATATTTTGTGCGTATTAGACTTTTTGGTTTTAAACTGCCGGACTGTGTGTATCTGTGACGCGTTTCTTTTTATGCAAAAGTAAGTAAATAATTATTAATGTCTCGGACGGTGACGACGACATCGACAGCTTGTCAGATGAAGACCAAAAATAATAGGGAACTTGCAACAAAATTAAATTTGAAAACCACAGTGAACCATTATGCTAAAATAAGTTTTACATACAGTTGTATTGAAGAGTGCTTGAGGTATCTGTTCTGCAAACGCATGGACAATAATCTTTTTTTGTAGTATCTACTTACATTATTTTTTCTTTATTCAAAAAAAAAATACCTAATTCGATAACATTACAAACTTTTATTGTTTTATTATAAACCAACGAAAAGTTAGACCTATTGTAAAATTCAAACTCTTTAGAACCTAGTCTAAAGAAAAAATATCTACCCGTGAATAAGAAAATAAAAAAGTAAACAATAAGCTATTAAATATAATATATAGATTTTTTCAACTTAACACTGCATGGTCTAAAATCAAATTAAAAAACAAAATAATTCTTTAATAGAAAACGTAGTTAATTATTAATGATACTAGATTCACGACTGCCCCTTGTATATTTTTTATTGTACTAAATTAAGAGTGTGTTTTTACCAAAATACCAGCACTTTATTATATTATGAATAAAAATGAAATGAAATTGTTTTTCTGATATTCTATCCTATTTCCATTCCCCTTCAGTGTTTTTTTTTTAAATATCTTAAAAATTGCTTAGGTAATTCTCGTTTCCATCCATAATTACAACTACAAATAAATTGACCCATGTTCACACACAATTTTTAAGTCCGGCCCTGGCCAATCCTTAAGTTCTGTAAAAAGAAATGTTATAAATGACATGTGTCAGCGGCGGCCATTAAAAACTAAGGTGAAATCCACTATATTGAGTTAATTTATTTTTAAAGGACATATTAGGATGTTTGCTCAAATTTAGCGAAAAAAGTGAAATACTGAAATGGAGTGTCCCGAAAATTGTACCATTTTTCTAAATAACATATAGTATAGTTTTTGATAAACTAATGCGTCGTCCTTAAGGTAGGAGTATCAACATGCTTGCCAACCTATAACCTATTTCGCGTAGATTTATTTATGTTTTCTAGCTTTAATAAAAAATTTAAAGAAAATCAGTATCGACTTGATATTCTCTAGGTAAAAATTGACATATTTAATAAATATCAAGGAATTTCATAACTTATTTTAGGAGAATTGTATAGCGAAAAATATCGGGTAAGATTTTTTTTAACATTATTATGTCATTATCACTCATTGTTCTTTCACTATACAATTCTCCCAAAATTAGCAATGAAATAAATTGATATTTTTGTAATATATCAGATACTTCCTAAATAATGTACCGACGATATTGATTTTCTTTAAATATTAGTTATTAAAATAATAAACTCAAAAAATCAACGCAAAATAGGTTATAGGTTGGCAATAGATTGAATGACGTTGAGAATTCAACCTTAAGAAACTTTTGCTTTTCATCAGGGGTAAAATGTTTTAACTTAGATGCCAGCTTAGGTGGTAGCCTAACGCAGTGATAACGTTCACGCATCCCATGCCGAAGGAAAAGAATTTTTTACCCTAAATGGTTTCGACTTATTGACTGCAATAAAACTACCGGTTTAATCTCATTGTTATACACAATCAACAAGCAAATGCACTACAGGGTAGGACTTTAGATATTTAATTCGTTATTCGGATTTACTGCAATAATTCGTCTTACTGTTGTAAGAGGCACTTTAGTCATATCACTTGTTACACTTGCGGCAGCACTCGCCTCAAGTCTTTGGTCAAGTAAAGAACTATATACATTTTTACAATGTTTTTAGCATCTAGAGATAAGTGGTTTTTCTTCAACGGAACACTAGAAGAACCACTATTAATATTTACCCACGGACGCCACATAATATCTGTTTTTATACGTATATATTTTTGGTAAATAATTTAAAATTATTGTATCGTAACTGTAGCACAACTTGAACACTTCCTAAGAAACACAAAGACTGAAATATGTTATTGCAAGCACAAGATAGTTAAATATTACCTGCGATAATTACAAATTATAATCCGACCCTGACCGACAGTTTATTTGCATTTTTATGCCCAAGCTCTTGCAAAACGTCCCAGGCAGTTAAACGGAGTCAACCATTTATTGTTAAAAATACTTTACTTGGTTCGATCCCTGGCCGGTTTGTCGAACTTTTTTCAGTAACCGGAATAATCCAGTTATAATTCGAGTGACAAGAATTCGGTTTTTATTTTCAAAAAACGTCTCCAACTAGTTGTTGCCCGCATGCCAATCATGCGGTTAGCGACTACATTGAATGGTTTATATTATTATTCAAATGAAAACCGGTTGTCATTCGGTTTTTAAAATCACTTGAATTCTCGGTTCTAAAAAATATTTTTTTATTGCTTTCCATGGCTTAATTACTCATTCGGTGGCAGCAAACAAAGATAATCATGGTGTAGGTAGATATGCCGTAGCATTTTTGTAATAATATAGTTTATAGTAACAATGTTAGAAATTATTAGAAAAAAGCCAAATTCATGTTTAACCCGATAGATCTCATAATGCCCGGGGACACTATGTCTAAACCCGTAGAGGAAACAACCCTAGTTCTCCATCTAAAAATATTGAAACTGCCTATATTGCAATATCCTTTTTGCTTAAAAAAACAATTTTATAAAAAAAAACGTTTTTAATATGAGCCCGTTTCGGATGCTATTATGTTTGCTTTTTAATATAAATGGATTCATTTCCCATCTCTAGTAATGACTAAATCTACGTAGGTACACTAAATAAATACAAAATTTCATTTCCTCGAACTTGCCAAGAAAATTATGCAAATGTAATCATTTCGGTGCAATTCAGTTATTCTTCCATGGATTTCGAACTGGACCTAATTCTAATAATAGAGTTACGAAGTTTGGTCCAATTACGTATGTACTAAGTTGTGGTTTGTTGCCTTATTTGATTTTCCTTGCGTTGAAGGTTTAATACAATTTTTAGCAATAAAATAAAAATTTACGTTTGTTGAACAAACATTATTCAATAAATTATAATATATGTATATATCATTTAATTTAGTCAGAATTATAATATAGGTGAAAAATTTCACTGTAATATCAGAAAATATCTTTCAAGTATATAAGTACTTTAGCCATCTCATAGATCTGGAAAGTATAATATAAGCTTCACAGTACTTAGATTAGATCACAGTTTATCTGTAAGAAATAGCAAATTAAAGGGTTCCATTTAGCAAGTTAGCTAACCTAGAGATCTAAAGTAGAGTAATATTGGACTTTTCTCAGTGACCGGATGTACAATTGTACAAATAGAAAGGGACGCCGCGCCGGCTGTATCTTGGAAACCGTTAATTGTACGGTTTGCTGAAAAAAATATTTATTACAAAAGTGACTAAGAGAAATTGCTGATAATTATTTTTAAGATTCTAGGTTGGCCGCTAGCGGACGTAAAAACAAAAAGCGGGCTTTTCTCAAAAAACCCTCGTGGTAAACATGTATCCGAGGTAAGATGTTTTCAATCTGATGAAAATTCTGGATAACTTTTGTGTTTGAGCTTCTGCTCTACCATGCTGTTTAAGTGGTGCCGTGCGAGCAAACATTATTTTCATCAAAGAGGGCCTTGCATCTAAGGACGTTATGCTTAGCCGTAAAGCTTAATACCTGAATTAACAATCAATCAGTTATTCCGTCATCTTTGACAGTCGTTACGAGTAATTTGATTCATCGCTAATTTTTCCAATTTCTTAAATAATTCACACAATGGGCTTTACGGAACAGCACAAAACATTCATGGTTGAAGCGTATTTTCGAAACGGGGTTAGAGTAAATGGTCAGTGGCCATACAATCCGGGTTTGTGTATGTACGATTTTCACGAACATTTTCCTAACGTTGCTTTTTTGCTGGGAATTTTTATCATAGCCTGAAAAGAACCGTGGCTGTGTTTAGGGAAACAGGTTCTATACAACACAAAAAAAGGACCAGGCAGGAAGACCATCTGTAAGAACAGAACAACTTGTTGCAAACGTTCATGAAATAATGCAAAATACGCCAACAAATTGTATAAGACGCCTGTCCCAAGAAGTGTGAAGATCTTATGGAACATGCAGACGTGTGAATTTATGCTTGGAGCATGGCGGTGACCAATTTCAGCAATTTATGTAATTATTTTTCTTTTTCTTTCTGTATATTCTTACTTTGTTAATTTTTTAAACAACAAAAATAAATTTGTATTTGTCTACTTATTTTATTACTCATTAGTTTGGCATATCATGTCATAATATGAATTTGACAAAATTTTAACCTAGATTTGGTTAGATAAATCGTCCCCATATCATAGTGATCTAAACCAAGCCCTACGTTTTTTAATCCAAGACCTCTTTGATGCAAATAATTTTTGCTCGCACTGTATAAGAGGGGACAAATATTGCGAGGCAAAAATAGTCACAACTTTGGTTCGGCTTATCAAAATTTGACAAATTTGAACTCGCTAAATAGGGATTCTTTTGTTTTATCGATTTTATAAAAACCCAAGTTGGTCTAAAATAGGATATATTATGAAATATATAATATAAAAATAAGCTTCATAAGACCAAACTAACGTTTTAATATAATACAATACTTGCAGGCAATGAATCATAATTTAACCCATTTAAACTTGACACGTACTATTTTATATTTTAAATCAAAACCCTTCTTAAATTTTTTTTTGTTTCACAGTCCACTTAAAATTCTACTGCAATATGTTTATTTGTTTGAAGGTTGGAGACAATGATGTTTCTTGAATGATGAAAGAGTTTTGGACTTCCATTGTCTTTATTTTTTTTTAATCACAACGTTTCAACTGGTAAGTATCTCCAGTCGTCTTCAGGTGAATACTGGAGTACTGGAGCATTCACCTGAAGATACTGGAGATACTTACCAGTTGAAACGTTGTGATTTAAAAAAATAAAGATAATGGAAGTCCAAAACTCTTTAATCAATTTGAAGAAATAGTCCATGCTTAAAGTGGAGTTGAAAGTATGGGAGAGAAAGACAAACTCAATGTCTTCCTCCACAAAGTTTAATAGAATAAAAATATTCAACACAAGTCTCTACATGTTTCGAACGTAGAAACGTTCATCATCAGGAGACAGAAATTATATTTGGTGCTGATGGTTTTAGCAAAAGAGAAAATGGTGTCGAACCTTAATGGAGCTTTTATTTAATCATGTCTACTTAAAATATTAAGTTTTATTAAATAAAAGGTCCATTAAGGTTCGACACCATTTTCTCTTTTGCTAAAACCATCAGCACCAAATATAATTTCTGTCTCCTGATGATGAACGTTTCTACATTTGAAACATGTAGAGACTTGTGTTGAATATTTTTATTCTATTAAACTTTGTGGAGGAAGACTTTGAGTTTTTCTTTCTTTCCCATTCTTTCATCAATGTTTATTAAATTTGTATTATTAATAATTAAATTTAAAAAAATTAAATGAAAATATTGTAACACATCGGACAAGTTGTGTAACTATCTTTTATATTGGAATGTACAGGAATACAAGTTTAACGGATACCCTGTGAAAACGCGAATGGCGTTCCCTATCCTAGATTGTGATGCACTTCGTGGTTTATTTAGTTCTCTACCTTTCGATTATTACCAGTGTGGCTGCCTTTTATATTGGAGGTAATTCCACTGGGATGGCGCTACGGTGTATTGATGGCCGCCTTGATTTTGCAAGGAGGCTTTTAGTACATTTTACCGTCGTTCTTGGAATTGCTTGGGTTATGGCTGCCCGTAGTGCCTGTAGAGTCCTAACAAGGACGAAATGGCCGTCGTGGTCTACCCGCCCCAGGGTATCCATTAAACTTGGGTCCCTGTGTATTCTAATATAAAAGATAGTTACACAACTTGTCCGATATGCCACAATATTTTCTTTTAATTATTTCGCGGACACTGTGTCATCTTCTATTAAAAAAATGTTATATTGATTATAACTTTGTAGAATGCACAATGTATGTGTACTTTCTTGTCTAGAAATATCGTAACAGTTTCTTCTTAGTGAGCTCATTTTTATATTACATTTTCCATATCTCCGATCAAGGGCGCCCATAGAAAATTCTCCAAGGGGGGGGGGGGGGGCAAGCAGTGGCGGTTCGTGACTGATTTAGATGGGAAGGCTAAGTTTCAGAAAAGAAGCGCCGCAGGCGAAATATTTTCGCAACCACGCCCAAAATCAAAAATTCACTCTGAAAAAAAATGTTAAAAATAAGTTAAACTAAAAACTGAAATATCTACCTACAAAGAGACGAGCAAGATAGTCGGGACAAAAATTTTCGGGACCACGCCCAAAATTTCTCAAAAATTCACTATAAAAAAACTGTTAAAACATCGTGAAAACCCAAAAATCTTTCTATAATACCGCCGTTTTTAACATAACGACAAACAATAGATAATTGTGATTTACAAGTTATGTCTGTTGTTTCGTTAACTTGCCACGAAAATACAGGTACATTTAGTAATTCCTCGTCAATAAAATTTTGCAAAATGCAGCTAAGTGAATATAATAGTTCATTCTGAATTGTCTTTGATGTCCCTGAAAACACCGAGGAACTACTCATAAAATCTCGCAGTTTATTATCGTACTTGCAATACAAATCTATTAATTCTTTAAAATTACCCTTATTTAAAGATCCATCAGAATCGTCGTGTCCTCGAAAACCTAAATCCTGACATGAAAAATATAAAATAAAATCGACATATCGATTACGCATATTATCGATATTTTTAAATATTATGATATTAAATTTATAATAATTTATGATCTAAAACCAAATACTAGGGGGGGGGGCAAGTGCCTACCCTTGCCCCCCCCCCTCTATAGGCGCCCTTGTCTCCGGTTTAAAAAAATATATTGGCTTGCGATTTTGACAGATATTCTTCTTATTTACTCTTCTTTTTTGCTTAAGTTAAAAAAATTTATCATTTAAGAAATATGAAGTAATTCTGCTAAATGGCGCCCTCTAGCTATCGCAACGGAATTCAGAACAACTTTATTTTCTATGAAATTATTACAACAAAAGAATTTCCATTTAGTGAGTTCAAGTTTGTCAAATTCCGAAAATCCAAACCAAAGTTGTGAATATTTTTGCATAGCAATATTTGTCCCCTCCTTCCCCCCCCCCCCGAAAAGGGAGAGCAAAAACAAAAGTTACCCAGAGTTTTAATTAGATTGAAGAATTGCCACTTTTAATACGTGTTTACTATGAGGATATTTAAGAAAATCCGGTTTTTTCTTTGGTCACTATAGTAACGCCTCCTAGCGGCCAATTTAGGAACTTAACAATAATTTCCAGCAATTTCTCTTAGTTACTTTTGTAATAAATATTTTTTTCCGCAAGCCGTACAATTAACGGTTTCAAAGATACAGCCCTTTTTAGTTGTATACCCGGTACAAAAAAATTATGTAAATGTAATAATGTCCGTGCAATTTCATTATTCTCCCATATATTTCGAACCGGACCTGGCCTAATAATAAAGTTACAAAGTTTGGAATAATAACTGCCTTATTTGATTTGCTTTAATAAAATTTTCGGTAATAAAATATATATTAACTTTTGTTGGGCAATAACTTCAACAATTAAAGTGGCGGAATCGCTGTTGAGTTAAACAAGTAGCTAACATTTATTTAATTTCTTATAATAAAATGTCTTAGATTTAACAAAAGAAATTTAATTGTTAAAAATCCCTAGTTTTTATTTACTATTATAAAAAAATATGTTTAAATTTGTAGTTATGTTCTTTAAATTGAAATTAACGTCTGGTGGAGCTACTGAATTTTAACATTCAGTACCCCAAACCTACTTTTTTGAAAGATATTTTCATTTTAAATGCATGATGCTTGCTAATACCTAGTTTCTATACATAAAAATTTCTATATTTTACAATGGCTTAAAGACATACTTATTTTTATAAAAAAACCCTTTTGACATCTTCTTTTTAGAAATGTTTTTTCTGCTTCCCCGATCTTTTTGGTTGTTCTAGGCCCTTTCGACCGATTTTTTCACATACTCAGTATGTTTTAACTTATTTTTTTTTCTATTTTTCCTCGCAATTATGTTATTGACGCCATAAAAGCTACACAAATTATGTTTTTTGTTAAATTTTGAAGAAGTAGTCCATACTTAAAGTGGAGGTAAATGATAAAGGAAAAAGAAAAGCACAAAGTCTTTCTCCACAATTTTTAATTCAAAAACTAGGCGAACCTAGGGTAGAATCGACATGTTTCGAGTGTAGAAACACTCATCATCAGGAAAATGAAGCAAGTAGTGAACAGCTGATGTTGTTAGCATTAGAGAAAATAAAAAAAGGGACTAATCCATAATGGAGCTTTCAATGGCACGCATGAGGAGTGAAAAAACTTTTTGTAGTCAGCATGCTGAAAGGTCAAGGACCAGTGAAAAGCCACTGTGGGTGGAAAAAGAAAAGAAAAATTAGGAAGTATCAAATGAAGGACTTTGTAGAAATCATTTTAAGTGTACGTGATAACGGCATTTTATTTCAAGCTAAATGGTAAGCTAATCTAACTTATTTTATTACATTTCATTCATTACATCCCTCTTTTTTTCTATCTTTTACAGAAAGCATCTACACAACTTTTATAAAATACATATTTTTCTTTCTCTCCCCCTCTTACTTGACGTCTTTCACACTTCTCCGACATAGTTAAATCAAACTAACATGTTTTTTATCACGTACACTTAAAATGATTTCTACAAAGTCCTTCATTTGATACTTCCTAATTTTTCTCTTCATTTCCCACCCACAGTGGCTTTTCACTGGTCCTTGACCTTTCAGCGTGCTGATATGTTTTCTGTCGTTTGACTAGAAAAAGTTTTTTCACTCCTCATGCGTGCCATTGAAAGCTCCATTATGGATTAGTCCCATTTTTTATTTTCTCTAATGCTAACAACATCAGCTGTTCACTATTTGCTTCATGTTCCTGATGATGAGTGTTTCTACACTCGAAACATGTCGATTCTACCCTAGGTTTGCCTAGTTTTTGAATTAAAAATTGTGGAGAAAGACTTTGTGCTTTTCTTTTTTGTTAAAATTGCAACCTACATTTTTTTTTTTAATTTTCAGATATAAAATGCGACAAAAAACCCTTATAATGTTCTATTATTTAAATACTCCCTCCTCAAATTTTTAGGTTGCTAATTCACTATTATGTGACTATTCATCTACTCCACATTTCTTAAAAAAAATTACAACTATTCATCTCTCCTCACACTTACGTTACTGGTTCACCAAAATGTGACTTTTCAGTTACTCCTCATCTGTTTATAAAAGTCTTTACAACATTTACCACTCCAATTTTATAATTTTTCTTCTCTCCTCACACGTATGGTGCGATGTCACTAATTTGACACTTAGCTTCATATCTTGGGTTGTACCAATTCTTTAATAATAACCTCTTGCTAGGTATACCATTACGGTGGACGTTTTTCCAATTACTTTATTTGTCCTTTCCATCATCTTCTAGCTTCGTTTGAACTGTTTGCACCTGTTATTTCTCATTTCCTTATTCTCTTCTCCTGATGATGACTGTTTATACAGTCGAAACATGTAGAGAATTTACCCTTAATTAAAACTTATCTTAATATACCAGTGGAGGAAGACTTAAAGTGTCTTATTTCTTTCCCTTTGAATATACACTCCACTTAAAGTATGGACTATTTCTTCAACTTATGTATAATTTAATAAGCACTTTAAAAATAGCCAATAAAAAACTAGGGTTACCATTTAAAAAAAAATATCGATATCCTCATACTTATCTGTAATTTGAAACACACTGGATCAATATTTTTTTTCATAAAAAAGACCATAATATCTTAAAATGTTAATTCCTATGCCCAAGCATTTTTCCAAAAAGAAACTGTACTGGATTTACCGAATTTATTCCAAGTTACAAACTCACACTGTATAGGATTATTCTTAGCAATTCTGTTTAATTAGTCGATTTCCCTTTGTGTAGCATTAAAATCACTAACAGAGCTTTTTATAATAAGAACAAGTGGGTACCCGCGGCTTTGCGAGCGCAATTCACTTGTTATCATTTCGCTAAGCCAACAAAGCCGCCGGTACCAAACTTACTATTCATTAAAAACTATTTTACATATATTATTTTTATAAACAAAGCAAGAAGATTAAATTATATTTTAATGGAAGAGAGAAAATTAAGGTGTAACGAAGCACCACAAAAATATTTATATTTGTTAAAAAAGATAAGGTTAGGCAGCTACTTTTAGCTGACTAAGAGCCGCACTAGGAGGCCATGACCGCGCGGCCATTAAAATGCACTAAACTTGAGACGAATAACGCACACTTGACGACAGCTTTATAATATAATATTTTCTGGTGTTTGGCCGAGCCATTTGGTAGATGCCTAGTACTCCTACGATCTATACCAAGGTTCACATTTTTTTTCCATAACAACACATCATTTTATTTGCAAATATTATTCATAAAGATTTCATGGGTTTCCAAACATATTAGATAAATTTGAAGAAGTAGTCCATAGTTAAAGTGGAGTTAAAAATGTAGGAAAGAAAGAAAAACTATAAGTCTTCCTCCACAAAACTTATATATAGAAATAGATTCTTTAGGAGTCTCCATATGTTTCGAACGTAGAAACGTTCATCTTCAGAAGACAGAAAAAATTTATATTGTACTGATGGTATTAGCAGAAGAGAAAATGTTATAAAACCTTAATGGAGCTTTTATGGCATTGAAAAGTTTAAATTTAGAAGTGATTTAGACTTAGGCTTTAACCCCCAGTACCCCAAAAACCATTTTCAACTATTCTGGTATTATGAATTCTACCTTAGATTCTTATCTTTATACTGTCCTACCATCATATTATCAATGATTTTACAAAAAATTGTATATAAATAATTTAAAAACCTTTGACACCTTTTCTTTAGAAGGCGATTTTCTTCTTCCTTTTTTAGTTTGGTTGTTGATACTTCCTTTACCAACTTTCTTCACATGCTCAGCGTGTTTTAACTCTCCTCAGCTTTTTTTTTTTTTATGATCGAGCACAAGCACTATAGGAAAAATCCTTTAAGGCGCTCTGGGAGCGGTGCGTGTGCGAAGAAAGCGATTCACGTTTTTCTTGAATCGTTGGAGGTTATATTCGGTTGGAAACACGGTCTCAGAAAGGCCATTCCACAAAGATGACGTCCTCCAAATGAAAGAGTTCTGAAACAATGATGTTCGGGGTGTACTAATTTGAACCACATAGGGATGGGCGGCAGTGGTTCGTCGTGTGTTTCTGCTATGCATTACTCTAGGTGGCATCGAGCGGGCAATATCTGTCGAACACTTGCCATGAAAATATCTGTAGAAGAGAGTCAAATCACCAACCTGTCTTCGATGTTTTAAGCTGTCGAGGTTCTTAGTCAGCTCGTGGTCACCGATTAGACGAACGGCTCTCCTTTGGATGGAATCCAACAACCGAAGGGTATGCTTCGGTGCAGAACTCCAGATATGAGAGCAGTATTCCAGTGATGGTCGAATCTGGGCTTTATAGAGTGTCAAAAGTTGTTGAGGTGTATACAACTTTTTGGTACGGAAAAGTATACCGAGCTTCTGAGAAGCTGCCCTGGCGATTGCCACAACGTGATTATGCCAAGACATATTTCCTCCCAGGTTGACACCCAGCAAATTAATAGACGAAGTCAGTGGAATTGCGTGTCCTGCCATAACGATATCGGGTTCTGCAATGTTGACCTTCTTAGAGAAAACTGCAGCCTGGGTTTTTTGAGCGTTAAATTCGACTTGGTTACTGTCACCCCAAGACAAAATTTCTTCCAGGTCTTTATTGAGGCGTGATACCTCATGTTGTCTGCGAAGATGTGCGTCAGCAGCCGATGTTTGAGATTTCAAAGTAAAAGATGAGATAAGTGTGCTGTCGTCAGCAAAGCAATATAATGGATTTTCTGTTTTCGCTAGAAGGTCGTTAATGTACAGTAAGAAGAGAGTGGGGGATAATATGGACCCTTGAGGAACACCAGCATTGATGGTGAAGGTGTCTGAGAGAAACCCGTCAATCGCCACTTGCAGAGAGCGGTCCTTGAGGAAGCTAGAGAACCATGAACAAAATCGGCCGGGCATACCATAAGAACGCAGTTTGCTTAGGAACCCCTCGTGCCAGACACGGTCAAAGGCTTTAGAGATGTCCAGTGCAATAGCCCGGGACTCCCCATGATGTTCGATTGCGTTGCTCCAAAGATGAGTGACATAGGCTAGCAGGTCTCCTGTTGATCTGGACTTACGAAAGCCATACTGATGGTCGCTGATAATTTTAAGGCCTTCCAGGTATTTTAGAAGTTGTTGGTTAATAGCTTTCTCCATCACCTTTGATATAACTGAAAGCAATATATAAGCAAAATAAAAGCTCCATTATGGTTTTATACCATTTTCTCTTCTGCTAATACCATCAGCACAATATAATTTTTTTCTGTCTCCTGAAGATGAACGTTTTTACGTTCGAAACATGTAGAGACCCCTAAAAATCTATTTCTATTAAATTTTGTGGAGGAAGACTTTTAATTTTTCTTTCTTTCCTATATTAGATAAAGTATATAAAGCGTTGGACATCGTATATGGTCTAAAGTCGAGCGAAGTCGGGCGTGAGTACGAATTGGATGGGTGACCGCTTAGAAATAGAGGGTGTCAGAATAGATGAGGAGTCCCGAGAATAATAGTAAAAAAAGAAATAATAATTGTACGTATTCCTAGAACATCGTATAATAATCTGTAATATGGCTCATATTCCTAAATAACAACTAACAAATAAATACCACAATTAAAAAATCATTCCTTAAAAGCTGACTTTGTCCCTCGTAAAATTAGAACCGTTCAACTGAAATCATGTTTTTAAAAAACTTGAAAATCTTATTGGCTCTTTCTTCAGATTGTGGAGAATTTTCATATAATATGAGAAAATCATTAAAAATTTTTAAATTTTTGGATAATATGCTTATTTTAACCTAACACTCAACAGAGATCGTTATGCGTTACTGCCCGATCTTTTTTAATTAAAACAAACTCCTCACTTCGATATTGAACACTGATCTAGTTATTTGATTACCTTTGACTTTTCTTTTAGGTAATATAATAACTTAAACTTCAACCTAAAATATGTTGATGCTTTTTTATTATCTATGATTTTGGTTAAATTTACTTATTCATAGTGATGTAAATTTAAAAAAAAAACGTTCTGTTTTTTTTTTAATGTTTTTTTTAGAAAAAAACAATGCGGTTTGTTTTTTTCAAAAATGTTGTTTTTTTTCAGAATCATTGTTTTTGCTTTATATAAAAGACTCTTATTATATTATTGTAAATTGTAATATTAATAATATTATTTATAAAAGAATGAATGCATGCATTATGTATAAAATAAAATAACTGTTAACTGTTGCCTCATCGATATCAAATAAAAGCGATCTGTTATGTTTACTTATTTTTATTTTATTATTCCTATTTTTAAGAAAAATGATTTTCCCCGAAAATAGTTCGGGCTCCGGCAGATGACAGCAGAAGGCAGAAAGCGCTGTAGTTTGCTTTGTTGCGCAAATTCATCTCATGAAAGAAAACATTGTTTTGCTGGTTGCTGGAATACTTAACCGTAACAGTAGCTGTCGCTGTCGTATGATGATTATTAATGATTTTATTAGAAATATGAAATCTCCCATTTTTCTTGTGTATTTTCATGAATTTTGGTCCAACCGGGCACAACGCACAACCAATAATTATGTTTATTTATTTTTTCCATAAAAAAGAAAAAAATAATTTCTTTTTTAATTAATATGAATTTTTTTTTTAATTTGAAAAAAACAGTGTTTTGTTTTTTTTTCAGGAAAAAAAACGTTTTTTTAAATCGTTTTTTTTCAAATTTGAAAAAAAAACTCTTTTTTAAATCACTACTCATTCATTAAATTATAACGTTTATTAAATATTTCTTTGCTTTGGAGTTGATACTAATAATTGTTTTACGGGTAAACACAATTTTATTTTAAAAAATTATTATATTGATATGTTTAATTATATGCTGATGTTAACGTCATTGCACTCTCAGTTTATCTCTTTTATTAACATTGAGAAAAACTATCCAAAGTGGCCGTAACTTACAAAAAGGAAGCAACTGACGGGACAATTAATTTAAATAATTATACTTTATGTAAACATTTTAAAGACTTGTTAAGAAGTCATTTTTGTTTCTTAATACTGCGTCTACTAATTCTATTGTATTATTTTTTCCAGGGCATTAACGACTTGATGCATCGCAACGCAGAAATGTTCTCACTTCTTTTGCTAATCTTTCTGTTTCTCTTGCTTTAACTTGCTCATGTGTGGCTGGATCATTCTTTATTTTTATTCAATGTTTTTCTTCTGACGTTTCCTTTTTATTGCCCATTATTTTAACTTACAAAAAAATTACAAATTAGTCCATTGTTTAAGTAATATAGTGCTATAAGTAATATTTACCATCAACTTCGATGCTCCTTATAAACTCCGAAGCTATCATTGGGACTCGGAGATGATTGGCTCAGAGTTGATTTTTTGTCAGATTTATTAACAAAGAAAAGAACATAATAAAATTAAATTCAAGATAATGGTAGATTAAGCTCCTGAGATGCAAATAGTTATCTAGGAAGGTATTCAATGTAATAATAAGAACAATTTAAAGAAGAACTCGGCGTTGATACTATAAAAGTATACGCTTATATTTAGATCCACAAGAACCCCGCACTTCTCTTAAGGAAAATGTCCCTCGGTTAAATTTTCTAAATTTTTAGTATGTTGTTGAGAATGCTATTCTGATCAAAAGTGTTCATGGCTACAACAATATCTGCCGACCAGTTTTTGAGATACAGGGTGTCCAAGTTGCAAAATATGAATTCTCAATACATTATATTTTCCTAGTTTATAAAATGAATTCGTTTTGTTTTTCCAAATTTTTGATGGCCCTGTCGTAAATAGGATAGAATACTATATCCAAGTTGCAAAATATGAATTCTCAATACATTATATTTTCCTAGTTTATAAAATGAATTCGTTTTGTTTTTCCAAATTTTTGATGGCCCTGTCGTAAATAGGATAGAATACTATAAAAATAGTTTAAATTTGTTTAATATATACCGGGTGAGTGACGAAAATTATTTAATATGTTTTGTTAAATCATTGTATTTTCGGCAATAAATTAAATGTTTACAAAGTAATACTGTAGATAACATAAGCTTGGAGCAAGGTATCAGAATTTATAATATTTATATTTATTCAGGGTAACTCAAAAAAGTTAATATTTTTTTTATTAGTTTTGAAAGAAATTTTGTAGATATTTCTTTATGTACCGCTTGTCGCTTATTGTATGCTTCCAAATATATATAATTATCAAGGTTATACAGTGTGTTTCCCATACAAAAATAATAAGTAGGCCCCTAATTATTCGAAACACCCTGTATTGAATTAAATATATTTATTTTTAATTTTCTTGAAATTAAAAAAAATTATTTTATTTGCTTATTTTTTGAGTTTTGAGTCTGTTCGACGCTGTATTATCTCCAGAACTGGTCATAGGAAAAGGGAAATCAATAGCAAACATGTAAGTAAGACACTTTAAGCAAAAAATATTAAAAAATAACGAAATTTAACCAACACATTTTTAATATACCGGGTGATTTATAAATACATGCATTTTTATCTTATTCTTCTATTGCTTATCATCGAAAACACCCTGTATAACCTTAATAATTATATATATATGGAAGCATACGATAAGCGACAAGTGGTACATAAAGAAATATCTACCAAATTTCCGAGGGGTGTTTCACCTCTTCAAATGTGTACACTTAATTTCCCTTTTTGACGATAATTTCCCCTTAATTGTATAATTACCCTATAATTTCACTTTAATTTCCCCAATTTCACCTTAATTTCCCTCATTTCACTTTCATTTCCTTAATTTCACCTTTATTTCATTAAATTCACATTAATTTCCTTAATTTCACCTTAATTACCTTATAATTTTCCAAGTACAATATTGTAGGGGTATCAAATAAAAAGTATAAAAGCAGCCGAAATAGATGCCAAAGTTTATTAAATAATTTCTTAAAAATAATTAAAAAAAAATATTAAAAAACAAACATTATCTCTTATACAGGTGTTAGAAAAACACAATGCTTCAGTAATATGTTATTGAAAAAAGTTCTAACCCGAGTTCCAACCACACCACTTTGAGGCTAGCTGATCAAACTTATTTAAATCCCTCGTTAAACCCCAAGCACCATTCAGACAAGAAAATAAACCACCCACCAAAAACGCCTGTAAATTATGGGTTTAATAAAAAAAATTTAAGTAGTTTTTTAATAAATTATAAGGTCTTTTTTGCACTGGTATTTTTTTCCACAATTATTCCCAGATATATGATATCGCCTGAAAGTGTGTCTACACGAGTTTTATAAGTGACTATTCTAATACATATATCATTTTAGAGGTAGATATTTACTTATAACACTTCCTTTAAATCTATAATCTTTACATTATGTATGTATTCAACTAACCCACAACTATTTTAATTTGTTAATAGGAACTTTTAAATAGGAACATTATTAGACGCAAAACAGTTTAAGAAATAATAAAGACATAAATTTGTATTACCCGAAAAAATAACACTATTTAAAAATTTGCAACTTAGAACAAAAAAATTAAAAATGCTTATTAAGGGATAACTTTTCGTTAGTTTATTGTGAAGTTTTCATGTGCGTGCAAAAGGAAAAACGTCTAAAAAGTACCTTTTGAGTTAATTTTAGGAAATCCATTGTTTAATAACAAATTTTTGTTTGTGCTGAAAGAGTACATCGAAAATAAATTTATAAATTTTAATACTACTGTTTTCGACTTGCCTCACTTTACACGCGCCAGAACGTATTATGCAAATTTTATTTTTGTTTTTTCAGTTCTTTATACTTTTTATTAATATTTACAAAATCACACCTTTTTATTTAGAATGGCCCTGGGCCTGATAATTTAATTGGCCCGTAAACAATATAACGACAATGCACTTTGGAAATATTTGAATTTTTCGGCCATACGTAGGTGTCTAAATCTTTATCAAAAAATTTCATTGTAAAAAATTGGTTGCTTTTTTTCTGCGTTACCTGTCCAATATACCCAAGCGTTATCGTACAATACTGCATAGTATTTTTCTAGTTCGATATAAATTTCATCATCTGTTTTTTTATATTCTTCGGTTAATTCTTCTAAAGATGAAAAACTTTTCATGTCTGGCGAGTCATCATAAACTAAGTTATCATTTTCATCGTCTGAGCTAAGGTCCAAACTCGGGTCTAAAGTAATTTTTCTGTTTGTGTCTTTTTTACTTTTTTTTACAATTAGATGCAAATGATCTGAATGTGTTTTTTCCTCGGGTTTTTTCGTTTTGAAGTAATAAAACTCTTCAGTCTATCACACACAGGTACTTACATTGAAACATTAAACACTTTCCTCAGCATTCATGTATGAAGAAACAAAATAACAGATTCGCTGCTCATTCTCGTTGTTTGAGGTTAAGTATTCTTGCCGGCATCCTTCAGTCCCGCAATCGGCGACGTATTGCGCATGCGCCGGCGCATGAGGAGTAATGTACGAATACTAAAATAACGTAATTTCATCATAATTTCCTCGTTATTTTCCCACAATTTCCCAATCATTTCCTTAATTACCTAATAATTTCCTTAATTTCCTAATAATTTTCTTAATTTCCCTCATTACTTCATAATTTCCTCATATAAGAAATAATTTTACATCATTACCTCGTAATTTCCTACTATTTCCCCTTAAGTGTACACCAAATTTCCTGGGTGAAACACCCCTCGCAAATTTCTTTCAAAACTAATAAAAAAATATTAAGTTTTTTGAGCTACCCTGTATAAATATAAATATTATAAATTCCGATAGCTTGCTCTTAGCTAATGTCATCTACAGTATTACTTTGTAAATATTTAGTTTAATGCCGAAAATTCAATGATTTGACAGAAAATTTCACACCTGTCATTCTAAGCCAATCACACCATTCTAAGCCAATCACACACTTTCATTTCGACAGTTACCAATGACAACCTTAAAATTTTTCGGAAATTTAACTCCTCCTGCCAAGCTAGGCGAACAAAATTAATAAGTGGAATTTTTTTCTTGACAGCTATCATATGATCCGAAAATCAGTATTCAGGATCAAATTTTGGTATTTAATGTTTTTATTCATTTTATAATACTAAATAAATAGAAATATTTATTTACCAAATATTTCTTTCATTAAGGCTAAATATTTTTGGAATTCTGGTTCGAAGTCTTCTCTTCGTAATGGAGAATAACAAGGATAATGGTTATTTTCCCTTTCCACTTCTATCAGATGTCTATGTTTAATATAATAGATGTAATATTTGGATGCAATTTTGTTCTGCTGAATTCTGGTTTTTCTTAAAAAGGATGGGATATGTTTCTCCAAAATCTTCTGGATAGCTGAGAAAAGGTTTTCTTGATGGGGATTTAATTCAGTTTTTTCCATTAAACATTGCAAATACTTTAAATTTTTATGAGACATATTAATGTCCCCTATTTCAGAGCAAGATTTACAAACACCGTAGGGCTTAAAATTAGTTTCTTGATTGTTTACTGCCATGATTTAATTATTGTGAACTAAAGAAGCACGTTTAAAAAATAACTGTCGACGCGACGTATAGCAGAGACGATTTTGACATCACAAGCCTAAGCCTACTTGACTGTGGTATCTACTATCTACCTAGATGTTAAAAATTGTTTTATCTGGCATAACTAGCCTAAACTAGACTATACTATGCTTTCCCTTTGTTTTAGTAAATGAAATGTAGTAAAAATAAATAAAAAGGATAATTTTCACTTATATTTTTTGCATTTTGTTTAACTAAACGGTGAGGAAACTTTTTTTTGAAAGTTTAAGTATTCCCATAATTATGGATAATTTCAATAAAATAATTCAAATAAATTTTAGGTGTGAAATTTTCTTACCGAATCCCCCGCGTCCTTGAATTAATATCCGGAAATTCTTCGAGCACTAGGGAGATTATAAGTGAAAATATTAAATAATTTTCGTCACTCACCCGGTATATAATAAAAAAAATTAAACTGTTTTTATAGTATTCCATCCTATCTACGACAGGGCCATCAAAAATTTAGAAAAACAAAACGAATTCATATTATAAACTAGGAAAATATAATGTATTAAGAATTCATATTTTGCAACTTGGACACGTATCTTAAAAACTGGTCGGCAGATATTGTTGTGGCCATGAACACTTTTGATCAGAATTGCATTCTCTACGACATACTAAAAATTTAGAAAATTTAACCGACGGCCATTTTCCTTAAGAGAAGTGCGGGGTTCTTCCTTCTGACAACACTGCAAGGCAACGCACATATTCCTTATTGCCATATATATGTCGTAGGCTGATAGTGAAATTCGTCATTTCATGAAAAGCCTAGTCATATCATGCTGCACGCTAAAAGGTATATTTGCAACTGGTTTGTTCGTTGTTACCCAGAGCATTTTTTTCAATTTTTTTAAAATTTAATTTAAATTTTATTTTTATAAAATAATATTAGTTGAAAAAATTGAAAAAAATGCTCTGGGGAACAACGAACAAACCAGTTGCAATATACCTTTTAGCCACGCTTCATGATATGACTAGGCGTTTCATGAAATGACGGATTTCACTATCAGCCTACGACATATACATTAACTGACGGAATGCTTTTTCTCCGCCACAAAAAAAGATGGAGGAATTATGTACGTCACAAAATTGTCACTCGCAACTCTTCGGAGTTGACGCGAAAATGCGGTTACAGAATTTAAGGATATATTTCTTATTTACTTTTATATTTTGTAAATCTCAGCCGCACTATAAATAAATATTAACTTTTTAAATGTTAGTGTCCATGGAAAAAATGATTTACTATTTGGGTTTTTGATTTATATACAAATAAGCTGGTAAAAAGATAGCTAGGTTACAACCTCGGATTTGATATTTTGCTAACAAAACCCATAGAAATATGAATAAACCCAAAATTAATTATTTTAAAAAGTAGCGCGCTTGGTAGATTAGATCTATAACTTTTTAAAATAAACTAATTATAATGAAACTTTCATTTGATGTACACACGAGTAGCCAGTTTCCCAAATTGCCCCCAATCTGTAGAACAAGCCTATTGTATTTTGGAGTTTTCTCTATACAGAGTGTCCCGAAATTAGCGTGCAATATTTCTAGGGCGTAAACTATATCCAAAAATATGACAAAACTGTCCTATAAACATACCCCGAGAAATGCTCCTTTAGGGGGCTAGAGCCCCTCAAAGAGGGTAGGGAAGGAAGTCTTTTTTTATAATAGAATGGAAACCCTTAAAGATAATGACATGAAAATTGGTACGTGCCTTACAACCGATAAGGTGTACATAACAGTTAGTTTAGAGTAAAAATATTTCTTCCAGTGGCGTCGCACGGAATGGGGCTGAGGGTAAATATTATCGTATATTTTTTATTTCTAGAATTTTTTAATTTTAAGTACAATATTTTAAGAACCTCGAGTTTTTTCTTTAAAAAAGTACCCCTTGTTTTATTTCGATAAGAGGCACCGTTTTCAAGTAAAATTAATTTTAAAATAAAACGAATTATTCAAAAGAAAGGTTAGTCCATATGAGTTCAGGTAAATCCGAAAGTTAGCGTGCAATATTCCTAGGGCGTAAAGTACATCCAAAAATATTACAAAAATGTTCTATAAACATACCCTCAGAAATGCTCCTTTAGGGGACTAGAGCCTCTCAAAGGGGGGCAATTTTTTTTTGGATGTACTTTACGCCCTAGGAATATTGCACGCTAACTTTCGGATTTACCTGAACTCATATGGACTAACCTTTCTTTTAAAAAATACGTTTTATTTTAAAATTAATTTTACTTGAAAACGGTGCCTCCTATCGAAATAAAACAAGGGGTACTTTTTTAAAGAAAAAACTCGAGGTTCTTAAAATATTGTACTTAAAATTAAAATATTCTGGAAATAAAAAATATAGGATAATATTTACCCTCAGCCCCACTACGTGCGACGCCACTGGAAGAAATATTTTCACTCTAAACTAACTGTTATGTACAGTTTATCGGTTGGAACGCACGTACTAATTTTCATGTCATTATCTTTAAGGGTTTTCATACTATTATAAAAAAATACTTCCTTCCCGACCATCTTTGAGGGGCTTTAGCCCCCTAAAGGAGCATTTCTCGGGGTATGTTTATAGGACATTTTTGTCATATTTTTGGATATAGTTTACGCCCTAGAAATATTGCACGCTAATTTCGGGACACCCTGTATAGAATACAAAAAAAGGTTACTTTTACTGTTATACAACTTTTTGCAAAAATTAATTTTTTTAAAATTCTTCTTTACTTAATTCGTGGATATAATATGAAATGGACATACTGTAAAACAAAACTATTTTCGTACTTCTTGCTTTCGCGCTCGTGTTCGTGTGAGTTCACTCGAATATCGATGGTTTTATGTAAATTCTAATAGCTTTCTAAAACTGCATTTTCCAGCGATGCGCTTAGCAAATGTGCATCAAAGGGCCATGCATAGCTCTAAGCTTAACCCTGTCTTCAGGATTGGAATCAATTCTACCATCTTTTAACGTGAATAGAAAAGGATGTACTTTTTTCGGAATCCTGTTATTACAGGATGTCTTAAAAGTCTGGCATTTTGAAATTATTTTAAAACTACTTAATATTAATTTTTTTTAAATTGATACATATATCCAACTTTTTCTAAAAACAAAGCATCTGACATCTGACATCCACATGTGACATTAACAATTAATACTTGTTTCTTTCAAAACGTTCTCAGTTCAGTAATAGGCCGTAGCAAGCTCACGCGTCAGGTTTCAGAGACTAAATTTTCTTGGTGTTTATTAAGTTAAATGATGAATAGGATAAGCTAGTTAAGGTTAATTAACTCTTTTATTTCCAATAACAAACATTTAATTTTTCATCATTTGCTATTATAAATTTAATATTATTAGCTTATTGATCACGGTACAATAGGTTGCCACAACTTGCGTTCACTAAAAACTAATCTAGCTGTTTGAGTATTTGTTTTTAAAAACACATGGCATTTTGGCGTTTTTGTACTGTGCCGCGACCGTCAATTACCGTGCGAGCAAAAATTATTTGCATCAACGAGGGCCTTGCATCTAAGGATGTAATGACTGTTTGAAGGTTGGAGACAATGATGTTTCTTGAATGATGAAAGAGTTTTGGACTTCCATTGTCTTTATTATTGTTTTAAGGATGTAGGTAATGATTAGCCGTAGAGCTTAATACCTGTTGGGTGTCAGTAACTACCTGAATTATCAATCAATCAGTTATTCCGTCATCTTTGACAGTCGTTACAAGTTACAAGTAATTTGATTCATCGCTAATTTTTCCAATTTCTTGAACAATTCACACAATGGGCTTTACGGAACAGCACGAAACATTCATGGTTGAAACGTATTTTCGAAACGGCGTTAGAGTAAATGGTGAGTGGCCATACAATCCGGGTTTGTGCATGGACGATTTTCACGAACATTTTCCTAACTTTGCTTTTATTGCTAGGGATTTTTATCATTGCCTGAAAAGAACCGTGGCTGTGTTTAGGGAAACAGGTTCTATACAACACAAAAAGGAGCAGGAAGACCATCTGTAAGAACAGAAGAAATTGTTGCAAACGTTCTTGAAATAATGCAAAATACGCCAAAAAATTGTATAAGATGCCTGTCCCAAGAAGTGGGAAGATCTTATGGAACATGCAGGACTATTCTTAAGAAGCAGCTAAATTTATTTCCTTATAAAGTGCAAGTATTCCAAAAAATACAAGCCGCAGATTTTGAAAGACGCAGGAATTACTCTCAATGGTTTACCCAAAATTTATTGGAAAGAAATGATTTATTAGACCTGAAATTTTTTTCGGATGAAGTCTGGTTCCACCTCTCCGATTATGTGAATTCTCAGAATATACGCATGTGGAGTAGTGAAAATCCCCATTGCACCCTCAAAAAATTGGTGTCTGGTTAGCTGTTTCCCGAAGAAGAATTGTTGGTCCTATTTTTTTTCCATGACACAGTTACAGCACAGCGGTATAGAGACGATATTTTGAATCCATTTGTGGAGCAATTACTTGACGACGAACTACGTTTTGGATATTTTCAACGGGACGGTGCAACCGACCATACAGCCGCCGAAACTACTTACGCAATTTTTTCGATGACATATTGATCAGTTTTCGATCAGACATTGTATTCCCACCTAGATCACCTTGTTATTATTACCTACCTTAAATTATATATATAAAACAAAACTTTCAAGAGATATTCTTATTATTATTATTATTATTATTTGGCAAAATATTGAAGCGGTAGAACCGATGAGACTATTGCCTTAATTGTTTTAGAATGTATAACATGTATAATTTTCAAGTCCAGTCCTGGAATTCACGCCAACTTACTTATAAAAATTTAATGGACCAAAATTGACAGAGTGTCACATGACTTTGCCTCCACCTTGCGAGAGTATTCAGAATTTTTCCTTTAGTTATTTTTACGACCACTAAGAGTTTGCCGAGTTTGAAAAAGACAATGCTCTCTATACCCCCATTCTTGTGCTACTGTGCTATATGATGTAAAAACTATTTTATATTTTAAAATTGATTCAAAATTAAAATTAAAAATCCCAATAAAGTTTAAATTGGCAATGTAAAATAAGTTTTGCCTATTTTAGTATAAGTCTGCCCGTTCTATATTTCCTGTTAAATATTAAATCCTTGACGTGTCTCTCTTTATCCAGGGATATTGATGGCTTTATGTAAATTTAAATCTCTTTTAGGACACTATTTCTTATCGAGAAAGACGACGAAGGCTCTATGCTCAGCTCCGTGTTCGATTTTCACATCCTTTGCATGAAACAAACGTAAATTACAGTCGGCTTAATAAAGATCGTGTAGTTACTATAGAGTTTTACGTTTTAAGGAATTCTTTATTCGTACTTTTAAGAAAATAAAAACCCCGGTATTCAGTAAATAGGTAAATAAAGTGTATTTGTCGATATTCCAAAGAAAAACCTAGATAGAATAAAGATTCTGCCCACTTTGATCGTTTGTTATATAAAGAAATCTGGCAAGGGACAACCTAATTGTTTTCCCTGCATTTGCAGCTTGGAAAGTCTCGAATGTTTTAAAAGACTTATTTAGACTTCATTTTGAAACGCAATAAAGGATTAAAAGCAACTGATTAACAACCCCGGATAATACTCCAAGCTAACATCCAACATACAACAATAACTAAATAATTATAATAGAAATATGTTTTAGAGGTAATATTTTGACAGAGACCGTATTAAAAACAGCTGCTATCTGGTAGCGGTAGCATCAGGGCTAACCCGATAGGTACTAGTCGGCTAGGCAAAATAAAGCATTTTAATGGCGGTTTGATTTAAGGATCTGGCCATGGCATAAAATCCCTATAAGCCAGTAGGAGAGGGATATGTGATTATCTCTGGAATTTGTTCGGCGCGGCGAAGCGCCAGGGAGTTTTCGCGGCGCAAGCCAGATGTTCTTGCACAGTTAGCGAGTAGTGTAAGTCAAAATGAAATTATCATCTTAAGAAAAAATCTTCTATCAAAACAAGCTCGCTAGCTTCATTTCCACATAGAAAACGTTAAGTTAATTTTTTTGGTATGACTTGTATATTTTTAATTGTTTACCGATATGTTGTAAGTTGTAAGTAAAATTAGACATAATACTGGGAAATACCGTGCGAGCAAAAATTAGTTGCACCAAAGAGGGCCTTGCATCTAAGGACGTAATGCTTAGCCGCAGAGCTTAATACCTGTTGGGTCTCAGTAACTATCTGAATTAACAATCGATCAGTTATTCCGTAATCTTTTACAGTCGTTACAAGTAATTTGATCGCTAATTTTTCCAATTTCTTCAACAATTTACACAATGGGCTTTACGGATCAGCACAAAACATTTATGGTTGAAGCGTATTTTCGAAACGGGGTTAGAGTAAATGGTGAGTGGCAATACAATCCAGGTTTGTGCATAGACGATTTTTACGAACGTTTTCCTAACGTTGCTTTTATTGCTGGGGACTTTTATAATTGCCTGAAAAGAACCGTGGCTGTGTTTAGGGAAACATGTTCTATACAAAACAAAAAAGGAACAGGAAGACCATCTGTAAGAACAGAAGAACTTGTTGCAAACCTAGATCACCTTGTTTAACGGTTATGGATTACTTCGTTTTTTCTCATTTAAAGAACACTATTTTTAAAACACCAGTTGCAAATTTAGAACAATAACAAGAAATGATTATCCAAGAATGTAGTAACTTTCTCCAGAGATGCTGGTCACCATTTTCGAAAATATGATGAGACGTGTGAATTTATGCTTGAAGCATAAATTGGTGGCCAATTTCAGCAATTTATGTAATTATTATTCTTTTTCTTTCTGTATATTCTTACTTGTTAATTTTGTAAACAACAAAAATAAATTTGTATTTGTCTACTTATTTTATTACTCATTACTTTGGCATATCATGTCATAATATGAATTTGACAAAATTTCAACCTAGATTTGGTTAGATATATCGTCCCCATATCATTGTAATCTAAACCAAGCCCTACGTTTTTTAATCCAAGCCCAACAAAAAAACAGAACCTTTACAAAAATGAAGAATTTTACCCTCGATCTGTCTGGTAAAAGGCTGGAATTATAACATAGGCTAATCTTAGGCTTCAATGTCTTAAATTTTAAATTATTCAAAAAAAGAATTTAGCGTCTTGAAAGGAAATTATAATTATGAGTATGAATAAAAAGTTTGATGTATAGGGAGGTAGGTAGAGCCATGGCACTGTGGCCACGGCACGAGCCGCCGATGATCAAGTGTGTATTATAAACTGCGTAGTTAGGGTTGTACCCGGGACGGGTTTCAACGTTATCACATCATGGTAAGTAAAAAAGTTAAAAAAAAATGCCGCCCTCAAAATTTCTAGATATATTCCTATTTAATTAAAAAAAATAAAATACTTATGCAATTTAAAAAAAATATTTTTAGAGACAATTTTAAAAATATTTTTTTATATACTTTAATATTTAAAACTTTACAAAGAGTCTTGTTTGTCACATTTACAAATTATTATTTATAAATTAATATACAATGCGGGTTTAAAAAAATAATTGAAAGCTACGAATTAAATCATCGAAATACATTTTTCTGGCAGCATTATCATCAAATCATTTATTGATAGTATATCGAAACGTTAATCAGCCGTTATTGTGGAACGTAAAAAGTTTTGATAAGTTGTAATTGTAAAAACTTTTCTAACAGGAAGCCGCCGATTCGCAAATTGTTAAATATAACTCATAGCTAGAACCAGGTGAGGAGAGTTTTACAAATTCAATCTTTAAGCTAACACAATCGTGCAATTTTTTATATTATTTAACTTTAATTGGCTCCCAACGTGCGCATCTTATTCTATTGTTATAATTTTGACATTGTTTCATGTGGATGCAACCCTTTAAAGGGTGTTACCCCCCTTCTCCTAGCAACGCCATTGTGTATTCCCAAATAACACACTTACATTTTATAGACGTTCGGAAATTATCGACAAGACGTCCAAAGTATGACTAAATTTGCTTTATTTTTGGTCCAATTGAGGTCCAATGGATTATACAAATGTCACAAATTAGGACATCCAATGAATGTCCTTTAGGATGAAATCTTTAAACTTTCCCCTTATCAACATCCAATGGAAGTTCAAAAATTGTCGACACACGTCCAGAAGATGTCCGAATTTGGTTTAGTTTTTGGCCAGTGAATGTCCAATAATTGATGATACAAATTATTATTTATTGATTTTGAGTTTCAAAGGGCTGTAAATTCTTTAAAAATAAAACTATGAAAATTTAGTTTATACCAAATTAGTTTAATTTTTTGACCTTTCTAGTTTCAGATTTCGTATAGTTATTTGGATAATTAAGAAAGTATGAGTAATTGCTGAATTTTCAGGGTTTAAAGCCGTTTTGGCAACAAGTCCCTACTCGTATTGATGTCTGTAAAAAGAATGAATACTATATAAACTATATAATCTCGCAACATTCAGCTTTACTGAAATTTTCATGTACACCATACAAAAATTCATAGCTGCACTGGCTTAAGATTTCTTATCATTAATTCAAGTAGGTATGTACCGTGCGAGCAAAAATTATTTGCATCAAAGAGGGCTTGGATTAAAAAACCTAGGACTCCATAAAAAAATGGGGATTTTCACTATTCCACATGCGTGTATTCTGAGAATTTACATAACCGGAGAGGTGGAACCAGGCTTCATCCGAAAAAAAGTCAGGTCTAATAAATCATTTCTTTCCAATAAATTTTGGGTAAACCATTAAGAGTAATTCCTGCGTCTTTCAAAATCTGTGGCTTGTATTTCTTGGAATACTTGCACTTTATAAGGAAATAAATTTAGCTGCTTCTTAAGAATAATCCTGCATGTTCCATAAGATTTTCCCACTTCTTGGGACAGGCGTCTTATACAATTTGTTGGCGTATTTTGCATTATTTCACGAACGTTTGCAGCAAGTTCTTCTGTTCTAACAGATGGTCTTCCTGGTCCTTTTTTGTGTTGTATAGAACCTGTTTTCCTAAACACAGCCACGGTTCTTTTCAGGCAATGAAAAAAATACCCAGCAATAAAAGCAACGTTAGGAAAATGTTCGTGAAAATCGTCAATGCACAAACCCGGATTGTATTGCCACTCACCAATTACTCTAACCCTGTTTCGAAAGTACGCTTCAACCATGAATGTTTTGTGCTGTTCCGTAAATCCCATTGTGTGAATTGTTCAAGAAATTGGAAAAACTAGCGATGAATCAAATTAGGTACTTGTAACGACTCTCAAAGATGACGGAATAACTGATTGATTCTTAATTCAGGTAGTTACTGACACCCAACAGGTATTAAGTTCTACGGCTAAGCATTACGTCCTTAGATGCAAGGCCCTCTTTGATGCAAATAATTTTAGCTCGCACGGTACCTAATTAGTAACATGTATTAAAAGTAAGAATGATAATGGAAAAATTGCCAATTTACATCTCAATTGCGAAAATAAAACGTTCAGTGTGTAATGCGAAGCCACTTTTCTAAAACCGACTGCATATTGTTAATGGATCTGTGGTTTTAATTAAAAAAATTACGAACAAAATTAATAGGGCTTTTAGCACCAAAACCACTGCCCCTAATGGTTTTATGTAAAGTTAAATCTCTTTTCCGACCATTATTTTTTATCGATTCAGTTAGAAAATGGGCAGGAAAAGAGTATGAGAGCTTTATGTTTGCAGTGGCGTAGTCTGTTTTTGGGGCCGAAGGGGGCCGAATCCGAGTCTGAAATACAAATGGAGCTTTCTAAAATTAAATTCGCGGTTCATAAAATACAAGTGGAAACGGTACACAAGAACATTTGGGTTGGTGATGCTTTTAGCAGTAATAACGATGGGGCACTTACTTTTGATAGCGTATTTCAGGTCATACTACGCCCAGACACGTAGTCAGGATATTTTTCAAAAGAGGACGAAAGTATTGTCTGCAAAAATGCTTTAGTCAGATAAAAATCGGTCGATAACCTAAGGGACTGGTATTTTTTTATAATGAGGGGAATTCTAAGTTAAAGTGCCGCAGAAGCTTGGACACTAATTTAAAAATTAAGTACAAACTTTGTTTGATTCCTTATCTCGGACTTTTCTCCTCATCGTTCGCTGCCAGGGCTATCCCGATGGGATCATACAGGTTATCGTAGGCTCCGAAATCCTTAGTCATTAGAGGCACATCCCCTAGGGCTATCAACCCTTGGTTTCGCGCTTCTGTCAACTGCCAATTGGGGAGTACGTTCCTTCCCCCCCTTACCCTATGAGATATCCGATCTCATTCTGTCTTGTTACCGGGGTGAATGTGTTGGAATTGGGGGATATATTTTTCACTCCTCCCTAACTTTTTCTCGACGCTGGACCCACGTCAAGACACACATCGCTACAGTCCACCGGGCTTATCGGAGTCCGCAATGTTGTTTTCAAGTATTTCCCATACCGTTAAAGGTCATCCGGGTTCGATAACCGAAGACGTTCTTGTGATGCATTCGTATATCGTATATTGATCAATCTTCCATTACTGTTTGTTTCATCCAATAATCGGTCACGTCACGTCACGTCACAAATCCATCTATGGAACGCAATTATTACTCTACGGGTTTAGGTTAAAAGTTGAGATTTATAAAGTAATAAAAGCAGAAGAAGAAATGTGGTCTTTAAGTAAAATCAAATATTTTGAAACCTAAATGTGTAGGTAGGTAATTGTTCGACACCAATGATAGGCTCTTGTTCAATATGTCGAATTTAATAATTGATGTACTAATAGATAATACATTTCTTTGGCCCAGAAGGTTTAGTGGCTTAGTCCGCCCTCTGATTGCTTGCCTCGTTACGCCTCTGTGTATTCGGTTCTGCGTTCGATTTCCGCATCTTTCAACACAAAATGGGCGTCTATTTTTACTCCCATAATAGGTTTTCGAGATTTTCTTTGAACCTAGATTCTTGCACTTTATATAGGAAAAGTGCGTCACATTTTGACAATACAGGATATACACTAATATACAGGGCGTTCGAAAATTGCTACAAAGTAATTTATTTATACAAGGAGATGCACACAGTTTGTACAATGACATGTTTAAACCACAAAAAAGTCCTGGTTTGCAGTATTTGATTCAGTATTTATCAATATAAGTAGCCCGCCGGTATGGTAGCTTAGTGGAAGAATTGTCGCATTCGTCTGCGGCGACCCGGGATCGATTCCCAGGGCGGGTGCACGTTTAGTATACCCAAAAATCTTAGAAGGAAGAAGACAGTATGTCACTGGTTGAGTCCTGAATACGACTCACTGACTATAGGGCGGATAATCTTTCGGGTACTGACGCAATACGAGTTGGAATACACAGGGATCCAAGCACTATGGATACCATGGGGCAGGTAGACCATGATGGCCATTTCGTCCCTGTTAGGACTCTACGGGCAGCCATAACCCAAGCAATTCCACAACGGCGGTAAAATGTATTAAAAGACTCTTGGCAAAATCAAAGCGGCCATCAATACACCGTAGCGCCATCTTAGCGGAATTAACTCCAATATAAAAGGCAGTCACACTGATAATATCGAAAGGTAGACAACTAAATAAACCACGAAGTGCATCACAATCCAGTATAGGGAACGCTATTTGCGTTTTCACCGACTACATCTGCCATTTTGCAGAAAACAGATCAACGCAGGCACCCACTAGAATGCGCGCAATCCGTTTAAGTTTTAAGCCATAAAAATGTTTAGAAGAAAGATAATATAGTGTCCGCAAAAATAATTAAAAAGTGAATTAAAGTGAATACGATATATTCTAACTTGATAAAGAAGACGACAAATACATGATTCGAAGAATGACCAGCAAAACATTGATAAAAATAATAATTTAAGAAAAATAATTAACGAAGTTGTTCCTTTTGAAAACTAAGTAGATATTTTTTATATTGCAATTTAAACTTATGATTGTCAAGGATAACCATTTCACTAGATACGGAGTTATACAATAATTTAACAGAGTTTTGTAGGTAAACGATCTGTGAAACATGGCACTCTGATGCTGAGGCACCGTTAACCTATTAGGAAACCTCATGCAACGGAAATGTATATTTTCACGAAATATAGATATAATAGTGTGCTATGCACAAAGCAACAGACGTAAATAATTAATTATTATGATATATTAATTCAAGAAAGTTTTGTCTGTTTCCTTCCGCCAAACTCATCCCCAGACGCGTTTTGCCGTTTACAGCTCATCAGTGAGGCTCAGTTTGGCAGAAGGAAACAGGGCTCGAAGACAAATCACTTGTCAGGATCGATTATCGACGGGAATTATAGAACCCGGTGCGACATCTTGCGTCCCAGTACGGTACCTTAGAAAAGGTCAGTCGTACAGGGGTTATTCTGTAAAAACAGAAAATTTTGCAACTGCGCTCTCAAAACCGGTACAAGTGCCGGACCACAGATATTAATTCAAGAAAGTTTTGTCTGTTTCCTTCCGCCAAACTCATCCCCAGACGCGTTTCGCCGTTTGTATAAGGAATAGATGGCTTTTTTTAAAGTGTGGAAAGGTTTACTTTTTAGTGAGATACAGATAATGGCACAATATAAAGGATTTATTAACAAAATCGTTTGTTTTTGTGAGTTGATGTCATTTAATTAAAAAAAATAAAAGATAAAATATTGTTACTGTTATATTTTGACAATGTAAGCGATATGTTTTCTAATTACAGTCTGCAGGAGTGTGATATAAAGAAAGACAAAAATAAAAAATAATTTAATTATTGTATCCTTATTTTCATTTTACTGCTAAATATATTTTTTTAATTTCATGTCACACAAAATTTGTCATTTTATAATAAAATAATTACGGGATAACCCCATTTATAAGCAATATCACTTTAATTACAACACTTGCAGCTTATTATAAATGAATCAGTTAATCATTACTGGTCAGCCAACCATGTAACCTATTAATCCTTTTCAGCATAAAGTAGTAAGCTTAACACGTATATGTGGTGATTTTGACCTGTTTCCAAATTAGTTCTAATTACGGTCCGAACCACCTATATCTAAATCCGCATCAATCAATTCTGGGACACTAATCCCATCCTGTCAAGTTTCTAGAGTTAAGGGAATAAAAACGGGATTACAGATGGGCAAGATTTAGTTTTTATAGTAATTTGATTTTGTCATTAAAATCGTAAAAAACGAAATATAAAATTATCTCTGGCGACAAAGTACGGGGAATATTAAAACTAACTTTGCGTTTTCTATAGAATAAGATTAAACGTTTTGTAGGTTTTAGAGAGCAGCGGGTTGTGTAAAGTAGAAAGAAATAATTCCAGTAGTGTGCATTTATATATATTTTCCAGTTAGTGCAGAATAATTTATTGAATTGTTTTCTCTGACCACGCACAACTATCTGCTTGCTATATGAAAGCGATAAGTTCGTTCTACCATATCAACCTTTTTTTACTTGTGTCAAATTTAAAGTTTATTTTGTTTATTCTTTTGTTATTATACTGGGTGGTCAAATAAGAATGGATGCAGGCCATATCTCATGAACCGTTTGGAACAAAATTTTGATATAAACATTTTTATTTCGAACTCGACCATAACAATTACTGGAAATCATTTTCAAGTTATGAAATTCCTAAATGCACAGCTAGAGGGCGATCAAACTATGATAAAGAAGATTTTGGGTTTTTATCAATAATATTATTTCTCCTGTTAAAATCATTTTAAAAAGTATTTTCTTTAAAAGTCATAAAATTGTTAGTTCTTGTTTGAAATTTTATTGTAGCTTAAAAGAGATTTTAATAGAAAATTTCTAAAACAAGACTGATATAATATATAGTACGTGGCCAAATATTGCCAATACAGTTTTACTAGAAGCAACAGAGAGAAAAATCCAACCGCCATCAAATTGGGATGATAAGTAAGTTTAAAATCAATTTTTTTTTTTAAATTGTATCAATATTTCAATTTTTGTGTGTGTGAGGGTGTGTGTGTGAGGGTGTGGGAGGGTGTGTGTGTGTATGTGTGTACCAAGATCTGAATGCCTGGGCATATTTTTACCATCGTATTTACTACCTATATTGCCGCCATGGTATTAAACAAGGCATATTTCTAAGACATTTTTTTTTAAATAGAACACTTTTTTGCTTCTTTGGGTGCTTTAACAAATTAGATTAAAATTTTGACTAACAGAGGTAAGTACGTCATTTTATTCAATTTAGCTATAATATATCTGGTATATAGTAAACATACTATTACATAAAAATTATAGAGCTAAGTGCATCCAGACCGTTTTAACAAATTTTCCCCACTTCACTTTAAAAAAAATCATTTATTTTGATATATGACAATGTACTCAAAATTCCAACATTCTTAGACTTTGGACTAATCAGAAGGAAAAAATAATCTCAAGGTGTCAAAAGCTCCAATAAATATTATGGACTAACACTTCAGCATTTCTTTGGTCGTCACACCTCCCAAAAATTAATTACTTATTAGATAATATTAAATTAAATCTGGGATAGTACTCAATCTCCATTAAAAACTCTGCTAGAAGATTGGGTCTTGTTGTAGATCCTAAAAAAAGCATTTTCAGTTTTAAAAACTTTGTATTCTCATAGGTAATATTTATCCTAAAAAACAAACGTGCAGTTAAGTTTATTCTATCTCACTTTAATTTCAGCGATCACATTTATGGGCCGTTTTTAAACTCTGTTGATAGCAGACGTATACAAAAAATGCAAAACTCCTGTATCAGATTTGCTTGTGGTATACGTCGCAGACATATAGTCTCATATAAGCTGACTGAACTGGGTTGGCTTGGCTGAATATGTTTGAAAGACGTACTCTGCATTCACTTTGTTTCTTCTATAATAAAATTATTAAATTTATATCTGTATAATAGAATTAAATTTACATCTGATAAACATAATTTAATATTCTCCGAAAACTTATTCTTACAATTTCCTCTCATAATAAGCAATTAAAAAAAAATCCTTTATTGTAGTATTGCTTGCCTTATTAACAAGTTTAAAATTAATTACTTCTCTGCCAATATTAATACATTTAAAAAGAATATTAAATCCAGATTACTTCATCATTAGCTAGTATAAGATTTATATACCAATACTTTTTTATTAATATAAAAAAAGGTTCGTTCGGGACTCAAGTCTAACTTTCTTATTTTTAATCTTGTTTCTTTCTCTTTTTTTTTCTATTTCATTCTTCTGTCTCTGTCCTCTAATACCACACACAGCCTTTAGCCTTTCTATTCTTCTTTAATAGGTATTCTGATATACTTTTTTCCTTTGTAATTATTTAGTTTATTTATTATATTTCTTAGGCCTCAACAGCGCCCATGTTTACATGGGATGCTGTAAATATGGTCTATTATTTTTCAAAATATTATTTTTCCTCGTATTTTTGTCTTATTAAAAATAAGCCTCTACAGCGTCCTGCACACTTTGACATCATTATTTTATATCAAAGTACTAAAATCGACTTAAGTTTTTAAACGTCATGTAAAGCAAACCTAACCCCTATGCATAAAATAAATAAAATGAATCAAATATTTTGCGGTTTAAATAAAAACAGCGAAAAAAAAAAACTGAAAACAACACTAAAAAATGCGTTTAATTACCTTGACAATAAAATAAGTATGATATCTCGATGTCTCGTTAAAACATGCACAAAGGACGATACGAAAACCTTTCGAATAGCTGACCGATATTGACCGAATGCATTTAATGCAGTTTTTTAAGTTAAGATCATCAAAATGCCTACATAATGGTAATATATCACTGCATTATGACAATACATGAGTAGTTACTATACTGAATATTCCTGTCACAATAATAGGTGTATTGAATTATGTTAACCAAACTTATAATTAGGTTAAAGATTTATCAAACACTCTACTACCCATAACTAACCTGATTTATTACAATAATCAATAATTTAGCAACAGTAATTAAAACGTTTCTGTAAGATTAATTTAATAAGTTTAGTTATCATAACTTCACTAAAATATTATAGTAATGCTATTTTTTTCGCTGTATGAAATTTTGATTAGGTACTTAAATTCTCTCAGTGAAGATTATTGACTCCTAATTAATAAAAACTGTTTGGAAAGCAAATTTTCTAAATTCAATTCAAGTTTTCAAAACATTCCCTTTTTCTAAGATGGTTATATTTACATTTCTCATTACTGGCATTCAGAAATAAAATTTGAGACCACGTAACTGGTTCTAAGTGTTCTCCATCACCTCCACAAGAAGGCCAGCTCATTAGCTGAAATCATTAGCTGAAAAGCTAATGGGTACCTTTTTTGTAACCAGCAGGTTGTATTCCTATTGAATGTATGCCAGAGTCACACAATGATAGCGATAATTACCTGCTGTAATATATTTTTTAAATTGCGTACAGCTATTGTCCAGAAACGTTCTGGTTTGCATCAGAAAAATGTCCTCATTCACGACAATATGCGAGTGCACCAAAGCAGACCTATTCTCAGCAAGTAGGTATACCTAATATTCTAAAGCTGTATAACTTGCCTAATAGTCCAGATTTAGTACCGTCTGACTTCCTTGTACGATCTAACAGCACAGATAATAACCAATGGCAAGAGGACATTTTTTAAGGGTATAGGGATGGGATAATTTAAAAATATGTTCAAACAAATTTTGAAAAATCTATTTTTTTTTAATAGTGCATATGCGTGCGGAAAGGTAGGTAATGCTTGCTGCACGCCAATAAACATTTTTAAAATTATATTTAGCTTCTGGCTGTTACAAACTTAGTTTAATTAACTGTACCTACGTCAATATTAAATCCGGTAGCCCCTAAATCTCCACCTGCAGTTGAATACATGTCAGGGAGTATGTTCGCTATGTTTGTTGCTTGACATGACACGTGCGTCCGTTAATTCTAGACTATAATAATTAATTATTTCAAAGTAATAAATTAACTTACCATATACAGGGTGCTACAAATTCGTACGTGTACATAGGGGTCTTATAAATGAAAGGAACGACTTGAAGACGGTTAAATTTTCAAATGTTTGTTATTAAATTTTTGCTCATTTATTTGGAAAAAAAAAATTAGCGCATTCTTATAATAAACACTAGTCAACAAATACAAAAAAAAATTGCCACTGATGTTATAAAGACTGTACTGTAGTTTAAAGCATCCTGATTAAGCATTCAATCGCCAACATTTTTCACCGCGTATAGATTTTGAGTTATAGAATATTTTAGTTGTTTTAATTTTTTTATTTTATACAAACATATTTATATAATATTTACACATAAGTTCAAGCCAAGAAAAAAAAACAAGAAACTTTAATGATAACAGGATTTATTTAAAAAATACACAAGAAAATACAGTTCTTTGCAAATTCTGACTTTCGTTTATATTCCTGATTGCTTTCTCTCATAAACCATCCATCCATCCCCCATCATTGCTGGATCCTATCTGCCTTGCTAGCGTTGTCTTGTTCGTCACTAACTGAACCCAAATTTTCTGGGAAAAAATTAAAAGGTACAAGAAGTGTATTTTAAGAGACATACGACCCATTTGGCAGTAGCTTTCAAGTAGTTTTTCGTATTATTTTCCCAGGGACATGCAATAAAGTGGTTTTTATTTTTTTTTTCTCGAAAACAAAGCAAGATATGAAAAAACTCAAAAAATAATATAGGTAGTTTTTTACGTCGACCTATTTCCGCAACGAGGCCAATCACCGATGCCAGGGAATTTGTCACACACTATCTGGTAAATTTGTCGAGGGTAGGGTACTTTAACGTGCCAACATCCATGACACGGGACCCACAGTTTAACATCTCTTCCGAAAGACGGCTCAGCTCTTAAACCAAATTCCAAATTTAACATCGACGTATTTTTGCCGGCACCAGGGAACGAACCCGGGCCTTCGATCTGATAGGCCGCTGCACTGACCACTAGACCATAATGCCGATAAATAAAATAGTTGTATTTGTAGTTGCTTAATTCGAAAAAAATACATAAGTTAAAAAAAAAGTCAGTTTCGCGCAATTTTTTTGTCAAAAATATTAGTTGGACTGTCTTCCGGGACGCCACTGGACTTAATAATGTTATTACAAACAGAATTGCCAAATTTTAACAAAATCGAATGTATTGAGATATTCACGAACATCCGATTTTTTAAAAAGTTTGACACCCTGTATCGTAAAAACTATGCATTTTCGGACCCATGTTTATATAAACTTTTCTTCTTAAAATCACTTAAAGAAGCACCCCTTGGAGTTTTGCCACATACTTAAATAACACCCTGTATCGTCGTTGGATGGCTCCCATATAATAAGTGAACCTTATAAAATTGTTTCGTTTTTCAAAATTACTAAAGTCAATTTATTTCACATATAGACTAAACGTAAATACAATCACGCATTATGCACGTGATTGTCGAAATTTGAAACAGTGAACAGGGCCGTATTTAAAGGTACAATACCTAATTCACAAATAATTTAAGTAGGTATCACAATATATTTAAAATAATTAGTTGTTAAATTGACTTCATAATACAGATGTAATAAACTCCAAATATACAGGGTATCTACAAAGTTTATAGATTATTGTTATGATGTTATATTATTTATAGTTATGATTATTGTTGACATTTGTGTTCTCTATATAAAAATTCGAACAAAAAAAATATAACAAAGGAAGCGACTATACCACTGGCCGAATCAAAATGTAAACAATAATCTTATACTTGTAGCCCTTACTTTACTAGTTCCTATATTAGACGCCGCGTAATTAGTTAAATTATTGGCTATTGAATGTTTTACCGCCTTATTTACTACAGAGGTTTAAATTTAGGCCATCAAAATATTTAGATCTTCTAGTCGACCAATTATGTTTTTGTTTATGCTGTATGACGTTTTCGGTTTTATTTCATATTTTTGGTAATAATTTATTTAACATATCAATATTTTCACTGGGATCTAATTACAAAAACATGTTTGGTTCTATTAAAGACAACAGCGCTTACGTAAATACCCTTTTCTTTACAAATTAAAAGAAAACCCCAAAAAAGTTGTTACAGTACAAAGTTCAACAAAATCCACAACTTCTTCTGCTGTATCTGTACTAGACATCGCGTTTGTTAATAACTCGCAACAACAAAATAATACCGATAAATCCGATTAACCTATAGTACGGTAACAACAATAGCCAACCACACATAAATAACAACAGATAAAAGCGTCAAAATCATGTAAATAAACGTCCGAAATGCAACAATCTAACAATTCGTATGTTACGACTAAATGCAACCCTGTCAAATTTCGGTAGCGCCGAGCTCGAGCCGCCTCCACCGCGTTAACCAATAAGGACTGTGCTATCCACCTGCAGATGGGTGATCACGCGTCTAGCATTGTTTTTTTATTGTTTTGGTTTAGTCTATGTGTATGATAAATAGACTTTTAAAGGTAAACGATATTGTATTCAGGTCATTTCGACCAGAATCAAACCCTCCATTTATTGAGCTTATCCTCAATTATAAAGGCAAACTAGGATTGTGGAATTAATTCCTTAACTTCGAACAAGCTAATCCAATTAAACAAACGAACATTACACAATAGCAAAGTTACGCACCGGCGAAATAGTCAGTTGCAGGGTCGGATGTGTACAGGGATTGGCTTTAAACGACACGATTTTTATTTTATAGAATAAGTCAAATTTCTTTAACAACATCGTGACATAAGGTCCCCTGTTAAAGTCTGGCCTATTTTACGTTAAGACGTTGGCGACAGAGGCAGGACTGGGCTACGTTATTTATTATACCATCGCATTTATCATATTTTAAACTTGCACCAGCAGCGGCGTAGCCGAGGGGTGTCTCACTAGGTAAAATTTGTACACTGACTGCCGATTTTGGCAGTCAACTGCCCGTGATTGCCGGTGATTGCCGATGACGGCCAGTGATTGCCGATGAATGCCGGTGATTGCTGATGACTGCCAGTGATTGTCGATGACTGCCAGTAATTGCCGATGACTGCCAGAATTTTTTTCAAATTTCATTCATCCATCATTACGATACGCCGAAAAATATGCGTTCTTATTGGTCAGATCAAAATTAATTCCGATAAATGCCGAGGGCGATTGCCGATGACTGCCTGTGATTGCCGATGATTGCCAGTGATTTCCGATGACTGTCAGTGATTTTCGATGACTGCCAGTGATTGCCAATGACTCCCTAGACATTTGTACACCGACTGCCGTAGTGAGACACCCCTTGGGCGTAGCCAGCCTTGGGGGCGCTTTATGATTTTTTAGAACCACTATTATTATTATTATTATTATTAAAAATATGGTGTTTTTTATTATAAAATGTATAAAAAAAACAAATAAAAATAATAAAAATCGAGTTAAGACACATCATAATATATTCTAAATAATAAACAAAAATAAATGGGATTCATGCCATTAAAAAAATACGGACAAAAAACATTGTAAATTTCGTAAATAAAAATACATCATATACTTAATAGTAAATAGGTAGGTACTTTAATTTTACGCTATAATACTAAATAATTTTCACAAAACAATTCTTCTACTCTTTATGGTTTTAAATTTGTCGATTACAGATTGCAAATCAATTTAAGACGCATAGTCCCTTTCAATATTTAATAATGCTATGTTTATCAACCTGTCCTCAGACACGGTCGACCAATTATACGTTTTAATATTTCGTAGTCTATTAAAAGATCTTTCGCCTGTTGCAGTGTTTGTAGCTATTGTTAAAAAATTTGGGTATATTTCACATAAATTAGGAAAAACTGATTCCAATTTTTTGGAAATTAAGAAAGGGTATATTTCTTCAGTTTTTAACTTATATTCCTGATTTATTTCAGCCAATAGACTACAAAACGATTTGTATTCATCAACTAATTCCGGTTGGATAGAAGATTTGTAAAAAATATATAAATCACACAAAGATTTTTTATTCTCTTCAGAAAAAGCGATATTTTTCGCCTCTAAGCATGAACATTTGTTTGCTATCAGAAAAAAGTCATCAAATCTCTGTGTTAATGTTTGAATAAATGTGTCCAGTACAAAAAAATATACAGAAATTTTAAAATTTCGCCTAGGGCAATTTTCAATGTGTCAGCCGTTTTTTCATCGTGAAAAAGTTTGACCTATTTTGATCTTTTTCTTGTAAATTCATTGGGCAATTCATACTTACTTGAAATTTTTTTAGCCTTTTCTTCAAAGCTGTTAAATGATTCGTCATTTCACAATGATTTTAAGTCATTTTAACTCATAAAATAAAAATAGTTCTTTTACTTTTAATTGAAAATTATATTTGAAGCATTTCAAAAAAATATGGTGTTTGTTTTTCAAAATACATATAATAGAATACCAAATTATTTTCAATTTCAATAAATGTTACAGGGTGAAAGAAATTAAATGCATTTAAGAGGGCTTGGATTCAAAAACGTAGGGCTTGGTTTAGATCACAATGATATGGGGATGATATATCTAACCAAATCTAGGTTAAAATTTTATCAAATACATATTATGCCATGATATGCCAAACTAATGAGTAATAAAATAAGTAGACAAATATAAATTTATTTCTGTTGTTTACAAAATTAACAAAGTACCTTCTTATACAGAAAGAAAAAGAAAAATAACTACATAAATTGCTGAAATTGGCCACCAATTTATGCTCCAAGCATAAATTCACACGTCTCTTCATATTTTCGAAAGTGTTGTTGTTTGCAACAAGTTCTTCTGTTCTTAAAGATGCACTTCCTGTTCCTTCTTGTGTTGTATAGAACCAGTTTCCCTAAACACAGCCACGGTTCTTTTCAGGCAATGATAAAAATCCCCAGCAATAAAAGCAACGTTAGATAAATGTTCGTGGAAATCGTCAATGCACAAACCCGGATTGTATTGCCACTTACCATTTACTCTAACCCCGTTTCGAAAATACGCTTTAACCATGAATGTTTTGTGCTGTTCCGTAAGGCAAATTGTGTGAATTGTTCAAGAAATTGGAAAAATTAGCGATGAATCAAATTAGTTGTAATGACTGTCAAAGATGACGGAATAACTGATTGATTGTTAATTCAGGTAGTTACTGACACCCAACAGGTATTAAGCTCTACGGCTAAGCATAACGTCCTTAGATGCAAGGCCCTCTTTGATGCAAATAATTTTTGCTCGCACGGTACAAGAGTATCGCCCACGTTTCGCCGCCCAAGTATTGTAGCTACGAGCCAATCAAGCGGCAAGCTGTACGCCTGAGCATGTTTCGCATTCAATGCTGCGTTGCCATATTATTATTTACGTTCGCGGCGTAGTACAAAGCCGCCAAAAAGCCATGTGTTTTTAAATACAAACAGCTGGATTAGTTCTCAGTAAGTGCAAGGTTTTGCAACCCACTATACCGTTATTAAAATGGATTAATTAATAATATTAAATTTATACAAATGATGATAAATGAAGTGTTTGTTATTAGAAATAGGAGCGTATATTAACCTAAACTTATTGTTTATTCTACTTACCGTTTAACTAAAATAATAAACACCAAGAAATATCAGTCTCTGAAACATGACGCGTGAGCTTGCTACGGCCCACTACTGAACTGAAGAAACCAGAATCAGCAGTTAATGTCACATGAGGGTGTCAACTGTCGAAACGCGATATCAGTTAAACGGATTTTTAGTGATAACTATGAAAGATCCAAATATTAAATATAAAATTCACAGATCTTGCACCTTACGCAAGCTTCCTATGTATTGAAAATACCTGACACAGCTTTAAAATTTTAACGTCCTATGTGATGTAATTAAAGCCCACATTCTAATGTGTATTTTGTAAAAGTTTAAAAAATGTTCTTTAATTCTACAGGGTCCGCCCAAATTTGGTTAACCAATGGGATAATTTTTTATTATTGATTTCTCAGAAAATTTTATTCTACATAAAAGTTTTGCATCTTGAGTAAATCATTTTGACGTATTTAAATCTTCTGTGGCATATACAGGGTGAATATAAAATAGAAAAATATTACGTCAGTGACTCAAAACATTTTAAAAATAATTAAAGCCCACATTTTAATTTGTATTTTGTAAAAGTTTAAAAAATGTTCTTTAATTCTACAGGGTCCGCCCAAATTTGGTTAACAAATGGGATAATTTTTTATTTTTGATTTCTCAGAAAATTTTATTTTACATAAAAGTTTTGCATCTTGAGTAAATCATTTTGACTTATTCAAATCTTCTGTGGCATATACAGGGTGAATATTAAATAGAAAAATATGACGTCAGTGACTCAAAATTTTTTTAAAATTTAAAAACTGAAACAGCCATATTAAAGTCGATTCACCCAGTAAACCTGCAAGATGGCCGACATGTCATATGACAAAAGTCACATTCCAGCTAAATAAAATGAATTTTTGCATTTTCAATGACTTTTGTCATATGACATGTCGGCCATCTTGCAGGTTTACTGGCTGAATAGGCTTTAACAGTTAATATGAAAAGTGTAAAAATTCAATAAGAGCAAAAATTTGATTTTTAACTTGACTTTTCTTGAAAACTATTAGCACTAGAAAAAAACTTTGTTTAACTTTTTATCTTGGATTTATTAGATCTTTAATATGGCTGTTTCAGTTTTTAAATTTTTAAAAATTTTTGAGTCACTGTCGTCATATTTTTCTATTTTATATTCACCCTGTATATGCCACAGAAGATTTGAATACGTCAAAATGATTTACTCAAGATGAAAAACTTTCATGTACAATAACATTTTTTGATAAATCAATAATAAAAAAATTATCCCATTTGTTAACCAAATTTGGACGGACCCTGTATATGCAATTATTGTGCTCCCACTTTTTGCGTCCCACTCTTTTTTTTTCGATATAATATTCCGATTTAAATAATATGAACTTACCTTATTTAACAAAATTATTATGGCAGTCTTCAAAACACAAATTTAATTATATACCTTATCTCAATAAAACACTTTTTAACAAAATTATTATGGCATTCTTTAAAACACAAACTAAAACTAAACATTATTTACTTGCCGACTTTACGCTGTTATTCATATTTATATTTACCAAGTATTATCAGAGTATTATGTTACAAGACCGCTCGAGATATTGCGGTGTTGGGTCGCGACAGATCGACACCGCGACACATGCAAAGTTTGCATAAAAACGATCCCAATAGTATTTTCAATACTAAAAATTTAGAATACATCCATGAACCATGAATCATTACAGTTGGGATTATCATTAAGGCTCTACAGTGCGCAAAATTATAGGATGATTAACACTGTTTCGCTACTGCAGGATTCTGGAAAGCCTATTTGAAATGACTGTCGGGACGAATCATATTTTAGTAAAGGAATGTTTCTATTTCTGAGGTATAGACCCCTTTTTGCAAAAAAATAAGAAAATATATGAAAAAATGCTCACTGAAAGTACGTATTTTTAGGCATTTTCCAGGGTTAATACCATCGCGAATAATTTTTTTTTCAAAAAAATCGCTCTATACTTTAGAGCTTCCATGTCTTATGTTTACTATTCCAAAAATTGAGACATAAGTATCTCGTAATAAGCCCGTTATCCTGCAGCGCGCGAAACGTGTTTCAGGTAAATTTTGTTAAAATGTGTAAGAAGTTGCCTACCTAAAGCTTTATTTATTTCTTGCCGACGTGATACTAGATAAAATCATGATACACTGAGAAAAATGTTACAAATGTTACAAATAATTTGGAGATGATTTCGTGCTAATTGTAATTTTCTTTTGTATTGTCTACCAATAATAGGAGCGTTAATTTTAGAGAGGTAGTAAAGGGAGGAGGTGATTCGTTTCGCTTCCACTAAAGGCGTACCTATTAACTTAGGGTAAGCATACATCTTTCGGCTTAGACCGGAGCGGTTTATAATGTGACACAGGACCAAAAGTTACAAAGCGCGTTCGCCATTTTTTCAACAAATGATGTTTTAACTTTTAAAATTTTGTTTTTAATGTTTGGTAAAGGATAAAAATTAAACGAAATGCAGTATTGAAATCAAAAATGGGCTATCGGATTTTTAATTTTTTATGTTGCGTTCTTTCTCGAAGTGAGTGAAGTCTCTTGATAGTAAAACAAATACAGTGTGTGTATAAAGTCTGGAAACGGCTTAATAACATCACAATTTACTGGCCGATTTAAACCAAATTTGGTACAGTTGTGTAAGAGGATTTAACGCACCGAATGACGATATTGGCGTTGTTGCCAGCTTTTTAGATTGTCTGGAATTCGAACAAATTTTATATTTTTAAATATAATATATTAGTCTATACTTCATAGTTTCCGAGATATTGACTCTCGAAAAGTGACATTTTTGAACTTTGACAGCTTATAACTTTCTAACAGTACGTCTTAGAGCAAAACGGCTTACATGTCCCTATCTTTAATTTTTATTATCTTCCCAAAAAAATCTTCCAGTTAAACCGAAACAACTATATTTCCTGCTTTCGAGTTACATCCGGTTTAACCGGAAGTTGATTTTTTTGGGAAGATAATAAAAATTGAAGATAGGGACATGTAAGCCGTTTTGCTCTAAGACGTACTGTTAGAAAGTTATAAGCTGTCAAAGTTCAAAAATGTCACTTTTCGAGAGTCAATATCTCGGAAACTATGAAGTATAGACTAATAATGCATTTAATAAAAAATAATTATAATTTTATGTGGAATTTAAAAATGTAAAAATATACTGGGTGTTATATTTAAAAATATAAAATTCGTTCGAATTCCAGACAAACTAAAATGCTGGCAACAACGCCAATATCGTCATTCGGTGCGTTAGATCCTCTTACACAACTGTACCAAATTTGGTTTAAATTGGCCAGTAAATTGTGATGTTGTTAAGCCGTTTCCGGACTTTATACACACACTGTATATAAAGTTAAATAGCTGATCGCAACAGACATCGGGACAAAACCATTGAAACTGGTTATATGTCCCGGTAAACCCTATATTAATTTTTATATCTAAAAATAAAGTTTTATGTGCCTTGGTAAAGGTTAACAGGTGCAATAAAATTAAGCTATTTATGAACGTTCTTAGTTGGTACGGGAGCGTAAAAACAAAAAGGAACTGTTAGGGCGATGACACACACGGCGTTTTTGTAGCGGTTTCTGCCGAAGCGGCGGCCGACGCTGCTGCAGCAGTGACAAGACACACGTTATGGGTTCGGCGCGGTTTCTGTCAAGGCGGCGGCCTTGGAAAGACAAATCTAGGTTAATTCCTGAAATAAATAATTTATTGTGATTAGCGGTAATGAAAGGTCACACTGACAGGTCAGTTAGACATAAGGGTGACTTAGACCCATGATACAAAGAAAGAAAGATATGATCGATCGTATTCTCAATTCGGTCCGGTCCGCGCAATGACGTCATGTGTGCTAACGAAATTTAAAATTACATAGGATTAGCCGGTAAAAATAGAAATTTTACTGCATATTTTGCAATTTTTGCTTTGGAAGATTTAAGTGCATATTATTTTAAGTACTTTAAGGATAGAGGTTCATAAATCAGAACGTATTTCATGATGTTCTTGGGTTAAATGTTAAAATTTAGCATATATTTGGTATCAATGAAAATAATTTTCTGCTTATGCTGACATACATTTTATCTTTTAAATAATTACAATTACTTATTTATTTTTACAAAATTATAAAAAAAAAACCCTATATTGTTTGGTCCTTCCACCTTAAGCAATAAATTATTTGAAAAAAAATTGGTTCAAATGTGCAGTCTTAAACATTTTTAGAAAACAGTTTCGAGCCTTAAATGACCAAAATCAAATAATTTGCTTATTACGATTTTGTTATGTATAGGTAACGATAATATTTTTGGAGATGTCTGTTTATAAATTTATATTGTTAACATTTGACCAGGGGCGGACTGGAATCATTTGGCCCCGGTGGCTACATGGCCTCTATGGCCCCAACCCTCATTAAGAAAAAATTTTGAAACAAAAATATTGTGTGTGCTTAAGACCACACGACAGAAGTGAAAACTTCAACAAGGTTAATTCAGTGCCCCAAAAAAGTGCTAAACGCGCTTAAAGAAGTTTTCACTTCAAAAAATGTTTGTTTAAATGTTTGGACCAATTGACCCCCAAAGGCCTTCTGGCCCCGGTGGCGATAGCCACCCACCCGCTCCAGTCCGCCACTGCATTTGACTATAATTTGACCAAGGATAAGGATGTAAAAAAACTCATTCAGACATTAAAAAAATATACTAGGACTGGTAATTATCATAATAGTAATAAGAGGTACATTAACAATTATTAAAAAATAAGGCACACATATAACAGTTTATTATTTTAAACCAATTTCGTCAAATTAAACTTTTTTATCTCACCTACGAGGAAGAGAACAATTTTTTTAAGCTAAAATTTGAAATATTTTACATTGATTTGTATCATAAATATGTAGGTATATACTTTTGCAGATAATTATAACAAATAAAAGCTATCATATTGTCACTTATGCATAACGCCACTGCACAACGCATATTAACAACTAATTGTCACTAACAAATAACAATAATAATCCAAAAAACACTAAAAACCTCTTTCTGTATAACAAATAATAACAATAGTACATAAAACCAAACGTAGGTTATACGAAGCCCGCCAGAAAATTATCACCGCATGACGTAAGCGGCTGTCGATTTGGCTCCGCCCACATGCGCAATGTCATATCTCTTCTTTCTTTGTATCATGACTTAGACCGGTGGTCAAAAGTGGATATCCCCGGATCTAAGAAAAATAGCGCGGTGGTCTTGAAATATTACAAAGGAAGTTGGGGGGGGGGGAGGGGGGTAAAGAATTAAAAAAAGTGGAAAAAACTAAACCGTGAATGTCTCTGAAACAAAGCGATATAGCGCGGCGGTGTTGGCGTATTACACGGAAAGTCAGGGGTGGAGATTTGAAAAAAGCAGAAAAAACTGAAAAGTGAATATTTCTGGAACTAAAAATATTAGCGCGGCGGTCTTGAAATATTACAAAGGAAGTCGGGGGTAAAGAAATAAAAAAAAGTGGAAAAAACTAAAAAGTGAATATCTCTGAAACAAAGCGAAATAGCATGGCGGTCTTGACGTATTACAAATAAAGTCGGGGGCGAAGATTGCAAAAAAAGCAGGAAAAATTCAAAAATGCATATCTCTGGAACTAAGAACAATAGCGCGGCGGTCTTGAAATATTACAAAGGAAGTTAGGGTTAAAGAATTGAAAAAATTCGAAAAACTAAACAGTGAATGTTGCGTAAGATGCAAGATCTGTGAATTTTTTTTTCAAGAAATGGAAGATGTCTATACGGCATTGACGACCATCTTTTTAAAAGTTCTGGCCCCTTGCGAGCTGATAATCACTACTCAATAAAGTAATCGATTCTTAAAAGTACGTAATTTTAAACTATCCGATTCATGAGAATATCCGACTCTGCCCACGACTAATAAATTGGACAGTATGTCATGTAGAGTATAAAAAGACATTGCGTTGGTAGGAATGGCCGTTCACAGAGGGGGGGGGGGGGGACAGTGTCTAGTTTTAATAGGAGAAGTTTTACGGTTTTTTGGCTGCCTTCTTCTGAAATGTAGCAGTCAGGTCGTCAGGTGGTATTATTAGGTTGAATACTAGGTTGGGCCGTTTTTATTATTTTTTATTTTTCCGGGGGGCTCATCGCGAAAAAGGTGCAAAACGATTTAAAACTAACGTGTGCAAAATAGTATTCCATTCTGATAAGTCCTTCTGCCTCCGGATTGTAGGCAAAGTTTCGAAATTGTTGCGTGCCCACTAAACCACTAAACCACCTAACGATTATGAATTCTGAAATTATGTTTTGTCTTTTTTATTTTTCTATGCATATTTTACGTATGCTCTAAAGGTATCATGAGGCACTCTTTTCACGATGAGCCCGAAGGAAATCGGCCATTTTTTTTTTACATACAAAACGGCCCAGCCTATTGAATACCCTAAATAAGGCACATATAAATATTGTAGTAAATTTTTATTAAAAATATGATTTAACAATGACAGTCTATTAGGTAGCAGAAATAAATGAAAATTGTCTTTAATTTTTCTCTTGTTTGAGTATTGTGGATTTATTATTTCGGGAAGAAGGCAACTGAAAAAAAAGTTTTAACTGCTCTTCCATTTTTCCTTGCCAAAACCGGTCATCTCTGTATATGAAAGAAAATAATTATTAAAGGAAAATAAATAAGATACTTTAAGTCTTTCTCCATTGGTATATTAAAAAACACAAGTTTCAAGGTTTAATACAGGGTAATTCTCTACATGTTTCGAGCGCATAAGCATTCATCATCAGGAGAATAGAATAAGGAATTTAGAAATGTAATAGGTGCAAACAGTCCTAACGGAGCTACGAGATGATGGAAAAACAAGCATAGTGTTTGGAAATCTTTCAACGTAATGGTAAACCTACCGAGAGGCCAGAAATTTTTTTTATAGAAATCCTATCATGCCCCAATTTGTAGCACTGTTGCCTGTGAAATTGCTATAAACAATGGCTTTTACTGTGTTTGCACAATGTGTACTTTTACGTAATTTTTTACTTAAAACGTAAAAATCCTTCTACAATGATTTCGGATTCCATAGCTGTTGATGCTCTGTCCCAGTTTTTGTAGCAGATGTGATCTTTTGCGGTTTAGGTTTTTAACATAGGAACATTTTTATTACTTCTCTAGACGAAAAGTACAATTTAGCAGCTAAATAGTAAGTACAAGACTCTTCGCCGCATGGTCAAATGTTCGCTGACGCTTTCATTATGATGCGATTATATAGACGGGAATATCCATCGGTTCCCGCCTACTGTCGCATTACTTTTGCAATAACTCCAGAAAAATACCACAACAAAATATCGCGACTTTGTATTAAATTGACTTGAATGCTTTATTCCATTTTCGTAAGTGTGACGATACGGTACCTTCTTTCTGTGTTTAAAAAAAGGTCGCCAAATGTAAAACGATTACTTACCTTGTTCTCTTTTAAGGGGCAGGCAGCACAACGGTTCCTCAAAAATAAAATGATCTAAAAAAATTAAATATAACGGAACGCGACAGAAAAAATAACGCACGAGAGTCAATGACAGTTTCTACATTTTGTTATATATGAAGTTATCCCCTAAATACAATTTTAGGTTGGCACCTTTAGCTTCAGGATGGGCCAAGATTTCAAAACTTTTATTACCTTCTTTTAAATCATTATGTATAATAGGTAGGGTTTTCCAGGGAATTCATAATACCTAATATATGTAATTAGAATCATAATAGACCTTTATTCACAAAACTTTTTGCTATCCCAAATTTTATTTTTTAGATACCTATGAAACTTACAAATTTTCTTTGATATCATTAATAAAATAAAATAAAACAAAAAAATATAAAAATCATACTATACATACGATTCGGTATATTATTTTGTCTAATTTTAGAAGTACCTACCTACCTATTTTCTATAAAATAAAATTCGTTTCCGAAATAAAATCAAGTCAAATGTATCTTCATTTATTTAGAAATAAATCGATGAAAATAACAAATTCTCGGAATTCGATCGCCTCGCTCGCGGTAAAGACTTTTGATTTCAGTGTATATCGGTGTTTACGGAATATTTTCCTTCACGGCGTGATATCGCGAATATGTCCAGCTCGCATGAGTCTTTGTTGCAAATAAATTCCTTTTTCAACAAAGTCGCGCCTTAAGTTAACAAAGTTACGCCAAAATAATATGCCATAATGTATCCTTGAGACTATGCAGGAATAGGAATAATAAAAGGTCATTGCTTACTCTAAGCCGACACATTCCCAGGGCATGATTTATGAAAAATGTCAAGAATTAATTATTGTAGAATGTAAAAATATACAATAAGTTTCATAAAAAAAATTAAAGTTAATCCACGTAGCAGTTTTACGATTCACCATGTGGGGTGCTTGATATACGAAAAATACGTTGTTTTTTTTCACTATAATACTGATGTTTATCGTTTATTATTATTTCCTGCCTATATTAAGAATTTCAAGAATTATTTAAACTATATTTATTTTCCGCTTTTTAGCTTGATTAATTATTAAAGCGTGTTTTTTAGTTTTTTAAACTATATTTATTTTTAGTTTTTTAGTTTGAGTTATTGTTAAGAAAAAAAAATTTTTTGAGTAGATTGAGCTAGATTAGTAGATTATTGTATTGTCAGCGGTTCTTGATAAGTCTACAAAATATAATTAAATCTGACCATTTAAAGTGGGTCAAAATCGGGTTCAAAGAAGTCGGTTACAAACAAACATACATACAAACCGGAACAAACGACAAAAATTTTCAAAATTAAAAAAAAAAATTGTCAAAATTGACAGTTAGACTTTTTTTTAAATTTTTCTCTATTATTAGCGACAATATCTATACGACCCCACGTTTGTTTCATTACTATCGGTTATTGTTATAATTCTGACATATTGACAGGTGTCAAATTTTTAAAAGAGAATTTTTTGCTTATTTTTTTCAACTTTCCACCGTCAATATACATACGACCTTATAGTTTTTTCGTTAATATAATTTTTTTTAAACGATTTGACATATTGACAGCTGTCAAATTTTGACAGGAAATTTTTTTGCTTATTTTCACCGAAGTCTCCTCATCGAATACTATACGACCCAATAATTTGTTTCGTTAAAATCGCTTCTTCGTTTTATACCTGACAGCTGTCAAAATTTGACAGGATAATTTTTTGCGTGTAGATTATTGTATTGTCAGCGGTTCTTGATAAGTCTACAAAATTTAAATTAAATCTGACCGTTTAAAGTGGGTCAAAATCGGGTTCAAAAAAGTCGGTTACGGACAAATAAACAAAAAAACAAACATACAAGTGAAGCTAATAAACGCGTGCTAATAAAAAAGTTAATTTGACAAGGCCGAGCGATTCTGGATTACGTGGGCGGTATTCTATATACCAGGCTGATTCGTTTCATTATCATAACGCTGTATAATATATAGAATGAAACTTTTAAAAAACAACAAGCAAGAAAAGGATATTTTACTTTAATTACTTTATGCGTCATTGGCGACAAGAAACTAAAATGTTTTCATTAGGGCTAAGCCATTCGAAACCTAAATATTGCACTATCTACCCTTTCAAGGAGACCACTTAGGAAACTCTAAAGCACCGATCGCAAGCTCTGGGGATGAGGGTTTTCAAAATATTCACAATATCGATCGTTACTGTGCTTAATCGGAAAATGAAACAATGGCGTTCCTTGGGAGAGAGGTTTAATTCACGTCTTCTAATTAAAAAGCAGATTTAATAAACGGTGTCGTAGATTTAGTTTAATTAATTCGTAAAATATTCTCTCCCAATATTATTTATGTTTTCTTAAGAAATATTAACGAAATATTGTTCTTCTAAAATAAGTATTGAAGCACTTATTTTCCATTAATATCTTAGTCATGACTAAAAGGCGGATTATATGCACTTAAATTCAGCCAAAATATGCACATAATATACAGTGTGTCCAAGAAAGTATGCAACATATGGGAAAGTTGTTTATCACCGATTTGTCAGAAAATGTTATTCTTTATAAAAGTAGGTGCATGCCTTAAAACTTTAGATGCATATTTCATATTTCACCTGCGGCTAATAGTAAGGGTGTAAATGCCATTTTTCGAAATTGCCTTAAGTAAAGTAAAGTACGTTACCTTAATTATTCGGAATACAGCAAAATTTTATATGAAAATATTCTTGCAAATTAGTAAGTTAGTCCAAATACGAAATTTGAGTTAGATGTCACAATTTTTAATTTTTTTTTGGTTAATCTCTATTTTCCCCTAAACGGTACATCTCTGGTCGATTTTTTTTTACGCGATTTTATATATTTATTAAATAACTTAAACGTGGGTTTATAATAAAAGTGGATTAAGTAGTTGCAAACTTTTTAAAACCTTTCAATGTTACGAGTTGGTTTAGATATTAGCGTGTTGCATGCCTACTTAAACACATTTTAGCCAAGTTATGTTTTAAACAAAATTATGATAGAATCCAACTATATTTATATTACTGGAAATAATTAATAATTTATTTGTCATTTTCACCCAGTACGCTGAAATCCAAAAACCTATTTTAAAGAAATGCATAAAAAAAATTAACAATTGACACACCTAACTTAAATTTCGCATTTAAACTAAGTTTTTAATTTGCAAAAACATTTCCTTATAAAATTTTGCTATATTTCTAATAATTAAGGTACTTTACTTTTAAGGCAATTTCGAAAAAATGGCATTTGCTCCCCTACTATTAGCCGCAGGTGAAATATGAAATATGCATTTATAGTTTTAATTAAATTCTCCAACTTTTATAAAAAATAAAATTTTCTGAGAAATCGGTGATAAAAAACTTTCCCATAATGTTGCATACTTTTTTGGACCCTTTAGGCATGACAAAGAAAGGAAACATAATATACAGCGTGTCTGGTTAAGTTCGCAGCATATGGAAAACTTTTTTATTATTAATTTTACGAAAAAAAGTTATTCTTTATAAAAATTTCTGCAGGGTCTAAAACCTAAAATGCAACCATCAAATATCGAAATTTTCCTGTCATCTACGAGGTTTGTCAAAAAATGTGAATTTTTCCCAAGAGTAAAGTACCTTTATTTTGACAAAAATTGTTATTAAAAAAAGTTGATCCGAACTAAAAACCACATCTAAATATGCAATTATACGCATTTATGTTGAAAAATTATTTTATTAATTTATTATTAATTATTTAATTTTTTAATTATTTAATTAATTTAATGCGTGTTATTGCATATCTAGACGTGGTTTTTAGTTCTGATCAACTTGTTTTACTAATAATTTTTGATAATGTCAAAAATAAAGGTACTTTACTCTTGGGAAAAATTCATTGTTGGGAAAAATTCACATTTTTTGAGAAACCTCGTAGATGACTGGAAATTTTCGATATTTGATGGGTGCATTTTAGGTTTTAGACCATGCAGAACTTTTTATAAAGAATAACTTTTTTTCGTAAAATTAATAATAAAAAAGTTTTCCATATGCTGCGAACTTAAGCAGACACGTTAGACACAAGACACATATAGGATATGAATTCAAATTTTTTGTTGGCAGCTTGGCAGCTGTTCTTAAACATTATAATATTTTACGTATCACTCACCTTTAAATTAAAAATTGGTCTCTTAATGCAAACTTTTAAAACCATGGCAAGGCAGATAATGAGGAGGTTTGGAATACGTGAAAACTATTGTCGTTGTCTTTGTTTGTTATTAGAAAAAAAAATTACATTATCAGTGAGTTTATTTAATTACCCCTTCAAGCCACATATTTATACACACATGGTGTTCCACGGTTGATAAAACGTTAGACGTTTAGGAAAAACAGGCTATATGTTTTTTTTGAAAATATTTATCACACATTAAACAGGTATAAATTTGGTATCACTGGATAGCTGAAGGTTCAAACGTTGTTTGCCTTGTAACATATTTTTAATTTAGGCCTTTCTTCTATAGAAAATAATGTTTAAAGTTGGCCTATTTATACATACATTACACAATTTTTAGTATATTTTAAAACGGAAGGGTAATGGGAAATCTGCTACATGAGAAACAGATCTTCAGAACAGGTCTTTCAATATTTATAAATTGAAAAAAATCGTACAAGCGTACGAGCAATGCGGCGTGGCAGCTTCTACATAAAACATGTGGCAACATTGTTATTTTAAATGGAACGTCCTATATATTTTTTAATTTTCAGATTCTACATAATATATATATTTCTGAGCAACTTTGCTGAATATTACCCTATACTTATCTGTAGCTGTTTTTATGTATTAATTAATTTTAATTTTTTTTTAACGAAAACATGACTTTTTCAAACTCTAAAACATTACTAAGCTAAAATTTTGCGCACGGTTAAAAAATGCCTTTACAAATTTAATTTTTGGTCATATCCTAGTTCAAGCAGTCCATAAATATATTTTTTCTAATTTTGTCTCGAAACAGATCTATTTCGAACTCCGAATTTTATTATTTAAAGGTTGGCCCTATATGATATGTTTTTTTTTTACCGTTTAGCATAGCATTCTAGATAACTAATATTTTTTAGTACAAATATGCAAAATACTACACGAACCCACGTATGTATGTTTGGTTGCCTAGATCTACAAATCTGTATGTATTGTTTTAGTTCATTAAAAAACACATATTAAATAATAACTTTATTGAGGGAGAACTATTTTGCTTTTGTAGATGCTTCAAGCTATAATTTTCTGCCAAATCCTATACAAAACTCAATCTACTAACCTTCCAATGTCGATTTTAACTACAACGTTATTTGAATGTTCCATCTTCCCTATACTAAATTGCAATGCCGTGACGTAAAATCACTTCTTTTGAAATTCGAAAAAAAGTAGCAAAATTGCCCGAATTTCCGAACGCTCTATACAGGGTGTCTCACGGTCGATGGAACCTTAGACGTTTCTGACGAACCAGTAAAGGAATCGTTCTGAAAATTTGGTCGCGTACATTAATGGGCATGCTCTACCAACCTAAAATATTTTTAACAATACAGTGTTGCCGCTTCCACACAAAAATAATAGTAACTTCCATTTTTTAAATGCAACACCATATATTTTATTTTATTTTCGAAACCCCCATTACTTTCCTTATAACTTTTATTAACTCTACTCTATACTTATATTTTACCGTTTCTAAGATATAAATTAATTTCAGTTTTTTTTGTCCGAACACGTCGCTTTTAAAAATGCTGATAATTTTGAACTCTAAAACCCTGAAATTTGGTAAATAGTTAACTAATACCATAGGGCTCTCTGCCCTGGTCCCAAATCTTAGTTGCAATATACAGGGTGGTTGAAAAATACACTTATTCTGGTAACTAGAAAAAGTAACCATAAGTCCTTTTTTTCAAATGTAACACCCTGTATATTATTACGGATTTAAAAAGCTGCTAAAATTTCACTTAATTCTTGTATATCATACCTGTACCTAACTAACTAGTTTAACCATTTTTTTGACGTATTAAGCATAATTTGTAGAATTTTTTATACAATTCAATTTTTATTCGGTTATTAGTAAGTTAGCCATGACACAAACTGATGTTTACGTATGTTACTATGGTTATCGTTTTGACATTTCATTAAGTTTAGATACAACATAGAAATACACTTTAAAGTCATGGAAGAAAACTATACAAATGCAGTTCTTATGAATTTATTTATTTTATTTGGACAATGTGATAGAATTATCGCCAGGACATGTATAAAGTTTAACGAAATGTACTTAATTTACGGCCAATGAATCTTAGAAAATTCATAAGGATCGAGGATAATTTTATTAAATGTTAACTAGGTAGTCAAATAATAAAAGACTACTAAAATTATAACTAATAAAATGCTATTTTAACAGATGTTCAAAACGCTGGCTGTTTACATCCAAACACTTAAATATGCGGGTGTTGACTGCATGGATTTCAAGAAAAATTTAGTTTTAATGTTTTTTGCATGTTAATTCAAACACACATTGTCCAAATAAAATAAATAAATTTATAAAAACTGCATTTGTATAGTTTTCTTCCATGACTTTAAAGTGTATTTCTATCTTGTATCTAAACCTAATGAAATGTCAAAACGATAACCATAGTAACATACGTAAACATCAGTTTTTGTCATGGCTAACTAACTAATGACCGAATAAAAATTGAATTGTATAGAAAATTTTACAAATTATGCTTAATACGTCAAAAAAAATGGTTAAACTAGTTAGGTACAGGTATGATATACAACAATTAAGTAAAATTTTAGCAGCTTTTTAAATCCGTAATAATATACAGGGTGTTACATTTGAAAAAAACTTTTTCAAGTTACCAGAATAAGTGTATTTTTCAATCACCTTGTATATTGCAACTAAGATTTGGGACCAGTGCAGAGAGCCCTATGGTATTAGTTAACTATTTACCAAATTTCAGGGCTTCAGTATTTTAGAGTTCAAAATTATCAGCATTTTTAAAAGTTACGTTTTCGGACAAAAAAAACTGAAATTAATTTATATTTTAGAAACGGTAAGAGATAAATATAAAGTAGAGTTAATAAAAATTGTAAGGAAAGTAATGGGGGTTTCGAAAATAAAATAAAATATATGGTATTGCATTTAAAAAATCGAAGTTACTATTATTTTTGTGTGGAAGCAGCAACACTGTATTGTTAAAAATATTTTAGGTTGGTAGAGCATGTCCGTTTATGTACGCTACCAAATTTTCAGACCGATTCCTTTACTGGTTCGTCAGAAACGTCTAAGGTACCATCGACCGTGAGACACCCTGTATATGTACCGAATGTACAAGGATCACACAACGTATTCCGTCCAATTTCAAATCTCATATCGCTAAAATAACTTTAGAATCTCGTGGTGAAAATGGATCAACAAATCAAAAAATGACAGTTTGCAAAATAATTTTTGTTGCCCAGAGGCTACTATGATAAAAAATAGTATTACCAACATAAAATTTAGACATAAAAATTTACAAAATTTGAAGGATCTATTTTCTTTTTAAATATGTGTTTTTATTGAAAAAACTACAAATTAGAAAAAATAGTATAACGTACGTGTTATATAAAGCAGTTTTAAGCACTTGTCCCGTTATACAACTCGCCGCAAGCGGCTCGTTTTTTAACATGGACGCGTGCTATAAAATGATGCTTTATAAAACGTGTACGTTAATATACTATTTTGTAGGTTAGGGGATCTGGGGCCAGACGGGACCGTGGGGTAAGATAGGGTACCCCAGTTACTGCCAACACTGACGTATGAGGACGGCTCTATTGCATAACCTTGGACTCCCTTAATAACAACATCGCTTAGTCTTTGCAGAACATGCGTTGAAAGCACACCGTGTGGAAGTTGTGATCGATTTTCCAAGATTACGTGTCATTGATTTTATTTTCTGGCTTAACAAGAAGTACGTCAAAAAGTGTACATCAAGTAAAAGCAAAATACGGTATTTTTCCTGCATAAAGGCATCTTTTGGCAAAAACATTAATTTATAAAAGTCGACTGTAAAGGTAAGAAAGAGGTTTTTTTTAAAAGTGTTATTGGGGGCATAATGGGATGTTATATTTGTCGCGTACCCCATCTTGCCCCCAACTAATATTTTTTTGGTAAAAATCATACTAAAAAATTAATGCATAATGAATTAAAATAGTTATTTTTATTTTCAGAAATGGTTCGCAAATATTAAAAAAACAGCGAGAGGAGAGTGATACAAAGAAAATATGAAACCACGGAATGTTTATATTGCGTGACATACTCGGAGACAACGGAACGATGGACTGCGTGTCAAATATGTCAATAGTTATACAATTTTTTATGCCAGCATTGACGAAGGTGATCCCTTAGATATCACCCACACATGTGATTTTCGTAAATAAACCCCATCATGCCCGTACCCGGAGCAAGATGGGATATTTGTTTGTTTTTAATTAAGTATAGTTTTTGATATTTTGGTGTGAGTTAAGCCAAGCATTTTTATGCTTTTTATGCTATCTAAAGAATTTTTAGAATAAACTTTATTTTTTGATAAATTGGTTTAATTTTTATTGATATAAATGCTTAGCGGCCCCGTTTTGCCCCTGGTCCCCTACTTGAAAAAATTGACAAAAATCTATTTTTTTAAATAAGTATTTTCATACTGACTGACTTATTATTATTAAATTGTTGTAAAAATCGTTAAAATCCTAACAGAATTTATTTAATGTCACCCATCGAATTGCATTTTATTATCTCTGAAATTTGTTATTTGGAAATTTTATTGTGTTTTAAAATATATTAGAATATACATATACCATTGACAAATGAGTTCTGGTGCACAATCAGCATTTTTGATTGCGGTAAACTAAATTTGTCTGTAGACTTTTTTGTTTTTATTTGCGGACTGTAAAATATTTGCTACGATTCAATATAAACTCGGATAACCATTTTATTTCTACTGTTTTGGTAAACTTGTTCGAAATTAATTTGGTTCCCGGTAAAAAGCATCAAATAAATTCTGGCTTTTATGTTGACAAACCGATAATATTTGTAAATATTTAAATAGCAACCCGAGTTTATTGCACCTTAAATATTCATGAAATTGCCATTTCAGTATTTAATATTTTACTACGAACATATAAAGATTTAATTATAATAAACAATAATACCAATACTATAATATAAGCGACATAAACAAACAATATTATGTTGATAGTGATGGTAAGAACATGTGAGTGCACCAGAAGCGTTTAAATTTAATTACATATATTTAAATAACAAATATTCTATACTGCCTCATAAGCAAAAGTGCACAGGGCCGTACTGGCTCTTAAAAAGGCGTGGGCTATATTGTTTCCAAAAGGCGCAGGGGATTACGCTAAGCGAGAAAGGAAGGTACGGAGAACATTTACAAACCATAGCAAGGAAAGCCGAAGAAAGAATCGCCAAGCTGTCCAGCATCATGCCAAATGTTGGGGGACCGGGTAGCATGAAAAGAAGTATTTTTCATGGGGTCGTGCAATCGGTCATGTTTTATGGCGCACAGATATGGCATCAGATGCTCGACATAAATTACTACGAAATCTTGCTTACCAGAGTAGAAAGAAAAAGCCTACTACGGATCTCCAGCGCCTACAGAACTTCGGCAACAAGCGCACTAAATGTGGTGGCAGGGATAATCCCAATCCATTTACTGGCAAAAGAAAGGTGGCGGGTACATACAAGAGGGAAATAAACAACATTATAAAAAAGGAAGAAAGGGAATTAACCATGGATATGTGGTAAGAAGAGTGGGACCAGACCGAAGTAGTGGCCCAGTGGACAAAAAAAACTGGTACCAAACATCAGAAAATGGGTCAATTGCGAGCACCGTCGCACAGATTTCTACCTCACTGGACACGGTGTTTTTCAAGTATATCTGAAAAGATTCAAAAGAGCAGAGACGGAAGAGTGCCTATACGGCGGAGCCCTGGATACGATGCAGCACACGCTCCTTGACTGTCAAAGATAGGATACACAGAGACGGAACACATACCTACTACTAGGGGTAAATAACCTATACGTAAATACAATCCTAGAACAAAAAATGCTACAGGCAAGCGACAAGTGGACAATAATATACACATCTATATAAAGGACATACTGAAAAACAAATCAGAAGAAGAAAGGCAGTAGAGGCAAAAACATTGACCAAGGCTCCAATGACGGCATACCTTACGGGTGCCCATAAAGGGTTTCCTCCCCGACAAAAAAAAGGCGCAAATCGGTAAAGGATATGAAAATATACTGCACGTTTCAAGAACAGGCTGTTTATTTATAGAACTTAAGCCCTATGCCAAATCATGTGAATTACACGAACAAGCAGTTAGATTTTGTCTCGATTCTATCTGCGATGTACTTGCAGCACTCTGACATCCTTTAATATTAAACAGGTCGGTAATTTTTTTTTGTTGTTGCTTCCTTTTCCATAATTTTAATTTTTTTTGCCTAATATTTTCGGCTCCATTTCTTTTTTTCTTGATAATTTTCTCTTTTTGGCGGTCCATTTTAAATTGTTCTACAGGCAAAAAATATACCTAATTAGGTAAGACTGCTGGATTCATTACTTCAAAAATATTAATACCTACACCCGAAATCTCCAAACAAGATACATATCACCGGATCACTCATCTTAATATCGTATCTTAACTCCTAGTAATCTTTTTCCCTATTTGCCCCCATCCCTAACTTATCGATAGAATAAATAAATGTTTTTATAACAAACAATTAAAATCCACCCGTCACCCTTACAAGAGCGTGCCTCTAGGCACCACCACACAAGTTCGAGAGTTCGGAGACTCCACGAGTCCGCAGGACGACAAGGAAAACATTCGACAAGACCTGAGAGGAATTATTGTTATTGAACTACCGGCTTATGTATCTTATTTTATTATTGTAGTAGTAGTAGTAACAAGATTTATTTAGCAATGCGCTACAATTTAACAAGATTTACAAAATATTTAAAATTATTTAACAATATCATCTATGAAGTATTAAACATTTTTTATCAGTCGCTATTTTGTTTTTTAAATAAATAATTTTTTTAATGATCTTTTAAAATTTTTCAAAGAACTCTGTGATTTAATTGAATTATTCAAATTGTTATATTCACTTAATCCTTTATGGAAAACCGATTTATGTGTTAAATGTTTTGATACCTCTTGCCTGCTAAGGTAAAACAGCATATGTGAAAAAAGGTAGTTTTGAGAAAATTAACTTTCTATGAATCTTTGTTGCCGTTTTGTAATTTTCTAAGACATATTAATTATATTTGGTACACCAAAGTAAGTAAACGTTGAGAACAAGATTATGAAGAAAAAAAATGTATTCCTGCATTAGTTCATTTAAAATATCGCCTATACTGTTTTACCTTAGTGTAACAAATGGTTGAAATATAATATTATTATAGAGAACCAGTATATGTAAAATATATACTATTGAGCCATGGGAAATAAACATAAACAAATTATGAAGAAACAGGAAGTTTTATACAAAGTTAAATTTTAACACCATTTGGCTGTCTTAAAGGGCTAACTATTAAAAATGAAAGTTAAAAACTAAACAAAGTAGGTAATCGAGGCATAAATAGAAAGACATTTAAATATTTTTTTTAGTTCTAAAAACATAACCTCAAACAAATTTTAAAGGGTAATTTATTATTAATTAACAACTTCTTACCACGAGTTTTTGTTTGCTAGCATTTGCTAGTATTCTTAGAGTTCTAGAGGACATGTTCCTCTAACACGCCAGCAAGTTATAACATATGTTATATCAATTTACCGGTGGAGGGATTAATATTACGCCCGGTTGTACTAAGGTAAAAGAGTATATAACAATATGTGCTGTTTTACCATTGCTAAATTCATAACTTTAACATATTTTGAACATGTTAAAAAGTATATAGATAGTTTATCACATTTTACCATTAAAGCTAATATAATGCCATAAAATATTAATCACTGCAAAATAAGATATAAAACTATATGGTTTTATGCCAGGATTTTAATGAAGATTTTTTTGTCAACATTTTATGTAGACGCGATTTATACTATTTTACCATGATATACCTTGTCGGTTATACTTTTTTTCCATAACAGAAATTATGAAACAGGCTCACATGCACTGTTTTACCGTGTGCTTATTGACGTTTCCAAATAAGATATAAGAAAGTAAATATTGCATAAGAAAGAGCAGGACAAAAGGCATAGGTTGATAGAGAAAACAATAAATCGTTTTTTTACACATATGCTGTTTCACCTTAGCAGGCAAGACCTTACTTAGACAAAAATTATTTTTATATCTGGTTGAATAGTTATGATTTTCAAAATTTTGAGTTAAAAAAATCTTTTAAATGGGAAGGTAGTAAGTTATTTTTTATTTTAAAAATAAAAGTACAGATCAAAAGAAATACTAAATTTTTAACATTTAACCACTAAAGTTTCTCTAACATTACATTTATTTTCGTATATTTATCCACATTTAAAATTATACGCATAGCTTTATTTTGCAAAATTTGGAGTCTATTAAAGACTCCATCATTTGCTGTGTATAAAATAGTTGAACAATATAAAAAATGTGGTAAAATTATAGTATTGTAAATTGTTTCGTATTTTGTATTCCTTGGCTTATGCAGTTGTCCGCGCGATCGTAGTATCGTAGTTCGGGTTTTTACAACCGTACAAACTCAAGAAAAAGTTTTACTATCGAAAAACCCCTACAATGGTATGCCTGAGATGTTACCTATTCGATTTTTAGTGTAAAACTGATATTTTTTTACTAATTGACCTCTTAAATAGTCTTAATTCACCCCCTTTTAAAAATTTATATTATAAATAATACTGTTACCCTTACCAATTATCACTTCACTCACTTCACTATTCGAGACACACTGTTGAATACTATATTAATAAATTCTAAATCGCACTTGTTTCTCGTCTCTTTCATCAGATAAGGTAGGTTATGTATGTGTTATTTTATTGTGTTGCCTTAACCTAGCTATCGGGAGTGATTATCCTACCGAGTACTCAGCGCCGGATTTACGCCTAGGCCCACTAGGCCCAGGCCTAGGGCGGCAAATTTCGTAAGGGCGGCAGATTCCAGACAATTCGAATATCACTGAGTCTTATTACACATTTTAACTGCAGTTCGATTTACAAAAATGACAACCCGCGCTGCCCTCTAGCCTATTACCTAATTTCACCTAATCTAATTCAAATCCGCTCATCTAATTTTCCGCCATCGCTGCGGATTGCAAATAGCGCATGGCGACACGACTGAGTTTGCGTTCGCGTGTTGGTTTTACGTGCACGGTACCAGGCGTTGCGCCGCGCCGGTTGCGCGCTGCGTTTGCTTGTGTTTATTCTTTTGTTTTAACTTGTTTTAGGCCCGGTTTAATAATGTACTGATAAGGTCTCTGGTTGTTACCAAGAGAATACATTTTATCTCTCTGGTAAACCGCCGGAAAACTTCTGATCAGTTTATCAACAAAATTTTAACCAAAGGACAGATAACCGGAGCTATACAATTTGGCAACATGTGGTAGCAAAATCCACCTAATTAAAGAAGATATTATAGGGTTATATATCATGGTATGTTATGTTTTAAATGTGTTGTACATTCATTCTATATATTATATACGTTTGAGTTTATTCTATTATAAGTTCAAGAAAATGAATATAAAGAAGGAAAACGAAAAATTAAAAAAAAAAGGTTGCAAATTTTTTACACAGACACAGCAGGAATTGTTGCAAGGGGGCTTTTAGAGCACAGTTCCTATAAAATAAAAAAAAAATGGTCAAATTCAAATATAGTTTATTATAACAATAGTCTGTAGGATAGATAGCAAATCATATTTTCTATTCGATGTAAAAAAAAAGCTGTACACCGTATCGTTAGACAGTCTAAAACGATTGACAAAATCCCTGTATCATCCTAGTAATTTATGTGATTTGGGGGGTCGTGAAAAATCCTTGGCCTTCTAAATAAAATATTAACATAATCTTCAAAATCATCATCTGAATCCGATTCATTTGAAAACATTTTAACATCAAAAAGCACATTTATTTTTTTACAATTGCTAAAAACAGTTAACTCTACCTAAAGAATGCCAAAAATGATCAAATTTGAGGTTATGGCTTTTGATTTAACCTACTGGTAAACCGTTAACAGCCGAATATTTCGCTGGGTAAATTATCCTGCTGGCAATAATTGTTTATCTTGCTGTTAACGCTACCAGACGATTGAAAAACAGATTTTTTTCATTAACAGCAGGATAACTATGCCAGCGGCTTTGCCAGCACATTATTAAACCGGCCCTTAGACTTAAATTTTCCCTATAAGAAAACATATTAAAATATAATTGTACGTCGCAAAGCTTTGTAAATTTGCATTTACATAACATAAAATTAATAATTTTTACTTTTGGCTTTGCCTTTGCCTGTATGATGCTATTATTGGTATTAATGGTATCGTCAATGTATTATAAACATAAAGACCAATTTATGTTATATAATGACGTAACACAGCATTCGTTTTTGAACAATTTTCATATTTCTGTCTGTATTTTTTGTATCTTTGTTTGAAATATTGTTTTTAGAAATATATGGTTAACTCAAAGAAATTGAAGAATACATTTTTTTATTTCTTGAGGTATTGTGTTTTTTAATATTTGTAGTAAATTGTTAAACATTTATTTATTTATTTATTTATTTATTTATTCATGGTCAACAGGGATACAAACAGGAATAATCCCAAAAAAGTACCCTCAAAATTACATAAATCTACCTATTCGAAAGGAATACAACTATTAAACAAATCTCTTACATAAATCGCAATACTGTATTAAACGCATAATATTTGCCTAATATAAAGAAAAAAAAAATATCTTAACATAAAAAAAAATATAACATAAATTCTGTTAGGTAATGTTTTTCAATAGTCTCTTAATGGTTGCTGGTGATTGTGAAAATATATCTATTACTTCACTATAAAGGTTAACACATTTGATTATTCTACATAATGGTGAGTTTTGTGAACAATTGGTGTTCCTGAATGGAACATAGAAAATTTCGTTTGATCGTAGGTTGACTTGAGGTATGTTAAGACGAATCAACGATAGTATATCGGGGTTATGTATGATATTATTTATGATTTTGTACAAAAAAAGTATATCAGATATACTTCTTCTAACTGTCAAGGGAGTAATTTGAAATTGTCGTTGAGCAATAGCAATGTCGTTCAGGTGGGCTTTAAACGAGATGAATTTTAAAAACTTATTTTGAGTGTGATCTGAACGTTTAATATAAACAGAGCATCTCGGACTCCAAATCACACTACAAAAATTTAACTTACTCAAAACAAAAGAGTTGTATAGGCATATGATTGCTTTAATATTAGAAAAAGAAGCGCACTTGCGCATGATGTATCCCAACATTCTGGAAGCACTGTTTACAACCGTGTCGATGTGTAGATCAAAAATCAGCTTTGAATCTATCAGAATTCCCAGGTCTCGCACGCGATCAACCCTCGTAAGTATGGTTGTGCCAATGCTATAATCAAAAACATATTCATTTCTGTTGCGGGAAAAAGTGATAGATAAGCATTTACTTAAATTAACAAAAAGATTATTTTCGTCGCAAAACCTCACCAATCTGTCAAGATCCCTCTGAATACATAGCGAGTCAAAATTATTTTCTACTTTTTTAAAACCTTTAGATCGTCCGCATAGATCAAAAATTGACAGTGATGAAAACAGGCTCCTATCGGATTAATATAAATAATGAAAAATAGAGGCCCCAAATGCGAGCCCTGGGGTATTCCTGAGGATGGTATAAAAGAGTCGGATTGAAAGCCCTGAATGTGAACGTACTGATTCCTATCCTTTCAGTAAGACTCGACCCAGCTCAGGAGGGCACCCGCAACACCAACCTCAGCAAGACGATTGAGTAGAATGTTATGACTAATTTTGTCGAAAGCCTTGCTAAAGTCAGTGTAGATGGCATCCACCTGAATCCGGTTGTCAATGTGATTATGTAGGTACTCAGTAAAGGCGAACAGGTTAGTTTCAAGTGACCTACCGCGATAGAACCCGTGTTGTTCTGATCCTATAATGTTCTTAGTGAGATTAAAAAAGTATTCGTACACAAGTTTTTCAAAAAGCTTTGCAACTGCCGACAATTTGCTTATTGGTCGATAATTTTTCACGTCATTCTTTTGTCCCCCTTTGAATATTGGGATAAGCATGGCAGATTTCCAGCTGTTCGGGAATCTGCCAGTATTTAATGAAATGTTATAAAGTAGCGTGAGTGGTTCACAGATAGTTAAAGCTGTTTTTTTGAGAAAGAGTGGTGGTATATTATCAGGTCCTGAGCCCTTTCTTGAATCAAGCTTTAGAAGTTCGCGTGATACCTCAAATGAACGAAATACAATACAATGTAAATGAGAAACATTATTTATTGAATGCTCAACGGGAGGGTGGGCAAATACATGTCTCTCCGGCTCAAAGACACTAGCGAAATAAGACCCAAAGAGATCACTAATATTCTTCCCGTTTTTAGCGACCCTGTCCTCCCAACACATTTCGTCAGGAATTTTACTCACACAGTGTTTTTTTATGGACGCGTAATTCCAAAATCTTCCGGGATTGCCAGGCAGATCATTCTCGACCGACCTCATATAATTTTTAAAGTCCAATTCAATAAGATTTTTAGATCTGGCTCTAAGAATTTTAAATAAGTTGTAGTCATTCGAGTTCTTATACATTCGCCACCTTTTATGTATTTTGTTTTTTTCTTTAATTAATCTTATTGTATTGGGTCTATAGTAAACAGGAAAATATTTATTTTTGGAGTAGGTTGGGACATGCTTATGTATAATATTATTAATTTTTGAGTAAAAACTATCAACACAGCTATCAAGTGTTCTATTTCTAAACGTAGAGTGCCAATCTATGCTCGAAATTTCCCGATTTAATAGGTCATAATTTCCTTTTTTAAAATTAAAGTAAGTGTTGGTATTAAATTTTATATGATATTCTAGGTGGGGGCGGCAGGCGCGTATTTAAGGGGGGTAATAGGGGTAGCTACCCCCCATCCCAAAAATTAAACACTGACAAATCAGTAAAAAGAGGCGTAACACCCAAAAAATTTTCGCCTGCGGCGCTACTATTCCTTTTTTCTGCCTTAAAATCACGTCACATCGTTGAAAAAAGGGCGTGGCACCCAAAAAATTTTCGCGGCGGAGGCGGCAACATTTATTTGGGCCTAGGGCAGCGGTTACCATAAATCCGGCCCTGCGAGTACTCGGTGAAATAACGATTTCGTTTTACTGCAAATTATATCCCCCTTAGGCCTGATTCTTTGCGTCCTTGGTACTTAGTCCACCGATAAAGAAAATTATGATGATCTTAGGTAAAATAATTATTGCTGAATTAGGAAATATCCAGCAAAAAACTTATCAAATAAAATATAATAAATCATACGGGTATGCCGCTTCTTATGCTATGCATGCTTCTTTGAAAATATTTTATTATTGTAGGTTAGATTAGATGAATTTTAATGATCGGTTTAGCATCTTTATCTAGAAAAAAAAATCATTTCCACACTTAGGCTCCTTTTATACTGGGATTCTGTATCTCGGATACCGGAATCTCGGATACACATTTTACGTAGCGCTTAAGCGAAGCGTTTAGACGGGCGCTTTCTCGGATACAGAATCGCAATACTAAATTTTGGTATCGCACTAATTTCAGCCAGATTCGAGTCGGCGACAGGTCTAGCATTGGTTTATAATATGTAAGCATTTACACTGCGATTCTCGTTTTGTAGCCTCTTGCCAGCTCCGTACTAAGGGACGTTTCTGCACGAATAAAGAATTTAATATGGATGTTTTAAAAACTCTTTTAGATACTGACAAGTTCATATCGTCAATACTTCGGCGCAAAACTGAATTGGTCTTAGAAATGTTGTCTTTTAAGATATTGCGTAGCTCGTTAAAAGACCGAATTGACATTCTAAAATAGTTAAAAAACTTCGCAGGGTGTTCTCTTAAATTTTTATAGAGTAAAACGTATGCTCCTGCTGTATTACGTTCGCTAATTATTGGATGAACCCACATTCTACGTTTCCTTAGTTTTTCTTTTTTTCACACACCATCCCATAATAATATAACAACAGCTTTCAGCTTCTTCTACTGCATTCATTTTAACACTGAACAGATAGTTAAGGAGCTAGCGTGCAAAAAACGCCATAGTTGGCTGCCCGTCAGTCGAGTTTGAAAAAGCGTTGCCATTACTCCACTGAACACCCTGGTGCTTGAAGTTTTGCTTTTACCCATCAACTTTAAGATTTATTGGCAATAATGACATAGGGCGATTGGCCATAGTGAGGAGCCCGTCAGTCAGGTTGAAAATTAGGTTCTGTAGGTTGCCAAGATCATGTATCTAAAATGTCGTTGCGATCTAACCACTAGATCGTGAATTAGGCCAAATGGAAGATTATAATTTGTTTTTTAACCGCCATTTTGTTGGCCATAGTAAAAAAGCCAAAACTTGTTTCTACCTCTTCGTTTGGATATAATGACAGCAAAAATGCACTTGACTGACAAATCGAATCACGACGTTCTTCCCTGGGTGACCTACAAAATCTCGAAAAATCCAATTTTTCAGTCTTTAGCATGGCTTTTTCAGAAATTCAACCAAAATCATCAGTCAATCATTTTTCCTGATTTTTAGACATCCAATTAAGTAGAAATCACAAACGACTGACATTTTCCTCGAATATTTTCAATTTGGCCATACTTTGAAAATTTTCTGATTTTGGACTTTTTTATAATGGCTCAATATTGCTGTTCCAAATGGACTTAAAAGTAAAACAATGTATGACGATGATGTTTGATGACCTAAAAAACGTTTCAATACATAACAATCACCTATTTACCCCTTCCTTTACCCCTCTGCTACCCTCCACCCCTATTCATTCGTTGAATTTATGTTATATTATATTGGATTCAGTAATCAAAAATATAGAATTTTTGCCACAAAAAGATACGATAACCAATTTCAGCAGTAAGAAATTCAGTGGAGTAATGGCAACGTTTTTTCAAACTCGACTGACGGGCAGCCAACTATGGCGTTTTTTGCACGCTAGCTCCTTAACTAAGAAGCGTGCGGCCCTGGAATTAATCGCCTCTCCACAAAATTGACGAAACTGCGCAAGATAAAAAAAGTATGCATTCGGGATCTCGTTAGAATTCACGTGAGATTCTGTATGCGAGATACTGTATCTCGCATACAGTATCCCAGTCTAAAAGGAGCCTTAGTAGGCGTGCTAGCAGTAGCACAGAGAGCGCAACCAGGCAGTAAGTTCCAGTATCTTGTCAATAAATTGTGGCAATAACTTGGGGGCAAATATTAGTTCGTTACACGTAAAAATAAATTGAAGGTAAACTATTTTAATTTCTTGACCCAGAACTTGGCAGGTGATATACGGGCCTAAAATTTGTGCACTCCAGCATTACGCGTTTAGTAAGACATTGTAAATTTGAGAGCCCGTTACCATTCGTTAAATAAGAAATTTGCAGTGCATACCTATATGGTAACTCCATTGATATTGTGCCCTCCTCGAGTTCCCACCTTAGGTGCGCCACTGGCCACTGCAAAGTTTATAAGGGATTGTGCGTTTACAACTCTGTTTCTGTTTTGTGTGATGCTAACGTCAATTCCTTGCAGATGTGTGACCACTAAATTGTTAAACTAAAAACATTCCTCAGTTGAATAACGACAATGAGTTAAAAACCCTTAAATCTCTTAAATCTAAGATAGTGGATAATGATTTAGTAGTGTCCAAAGCGGATAAAGGCAACTGTTTAGTAATTCTGGATAGACCCCAATATGTGGAAAAGGTAATTGATTTTCTCTCAACGGATGATTTTACTTCAATACTACTTAACCCTACTGAAAAATTTTCTCAATTTTTTAAAAATATTCTAAAAAAGGTAAACAACACCCTCACTTTTTTCAACACTAATAAATTCAAACTCACCCCAATAAACCCTTCAACACCGCTACTTTACGGTCTGCCCAAAATTCATAAACAGAATATGCCTATTCGTCCTGTGGTGTCATACCGAGGTTCACCTTGCCACAAACTAAGTTCATGGCTTAACCATATACTTATTAACCTTACTAATTTTAAAAGCTCATTCTCAGTAAAAAATTCAACAATTTTGGCCAAAGATTTGTTAAATGTACACATTCCGGACTCCTCCTTTTTGATCTCCTTCGATGTTACAAACTTATTTCCTAGTATACCCTCAAATGAATGCATAGACTTGGTAAGGGAACTTCTGACTAACAAAACAAATCTTGAACGTGAACATGTAGAGAATCTCTGTATTTTAGTCGATCTAGTCCTCAAACAAAATTTCTTTCAGTTCAATGGTAAATTTTACAAGCAGAATCTAGGCCTTGCTATGGGTTCCGCTTTATCCCCTCTCCTTGCAGAGATTTTTATGGCTTTTATTGAATCTAAAATCAAAAACCACCCCTTATTTAAACATATCCTTTTCATAAGAAGATACGTAGATGATATTTTCGCTGTGTTTGATGGTGGTCAGGCTGACCTTATGGCTTTTATTCAATTTTTAAATTCCATCCACCCTTCTGTTAAGTTTACTTTTGAACTGGAGACTGAGGGTTCCATACCTTTTCTGGACCTGAAATTAACTAGAGTAAACAACAAAATTAAATTCTCGATCTACCATAAACCTACAAGCACTGACAACATCATACCGTTTAACTCAAACCATCCTCATAGTCAAAAGTTTGCTTCCTTCCACTCATTTTTCTCTAGACTTTTTGCTATCCCCCTAGAAGATAATGAATTCAAATCTGAACTTAATTTAATAAAACAAATAGGTATTAACAATGGCTTCCCTCTAAACTTAATCAACAAAATTTATTACAAACACTTAAATAAATCTCTTAACAAAAACCTTGTATCTAACGACAATTCTCCAAAAAAATTTTACTCATTACCTTTTTGGGGCCCCATTTCATACACACTTAAAAACGTTTTTAAACCTTTTAACATCAATATTGTGTTCAAAACACAACATTCTCTGAGAAAATTTTTAGTAAACTCTAAAGACCTTATTCCAGCTTCTGAGAGATCTGGCGTGTATCGTATCAGCTGTTCGACTGAGGGTTGTACTGCGACTTATGTTGGACAAACGGGACGCAAATTTTCAGTACGCCTAAAAGAACATTGCAAAGAAATTGAGAAAGCGAACAACCAAAACATTTCCCCTTCAAAGATTAAATCCAACTTTTCTAGACATATTTTTTCAAATAATCACAATTTTAATTCTGATTCTCATACAAAATTTTTACATTTTTGCAACAAAGGCAACAAATTGGACCTTTTAGAAATTCTTGAAATTAATAAAACGTTGAATAATTTGAATGTCCTTTGTCTGAATGATCAAATTCAACACAGTTGCACAAATTTTTTCAATGCTCTCGACTTCACTGATCAGATATAATTTTGCTTCTCCTTTCTCATTTTCTGCGTTCTGTGTCAGCCACAACTTTCAAATAACTTGTAATTAACTTTTTCCTCTCCTTTGTCTGATAAAAATACATTTAACAATCATCATCAACATTACTCTTATATTATACATCACAATTCTAATCTTACTTCTGACAAAATGTAATATGCTTTACACTCGTTTCCCATTCACACAGAACAGAACACACACTAAAGTATACCGTTTTTTTCTCTGTGACACACATAAAATAAAACCATTTAAATCTTTTCACTTACAAACGACACCACACACAAAGAAATTTTTGGACACCAACCTTTCATCCACCAAAATTTTTTCTCCCACATTAAAGCATTATCCTTTTCACTCCTTAGTTTTTAAGCTATATTGTTTAATTTAGGTATTTGGTTAGTAGGATTATATCTGCCTAACCTTAATTGAGCTTTTTCTCCATGAACAATTTTCTTTTACTTAATTTAATTTTACCGCCATTCTACCTGTCAGTACACCTGTCAATCGATTCATCTTTCATTCACGTCACGTTTCTCCAGCACGTGGAGGTGAAGAACCTTTTGACTTTTGAATTTAAAAAATGTTCAATTTTTTAATTTTTGGTTTTAAATTAACCGTTCGCGGGGTTACTGAGGTTTAATCCTCAGTACCCCAAAAAACTTTACTTTTACATAACAACATTGTAAGTACTTACCCTTTTTTTTTTTAAAAATCATATAATAAAAAAATTCTGTACTCATTCACTCTTTAATTTTAATTACAATTTCTATTTTTTACAGATTGTGCTACTGCACTTCTATCCTCATAATGTGTCACTTATGCTGGATATAAATATTAAGAATGAAATCTAAATAATTTCCTACACCTTTTTAGAAAGTTTTTTTCTCCCGGGTTTTTTTCTTTTCTCTTCTTCTCCATTTAGTTTGGTTGGTTTAAGCCTACTTTAACGACGTTTTTGAATGCTCAGTATTCATCCATTGTCAATTTTTCAAGCCATGTTTCTTCTACATTGTAATGGTGCTTTTCAAATTTTTAGAAAAGAAAATCTATCTATATAAAAATAAAATATCGGTTTGAAAATATTGTTTTGTCGCTTTTCGTTTCAATGCCAATATCTGCTCATTTAGCGAACAGTACTGACATATGAATAAAGCTTTTTCTTTCAATATATATCGGACGGATGGAAAATAGGTTTCCAACGGTATCTCGGGCGCCACCCCTTGGATTAATGTGGTAAGGGGCCCACGATGCACCAGGTAGCTTGTTACAGTGGAGAAAATTAAACCAGGCGTTCAACTACGCATTTAGCGACTATATTTTTTTTTTAAGCGTCCTGAAAGAAACAGTTTCGGTGAAGGAAAATAAAACAATCGATTCAGTACAACATTTTGTATTATAAATCAACTCTCTGTAAATTACAATGTGTCTAAATGAGATGCGGTGAAATGATATGAATGAAAGAGAGAGAGAAAGGGAAAGTATGCGTGTATGCTCGCGACAAATCGGTCTTAATGAAATGAAATGAAATGAATTGATCCGGCGATTCTATTCTAATATTATCGGTCTTGAATAGTGCGCATGTTATCAAATTCGCAAGAAACGCGGCGGTTGTCTCAGCGGTAGCGGTAAACGGTCGCGGTCGGTAGCAGGCGGCAAGTAAGGTTTGCGGTTAACTTTATCAGATTCGGTCAGTGGAAAGGTAACGCGGTACGCGGACTTGCGGCTGTGCTTAAAACGCGGTTTGTTTGTGCTATCTACGGACAGGTGTGCGGTGTTTTTGCGAAGACGGGCGCGGATGTAAAACTTTAACCGAGGCGGCCGGAAAAAGTTCCTAACTAAGCGGTAATATGAACAATGATCGGTGGTGAATCGGTAAGACGTCGTTTCCCTGCGAATACGCGGCTAATTATAACATATTAAAAACTTAACCTGCGGCCGGGCGCGTTCTGGTATTGAAGTAATGTGTATGACGGAGAAGGTACTATGTGTATGTGACAGAGACGGTAAAGGCGTGTGTAAGACAAAGACGGTGTGTGTGTGTGTAGAAACCCGATATTTACCCGTTTTAACTATTAGTTAGAACGAGACAGGATCCTGCAGAAATCCGGTTTCGTATGTGACAGAGACAACAAAAATAGCTGAAGGCTAAGAATGAGACCAAGCTACCCGGTCCTTATTCCGAGAGCAGCTGGGCGTCATATGTGAGAACAAACATTGATCGGTGTGCGTATGAGTGAGTGAGACAGAACTACCCGGTGCTTATTCCGAGAGTAGTTCGGTCGCGTGTGTGTAGGTGTGTAGATTAGTGGTGTTGTATGTGTTTAGAGAGAGACCGAACTACCCGGTGCTTATTCCGAGAGCAGTTCGATCGCTTACGTATGTGACAACAATAATATGACGGCTCGCGTGTTTTAAAATAAGACATAGCCACCCGGTACTTATTCCGAGAGCAGCTCTATCCTATATGTAAGAAACAAAGCAAACATATGGTCGGCCCGGTGTGTGTATGAGAAAGTGTAAAATAGTACCTAAACCTGTGTGTAAGAGTGAGAACCATACCTTATAACCAGAACGTGCAGCGGTCTACGAAAAATGGAAGCGGCGCGGGGAAACGGCGGTTCGGATGGTAGTTTCTTACCGTCGGAAGTCGGTCGGTCAGCCTCGGTGGTCGTCGGTCGGATCGGGAGCGGTTCTACGGTGTCGAGTGGTCGGGACGGTGAGAACACGAGTTCTGATTTAAAATGGGTCGATTTCCCGTATAAATTGACTCTGCGAAACTACGTCACGGTCATAGACGCGATGGTACCGTACGCGCTTCGATCTCGCGCGGAAGCATCTGGGGGTACGGTACGCGCTTGGACTTGGCGGCGCGCTCAACAGTACTAACGACTGTGGCCGGAAAATGATGAAAACTATTTTCTCGATGTTTCGCGACGGAAAACTTAATAGATTTGAACAGTATAAATTAAATAAATTATTTACGTACAAGAACGAACGTTGTAGCACGAAAAATAAGAAAGTAATATCGGACACGCATACTAACCTTTTAAAAATATAAAACAAAGCGGTAAAATATTAAAAACCCCGGAAAAATATAGTAACTTCGTTACAACATTTAAAAATTTTACGTCCATAAAAGCTCCATTAAGGTTCTAATTTTCTCTTTTGCTAACAACATCAGCATAGAATAGATTTCTGTCTCCTGATGATAAACGTTTCTGCGTTCGAAACATGTAGAGACCTTTCGAACTAGAATTTTATTCTATTAAATTTTGTGGAGGAAGACTTTGTGTTTTTCTTTCCTTTTCATACTTTCAACTCCACTTTAAGTATGGACTATTTCTTCAAATGTTAAACTAAAGTTTAAAGTAAATTAATTATTAAAACCTAATCGATCGCTCTTTTAAACTTTAGCAGTAATGGGCGGTAGTTAAAATAAAATTTGTAGGTGGACACTTCGGTGTTAATATATTATCGTTTGGAAGCACGTATCGACGTTTTGTATTTTGGAAAACCTGGAATAGGCGGGTGGCAGAGAAAAGCCATTTATTATGTCTTTGTGTCGATTGCGTTTCTGGATATTCGGTGAAAGCTGAAGGTTTTGCGATCGTGTTTCTAATTTTTTTGAATCTTTGCGTTTCTAACACATAACGTGATTTATTTGTTTTTATTTTACAGGGTTGCTATAAAATAATGGTCGTGGCAAAAAGATAATAAAATTTGTAAATTAATTATAAAGGTGCGTTACGTCAAGATGATAATATATTAGAAACCAAAGGACAAACGTGACTCATTTAATCCCCCCGAGGGCTCTAGAGTTGTGTAGTTCGCGAACGAACTAGTTCAAAAGATCGAATCTGAGAACGGAACTAAAAGATTCGATCAGTAATTACTGAGAGATTGAAACAAGGCGAACTAAAGTCTAAACGGAATGTACTACGCAAACGAGAGCGAGACGACCGAGATTATAGGTTTTGTCACCTGACCGACCGATGCATGCCGCGATGATTTCGGACTATTTTGGTATTGAAATTAATAAATATTGTCGGTGTCTACTATATTGGCCGAGCGCTTTTCTCAGGTTTCAGTTTGTCTCACCACCGTTGCCGTTGTTCAGAATTTACATTAACCGTCGGTCCGCTGAGTTTGCTCCCGGTTGAGAATGAGATCACGTTCTGTTCTCTTCTATTCAATGTCAATAAAAAGGGATAACATAATGAAGAAGTATTTGGCACGCATTTATTTTACAAATAGAAATGGAATTTTATCAAGGAAGCTGTGTTTTTAATATAAAAGCACCGTGATCGGTGGGTATAAATCAAGAAAAATATTTATTTCTTTTGTATTCGTAGGTTTTTCGTTAATCTAATATATAATTTAAATTTTAAAATATTTCTTTTACTTCACTAGGCCAGTATAAATCAGTGAACTAAATGAACTAAACGAACTAGTCTTTTGAACTATTCACTTTATTGAACGAGAACGAAAGATTGAAATCGGTAAAGTGAACTAAACTTCCCAGCACTAGAGGGCTCTGACCGAGAGCAAAAACTATTCAAGGTATTAAGGGCCAATTGTATAGGTATGAATTCTCTAGTGTCAGGTAATAGGGACTTAAGTCAGAAATTACCATTTTCCAAAAAAAGCAATCAAACATTTTAGAAAGCTTTGCAAATCTGAATATTAATATAGAAAAGCAAGATTTTGGTAAACGTAGAAAAATGAAATTGGTTCGTAGTTTCAGTCCATGTTTTTACAAAGAAGTGCGTATTCACCAGGATTTGATTGACTTAAGTCCATAGGACCAGCTAATTAGTATTTACCTGTATTTATATGGTTGTGTATGAAGGACTTATATGAAATAATAATAACATTAATTCAATGTCGTTTATTACATTAAAAACAGAAAACTCAAAAAAAGAACTTCTTAACAAATTCAATAAAATGAAACCCATAGCAAACAAAAACTAAAACAATATAATGTATTTATTGCGTATTATTTAGGTTTCTTCCTCTTCCTCTATTAGATCTGGGTCATTATCGATCACATTAGGAGATGTAGGCAAATTTTTGTAAAACTCATGGAACACTGGTGGAACTAGGCATAGTAAGCTACTATTATCGTCACTGCTATCACTTTCAGAGTCTTCAGGAATGTAGTCTTTGTCCTCATAGCTATCATCTGAGTTCCAACTAAATGCCACTTCTGGAGGTAGTGAAGGAACTGGCGATGATGTTGCCGAATTTATGTCTTCGTCCATTTTCATAAGCGGAATGAAGCTTGAAAATAATGGATCTTCCAGAACTGTAATTACAAAAACTGTTTATTTTTTTACTACCTCTCGGATTTACTTTGATGGTGTTCGAAAATACCCGCATAAACCCACTCACTACACCGAAGGATAAGCCAAAAAGATTATTAAACTTGACAATGTTATTTTTCTTTAAAAATCCTTGTAAATTTTTTATTTTGTAGATAATCAAGTCAACTAACTCAAAATTTTAAAAAATCCCACATGGGTACCTACATTCATACAAACAGACATACAAAGAAAAATATGAATAATAAAGAACAGTGAACAAAGTACTTACCTTCACTATTTCCTGCAGTTAATTTTGGCCCGATTTCATCCACATCCTAAATATTCTGAAAATCCGATTTTAGTAAAGGGAATGGCATTATCCTAGTGGTACTTGTACACTGAGTTCCTTTTTCTACATGATTTTCGTTAATTTGTTCCCGTGAAACTGGTATGGCTGCAAAATTTACAGACATTTTTGTAAAAATTTAGGTTATGTTTAGTTAGATCTTTTGTTTATGTTCAATAAGCTGCAATACTCGACCATAGTAGTAATAAATAGAATATTTACCTCTGCTGCAAGTTTCCTTTGCTAATTTCACTATATATTTACACCTTTCACTCATTTTGATCTGATAATATACTACAACAACATGCACTAATTCGAACAATTTTACGAATGATGCAATATTTTATTCAAGTAAGTTTGGTATGAAAGGCTTAAGTTGACTAAAGCCCTAAGAATGTAATTTTATGTTGAAAATATTATGGTCCAAAGGACTTAAGTGAACTTAAGACCTACTTGCCAAACGCTAAAGAAGTTTCTCTGACTTACAACCTTAGTACCATTTTATTGCGCCTTATTGAATAGCGATAGACATAAGCCCTTACTACCATTCGAAAGAGCGCAAAAAACCAACATAAGTCCCTTATTTTATTTGATTTAGACAAAAGTTGACTTAATCCCCTTGTACCTAACACTAGAGAATTTACCTTAGAGTTAAACCTAAGTTTAATCCTATAGTTATTCCGTAAGTTAATCCAAAGTAAACTGTTTTGCCAGTTGTATGAGTTTGTGTAAAGAAAGTCTTATTTGAACTAGCTGCTAACGTCAGTATGATATGAGGTCAATATTATCTAAATCATCTTCAGCATCCGAAAGGAAATCATAAACAATATCAAAGGCCTCTATAATAATTTAAAATAATAAAAATAAAAAATAGGAATCATGTAAATAAATTATGTTATTGTTGTAGAATAACAAAATACGCCATTTTCAGGCTTCTAATCCCGAGATTGTAAGTTAACTCATACCCGATCCACGAGTTGAGAGTTTATCCTAGAATAAGGAATAACCTCTGCCTGTACAATGTATTTTTATACTTATCCCCCGATTAACTCTCATTTTTGAGTTAACCCAAACCTATACAATTGGCCCTAAGGCAAGTTAGTCTCGCGGAATATACATTCTTTTTTGTACTTCGAGGAACAGTATAACTAAAATTCGGTTATATGTAGGTATAAATTTAAAAACATCTGTTTAATGCAAGTACCAGCTAAATTAGTATACTTTAAAAGATAAAGGTCGCTTGTTTGAAGGTGGTAGACAATGAAGTAATATCAAAAAAAATATTACATTGTTGGACTTCCATTGTCTTTATTTTATTACTTAACACAACGTTTCGGTTAGTTAGTATCTCTAACCGTTTTCAAGTGTAAAATAAATTATAATTCTAAGGCTACTGTCTTAGATACTATCCAAGTGCAATGAAGCTTGATGACTGCGCCTACGTGTTTATTGGTGTGTGAAGTTTGAGCTGTTGGTTTTGGACAAGGAGAGGCTTCCAGATATTGGGGATATCTATACTTGGTTTACTAAATATATGGGTATTTTGATTCATAAAAGCTGCTTCTTTGAACTTTCGTTTTCTCCAGTGGTGTTCCGTGTCCAAAACCTTGACTTCTGACCACTGTATATTATGCTGCTTGGTCCATAGGGGGGGGGGGGGGGCACATTCGGCCTACAAGGAGATTTTTTAGTATTTTTTTGTAACTATTGTTTTAAATAAGATCACTTTTAACTATTATTTTTTATTAACGTTTGTTTGAAGTACTTGCGACGATATTCTTGATCTACTGTTTTTAGAAAAAAAATAATAAGGCTTTTTTTAAAACCCAACCAGTGGCCGAAGCTCAAGGGGGTACCCCTTGAGCGTGCAGTTTCGGCCACCAAATATATTATTACTAAAATTATTTTTAACAATATAATTTACAATAAAACAAAGTAACTCTATAAGAACCTTTATTCACAAGTATTTACTATACAATTAGAGTACCAAAATTGTAAGGAAAGTTAAAAAATGAAGCAGTTCTGGCTGTTCATGATTTTGATGGTTGGTCAAATTTTGAAATTATGTCATTAATTTCGACATCTGCAAAATCATCAATAGATGGATAGTAAAATGTACCTAGTGGATAGGCCACGTCGTCTAAGAAATTTGACTCTGGCAATACCAGAATTGACAGCCATAATATGTCCGATATAGTGAATCATTGCATGTTTAGCCACTGGCCCAATGTAACCCCTACTATGGTGGATGAATGTGCCCCCAATGTATGTTTTAGATAGAAACTTGGCTACATCTGAAATTTTTTAAGGTTAGATTTCACTTTCATTTCTACTTAAAACACAGTATTAGGCACTCCCAATACTAATGAAGTTAAGCTTATTATTATAAACCAATTATTTATGAAGTAGGTTAATAAAATATAATAATATTTACCTTAGATTGGCTATTTTAGACAAATCTTATCTTACTGATCAAAATTGGAGCTAAGTCTTCAAAACTTGCAGGTAAGATAGATAACGGACAAACAACATGTGTCACATAAATTTTCCGCGCGAAATTTGAATAGGTCTTGAAATATTAGACGTGGCTGAATGTGCCCTCATGCCGAATGTGTCCCCCCCTCCCCTACATGTTTCGCTATACTTGATCTCGAAATTTCACCTCTTATTTCAGATGTTCTTTAACTCGTACGGGAAGAGGTCTTTTTGTTTCTCCAATGTACGACAATTTTTTTTTTCATTACGGGGGGGGGGGGGGGAAGTAGGTTACTTTTGTAAGAAAGCTTCTAAGCGTATTTCCGGATTTGAAGGCTGTTTTAATATTATAGTTTTTAATTTGAAGAAACAGTCCATACTTTAAGTGGAGTGTATGTTTAAAAGGAGAAGAAATAAGACCCTTAAAGTCTTCCTCCACTGGTATATTAAGATAAGCAATTAAGGGTAAATTCTCTACATGTTTCGACTGTATAAACAGTCATCATCAGGAGAAGAGAATAAGGAAAATAAGAAATAACAGGTGCAAACAGTCCAAACGGAGCTAAAAGATGATGGAAAGGACAAATAAAGTAATTGGAAAAACGTCCACCGTAATGGTATACCTAGCAAGAGGTCATTCGTGGAGAATTGGTAAAGACCAAGATATTAAGCTAACATAGCAGTAAGCTAAGTGTAAAATTAGTGACAACGCACCATTAGTGTGAGGAGAGAAGAAAAATTATTAAATTGGAGTGGTAAATGTTGTAAAGACTTTTATTAACAGATGAGGAGTAACTGAAAAGTCACATTTTGGTGAAACAGTGACGTAAGTGTGAGGAGAGAAGAATAGTTGGAATTGGAATAGTGAAGGTAGTAAAATTTAAAAAAATTGAGGAGTAGAAGAATAGTCGCATAATAGTGAATTAGCAACTTAATTTGACGAGGGAAGTATTTAAGTATAGAAAATTAAAAAGTTTTTTTTTTATATCTGAAAAGTAAAAAAAAACTTTTTAAGGTTACAATTTTAACAGAAAAGATAAATTTGTGTAACTTACGTCATGGAGACATCCTTTTTGTTTGTATCTTTGCTACACGTGTTAAACGTCACAATTTTATTAATCTTTTTAATGGACAGGCCTGTATTCTGTTTCACTTACTCCTTCTTAAAGCTCAGAAGGTCTGTAGTTATATCCAAACAACCTGAATGTATGATTTTCAAACAATATTTTATGCCCGATACATATTTTTTTACAATTTCCTAATTAAAAAAAAACTAGTTGACGCAAAGGACCATAAATTATAAATAATGACACATTGTTAAGATACCAGAAGAATGCAGTTTTCAATTTGAAGGCTGATTTTTACTAATATCTTTGAGCTTAAATTACTTCAGGAAATGTTTTCGTGTTCACGATAATTTTCTTTTAATATTCGTGACCAAGAATAAATTTCCAGGAATAATTTAGGCACGTGTGGTAATCGGACAGAAAATTTTACACCCACATTATACAATTAAAATCAATTTGACGAAATCCTTTAACCTAAACAGAAAAATGATGTCTTTAAGACAAATTTATAAAAACGTAATTTTCCAAACTTTTAAACAATACTTATAGGCACAGAATATATAGTTCGGAGCCATGATACTATTACTAAAGAAGCTAACCTCATGCGCAAGGTATAAGTCCGTCTCTTTCTCTCACGTTTGACGTCATCAGGAGAAAAATTTTCTCAGCAACAGTTCTTTTAACATTGGAAATGTTTATGTTCGTATATGGGGACCAAGTTACGAGTTTCTCGTTCAAGGTTGTAAGACAATTTCGTTCAAGGTTGTAAGGCAAAATGTCGCGTGCTTTGTTGCCGTCTGTTGGTTTTGTTGAAATTTCTATTTTTCGGTGTTGCGATTGCGATGGGACAAGGTACATATTTTCTAAGGATACGTGCATCGCGATTTAGAAAAAGTACCTACATATTTTAGGATATTTTTTTAAAAATGTTATTTCATAATTGATTTTATAATTTATGAAAGGTAAATATATTTTTTTAAGAAATCATCCGCTTCGGGCAAGCCGGCAACATCGCGCCAAATGCATCTCATGTGTTGTCGCGCGCTTTGTTGCCGTGTGTTGGTTTTGTTGGATTTCTATTTTTAGGTATTGCTGATTGCGATGGGATAAGATACATATTTTCTAAGGAGACGTGCATCGCGATTTAGAAAAAGTACCTACATATTTTAGGATAATTTTTTTAAAAATTTTATTTAATAATTGATTTATAATTTATGAAAGGTAAATATATTTTTTTAAGAAATCATCCGCTTCGGGCAAGCCGGCAACATCGCGCCAATTGCTTCTCATTGGTAATATAATATGTGGTTGCATAAGACGTAGTATTCATTTAATTCAATTTCTTAAAAAAATGTTGGAAAATAAAAAAAATAAGGTAGGTATTTAAAAAAAATTAAGGTATCTTGTCTTAGCTATTTATCCTACATTTATGAATTCTGAAAGACATTCTTAGTAGTAATTTTGTAAAATGCTTGACATCGAACCCTAACACATTTTTCCGTGTGGATCATTGATGTGGCGTTTCATTGTTTCTAGTTTAAGAGTCAGACCGGTCGGTGGTGTATGTGTATGTGGTATAGTTCCATCTGGCAGTTGTAATGAAACTTAACATTAATCATAATAATATTTGCTTGCTACAGTTAATAATGCATATACTTACTGCTAAAACTCAGTACTGTAGTTCTCAAAAGTTTTTGTTTCTAGTTTAAGAGTCAGACCGGTCGGTGGTGTTCTAGGTTTGTTTATATTACTTTTGGGAGATTGGGCCGCTTATTTTTTGTAATAATTGATTATAAACGTTCGACAAACAGTAAACGATAAAAGCGATCTGGTTTTATATACTGTAATAGTTCCATCTGGCAGTTGTAATGAAACTTAACATTAATCATAATAATAATTGCTTGCTACGTTAATAATGCATGGTATATACCACTAAAAATCAGTGCTGTAGTTCTCAAAAGTTTATTTTTCTAGTTTAAGAGTCAGACCGGTCGGTGGTATTCTTGGTTTGTTTGTTAGGTATACTTTTGGGAGATTGGGCCGCTTATTTTTTGTAATAATGGATTATAAACGTTCGACAAACAGTGAACGATGTAAGCGATCTGGTTTTATATACTGTAATAGTTCCATCTGGCAGTTGTAATGAAACTTAACATTAATCATAATAATATTTGCTTGCTACGTTAATAATGCATGGTATATACCACTAAAAATCAGTGCTGTAGTTCTCAAAAGTTTTTGTTTCTAGTTTAAGAGTCAGACCGGTCGGTGGTATTCTAGGTTTGTTTATTATACTTTTGGGAGATTGGGGGGCTTATTTTTTGTAATAATGGATTACGTTCGACAAACAGAGTGAACGATGTAAGCGATCTGGTTTTATACTGTAATAGTTCCATCTGGCAGTTGTAATGAAACTTAACATTAATCATAATAATATTTGCTTACTACAGTTAATAATGCATATACTTACCACTAAAAATCAGTACTGTAGTTCTCAAAAGTTTTTGTTTCTAGTTTAAGAGTCAGACCGGTCGGTGGTATTCTTGGTTTGTTTATTAGGTATACTTTTGGGAGATTGGAGCGCTTATTTTTTGTAATAATGGATTATAAACGTTCGACAAACAGCGATCTGGTTTTATATGCTGTAATAGTTCCATCTTGCAGTTGTAATGAAACTTGACATTAATCATAATAATATATTTGCTTGCTACAGTTGAGGCATATACCACTAAAAATCAGTAATGTAGTTCTTAAAAGTTTAAGTAGCTTCTAGTGTGATATTGTTATTGTTTAACATTGCATATTATGTATTATGATTATCTATTATACAACATGGTTTACTGAGATGGTAAAATTCGTACATAGATTAGAAAGTTCAATACTAATGATGGGTTGTGCGAAATAATAATCTTCTATTGCTTTATCTGACATGCAAAATTTAAAAAAAACTTAAATACAAAGTAAAAATTTATTGGTGCGATCAATAAAATTCAGCTAGGACAGCTAGAGACTCCGAACAACGATGTGACCTGGGCAACAAATAGGTTAAAACTAATACTAAGGCGCGCGGCGATTGCCGATCGCTACGAACCACCAACAACGTCTTGTGGATTATAGGTTCTAACGGATACAATTCATTTTTTGGGGACACTTTTCTGCTTTCTTAATTGTAGAGATAGCGCTTCATAGGGAACAAAATGCGTCGCATTAAGAATATATAGTACCTATAATTTATTTCTTAATAAAATTGCTGTGTTAAAAGTAGTTAATTTTTCAATAAAACTGTGCTGCTAATGGAACTGATTTCTACCAATAAAAACACTGTTCTAGCAAATCGGGAATTAATATAACACTAAAGCAGGTTTGATCTAAGAGTTATTGGTTTGATACACTAGCAATGTATTTAGTATGTGTTAATAAATAATAAGCTATTAATACAAACTATGTCTTAGCAAACCTGCGTTGTATTAGATCATTCTCCTCAGTGTATGTTATTTACATATTATAACCTTATTATTTAGTTGTTGAGAATAATAATAAAATTATGTTTTAAATATAATTCAATCATTTCCAATGTCTCTGCTGGTTGCAAGCATTGCGAAATCTGTGAATTTTTTTATATGAGATGTAACGGGTTTGGTGTGTTTTATTTGTTAAATAGTTAGTTTACAGATAAATGTGCGTAAAGGTTAATAAATTATATTTTGAACTTTGAAATAAACATTTTTACTATGGTGTACTATGCAGTGGTGGGTTGTTCAAGCAACAATAACAAGCGGTTTGCTGAAACAAACCCCATAGTTTCTAACTAAGGTAATGAATTCGACCACATTTTTAACAATTTAAATGTGGCGTGTCTAGGAGATACAGAGATGGTTACATTAGAAAAAATTTGCGCTTAACTGAATCCTGTAACGTCATATTTTCAAATTTAAAAAATTTCGAATGCTTCCGAAGATATTTGGATAAAACCGAATATTCGTGATTTTGTTTTAATTGATTTATGAGTCTATTTGAAGAGACATTTTAAAATATGTGTAACATTCTCATTGCCACTTTTTCCCCCCTACAAGAAGGTTTAATTACATTTTTGATACGTTTAGTCACAACCATCATCAACTTTGTTATTTTAAATAGTCGGAAAATTTTATTTTATGCTTAATAAATTCTACGTATTATTCTAAATCTAACGGTGTATCACACTTATTATTTATTAGACGTTTCGATATAGAAAAACACATCATCAATGAAAATAGGCACATTAAACATTTAAACAATTGCGAATAACGTCAACCAATTTCATAGCCACCCATATGATGCCGAATTTAATTGGTACGTTATGTTAGAATATTATCATGCATTTTTTAAAAATAAAAAATAATTGTATTTAATAATTAAAATTAATTAGTACTTGTTGCATTTTTCAGATAAGTTTTATTAGATATTATGTTTTATTATAAGTTTATTTTAAAAAAATGTTTTAACATCCAACTAGTGTTTAAATACAACAATAAAAACAAAAGCATTTTCGATAATGTGCCTATTTTCATTGATGATGTGTTTTTCTATATCGAAACGTCTAATAAATAATAAGTGTGATACACCGTTAGATTTAAAATAACACGTAGAATTTATTAAGCATAAAATAAAATTTTCCGACTATTTAAAATAACAAAGTTGATGATGGTTGTCACTAAACGAAACGTCGGATCAAAAATGTAATTAAACCATCTTGTAGGGGAGAAAAAGTGGCAATGAGAATGTTAAATTTATTTTGAAATGTCTCTTCAAATAGACTCATAAATCAATTAAAATGAAATCGCAAATATTCGGTTTTATCCAAATATCTTCGGAAGCATTCGGAGTTTTTTAAATTTGAAAACATAACGTTACAGGATTCAGTTATGCGCAACTTTTCTCTAATTTAACCATCTCTGTATCTCTTATGTAAACCATAAGAGATACATGTAGAGTGCATTCTTATCTGGGACACCCTGTATATTCTGTGGTCCAGGTTAAGATGAATTTCTTCTCAGTACTGTAAGAAATACCAGCAATAGATACCAACAAAAAGCTTTAAAAAAAGAGAAATAATAAATGTCATTGTTGTAATTAAAGAGAAAAATTACAAAAGGCGAAATTGAAGCTTAGCTTCCTCACTTAACCTAAATATGTGTTTATCGTTTGAGTTATTTTCTAATAATTCAATTTTAAAATTAACTCTTGATATATTCTTTTAATCCATGAATAACCAACTTTAGTTATACAAAATAATAAACAATAAATTGCTTGAAGCTCTAGGTATTATTTTTAAAAAAATTTAGTTTATTTAACTAAAGGCGGTAGAAACGTATTTCTCTGATGTTAATTTAAAACAATTGAAATTCAATTATATACTACGTTAAATAAAATATAAATTTTCAACTTTTGTTAAACAATACAATAAAACTAGTTCAGTAACAGCCGATGTTATCATTATTTCCCAATTGCATTTTTCTGCGGAAACATACTTGTCTAGAAGTAAGTTGAGAAAGTTAAAAATAAAATTTTAATACATTACGCTTAATAAAATAGAGATTGATCAACATTAGATAAGATAACTGAAATAATAAGAAATAGTGTGGCTGTTTTAATCCATTAAAAGTGGTGAAGATGTAAATAATTGTATAAAATTGCTTTCTTTAATCACACGCCGTCATAAATCCCTGCTAGAGTCGATTCACTCAGTAAACCTGCAAGATGGCCTACATGTCATATAACAAAAGTCATATTCCAGCTAAATAAAATAATTTTTTGCATTTTCAATGACTTTTGTCATATGACATGTATGGCCATCTTGCAGGTTTACTGAGTGAATCGACTTTACTTAAACGTCAAAAAATGTCCAGTATTATTTCATCCAGAGTACCTACCTAGAAAAAAAAATCGGGATTTTTTGGTTGTCATGGTTACGCTCTAGAATAATATAATTTGATTGTCTACAAAATGTAGGTGTGTGAAATTTTCACTTATAATCTCCATAGAACATAAATTATTTCCGGAATTTTAATTCAAGCTTGTGGGAGATTCGGAGAGATAATTTTATGCGAAAGCTATTTGAAAATAGAATTAAATTGGTGACATACCGATTTAAGGGACATAATACAACCCTGTGTTGTAAAAAACAATAGTGGGCAATGTTTTTTGCTAAATCATAAGTAGTTTAAATTGCATTATTTTTACTTTCCCTGTGCTCTAGTAAAATAAGGTTTAAATATTAATCTAAAATAAACATTATTCTTTATACGTTCCATAATTTAATTCTATTAGAAACATGGGAAAAGTAGGTATTAAAGAAACTAGATATTAACGCGTACAAAAAGAATGATAGATTTCCGCGCAATATTTCGATTCAATAAGATTTTTTTTGGTTTTGTTATACAGTTTGGTTGTTTAAGTGTGCAACATATGGGCATTTTTTTTATTACCAATTTCTCAGAAAATTTTATTCTTGATAAAAGTTGGTGCATGTTCGATAATCATATTAGGAGCACTTGGAATGGTTGCAAGTCAAACGGCGTACAGGGTAGGCCAAAAAATATAAAACTTGTACAAGAATAAAGTTCCCCTTTTTCAGAAAATTTAGCACAATGTTATTAAGAAAACTTGTTTAGAATTAAAAGTTATGCATAGATTCAAAAACGTGACCTCCTAAAATAAAATATATATTTTCTCAAAAAACAATAATAATTTCCCAAAATTTTTTTTTGTTTATATTCGTCATAAAGACTTTCATAAATTAATCAAAATGAAATCAATTTCACATATCTTTACTTACTTCACAAATGTTTACTTTTAGCCCTTATTTGTTTTTTTTCCATAGGTATCTGCGATTATTTTAGTAGGATTTCACGTTTGTCGCTTAATTTGTACAGTTTTTTTAATAAACATTTAAAATAAAAATTTTGCACGTTAAAGGATTTTTAGGATAATTTAAAGTTCTGTTTAATATCGATGCAACGAACATTAAGTTTGTGATTCCTTAATAACATAAAAATTCAAGTAAATTTTACAAATGTGCTTGAATTTGAACAAAGATATGTGAAATTGATTTGATTTTGATTAATTTATGAAAGTCTTTATGACGAATATAAACAAAAAATTTTTTGCGAAATTATTAATGTTTTTTACGAAAATATATATTTTTTATTTTAGGAGGTCACGTTTTTGAATCTATACATAACTTTTAATTCTAAACAACTTTTCCTAATAACATTTTGCTGAATATTTTTATGGCCTACCCTGTACGTCGTTTGACGTGGCGACCGGCCATATCTCGGAAACTACTAGGCATAGAAACTTGGAGAAAAAAAAATTATGATTAAAGCGGTCATGAGAAAATTCTGGAAATTACTTTTAAGTTCCTCATTTCGCCGCAAGGGGGCACAATTAAATTTTTTTTTTAATTCTAAATTTCTCCGAAATTTCCCATATTAAGGTATAACTCTGATTACATCATCGAAAAGCTTAGACAATTCTGCATCATTTTGGTTTAAGGCTAATTGGCGTACCGGCCTTGATAAGAGTGGGGGAAGCTATTGAATGTGCAAACATTAAAATCGCTGTAACTTGTAAACGACTTATCCGATTTTACTAAATTTAAGCTTGTTTGGAAGGGAACGGTAAGTATCTTCAATCGTCGTATCCAATAGTACACGATAGTGTTTAATAAAATTGCTAGAGGGCGCAATTTGTAATAATAACAGTTTTTTCGATTTTATCCCGGAAATTCAAATCATACGGTATAACTATGACATCATAATCGAAAAGTAGATAAAATTTGCAAGAAAAGATGTAAAGACCGCAGTTCGATATCTTTGTTCGTTTCAGAGTTATTGCCAAAACAATAATTTTTAATACAAATTGCGCCCTCTAGCAATTTTATTAGAAATTATCTTGTACCATTGGATACGACAATTGAATGTACTTACCATTCTCTTCCAAACAAGCTTAAATTTAATAAAATCGGTTAAGTCGTTTAGAAGTTACAGCGATTTTAATGTTTACAGTTTCACTTGATAAGAGTGGGAGAAGCTATTGAAAGTGTAAACATTAAAATCGCTGTAACTTCTAAACGACTTATCCGATTTTACTAAATTTAAGCTTGTTTTGATGAACCTTCAATTGTCGTATCTAATGGTACAAAATAGTTTCTAATAAAATTGCTAGAGGGCGCAATTTGTATTAAAAATTATTGTTTTTGCAATAACTCTGAAACGAACAAAGATATCGAACTGCGGTCTTCACATCTTTTCTTGCAAATTTCATCTACTTTTCGATTATGATGTCATAGTTATACCGTATGATTTGGATTTCCGGGATAAAATCGAAAAAACCGTTATTATTACAAATTGCGCCCTCTAGCAATTTTATTAAACACTATCGTGTACTGTTGGATACGGCGATTGAAGATACTTACCTTTCCCTTTCAAACAAGCTTAAATTTAGTAAAATCGGATAAGTCGTTTAGAAGTTACAGCGATTTTAATGTTTACACATTCAATAGCTTCCCCCACTCTTATCAAGGTCGGTACGCCAATGAGTCTTAAACCAAAATGATGCAGAATTGTGTAAGCTTTTCGATGATGTAATGAGAGTTGTACCTTAATAAGGAAAATTTCGGAGAAATTTGGAATTAAAAAAAAAATTTAATTGTGCCCCCTTGCGGCGAAATGAGGAACTTAAAAGTAATTTCCAGAATTTTCTCATGACCGCTTTAATCATATTTTTTTTCTCCAAGTTTCTATGCCTAGTAGTTTCCGAGATATGGCCGGTCGCCACCCTTAATGAATCACCCTGTATAATTATCGAATATGCACCAACTTTTATCAAGAATTAAATTTTCTGAGAAATCGGTAATAAAAAAAATGCCCATATGTTGCACACTTAAACAACCACACTGTATATTCAAATGTATTGTGGGTGTATTTTTAAAATTTTAATTTTAGAACAACAAGGTCTGATGAAGGGCGAAACACGTGTAACCGATTTTTATTTGAGACCGAGTCTTTGTCTTTCAATTTCAATTAACAACTACTACGTAATTATGAAAGTAATATATTATTTATGTGCAGTGATTAAAATGAAATTTTTTTTAAAAAAATTCAAAATTAAAAAAAAATCAGTTAATTTTTAGGTAGATAAATAATAATATTACAGGCACTCTTCGCAGGCAAGGATCTAGGATTTTCTTCAGGGGGGGGGGTCGCAAAAAAAGGCTGAAAAGGGAGAGGGAGGGCGCAAAAAAAAGTTACCGTTACAAAATACGAAACAACATACCTGGACGGAAAAATATTGCGAAGAAGCTGAATTATTTATGGAAAGTTTCGGTTTTGTTTCGATTATTTCGTACACCTGTCAATTTCGCCTTTTCGTCCAATCAAACCGTCGCGTTTTAACCAATCAACTAGTATAATAGTGATAAAACTACCTGGGATTTTAGCGATTAAACGTCGCCATTGGCCCGTCTAGTTCTGTCACAATATTTCGAAGTATAAATGAATGTCAATTATTTTTTTATAACTTTTTCGGATAATTTCTGATATTTTAATACAATAACATTAATACTATATTTATTTACCTACTTGTTTTTATATTATAATGCACACATGCCTATGTTTATTCTAATAAAGTTGCTATTCTTTATAAATTACACCACATTTTAAAAATACTTATCAAATGTCATTATAGAACCAATCTAAAATTCTGACTTCTGCTTATAAGGCTGGCAACCAAACATACAATTATAATTGTATGTTTGGTTGCCAGCAGTAAACTAAACAGTTTTCGTTGAGTGGTATGTTATGCAATTTTACTAAAAATAACTATTCCAAGTAATACACCACAGGCTACCTGTAGAAATATATAAAACATTATTACTCAATAGATATGGATGGGACATTTGGGGTTTACGAAATAATCGTGCCAAATATCACTCGACCATCATTTTTTTATTGGTTAAATTTTCCATTTTCACTCAAACTTTTTTGGCAATTTTTCTCGTTGAACTTTGGGCATGTTTATTCAAAGATTAAATCCCTCGAGCTTCGCTCTCGGGATCTAATCAGAATAAACAATATCAAATTCAACTCGTAAAATTTCCAAACAAAAAAGTTTTCGTGACAGCTGAAAAATTTAACCGATAAAAAAACGAGGTCTTGTGATATTACTGTTGATTATTTCGTACACCTGTCAATTTCGCCTTTTCGTCCAATCAACCCGTCTCGTTTTAACCAATCAGCTAGTATAATAGTGATAAAACTACGTGGAATTTTAGCGATTAAACGTCGCCATTGGCCCGTCTAGTTCTGTCACAATATTTCGAAGTATAAATCAATGTCCATTATTTTTTTATAACTTTTTCGGATAATTTCTGATATTTTAATACACTAACATTAGTACTATATTTATTTACCTACTTGTTTTTATATTATAATGCACCTATGCCTATGTTCATTCCAATAAAGTTGCTATTCTTTATAAATTACAACACATTTTAAAAATACTTATCAAATGTCATTATAGAACCAATCTAAAATTCTGACTTCAGCTTATAAGGCTGGCAACCAAACATACAATTATAATTGTATGTTTGGTTGCCAGCAGTAAACTAAACAGTTTTCGTTGAGTGGTATGTTATGCAATTTTACTAAAAATAACTATTCCAAGTAATACACCACAGGCTACCTGTAGAAATATATAAAACATTATTACTCAATAGATATGGATGGGACATTTGGGGTTCACGAAATAATCGTGCCAAATATCACTCGACCATAATTTTTTTATTGGTTAAATTTTCCATCTTTCACTCCAACTTTTTTGGCAATTTTTCTCGTTGAACTTTGGGCATGTTTATTCAAAGATTAAATCCCTCGAGCTTCGCTCTCGTGATCTAATCAGAATAAACATTTCCAAATTCAACTCGTAAAATTTCCAAACAAAAAAGTTTTCGTGACAGCTGAAAAATTTAACCGATAAAAAAATGAGGTCTTGTGATATTACTGTTGACTATTTTTAGTCTCAGAGGATAGAAGGCGAGCACGCCCGAAAAACTTAACAACTGTACCGTGTGGTCAAATAAGCGAGGACGTCGGCTTTATCTCGGAAACCATTAATCGTACAACTTTCGGAAACATTTTTTTATTAGTAAAGTGGTCAAGAGAAATTGCTGGAAATTACTTTTAAGTTCCTCATTTCGCCGCAAGGGGACACAATTAAAAATTGTTTTTTTAAATTCTAAATTTCTCCGAAAATTCTTATATTAAGGTATAACTCTGATTACATCATTGGAAAGCTTAGACAATTCAGCATCATTTTGGTTTAAGGCTCATTGGCGTACCGACCTTGATAAGAGTGGGAGAAGCTATTGAGAGTGTAAACATTAAAATTGCTGTAACTTCTAAACGACTTATCCGATTTGACTAAATTTAAGCTTGTTTGGAAGTACCTTCAATTGTCGTATCTAATAGTACACGATAGTTTCTAATAAAATTGCTAGAGGGCGCAATTTGTATTAAAAATTATTGTTTTTGCAATAACTCTGAAACGAACAAAGATATCGAACTGCGGTCTTCACATCTTTTCTTGCAAATTTTATCTACTTTTCGATTATGATATCATAGTTATACCGTATGATTTGAATTTTCGGGATAAAATCGAAAAAACTGTTATTATTACAAATTGCGCCCTTTAGCAATTTTATTAAACACTATCGTGTACTGTTGGAGGCGGCAATTGAAGATGCTTATTTTCCCCTTCCAAACAAGCTTAAATTTAGTAAAATCGGATAAGTCGTTTCGAAGTTACAGTGATTTTAATGTTTACACTTTCATAGCTTCTCCCACTCTTATCAAGGTCGGTACGCCAAGGAGCCTTAAACCAAAATGATGCAGAATTGTCTAAGCTTTCCAATGATATAATCAGAGTTATACCTTAATATGGGAATTTTCGAAGAAATTTAGAATTTAAAAAAACAATTTTTAATTGCCCCCTTGCGGCGAAATGAGGAACTTAAAAGTAATTTCCAACAATTTCTCTTGACCACTTTACTCTTAAGGTGGGAGTATCAACATGCTTGCCAACCTATAACCTATTTCACGCAGATTTATTTATGTTTTCTAGCTTTTATACAAAATTTAAAGAAAATCAGTATCGACTTGATATTCTATAGGTAATAATTGAAATATTTAATAAATACCAAGGAATTTCATAACTTATTTTAGGAGAATTGTATAGCGAAAAATATCGAGTAAGATTTGTTTTTAACATTATTATGTCATTGTCACTCATTGTTCTTTCACTATACAATTCTCCCAAAGGTAGCAATGAAATAAATTGATATTTTTGTAATATATCAGATACTACCTAAATAATGTACCGACGATATTGATTTTCTTTAAATGTTAGTTATTAAAATAATAAACTCAAAAAATCAACGCGAAATAGGTTATAGGTTGGCAATAGATTGAATGACGTTGATAATTCAACCTTAAAAAAATCTTTCCGAAAGTTGTACGATTAATGGTTTCCGAGATAAAGCCGACGTCCTCGCTTATTTGACCACCCTGTACAATATTTTTAAAAACGAATTTTTGCCTAAACATTTTAAGAGTTCTGTAGCTCCACAGATCCTATGCATCAACCGCCACTGATAGGAACCCTCAAGGAGCTCTTATTATGGAACAGTAGCATGATAAACACAATTATGTGTATAGGTTAAAAAAATTAAAGTTTTCTATATACATCTCGCGCTGTTAAATACGCATTACAATAATTATCTAAGGATGTTTTAAGAAAATATCTTTTTCATTTCAAAATTACAAATTTCTGTATTGAAACATTTTAAAAATTTTGTCTAGAGAATTAAACCAGATCATATGTTTGTATAATCAAACTGAGCGACACCTAGCGACTACTGTGCAATATGTAACCGTAAAATTAGGTGTAGATTTCTAGACTTTCACAACAAGCGAAATAGCATGTGGTCTTATATTAGCAAGGGCGGATCCAGGGGGGGGGGTCATGGGGGTCATGACCCCCCCTGGGCGGTTTACATTTCAACATAAGTAAAAACTATTGTGGAGCGCGGGAAGTGTTAACCAATGAAATTAGTAATATCCACCTGTTCGTCTTGGAACCGCTCGCTGTTGCCGTTATCGTTTGGATTGAATTGGAGCCAGGCGCGGATACAGGGGGGAGGGGGGCAATTGCCCCCCCCCCTGAGCAAGCAAAAACTTTTCGGGGCACCCTTGTCAGTGTGGGTAGGCGAAATTCCGGAGCATTTTTTTTTAACTATAGGTACGTCCAAATTTTAACAAATTTGGTCAATAATTATGTGTTTTGTATTTCATATTTTTTTTGGACAACAAATTAAAATTTTATGAAATTTTTACTTGCACCGGGTTGTTTTTGTAATTTTGTTTTGTATTTTTTATTTTTTCCACCTGAAAACCAAGCACCATGATTCAAAAAAGAGCGTGGCACCCAAAATTTTTTCGCCTGCGACGCTATTTTTGCGCCCTTGGCGCTGTTTGACCCCCCCCAGAATTAATTTTTGGATCCGCCCTGGTATATTAGGAGGGGGGGGGGCGGGTTATTAGACTACATTTCCTTACGCACTGTGTGTGATTTTTGTTCGGACAGATTGTTCGTCGAGCGGCTCGTCAATCAAAGCAGCCAACAATGTCACAGCCTGTGGGTAACGTTAAATCATGAAAATGGCTATAAAATCAAAATAAGCTCATACATTTATGCCTGCAAAAATGACTTATTGTGAAATTGGAAATCATGTTTTTGAAATCTAATTGTGAATTTGAATCTTTTCATGTCGAAAATAATTACATTTTTAAAGTTTCTGTGACTATTTGTTTAATCAAAACAATAATCGATGATGTCACAGTATACAAACAACAAAACAAGTCGATTAATAAATTTAATGTTTAAGTACCGTAATTTTTAATAAAGCAAAACGTCGTAAGGCGTGAGAGAGATCATTAATATTTCCAAAACACAATTTGTCATTTGTGTGCATAGGTCGCCTTTTTCAGGTTAATATCAGTTCGCATTCAGTGAAATATTTTTTTCCGGTGTATCTCGTATTAGGATTTGTTAGTTAATTTTGTAAAATTCAGAAAATAAATTAATTTGTTATTTAAAAATGTTCATAGAAAAAAGTTTATACAGGGTGTTTCATAACTAAGGGCTGTACAGCAATAGGTGATAGTAGACTTAAAATATGTCATTTCAGCTTAATTTCTTATGAAAAATATCCACGGTTAAATAGATACAGGGTGACCTAAGTAAACATTTATTTTAGAAAATTGACGATGATTTGAAGATGGTTAAGCGGATAGTTGTACTTCGTTAATCTCGATATTTAAATTAGTACAACTGCAAATGTTAATCGGCGTCCCGACAAAGTTTTTCGAATTGAAAAAAGTTTTACCTCCCCGCTAGCATTTAAACCCAGAACCTCTCGAACACCAGTGAAGCTGTTGTAGATAAGCATAGTATTTAACTCGCGTATAATACACTCTGATGATTTTTGTATATTATATTTTAGGTATCACCTTACCGCATGAGAATAAAAAATAATATTTTCTACGATTTCAGTCTTTAAAATTTTGAATTAATTACTGAGAAAATAAATAAATAAAGTACGCTCCCTGATAAAAACACGCAAGAACCTAATATCGATACCACAGAATATCTAGCAACGCGGAAAAGGCGTATAAAAGTTTATACAGGGTGTTCCTTAATGACGTGCTAATATTTTAGGGTGTGATTCCTCAAGTAATTTTATGAAGAAAAGTTCATATAAATATATGTCCTAAACGGCTTAAACTTTTTGCTTTTGCTTGTTGAATTTTGTAATATCTCCGAAAGTACTTTAGATAATATTTTCAATTTTGGCATGTGCTAATAGGACATAAAAACATATGTTTTATAGAAAAAAGAAAAGCACAAAGTCTTTCTCCACAATTTTTATTGGTGGAACTTCTCCAACGGGGATGTTATTGTAAAACAAAAAACTTTTTTAAAACTTTTTAAATATTTATATTGCACAAAATGTGTATGTTTTGACTCCTGCCGGGGTAACTGGGCCGTAACGAGCCTGGTACCCCAACAGTATTTTATTTCAAGCTTAATGAAAGCATCTGCATCTTTTTACAAAAACAATTTTTTTCTTTTTTCTTTCCCTCTCATTTTACCACTTTCACATGTCTCCGACATACTTAGTTAAATTAAACTAAATATTTTTCATCACTTACACTTAAAAATGACTTTAACAGAGTCTTTTAAAACTCCCTAATTTTTCTTTTTTCTCTTTATTTCCCACCCAAGACAGTGGCTTTGCACTAGTCCTCGACTCTTCAGTATGCTGAAATATTTTCTGTCTTCTGACTATTCAAATGTTTTCACTCCTCGTATGTACCATTGAAAGCTCCATTGCGGCTTAGTCTCACTTGTTATTTTCTCTACTGCTAACAACATCAGCATTGTACCAGTTACTTTGTTTTCCTAATAATGAGTGTTTCTTTCTACACTCGAAACATGTCGATTTGATTGCCTAGTTTTTTCCAATAAAAATTGTGGAAAAAAACTTTATGCTTTTCTTTTTTATATATCATTTAACTCCACTTTGCGTATGGACTACTTCTTCAAAACATATGTTTTAGTTATAAAAGTTATTCTTTTGTCCCACCAGTAACGTCCCTGCAAGTATATCCTCTGATATTTTTTAGAAGAAAAGTGGTACGCCACTGACATTTTTCCATGTGGATATTATTTCTGATTAGCCTGGTCAATTCTACATAAAAATGGTCTCTTGCGTTTTTCTCCTCAGGCACACAGTTCTTAATTAAAATAATTAAATTAAATTAGCTTTATTTTGCAGTATTGACGAATAGTTTTTGATCACATAAATCTAGTTATCCTGGAATGGTGACGTTCTTAAAAACATAATTTTCATAAAATAATTATTGACATAAAGTAAGTTGTTGATGCGTATAACCATCCCATTGTATTGTTTCTTCGATTTTTAGTGTAATTGAATCCATTACATTTTTTTGCTGTTTTTATTCAAGTATTTCATTAAATATGGTGAATTATATGAATGCAGAAAAGGCGGTAATGCATTACGTTTATGGTCTCGCAGACGGTAACGCAACAGAAGCCAGACGTCTTTATCAGGAAATATATCCTAATCGTGCCTTACCAGATAGCCGAACCTTTTCAAATATGCATCGCCGTCTTAGTGAAACCAGTAGTTTCCATAAAGGTAAATCGGAAGGTAGACCTCGAACTGTCAGAACACCCGAAATTGAGTGCTACGGGAAGTTGACGAATATCCTGAGACAAGTACGAGGAAGATCGCAAGAAATATTTGCCATCAAATTATTTGGTGAATTTTGTTTGATTATTTGTTATATCCGTATCATATTTTAAGAGTAGGTACATGCATTACTTCTCAGGGATTTTCCACAGCGTGTGAACTTCTGTCAGTGGTACCTTCAGAACGTTAAACTAAATCCGCAGTTTCATTCACAAATTATGTTCACAGACGAGGCAAATTTTTCTAGAAATGCTACTCAAAATTTCCACAATAATCATGTGTTGGCGGACGAAAACCCCCAGGACATAACCGAAACCAGTTTTTAAGAGCAATTTTCGATTAACGTATGGGCAGGAATTGTTAATAATAATCTTATAGGCCCATTTTTTTTGCCAGGACGCCATAAAGGGATTTATGCATTTCCTCCAAGAAGAACTACCGGTGTTACTTGAAGATGTACCATATGCGCTAAGGAATCGAATGTGATACATGCATGATGGAGCTCCTACTCATTTCAGTGTAATTGTTCGCTACCATTTAGATGCAATTTATCCGAATCGTTGGATAGGTCTCAGAGGAGCTCAATAAAGACCAGCAAGATCCCCTGATCTCAATTGTTTGGACTTTTTCTTGTGGGGTCATCTTAAAACTCTAGTGTATAAAACTCCCATTAACTCTTTCGCTGCGGGCTGATAAAGCAAGCAATACGTCTGGGCGGAGAAAAACAAAAATATTATTAACAAATACATATGAGAGCGCACAGAGAAGAGAGGCTTGGATGCACAAGCGCGCTTTCCGCACTCAAAGTGTTAACACTAGCATTTATAAGGGAGCGAATAATTGCCTCCTGTGAAACAATACGGAATTCGCCTGGAATATTTGAACGAGTGCGCTATTCGATGCAAAGACGGGCCTATTAAGTGAAGGTGGTCAATTGTGCATCACGTGCTGTTCATCGTACATATTCTGTGGGCTAGTTAATAGTCAAGTTGTATTTCCTTTTTCTAGTAACAAAGATAATATTATAATTAGCTGCTCGATTGCCCAAAAAAAAAATGTTTCTAATAACATCATGACGTCGACGTCGCGTTTGTGTTCAAACATTACGCTATTAAAAAAGATTTTTAATATGGCGATATATTTTATATAAGTTCCAATTTCGTACATCCCGTTCAAAACGGGATTATCTAAAAAAAAATTTTTTTTGACATTATTTTAAAAACAGATATCCCTTTCAATCTGATTTATTCCCCTACTATGGAGGACTTGAGGTAGGAGGCCGATCGCAAGGCATGGGATTCGGTCCCAAATTAGCATCGGTAATTCAGCTTTACGAGTCGCTGTAAGATGGCGCGCGTGTTCGAAGTGGGCTATCAAATAATGGTTTCTTATGGACGCAACAACTATTTTTATTTAAATTAGTTCTTTAAGGAACAAATAAGGACTTTTATATGAATTTACACTTACTTTGTTATACTTATTAGTAAACTCGGCCTGTATAAAGTTCCAACTATGCTTGGTTTTTAAAATACAGGGTATTAAACATTCTAGCTATACCTTTGGAGCTAGAAAGAGACTTATTTGGCTGCGTTTTCTCTCTGAAAAAGATCCTGTCTTACACCCCGACACAAAGCAAACTCTACTTTTATAAATTGTACCAGTATTTATTATAAATATGGAAATTAATTACAATACAACGTTATTTGTCTTGTCTTGCCTTCAAACATTATTTGTTATTTCGAAAAATAAAATGTCAATTGTCAAAAGTAAAAGCACAGAAAAATAAAGGGTTTAAGTAAAAGTTAAAAACTATGGAGGATCTAGTTTTCCATATTAAAAACGAAGAAGAAGAAGACAACATCAGCCCACTTCAAACGCGAGAGCCATCTATCGGCCAATAGTGAACTAACCAAAAAACCGGGACAGAATTTGAAAATGCTCCCATTGTCGATCGGCCTCCTACCCTATAGTTGTCCATATCCCCTACAAAACCGTTGGTCTTGGCAGTTTTATTACGAGAAAGAGTGTATTAAGTAAAATTAGAGCTATATTTCTCCAAAAAGAATGGTAAGTGTAGTTGAAAGTTTTAGTAGAAGACTGTATTATTCTAAGATAATACAATTTTTCCGGGGGGATTTTTAATTTTCGATTTTCAAGGTAAAAGAATAGAGAATTATTTTGATTAAATACTTTTTTAGGGTTTTTAAATACTGAAGTGTATTATTTCGATTTAATACCCTATTCTTCCAATTTTTTGTTTGTTTTTTAGTAATAGCCCAACAAAAAGTGTTTAATGTATAAAAATAATTATAATAAATAAAGATTATTTAGCCCAAAAATATTCCAATATGCTTACTCTTGTTTTTGTTTTTTAAAATCAATCAGGGAGATCAAGATGTGAGAGGATTTTGATGGCTGCCTTAAACAGTAATATTCCTAACTCTTGTTTAAACATTGAAGCACCTAGTGAGTACTTCTCAGCAAAATAGTACTCCACAAATAATAAGGAAGATACGCTAAAGGAAAGGACCCTACATTTTCCTCAGCTGGTAGTAGCTCTTCTTCATCTGGCTCTTCATCTTCATCTGATGGCGAAGAAAACCAGGAAAACACAATCGAAGAAGAAAGGGTTCACGAAAAAAAAGCTAACGAAATGCATTTTTTTACAAATATTCCTACTCACTATGAGTGGAACATGGTTGATATCAGGCGCTCAAAAAAATCTACCAGAACTTTGGGATCCGCAAATACTGGACTTTCTGATCCCTTACCTACTATAGGAAAAGCTTATAAAACGAAACTTCAGCTAAATGACAACAAAAAAAGATCTTAAATTTCTTTCGGAAAAAATGTCATACGCAATTATTATTATAATTTCTACAACTCTTTGTTTTAATTTTTATAAGTGGAACGTATCTGGTTAGGCTTTTTTTCAGTTGCCATTTTATTTATTATGGCCTGTTTAGTGTGCAAAATTTTAGTTTGAGTACTTTATTAAAGTTAATAAAAAAAATCATGTATAAATAACTAAAGTGTAAAGTATTATTTAATCCCTTAAACAAGACCAAATATTAACCTTAATCGGGAATTTCCAGGAAAAGCTGTATTATCTCACATCAAATTTTGATTTTGGGCACATATTCGAAAGACAATTCCTTTTTTCCATAGATATTTCAAAGAATACCAATTATATTCTCAAAAACCCCAACTAAAATATTATTTGGCTAATAATAACCAAAAAGTAGCATATTGTATTAACATAAATTTTCTTTTGCATCTCCTGAAAAGTTTTCGTATTTTGAGATACTACAGTTTTGAACGTGATGTGCGATTTAGTGTGTCAGTGCTCATTATAATAAACACAGTTATACAGGGTTCCCCAGGGAACCCTGTATAGGTTCCCCATAATACACTACCCATTTTATATTATTAATAAATTCCCTACCAGATAACTAAATAGGTTGTTCTCTGTGGGATTATCTTCTGTAGACTTTGGGATTTAAGTAAATTATTAATCAAGTAGGCGCCTGTCACAAATAAATTTTAAATTAATAATTTCGTGGAACGTCATATTTCTACGAGAAGTTTGTTAGTTTTCATCAATAATTATTTAATTTTTTTGCTTTGAGACATTATGTCAACATCCGTTTGAAATTTCATGGATTACTCAGTCCAACAACGTGTGTTTTGTGTAGAAACTTACATAAGAAGCAATTTGATAAAATAAGTTAGGCGTGTAATCCGGCGTCAGTTTAATAACAACAATAGGGGTCACGCGCCAAATCGTAAAACTGTTAAGTTATGGGTTCGTCATTGGTGTGAAAATGGTTCTGTACAAAATTTGAAGAAGCCTGGACGTCGAAGAACAGTTCGTACACCAGAAAATATTGAACGAGTAAGAATTGCGTTTACGAGAAGTCCTAAAAGGTCTGCTAATCGACAAACCCTTATCCTAGGAATATCGAAGGGAAGCTTAGATCGAATTCTTCAAAGGGATTTAAAATTTCATCCCTATAAATACAAGAATGGCACAGCACCTTAGCAATCAAGATAAAGAAGCACGGTTAGCATTTTGTCAAGAATTTTTGGATTTACATCAAGGAGCAATTCACAGTCTCCTAATGACCGACGAAGCAAATTTTAATTTGAACGGCATGGTCAATAAACAGAATTTTAGATAGAGTCGATTCACTCAGTAAACCTGCAAGATGGCCGACATGTCATATGACAAAAGTCATATTCCAGCTAAATAAAATAAATTTTTGCATTTTCAATGATTTGTCATATTATGACATGTCGGCCATCTTGCAGGTTTACTGAGTAAATCGACTTTACTGGTCAAATAAAAATCCTCGTGAAATCTTTACACATAACCTCCATAATCCAAAAGTTGTTATGTGGTGTGGAGTAGGATCTTTTGGTATTATTGGCCCTTATTTTTTTGAGGATAAAAATAAACGCGCTGTAACAGTAACATCCGAGCGCTACGTTAATGTGCTAGAGACATTTCTCATTCCAGAATTAAATAGACGAGGATTACTAAACAATGCCTTACTATTCCAACAAGATAAGGCAACACAGTGGCGGAACTACCGGTGTTCAATGTGTGCGAAGCACACGGGCCCGGGCTAGAAAGGGGCCCGGGAGCGGAGACACAAAAACATAAAAATGCAAAACAAAATGTTCGCATAGAAAACTAAGGCAATACTCCGATAGCCTAACCCCACAGTACGTTTAAATAAGTCTGGCATATTGCCGCTGATTAAGCTTTACGGTTATTGTACCCAAAAAAGGTCGTGGCACCCAAAAATTTTTCGCCTGTGGCGCAAAAGAGCGCCTTCAGCGCAGAAAGAGTTGCGCCTTCGGCGCAAATCCTTTTGTCCGTTTTTTTTTTCAACATATCTGGCAACCCTAGTTGAGATCCGGGCTCCAAGCCCCCCGAGCAATTCCGAAGTTCCGGCGCCACTGCTCCGTATCATAATGGGCAGTGGCGGATCCAGAAATACTCCTAAGGGAGGCCCGTATGCAAAAAATTAAAATAAATCAGTATATTTATATTTTATATTGGGCAAAACGTAACAGAAATTTTTGTAACAGGTAAACAAAAAGAATTTTCAATGTTTTAACGGGCTTTAGGGGGGGCCCGGGCCCCCATTGGCCCCCCCCCCCCTGGATCCGCCACTGATAATGGGGGACCGACAAAGTTTTCGCACACGGGCCCGTCGCTACGTTGTTCCGCCACTGAGGCAACAGCTCATACCGCCAGAAACTCAATGAGGGTCCTGCGAGAAATGTTTAATGGCCGACTCATTTCTCGATTCGGAAACTTGCCTTGGCCTTCGAGGTCCCCCGACTTAACGGCACCCGATTTTTTCCTGTGGGGATATTTAAAAGCCATAGTGTTTGCGAGTCGTCCTGGTACAATCGAGGAACTGAAAGTCAAAATTCGTGAAGAAGTTGAAGGAATAGACGAAGGTTTGCTACGCCGTGTAATTAACCACTTTTTATCTTTATTGAAAAATGTGTTGAAGTTGGTGGAGGTCATTTAGAAGACGTGATTTTTAAAAGTTAGAATTAAATTAGCAAAATATTTATAAGTTATCATAAATCCCAAAGAGTTAGCTGTAATTTAGTAAAATAAAAAGTTTGATTTGTTAACTAAAAAAAAATTTAATTCAAATATTAAAATTGGTAGTCTATTATGGGGAATCCTGTATTAAAAAAATACATTATAAACGTATACTATATTTCATTTATACAGTATGTCTCCGTAAGTTTGCATCATATGGAAAACTTTTTTATTATTCACTTTACGAAAAAAAGTTATTCTTCATAAAAAGCTCTGCATGGTCTAAAACCTAAAATGCAACCATCAAATATCGAAATTTTTCAGTCATCTACGAGGTTTGTCAAAAAATGTGAATTTTTGCCAAGAATGTAAATTTTTCCCAAGAGTAAAGTACCTTTATTTTTGACATTATCAAAAATTGTTATTAAAAAAAGTTGATCAGAACTAAAAACCACGTCTAAATATGCAATTATACGCATTTATGTTGAAAAATTATTTTATTAATTTATTATTAATTATTAAATTTTTTAATTATTTAATTAATTTAATGCGTGTCATTGCATATTTAGACGTGGTTTTTAGTTCTGATCAACTTTTTTTAATAACAATTTTTGATAATGTCAAAAATAAAGGTACTTTACTCTTGGGAAAAATTTACATTCTTGGCAAAAATTCACATTTTTTGACAAACCTCGTATATGACTGGAAAATTTCGATATTTGATGGTTGTATTTTAGGTTTTAGACCATGCAGAGCTTTTTATAAAGAATAACTTTTTTTCGTAAAATGAATAATAAAAAAGTTTTCCATATGATGCAAACTTACAGAGACATACTGTATATAATGTATCCGATACCAAAACAAAAACTAATTTAGTTAGTTCTATAATGGCCTTAAGCGTAATATCCTAGTTGTAAGCGCGCCTTAGCTCTTATCAGCAGAGTAATATTTATCCAGCAAGCATTTCTATTTACCGAACATATCTCGTCTCATGTACTTATATCGGTAACGGAAACGGTATAATATATTCAAATAAAAACAATACTGCGATGGAAACCAATAAACTGAATGTTTTGTTTTATGCATGATAAAAGATGGTAACATAGATAAAAAGTTAATATATCTTTTAAAACCTTGATGGGTTTTAAAAGTACTTCCTTTTAACGAATTAAAAGATTACTATCCTTGATACTAAAATTAATAAAATGGGGTTTAATATTTAGCCCACTACAAAAAATATTTTGTTTAATTGTAGACGAATTAAAAGCAAATAATTGTGGCATATCGAACAAGTGTGTAACTGTTTTTTTAAGTTAGAATAAACAGGGAACCAAGCACAATGGATAATACCCTGAGGCGGGTAGACCACGACGGCCGTTTCGTCCTTCTTAGGACTCTACGGGGCAGCCATAACTCAAGCAATCCCGACAACAGCGGTAAGATGTAATAAAAGCCTTTTACAAAAGTAAAGCGGCCATCAATGCATCGTAGCGCCATCCAACTCCAATATAAAAGGCAGTCACACTGGTAATAATCGAAAGGTAGACAACTAAATAAACCACGAACTGCGTCAAAATCCAGTATAGGGAACGCTATTTGCGTTTTTACCGAAACAGTCTGCAGTTTTATAGATTAGAAACAGATTACGCAACGGCACCCACTAGAATGCGCGCAATCCGTTTAAAAAAAAACAACAAAAATGTTTAGAAGATTTGTGATGCACTTCGTGGTTTATTTAGTTGTCTACCTTTCGATTATTACCAGTGTGACTGTCTTTTTTTATTGGAGATTGGAGGTAATTCCGCTTGGATGGCACTACGGTGTATTGATGGCCGCTTTACTTTTGTATAAAAGGATTTTAATACATCTTACCGCTGTTGATGGTATTGCTTGGGTTATGGCTGCCCGTAGAGTCTTAACAAGGACGAAACGGCCGTCGTGGTCTACCCGCCCCATGGTATCGATTGTGCTTGGATCCCTGTGTATTCCAATATAAAAAACAGTTACACACTTGTCCGATATTCCACAGTTATTCGCTTTTCATTATTTTCGCGGACACTATGACATTACTTTCTAAACATTGTACACAAATTTAAATCAGAGAATTCATGATCCCGGAAAAACCTCTCATATCACATCATGCACACACGCATTTAACTTTAATTGTTTATACAATCTGTATAAAAAAACATTGCTGTCAAATGGTGTGCCTAACTATCGATAAAATTCCTATCTTAATTTACATATACAGGGTGATGCGTTGCCACACTGGCCATGGGAAATCCCATGTATATTTTGCGACCCTCGAATATTGACTTCCCTAATAGACCAGGGCTTGAAGCCTTTGAAAATGGTAAAAAGTGAAAAAAATAATAGTAGGATAAAACCCATTGAAAAAGGAAGAGAGTAGAACAAAAATGAAAAGAAAAATAAATTACGGGCGATCCGAGGTCGGGAAGGGGGGGAGGGGGGGTTTAAGGGTAGAAAACGATTTATCTCGATTTCCGGTAAAACTACAAGTCCTATGGAAAAACGTTAAATCGCAAAGTTGTAGGTAATAAAAAGATTAACGACTTTTGTATTTACACTTTTTTTACATAACCTCAAAATTTATGTGAAAAATTCAAATAACCAAGTTTTTGGTTTTTATTTTTATCTTTTACAAAAAAATTTTTTTATACACGAAATTTTGTGAAAACTTTCCTTTTTATGTTCCAAATACACTGTAATTTTTTTGATTTAAAATATTTATTTTTTAACCTTGTTTTGACTTAATATCGAAAAAACTACCTAATTTTCAATCGAAAATTCTCACGTCAAAATATCTGCTTTTTTAAAAAAGTCGGTGGGCTTTTTGTTCGTTGAAATCTCTACTTTCTGATGGTGTAAAAAAAAATACATTACTATGGTAAATGTGATAAAATCCCCTTTAAATCCTACCTTTAATTATATTTAGATCAACTATTTACGCATGTTTTTTGCGATCTTTATGTTTTATGGATTTGTAATTTTTTTGCTTATCAATGTAACATGGAATCTTACGGTTTTCGAGTAATTAAAGTATAAATTTTAATAAATAGCTCAAAATTGTACATAATGATTAAAAAAAAAATTTCGGATTCGAGTTTTTTTTACATTTTTTGAGAACATTTACCATAGTAATGTATACTTTTTTTACACCATCTGAAAGTAGAGATTTCAATGAACAAAAAACCCACCGACTTTTTTAAAAAAGCAGATATTTTGACGTGAGAATTTTCGATAGAAAATTAGGTTGCTTTTTCGATATTAAGTCAAAATATGGTTAAAAAATAAATATTTTAAATCAAAAAAATTACAGTGTGTTTGGGACATGAAAAGGAAAGTTTTCACCAAATTTCGTGTATAAAAAAAATTTTTATAACAGATAAAAATAAAAAACCAAAAACTTGGTTATTTGAATTTTTCACATAAATTTTGAGGTTATGTAAAAAAAGTGTAAATACAAAAGTCGTAAATCTTTTTATTACCTACAACTTTGCTATTTAACGTTTTTCCATAGGACTTGTAGTTTTGCCGAAAATCGAGATAAATCGTTTTCTACCCTTAAAAACTTCCCCCCCCCCCCCCCCCTTCCCGACCTCGGATTGTCCGTAATTTATTTTTCCTTTAATTTTTGTTATATTCTCTTCCTTTTCCAATGGGTTTCATCCTACTATTATTTTTTTTGGTTTCAAAAATTATCGACCCTGGTCTATAATAATTTAACATTAAAATGTAACTTCATTTTTATGAAGATGCTTTATTATTTTCTGATAAGCCCATTAAAAGTTATTTAAAAAAACTCTTCGTAAAATTCTTAAAAATTAAATACATCAACGAAACGGCCCGTAAAAATTATGAGATAGTCGGCTTCCACTTAACTAGGCGCACGTGACCTCCTGAATCAAATCAGTTGAATCAGAGGTTCAAAAATGTTTCAAAATATAAAAACCAATATGGTGGCATATGGACAGCTGATTTTTTATAAAATTGAATGTTAATAGGTTAACAATTAATTTGAAACTATCAGTCATAATAAAAATGACATAATAACAGTGACGGGTCTCGTTCCAAAATTAATTTCCCAGGGGTGCGTTCGTGTTGTTGTACACGGTTGACAAAATAGTTTTATATTTCAAAAATTTAATAACTAAATTGATGGAAAATTAGATAAACAATATACCTACAGTAAAACCTCTGACTAGCGACCACCCTTGGGAATCAAATGTTGGTCCGTAAATAGGGGTGATTGTTTAATAAATAAAAATAAGAACATCAGAATTTGTCTGCATTTTACATTGTATATATTTTTGTGTACATTTATTTTAAGTAACCTGATCTATATACCTATATTATTGCGAATTTAGATGAAAAAATTAAACTCGCTTCCTTTATAAAACCAGTAGATGAGCCAGCATGTAATACTATGTAACGTTTTCCCGAACCACAACCTTTTTTCGTTTTACTGATGACCCACTTCCATTCGAAAATACCCAAGTTAAATCTAAAAAAAACTGCTTTTCTAAACTTTGATTCATAATTTTCAACATATTTTTTCAGAAACTTTACTCATTCGCTTGCAATTCTTGGTAGTTCGCATAAATATCTTCTGTTGCAGTCCTTTCTATAACGAAATCCTAAGCTTTTAATGAGCGCTGAAAATAACCTGAGACCTATTTCCAAAACACCTCGTTCCTTCAAAGCATCTTTCAGAGCTGAAAGCGTTATATCGACTTGTGATGCATATAAGTCGTATATAACATTCCTTACATCCATTTTTTTACCTTCCTGTAAAGTTTCAATCTTCGTTTTTCTTGATCGTCGTTGCGTTTTCTTTATTGATTTCTACTACTTTCATGAACAATCCTTTGTATTGATCTTAAACTTATTTTTAGTGCTTCCGATATTTTCTCTTTAATAGACTTGGGATTTAATAACTCGCCGGTTTCAGTAGCTTTTTCTTCTTCATTTTAAAAATAATCTATTAAATTGAGAACCATTTCTTTTGCCTGGGGATGCAGAAAACCTGCAAACCGATTTGTACTCGACATTTTATGTCACAATATTTTTAAGAATGACTCATTTGTGAAAACTAGGGAGCTTATTCACGACATTATATAATACGGTAGTGTTCTTCGAAACATTTTGATAATTACTGAAAATTAGATGTGCTTCTCTCTCAGATTCATAAATAACCAATAGGTTTATCGTGTTTATATTACGGATATCTTTATAATGCCGTTTTAACCTTGGTTTGAGCAAGACAACACTATTTAAGTTTCTCTATGATAAGTTCATAACGCGCCTAGTTAAGTGAAAGCCGACATAATGTTAAATATTACAGTACGAAATTAAAGGATCGACTACCATTGGACTATGAATCTAACATAGTTTATGGCATTCCCAAGCAGTATACCAATACTTTTTATGTTGGCCAAACTAAGCAACTGTTAAAAGACAGACTTAGACAAGACAAGTATGATTGTATTGTTGTCCACACGGTAACTTAACCGTGACGAAGGGTGAGGAAATAGAAAAAAATTAGTTTAAAATAAGAAGTCATAGGTATGCGTGCCTACTTTATTTTTTCTATTTCACGTTCATAATAAGCTCAGTACGATACGCATTTGCGTATCGTAATGAAGCTATTTCGATACGCGTGTTTTCTTTATTTGATGTTGGTAACATTTAAATGTTTTATTTCGTTGACTTGTGCGGCCTTTGTGATTTACGAAAAAACCCATTTTATGTAGAGGAAAAATAGCTTGATAACTTACTTTTTTATTCTGTGTGGATAACAGTCATTGATGTTGGTTGCATAAATTTATAAATCAATCTTTTATAGATGCTTCAAGCTATCATTTTCTGCCAAATCCTATCCAAAATTCAATCTACTAACCTTCCAATGTCGATTTTAACTTCAGCTTTATTTGAATTTTCCATCTTCCCTATACTAAAATTGCAATGCCGTGACGTAAAATCACGTCTTTTGAAATTCGAAAAAAGTAGCAAAATCTCCCGAATTTCCGAACGCACTGTATATGTACCGAATGTACAAGGATCACACAACGTATTCCGTCCAATATCAAATCTCATATCGCTAAAATAACTTTATAGTCTAAGATCCGACCATAGAACGACCTTCACCCATCGCGTTACGGGATGAAACATGTTTTTATATAAAATTTAATATGTCAAAAAATGTATTTCGTGAAGGTTGACTGAAAATTTTGGTGCAAAGTGTTTTTAATTAAAAATTAAAAAATGATTTTTTTTTAAACGTTTAGCGTTTAGGTTAGGTTCTATCATATTTGACATAAATTTTGTGCAATATATGTCAAATATGACAGAACCTAACCTAAATGCGTTAAAACTTTGCTTGGTATTTACTACAGGGTGGCCCATTAATGCGACAAAGATCAATATCTCCTGTACCACTAATATAGCGGAAAACTTTTGACGAAGCTTATTAAGGGTTAAGAGGTGCTTAAGTAGTCAACCCAGCGTATGTATATTGCACAAGCTACATGCTTTCGATTTGTATGCAATTTAATACGTAACGGAATGAGTGCAATGTTTAAAAAAAAAATAATTTTTTAATTTTTAATTAAAAATACTTTGCACCAAAATTTTCAGTCAACCTTCACGAAATATATTTTTTGACATATTAAATTTTATATAAAAACATGTTTCATCCCGTAACGCGATGGGTGAAGGTCGTTCTATGGTCGGATCCCCTACTATTAGAATCTCGTGGTGAAAATGGACCAATAAATCAAAAAATGACAGTTTGCAAAATAATTTTTGTTGTCCAGAGGCTACTATGATAAAAAATACCAACATAAAATTTAGACATAAAAATTTACAAAATTTGAAGGATTTATTTTCTTTTTAAAATGTATTTTTCTTGATTATAAAAGGTGAAATAGAAAAAAATGTATAAAGCACATGTTTCATAAGCCGTTTTAGCGCACGTGTCAATAAAAAAACTCGCCACTTTGTGGCTCGTTTTTTAAAATAGACGCGTGCGCTAAAACCGCTTCTTATGAAACGTGTACTTTAATATACTATTATGTTGGCCAAACTAAGCAACTGTTTAAAGACAGACTTAGATAAGACAAGTATGATTGTAGTAGGGTAGACAAATCAGACTCAACAGCACTGAGCCTCCATCACTATCTAACGGGTCATGACTTTGATTTTTCCCACCCACGAGTATTCGACAGAGAAAGTAATTACATAAAGAAAAATATTAGTGAAATGATTTATTTTTGACTAATTCAATTTATTTTAGAACTGACACAAATAATTTGAGCGCTTGCTACTCTGGGATCTTAAATAAATATAAAAATGTGTTTAATGAGTACGGGAGACATTAGTACCTCCAATCTTGTGGTGAGGGAGGAATCAACTTCACAGTCGGTTGTCTCGTTTTGTTATAGTTGTTGATATTTCAAAATATACCATTATTATAACGGAGCTTGTTATTAACTTGACCGAAGAGTCCATCTGCAATACCTATCTATAATTTAAATCTAACTTCACCTTCAAACTTTACTGTTTACGTTTTACTGTCAAAGTAGTACGGATAATTCGGATATTTACATATATCCAATGTCTTTTCAAGAAAATGTGTTGTCATATTCAGCATTATGAATATACAGGCTTAAAGACCTTTTTTTATTGGTATGTACCTACCTAATGTGTATTTGTTATTAAATCATATTTTTCATGTATATTTTATCTAAACAACAACTATTTATTTAATGGTCAAAGTTGTGATGTATTTGTATATTGATTAGGGACCTACTGCCTCATTTTAATTTTTGCTCTGACTGTACTTGCGATTTAAATTTTATTCGCATTAATTTATTGTAATTGTCTTCTCTTTCTCTTTTCAGACCCTTGAGAAAGTTTTTATATAAAACGAAACGTTGGGATAAATACAATTGTGTCATTTCATTGCCTGCCCTCATTACCGCTATACAGGGTACGCCAAACTCGATGGCCCCTTAGAAGTATCTAGACAATGAAACAAGTTAGGAATTTGAAATTTAGGATTTGTCCATAGGAGGTCATGATCTCCAATTTGAAAATAGTTTTAACATTGCGGCGTTGCCAGATCTACTCTTACTACATACCAACTTTGTTATTTCAAATGGAATGCCCTGTATATTTTCACATGTTTGGATACCGCTGGACATTCTAAAACTTTTCTGTATAACCGATAGTATACCTATCTAGAGCCGTTTGACAAATAAAAATTATTTATTAAGAAATTTAGCAACACGCATCCCTCAATAAAAAAATAAGATTTTTCGCAACGGACAAAGGCAACCGACTGAGATTTTGGCTGTTGTTCCTTAATAGGTTGTTTTGTCATAATATGTCAGGCAAATTAAATTATCTCATACAGGGTGTCTACAACATCATATTCATTTCGTGCAACATAAAAATTGTAGTTATGCAGTAATTTTAAATGGAACACCCTATATTTTAGAGTGGAAACTAAAAGATCCATTAATTCTCTATCTAAAAGTATTATGTGATGTCATACCTAATTTTAGCCGTTTTGGACTTATAAGCAAAAAACCAAACTAATGTAATTAATGTAAATATAATTTCTTATTAGCAGAAGAAGTAGGCTATGACTTCAATCAAAAACGTTTGTCAAAATGTCACTGTCTATTTGGCAAGTAAACGCTGTACTTACGTTCGTAATCTATTATCTGAATATGGCGAATTCTTATACAAACGAGGAAATTTTAAAACTGTTCTACATTCATGGCGAGTGCAACATAATTATTAATAGAACATGCAGAACATTTAACGAACACTATCCACACTTAGTCCCAATGAACAAAAAGAAATTCAATAGGATAGAAAATAACTTTAAGAACAATGGTCAAATAAAGCAGGAAAGAACCCAAATTAAACCTGTAACAGGTATGCATGAGGAAATGCAACAAAATGTGCAAGAACATTTATTTCATTGTCTTCGTTACCTGTTACAGGTTTAATTTGGGTTCTTTCCTGCTTTATTTGACCATTGTTCTTAAAGTTATTTTTTATACTATTAAATTTATTTTTGTTCATTGGGACTAAGTGCGGATAGTGTTCGTTAAATGTTCTGCATGTTCTATTAATAATTATGTTGCACTCGCCATGAATGTAGAACAGTTTTAAAATTTCCTCGTTTGTATAAGAATTCGCCATATTCAGATAATAGATTACGAACGTAAGTACAGCGTTTACTTGCCAAATAGACAGTGACATTTTGACAAACGTTTTTGATTGAAGTCATAGCCTACTTCTTCTGCTAATAAGAAATTATGTTTACATTAATTACATTGTTTTGTTTTTTTGCTTATAAGTCCAAAACGGCTAAAATTAGGTATGACATCACATAATACTTTTAGATAGAGAATTAATGGATCTTTTAGTTACCACTCTAAAATATAGGGTGTTCCATTTAAAATTACTGCATAACTACAATTTTTATGTTGCACGAAATGAATATGATGTTGTAGACACCCTGTATGAGATAATTTAATTTGCCTGACATATTATGACAAAACAACCTATTAAGGAACAACAGCCAAAATCTCAGTCGGTTGTCTTTGTCCGTTGCGAAAAATCTTATTTTTTTATTGAGGGATGCGTGTTGTTAAATTTCTTAATAAATAATTTTTATTTGTCAAACGGCTCTAGATAGGTATACTATCGGTTATACAGAAAAGTTTTAAAATGTCCAGCGGTATCCAAAAATGTGAAAATATACAGGGCATTACATTTGAAATAACAAAGTTGGTATGTAGTAAGAGTAGATCTGGCAACGCCGCAATGTTAAAACTATTTTCAAATTGGAGATCATGACCTCCTATGGACAAATCCTAAATTTCAAATTCCTAACTTGTTTCATTATCTAGATACTTCTAAGGGGCCATCGAGTTTGGCGTACCCTGTATACTTATTCGGGTTAAATATTACTAGACGTTTGATATTTTATTATTTTCAATATGTATTCCAGTATTCAAGAAAAAATAATGATAGTACCAATTTAATAAGCCCAAGTACTTAAAATAAAATAATGGGAACTTTATTTTTCCTTCTAACATCACACAATGTTTAATTATTCTTCTAAATTATGGTAAAGCACATTTTTATAAATAATACTTTGAATGTGACCCCACAGGAAAAGTTGTTTGGTGACAGATCAGGAGACCAGGCTGGCCAAATTATGGTGTAATTTAATCCTATTGTGTATTCTTCGAAAACATTTTGAACATGTTCCCTTACCTGTCGTGGATTGTCCGCATGACTACCGTCTATTTTAAACCAGATATCCTCATTCTCAGGAGCAATTTCTTTTAATGCAGGCCTAATTTGATTTTGTAAGAATAAAAAAAAAATTCCCCAAATTTGGTTCTAAAAGATCAGTCCAATAATGCGATGTTTATGGCTACCCAAGCATTTACCTCTTAAGGGTATTGATTTCTTATATGTACAAATCTGTGTTTATTGTCTGTACTTGAATATTTACAATTTTGAACATTTGTTTTATTGTTTAATGTGAAGATACATTTGTCGGTAAAATAAATTTTGCATGAGAATACCGTATATTATGAATCATTATTTACCTTTTCCATAACTCCAAAATAACAGTTTGCTCATCGTATTACCTTCCCACAATTCCTGATGTTTTGCGCAGTACTGTGGTGTGATGCTTTCTTACAGTTTTGCCAAGAAACCTAGTGCTAATTCCGTTATTTTCTTCTATAATAAGAAAAAACTCTATTAGCCGTAGCAATAAAATCCATTAGTGGTAGCAAAAAATCTACATTAAATAAGTGCCGAAAAAACAACTCTGTTGTCACTAGAAGGTTAATTTTTTTGAAATGACTTTTTAACCTCAATATGGTAATTTTTTAAATATAATATTTTTGCTGCTAAAAACAACTCTATTGCCCTAAGAAAATACACGAACTTTATTGATCGTACCAAAACCTGTTTTAATTAATTTATTTTTACTTTGTATTTAAGTTTTTTTTTAACTTTGCCTAACTAACAGACAAAGCAATAGAATATTCTTATTTCACACAACCCATCATTAGTATTGGAGTTTATAATCTATATTGACGAATTTTACCATCTCAGTAAACCATGTTGCATAATAAATAATCATATTATGCAATGTTAAACGACAAGAACAATATCACACTAAAAGCTATTTAAACTTTCGAGAACTAGTACTGATTTTTAGTGATATGTATAATATGCTTTATTAACCGTAGCAAGCAAATATTATTATGATTAATGTCAAGTTTCATTACAACTGCCAGTTGGAACTACCTAATACAGTATATAAAACCAGATTACACCCCCCAATAGCACTTGATAATTACTGTAAGTATCCCGAGTAAAAATGACTTTAAACCATTATATGGTAGCAATAACGCCTATTTCCTATTGGCTAAATCACCGTGATATTATCACTACACAACGGTCTAGCGATTTTCGCTGTCTTACAATAGAAGAGCGCGTTGCTGTGACATATAATAAAGATAATGCGCATTCTTATAAGGAATAGAAGGCGTTTTTCTCAGTGTACTTTATAATAACCCACCCCATACATCAATATGTTTTATTTAAAATAAAAGTAAACCATCTCACGCCAATATGGCGAAACTATTGTTTCACTATTTTTATTCGAATTAAATTGTTATTAAGAGGTGATGTTTTCCCAGGATTCTCATTAAAGCTAGCAGCGAATCGACTGTACCTATCTTGTATTATTAGGAAATGCTACCTCCGAGTCGAAGCGATACAGATTAAGCTGAAAGCCGATAACAAAGTGTATACAAGGATTCGGTTGTACGTTCTTGTATGGGGTTTGAACAGAGAATTGATACAGGAGACAGCTTACTCTAATTTAGATAATTGAAACGAAATGACAAAGCTTTGATGCGAAGGAGTTCAATTGCATTTTGTTCTAGAAAGAACATAAAAGGGTTACAAGTTTATTGATTAGGGACAATGGCATTGGATGACATAGTATGCTTATTACATCAGTGTTTAATTACTCTATGTACCGAGTGTTTAACCCAGCAATGGCGCCGGCTATATACCGGAAACCGTTAATCTTACTTCTTGCGAAACATAAAATTATTACAAAAGAGAAATTGCAGGAAATTATTTCTAAGTTTTTAGGTTGGCCGCGAGGGGGTGTAACTACAGTAACCAATCAAAAAGCGGGATTTTTAAAATCCTCATAGTAAAGGTGTATCATAGGTCGTATTCTTGCAATTTTATTAAAATGTTGATTAAGTGTTCTTGTTGACTTGATGAAATAGTCCATCCTTTAAGTGGAGTGTAAATTTGAAAGGAAATAAATGAGACACTTTAAGTCTTCCTTCACCGGTATATTTAAATAAAAGTTCTGGTAAATTTTCTTCATGTTTCGAATGTGTAAATAAATATTCATCCCCAGGAGAACATAAAAAATAGAAAAACAAAAGGTGCATACCGTCTTAACGGAGCTTTAAGATAACAGAACGGACTCTGTTACGAGTTGACCTCAAACGAACCTACCAAATATAATAAAACTTTTTAAGGGAGACCATTGGTAAAGAATAGAAAGAAGTGGAGGACACTAAGTAAGAAAGGCAGGTTATGTATAAATGCAAAAATTCTTGTTATTAAATGAGAAAAGGATAAACTGAACGGCATCAAAGTGATTAAGTAGAGGGTTATTTTATATTATCCATCTAAAAAAAGCACTGCAGAGTAAAAGGACACCATGGCCTGGCTAAACAAGACTAGGCTAGAGTAGATTCTAAACAGAGAACGATGTATCATGCACTTCTTCATATGGATACTGACTGGACGCTGCAAGCTGAAGAAGCTCTCATCAGCGTTGAAGAAGACCCAATCTGCGCTGGATGCCTAAAGAAAAAAGAGACTTCGCTAAACTTTCTAGATACCTGTGAGTAGATAAGCAATGAGAATAGGACGATCATAAGGGTAGTTTTTACATGTAAATTCCCATAAGAGAATTTAAGCTTCGATCTGCAAAAGTATGACCATTTTAAGGCGTGGTCACTTTTTTACCCTTGGCCCTAAACCCCACAGGCACTTACTACCAGTGACCCTAACCATCTTTGGCACAAACTAAAATTGGGACTAATCTCCATTGGCGCCAGCTCACCTATCATTGGTGCTAGTTACCAAGGTTGGTCAAACGTCATCTGTGTTACGCCATCTATCATATATCGCTATTACCTCACCTACCAGTGTTTTACCTTCTGTATGGGCCCAAGTCTACCATCTCTGATATGCCATCTATCAGGTATTACTGTAACCTCAACCACTTAGATATTCAATTTCTGGACCTAAGCCTACAAGTTGGGGCTCCACCTCTAAGAACAGGTACTGCATTTATTTCTAATGAATTTAAATTATTATTATTATTAAAAAAAGTTTCACCTACACTTTGGTTCGAACCTCCGACCTATGGATGTATTTCCAACGTCCTACATACGGCGCCAGCTGAGCTTATTAGATAAACTCGGTGACCAGTTGATGATATTGTAGTGACGTAGTATCTTAGGAGACGGAGAAGATCTTCGCTAATTTGGATATGAAACAGCATAAAACATTAACCTAAAAATTTGATAATGTTATATACATGTACGGGACGATAATAATGATTGAAATTAGGTAGGCTACCATACATACATTGGCAAGTTGCTATTTGTTGTAAAAATATAATTTACCTCAGGGGTATAGAAAACGTATAAGAACATCTAAAAGCGCTTAGAAGGGAACCTTAAACATATGAAAACGGCTATTTAGCAGACCTTGAACGGGTAAACATGTTTAATAAACTACTACAACATCTAAACTATTGGGCGGTGCGATAACGGCGCCTTAAGAGATCTATTTTATGGTTTAATACTAGAAAACTATGGCTTCATTTAGCATCTATTTTAGGCACCATACCGATAGGCCTTATTGTCAACAAATTCTTCAATCCTCTAAAGTAGTACAATGATATAAGATAGACAAAGATAGCTATAATCAGGCCCCAATACAATTAGCATACTCTCAAAACGTGTTATGCCTGTTATAACTTAATGATTGTAACCGAGTTTATGCATTAGTAATTGCCCGTGTGACGCAATAGCCCCAGTAGACTCGTGAAGAATAAGGGTAGGTTTAACCCCCGCACTAATACTTCCCTATATCAAATTAAAGGAAAAAATGGCAATAACAGGGTTCAAATGCTATATTTCTAAATGAAGTGCCATTTAGAACCCTTGAAATAGAAAACATTTTAGGTTTAAACTAATAATTAAATAATTACATTACTTATATTCCTAGCAAAAACGATCAATGCAGCGTTCAAGAATGGTAAAAACGAAAGGTCAACCGCTTTATCTTGCATGTATTAACAACAAAATCGATGGTATTATGCAATATTTGACTTAAATATGTGTTTCATATAGCTATTATTAGGGTAAACAGAAAAATAGATGATGTTTAGACCGTAATATTATTGAAAATAAGAATAAGATAAGAAAAATTAGTAATTTAAGACCTAAATATCTTAAATAAAGCGTGATTTATGCCTTAGTAGTATGCGACCTACCTTCTTGACTAGAATTTGGGGTATTTATTTTGCTTGACGGCATATTTTAAACATGGCCGCGCGACCAAAGGCTCACGAGATTTTGTAAAAATCTTGGGAGAAGGGCGTGCGGCATTTAATGTATTTTTTCTACGTTGGGGTTATCATGGGTTAAGTATTCAAATTAGACCTGTCATATGTCGCTCGTCACTTGTCAAATGATGGAAAGAATTGAAAACTAGGTTATGTGTATAGGTTTATGAAACAAGTTATTATGTACTACTACATCTAGTTAATCAAATTAGACCTGTCATATGTCGCTTGTCACGTGTCAAATTTCTAAAATTATTGAAAATGAGGTTATGTGTATAGGTTTAAGCATCAAGCTAATATGAACAATTCAGAGCCCAAAAGGGAGAGGTGCCCTAAGGTTATGTGTTCACCTACGGTTCGTTAAGGCTGTTATGGTTAATGTTATATGTGTATAGTATTTAGAAAGATGTAGCACATCATTATGCAAAATCCAAAGTCGAACGGTTAACTGGTTTGATAGATATAGTTTATTGGTATTAGTGTCCTTATGTCTAAAGATGAAGAGGTGAAATTTGGTAAACGAGTATAAGATGGGCATGCCTATTGAACAATGAAAGAATATTTTTTAAAATCTCAAGTATTAACAAAACTATACGTATAACACCATTAGGGCTTTAGCACAATCTATACAAAATTCTTACTATGTAATGTCCACCAACAATACTTGTGAATCTTAATAGAATTCCAAGGCAAAATATCCACAAAATATTAGTAAAATAAGCAAAGTTGCCAAAACGGCACAATCAAAAATTCTAATTTTTTCTATAATTTGTATTACTAAGGTATACCTATGTAACCCCAAAATCAAAATATACCCAAGTCTTCAAATTATTCATAAAACTGACAAAGTTGCCAAAACGGCACATCAGATTTTTATAATTTTATCTAATATCAACATTATTAGACCATACCTATACAACGCATCAATAAAAAATTAAAGCCTTTTTGACAACATGTGCAGTATACCAAAACTGATGTTTCGGAGCTAAATAAAAGAGAAAATTATGCGCAAACCCCGGAAAAAGTACCTTCGGTACTCCGGATGCCAAAGGGCATCTTATAAATTTATATTTGAAAAACGCCCCAAACATCCTTTTTTGGGAAAAAATTAGCCAAAAAACATAATGGAACAGACACCGTAATACAACCTATATATGAAACATTGTTTCCTTAGTATTATACGTTTAGATTAATATAAAATATAACCTCTTATAACTTATAGAATACATTTTTTAATAATATAAACTATTTCCAACTATCAATGATCGCAGCACGAGGCGAGGTCAACGGGATAATTAATATTCAATGAGTGTACAGTAACTATATAATATTAAATATCATGACCGATTGCATCATCTTGGAAAAATACAACATTCAAGACAAGTCTCTACACGTTTAATTAATATTCAAACGGCTATTGCAATGAATAAGCAAATGCAATGCCGGTTGAAGTCATCATAGTGCAAGGCTTATAAATTGAGATGAAAAACTAGCTAGTGGTTTCATTAGTTGTTAGAACCTGAAGGCTAAAGTGTTTTAAGTGTTGTGAGTGATTAGAAATTAATAAATGTAAGTACATACATTTGATATAGCATGTAAAATTATTTGATTAAAAGTAATTTAAATATAGGTTCTAACGTGTTACAAAATCAATGCAGAATGTCTATTATCGTTTGTGTCTTTATTTAGAGAGAATTCTGTGTATATCTAAAATACCTGATATATTGCATTAAAATTGAGGGCTATAAGGGGTGTAATATTGTATTACTATGTGAATTTTGTTAAACTGATTTAAATAAATGTTCTTACAGGGTGTCTGAACCAACACATGGTGTTGTGAATGTTTAATTGGGAATCTATATAATAATCTATATAGGGCATTAAAATTAGGAGATATAAGGGCGTAATATTATATTACTATTATAAACTGGTGTAAATACAGGTTCTCATGTGTTATAGATGGATTATTTGCGTTCCTTACCGTGGAACACCGTAATACACGGGTTCATAAGGACTCGATTATGATGGGGTTATACAGTCAAGTAGAAAACTATCGAAACATTGAGGAAAAAAGGAATAGTGCCTACAGACATAAAATTTAGCAACTAATGGTAAAATACCAGAGAAATATAAAAAATACCATCAATTTCACCAAAACACTTATTGTCAACGCATTTTAGGCACTAGAACCAAAATATTTACTAAAAATTAACCCAGCATTAAAACAGGCAACCTAATGTTTATAGCTAATATTGCCATTTTAAAAAAATAGTTACTGTGAAAAAGACAAACTTTAAGATACAAAACAATACTATACCTACAGGTTGTCAATTTAGATACATATTTTCCGTATTTTTAGATAAGATTTTTAGAAATGATATTAAAAAACACAAGAAATTCGGAAATTCGGGATTACTATGTCAGACAGTGAATATTTTTAAACGAGCTTTATAGCAAACTTGTTCCTTATATCCTCCCGCACCTTTCTTATAGAGGAAGTTTTCTCCGCGGAACGACCCGTTCCGAGTTATAAATTTATTTTGATTTTTATCGAAATTATTCTAAGTCCACAAGAAATTCGGAAATTCGGGATTACTATGTCAGGCAGTGAATATTTTTAAACGAGTTTTATAGCAAAGTTGCTCCTTATATCCTCCCGCACCGTTCTTATAGAGGAAGTTTTCCCCGCGGAACGACCCGTTCCGAGTTATAAATTTATTTCGATTTTTTATTGAAATTTTCTAAGTCCAATCGTAATTTTCAAAAATTCACCCTGTCTTTCGGGGAGGCCGGAAAAATAAAATTCAAACGTAGGATGGTTCTGTACACTCTCCCTAAGCTATCTAACCATAAATTAAGCTCCACCAAGATTTTGTAAGCTTCCAAACGTCGTTCTCGTTCTTTCGTAAAAATCCACTTGTCACAGAACTTTGCCATCGTTTTACAATAATTTTCCCTGACGATTTGACCGGAATTTTACACCAAACAGCGGTCGCAAGCGAATCTTTTTAGCGAATTTCTTTAATAAGGCTGCAGTACCTAGGCATATAGGTAATAGAGTTAGATAAAAACTAGCAATTTTTATTTTTCTAAATTTTTTCTTTGTATTCTGGCCTATATGTAGCCGCTATTAAATAGAGGAAGTATGCATATGATTAAAGCGTTAAAGCGAATCTATGCAAGATATACAGGCAACCAGGATGTTTTTAGCTAATATTATCATTTTTAAAAAGATAGCTACTGTAAAAAAGGGGTAAATTTAAGATACAAAAAAAATATTATACCTACAGGTTGCCAATTTTAGATGTGTATTTTCAAAATTTTCGGATAGGATCTTTAGAAATGATATTTAAACATACAAGGCAACATATTAGTCATTTATATAGGGGTGTTTATGTATACAGGGGGAACATTTATACAGAGTGGGGGTGCAGGGTGGATATTTATATGGTCTGGATATTTAGAACATTTATACAGGGGGACCCAAAAAAATACAGAACCGAAGCATAATTTGGACTATAATAAAAAAATTAACGCGGTTTAACTTGTAGATATACAGGGTTCGCCAAAAATATTTTAGGATATTGTGAGACTTGAATATTAATTTGTTAGGACACTATCATATCAAGTATCTGGACCGCCTATATTTTCTTTTAACTAAGCTTTTAAGAACAACCTGAAAGGGAAAGGGATAAATAAAAGAATATTTTATATTTATTGGTTAAATACATGTATTATGATACAATATTATTTACACTAATTTTATTAAACATTTTCAACTTCTCTCTCTTGTACATTCCAAAAAATGAAAGATCCATCGGAGCTGAACGTCTTATAGTGTTTCTGGCGACGTACTGGTAAAAGTTTACTACGTGTTTTTGAATCCAAGTCACATAGGGGTGGAAGGGCTTCGTTTGTTGTTGATTCAGTAAGGGCTGTTCTTGAGGGCGGTTCCACAGGATTGGTTAGGGGTCTTGGCGTATATTTTTCTAGGATGAATGTAGGTATTTTTTCATACTGTTTATTGGGAAGGGGGTAAAGATACTGTATTGCTAAAATATCGTCCTCGGATAATCTGTTTATTTGATGATAGGCAGGATACATCATAGAGTGATTCAGTGCGGAGTGGGATAACCCTAATGTGTGGCCGATCTCGTGGATAAGAACCGTGAATAAAGTTGTTTTATTGGACGTATAGCCCAAAGAAAGATCCCAATCGACGTTTAAATTTATATGTATTTCAACTTGGGTGACGTTTGCACTCGGTAAATAACCGTGCCCTAAAATACCTATATTAGAAAAGTTTAATGAACAAGGTGTAATAGCATCACTAAAAGTGTGATTATATTTATTAAAAGTTATTGTAATATTAGCCGTACTATTTGGGCTATAGGTGAACTTAAGAGAAGATTCTTTTGCCCATACGTCAAAAGCTCTTTCAGCTAGTGCTGTATACGGATAATAAGTAGGTGGAAATATATTCCACGTTAAATTTGTAGAAGCCCATTTACCACTGCCTATAGTGTAAAACCCTACGTCGGGGACGCCACACCTAGGACGTCGTATTAGGTTTAAAGTTTCGGTATTTATTGTGCCATCAGCTAAAAGACCGTATTGCGATTGAAAAGCTAACACACTTTCTTTTAGGGATATTAAATTATTATCAGTATAATTATTAATATAGCCATACTGTACTAAATATTGCAGAGCCTCTTGATCCCCGCCTGTTAGTCCTTCTGCAATATTTGCAAAACTACTCCCAACTAATAAAAAAGCAAAAAGTAACACGTCCATCCTGCTTAAAGGCTCGAGGTCAACTAATGACAATAGTACTGTGTATAGTATATATAGTACTGTACAACATTTTTAGGGCCCATAAAGCAGATAGGATAAAAATGTTTAAATGTATATTTTGTGAAAAAGTTATTTTTAAAATCTGGATAACAGCTGATATTGGTGTTACTTATAAATATTTATTTAGGTAATTCGTTTAGTAATTTAATACAAATAATCCTATTATTTTAATTAGTTTTAATGCGTTTTTAGTGGCGACTTTGCAGGCACCCATTTTAAAGTTAGTAAAAATTCAATGTTAAACAGAAAATGTGCATAATTTTTGGCAAGTAAATAAATGACACCCAACTATCGTACCATATCACATTCTTCAGTATAACACATAACCATGCTGAATACGCTTTAGCTTGGTAGTTTTTGTTGTTTTATAGATCCATTCACAGAAAAGAAAACAAAATATTTTTAATAATAACATCTTTATTTATAAAATTCTATAATGCCAAGTCTTTCAAGCTCCTTGAGAATAGCTCCTATCTCCTCTCTATTGCTGCTGCGGTCAGATCCAAATTCCTCCAAAAATTTAAAACGTTCCACTAGTTCATTTACATTCTTATATGACATGTTAGGGTCGTGCAAACCAGTTTTTTCTCCATTATTTTCTTCTTGGTCAGGACTATAACTAGGTAAACTTCCATCATCTGAACATTCTGGGGCATCACTTGACCTTTGACCCTTGTGTAGAGCCAATTTTTGTTTCCTTTGAGCATAGCTTCTTTTAGGCGGAAATAACTTGGATATAACATTTTTATATTTCAGCCCTTTTGAGCTAATAATCTTCCCAGTAGCATAATACCCTCTTCTATGTGTGTTAGTATAGAGTAGAATCTGTCTATATAATTTCAGGTCTTGGGGTGAATATTTACAGAGCTTGTTTGTAAATATTAAATTAACCAATCCATCCGATAATGGAAAGCGCTCATTGCCGACTATAAGGTAGTTATTTTCTATTTCGACAGCCTTATTTCCTAGAAAAATATTATCTCCATCCTTTCGGGCCCCATATTTAATATTGGGCGTTTCCAAAAGAAGATATTTAATCCTGTCTGCATACATGCTGCTACAAAGAGATTAGGCACATAACTAACCCCTATTATCATATGTTACCACCCTTATATGCTCAAGCACTAATAGGCCAGCAACCAACCCTAAATCAACCCTTAACCAGCCCTTATACAACCATAAACCAACCCTAAACAACCACCATCAAACCACCACCCAACCACCATCCAACCACTCATAGGACGGCTTTAGGGCACTAATAGGGCAGCCTAGATTCGATAGATTTTTTTTGTTAATCGTTATAATATCCTAATCCACTCTACACCACAACGTACATGGTTATTACATTTAAATCAGACCCTAATAGTAAAAACTATTGTTCGAGAACCATGTACAATCGGAGCATAGGTTGGGTGGTGTAATTTTATTTGTTAGAAGTTGGAAATAAAACCAATTAAAATATTTTTAAAATGTATTTAATAAGCATACACATAATACATACTAAAAATTTTATTTTAAACACCTAGCTACATTTCTATGAACAATTTTTCTCATATATTTTAGTTTACTTGGAGCCTCTGTAAAATAAAATGCTGTTGTCTTTGTTGCTTGAAACTTCTGGAATATGTTTAACATTACTTCTCCCTCTAGGTCCTGTCTCCATTCACCTTCTCTATATTTAAATTTTGTAGAATCTATAGACGGCAGCATACTTTTCATTACTTTAAGGGTTGGATCACAAATTTGTCCTTCAAATACATTCCAAAAATGAATATTGCTATCAATTGCATCATAGGCAAGACTTCCAAATTTTGGTTCTACATTGGCGTTATATTTGTTAGCCAATTCCCATACTATTAAAGTTGCAGGTAAACAGGATGCGTAATATTTGTTCTGTATAAATACGTCTTCAACATTGTTGATAATGGTCTGTAATTTATTGGCCATGTTTCTTATTTGATGTTTGACAGCGAAATGCCTCGCTTCAACAAATCAACTAAGACTAATTGTTTAGGGATAATAATATAATAATGTAGTAGTTTGAGAGGGTTAAAAGTGGAGGGGATAAAAGTAGAGGGGGTAAAAGTGGAGGGGGTAAAAGTATGATGATTGTGTTAATTATGGGGCACCTTTACTGCATACTAACCCCTAAACATTCCCCCTAAACGTGTCCTATTTTTGAGCTTACCTTGGCCACGCCCCCAACCGAGGTTATAAATAGGGGTGCAATACAAGCGGGAGCTCATTCTGTCTTTGTACGTCGTAGAGAGCAGACGTGTTTTGAACAATATTTCTTTTGTTGCAGAGTAAAAATGTCGTTCCCAAGTGAGTACGTTAAGTCAATTAGGGCCCAGATGGAGAGTGCTAATTTAACAGCTGAGACCTGTGGTAAGGTATTGCGCGAATGTACTCGCGCGATTCATAATTTAAATCGTCTTCTGAAACGCGCCAAATCTGTTTCTGAGAAGTCCCATATTGTAGCTTGCTTGGGTCAAATTAAGGGCTTTCAACACATTTTAAAAGACAAAAAGGTGGGGGGTGGAACTGGCAATCGGAGGGCTGAAACCGCCACCCATCGCGTCAAATGGTCCGATGTCAATACGGCCTTTGAATCGCGAATTAGAACGGGGGTTATTGCTAACGTACGTCATACTGATGTGGTGTCATTTTTGACTGACGCCTCAGCTCTTTTCAAGCGTAGAATTCAGAACGCTTTGAAAAAGGATGAGGCGTTGAAGGTCAATGCGGTATTGTGTGGGGAATTTCAAATTACCAAAGCCGATAAGACTTTAGAAGAAAATAAATATCTTAATACCGCTAACGCTCCCATCTATCGCGATACCGATTTGGATGTGTGGTTTAATGAAAAAATTAAACAGCCTCTCTTAACCGAGTTAGATGAGTTCCAGGAAAGAGATTCTGGGTGGGCTTTGAGTAGGGTTGTTAATCTGATGATTTCAATTAATAAATTTAACCCCCTGCGTGCTGGAAGTTATATTGAGCTTCCTAAACCAATAGCTCGAAGGGAGGCATGCATTAATATCAAAAATGCTGACGACATGTGCTTTGCGTGGGGCGTGGTTTCTGCACTATATCCAACTTCAATAAACACCCATAGAACATCATCGTACCCAGATCCCAAGAACGTACTTAATTTAAAAGGAATTCAGTTTCCGATGACAATAGGTCAGATTCCCCGATTTGAAAAGCAAAATAATCTCTCAGTTAACGTTTTTAGGTTAGATAAATTATCAAATAAAAAATTTTATGTTGTTCCCTACTACTTGTGCAGGGATAAGCAGCCTAAACATGTCAATTTGTTGTTACTCCAAGATGTATATGCTACTGATGATAATTTAGACGATCTAACTCCCGTAAAGTTTCATTATGTGTGGATAAAGAACATGTCCCGTTTAATTTCACCTCAACTAAGTAGGCACAACGGCCAAATACACTTTTGTGATCGTTGTTTACACTACTTTCACTCTGAATATAAATTAAATTTGCACAACAAAGAATGTATTAAATTAAATACGGGTGGAGTTATTCCAGAAGCACCAACGGAAGCTAATAAGTGGGTTGAATTTAAAGATTTTAAGAGCAAAGAAATGGCACCCTTTGTAATATATGCCGATACAGAGTGTTTGTTGGTTCCTGTGGATGACGATGTAAGCAAAAATACTCAAAAATTACAAAGTCATGTACCATATAGTGCGGGGTATTACGTTAAATGTAGCTATGATGACAGCCTCTCATTCTATAAATCCCATACAGGGCCAGATTGTATGCAGTGGTTTGTTAAGGAGCTTCAGGAATTTGCCCAAAATGTTGAAACGGCATTTTTATGTGATATACCTATGAATAAATTAACGGCTGAAGAGAATCAAAATTTCAATATTGCCCGGCTATGTCATATATGTGAAAAGCCATTTACAGAAGAAGATAAAAAAGTTAGAGACCACTCTCACTTGACAGGACGCTACCGCGGTCCTGCGCACGAGTCATGTAATCTAAATTTCCAGGATTCATACACCATACCCGTCCTTTTCCATAATTTGAGTTGCTATGACGGACACATGGTCATTAAGGCTCTAGCTGAGGTGGAGGGGCAGATCGATATTCTGCCTGTCAATAAAGAGAAATACATATCTTTTACCAAGCATATCAAGGATAATTTAGTACAATTTCGTTTTGTAGACAGCTTTCGGTTTCTTGCTAGCGGCCTGGATAAATTGGCTAAAGATCTCCCCAGTTATCCAATTTTAAGATCGGAGTTTGCAGGGCTAACCGAGGAGCAGTATTTGCTGCTTAGTCGAAAGGGGGTATTTCCATATGATTTCGTAGATGACTGGACCAAGCTTGAAGAGCCTAAATTACCTACCAAGGCGGAATTTTATAACAGTTTGCATGATACATTTATAGACGATGAAGAATATGCACATGCGCAAAAAGTGTGGACTAGTTTTCATTGTAAGTCGGTACAAGATTATTCCGAACTGTATATGAAAACAGATATACTGCTTTTGGCCGACATATTTGAGCGTTTTAGGGCCACATCTCACAAGACGCACGGCCTAGACCCAGCATGGTCGTATACTCTGCCTGGATATTCCTGGTCTTGTATGCTTTTTCAACTACATAAATCTAATCACGCCAAGCTCGAACTTTTAACTGATTTGGACATGATTTACTTTATTGAGAAAGGTATACGGGGAGGCTTAAGCCAATGCACAAAGAGGTATGCAGAGGCCAACAACAGATTCCTACCGGATTACGATCCCAGTAAAGAAGAGTCTTACCTGATGTATTATGATATTAATAATCAGTACGGCTGGGCAATGTCGCAATATTTGCCCTATGGGGATTTTAAATGGCTGCCAGAAGATGAAATCGCACAGTTAAACGTCTCAGAGATCGCAGATGACTCGGATAATGGGTACATTTTGGAAGTAGACTTGGAAATACCCCCCGAACTACATGATAAATTTGCTGATCTCCCCCCTTGTCCTCAGCACGGCACGCCCCCTGGTTCAAAGCACGAAAAGCTGTTGGCAACACTGCACAATAAGTCTGAGTACGTAATCCACTACAGGAACCTTAAACAAGCCCTATCGTTGGGAGTAAAATTAACGAAAATACATCGTGTTTTAACCTTTAAACAATCTCCCTGGCTTAAATCATATATCGATTTAAACACCGGGCTTCGTCAAGCTGCAACAAATGATTTCGAGAAAAACCTGTTTAAACTCATGAATAATGCAGTCTTTGGGAAGATCATGGAAAACATTAGAAAGCATTCCAACGTAAAATTGATTATGAACTGGGATGGGCGTTACGGATGTGAAGCCCTTATCTCTAGACCCGAGTTTAAAAGCGTTACAATTATTAGCGAAAATTTTGTTATCGTGGAATTGGCTAAAACACGGGCCTATTTTAACAAGCCCATTTACGTTGGTATGTGTATACTGGATTTAGCAAAAACAACAATCTACGATTTCCACTATAATTATATGCACAAAACTTTTGGTGATCACAGCAAAGTTCTATACACAGACACAGACAGTCTCGTATATGAAATTAGAAATCATAATGTGTACGAGATAATGAAACAAGATGGCCATCAGATTTTTGATACGTCTGATTATCCGGAAAACAACAATTATAATATTCCAAGGGTTAACAAAAAGGTATTAGGGCTAATGAAAGATGAAAATAATGGAAGAGTCATGACTCATTTTATCGGCCTTAGGTCTAAAATGTATGCTCTCAAAGTTCTTTACTCGCCTGAAGAAATAGAAAAAAAGCGTATTGAATTGGAGAAAGCTAACAGGGAGCGTGAAGAAATAGAGCGAGCGTTAGCGAACTTGGGGATCACAAAAAAGATTAAGGGGGTTAAAAAATCCATCATCAAAAATAAAATTACCTTTGATGACTACGTAACATGTTTAGAAACATTCACAGAAAAGTCAATATCTCAAAAATTAATTCGATCTACACATCATGAGCTCCACACAATACAGCAGACCAAAATTGGTCTCAGCCCTCACGACGACAAACGTCGTATCACTAAAACTTCGTGTGATACTCTGCCTTGGGGGCACTATAGCATTATGGAGGTTGATTAGCAGCTATGTCTGGGGTACTTATCATACTCACTATTATTATTATTATTATTATTATTATTATTATTATTATTATTATTATTATTATTATTATTATTATTATTATTATTATTATATATATTACGGGGGTGGATTAGTAGTTATGGGGTTGTATTATAAGTATTCTTACTATTAACATATTTTTAAATTATATATTACACTAACAAAACACTATACATCATATAACACAAAAGAGCCATATTTGTATTATATAAATAAAAAAAGATGCCAAAAACTAGCACTTGTCTACACTGTATGTCACTAAAAAGAGTCCATACTGGTTATTCAGTAAAAAGATGGCCAAAAATATATTCCCCCTGTATAACATTAAAAACAGCCCATAATAGTTATTCAGTAACAAAAAAAAAAAAAAAACACAAAATACAAAAAAAAAAAAAATCATTCTGAATAACACTGTCCATATTAGTTATACAGTAAAAGAAGGCGAAAAATTCCCCCTGAATAACATCAAAAAGAGCCCATCATGATTATACAGTAAAAGAAGACCAAAAATATTAACACACCCACACACACACACACACCCTTACACGCACATACACACATAATCAAAAATCGTGGTTTTTGTTTTGAAATTTTGTTTTCCATTCAAAAAAATCAAATGGGGTGCGCCTGGGGGACTCAGTTCACGTTCTGGCACCCTGTTGCGACCTTATTTAGCTAATTTATTAACTCATTAATACACTTTCTATATATCACAAGATTAATTATTGACTTTAGGTAAATAAGGTCAACCGGAAGTCCCCTAAATTCTTACACTTATTCGTTCTAGTGCTACATTTTTTGTATGTTTAAGATAGGCCAATATTCTCAAGACAATTAAATCAGTATACCATAAACCAAGAACTGGAACTGTACTATTATTAATTATGTATCTAGATGGTAAGTAAGTACTTAATTAGCTTTTCTATATATTTTTCCGTGTAAACGAACGTTTTTTAACTATTGCCTTGAGAATTTTTATAATATATCGTCTGTCAATTAGTTATACATAACCTCAATGTTTTAATTTGTTGGATGTTACAACGTGCATTTATCAGATTAACGCTAGTGTAGATGGTAGTCGTTCGCGGCAAGGGTTGACGAATTCTCAGATTACGACGGTGCTTGCCTTTGAGTAAGAGAGTATCAACTGATTGGCATCGGTAATTCCACCCTACAAAGGTGGTAGTTGCTTTAAGTTAGGTATATATTAGTAATATTGAGAATTTGTTGTCTAAAGACTATAAAGAACCCGCACATCCTAGTGATAATATGATTAATGTTATCCAACTCTTTGCCAATGCTATCTATTTAGTATACCGCATTGTTTACTATGCTAATTAGTGCTCAATCAGTCTTGGTCCTATAATATACTATTATGGCAAGTGATACTCCTAACTTACTCCGTATATGGGCCTAAATATTTTGGTGGTGAAAAACATGGTTTTTATGTACAATCACACGTAATTGATGCCATATGACAGGCCTATTTTTGGCTAACTAACCTGCAATATGTCCCAATTTTGTTGGTATTATGTAGGTGATCATATATCCTTAGTGCACCTCGCCCTGCGGGGCTCGGAATACATTAAATGCCACACGCCCTTCTCCCAAGATTTTTACAAAATCTCGTGAGCCTTTGGTCGCGTGGTCATGTTTAAAATATGCCGTCAAGCAAAATAAATACCTGGAATCCTGGTCAAAAAGATAGGTTAGGTACTCTACTAAGACATAAATCACACTTTATTTAAGACATTTGGGGCTTAAATTACTAGTTTTTCTTATATTATTCTTATTTTTCAATAACATCAGGTCTATTATTTTTATTTTTCAATAATATTTGAACCTAAACAGCATCTATTTTTCTGTTTACCCTAATAATATCTATGTGAAACGCCTATTTAAGTCAAATATTGCATAATACATTCGATTTTGTTGTTAATACATGCAAGATAAAGCGACTGACCTTTCGTTTTTACCATTCTTGAACACGGCATTGATCGTTTTTGCTAGGAATATAAGTAATGTAATTATTTAATTATTACTATTTATTTAATTTAAAACCCTAACAAAAATAAATATTTTCTATTTCAAGGGCTCTAAGCAGCACTTCATTTAGAAATATAGCATTTGAACCCCTGTTATTACCGTTTTTCCTTTAATTTGATATAGGGAAGTATTAGTGCGGGGGTTAAACCTACCCTTATTCTTCACGAGTCTACTGGGGCTATTGCGTCACACGGGCAATTACTAATGCATAAACTCGGTTACAATCATTAAGTTATAACAGGCATAACACGTTTTGAGAGTATGCTAATTGTATTGGGGCCTGATTATAGCTATCTTTGTCTATCTTATATCATTGTACTACTTTAGAGGATTGAAGAATTTGTTGACAATAAGGCCTATCGGTATGGTGCCTAAAATAGATGCTAAATGAAGCCATAGTTTTCTAGTATTAAACCATAAAATAGATCTCTTAAGGCACCGTTATCGCACCGCCCAATAGTTTAGATGTTGTAGTAGTTTATTAAACATGTTTACCCGTTCAAGGTCTGCTAAATAGCCGTTTTCATATGTTTAAGGTTCCCTTCTAAGCGCTTTTAGATGTTCTTATACGTTTTCTATACCCCTGAGGTAAATTATATTTTTACAACAAATAGCAACTTGCCAATGTATGTATGGTAGCCTACCTAATTTCAATCATTATTATCGTCCCGTACATGTATATAACATTATCAAATTTTTAGGTTAATGTTTTATGCTGTTTCATATCCAAATTAGCGAAGATCTTCTCCGTCTCCTAAGATACTACGTCACTACAATATCATCAACTGGTCACCGAGTTTATCTAATAAGCTCAGCTGGCGCCGTATGTAGGACGTTGGAAATACATCCATAGGTCGGAGGTTCGAACCAAAGTGTAGGTGAAACTTTTTTTAATAATAATAATAATTTAAATTCATTAGAAATAAATGCAGTACCTGTTCTTAGAGGTGGAGCCCCAACTTGTAGGCTTAGGTCCAGAAATTGAATATCTAAGTGGTTGAGGTTACAGTAATACCTGATAGATGGCATATCAGAGATGGTAGACTTGGGCCCATACAGAAGGTAAAACACTGGTAGGTGAGGTAATGATAGATGGCGTAACACAGATGACGTTTGACCAACCTTGGTAACTAGCACCAATGATAGGTGAGCTGGCGCCAATGGAGATTAGTCCCAATTTTAGTTTGTGCCAAAGATGGTTAGGGTCACTGGTAGTAAGTGCCTGTGGGGTTTAGGGCCAAGGGTAAAAAAGTGACCACGCCTTAAAATGGTCATACTTTTGCAGATCGAAGCTTAAATTCTCTTATGGGAATTTACATGTAAAAACTACCCTTATGATCGTCCTATTCTCATTGCTTATCTACTCCTGTGAGGCCCTGAGAAAACTCAGGTATTAGGTGCTAGATTCAGCGGTTCTCCAGAAGAAAGAAAACGGCTCTGGCCTGAAGCGATTTTACTTACAACACAAAATGTCATTAACAAGTAGAAATGTATACAAAAACTTTATGAAAAGTTGTTCTTCCCCACAATCATCAGTGTATAAAATAAAATATTAATTCAATTATTGCTAACCCAAAATATACTACTAACTAAAGTAATTGAGTAAACAATTAGAAAATAAGAAATAAATAAATTACTATAACGAATTACACAATTACATAATTACATACGCTCTCCCAGCACAAACTTACCGATCTTACACTTAAAAACTTAAAAACTTGGAGAACTCTTAATGACTACTGGTATAGTATTATAAATTTCTGCCGAATTATAAGACGAGGATCGCCGAAACAGGGAAGTGTAATGCCTAGGATCACTTTGGAGGGATGATCTTGTTATACGGTTATGTATGTCAGTTCCTTTAAAGAGTGTTTGAAATAGGCAAGGAGGAGTTTTAGTCTCATTAATTTTATAAACCAAACTCGCTAACAGATACTTTAAACCGTCCATCCCGGTTTAGCCAATAGGAATCCCTAAAACAGCAGCAGCAAAATGTTGTAATTTTGTTAAAGAATGCCGATCTTGCTGACGTAACACAGACCAGAAAAACATCACAGTAAGAACCAAATAAAAGAGTCATACAGTTTTATATTAATATCAGTAGTAAGAATATCATTATGCATGATTAAGAGTTTAAGTTTAAAATAAAACTTTTGAAGTAAATTATTTACATGGCCTGAGAATCTTAGGTTTTAATCAAATTGCACTCCCAGATTACGACAACAATAAGTAAAAGGTAAAAGAGAATCATTTAGATTAAGTACAAAATCCTAATTTTGTTGTAGCAGATTACTGTTTTTACAAAATAATAAAACTTTTGTTTTGGCTTCATTTAACGTAAATAAGTCTGCCCATGCGACTCTAACAACTATGTCAAGATCTTTATTTAATTTTAATGCTGCTGTAAGAAAGTTTTTAAGAAAAAAGTGATAAATAGATCTGAGAATCATCAGCATACAAATGAAGAATGCAGTGTTGAAGAAAATTGTCGCCCATCAACTAAATGTTTATTTGAATAGTCAGAAAAGTGTAAAAATCTCTCTGCTGTCTTCCATTTCAATAGTTTCTAAAAAATGACACTGCCGCCGCTGAAAACCCAAAGTAATACAATTTATAACAAAATAAGTTATGGTCCCAGGTGTCGTGGCAAACCTTCCACGTTCAGCAAATGAAGTATCTCTTATTCTCCTAATATCATAAATTTTACTACGAAATTATTACGATGAAAAGAAATATAAAATAAATGTTACTGAACTCCGTACCTAGTTAACATGTTGTAATAGATAAATTATATAATATGGTTATTATTTTGAAGTTCGAAATTATCCTTCGAAAACATATTTTTTTCTCAAAGCAATAATACCTATTGCTTTAATTATATAAAACTTGAAGACGTTTAAATATAATAAGCTATTAATATAATAAATTATTTTCGCCTCTTTCAATAATATATTTATAATATAATAATATCCTCTTTTTAATTAAATGTTAATTTTACAGAATATCCCAGTTTGTTAAGATAAAAATAAATTTGCGTTGGTTTTTTGTTCCGGATTCTTCATGGTTTGGGAAAATGCAAAACAGGAAAATTTAAAAGGTTATTCCTAAAAGGGACGATTTTTTTTGTAAATAATCCGTAATTTATTTTTATTCCATCATTTCTTTAATATATTCTAATCGAAGGGATTTTCATAATAATCAATCTGGTGCAGTATTAAAAAAAACATTTTTTATTGAATAGCCGCCAATTAATCTTAAAGTTCGATTTTTAAGTCTTGAAAACTTCACAAAATTGGAAAAATAAAGATATTAATTCATTAACTAACTAGCTACAGAAATCTTGGGCCACAGATAAGGTATCCGATCAGGTTACCGTTATGTTTATAACTAACCCAACAAACATTTAAAGCCTTGGCGACCTCTAATTTGGAGAAAATGACCTATTTAAGTAAAAAATAGTCTATTTTTTTTACCTCCAAATCGGCTTTTTGGACGAAACGATCAAAGAGGCTACCTGCTTGGTCAAAACAAAGTAAATCGAACTTATTAATACGTGTTCAAAGTAGGAAAATATAAGAGGCCCAAGAGCTGGTTCAAAAGAGTAGATATTTACCTTGTAAATGGGCTTGATAGTTAGATCTCAGGAAAATCAGTAATAAACGCCCAACCAGGTTATTTTTTACTTTAGGTACTTAGGTACATTACACTGAGAAAACGATTTCTTTATATTAAATAAAATTTATTAACTATTAAGAAATTTCATGTTTAAATATCAGCAAACAAATATTTCTTTATTCCTAAGAAATAATTTGTTATGGATTGGTGAATAAAAATAACTTTAATAATAACAAATAATTGTTTACCATCCTAAAATGGAGGTAACAGTTATATAGAGCATTAATTAATTATTAATAAGATTTATTATTTGGTAAGATATATTGCTTTACTGTCATAATGACAAAGTTTGGATAAACCAGTTGTTTGTTAATTGTTAAGACACGTATATTTCACTTAGAAATATACTACCCTAACGTTAAATTTATATCACTTTAACCAATAAAAAATATGTATAGCAAGCAGGCTTACGAAATTAGTAATAAATAAATCATAGTTACCAATAAATTTGTTGTGTCTTGGGGTAAAAAGGCGATATAAAAGTAAAGAAATATTTTTTTAATGTTAAGAAAATCAATTTAGTTAGAGAGAGAGAGAGAGAGATAGAAAGGGGGATAAAAATAAAACTCTTAAACTTATATTAAAATAAATACTTTAATAAACTAAATGCTAATGTTTTAGCTGAATATAAATATATTTTCAAAAAAAAAATTGAATAAGAACAGACCAATTACACCTTATTAAATATGTTTACCTAGTGGTTGAAAATATTACTGTAAAAATTGGCATTTGACATTTGAAGTAATAACATTAAAACGTTGTTGTAAAATTGTAACGAAAATCGTTTGTTAAAAAATGTTGTCCCAAACCAGAATATATTTGTAACACATTAGGTACTTTTAACTCGCTCAGAAGATCTAGCGTGGCGGCTGCAGCTGCTGGAGAAAACAACACAATTTTTTCTGCAGTGCTGGTTGAACAAGTTTGGTCAAAATTCGTACTGAAATATCAAATAAACAAAAAATAATAAAATGTTTTACTTTAGGGCTTATTTTACATAAAAGTTTTACATAATACGATTCACTAGATTACCCTAATAAGCAATTATGTATGTGGTATTCTGCCGTCCATGCGGGATATTATTTCTAATTGCATTAGCAATATTATTATGGGACGAGTAAAAAAATTTCTAATTTGATTATATAAAAAATACGAAACTAATAACTCACCCGACAATCACAGCCTTATTTGTTAATAAACAAACCCGAACAAACCCGACGCGACCACCAACGACAACTATTACGCAACTACTGCGGGTTGGTATGACGCGCCCCGGTCGGTGCAACGACATTTTTTTTAATATTAAGAACAATAACTTAATGTTAAATGCTTATCCTGTTATTTAATCGGCGGCTTTAAATATTATACCTATTTTTTAACTATTGAAATAAATTTTGTTAACAAATATTTTCTTTAAGAATAAAAAATCGATATCTTTATATGCAAGGGGCCTTATTAGACATTAATTTATTAACTTTGTTTCAAAGGAATCTTGCCCAAATAAATCCGTTTGTTAACTATAATCAGACTTTTCCCTCAGTGTAGGTACTGAGGATTAAACCCCAAAAATACTTTTTAACACATAATATTATTGTGATACTGCACTTTTATCCTCATAATGTCTACAGGCATACTTATGCTTGATAAGTTTTTTAAAATTTAAATAATCTCGACACTTTCTTAGAAAGGTTTTTTCTTCTTCCCCATTTTATTTGGTTGGTTTAGACCCTCTCTAATAACGTTTTCAAATACTCAGTATGGTTTAACCATTACCAATTTTCTTCATATATCATGTTTCTTCTACATTTAAATTTTTTAAGTCCATAAAAGCTCCATTAAGGTTCTAATTTTCTTTTTTGCTAACACCATCGGCTGTCTCCTGATGATGAACGTTTCTGCGTTCAAAACATGTAGAGACCTTTAAACTTAAAATTTTTTAATTCAAAAAAGTGTTGCCTGTTTCCTTCCGCCAAACCCATCCCCAGACGCGTTTCGCCGTTATTACGGCCCGGCAGAAGGAAACAGGGCTTCTATAAAATTTTGTGTTTTTCTTTCCTTTTCATACTTTCGACTCCACTTTAAGTATGGACTATTTCTTTAAACTTATTACTTTAGCTGTGGTAAATTAATATTTGTAGATCAAGCATCTAGGTATTGTGATTAGAGTAAGGGTAATTAAGAAATGATTGTCATATCATGATATATTGTTATTGTGCTACAAATAAGTAGTATAGAATTAAAGAACTCGCAATTCTTGTATTATTATGTTTTACTTTTTAAATAAAACTTAAATAATATAGTTTATGGTAAATAAATATTTGTAAGTAATAGTGTAGCATTGAGAGTTAAAACAAGAATGAACTGTCATAAGATGTGAAGTTGTGTCTAATATAAAATTTAAAAATATTTCTCAATAGATCTTATAACTATCCTTAAATTATGAGTTTAGCTAGATGGATATAGCCCGTGGCGACATGTGTTTTAGACTTGCCATTGTAGTTTGGACAAAAATATACTTTCAGGTGAATATAAATAATATAATATGTACCATTGTGGTAAAAAGTACTGCTACAAAAAAAAATCAAAATATGTGGCTCTTATTACAAAAACTTCACGAAGATAAGTGGTATCTATGCGTCTACCTTGCTACTATATGTTAATATTCGAGGTAAAGATGGGGGTTTTCAATATGCTCCGCAGCATTCTGTTCTCGAAAAGCTTTTCTGTTTTTTCTTCATGTGATATTAGAATTTTTGTTATAGATCGCTAGTACAATATTGTTTCTTGTCTAATAATAGATGAAGAGTGTAACCCAATTTTACACTCTGTGAATGCGCCAGCACTGCGTTTCTTGCTGTTTTTGAGCTTAAAAACAGCAAAAAATACCTACGCACTGCTGGGCGCATGCGCGGAAGCCAGGGACTATGGTCTGAATTTTTTGAACTCTATTGTAATATACCACTCCAACCAATAGAATCATGACTCAAAAAATAATATTTTTATAAACAGCAGCCGTCAGTCTTTACTAAATAATTTTCAAAACTCCTGAGCTCTAAACACTAATCCAGCCCCAAATATTAATCCAGGAACGTCCACATTGAACCGAAACCGCAGTGGCAAGACACACATCATAGCCGTTTCGGCAGGGCTACTGTCGAGGCTGCGTCATTGCTAGAGTAAATCTAATTCCATTTTTACTGCAGTTCGTTAATCAAATAATATTATTTGCATTGAGTCTCAAGGACGCTCTGAAAAGCGCCGTTTCTGAACACTGACCAACATAGAATTCCAGGTATTCTAAAACCGCCTCAAGCAATAACACATCTAGCGGCAGATGTATTAGACTCCTCGCCGACGCGGTTACAAAACCCAACGAGTCCACACGACCCACTGCCGTTCGTGTCATCGCCCATAAACTTTCAGAAATACGAAACGGTCAATTTAGAAAAAATAAGAAATTTTTTTTGGGTTTGTTCTATGATTCTGATTCTTTAGATTTATTATATACCCACTCCATATTTTAAATATTTGGCAATTGTGTTTTATTTTGTTTATCTTAAAAGATGTAACTATTTATATTGAAGCAATGTACCAAATTTGAAATTTATATCTTATTAAATACTCGAATTATTCAAAAAAAATCAGTTTTTAATTTCAAACTTTGACGTCCTGTATATCGAACATGAGGGTCAAAAATGAAAAATGGAATTATAAAAGCCATATTATTTTTGCTAAAGGAATATATGGTTAATGGATTGACCTCCTTTTTCCGGGCTCCCTGTATATTATATTATATAATACCTTTTATTTAAAAAGTCTGGGTCTACATTAAATTGATACCGCGTAAGCAACTAACAATTTATATATTCGCCAATGTATGCCGAGCTAATGTATTTCCCGCTTTATAACTATTTTTCTCATTTAAAGAAAAAATATTTAAATAATAACTGTACTAAAAAGCAAAATTTTATTTTTTGGAATTTGTTACCAATCTTTCTATTAAACGTGTCCACTCCAACAAATCCGAACAAACTAATAATAAAAATAGCTACGGACCACACAAAAACTTTGTTAAGAAAGTTTAATAACTGTCTATTATAACGCCATCCTCCTTTACTTAAGTGCTTAAAAAGAACCAGCTTTGTCGTTGCAAAATGTATCAAACTTGAAGAGCACACACTTATTTCTCCATTTGGCACACCGGCCAACATTATCTGCGAGGCTATTAATCCCGCTTCTTTGTTGCGAATGTTTTTCGGGAGTCACCATAGCAACGACTTCCTGTTTCCATGGTAACCCGGGACGCTTTCCCGCCCCGTTCCCTTTAACAAGACACACGTAACTCCAACGCAAAATACCGTTTGTTTTATACAATTGTATGAATGATGAATATGTATTATTTTGGTCGGGGCGCTATGGGTTATTTCAACTAAATTATGGTCAAAACTAAGGCCATTCTTTGTATTTATGATATGTGAAGTTAAGCAAGTGAACTAAACTAAAAACTTAAATTGGTTTTTCTATTCTTTGGTCTATCTACTGTCCGTCATTTGATCAATAGTTTCGACATTTGACAACTAATTAAGAATACAATTATTATTATTTTATAGAATGTAATAATAACCTAAAAGCTGGAAACGATCAAGAATGGGGTACTGCTGCACATATAAAAATAAAAGACTAAGTAAAGTCTGTTCAATGACCGCTGACCGTTACGTCATATTCTCCATATTTGTGGTACGTCGTAAATTAATTCAGTCAGTTTGACTTTAAGCTTCGGTTTCTTACAAAGCGGCACCGCAAAAGAGCGGCCGTAATTTGACAAGCATCGCCGCGAAAAAACTTGTATATTTACTTGCAAATCGAAGTGTGTTCCTCCAGAGCTTCGGCGCAAAAAATACGGCACCGTATTTTCTAAAGCGGTCGCTCTGTTACGTTGGGATCGTGCAAGCACGATTTTTGACGGTGCGTCAGTATTAAAATTGAACTGTCAACTGGCTCTTGGCTTGGCGCTCTTGCCGCCGTATTTGATCGAACCGTCCGTATTTAATGTTACTTTCCAATAATATTCACTGTCCAAAGCCAGTGCACTACTGTTGGTAATTACGCGGTAATTGGCCGCTTTGTAGGAAACCAAAGCTTTACCGGTAGTAAACGTTATGATTTTTCTTAGGCTTGATCTACATAAAGACTGATGCATGTGAACAAGTAAAATACAAGTGCGTTTTTCCAAATTTTTATTTATTATTTTTGTACTGTTAATGTCAAAATAAGTAGTTTATTTAGGGTAAAAGGTATCATGGGATGAAACATTTTGTTTTTGAAATTCGCATGAAATTTATAATTATTTTAAATTTACTGAAAAATAAATTAAACTAATTTATAAAATTGAATCATATATTTTTTGTCTAGTGTATCGGTATAGAAATTTTGTTTCAAATATTTTCATCCCTTTTATAATATCATAAAGAAGAAAATGTAACAAAAAATGACAACACAACAAAATACAGTTTTTTAATAATTAAAATAAATCATCTCCGCAAAGATAATCATCATCAGATTCATCCAAGTTAATAATAAGGGAATCTGAAGAATCGATAAAAATTTTCCCATTCCCACACATCATTTATAATTTCATTTGTGTGTGTTACATAATTTTTTCATTTTTCCACTGTTACATTTTCTATGGCTTCGTTCCACAGACCCAAAACTACGTTATTTGTTACAGGTTGCATAGAACTTATTTTTGCATAATAATTGCGCTTACATTCCGATCAAACTATTTCAATACGATTAAAGTGGCAATGATATGGTTCACTATTATCCAGATCTGATCCTTCATTGCAAATGGTGAAATTAAAATTTGTCTTTGTTTTAACCATTTAATAAGTAATCTTTTTAACCAACTTGTATTTGGAATTATTTCAATTAGCCCAGAATGATAGATGGCAATATCAATGAAAATAAGCGACGGTTCTTCCAAGTTTGGTAACAATTATTCTTCAAACCGTTTCTTAAAGTTTTTACTATATTGAAACATAATAATCACCAGATTTCAGGCCAGACTTGAATATCAAATTTGCATTGTTCACAAATCCATTTCTGAACCAACATGCAAAATAATATACATCCACTAACGTTTTTTAACTGTCTGAAGAGTATCATCTTGCCAACTTCACCTAAAAGCCCCTTTACTGTATATCGAGGTTTCATCCAGAACAACAGCTTTTAAGGGAAATACGAAACTCCCAAAGCATCAGAAACTTTCTAAAATAGATAGGTAGTCATAAAAACATTGTCATATATTTTTCATGTTTATTATTTGTTTTCACAATTTCTGCTTTATTATATCTACTTACCTCGTAAACTGCGTTCAAGGGTAAAAGAGTCTTTCCGGCATCACCTTCTCTTTCTCAAATAAGTTTAAATTTAATGCTTGTTTTTTTTCCTAATACCGTGACATTTTTGAAATAATATTGATTAAAAATGTCACTGTTAAAAAGACAATAAAACTTTTTTATGTTAGAAAGATAAGCACTAGTCCTGACGTAACGGTCAGCGGTCATTGAACATACTTTATATTGTTCAATAACTAGGTCTTAGGCATTTTTTAACTTTTACTTTTTTTTTGTATTACCTATTTAGAAATGTTTCTGAAAGAAATGATACAAATTCTATTATTAAAAAAAGGAACATAAGATAATTTTTTATTTCTAAAAAATACCTTCAATGTTTACCAATAGCAAATATTTCATATACGTCTCAGTGTCTATTATCGGGACTGGTCCACCACTAAAAAAAATTGTCCCTCTTTCTATTGAAGAAAAACTTTATTGTCACCATTACTTTCTGTAGGAGTACAGAACCAACAGAACTCATGTGAAAAGTGCTTTTCCTGCAGAAAATATTGGCTTAAAATTATACCACCGTTATCCTTACCAAAATGTCGACATGGACAGTTTTAGTGTAGAAATAAGTGAAAGAATTGGCACAATTTTTCAAAAATATGTGGGTAGTATTACAAGTACGTAGTACCTATATAGTTACAAGTACAATAATTAAACGTAATTGCTGTAGCAATTAAAGCGGATATATTGGGATACCTCTATGAGTAGTAATTGTTGCGGAACGAGTGATGGGTAATGATTATGGAAATAGGCACACCATTGCAATAAAACATATTTTCTATCTCTCATCGCTTATTAACATAATGCATTCTCTAAAGGTTGGAGACGATGATGTTTCTTGAATGATGAATTTTGGACTTGCATTGTCTTTATTAATTTTAAATCAGAACGTTTCAACTAGCAAATATCTTCAGTCGTCTTCAGATGAATACCAAATAAGCAAACTAACTTACAGCTCTATTTATACTTGATAGGTGCACTGAAGCATAATAGAGGTGGGTGCAATCATGCGTTTAATTTGTGCGCGGTATTATTCTCAAATTACATAATCTACGACGGTTTCCCGATAAAAAAAAAGTCAAATTCGTGTGACTTGTGGTGTTCAAGTCTGGTGCTAGAGTTTATAGGTCGCGCAAGCGCCTCTAGCGTGACTTAACGACCAGAGATGGCCGGGACCGACAGCTTTACGTCAACCAACCAACTAAAATTCAGTTCTACTTTATTTATTATGCGTATGCCCACTCCGGGAATCGAACCCGGATCGCCACGGCCGTAAGCGGTATCTCTACCACTGAGCTACAACCGGGCTTGGTTTTCAGATATTTCATTTCCTATACTTAATGATGGCTTTAGAAAAAAAACCGGGGTTTTGGTGCATGGCAGCAGATTCCTTTAATTTCCTCTTCCTCCAGTGTAGTTCTTTATGCAGGATTGGCCTGTCTGACCACATGATATGATGTCCATAATAATATGTCCAGGCATATTCAGCTGCACTTGATACATTGGACCATAATATGTGAATAGAGAAAGAAATAAAGTCGTCAAGCTTTGACGTGGCATTCATTTAATATTCGTCATTCAAGTAGAAAATCAAATTTACCTATCATAATTTACAAGTTATAGGTCGCAACCATTGGTATTTCATATCATGCATTCCGATGTTTCATACCTTATTGCAAAAACAGCATTTTTGTATTAAACACTACTTTTTATAATTTAGTTCTATTGGCGTTGTATTCAGGTTTGTTTATTTGAAAGAAACAATAAAACAGTTTCTGTATGTATTTTTTATTCTTAATTTTATTGCTAATGCGAATTTGTATGCTGAAGTAGAAATTTTAAGGCACATGAATTTAAATGTGGGTATGTCAACATACAGTGTTACATGTAATGTTATATTGTACATTTACACGAACAGTTATGTAAAATATTACGTAGTAAACTTTGTAATTATCTATTAAAATTAAACTTTTACTTAATATTGCTTAAAACTTTACTACATTTTACGTAAAATGATATATTATTATGTTGCGTTGTACAAAGGTTTTTTAATAATAATTAACTAACCAGCCTGATTAGCAAGTCAAAAATTACGCTACCCGGGGCGCTTTGATTGTGAGTATATTGTCATGAGGACACCGGGTTCCTTGATTAAAAGGCGATCATCATAGTGATTTAACTATTTCTTAATAAAACATTGCATGAATAACACTTAATTACATACAGTGAGGACCTAAAGTCCGTCCCCCTCCCCCTCTGACTTCTAAACCGTTCGGTATATTTTAATGAAATTTTGAACGATAATATTTGAGCACGTCTTGCACTTTTTGACATACCAATGAAAGCTTTAAATGTCAAGATGACAGCTGGGTCCGCTTTTGAAATATTTTTTTAAATGGAAAGGGGGTTCCAATGGTACTTCATTTTGAAGGTCTTAAGTATTTTAAACAAAAGATAAAGGGACACATCTACAAAACAGTGGTTACTTCAACAATTGTTGAAAATGACCGCCATGGACCTCTTGGCAAATAAATATTCTATTAGTAAATTCCTCTCGGACATTGTGAAGCACCTGTGGCGTTATCCTTGAACAAACATCTGTAATTCGTTGCCTAAGTTCTTCTAATGAGCCTGGAGCCGTTTTATAAACCTCAGTTTTAACGTATCCCCAAAGAAAAAAATCTAGAGGCGTTAGGTCTGGCGATCTAGCTGGCCATTCTGTCAGACCTCGACGACCAATCCACCTATTTTCATAAGATTCGTCTAGGTAATTTCTGACTTGCCTAAAATAGTGTGGCAGGGCACCATCTTGTTGAAATACAACCTCTTGAAACTCATGTGGGTTTTGGGCAACAACATCATTAATAAGTGGAGTAATTGTGTAATGGATTATTATTTTCCTTCGAAGAAAGAACAACAGGTAGAAGGTTTTTTTAAACATATCTGATTTTGTGCTTTAGGCTAGTTTTATTATTATTATTATTAATTACGGTTGTAATACGTATAATTATATACATAATAGTCTTAAGTAAACCTAAAGAGATGGAAGTTAATAATTTTAATTCAGTCCATGGATTAGTATCGGCACCTAGTGGCTAACTTTTCAAGCATACTTTGGGACTACGCAGTTTTATGACTTAAGGCAGGGTCTTAGTCGAGAATCACCCTGATTGGCGGCGTGGGTTTTATTGTATACTTGAAGGGGTAGTACTGGGGGCTGAAAACTAATGTTCTGACATTCCATAGGCTTGAAAAGATAAATATTTAAAGTCACAGAAATTAAGGGGGGTTGCACAGTTTAGATGGTGAACCCAGGGAAAATTAGAATTCAGTTCCAAAGATACTCTTTTTCGGTTCGGTCTAAATTTAATTGTCTTGTCTAGTGAATTCTCCTATTTCTTTTCTTTTAATATACAAGTGATTTGGGTCAGATTTAAGATTTAATAACGAATTAATTTCAGGGTTTAGTGTTTTTTTTATTCTTAAAGACTTCCTAGTCTTGGGGATTATCCATCTCAGGGCGTTAAATTTCAGGGTTTTCTGTAAATTTTTATTTCTGTATTAAAAAGGGTTTCAATCAATTAAATGTTGTCATTATGTTGATTTTCTGACTAACATTGGGTTAAACACCTCTCTTTGCTCTCTATTTACATTTTTTATTGTATTATCTTAAGATTTCTTTTTCTATTGTAAATTCATATCTCTTATTCCTAATTATTATAATAGATTTAAGTGTTTTGAGAATCTGGTGTTTCATTGTTGATAATTAATAGGGGAGATTCACGTACGCGCACCGCGGCGTAAAGTCTTCTCGTCGCGCTTTGGTGTGTAAACTCAGCGCCTAGCTAGACATTGCTGTTAGGATATTATCTACAGCATTTTGGCTGATTGGTATACATTGGTAAGTCGTAGAAACCTAACAGAAACTCAACTAACGATCCATAATGACGCCGAGACCTTCCAGAACTACTCTCCATTGTCTTCAAGAGTGCTCTTGCTATAATATCGCTTTAGTCATTCTATTCTCCCAAATCTACCCTTATGTGAAGGGACAGATCTAGTATTCTCGGTCAGAAACGCTACCAGTGATAATGAATCAGGCTCATTATAATCAGAACGCTACCATTTGTTTTTTGTAATTAATTAGTAATCAGTAATATACTAGATTAGTTCCGTCACAATTGTATGTTGCAACATATCCAGGTACCTGGGACCATTAAGATTATATTCCAGAAAAATGGGACCTATAATGTGATTACCAAAAATGCCTGCCCAAACATTTATTTTCTGGGAAAACTGTGTGTGTCCCACCCGAAAAACATGAGGGTTTTCATCACTCCAGTACCTACAGTTTTGGGTATTAACTCGTCCATGTAAGAAAAAAGTACTTTCGTCGCTAAAACAGATATTCCGCAAATAGTTATTATTCCTTACGATTCTTTCTGACATAATTTCGCAAAATTATAGTCGTCTATCTGGATCATCTTCTGTTAGTTCGTGTATAATTTTCATTTTATATGGGTGAAATTTATGGCTTTTGAAAATTCTTTTGACAGAACTACGAGAAACATTACATGCCTCAGCCACGTGTTTCGTTGGCTGTTGGGGAGTAACAACCATTTCAGCTAAAACTTGAACTTTCACATCTTCCACGATTTTTGGCCTTCCAGACCTTGGTGCGTCTTTAACCGAACCAGTTTTTTGAAATTTTAAGATTAGTTTTCGCAAAAATTTTCTGCATATTTGGTGTTCCGGATATCGTTCATTGAACATACGAACAGCAGCATGGTAATTTCGGTTAGCTTCGCCAAAAATAATAATCGCTTCAAATTTATCTTCTAAAGAACGAGCCATTTAAGACAATTTCGAGGTAAAAATATTTTCTGTCAATCAGACATTTAAAAACAGTATGACAGCAACAATCAATAGACAACTATAGGTAAAAAAAGTGTGTTATAAACAGTGGTAGTCATAATGTAGAAACAGATGTTATTGATTCCTGTTTAGAAAATACTGAACCAAATGTTTTTTAAATTGGAGAATGTTTTAACCATTAAAAGACCTTCAAAATGAGGTACCATTGGAACCACCTTTCCATTTAAAAAAATATTCCAAAAGCGGACCCAGCTGTCATCTTGACATTTAAAGCTGTCATTGGTATGTCAAAAAGTGCAAGACTTGCTCAAATATTATCGTTTAAAATTTCATTAAAATATACCGAACGGTTTAGAAGTTAGAGGGGGGGGGGACGGACTTTAGGTCCTCACTGTATAAATCTCAATCCTACCTTTCTATACTGGTGGCTTCTCTCATTTATAGGGAGGAAAGTGTCGTCGCGATCTCTTCAGGGGCGGCTCAGGGCGCTTGGCGACGTGCCTGCTTGGTTGCGAGATGATAGATGAATTCCCCGCACGCGCCTGGCCATTGGGTTTAACCTTAAGCGGGGGAACCCAGGCGTCGACCACTTGGAAGCGTAAAAACTATCCCCTGTGAATATAATGCCTGCTAATGTCACTTATGTCACCGTCAAAGTTGCTTTGTGCAACAACAATAATTTATTGAAAATATTCTCACTTTTAAATTGCGTTGTAAAAACTACTTTATACAGTACTGGCAAGTTTGAAGTGAAGGGGGAAAGTTTCCAATATAAACTTTTATACCCCTTTTTCACCCCCTAGGGGCAAAATTTCCTAAAACATCAAAACACGTACTTGCTTATTTTAACAGAGTAATCAGAGTACCAATTTTTACCTATAAAGTTTAAAATTATAGAAAGTACCCCCTCAAAATAGATTATACCCCTTTTTTCAACCTCTAGGTGGTTCGAAGTTCCAAATATTATTAATACTGAAGTTATGTCGATGAAACAAGACGATGAAGTAACTTCGTCAAACGTTGCAATCACAAATAACTATCCTCTCTCTTTAATGGTCTCGCCATGCGTTGTTCACGCTGGCAACACTGATTGATCCGTTGTTCTTGTTGCGGGCATACAAACATATTATTTACTCTCTCATACTCATACAAAATGCCACTGTACGTTAGAGTTTGCCAGTACGATATAAACGGCCAAGGATATCATAATTTCCCAACTGGTATATGCACAAATACATTTTTCTTTGAAATTTAAGTTGGAATTTTCATGCAACTAAAATTCGATAATATAGCTTTTATTTCTGCATTTAATTGGTACAACATTCTATTTGCACCACTTAGCTTTCGACTTTTTTCATTTTCGCTCATATTGAACTAAGTTTTACAAATCTTAATTATGACCGTTTTTCGGAGTCGATACTCCATCGTGCGGCGACAGGAGACGATTTTCTTTGTTACCATGGCACGACCATGACCCGTACCGGAAAGGAGGTTGTGTGTGTCGTCACGCTGTTGTCGGATTTAAATGAAAATTGTGAATAGCCGAGGAAGCAGCCGCCGGCATAATTTATGGTAATTGCGGGAGATTTTAAAGATAATAGCTGACGACCTAATTTGAGAAAATTACTGGAAATTCGTTAGAGGTTTTGAGGATTTACTGAAGGTAATTAAATAGGAATTTTAAGACTAAAGCAAATGCATTAAGTATTTAAACCAGTTTATTTTATAATTTTAATAATGTTTCAACCTAATTGCTAAATTATTTATCTGTTTAAAATTTTATGTATGGCTACATACGTAAACGTTATATTCTATAACGTACCCAATAAACACCTTAAGTAACGTTTCCTTAAAAGTCAGAAAAGGTTGGAAATCTAAAAATCTACATCAAAATTTGTACATCCACAACTTAAATATTTTTTTATAAAGAAAAAAGTCTTTCTCCACAATTTTTTATTCAAATAACTAGGCAAACCTGGAATAATTCATAATAAATTAAATCGACATGTTTCGAGTGTAGAAACACTCATCATCAGGAAAACAAAATGCTGATGTTTTTAACAATAGAGAAAATAGTAGTGGGATTGAGCCGTAATGAAGCTTTTAATGGTGTACATTTTCCTATCTGACACGTGCTGCTTGCAGTGGAACTTCTCCAACAGAGATGTTCTAGTAAAACAAAAAATTTTTAAAACTTTTTTGACATATTAATTTTGCACAAAATGTGTATGTTTTGACCCCAGCGGGGGTAACTGGGCCGTAAAAAGCCTAGTACCCCAACAGTATTTTACTTTAAGCCAAATGATGCTTCGACTTTTATGAAAATCAACTTTTTTTCTTTTTCTTTCCATCTCACTTCAATACTTTCACGACATGTCTCTGACAAAGCTGAACAAAACTCCAGATTTTTGACCACTTAATAATGATTTTCACATATAGGTTTTTTCAATCTCCCTAATTTTTCTTTTGCTCTCCTCACTATTCTGCCCAGTACAGTGCCTTTGCACTAATCCTTGACTTTTCAGTATGCTAAAGTCTTGATTGTCGGCCTTTTGACTATTCAATTTTACACCTCTTGTACACCATTAAAAGCTCCATTACGGCTCAATATCACTATTATTTTCTCCTCTGATAAAAACATCAGCATTTTACCTTTCACTTTGTTTTCCTGATAATGAGTGTTTCTACACTCGAAACATGTCGATTTGATTTATTATGAATTATTCTAGGTTCGCCTAGTTATTCGAATATAAAATTGTGGAGAAAGACTTTGTGCTATTCTTTTTTCTATATCATTTATTGAGTATGGACTACTTCTTCAAAAAAATTTTATAAGAAAATCTAATTTTAAGTTTAATTTCCCTGGGCAAAGCTGGGCAAGTTATTGAAATGACGAGAAGCTTATCGGAATTATTTATTATCAATTGGGATTTAGTTAAGTCTGCAAGGAAGAAAAAAATTATTAAATATTATGTAGGAAAAGGAATAAATATTAAAGATCAAGAGGTAGACATAAAGTTTTTACAAAAAAATCTATATTTTTTAAAATTTTTCTTGATTGAGGATGTTTTCATTGTGCTAGAAACAGACGTTGTTATTAAGCTCTTACCCGATCCAGAAATTGGTCGGCGAGGAGAAATATAATTTCAAATATCGTTTAGCGGCAATAACTACATCAGTAGAAAAGATATCTTTAGTTTTGAGTTTATCACATTAATAACTTTATTTATTATACTTGTTTAACAATTTTAAGACTAAGTAAAAATGTTTAGTTTTTTTCCATTTAAAGTCGATGGGAGAAAAATTTTTGTTAATAAAGATATTTTTAATCTGAAGAAAGCATTTTATTTAAAAAAGTACACACTGCTCTTATCCTATTGCCAGTTTTGTTATAATATATACTTATGCATTAAACACGAGTTTATCTCTAAATTCGCACTTACCCCAGTATTGCCGCGTAAGTGCGATTACTAGACTTAAAATATAAAATTCTATTTAAGGTGGAACCAGGCTTCATCAGAAAAAATTGTCAGGTCTAATAAATCATTTCTTTCCAATAAATTTTGGGTAAACCATTGAGAGTAATTCCTAAAATTTAAATTAAATTAAAATTTTGGGAAAATGTTATTAAATTATGTTTTGGGGAAAAAACACTTCAGAAAGTAATATTTTAATTTCAGGTCCGTATTTAAACATTTTGATCTGAAGGTGATATCTAAAAATCGAAACGTCTGTTTATAAATGAAAAACTATCCCTTAATGCGTCGTAAAAAAGTGCCTGCAGAAAGTTCTTTCCTTTTTCAACATATTTATAAATAACGTCACCAAAAACCAAAAAAAGAAGTTTTCGGTTTTTTTCAGATATCTCCGGAAGAAGTCATTTTCTTGATTTCAAATTGGCCCCAAATTAACATTTGTGTATCTTTTATAGTTTCCGAGATCCCAATGGTAAGCATCAAATTTGGGACACCCCCAGTGGCGGATCCCCCTGAAATTATATATAAACTTATCAACAAACAGAGGCAATAATGTACAGCTGACCTTTTTTTAGAAATCAAACGTTCACCGTGTTCACCTCCTGGATATTATAAACCTAAAAACAAACAGAGTCAATAAAAAATGTGTGCGTGAAGTCTGCAATAGTATAGCTTGACTGCTTTGGCTGTAAATATCTAACATGAAGTAAAATATGTCTGAACGAGCGCATTCAATCGCCTTAAAATGAAGTGCTCTTGTTCCTTCCCCTTACAATTTAGAATTTTATAGGGGTGAATCCGCCACTGTTCAGGGTGTTAAAGCGAACCGGTTCAAAATAACTAATAAGTGTTAATAATTAAATTCCTGTGTAAAACATTTTTGTTTTAATGAGCGAAAGAAAAACCACGCCTCTTTTGGCCACCCTGAATATAGTAGGTAATAATAATTAGTCTACAACTCTTGTATTTAAATATAATAATTACAAATGGAACGTTTAACAATAGAAATCAAAAAGCCTTTTATCTTCCATATTTTACTTTATACTTATTAACTTTCCTGAAACAAACAAAGGCATTGAAATATTGTACAAATGCAAGCAATATAAAATTAAATTATCATGGCTGCCTTGCCATTCGTGAGTATTGTTGGTTTCAAAGCAGTTTCTAATTTCATTATTAGTTTCTAATTAAAATAGTTATTTATATATTATAATGAAAATACTTCTTTGTGATATAAACATCAACTCCCCAGTGATGTAAAGCATTGATGCTTTCATATCGTTCTTTGTACAGTTAACTAATTTATTAGCTTTTAATGTAAATAATTGGATATAAAATTGACTTAGCGCGATTTAAAACAGATCGATTAAAGGTCGGGACACACCTATCATGCACCCTTCCGATCCGACTCCGATCATACAGTCGGACGAGTGCCTGGACCTCTATTCTCCAATTTAAGAGAAGTGAATGCTCTCTCGCGAGAAGGGACAATTCACATCATATGCTCACATCGTTTGGTATCGTTTTCTCACTGTAAAAATTCCGTATTCTCCAGCATTCCAAGGTATCTACTAGCGGTGTTCTCAATATTTCCGAGTTTAAATGATAAAGTTACATGAAACAATACTTTATTACTATCAGTACCTTTATACATTTTATAAATAAATAAATAAATATTATTTATTTATTGATAACACCGCTAGTAGGTACCTCGGAATGCTAGAGATTACGGAATTTTTACAGTGAGAAAACGATACCAAACGATGTTAGCATATGATGTGAATTGTCCCTTCTCGCGAGAGAGCATTCACTTCTCTTAAATTGGAGGATAGAGGTCCAGGCACTTGTCCGACTGTATGATCGGAGTCGGATCGGAAGGGTGCATGATAGGTGTGTCCCGACCTTAAGACGTCGCTAACTGCTGTTCGAGCGCGATTTACATTCCGCTCCCGCTGCAGTGCCCCTCCAGTCCATAGCAGCAAATAAGCAAATTCATTCCTATGTAGTTTAAAGTGTTGCCACATTTGATGAAGACAATTCCGGGACATGCAACAAAATAAATATTTTTTTTTACATTTTTAAATAACTTACCAAAAACATTAAATAAAACAATCACATTTTTTTAAAGTAGGTACTAAATACTAAGTAATGTAACGAAATATAAAAAAATAGCTAAATATCCTCTAAAAACCTAATTATACGAAACTTAAAAAAATTATTATATTATAACAAAAATATAGAAATTTGTTTTGTTTGTGTGTGTGTTTTATGATCGTGATTTTCCGGGATTAAAAAATACAAATTCGGGATCCGGGACTACACAGTTAATTTTGGGACAATCCCGGAAGATCCCGGCCATGTGGCAACCCTATATGTAGTAGCACCCCAACAAACATTTAAAGCCTTGGCGACCTCTAATTTGGAGAAAATGACCTATTTAAGTAAAAAATAGTCTGTTTTTTACCTCCAAATCGGCTTTTTGGATGAAACGACCAAAGAGACTACTTGGTTGGTCAAAACAAAGTGATTCGAACTTATTAATACGTGTTCAAAGTAGACAAATATAAGAGGCCCAAGAGCTGGTCCAAAAGAGTAGATATTTACCTTGTAAATCGACTTAATAGTAAGGTCTCAGGAAAGTCACTAATAAACGCCCAACCAGGTTCTTTTTTACCTTAGATTGGGCCTTAAAGCCAAAAAATCTTTTAAGCCCATAAATGAAGAACAAATTACTTCGTTTTGTCTTTAATATATCTTCATGGTCAGGTTATAATTTAAACATTTTCTGAGGTGATGTATGCCCTATATTAGTCTTACATTTTGTTCTTAAAGCCCAGGAGGCTTTAAAGTATAACATAGGTTATAGTTATGACCAAACAGTCCTCTTATTTTGTCCTCAAAGTGATATTAACCGGATATAAAGCCGTATCTTCCAAAAATTAGATCTTTAAAGAGATTCTGGCTTAGAAATCTTTAATGATAATTGTAACGTTCATTGCACTGTGGTAAACTCGAAGCAATAATTTAGGTTACTATGAAAAAAAATTAAATATTTCGATTTTCAAGTAAATATTACCGCAATCTGCGGAAGCTACCCAAACGTAGGAGCTATACAAAACGCCGGAACAACAAAAAAATGTTATGCGTTTAGATTCGAACTCGACCAAGAAGTTAGGTTAGTTAGATTATAATGGTAGTGGCTATTATTAATCCGTTGCGAGACATTTCAGCGACCCTGATAGAAACATTTTATGAAGTAATAGGCCGTACATAGGCCCTGCAGTATTCTTTAAAACCCCAAATTAGGCTTCATATACACTTATTATAAATTTATGCCATATAAACGAATATTTTTCCTAATTTAGACCTATCAAGACAGAAGTTCCAAAATAGGAAACTTTCTCCTAGCATAACCTAATACGGGGGCTGACTTATAGGTCCATTTTTTTTAAGGCCCAAACTACAGGAAATTCTGACCTTTAGGAAAAATATTTTACTGACGCCATGTTTTTTTAACATGGTGTATTATTTTCAATTAATTTTGTTAAATTACTTGTAACACTAAAACAACAATTATATAACAAAAACCGAGCACATAAACGAGCGACTTATTCGTCCAAGCACAAAATATTGGCCACATTTTAAATTTCTTGTGTGTTTCAATTTTAATTTACCTTGTTTTTTTTAATTAAATGCGTTTTTTCTGGGGCGCGGTTAGTTTTTCAAGGTAAAATTGAAATCTATAGGAACATTTTTTACGCGCACCTAATTTTGCACCTCACATCGATGAAATAATGATTTTATAAGTACCTATCTATTATACTAACACTCCATTGTAAAAATCAATACCGGCTGATATGACATGTTCTGATTTAAGAAGACTCCGGCCTCCTACGCTTTGATAAAAATAAAAACAACATATTGCTATGTTCATCTTTTTCTAAAATTGTGGTTATGGTTTTCTATCGACTTTATAGCCCATAACAGGCCCAACATAGTCCCACAAAGGTAATAAACAGGTAAAAACACCTCTTTACTACCAGGAAGAAGACTACTTGGCCTTGTCTATGAAGCCCAATTCTCCTAATGACAGGTGTTTTTTACCAGTTTATTACCTTGGTTTTATTCCCCACTAGGTGATAAAGTGGTATAAATTACTAACTTCTGACTATGTACAGCGGCCTATCGGTCTTTATAGTAAAAAACTTAGGTAAAAGTCACCTTTTTTAGACTATAATTGTTTGTTGGGAACCCGTTGAAAGTGTAGATTAAAGTATTTTTCACCCTAAATGGTATCGGCTTATTGACTGCAATAAAACTACCGGTTTAATCCCATTGTTATACATAATCAACAAGCAAACACACTACAGGGTAGGACTTTAGATATTTAATTCGTTATTAATAATATATTATTTAATGACAAGAAATATACTTTTCTTAAAACCGGTATCTATACGCTTCTTTCTTGATTTGACGGGATTTACTGCAATTCGTCTTACTGTATTAAGAGGCACCTTAGTCATATCACTTGTTACACTTGCGGCAGTACTCACCTCAAGTCCTTGGTCAAGTAAAGAACTATATACATTTTTTACAATGTTTTTAGCATCAAGAGATAAGTGGTTTTTCTTTAACGGAACACTAGAAGAACCACTATTAATATTTACCCACAGACGCCACATAATATCTATTTTTATACGTATAAATTTTTCGTAAATAATTTAAAATTATTGTATCGTAACCGTAGCACAACTTGCACACTTCCTAAGAAACACAAAGACTAAAAGATGTTATCGCAAGCACATGATAGTTAAATAATACCTGCTATAATTACAAATTATAATCCGACCCTGACCGACAGTTTATTTGCATTTTTATGGCCGAGCTCTTGCAAAACGTCCCAGGTAGTTAAACGAAGTCAGCCATTTATTGTGAAAAATACTTAGCCATCCCGCATCACAAGGTAATTTCTATCTCAAGCCGCGCAGCTAGCCACCAGAGTCAAATTGGCGCTATCGTCGCTTGATGATTCTCCAGCTGGACGAGGGACCGGGATCTGTCGCATAGTATTGACGTATTGAAGAGAAAGACAGTTATATTCTGATAGCGTTTCCTAAACTGAGCCAGGTGTTAATTGGATTAAACCAGCCAGCCCGCCATGTCAAAACTGTCAATTTCTATTTCTCTTGTCCACGTTTCTTTCTCACGAAATTAAATTTATTTTTTAATTCTCATTTTAATATTTAATAAAATTCTATTAGTTTCTACTCTAGAAAACTTTGCTGATGTGTGTAATTTTGCAATTATTTTTCCAGCTTACCTATTTTTTATATTGAAAATGCTAATTTACAATAAATATTCAATCTCAACTAAAAATCATTGGGCAGCCTGCAGATAACTGCAACAGATTTGTGTCCGAGGTAATACCTAACAATCTCAATTAGTTTAGTTAGTCAGTTAGTTAATCAGTTTAAGCTCTTTAAATGATAATTTTAACATTTGTGTTTTATGTAGATTAGAAGTATATTATTTTATACTACTTTGGACTAATTTGTTTGTTTTAAGGAATATTTGTACATCGAGCAACATTAAATAAGGAGGGTATAAAGATAATGGTTTGAGCTAACTCGATGAGTAGATACTTGCGCTGGCCTGACCATATTTTATAGAAATATTTAATGTCAAACCGATACTGCTTGTGTTTTTTTTTGTTTTAGAGAATGCTGTAAGAATTACCTGATGGTTTATGGATGTTAGTACCTGTCTCGTTGCAGCCTAGTACTTGTGTTTTATACTGTGTCTGGTATATTATATGAATTGGGACAATACCTGATGAGTGAGACCAATGAGATGTAACCTAGGGACATTAGATTGTTCTAAACAGTTATTTTTTGTTATGGTTGTCAATACAGTTTTTATTTATAAAAAAACATAAAAAAAATTATTTACGATATGTTTCCATATTTATTTTCCGAACATCGGTTAATATAAAAATGTGCCTGTATTCCATAAAATAAAAACTTTTGTGCGTTGTTTTATTGATTTAATAATATTTGTTATATTATATACATATATAATAATTATTGAATCATAAATTATTGCCTCAACAAAAACCTGATGTGATGAAATGATTAAATTTTAAATCAAATAAACTCACTTCTGATTAAATTCAGGTCCACACCAGATTGTTTTAAAAAATTAACACTGCCTACTGATTAAATCAAAGATTCCGTGATTAAGTCGTCTTAACAAAACTGATTGATCTATGAATTATTACTAATTATATTTTAATCAATTTATTGATATTAAATATTTTCATCATTTTCGATGTGTAATTTATTTGACCAGTTCTTATTTAATCCTAAATTATTATTCTCGATTAAATTATGGAAAAATTCAGAGATGTTTTAAAACGCTACTAAATGGTTTCTTAGCCTTTACTTTTGTATAGACTGAACTAGTGTAATAAACTGCTGCCTGTCACATTTGAGGCAACCAATCTGCATAACAAAATATATTTGACATTTTTAGCTGTAGCATATCCAGTATAAGAATCTAAATTATTGTATTTTTAGGCATAGCATTATTCCGTTTCAATATCATATCCTACGTTTAAATTTCTTATTATCACAATTTTTTTTATATTATAATACCTATTTTATTTTAAATAGCTTATATATAAGTACAGTGTGATCAGTAAAGTCCGCATCATATTTTATTAATAGCTTTATTCGAAATTTGACTTTGGCATTGAGTTCTGCTTCGATCGAGATAAAAATTAAGCAAAAAAAAATAGTAGTCACGTGATTCGCATTACTGTCAAATTTTAATTTTTTCCAAGAAATAATTCAAAAGTGGGGTTTTTTCTAAAAATATCGAAAAAAGTTATTGGAAAAAGTTTTTTTAAATGCAGTTTCTGGCTTACATGCAAAATTTTAGCTGCATAAGATAATTTTGATTTTTTACCCACCACTAAAATTTATTTTCCACTTAAACAACACTTTACTGATGACACTGTGTTCTTATTGTCTTAATATTAGGGTGTATTACTTTTAGACACAAACTACGTTTTCAAAAATACTAATTTTATGAAGTTACCTTATACAGGGTCAAAAACAAATAAACTTTGCATCACATGCGACCAAATTTTAATAGCCAAATTTTGATTTTGTAGAAAAACACACATTTAATATGGCACTACTTTAAAGAAAATGTATCTTAAATAAAGCATTGTCAAAACTAAGAAGTTTTATGTAGGTTGCGTTGAGTATTATTTTGCAAAAGTGGTGCAATTTACAAAATATGGATAAAAATCAAAATTATCTCATGCAGCTAAAATTTTGCATGTGGGCTAGAAACTGAATTTAAAAAAAAAATTTCCAATAACTTTTTTCGATTCTTCCAGAAATAACCCTACTTTTAAATTAATTTTGAAAATAATTTAAATTTGACTGATAATGCGAATCACGTGACTACTATTGTTTTGCTTAATTTTCATCTCGATTGAAGCAGAACTTGATGCCAAAGTCAAATTTCGAATAAAGTTATTAATAAAAAAAAGTCCCATATGTTGCGGACTTTACTGGTCATACTGTATGATGCGGATTTTACTGGTCACACTGTATTCATTTGTTAATTAGTTCATTGTAACTGTAGTAAAGTGGTGTAAAATAAATTAAACACACAAAATAGCTACTCCAAAATGTCTGATTAGAGTGTCAGTTTTCATGGACGCTAGGAAAAGACAAACATTATATTATAATTATAAACTATTGTATTATAAGAAGCAAACACGTTTTTATTTTGTAGTAAGATAAAAGTAAGTTGCTAATGGAGAAGAAAACAAAATTATATTTTAAAGAGAATTTTCTTTTGCTAAAATCCTTTTATTAGGCTAAAAAGGTACATAGGTACAAGGCAAACGACTAGTAACGTTCAAAGCCAGCGACTGACTGCCTCCTGCCACAACTGTCCTCCTGCCGACCTGCCACAGAAAAATTATGGGGTGGTACTCACCACTGATTAAATTGTTGCATGTTACACATGCGTCAGCAGCTTTTCAATTTCAAAATCTCCCAAAGCAAACACGATTTAAAAGGTTCGTATATTTTATACAATTGATCCGTATCGATTTAAAATTATCCAATGTAATTATTTTGTGTAAACATCAGTACAAGTCATACAACTGATTTAAAAATTAATTAAAATTTGAATCAAAAAATATAATCAAATTAATTCAATCAGCTATCCCTTGCTATTAAGCAATTACATTTTTTACTGTGTAGACATAACTTATTTGTAGTTTATTTAAAATCCAATTTTATAAAGGTAAATCATTTTATGTATTAAAATTTGTGATTGTGTTTTTTAAAAAAATAATTTCAATTATTATTGCTCCTTTAAAAAAGTTAACGAAATAAAAATAATAAATTTTTATACAACATACAAATTAACAATAATAAAATAGTCTATTAACGTATTCTAACGAATAAAAATAAAAGCAATACCTCTTACGAATAAATGGAAAATAATAAAAAAAAATCATAATTTTTATTATGGAATATACTCTATAATGAGCACCTTGCACATACAACACAATTTTTTAAGGCAAGCAAGGCACTTTCAAAAGCATGCCCGGATAATTCCTTAATAATGCACAGTAAAAAAATATTCTTCTCTATTTAAGACGGGGCGGATAGACAAGGGTTTTAGGGTATCCCCATAAAAAAGTTTAAAAAAAGAACGAAAAGGAATATGCAAGCAAGCCAGTATCATTTAGATTAGCATTTTACTTGGTATATTAACAACATTAAAAACCGTTAAACTAAGAATATATTAATTATAATATACATTCAAACTCAAAACGACCGACCCAAGAAGACAAAAATTCGAATCAATTTCCGATTGAAAGTCTATTTTTAGGATTTACGTTTTTTCAGACCCCTGCGAAGCTTATAACACTTTTTCCTCTATCTCTTGTAAGAAAATTCCCAATATCTAATTAGGTCAAAGCTGACAACAAAAAGATCAGTCAAAGAAAATGGTAAAAGGGAAAGCGGGAGACAAAAACTGACAAGTAGTGATAATAAAACCAGATTGCATCATATGCGTGGCGGGGTTCTTGTGAAATGAGAAGTTCTTTAACGCTGTTCTATGAAAGCGCCGCACGGTGGGCAAGATCTTGACTCCAGCAGGAAAAAATATCAAGACTACTACGCAGTAAAAAATCTAAAATTATCTATAAAAGAAATCAATAAAGAAAATTTAATAATTTAAAATACGACTAAGTATCGTTACTTTATAGAACGTCATTGGAGAAAGAAAAAGAAATTCGAAATACAGTATGTCTCCGTAAGTCTGCATCATATGGAAAACTTTTTTATTATTCATTTTACGAAAAAAAGTTATACTTCATAAAAAGCTCTGCATGGTCTAAAACCTAAAATGCAACCATCAAATATCGAAATTTTTCAGTCATATACGAGGTTTGCCAAAAAATGTGAATTTTTCCCAAGAATGTAAATTTTTTACAAGAGTAAAGTACCTTTATTTTTGACATTATCAAAAATTGTTATTAAACAAAGTTGATCAGAACTAAAAACCACGTCTAAATGTGCATTTATACGCATTTATGTTGAAAAATTATTTTATTAATTTATTATTAATTATTTAATTTTTTAATTATTTAATTAATTTAATGCGTGTTATTGCATACTTAGACGTGGTTTTTAGTTCTGATCAACTTTTTTTAATAACAATTTTTGATAATGTCAAAAATAAAGGTACTTTACTCTTGTAAAAAATTTACATTCTTGGGAAAAATTCACATTTTTTGGCAAACCTCGTATATGACTGAAAAATTTCGATATTTGATGGTTGCATTTTAGGTTTTGGACCATGCAGAGCTTTTTATGAGGAATAACTTTTTTTCGTAAAATGAATAATAAAAAAGTTTTCCATATGATGCAAACTTACAGAGACATACTGTATATTAGGATAAATGCTAATTTGACCGGATATTTATATGATACTGGATAAGTTTTGACGTCCAGTACGTTCAACAGGCGACCTGACGTCCAGGGGGGGGGAAACCCGTACAATAGGTATATTAATAGAAGGGAAACGAATTCCTTCTAAGATAGATAAACAAGATACAAAGTGACTTCCTCGCTATACCGTGCGAGCAAAAATTATTTGCATCAAAGAGGGCTTGGATTAAAAAACGTAGGGCTTGGTTTAGATCACAATGATATGGGGACGATACATCTAACCAAATCTAGGTTAAAATTTTGTCAAATTCATACTATGACATGATATGTCAAACTAATGAGTAATAAAATAAGTAGACAAATACAAATTTATTTTTGTTGTTTACAAAATTAACAAAGTAAGAATATACAGAAAGAAAAAGAAAAATAATTACATAAATTGCTGAAATTGGCCACCGCCATGCTCCAAGCATAAATTCATACATCTCTTCATATTTTCAAAAGTGTTGACCAGCATCTCTGGAGAAATGTTACCACATTCTTTGATAATCCTTTCTTGTAATTGTTCTTAATTTGCAACTGGTGTTTTAAAAATAGTGTTCTTTAAATGAGGAAAAACGAAGTAATCCATAGGTAACGGTTTAACAATGTTTAAGATTTAGCTGCTTCTTAAGGATAGTGCTGCATGTTCCATAAGATCTTCCCACTTCTTGGGACAGGCGTCTTATACAATTTGTTGGCGTATTTTGCATTATTTCACGATCGTTTGCAACAAGTTTTTTTGTTCTTACAGATGGTCTTCCTGCTCCTTTTTTGTGTTGTATAGAACCTGTTTGCCTAAATGCAGTCACGGTTCTTTTCAGGCAACGATAAAAATCCCCAGCAATCAAAGCAACGTTAGGAAAATGTTCGTGAAAATCGTCCCCGTTTCGAAAATACGCTTCAACCATGAATGTTTTATGATGTTTCGTAAAACCCATTGTGCGAATTGTTCAAGAAATTGGAAAACTTAGCGATGAATCAAATTAGTTGTAACAACTGTCCAAGATGACGGAATAACTGGTTGATTGTTAATTTAGGTAGTTACTGACACCCAACAGGTATTAAGCTCTACAGCTAAGCATTACGTCCTTAATGCAGGGCCCTCTGTGATGCAAATAATTTTTGCTCGCACGGTATATGGTTATATATGCAAATCGTTATGAATTATAAGTTATAAGTTATAACTTCCCACAATATTGCCATACTTCTGCAAGTTTGTAGTAGGCGACTTTCTTTTAAATTTTTTTATATCAGGATAGTTTTATTAATTATTGTAGCCAAAACAAGAGCGCTGGGTTTAACATACATTACCCAAGTGAAAGTACCAAGTTTTTACTGCTATTTAATGAGTTTTATAAATTCAATATTTGGTATTGTAACATTTAAGTTAAAAGAAAAATATTTTGATTGGCCAGCCGGTTTTTAAACTTTACATCTTGGACGTTTTATCTCAACAAAACTAAAAACTGACCCACAGTGTGCCGCTGGCTGTTCTTTTAGTAAATGACGTGGAACAGAGACGGATTGGCTTTTATAGGCCTATAAAAATTCTCATGTTTTTTTTAGAAGTGAAGAGAATACTTCAAGTGTTAGGCTAAAAGACAAAAGGATGCTCTATAATGATAAGAATGTTTATCAAGGGTGACGAATTTACTGAGACGAAAAAAACGCAACAAAAGGCAATGAACCTATTTAAAGAGTTTAAGGGACAGATCAAAAAGCAACCATTTTTTGTGGTACATTATTAAATAAATGATATTTACAGTTATGCTTGACGACTACATAAATGAAACTGCAAGCGAATTTTGTAAATCATCTAAATAGTCATTTGCACAGTTATATAAAAAAAAAGACGACAGAGTAACAGGGGAAAGAGGTCAAATTCAGGGCCGCCAAGGGGTGCCCGCAGAGGTGGGTCTTATGACCCCTTTTATGATCACTTCTGGTGGATAATCTGCTGGTAATACTCTTCCTGTGGGAGATCAGTCTAGAAGCATATTCGGATAACCTGGTGATACTAATTAAAGGAACCTCTGGTCTGAAAACCTGATTTCGGAAGTTTCTGTCCAAGAAATCCTCAATACAATATATGCACTGTGCTTGAGAGAAGAACTGTCAATTAATCCTTATAAAACAGTAATTGTACCATTTACCAAGAAAAGGAAGCTGGAGAATCTACGCCCTTTGTTTACAAAGAGAAAGCATACCGTCTGCCAGCGAGGCAAAATATCTAGGGACGACAATGGACAAAACGCTATGTTGTAACTCCCATATCGAGAAGATTATTCGCAAGGCCAGTCTTTCTTTATAAACATGTTGCAGGATTTGTAGCAAATCCTTGAACATGCCATTAAAGCAATTATACTGGCTGTACGTAGCGGTCATAAGATGGACGATAATGTATGGCTTCGTAGTCTGGTAGAATAAGGGCCAGCAATGATTCACCTAAGCAAAACTAGCATCACTACAAAGACTGGCATGGCTTGTGATCATTGGATCTATTCGCACCACACTATTCATATATACTTGGAGAAGGAAAAAAAGGCCAAATGGGCCACCAACAAACTGTACAAAGCACCTATTAACACGCCGCAGTCATGCATCCTAGAGAAAACTAAAATGCTGGAAAACACTATGACCAGTAGCATTCTGGAAATGCTCGCAGACATCATAACAAAAATATCCCACGACGAACGGCTCTACATAATCGTCAATCCAAGAAGGGAAGAGTGGGTCTACAACAGTAAGAGCCTACTCAAAGCTGAGTTTGGTCTATTCACAGACAATGTTCAAAGGCAAATTGGTTTAGGCTTTCGCGGCCAGTCGGTGAGCTAGTGTAGTCATCATTCGGGTCTAAAGGCCGTCGTCGGTTGGAATTGCTTCCTAACGTTTCGCTAGCACGAGTGGCATGCTTCTTCAGAGGTCCTTCCATCTCCGGTGCTGGAAGTAGACTGACGAACTCTCGGGCGCAGGTTGTATTTATACTGGTGGGCAGGAGGCGGAGCTTGTTCCGCTTCGGTTAACTTCGGGATATCTATCGGCATTACTCGGGAGTGTCTGAGGATATGATTCCAGATCTGGTTGAGCCTGAGGGTCTCTTCTTTTCTGTTGAAATTGTCAGGATGCTTATGGATCTCGATGGCTTCTCTGACGAGCCTGTTGTGATAGCCATCGACTGATGCTAATAACTTGCAGTTCTCAAAATGTATCCTGTGGTCCCCGTTACTCAGTGCGTGTTCGGCTACTGCAGACTTCTCAGTTCGTCCTAGTCGGCAGCTTGCTTTATGCTCCTTGAGTCTCGTTCCCATTGATCTTTTAGTGGTTCCAATGTAGACCTTTCCGCAGGAACAGGGTATGCGGTAGACGCCTGCAGCTGAAAGTGGGTCCCTCTTGTCCTTTGCTGATCTAATGGACTGCTGGATCTTCTTTGTTAGCCTGAAGATTGTCCCGATGTCGTGTCTTCTCAAAACTTTGCCAATCCTGTCCGTGACTCTAGGAACATATGGTAGATATGCCCGAGAGGTGGTGGATGTCCGTTCGGTTTCCCGTGGCCTGGATGATCTCAAGCCCATTGATCTCTCGATCTGTCTCTTGTTGTAGCCATTCGCCTCGAACGCAGATTTTGCGAAGGATTTGCGAACCTGAGAACCTCCAGGCGGAACTTGAACACCTAAAATCTGCGTTCGAGGCGAATGGCTACAACAAGAGAGAGATCGAGAGATCAATGGGCTTGAGATCATCTAGGCCACGGGAAACCAAACGGACATCCACCACCTCTCGGGCATATCTACCATATGTTCCTAGAGTCACGGACAGGATTGGCAAAGTTTTGAGAAGACACGACATCGGGAAAATCTTCAGGCCAACAAAGAAGATCCAGCAGACCATTAGATCAGCAAAGGACAAGAGGGACCCACTTTCAGCTGCAGGCGTCTACCGCATACCCTGTTCCTGCGGAAAGATCTATATTGGAACCACTAAAAGATCAATGGGAACGAGACTCAAGGAGCATAAAGCAAGCTGCCGACTAGGACGAACTGAGAAGTCTGCAGTAGCCGAACACGCACTGAGTAACGGGGACCACAGGATACATTTTGAGAACTGCAAGTTATTAGCATCAGTCGATGGCTATCACAACAGGCTCGTCAGAGAAGCCATCGAGATCCATAAGCATCCTGACAATTTCAACAGAAAAGAAGAGATCCTCAGACTCAACCAGATCAGCATACATTAATTATCAACCTGTGCCGACCAATGAGAATTATGTAGGCGTGGCTTCCAAGGCGCTAAATTTAAATTTCTATTGCAGTATGATCGAGGTAGAACAAGGTTTTGTATAATTCCAGCGCATTCACCATTTATTTGATTCTGTACAAAAAGTTATATTTCCAGCAATTTGTTTATCTCGGTTAATCATAGTTCTGATTGTTATTAAATTATCGGTTTTAATTTATTTATATTAAAAGAAGATAAATACTTTTTTTTTTAAACTTATATTATACTATAATAACTAGGTACCTATTACCTTCGAATAGGAACATAATTCAATAAAAAAAACAAAAAAAAATAGTATAAAAACTTAAAATTTATTTATGAAAATACTGTAAACAGTCGAGAACAAATAAAACAATATATTATTTAAAAGTAACTATATTAACCATATGAACCTAAGTATAAATAAGTATGGTAAAAATGAAATGAACTAAACCGAACTAAAATATTTAAAAAATGATGTAATTAAATAAAAGCCTTTTGCACTGAACCTTCAGTTTTGGATTTCATCATCAGATCAGTGTACTATAAAAAGGTCTGGGCTTAATCTTTATATAATGTAAAATTATAGGAGAATAGGTATTGATTTTTAATTGAAGGTCGTGCATCTTGAATTCTTCTGTCATTACTAACTCCCCCAGTCAATTGTTCGACGATGATATTTTGTTGAGTTCTCGTTAGCCTTTTAGTTCTCAATTCATCAGCATGCCCTATGTGTGTGTCAGTAAATGTTGCCATAACTGATCCTAGAAATATACAAATATATTGTGAAAAAATCTCTACAGCCAATCGTATATCATTCTACCTTGTTTCATCACTTTGTCCAGAATAATTAGGATGACATGTATATTATGTTATAAAATATTGATGCAATAATTTGACAAACACCACCATAACATAAAAAATGTCTTTAAACCGACAATATTATTAGGTAACCATATTTGTGTAACAAGTGGCAGGAAAAGAAAAATAGGTAGGTACCATGAGAATCTGACTTCATATTTGGAGAACCCGGGTATAGTTTTTAGACACATATATTTACTTCACTCAAAAATATGGAATTAAAAATATTTGTACCAACATTATTTTATAATTTGTAATAAATTACCTTGATTGGAAATTTTCACGACTATTCTTGAAGGGCAAACTCCTCAAATTCTTATACTTCCCCCAGCTTTCATATTACGTTTTTGGCAGGTACTAACACGCCCTTAAACAACAAATATAATAAGACAAAATTTTATATACTACTTGTAAAAAACAATACCTGTCATATCTCTTCGGTTACAACTGTAGTATATAAGTACATCAGCATTATTTGGATTTTTATTTTTCCTATGACACGCATAGTCAACTTCCCTATTCTCCATTTTTTCCACGTTTCAAATTCTTCAATGTTCGGAAAAGTTAAAGAAGACAAGAGTCTTGCTAGGTAAAGATACAATTTACTTCATGAACTTGGTTTAAATGCCTTGTAAGGTTGCTGTGGGACGATAACTTCTCTTCTTCGGGCACATTGGGCACAAAATATGTTCAGTTTCATCATTTTTAATTATCATCTGATGGAAGTTCTTCAGATGCCTATTTCTTGCAGACTTACTGGCAAACTTCACAAGTTGGTTTTACCCTACAAAATATAAAATGTAGACCTACTAAATTTAAATTTTGGACATTAAAAACATACCTATCTGAATCCATTGCTGTTATCTGTTACCAAAAAATAGGTTATAGCAATAAATATTGCTTTTTTTACAATTCTGTGGGCAATTTGCACTTTAATACTAATCTAAAAAATTCACAAAAAGAACTACAAAATCTGAACAAAACCAAACAGTAAACAAGGCTTGTTTAACAAGCTTGTTGCTTGTTGTTGTTGCGCCAAAAGCAAGCCGAGTGGCGAGACACCGAGTCTCCACGATGTTATCTCGATGAGTCCCGAAGCACGCTGTTTGTGATTGGTCGGCACAGGGTGATAATTAATGTATGCTAACCAGATCTGGAATCCTATCCTCAGACACTCCCGAGTAATGCTGATAGATATCCCGAAGTTAACCGAAGCGGAACAAGCTCCGCCCCCTGCCCACTAGTATAAATACATACGCCCGAGAGTTCGTCAGTCTACTTCCAGCACCGGAGATGGAAGGATCTCTGAAGAAGCTCGCCACTCGTGCTAGCAAAACGTTAGGAAGCAATTCCAACCGACGACGGTCTTTAGACCCGAATGATGACTACACTAGCTCAATGTTCAAAGGGCTTAAAATGATTTTTCTCTGGCGCCATTGGTTGCAGCGGCTGGCGATCGTGATTGAACACTAGTACTGGTTTAATGCAATTTGTAATAATTCAAAACAATTATTAATAAACTCTTCTGCCTTTCTTTGGCGCTTGATTAAATTATTACACATCAAAGCAACTTTTATCATTATTGATTAAAATATTTAATATTGTTGCATATCAGAATGGTAGGCGACTGGGTGTCCTTATAATGCGCTATTTAATCACTGAAACACTTTTTTAAAGAGAGAACAGCAAAGCAATGAAAGAATGAAAGGTTATAGTAAAAAGGTAATAAATAGTGCAAACAAAATACAAATTAATGACTTAAGAGTATTAAACGGTAAATTTAAGGAGAGATATTGTCCCTTTTTACTCACTTTAGGAAGGTTTTATTCCAGCAAGTTTAAAGAAACAATTTCCACTTAATAGACAATTTTGACCAAAATAAGAATTATACAATTTTACACAATAAACGGTTAAATAAATTGTTCTTGAATTTAAACTGAGTAGACAAACTGGCAGAGGTTTCCATTACACTTGAACAATTGTTACAACTCTCTGAGTAAGTGTTCCTTCGAGTTTTTATACAGTTTTGCAACCCTTACCAAGAAGGGGCTTCGTTTTGCTATGTCAGCAATAATTTTGCAGGTTAATAAAAGAGGGGATTTCCCTGAATGTACTATTAGAAGTGGAACCCTTTATCTCAACCAATTACAAACAGTTATTTTTTATCAATATTCGTCTACCGACTCCTCCTAAGAAACTAGAAATGTCCTTTTCCTTGTTTTAGACACTACCTTTTCACTACACCTCCTCTTATCAAGCTCAACACCCACTAAGAGTCTTAGCACCACAGCGAAGTACGAGATGAGTAATCCATCCGTAAAGATACCAATCCATAGCCGACAATATAAATTGATTAAAATATAATCAGTAATGATTCTTACATTAATAGATTTTGAATAACACGGCTTAATTACGGACTCCTTGTTTTAATCAGTACTTAAGCAGTGTTATTTTAAAAAAATCAATCTAGTGAAAAACTTAAAATTGATTGGTATTTTTGTTTTCGAATTATGCAGTTACTGTTTACAATATTCTATATTTATCGAACAGCACAATGTACACGATCAATTACGGTAATTTCAAAAAAATAATATCATCGGAAAAAGCACGTTTGGGAAATATTTTTAAAGAAATTAACTTTGTTCCGACACGTAAAAACATTTTCCGTTTTTTATGAAATTATCTTCTCGTAAAGCGTCGATTAATCAATTTTGTTGATAAGGTGTATAAATAGCTTTCAGAAATTTTCCCCCATTTTTTTATAACCTGCTCCAGTATAACACAAAGAAGGGGACCTAAATAATGGCATTATATTAGCACCTGCGCTTCCCTTGAAAAATCTAAGGGCCATTTCGCGTCCCAGTTTGTTCGTAAACGCCGATATCCACGCAAACTTAGGACGAAAAGCACAAATTTAAGAGATAAATTGAAACACAATTTATTGTAGTTTTCGGAAAAATAAAAATCACCTACCTTACCCTTCCCTGAAATTTGAAGGATGGCATTATTTGTGACTAGGTACTAATCATTTTGTTTCTAATACATGTCATTGTTATAATTTATTCAAACTCATTTTAATGACATAAAAAAAACGTTTCTCTCCTCCCTATCTTGTAAACAACTAATTTTGACACTGTTTTGAAGGTCGTAAGTAACAATTACCAAAAAGGTATCGATTGCCTTTGACGACGGGCTGTAAGTCAACTTACCACCCTTGGGTGGTAATACTTTACGCCATATTATAACAAAAATGATTTATAAAAATTGAGTAAGTGATATGAATATTAATAGTACAACTATTACAATTGTGAACATTATTTACGAAATTTGGATAAATGTATTCTCGTTTTTTCCCAATTTGTATTGACTCCATAATTTCTCCATCTCTAACCAAGTTTTCTGTTACTCTTGAAGTACTGCAGGAGACTTCTGGCTTCGTAATTTTGTATAAAATTTTATTTGCAACTTATTTTTTATTGTTGCCGCTCTCCGCTAGATAACTTTCCGCAATAGTTGCAGATTTCCATTCGCCGTGTCGCTTGAGGGCTAAGACATCAACTCCAGTATTCGCTAATAAGTGGCCGACGTTCTTCTAAGGGAGTGTCCAGTATACTCCTTAAAGTTCTGAAAGTTCAGAAATTTAACAATTTTACTTGAAATTGAAGAAATTAAGTTTTTCCCGACAGACTGGTTTAAGCACTTTCCATTTTGATATCGCATGAAGAAGCGAGGATTAAAATTCGTCATGTGGGATCTTATATCAATGTAATTTTGAACTATTTTAAAATAACAAACCTTCTCATCGTCACTTTAAGTCACTATAAATTTACGTGCCATTCCATTTTTGGAATCAAGAATAGTAGCAAGTATGACTTCATGCCTTAATTCAACATTGTCAATTTTCATTGCACAGAGTTCACAAGAATAGCATGCTCCAGCAATTCCCATTATCATTATAACCTTCATCATTAAATAAATATCATCGGGGGCTTTTAACAGAAATTTATTTACATCTTCCCTGTAAAACATATTACATTTTTTGGGTTTATAAAAGTAATTTTTTCTTTTTAAAAATGCTCGAAGTTTAGGATACTTGGAAATATCTATGTTTTCCTCTATGAAAAGGGTGGACTTCAGCATGGACTTTTCATAACGTAAGCTTGATGGAGACTTTAATACAGCAGATTTTTCGTGAAAGTACGCCAAAACCACGGTTTCTGAAACTGCAGTAGCAGTATTTGTTTGGCATCATTTCTTGAAGTATTGATACGTTGCTTCATACCTCTTCCTCGATTTTTCCTGGCAGTAGCGACAGACAAGCGATATTTGCTGATTCTTCTATATCCATTTGGCTGTTATACAAATTAATAATTTCAATTTCTCTCGATTTTTGATAATAAACTGTCAGCTTGACGTTATTGTTAAAATAACAATGCTTATGATGCTATAGAAACCGGTCAAAGCTGTCCATAATTTCATACGAAAAGTATCGAATTAAATTAATAAAAATTCAAGAATAAATTCTGCGGGGAGGGGAAAAAATGTAATATACTTCACAGGATGTAAGTATATTTACTTACATTCCTTGTAGTATAAATAACTATTAACGGGCTTCAAAGAGCCTTACACCAGGGTTGTCAGATTTTTTTTTTATTATTTTACTTCTTTTTATTAAAAATGTTCTTTTTATATCAGTATTCAACTCTCTTTAAAAGCTAGTTTGCAAATATACCTTAAACCAAAAAGTTTTGAGTGTGAAGGAAAAAAGAACAAGCCATTGACCGCAGTGGAATAATGTGGAACAATGTGCGTTTAGCAAACACATTGTAGAACATGTACGACATACATCAACGCCAGCACATCCAAAACCAAAAAGAAATTATTTAAATTTTTTTAACGATTACTTAAAAATGTTCACAAATATAAACATAGATGTCGTCATTAGAATTTCTTTTAAAAAAGTAAATGAAGTATCTGCTTTTTTGTCCCCGAATACAGTTCAATTCCTATATATTGGCAAAAGTGGTTTTAATGGATTACACAGGTCTTCATTTATTTTTTAACACTTTGAAAGTTGATTTAAAAATTTTAACTGTTTTCTAGTAAATGGGCAACGCTGATTTCAAATCTGCTTTAAGCTTTTTTATATTACGTAAGATTATTTTTTAAACCAGTAAAATCCAAAAAGCTAGATAGCTAGTTTTATAATATATTAAGGAAAATAATTGAGAAACTATTGTAAATAGTTATTTATTCTTTACGCTTCTTAAAAAAACGTTCTATTTTTACAGAAAAGCTTCTTTTGGTTGTTTTTCTGTCATACTTAACTAAAGGATAATCGTTTCTCACTGTCCAACAGTAATCGGACATCATTTTTGTGTCCCAGCGCCCCTGGTATCTTTTTTCAATCTCTTTAATATCTTGATGAAATCTTTCACCTTGCTCTTCACTCACTTCTCCAAGATTTTCCGGGAAATAGTCTAAATAGGAATTTTTTATGCTCATATTGCAACCAAGAATCCAGAATTTTTTCAGCATATTTTCAACGATCTCAACATAGTTTGTGTCTTGTATAATTCCCTAGAATTCCCTAGAAATTTATGTTCAACTTCTTTAAAAAAATTATATGCATGTTTTTCTTTATCTTACACTTTAAAAAATTCTGTATCTTTCATCAAGCTCCTAATCTGCGGCCCTGCAAAGATTCCCTTCTATAATTTTAGCCTCTGACAGAGCCGTAAATGTGTTACACAAATATTTAAAACAATTTCCTTCTTTGTTTAATGTCTTAACAAATTGTTTCATAAGTCCAAGTTTTATATGAAGTGGTGGAAGTGAAACTTGAGGGTCAATAAGACTTTCGCGAATTACATTTTTGGTTCCAGGTGTTAAAGTGTGGCCAGTCTCATTTTATCCAATGCTGTTCTCGATCCCTGGGATTCCACTCGCAAAGGAAATATGGAAGTTTAGTAAATCCAGACTGCTGACCCAAGAGAAGGCCTAAAATTTTTAGATCTCCTACACACTTTTCAGTTGTGATTTTCATATTTTATTCTTAAAACTAATTCCTCTAAATTTTCATAGTTTAAGACTCAATGCCTTGAGCGAACTTTTATTACGTAATCTGGAGGAAGAAGGTAACTTACAACTGGATCGATACACTAAGTTTTTAAACAGTAGTCGCTAGTTTGAATAAACTTCCAAGGTCAAGCGCTAGCCATTATGCGGATATGTTCCGCGAAATATGTGTGGTATCACAAGTGCAGTCATAAGACTAGTGAGGCTGCTTGAAATTTCTATAAGTCAGCTACTCTAACCTAACCTGTGTCTATTAATAACTCACTTCCTATCGACTGAAAGTGGGCAGAGGTGGTGTAAATTTTTAAATCGGGGTCTAGTTCAGATCTGGCCATTTTCAGAACGCATTTGATGTTATTCCATCCTCCATCCATTAGGATTTATTAAAATAAGCTTAGGCGTCCGAGACGATTTGATGTTACGGTTGTGAATTGGATCGCTAACTTCCTATCTGATTTGGATGGTTTTAGAGGGTAAGGGTATGTGATTCTTTGTTTGATAAAATCCTGGTGACGTCGGGGGTTCCACAGGGCAGTGTCATTGGTTCACTGGAATTTTTCGACCAGACTGAGGATATCGCCGCAACAGTTCGCTTGTTCGCAAATGACTATTATCTTTAAATCTCTACTATGGATGTTTGCCTGAAGTTGCAGTAGGATGCTACCAATAAGATGTCACCAATTTTTGCATCATTAACTTTGGAAACGATGTATTTTAAAAACATACCATCGATGTTATAAACCATCGAGTCAAAATTCGTCGATGTAAAAACTTCGTTGATTTGCTCCGATGTATCGGAATGCATCTCTATAATTGTATAAGGATTTTTCAGGAGGTTAGAATAGCTATTTATACAATTAGTTGCGAAATGAGTGTCTTTTAGGCACGCGACGTGAAAATTGTCCAACGAGGCAAAGCCGAGTTGGACAACACGTCTAGTGGCTAAAAGACATCGTTTCGTAACGAATTATATACAAGATTTTTTGTAAAAGCGGAGAAATTGATAATTTAAGCTTTTATTAGTATTTTTAAACATTTTAAAAAGTAGTTAGGCAGGCAATCTGTTTCTAAGGCATTGTTTATGCATTATTTAATGTCAAGTGTGTTGTCAAGTTCGAACGTCGCGTTTTGCCTTTTTTCCCGTAAAGTTTTTCGAAAAAATTACTTCGAATGAGTGATATTGACGAGTCTTTGGATATTGAACAAGCTGCTGAAGCTGCGCTATCTACGTTAGTACCCGAAAAATCGAAACATTTATAAGAAAAAACCTACGACAACTTTGAAACCTGGGCTAAAGAAAAACATATTGAGAACTTTACAGAAAAGGTATTACTAGCCTATTTCCTCAAGCTGTCCACCACCTTAAGGCCGTCAACTTTGTGGAGCAAATATTCGATGCTCCGCACCATGATTTATCTGAACAAAAACATAGATATTTGCAAATTTACAAACCTTATTGCATTTTTAAAAAGGAAAGCTACCAGATATCAGCCAAAGAAATCAAAAATATTTACAAAGCTGGAAATAGAACGCTTTATAAAACAAGCTGATGATAAAGAATTCCTGTTAGCCAAAGTTGTTTTAATCGTTGGAGTATTTGGAGCATGTGGGAGGGAAGAAATCACATTTTTGAAATTAGATGCCATCAAAGATTGTCAGTCGTTTATCAGTGTCAAAATTCCGAACACAATAACTCATGTTCCAAGAATGTTTACGATTACTGAGGGATCAATAGATGGCATCAATTTTTTAGATCTATTTCGTAAGTACGCAAAACTTCGTCCACTGGATACGACACATCAGCGATTTTTCTTGACATATCGAAGTGGTAAATGCTGTACCCTGCCAGTTAGAATTAATACAATTGGAGATATGCCCAAAAAAAATAGCAGAATTCCTTGGACTCCCCAACACCAATGAATACACTGGCCATTGCTCCCGGCGCAGCTCTGCAACAATGTTGGCAGATTCTGGAGCGGACATAACACTTTTAAAGCGTCATGGAGGTTGGCGATCAAGCTCAGTTGCCGAGAGTTATTTGGAAAATTCCATTGAACAGAAAAACGAAATAGCAAAAAGAAGCATAGGGCAGAAAGATACGCAAAATACAAAAATAAAAGAAGTTCACTCAGAACAGAAGTTAGCATTGTCAGTACTAGCAGTTTATCCATTCCGACTACTAATAATTACATTGCTCTTAAAGAAGAGAAGCTTGATGCCTCTAGAATTCAGTTCAACAGTTTACATAATTGTACATTTAACATATATAATAAATAGATATTTTCATTGATTTTAATGTTTCATTTTTACTTTTAGGCACTAGTGCCTAAAACTGTCACATTTAGACACTAGTGCCTAAAAGTGTGTCATTTCAAAATTCTAATCAATATCGAAATATGTCTATTTCGAAACGCTTTCACAAAAAAGTTATTTTTCTAGTCCTTACTCGGTGAGTACTTCATTTTGATACTGATTTGAGGGAGGTAAGTACGTTTTACCTCCCTAGGGAAGTACAAAGTACGCCAGCATAGAATTCTCGGTGACTTTTTCATCACTTGCATTAATACTGCACCAATCGTTGAAGTCCTTGTAACACCGATTGTACCGTTCCTTCGATTTCTGAGGTAATAGAGCAGCGTAAGCTGCATTCGCAACGGCATCGATATCCATTTTTTCGATTTCTTAAAAAGACTGAAACTGACAGATCGTTTGTTTGATTATGAACATTATGAATTCCATATCAATCAACGTGTCAAAACTGGGAAACCTGTCATACATACAGGGTATTTCAGTTGGATAGCTCAAATTATAAAATTAAAAAACATTTTTTTTTAAATTTGAGGGAACTGGAGTAGAAAAAATATAGTACAAAACTCGGGAGGCAGTATTCTTGACCAGTTTCGGACTATTTTGCAAGCCCTCGCTATCGCTCGGGCGCAAACTATGTCCTCGACTGGTAAGGATCACATGCCTCCCTTGTAGTGTAAATAACTATTTCTCTTATAATTTTTTTTTGTTACTTTAGCTTTATATATGTATAGATATAATATTTTTGAGGTAATACTTTGCAACCGAAGGGTTAAGTTAAATGATTATACTGTTATCCTGAAAAATGTTAATATTCAGATAGGCCATTGGTAATGGGGACGAGATCACCACATCTCAAGTTTAAAGAGCTTTCATTAACCCATTTAATTGCATAAAATATGAGTGTTGCCTCTGGTTTTAACAATTTTAACCAAGAACTAAAACAAAGGAGAAAATTTAACATAAAAATAAGGCAAAGGGACCTAATGAAAATTCCCTAAAAAGGAATATTCTCTTTGAGGATTTCTTATTATTAAATTATAAAATGTGGGATTTGAGAAAATTTAAATTGGGTTAAAGACGACCGAATTATACTGAAAAAGACGTCTGTAGACGTGGACTGGATTTAAACATCGTCATATTATTTACGTTAGATGTAAAAATTATATTTTCCATAACAAAGCATGTTAAAATATGTTTCTTTACCAAGACGAACGGTTAAGGTTTTTACTTTATCTTCTTAGTTCAGGTTGTGATTAAGGTTAGCTTATTATATGGTTTAAGGCTCTTAACTACAATATTTGCCTGTTCACATTTCGACTTGACAGGGTTGTTCATTTAAGTTCAGGGACGTCTTATTTTGGAATTACTATGTACATACACGTTCTTTGAATGTACACTTTGTTTGTACATTTTATGTTTATGTTTGGAGGCATTTGTGCTTTAAAGGCGTCTAAAATCGACTCTACATGTCGTTATGCGTTCAATCTTCTCACCTGTTTCACTGCTATTAAGTGCTACACTGCATGCTATTTATTTCGTCGGATAGTCGGATCTGAGTTGTGTAAATGGCTGAAATATGAAATAGCAGTATTGTTATCACCGGCGTATATAAGGGGGGGTAATGGGGGTAATTACCCCCCCCCCCCCAAGATTACTTAATCGTTGTTTAATTTTTGTCCTTACTCCTTAAAGTTGCTATTATCTAGTATCCTAGCCGGGCACGTAGCTAGAGGGGGGGGGGGGACCAGAGCCCCCCCCGAAACTCGAGCGCTGATTTCGGCAACATAGGCAACACATTAAACATTTCCTACACTATTACATTTTCTTCATTACCGGGTTTGTTTTTGTGCTTTTCTTGAGGATTTTGTGTTCTGTTTTTTATTTTTCCCACTTGAAAACCAAGCTCCATGATTCAAAAAAGGGCGTGGCACCCAACAACTTTTCGCCTGCGGCGCGTTTTTTGCGCCTTTGGCGCGATCCCGATGGGCCCCCCGAGAAGAAATTCTGGTTACGTGCTTGATCCTAGCCGATCGATTACCCCCCCCCCCCCAGACGCATGAGCTGGATACGCCGTTGATTGTTATTCTATTACAATTGTAAATAAAAATAAATCTATTATATTTTCAAAAAATTTCATTTTTATTTAATGCGTGGAAACACAGAAAACAAAAGAAAAAAATATAGAGGAGAGTGCCCAAATTTTGCACACTTTTTTTCTGAAGAAATTAGGGTATTGATAATATTGTTATTACTAAAGCAATATATAACTAAAAAAAATATATTTTTCAAATAGTTTTTTATAAACTTAAAAAATAACAATATAAAACATTTTTGACTAAAACTAATATGGTAGCCTAATATCGCATGTGCATAAGGAAAACGACATTAGGCAACTTTATCCTGATTAGCAAAAAGTGCAATTCCATACTTCTTACGACGTTAACTGCTGCCAGCATTGACTGTTTATCCCATTTTTTATTGCCATTTTATCTGGAACAAATTAGGAACAATAAACTAAATTGTATATTTAAGGTTCCAAATATCGCACAGTGCGATATTGGGAAATCTTTACTCGTGCGATATTGGGGCACCTAGCCCATATGAGGTTAAGTTAACAAAAAAAAATAGTCACAATTAGTTTTCGCCACATTTGTATTATTATAATAAGCAAAACATACCTAATTAACCATAATATATAGGGGTTAACACATTTTACTTACCTGTTTTGCAAAAAAACCCTTATTATTAGAGTAAAATATAAACTCACAATCGGCTTGCATAACAAACAACACACTGCCGCCATCTATTAGGTTTTATTGGCACTGAACCTAATGCATGGCCTTCGGTGAGGAATTTCCTTAGTCGCAATATAGATTTCTACCTATAAAATGATTTAGTTTTTAAAAAATCTTACTCTTCGGTATTAGGGAACCGTGCGATATTAGGGCACTCTCCTCTAATGAAATATTTTAAAAAACAATAAAATAAAACAAAGGTATCTGGCAAACTAACAAATAATGGCTTGAAAATGTAGGATATTGATAATTTAGGATAGAGGGACAAAACTTGAAATTTATAGTATAGTTAACTGCAAATCTATTACTTTTTTCCTAGAAAATTATTACATTTTTCTGAAAATTCTAGTACAATTGAACTACACTGTTAAACAGGACTTTCTCTTGATTAGCGCTCCCTATTGTAACTAACCCAAACGTTAGCATTGATCACAATGAAATTTAATTGTATTGAAACTGCCTTTAAGTTAAACCATCGGCATTATTTGTAAAAGTTGCTAAAGAAAAACTCAAGAAGTTACAGCATTTAATATTATTTAAATTGTTATACTTCATACTGTCATTGTCATGGTAATAAAACAAAAAATGTTTAAATAACATTTTTCTAGTATTAAAGAGCGATTGCATATGGCATGTTTCAGACCTACATTGTATACAGGGTGATTCACGGTATATGGAACGTTAGACGTTTCTGACGAACCAGTAAAGGAATCGTTCTGAAAATTTGGTCGCGTACATAAACGGACATGTTCTACCAAACCAAAATATTTTTAACAATACAGTGTTGTCGCTTCCACACAAAAATAATATTAACTTCGATTTTTTAAAAGCAACACCATATATTTTATTTTATTTTCGAATCCCCCATTACTTTCCTTACAATTTTTATTAACTTTATTCTATACTTATCTCGTACCGTTTCTAAGATATAAATTATTTCCGTTTTTTTGTCCGAAAACGTCACTTTTAAAAATTAGAAATAATTTTGAACTCTAAAACAGTGAAATCCTGAAATTTGGTAAATAGTTAACTAATACCATAGGGCTCTTTGCCATAGTCCCAAATATTAGTTGCAATATACAGGGTGGTTGAAAAATACACTTATTCTGGTAACTTGAAAGAGTGACCATAAGTCCTTTCTTTCAAATGTAACACCCTGTATATTATTACGAATTTATAAAGCTGCTAAAATTTTGCTTTATTCTTGTATATTTATCATACCTGTACCTAACTAACTGGTTTAACCATTTTTTTGACGTATTAAGCATAATTTGTTAAATTTTCTATACAATTCAATTTTTATTCGGTTATTAGTAAGTTAGCCATGACAAAAACTGATGTTTACGTATGTTACTATGGTTATCGTTTTGACATTTCATTAAGTTTAGATACAAGATAAAAATACACTTTAAACTCATGGAAGAAAACTATACAAATACAAATGCAGTTCTTATGGATTTATTTATTTTATTTGGAGAATGTGTGTTTGCATTAACATGCAAAAAACATTAAAACTAAGTTTTTCTTGAAATCCATGCAGTCAACACCCGCATATTAAAGTATTTGGATGTTAACGGCCAGCGTTTTAAATATCTGTTAAAATAGCATTTTAATATCTAGTTATAATTTTAGTACCTAGTATTTTATTATTTGACTACCTTGTTAATATTTAATAAAATTGTCCTGGATCCTTATGAATGTTCTAAGATTCATTGGCGGTAAATTAGAGTACATTTCGTTAAACTCTATGTCTCTCTAACAATGTCCTCGTGGCGATAATTCTATCACTTTGTCCAAATAAAATAATAAATTCATAAAAACTGTATTTTTGTATAGTTTTCTTCCATGACTTTAAACTGTATTTCTACCTTGTATCTAAACTTAATGAAATGTCAAAACGATAACCATAGTAACAGTGACATACGTAAACATTAGTTTTTGTCATGGCTAACTTACTAATAACCGAATAAAAATTGAATTGTATAGAAAATTTTACAAATCATGCTTAATACGTCAAAAAACTGGTTAAACTAGTTAGTTAGGTACATGTATGATATACAAGAGTGAAGTGAAATTTTAGCAGCTTTTCAAATCCGTAATAATATATAGGGTGTTACATTTGAAAAAAAGGACTTATGGTCACTCTTTCAAGTTACCAAAATAAGTGTATTTTTCAACCACCCTGTATATTGCAACTAAGATTTGGGACTATGGCAAAGAGCCCTATGGTTTTAGTTAACTATTTACCAAATTAGCCATTTCTAGATACGTGACAGCAAATGCGCTCCCTAGAAGTGAAGTTATGAACTTAAACAATGCTTTTTACCGATTTTAATAATAATTTTTTTACCCTATACTCGTAACATAAATGGTTTTCGAGATATATCCCTTAATTGATCCTGGTGAATGGCTACGCGTATCTATATATTCTGTGTCTATTGTTTTATTTTGTTATTAAAAAAATTAAATTGTCTTATTTTCACATAATTAAAACCGCCAGAGATTTTGAATGATAATTAAATAAAATGAGACATAATATGATTATCAGAGATGAACAAATTGTTAGAAATTAAAATCTTCGATTTTACTGATGCAAAAAAATACAATAAATAATTAGTTTGCTTGCCCTACTGCCTACTGCATGTTAATATTTATTTAAAACTTATGGGTGAATGCCTAGTAATCTCTACAGAAGAAGCTTGCCGTAAAAGAGAAATTTAAAAATAGCGCCTTGAAAGCCACGAATAGATAATTGTTTTGATTGGTCGGCACAAGGTTAACATTAATGTATGGTAAATAAAATCTATTTGACCGTTGCACAGTGCAAAATATTTACAATTCAGCTGGAAAAAGTAAGATTTTTAGTGTGATATTAGGCCTGGAATTTTTATGTATATTAACAGGTGAAGCAGGTTTTGTCTTACAACCATCGACCACTAATTTTTTCCCCATCTTCACGAAATTGCCCTGTATTTCTATCAAAAAGTTCGATTTGGCTTCGAGGCGATTTTAGATTTTCTAATATGGAATCAGAAGCATTGAAAAAAATTCCTGGCAGACCTAAGGTTGAATTTGAAAAATGTGGCTTTTGAACACAGAAAAACAGAAAAAAAAACATTTTGTATCAACAACGAGTAACACTAAACTATTGACTGCTGTTGAAGTAAAAATCAGAAGTGAAGGAAAAAGAGGCTCAGCATTAATTAATAGTCAAAACTCTTGGCACATTCCCTTAAACAGGTACAACCCTAAAAAGGGCTTTTCGGTTACAGAATAAGAAACCATAGAACAACTAACGACAGATGCTCTTTTAATGTTAGTCGACGCTGAGCTTTCTACGAATCAGTACTATAGTATCAGCAGTTAGGTTAAATTTATTAATGAAGAGATTTACCCTCCTTGATATAAACGAAAATTAGCCAAAGAAAAATGTTTTCCCTCGAATATTTCTACTACAGAATCAATCGTTAAAATAAATATATAATCGCATCTTAATCATACAGTTTTTCGATTATATAAAGCCCAAAAAGAGGTTTTTTAAGCATTTCTATTCAAAAATAAAAATAAACAATTATATTTAATAATTGTCAAATGAGGTTGGCATGAAGCAAATCAACACAGATATCGTCAAAGGGTTACAGAGCAAGGTTGGTCCGATGAAATCATGTTTATCATTTATATGGTACCAGAAAATGTCTAAATCTATTCTTTGGCAAAGCCTAGTACCATCATCAAATAGGTACTCCCGACCTGTCACGAATTGATCAATGACATGCCACGTTTTTTCCTTGTACATCCTAAAGTTTTGTAATCAAGGTACATGTAGCAGAAGGACAAGGTTAATATTTTTCTATGAAGGACGTCAAGGCGTTAGAAACAAACAATAGGTCTTACATGGCGCTGCGCTGTGCAGAAAGAACAATTACGCAAATTAAGTAGCGATTGTAACGTTTCTTTACTAAAAATTGGTTTTCTGTTAATAATAGAAATTATAACATTGCACGTTTTTCCCCTGTGATCTTCAGATATATAGGTTGCCAAAATTGTAAATAAATGTTTGTTTTCACTTTTTGAAATTTGTGGAATTATAATTATCTTTTTCTTTATTGTAGCTATAATTGGTGTTATAAATGACGTAATTTTCCCAATTTTATTAATAAATTATTTTTATGCAAGCTCGGCCTTGTCTTATTAAAATCAGTTATAAAAACAAAATATACTATTATTCATTTGAAAATGTCGCTAAAATATTTGTTTCCAGCTAGATTCCGACAGGCCCGGTTCTAGACCTCCTGGCGCCCCCGGGCAAGGGTCTTATTTAGCGCCCTCGAAATTTTTATATCATATTTTTTTCCTGAATATATTCATATACATTTGAAAACTTCCCACCTCGATTTTCCTGCTTTAAAATGAAAATGTGGAAAATCGCTCGGACCCGTCGATTTTTATTTCGAGGGGGACATCTTTTGCGTATATTATCAATCTTGTTACTTCAAGCCCCTAGGAGGGAGGGGGGGGGGGTACGATCTAAATATTAAATGGATACCCCTATTTTATATAATTTTTTTGGATTCTGCATAAAATTCTGAACATTTTTTAATAAAAGCATTATTAGTCTATACTTAACAGTTTCCGAGATATTGACATTTTTGAACTTTGACAGCGTCTAGCTTTCTAACTGTACCTACGTCTTAGAGCAAAAAGGCTTACATGTCCCTATCTTCGATTTTTATTATCTTTCCAATAGTGTCAACTTCCGGTCAAACCGGAAGTACTATATTTCTTACATCCGGTTTAACCGAAAGTTCACACTATTGGAAAGATAATAAAAATCGAAGATAGGGACATGTAAGCCGTTTTGCTCTAAGACGTACAGTTAGAAAGCTAGACTCTGTCACAGTTCAAAAATGTCATTTTTCAAGAGTAAATATCTCGGAAACTGTTAAGTATAGACTAATAATGCTTTTATTAAAAAATGTTCAGAATTTTATGCAGAATCCAAAAAAATTATATAAAATAGGGATATCTATTTAAGATTTTGATCTTACCCATTATTATGTAAACTGTATTAAAAGCTGGTATACAGTAAATTTGAGAGTAAAAAGATACTACACTAATAAAAACAATCAGTTTTAGTACGCCATTGGTTGATCATCCCTTTTTCTAGACGTCCTGTTGCGGCTTATCGTTTGAAAGCAAGGCAGGTATATCTACGCTGGCAAACGGGCGAGCGCATCCGAGTAAATAATAAAAATTCAATTACAGTATAAGCCCCCTTAATAGGCCCACAGTGTACTTCTATATTTATTTTAACTAAATGTACATGTGTTCTGTTATACTAGTCAATATATCCTACATTTTATTAAAATATAGTCTAACATCCGTACATATAAACGCCACAATGCTTATGTTTTATTTATTACGAGATATAACCTTATACTTCACCATATTTCCACTTCAGGTTCAGTCTCGCTTAAACTTTAAAGCAGCAGCTTAGAAATCCACGGAAGTCAATATAAAAGTTGAACTTTTTGTTGTGTTCATACGTCTTGCACACACCACTTAGCCCGAATAATGGAGCACTAGAGTTTCCAATTTATTTCCTTGCGATTAAAACTTACACTGTAACTTTTTGAAAATAAAATATAGCAATTTTATGTGTTCTGTAGTTCCTTATGTCCCAGATACAGACTGTAAGATTCCTTTTCTACAGCTATTAAATAAAACACTTAATATACAGAGTGTCCGGGAAAAGGAAGTCAATCCATTAACCATATATTCTGCGAGCAAAAAGAATATGACTTTTATAATGCCATTTTTCATTTTTGACCCTCATGTTCGAAATACATTATCAGTGCCGTCTTTCATATGATTGGGGCCCTGGGCCCAAGGCGGAAATGCGGCTTTGGGAAAAAAAATTGGGTGCCACGCCTCATTGAGGGTGTTTGGAAGGCGCCGAAGGCGCTCTTTTGCGCCCGCTTAAAATGAATGGTTAGGAATTCGACCAGCAATATAATTATTTTTAAATATTAGGTTTCACGAGAAAAATTTTCAAGGTCAGGGTCAAATTTTCGTAAAATTAAGTCAAATTTTGACATAATATTTTAAAATCGAATAGTTGCCTGGACACCTGATGCTAACTGTGTTTGCTCGATTTCATATCCTAACTAGGATGGATATGAAATTATATCCGTTCAGTTAACCGGAATTGCCTACTTATCCATTCTGTATTTTGTGCAAGAAATACCTAATATGCAGATGGAAGTAGAGAAAAAACTATTTATCCTAACTAAAATATAAAGATGAAATCTCAGCTTAAAACATTAATATTAATAACAATAACTGTAAATAATCCGCGCTATGTAAATGATTGTTTTCTTGATCGTAGGTGTGCAAAATCGTCTATTATGTCATCAACATTTATTCCTAGTAAGATATCATTTTCTATGCACATTAAGGATAGACTGGGGAGGGGGGTGTTATGTGGCAGTGGCTAACGCTCACGCTGGCCTTGCTGAACAGTCTGGTTAGTTATTAACCATTTTGTTTTCCGTGTAATTAGACATACGTTTTTTTAATTGGTTATCAATGTTAACATCATTATCATTACTAGTTTTATTGATGGTTTTTGGTGCTGGGGCCCCGAAGACGAAGACAGCGGGGACCGTGGGGTGGGGCCCCTAAGACAGAGGGGCCCTGGGCCCGTAGGGAAAGACGGCACTGTACATTATGTTCAAAGTTTATAATCAAAAACTGATTTTCTTGAATAATTTGATTATTTAATAAGATACAAATTTCAAATTTGGTATATTGCTTGTGATTCAGTAAAACTTTGCAATAAGTGATAATACCGAAAGCAAAGGACCAGCAGCGTACAGATAAAAACCTTTAGTACTAAACCAGTAAAATGAAATTATTTGACATAACATTTAATAACTCTTTACATAACAGTAATTTTATCAGAATGTTTGACTGGTAATTTATTATTACTATTTCTTCAATACACACTGCATGCCCCATTTACTTGATGATTTGCCTCTACAGTGGTAAGACAAAATATTTGGTTTCAACTATTCGATGTTTTGCTAGAATAGTTACGAACTATTTACACCAAATCTTTCCTAAACGCTGAATTCGTCGGAGCCAAATGCTTGTGTTAAATGACGACCAAGTTTCCCATACCTTACTCCCTTGGACTATTCAGTATTTTTTTTTGTTCGAGGAGAAGCATTCAAAGAGACCCTGTAAGGCAAGGTACTGATTGATTGAAATTGAAAGGTGGGGGTCTGCTAACCGACTAAACTCCCCCTGCGGTTTCCGCGCCATAGGCGTATAAAGTCTTTGGTACCGGTGTACTTTCAACGGCGAAATTTTTCCGAAGAAATTGTTAGAGAAGGATAAGAGTAAGTACTTGTTAAACTAGGATTTGAGGAAAAAAAACAATATTTTCAAAAAAAAGTTATTTTTTTTAGCAAAAAAGTGCCGTTACCGCATGGTAACTCTAGCCTAATATGGGATACAAAATTATTATTTGGTATGAAACATTTCATTGCATTCTATGCATAATCCTACATCACATTTTCGGCATTTTGTACGTACGCTGGATGTACATCCTTCCCCAGCACATCTTCTCCTCTTCTTGTTTTCGGTTGGCACAAGTAAATGATTGCGACCATCGTATCGTAAATCATCCGACACCCTATTTAGGGTAACACTCGAGCGTGATGTTACTGGTCTACCCGATCCTTTCGGGGGCACTCCATATCTGATGAGATAAGTTTGGACAATCTGTCTTCTAAATTGTAACTGGGTTAAAGGTTCGTATTGCCTGTAAATAGTCCAAGCATTGACAACGGACACATCTAACATCCAAGTAAAAATAGACCACCACCATTTCTTTCGCCTGATACTTATCCTATATCTAGAAGTATTTTCATCTAGGAGGTCGGTTCCACCCATAAATCTATTATATTCGGTTATAAGTGATGGACGACTTACATTTATTACCTTTTTGTCTGTTCTTAAAAATCTTTTTACACTAGTTATGGGATGTATACCGTGACATGATGAAGCCGATGTCACTACATTGTTATCGATCCTTGCTGATGTCGGTGTGCATAATAGTTTGTTCAAATGGATCTGGTCCTATCTCAGCGATAGACGACAGATGGTTTCTGTTGGGGGATTTTATTCTGAGCCTTTTATAGTGCCGTCTGGTGTGCCGCAGGGTAGTCACCTTGGCCCCCTGTTTTTTATTATATATATTAACAACATACAACAATGCTTTAATTTTTCTAGATTTCTGCTGTACGCAGATGATCTAAAATTTTTTAGAATAATCAGGGGGCCAAGGGACTGCGATAGATTGCAAGATGATCTTAATACTTTGGTAGGATTCTGCGAAAGTCGGAGTTTATTTCTTAATCTAGATAAGTGTGTGTCGATTACGTTCACCAGAAATAGGAATGTGCATAATTTTCGTTATTCAATTAATAATAGTGATCTTAAGTCGGTAAGTGAAATACGTGATTTGGGTGTTATAATGGACACTAAGTTAATTTTTAGCTCTCACATTGAGCAGGTTGTTAATAAGTGTAACCGATTCTTGGGATTTATTATAAGAAATAGTTTAAATTTTCAAAATCCTCAAACAACTCTAAATTTGTACTATGCGTTTATATTTAGTAAACTTAATTTTGCATCAGTTGTTTGGAGTCCTCAGTACGCGATTTATATACGGAGGTTGGAAAGTATTCAAAATAAATTTTTACGGTTCTTATCACGTAAGACGGATGTACTCATAGTAAATAGTAATTATAAACCCATTATGGAAAAGTTTTCAGTAGTAACGCTTGCTAGAAGACGGACAATTTCTGATCTTGTTATGATTTATAAGCTAGTCAATAGTCTTATTGATTCGCCAATACTTAGATCAAAGTTGAGCTTTAATATACCGGTTAGGGACATAAGGTTTCAAAATATATTTAATATTCCATTTCGAAATACTAATTCAGGTCAAAATTCTATTATCTGTAGAGCGACACGTACCTATAATGGTCTTTCCTTAAGTATGGAAGTGTTCGATATGTCTATAGTTAGATTTAGGAAACACATCAGATCATTGCTGTAGAAAAATTTTTTTTTTGTTTTTAATCTTAATTTTTGTAAGGTTTTATATTACATTTTTGTTTGTATAATTAAAACATTTAATTCCCACTAGCTAATACCACAACGTGGATGCTTTATTGGACTTAGTGTCTGTTGTATCCCTACTTGTTAATAAATAAATAAATAAAGATCCATTTCAAGACCATTATGCCATCCTCTTTATCTATTTTTGCTATGTAGTTTCCTCGTTTCTCTTTTTTAAATTCCTTCTTTAGCAAAAGTGGACATGACTTGGGTAAACGATTTTCTCGTATTGTGCCAGTACCATCATATCCACGCTGTTTTAAATAAAATAAAACGTTAAAACCGGTGAATAGGTTGTCGAAATAAAACCTAAATGGTAGGCTTTTGATATTATTAGGGATCTCATCAATCATACTCAGCGTCGGTGCTATATTTTTCCCAAATTCCTGCTCATAGAAATAATTTCCTCTTGGATTTTTGTCCTGATACAAGTCAAAATTGATCAAATATCCGGACGGAGCATTCAGACACCACATTTTGTATCCAAATCTAATCAGCTTTCCTCGAATAAATTGCTTACACGAATGCAGTCCGAAATATTTGATCATCGACTCGTCTTAATCTAAGTTTTGTACTGGTATCCAGTTGTTGATAAACTTTTTTTTTATCATATTCATAAGAGGTCTAAGTTTCCATACCTTGTCTGACTGATCAGGTGTATTATTATCGGCACAGTGCAAGTACCTCAAAATTTGTCGAAATCGATCCCGTCGTATAGCCTGACTTACCATTTCGTTTCGCATGTCATTTTGGGAATCCCAATAGAAGTCTCTCCCTGGTAATTCAGCATATCCGGTGACAATAAGGATTGCAAAACAACATTTCATTTCATCAACTGTTATTTTAGGATCCGGATCATTCAAGAACAAGGCATATTTATTAGACTCGTTGACAATAAGTTAAAAAATATCATCATCTAAAAATTTTTCCAATGTTTCAGTAGGACACAAATGCATATAGCTAGTAAGATTCTGATTTAGAAATTCTCTTTCTGTAGGAATTAGGTCCCCGTCGATCCAAGTTATTTTCTTTTTACCGGGTCTCTCTGGTAAATTAAATCCGCGGGCGGAAACAGTGGTTTAAATTGGAGTGTCGTCTATATCATTGTTGTCTTGTTTGTTTGTATGAGTTCTTATTTCAACGTGAGCTGAGAGCTGCTTCCTATTTGGATTGTCAATCAATGCGCCTTCATCCTCTTCACCTGAATCTTCGTCAGTTAAGATGTTGGAATCTGGAGGCTCAATAAATATTTGCTCACATCGATGTCGTCATCATAGACGATATTTAGAGCTTCTTCTAACGTAAATCCTTTTCTAAAATTAAAAACAAAAATTGCTTACGTATTCGGCTAGCGTTACCATATGGTTACACAAAAAAAAACACGCGACAGAGCAACATCAGTAAATATTTGTATAAATCATATCTAATGTAAAAAACAATATTTTAGAATTACTTTGTAGCATAAAAAAATTAAACATGCTATTAAAATGTACATCTGACAATACTAAACTTACTCTAATTGAAAGTCCACAGGTAGATAGGACATAATAAATGGCACTAGTACAAAAACCAACTAGTGATTTACGCAGATTACGTTTTTTGTGGTTATTCTATCAACAATAGTTGAATAAGTAACATAACCTATACACATATTTTGTATTAGGGATGGGTGATTTCGATTAAGCTAGAGATGAGTGCAGTTGTTACCACATGGTAACACTAGCCGTTGCAGGGCGAAGCTGGCTTTATCATCTAACTAGGTAGTAAGCTTTCTGTGTTAGTGTTTGTGTTTGCGATGTTTGTGCTTAGATGAGATATTATGTGCCCACGCATCTCCGCAACGGGGACACCGCTGTTTCAGGGAGAGTACAAAACAGCGCTGGTCTGTGCAGAAGTAAGCTTTGTAGGGTGTAGATTGTTACTAGCTAAGAACTTACTTGTGTTAGTGTAGGTGTGTGTATTGGTGCAGTGTAGTAAGTTCTTGTGTGGTACGTATTTTTTTTTGTAGGCTTTTTGTAGGCTTTTTTTTACTAACTACTTAAACTAGGTATGGCAGCGTCTAGATATAATACTTCTTGTTTCCTTCTTCTTTCTATGTTCTATGTTTCACCAGCAATTTCCTTGAAAATATTCAGTCTGGGGGCGTGTAAAATGATTTTAGTGCAATTTGTTTCTTTAAAGAAACCGTACCGTCCTTTATTATTTTTGTTGTAAATAAATGCAATTTACAGAACATTAATTATTTAAAGAACTATTGTTGTGATAATGGCATCGTAAAAGACACAATGGTATTCTAATTTGTAACTTCTTGCCTACAGATGACATATTAAAATCTGTGTTTGTTCTCATGAAGCTCATTTGAGCATATGAAGTATATTTTCCATATCCAATGTTTAAGGTGGGAGTATCAACATGCTTGCCAACCTATAACCCATTTCGCGTAGATTTATTTATGTTTTCTAGCTTTTATACAAAATTTAAAGAAAATCAGTATCGTCTTGATATTCTATAGGTAATAATTGACATATTTAATAAATATCAAGGAATTTCATAACTTATTTTAGGAGGATTGTATAGCGAAAAATATCGGGTAAGATTTTTTTAACATTATTCTGTCATTGTCACTCATCGTTCTTTCACTATACAATTCTCCAAAAATTAGCAATGGGATAAATTGATATTTTTGTAATATATCAGATACTACCTAAATAATGTACCGACGATATTGATTTTCTTTAAATGTTAGTTATTAAAATAATAAACTCAAAAAATCAACGCGAAATAGGTTATAGGTTGGCAATGGATTGAATGACGTTGAGAATTCAACCTTAAAGAAATATATTGACATGCGGTTTTCACAGATATTCTTCTTATTTCTTTTAGCTTAAGTTAAAAAAGTTATGCTATTTAAAATTTGTGAGAAAAATAAAGAAATTGTTGATTCTGCTAAATAGCGCACTCAAGCTTTCGCAACGGAATTTAAAACAACTTAGTTTTTGATAACTTGATAAAACAAAATAATCCTCATTTAGCGAGCTCAAATTTTGTCAAATTCCGATAAGCCAAATGAAAATTGTAAATATTTTTGCATAGCAATATGTATCCCTTCCTATCCCCTTAAACAAAAAGAAGAGCAAAAACGTAAAAACAAAAGTTATCCAGAATTTTCATTAGATTGAAAAAATGCCATGTTTCATCGTCAAATACCACCAAAATTTCCCGAGATTTTTTGAGGTGGTACAGTGGAAATTCGTGAACAGCATTCCGAAAAACTTTAAAGAATATAAAATTCCAAACTTTTCAGCTACACTGAGATAAATCTTTATTAGTTGTAGCTAGAAATCCATTAGTAGTAGCAAAAAATCTAAATTAAATAGGCGCCGAAAAAATAACTCTTTTGTAGAAACTACCCAGCAAACATGCCATGCAGGCAAAACGCTTTTAAAGCATTGGCATTGCCCTCCTTGTTCATTGGCACAGTATTGGCAGCCATTACCGCAAATGTATCTTTTTGACCCGCTGGCCGTCAGTAGGCCGCCAGGCACTTTGCCTTGCTGGGCAAATCACGGCAAATTATTATTTAGCCTTTACATGTTAAATGGTAAAAATAAAGCACCAGCGTTTCTGTACATAATATGTATTCAAAAATATTTACATATGCAATACCTGTTAAATTACATCTTTTATGTGTAGGTAAAATAGTGATATTCAATGTATAAAGGAATAAAATGGCGGCTTATTATTTCTTCCCGATCAATTTATTACCAAGGCAAAGTCGTGTCCATTTAACTTGGTCATAACCCTCCTAGTTGTGTCTGTGGAATCTTCGCCCCCCTGAAGTTTCAGAACATTTACCTAAAAAAAAAATCGTAGAATTATTATTTTAAGCTTCACGGCCATACAATTTTTTTGTGGATTTACTGGTAGTTTTAAACATATGTTTTGTGTATTATTATAAAGGTACCTATATCATATTATAACTGTTTCCAATAAGTATAAAAAAATACTTACTTTGGCGATTTATTATTCCACTCTCACGTATCCGTCATTCTTCTGCAGAAAAAAAGGCAGTAAGCAACTAAAGCACAAAACGGGCTGAATCCCCCGTCGAGAAATGGCGTCTGCGTTTTAACGTTGTTTTAACCATAGGTAAAGCTTCAACTGCCTGTGTTGGTAAAAGACTTTATGATAATATTAATATTGTATCTGGTTTAAATTCAAAGTTCGCTTTTTATTTATTGTATAGGTATACTTAGGTTGCAGGAAATCGGAGAGAAAAACTTATAATAATACCTATAATGATTAGAAAATTTACCGTGAAATCGGTCGAACCTGAAAACAAGAGTACTACAAACAAACTAAAGATATTTCTAACCCCATTCCCATAATCACGCTTCGCGACCAATCATCTACCAATGCAGATTAACGTGAGACCAATGATATCATCATGTCACACAGTTAAAGCGCGGGAATTATAAATTAAGAAAAAGATTAACATTTTTAGGCCATATTTAGGCTAACAAAATGCATTTACTCATTCTTTGTCGCGATATCGGAAATGGGCATTTACTGGTTGCCTGCTATAAGAAATTCATAGGCGGAAATGCACATTATAAATACATTTAAGACGTTAGAAATAATTTATCATTTAATTTTTAATCGTAGAGTAGTTAAACGCATTCACACATGCATTATCAAAGAAAATGTAATGGGACATTACCGGGCTGCCTGATGTTAAATAATATTGGCATTTCTGTAAAAAAAATGTAGTTTAAATTCATTGGCAAGTTAAAAAAGTTAGGATTACCTTTTTTGGAATGATGGACCAATGCATATTTTTTATTGAGGATTTATGCATGTTTGCCATTGTTGCAAATTTAAGAATAATGTATTGGCAACATTTTGCCATCATGAAGCCAACATTGCCAATACCAAATCTTTACCTTGCCTAATAACACTGTTTGCTGGGTAGATTATTTTTTTTGGAATAACTTTTTAACCTCAATATTATGGTAATTTTTTAAATATTATTTCTTTCTGCTAAAAGGCAACTCTATTGCCCTAAAAAAATACATGATGCAGTGGTAAAAAATATCTTTTATTTATAAAAAAATATGATTTTGTGATGAATTGAGGTCAAGTATTTAAAAAAGTATCTCTTTTTAATCCTAAAAATTATCTACCAGCTATAAGAAAAATTATTTTTATCATTAACGTTATTATGACATAGCTTAATAATAAATTATAATATAGGGGTTTTAAATTGAATTTTTGAAAATAGATAAACTTTACGTTGTTAAACTAAAATTTATTTTCCACTTAAAAACACTTTACTGAAGACACTGTGTTCTTTTTTGTCTTAATATTAAGGTGTAGGTATTACTTTCAGACACAAACTACGTTTTCAAAAATACTTATTTTATGAAGTTACCTTTTACAGGGTCAAAAACAAATAAACTTTGCATCACATGCGACCAAATTTTAATAGCCCAATTTAGATTTTGTAGAAAAACGCACCTTTAATATACCGATAGTTTAAAGAAAATGTATCTGAAATAAAGCATTATCAAAACTATAGTAGGTTGTTTATGTTGCATTATCAAAACTACAGTAGGTTGTTATGTAGGTTGCGTTGAGTCTGATTTTGCAAAAGTTGTGCAATTTACAAAATATAGGTAAAAAATCAAAATAATCTTATGCAGCTGAAATTTTATATGTGGGCTAGAAACTGTATTTAAAAAAACTTTTTCCAACAACTTTTTTCGATATTTTCAGAATATTGAATTATTTTTTGGAAAAAATTAAAATTTGACAGATAATGCGAATCACGTGACTACTATTTTTTTTTGCTTAATATTCATCTCGATCGAAGCAGAACTTGATACAAAAGTCAAATTGCGAATAAAATTATTAATAAAAAAAATCCCATATGATGCGGATTTTACTGGCGCTCGCTGAAAGTTACGTAAACGATTTCTCCATATTTTAAGTTCCTAAAAAGTATATTTTAGTTATGAAAAGAGGGTTTATTTTTAGTTTATTTTTTGTGATAGTTAGACAATTATTAAACATATTTTAATGATTGAACGGTATTTTGTTACCGGAAGAAAATATCGATTAGGCGCAAAAATATGTTGTCAAAAAAACGACCTCATGTGTATGTCTAAACGAAATATTTTAGGGATTAAAGGATTTCTTTTTGTGGTAACCCATATACAGGGTGATTCAAGGTGGATGGAACGTTAGACGTTTCTGACGAACCAGTAAAGGAATCGTTCTGAAAATTTGGTCGCGTACATAAACGGACATGCTCTACCAACCTAAAATATTTTTAACAATACAGTGTTGCCGCTTCCACACAAAAATAATAGTAACTTCGAACTCTACTCTATACTTATCTTTTACCGTTTCTAAGATATAAATTAATTTCAGTTTTCTTTTGTCCGAAAACGTCACTTTTAAAAATGCTGATAATTTTGAACTCTAAAACAGTGAAATCCTGAAATTTGGTAAATAGTTAACTAGGGCTCTTTGCCATAGTCCCAAATCTTAGTTGCAATATACAGGGTGGTTGAAAAATACACCTATTCTGGTAACTTGAAAAAGTGACCATAAGTCTTCTTTTTCAAATGTAACACCCTGTTTATTATTACGGATTTGAGAAGCTGCTAAAATTTCACTTTATTCTTGTATATCATACCTGTACCTTACTTAATGGTTTAACCATTTTTTTTCAGAAAAAAATTTGTATTGAATGATTTCCCTCAGTGTAGAACCCATCTCGAGGATTGAATGATTGGACTAGCTGCACTATTATTTATTTTTGTTGAATCCGCCACATTTTATCGTACCCATTTCCTCTCCAGGTTTTGACTTTTCTAAACTTTACAACAGCAGCTTAGAAATCAACGGAAGTCAATACAAAGTAAAGTTTTTGTAACGTCTCACGTCATACGTCTTGCACACACCACTTAGCTCGAATAATGGCTTGCAAGAGTTTGCAATTTATTTCTTTTCGATTAGACAACTGCAACTTTTTATAAATAAAACTGGAATACTTTGTCTTGCTCTGTTGTATTCCAGTAATAAACATCAATGGGTAATTTTTTACATTTCGAAAGCTAGAAATGCTGATAGAAACACATCAATGACAATAAACGAAGTTTCGATTTATATTTAATTTTCTTTTAATTTATATATTATTTATAATATTATAAACATTATAGGTATCAGAAACTTAACCATACAGTGTCACCAGTAAAGTCCGCATCATGTGGGATTTTTTTATTGCTAGCTTTATTCAAAATTTGACTTTGGCATCAAGTTCTGCTTCGATCGAGATGAAAATTAAGCAAAAAAAATAGTAGTCACGTGATTCGCATTAGGTATCTGTCAAATTTTAATTTTTTCCAAACAATAATTTAAAAGTGGGGTTATTTCTGAAATGATCGAAAAAAGTTATTAAAAAAAGTTTTTTTAAATGCAGTTTCTAGCCCACATGCAAAGTTGCAGCTGCATAAGATAATTTTGATTTTTTACCTATATTTTGTAAATTGGACGACTTTTGCAAAATAAATTGTTCATACCCAACGCAACCTACATAAAACTTCTCAGCTTTGACAAGGCTTTATTTATTTCAGATACATTTTCTTTAAAGTAGCGCCATATTAAATGTGTGTTTTTCTACAAAATCAAAATTGGGCTATTAAAATTTTGTCGTATGTGTTGCAAAGTTTATTTATTTTTGACCCTGTATAAGGTAACTTCATAAAAGAAGTATTTTTTAAAACGTAGTTTGTGTCTGAAAGTAATACACCTTAATATTAAGACAAAAAGGAACACAGCGTCTTTAGTAATGTGTTTTTAAGTGGAAAATAAATTTTATTTTAACAACGTAAAGTTTATCTATTTATTATTAAGCTATGTCATAATAACGTTAACGCGTATTACTTTCAGACAAACTACGTTTTCAAAAAATCCTATTTTATGAAGTTACCTTATACAGGGTCAAAAACAAATTAACTTTGCATCACATGCGACCAAATTTTAATAGCCCAAGTTTGATTTTGTAGAAAAATCCAAATTTAATATGGCGCTACTTTACAGAAAATGTATCTGAAATAAAGCCTTGTCAAAACTGAGAAGTTTTATGTAAGTTGCGTTGAGTCTTATTTTGCAAAAGTGGTGCAATTTACAAAATATAGGTAAAAAATAAAAATTATCTTATGCAGCTGAAATTTTGCATGTGGGCTAGAAACTGCGTTTAAAAAAACTTTTTCTTATAACTTTTTTCGATATTTTTAGAAATAACCCCATTTATGAATTATTTTTTGGAAAAAATTAAAATTTGACAGATAATGCGAATCACGTGACTACTATTTTTTGCTTAATTTTCATCTTGCTCGAAACAGAATTTGATGCCAAAGTCAAATTTTGAATAAAGCTATTATTAAAAAAACATACCATAGGGGAAGGTCGCCTTTAATGGCATACTTCCCATGTAAAGTTATTTAAAAGAACAGAAATGGTTAAGCGACGAAGTAATATTAGCCAGTTTTTAAACCAAAAATTTATTATGTTAGGTGCATTAAATTAGAATGCACGATTTTTTTTCAATAACTATAGGATATAGAGATGTTAATTTGCTATGATTGTTTTAAATCGTAGTTGTGGTTTTAATTTTTTATAATTTATTTACTAGAATTGTGACATATTCCTAAGATGACATATCCATTGGTTTCCTATGATGGCATACCTATAAATACATATAAATAGGTATGCCATCATAGGCGCCATATTCAAACCGGCGCTACTTTTACTTTTCTTTTAGCTATGTCACTACTACTTATATGCTTTTTAAAGTTTTTTAATGTCTTTAGATTATACTTTCTCGATAATGTTTTCATTATTTTTTTTAAAAGTTTTAAACAGGTTCCCTAGAATGTAATATATTATTTTAAGTTTTTCAAAACAGTTTTATGTGCTTGAATTTTTTAACAATAAAAATGTGCAAACTGTAACAAAAATATTCCTTTTACTTGTATGTGTCCTTCAGATTTTTGCATTTTACTGGGGTATGCCATCATAGGCAATGCAGTTGCGTATGATTGCATACTTGGTGATTTTTTCTTTTCTATTTTTTTTTACCAAAAAAATAGTTTTTGTATATTTTAAAAGTTTTATAATTAATATTTAAGTAGTAACAAATATTTTAACATGGTTAAATGGGTTAAAACCTTTGAACAAAAAAATATGTTAGGAGGTAAAAAAAAGGTGCCATCATAGGCGACCTTCTCCTATGATATGGACTTTACTGGTGACACTGTATACAAGTTACCCATTTTGTTAATTCGGGGAACCAAAGAATCATTTATTTTATAATATTTACCCATTTGTTATGGAAACAAAAGTAATTAATAAATAAATGTGCGAAATCACTATAAAATCTATTATTTGAAACTAATTGTTTTGCGTCTTTTATTTTTCTATACGTAATTAAGTTAAAATTAATTAAACTTAAATAAACTTCGATTGCTAGACCACATCTATAGTAAACTTATTCACAATCGATTTAAGTTAAATTGCTAACTTTCAGGCTAGCCTGTGGTTGATATTCAAATATAGTTTACATGTATATTGGTCTCCGCCATATTTATACCTTGAGGCTCCGAAACTTTCAGATATAATATATCTGACGTTCCTGTTGGCTGTAGTTTTTACAACCTTATTTCCACCGCCAATGTTTTACTGGCAAAGTTCCAATTATAGGTGAATATACCCAAAATGGTTAAAAGTCTGCACATAACATAACAGCTACCTATACAGAGTGTTTCACGGTGAATGGAACGTTAGACGTTTATAGAAAACGGGTGAAAAGTTTTTTTGAAAATTTGGTTGCTTCGATAAATAATCGACCATGTTCTATCGTTTTAAAGTATTTTCAGCAATGCGGTGTTACCGCTTCTACACAAAACAGGTGGCAACATCGTTATTTTAAATGCAACACCCTATATGCATATTTTTTAATTTTCAGATTCCACGTGTATTTCTAAGCAACTTTTCTGAATATTATCCTATAGGTAGTTATCTGTAGCCGTTTTTCATGTATTATGTAATTTTTATTTTTTTAACGAAAATATGACTTTTAATAAACTATTTTCTCCAACCTCTAAATCACGTTGCAATAAAACATTAGAAAAATGGATCAAAAAAAAATTAACCTTTTTTTATAACGTCTATAGTTTTTGTCGAAATTTTTGATACAGAGAACCATTTGATAAACAATAATCGTCGACGCGAATTAAGTATAATATTATGTCAGTTTCGGGAAAATTTAGGGAGTAAACTGTATACTATTTTGATGGTATCAGTTGTCTCTGGAAATCGCTTTTATAACTGGCCGGAAACTTAGAGGTATAAAGTTTCGTACCTTGTTGTAAGACGTTATGGTAATTTAATTTTCACCTTGGAATACCGCAAGTCTTATTTTCGTCTGATTATTTTAAAATAATACCGTTGTCAATCAAAACAACCTATTTTATTTATTAAACACATTTTTAACCAAAAAAGACAGATAAACAAAACAGACACTTGTTTTTAGAGGCCTAACGCCGGTAACTAATTTATTCACTTGCGTGCTATCTGTTCCGCAACCAGCAGCGTTTCCGTTTTGTGCCTTAAATAGTCAAAAAGGGTCTATCTAACATTTAATATTTTGAAATTTGCACTACGTGGTAATACTAAAACGTGTGGCGGTTGCTATTCATAAGCCCTTAAATAGCAACCTTCTTCTATTATATACTTGTTAGAGAAATTTTAGTTAGTTCTTAGAACTAATTGCAGAATATGTATTATTTCAATAACTGATTTACGTGCAGTAGTTTCTCAACAGTATACAAATATCTGTTTAAGTTTGATAAGTAACTCAGCAGTAAACGTAAATAGAGAATTTTATATTTACCAAAGCAAAATGTTAAACTATAAATACCCATACCTGGAAATATTCTGATGTGATCTACTTTGCATGGAAATTGCTTCATATCCGCATCGTGAGGCAATACGTTCAGTATAAAATATACCCATTTTATTTCTAAATATTTATCACACTTTCTCAAGTTCAGTTAGCTTCCATCTGATTTTTATGCGGTTGGATGGATCCAGGTTCGTTCGGATAAATATCTTGCCTACTTTACAATTCAATAGCAGCACATCGTTTGACCTTTGACCCATTTTATTTTTTTAAATCTTTTATAGAGTGATGAACGGGGTATTTTGGAAACACTGTAAGAGTGCGATAACACAATTTTTAGGTAGGAGAAATTGTACCTATGGAGGATTTGCATTGCGTTGGTCGCAGTCGCAAATTAGCATCGGTAATACAGCTTTACGAAGTCGCCGCAAAAAGCCATAAGTATTTCAAGTGCTGTTTTAAATATATGGTTTTTATGATCGTGATACCTTTTTTATTTAAATTAGTTCTTGGAGGAATAAATAACGACTTTCATATGAATTTCAAGCTACATTGTCACACACTTTGTATGTAGTTTCAATGCGCCCGTATTGTTAGAAAATATTTGATCTTTCTATAAGGTCTAAAAATACCAATTTTGTCATGAGGGAGGTTGTCGCAGCGTTGAATGTTTCCGAAGATTCTAAATCTTTTGCGGGTTAGTGCTGTAACTGATAGGAGAGTCGGTTTCGTCCTCTTCACCGCAAAGTCTGCATTTAATGGGTCCATTGTTTTCTATTGTTTCTATTTTGTTAAACATGTTTTTTTAAATGACAAATTAACAAGGCTTAACTGGGTGCGCGTTAGAACTTGCATTCCAGTTGATAGTTTATTCGAGGGCTTCGCCTCGCATATGTTTCTTTTGTATGTGTCGTAGGCTAATGGAAGTTTTAGACAAATGGCAGTTTTAGGCAAATGGCATTCGTCTAGGCAAATGCTATATGCATTCCGTCTAAAAGGTATATCGGCAACCGGTTTGTTCGTTGTTACCCAGAGCATTTTTTTAAATTCAATTTTGTCCACTAATATTATTTTATAAAAATTAAATTTAAAAAAAATGCTCTGGGTAACAACGAACAAACCGGTTGCCGATATACCTTTTAGACGGAATAAATAGCATTTCTCCAGGCAAAAGCCATTTGCCTAAAACTACCATTAGCCTACGACATATGCATGCATTTCTACTTGCACCTACACCGTTAACCGTTTTTGATCCATCAGTATACCAGACTAAGCCTTTGTCTGAGGACGGAGGTGTTCCTTTTGTCCACATATTAAAGTCGCAGCAGATATTAAATGGTTTTGTAAAGTTATAGATAGCTTTCATGCGATCGGTTTGCATCTCTAAGAGCTTGTCGTTTATTAGATCCGGACTCTTTTGTGCCCTATTTTTTGGGGGTGTTGTTTCCATTACCCATTGATTTTCATCTTCCAGACGCTACAGTTGGCCTCCATTCTAATGTATATACGGGGTATCCGGTAAGTATATGGCATAACTACTTTGTTATATAAAAAAACCTAAAGTGCTCCTTAATGGAGATACAGGGCACTAAAGATGTACTCAGCGACTTACCATTTCGGTTCTAACTTTTGAACCGTCCTCGTCCTCTAATTGAGGGTTCCTTACTCTTCTTGGAGGCGCTTCTCCATCTTTACGCGGCAAAAAGCTTCCTAAAATGGATTAGTAGAAAATTAGTTACTTTTAGCACTTTTTAAAATTTTACTTGACTTTTTACCTGTTTCTCTTAAGCTACGATCGACCCTTTTAAAAGTTTTTCGATGCGGTAAACGCCGATTTAAAAATGTATCAGAACAAATTTGTCTTGCTTTCACACAATTACCGAGTGCTTGCCCACTTGATTATTAAATAAATTTCAAATCAATCCTTAAACGCGATACAAAAACCTTATTTTTCTCGAAAACCGCTAATTCCATCGAGACAAATATGAAGTACCTTTTTTAAATGAAAATAACTTAAATATTTAAAAAATCAGTTTTTAGCTCTGTAAAATGACCTGTCAAAATTTTGGCCCAACAAGTGTGGTGGCAAGTCCGTTCCTGACTTCCCTGACGATGTAAAACATCCAATGTAAAACGGTATTATGAGTCTCTATGGCCTACATAAAATACTCAAATTTCATTAAATTATAAGCGTCGGTTCAAAAGTTAGAGCCGAAATGGTAAGTCGCTGGGTACCTCTTTGGGGCCCTGTATCTTCGTTAAGGGGCATTTTAGTTTTTTTTTATATGACAAAATAGAGTTATTTTGACCTCCCCTATACCCACCCGAGTGTATCCTATATACTTACCGAACACCCTGTATATAGGGGTGTTAGTCCTAGTATGATCTCCATTGCTGCTGGGGGTGCTTCTCATTGCTCCGCTGATACACAAGCAAGCCAACCTATGTAAACTATTTAGTTTGGTGGTTGTCGTAATCTGCTATGTTTTTGTCTACCACACCACAAACCCGTATGCCATCTGATGACTGTGACACAACCACAGCACCATCTGCAGTTTAAGTCACTAGGTTTCCCCAAACGGGCTTCTGCATCTCATTAGGCACGTTTTTGCTATGTTTAGGTTGCTGTTAATTTGCTGGTTCCATGTCAGTTTGGTGTCCAGGATTAGTTCAAGATACTTTACCTCGCTGACTGTTTTCTCACTGACTGTCTTCTGTTCACGAAAGATTAGTAGATTGTTGTTCCCTTTCTGTCTACGTTTAGTGAAAGGTAAAGTTGCAGTCGTAGTAGCGTTGACTTTAAGGTTCATTTTCTTACACCAGCGCTCCACGATATTTAGAGCTCTTTGCATAAGTTCTACTTATATAGTGACATGAGTTCCTATGATGAGTATTACCACATCGTCTGCATAGCCTTGGGCGTAGAATCCCTGGACATTGAAATACGGTAGTAATTCATCTACCACCAAGTTCCATCGGAGAGGTGATGATACCCCTCTCTGAGGACTTCCCTGTGTTACATCGACTTTTATGGAGTCGCCGTGTAAGCTGGTTTTGACTTGCCGATATTTTAACATATACATAATATTACTATGTAGTTTCGTCGATTCCACGTTCTGCTGCGGGCGACACCATCGCGATACAGGAGGCATTGTATAAAGCCCCCTATATGTTTATGGAGACGCTGAGGGCAATTTTTTTGTGATGTAGCGCTGTTTCGACTTTGGTTATTTGGTTGTAGATACGCAATGTAAAGATCATTTAAGTTTTCGTGACGTCTTATTATAAACAATTTAAGAGTTCTCCCTGTATTGCTTGTATGTTTTAATTTGCATGATGAACAAAAACTTTAGAGTAAGATGTGCTAAAATTTATACAGCATGCCTCCGTAAGTTGGAACCATAGTATTATTAATTTTACGAAAAATGTTATTCCTAATAAATAAAAAGTTCTGCATGGTCTAAAACCTAAAATGCAACTATTAGATATTAAAAAATTCTTTTAAGCGTATACGAGGTTTGTCAAAAAATATGATTATATTAATAAATATGTAATAAATTTTGCCCAAGAGCAAAGTACCTTTATTTTTGACAATATCGAAAATGGTTATTAAAAAAACTTGATCAAAACTAGAAACCAAGTTCAAATATGTAATTACACACATTTACGATAAAAAAAAATAGGTTTGTTATTTTTTAATAATTTTTCTGCATTATTAATTAACTAGCGTGTATCCGGCATGCGTTGCAACCCGCTGGTATAAATACAAACCCGAACAAACCCGATATATTAGTACCCGGCATGCCACTTTCTGAAATTGCACCCGTGCGAAGCCGGGGCGGGTCGCTAGTTATACATAAAAACCTTCCCCTTGAATCACTCTATCTATTAAAAAAAACCGCTGCAAAATCAGTTGCGTAGTTTTAAATATTTAAGCATATAAGGGGACGGACGGACAGACAGCGACAGCGACTTGGTTTTATACTATGTTAAGATTATGAATGATCACTTATCTCTTGTAATTATTATTAAAAACATGATAACCTTTTCGTTTCTTAATTTTATCTAACAATGTTGCAATTTAAACGAGTCCGTCATAAATGCATATGCATTTATATTACAAATAAGAAAATATACATCCTAGATTACATGTAACTATTGTAGGTACCGGGTGAACAACTAAGAATGGTCGTCGGGTATATCTCGGAAACTACTAAACGTAGAAACTTGGGATAAAAAAAATTATGATTAAAGCGGTCATGAGAAAATTCTGGAAATAATTTTTAAGTTCCGCATTTTACCGCAAGAGGGCGTAATTAAAAAGTAAATTTTAAAATTTTACATAACTCCGAAAATTCCACATTAAGGTATATGTTTGATAACACCATTTTAAAGCTTGGATAATTATACATCATTTTTGTCTTATGCTCATTGGCGTACCGACTTTAATAAGAGTGGGGGAAGCTGTTCAAAGTGTAAACATTTAAATCGCTGTAACTTCTAAACGACTTATCCGATTTCAGCAAACTAAAGACTGTTTGGAAGAAAAATATATGCACTTTTACCAGTCGTATTTAGTTGTCCATAATAGTTCTCAATAAAATTGCTAGAGGGCGCAATTTGTAATAATAATAGTTTTTTTAATTTTATCCCGAAAATTCAAATCATACGGTATAATTATGATACCATAATCGAAAAGAAGATGAAATTTTCTAGAAAAAATATTAAAACCGCAGCTCGATATCTTTGTTCGTTTCAGAGTTATTGCCAAAACATTAATTTTTAATACAAATTGCGCCCTCTAGCAATTTTATTTGAAACTATTGTGTACCATTGGATAAGACAATTAAAGGTACTTACCTTTCTCTTCCAAACAAGCTTAAATTGAGTGAAATCGGATAAGTCGTTTAGAAGTTACAGCGATTTTAATGTTTTTACTTTCACTTGATAAGAGTGGGAGAAGCTATTGAAAGTGTAAACATTAAAATCGCTGTAACTTCTAAACGACTTATCCAATTTCACTCAATTTAAGCTTGTTTGGAAGAGAAAGGTAAGTACCTTTAATTGTCTTATCCAATAGTACACAATAGTTTCAAATAAAATTGCTAGAGGGCGCAATTTGTATTAAAAATTAATGTTTTGGCAATAACTCTGAAACGAACAAAGATATCGAGCTGCGGTTTCAATATTTTTTCTAGTAAATTTCATCTTCTTTTCGATTATGGTATCATAATTATACCGTATGATTTGAATTTTCGGGATAAAATTAAAAAAACTATTATTATTACAAATTGCGCCCTCTAGCAATTTTATTGAGAACTATTATGGACAACTAAATACGACTGGTGAAAGTGCATATATTTTTCTTTCAAACAGTGTTTAGTTTGCTGAAATCGGATAAGTCGTTTAGAAGTTACAGCGATTTAAATGTTTACACTTTGAACAGTTTCCCCCACTCTTATTAAAGTCGGTACGCCAATGAACATAAGACAAAAATGATGCATAATCATCCAAGCTTTAAAATGGTGTTATCAAACATATACCTTAATGTGGAATTTTCGGAGTTATGTAAAATTTTAAAATTTACTTTTCAATTACGCCCTCTTGCGGCAAAATGCGGAACTTAAAAATTATTTCCAGAATTTTCTCATGACCGCTTTAATCATAATTTTTTTTATCCCAAGTTTCTACGTTTAGTAGTTTCCGAGATATACCCGAAGACCATTCTTAGTTGTTCACCCGGTACAGTTAAATTTGCATTATTGTACACATACGTTTCAAAAAAGAAAAAATAATTTTTTTAATCTTAAATGGGTGAAATTACATATTTAAACGTGGTTTTTATTTCTGATCAATTTTTTTTATAACAATTTTCGATATTATTAAAAATAAAGGTACTTTGCTTTTGGGCAAAATTCATATTTCTTGATAAACCTCGTATACGCCTAAAAGAATTTAATATCTGACAGTTGCATTTTAGGTTTTAGACTATGCAGAACTTTTTATGAAGAATAACTTTTTTTCGTAAAATTAATAATAAAAAAGTATTCCATAATATGGTTCCAACTTACGGAGACATACTGTATAATGAGATTTTAAAATTAATAATTACGTACATGTAATAAGTATTAGCTTAGTTGGTTCGGTAGTTTTTGCATTATCCCAGAAAGAAGACAAAATATCTATGCTATCATAGGGTTTTCGCTAGGACAAACCCCTAAAAGGAAGCTATAGAACCATTCAAAACATAACAAAGTAAAATTAATAACTCTTTTAAAAATCCTATATTACTTTACCCGTGTAATCCCTGCACATTATCTCATTTTACTGATTAATTTTAATATAATTTTTAGGGTGTGCTACGTGCAAATTTGGTAACGGTAATAAATGTTAGTGAAAAATTATATTGAAAGATAATATTAACCCAAGAGAAGATTTTCATATAAATATTTACCTTTTTCCTCTTCAATCTTATAAAAAATCTATGGTTTATAATTCTATTTTTTTTTAAATTATCTTGCAGTTAAACTAAGAAAACATCAAGTATAAAAAGTCTAAAAAAAACTGCTAATAACTTATTATTCGTAAAAGCTTATTTTATTATATTGTAGGTAAACATTTACACAAAAATGTTAATCATCTATTATTCCAAGAAACTTATTTTATTATACTGTAGGTGAATATTTTGATAAAAAAAATTTTGGCAGTTTTAACAGCCAATTAAATTTTGCTATTTTTTGTCATGTGAGACAAATTAACACACCATCATATCAATATTTAATTGACAACGACACTCCGGGTAGTTTTCAATTACTACGACACCAAGACTTCGTTTTTTTTTCTGAAAAAATCGTCAGTTTTGGCGTGGTGAGCGTATAATAGATTTTACAAATTTTTTTTGTAACACGTTAACGCGACGCGGCCTATTACTAATAAACTTTGTCTTAGAAAAATATTTAATTTTTAGTCAATATGAACTCTATAGGTAGTCCACACCAGATTGATTTAAAAAATTAACTTTGCTAACTGATTACATCAAAGAATCAGTCACTAAGCCGTCTTATTCAAAACAAGGACTGATTGTCTTTTCGTTGGGGGACCTACAAGTTGAGGAGATCTAAGTATTAAAAAAAGAAATAGAAAAAATTATTCTTGCCATGTTTACGCATAGAGATGGTGTATCGCTTGCGTGGTACACACAAGTTACCCAGGCCCAAGCCAGAGAACATATTGTCCACAAAATCTAAAAACTAATAAATACGGGTAAATATCGCTAATCGTCTTCCGAGGGTGCCTCTAATATTAATACTAAAAATTTGCTTAAAAAAATATTTACAAGAGAATATTGTGACATATCGGACAAGTGTGTAACTATTTTTTATATTGGAATAAACAGTGATCCAAGTTTAATGGATACCCTGGGGCGGGTAGACCACGACGGCCGTTTCGTCCTTGGGACTCTACGGGCAGCCGTAACCCAATCAATTCCAAGAAAGGCGGTAAAATGTACTAAAAGCCTCCTTGCAAAATCAAAGCGACCATCAATACACAGTAGCGCCATCCCAGCGGAATTAACTCCAATATAAAATGCAGTCACACTGGTAATAATCGAAAGGTAAATAACTAAATAAACCAGATGTGGGTGCCAACGTTGATCTGTTTTCTGTTCTGCGAAATGGCAGATGTTCTCTATACTGGATTGTGATGCACTTTTTATTTAGTTGTCTACCTTTCGAATATTACCAGTGTGGCTGCATTTTATATTGGAGTTAATTCCGCTGGGATTTCGCTACTGTGTATTGATGGCCCCTTTGATTTTGCAAAGAGGCTTTTAGGACATTTTACCGCCTTTCTTGGAATTGCTTGAGTTATGGCTGCCTGTAGAGTCCTAACAAGGACGAAACGGCCGTCGTGGTCTGCCCGCCCCAGGGTATCCATTAAGCTTGGATCTCTTATCTCTCTTATCTTCTAAATTAAAAAATATTTTTTTTTTATTTGATATTGTCTTTTTTGCCTCACACTCTTGTGGACTGCACCAAATTGTCAACAAACAGCTTACAAAAAACTAGAATGGGTATACCTTCCTATGTGTATAGTTCGATTAAAATAAAATTTAAAAAATATAGAAAATTACCAGTTTCTCGTATAGTTATATTCAAAAATCATACTGAAAAACATTTTAAAAATTACAATTATTGAAAGAATATACTGAAGTCCCGTCTTCCTTCTTAAAAAGTATAGGTTATCGCCGATCGACGTGCAGGTAGTAAGTGTGAGTATATTATGTTGCTGAAAGTTTCATAGTTTCGTAAATGAATAGACACTATTGTTTGGTAAATATTTCGAAGCAAAAAAATACCAATTTGTTTTAATTTACTTAAATCGAAAATATGTCGCTACAAGACATTTTGATAACGCATGTGTCATACATAACTTATTTCACAATTTTATCTAAAAATGTTTTGAAAAATATTCTTTTCCGCGTGTGGTAAATACATCGACACTGTGGTTTTAAAAAAATTTTGAAACAAACAATTCGAAAATGTTTTAAAAAAGTTTCGGAACACATTTGTCGCGACACAATTTTGATATAATATATTATTATGCTACTTGGGATAACTTGTGATGTAATGGCTCTTATTACGCAACTGCAATAAGCCAAAATAATAGTATATTACATAAGAAGCGTTGAAAGTGGTACTCGCCAAACGAGGAGGTATTTAGCACGAGGCGTCAGCCGACTGCGGACATCCTCAGAGTGTGAGAAAATCACACGAGTAAGGTACACAATTTTTCCTACGATCATACAAAATAATCAAAAACAGTTTGATTTGTTTTTAATAGTTTGTAGGTATCAAACATTGTGTTAAACACATTTTTTCAACACTAGAGTTGAGAAATTTATTTCAACTAGAGAGTTGAAAAAAATAAAAACAATGCCCACTTAAACATTTTAACTTACCTAGATTTAAATAAAAAGAATAACTTTTTCTCCTATTTGCTTACGCATATCATACCTACTATCTATGTACAGTGAATAAATTCCGTTTCTGATTTTTTAGCTGCTTGCATTCGTTCAATAAAACAATAATATAGGTACCTACAAATATACATACAAAAACCACAAAGCTCAAAACTAAAACATAACCTCAACATTATAGAAAGATAGAGATGAAGATAAATATCGATAGCTTGTTAATTATAAAAGTTCTATCTATATTTGATTTGTTATGAATATTGCTAAAATAAATTTACTTTCTTAAAGCACATTCACCTTAAACATTGCATGGATATTTTTATCCGAGATAATTATTGTAAAATTATAATTCGGTATTTCCTAGGGTACCTATTCTATTTCTGCTATATACCTAGCTGCCCCTTTTTTTTCTGTAGTTCAACTCAGTTGACAATGTTAACATGTTTGGTGGGTTGACTGACATATTTTTAGTTTTATTATAAATACTCTTTACGTTCCCAAAAATAACGAAAAAAAAGGTTCTTTTATAATTGCAGTAATGCCCTAGTGTACTTTACCCCACCCAGCACCCCAATTCGCTCCACGGGTCCCGTAAGTTTGTTATTTTTTTTAAATAGTTTTGCTGTCAAATTCATCGGCCATCAGCTGTTTATTTTAATACACGTATTGAAAGAAAATATTTTAACACGCGTGTGATATAAACGACTTTCTAGCCAAGTTAGGCGTGCTTTATTTCTCATTTTCATAGGTGGTCGTAGGAAAACGATAATACGTCATTATGGTATGGGTCGTAGATAAATATCTTTATTTATACAGTTGAAAGCAAAAGTAATAATGCAGTTGTTTTCAATTATGCTGTTGTCATAAAAACATACACTAGATTAAACAATCCGTTCGCAGTCTCATTTGAAAACGGCCGCAGTGCCAACCGCAGCAGCGCCGCCGCCGCCTGTCGATTGTTTAATTATAGCTGCACCGAATCGACTTTTTTGGTCTATATTTCATAATCTGCATTATATGGATACGGCAGTCTGCATCATTTAACGTATCGCCAATTTGGCTGGGACCGTTGGACTTTTGATTATTCCTTTCAGTGATTTACAAGCAAAGTTTTGTTGGGCTTGGAATTAATTCGTTAATTTACGGCCAGTCCGGGAGTTTTTTGTTTGTGGGAAATTAATATTGATGCAGCTGCAGTGACCCAATTTTTCTGGCAATAATAAAAAGTGTGTCCAATTGCCGATATGAATTATTGAAAACACCGCTGGACGATTGTGCGGCCTAAAAAGTAAAATTTATATTCTGATTGCAGTATCGTTTAGATTTTATCTATAGGATATGAATTAACTTTATGGCGGTTATAATGGAATTATTTGTATAATCGAAATGTTATTTTTGAAAATTGTATATGGTAAAAATTGTTTTTATGTAACATGCGGTAATGCACCCTTAAAATTTAGTTAATTGATGTTGATTTCTTTAAAATTTCAGTGTTTTTGCGTTTACACTCTTTTTGTTTGAGATGCGTAAGGCAATGGCAAGCCTAAAGTTACACGGCGGCTTTTAATGTAAATAAATTATTATAAATTAACCTGGCGCGAATTAAAAATAGATCGTTCAAGATTCAACGTTGCCAACTTCTATTTGAGCGCGATTTATCCGCTCTCGCTGCATTTTACTCTATAAAGTAAAAATTTTGAATACTCTCGCAAGATGGAGGCAAAGTCACGTGACACTCTGTCAATTTTGGTGTATTAAATTTATTTCAAGTCCGTACTTGAAAATGATAAATGTGATATAATTTATCCAAAGTCAGTGTGATGACATTCCAATCATTCCATACGGTATACAAACAACGGTAAACAGTCTTAAAGAGACCGAACTCACAACCAGGGTGGTCAGATCTTTCTACTTCAATTCTTTAAGTTTTTTTATTAAAAATGTTTCTTTTATATCAGTATTCAATTGTTAGTCAGTAACTTTCTTTGAAACCTAGTTTGCAAATATACTTTAAACCGAGGAGTTTTGAGTGTGACAGAAAAAAATAAGAAGCCATTCATTGTTATAATAATACATTCTTTAGTCCTTAAGAAACAATATAACTGAAATCAAGACAAAAAGTGTTTTCAGTGTTTAAAAACAACTAATTAACAAACCCTTGTTTCTCGTATATACTTACATTGTGCTTACAAATCCGAAAATTTTGAAGAATTGGCAACAGCATATAATTTGTTGCGGTTGCCAAGGGATACTAGCGCCAGTTAAAGCGGCTGGTATAAGCTGAAGCGGTCTCCAGCCCGTTCAACGATCGATTCTGTCAGACAGAGATAGGCCAGTGACCGCCGATGGTGTAGAGACGAAGATAAAATATACGTAATTTGGAACTTATGGACGGGCTGGACAATGGTCCGAGAATGGAGTTCTGGTAAAAAAATTAAAGCATTTTCTGAGCAGTATCGTGCCGTGTCAGGTTTATTTTTCTGATTTTAGTTTTGTGTATAGAATTTTTGAGTTACCTTATACTTATTTATTATTTTAATATAATATTATTATATATACAGTGGGTTTATAAAGTGTAGTATGTACAAACACCCAATGTAAAACAAACTTATAAGTGTGTATACGCATTTTAATTATTTGTTTGGGGGAGGCCTATGGTTAGGAAATTCATACTGTTTTATGTCATTAAATTGACCTAAGAAACACTATACCTTCTAAAGCAATTGATGCAATAGTCTCATCGGTTCTACCGCTTTAATATTGGCAAATAATAATAATAATTTCTTTTGAAAGTTTTGTTTTATAAATATTATAATTTAAAGTAGTTATATAAACATGAGTTTTAATATGGTTTAAACATAAAGTGTCAAAATATATTTAAAAACTATATAACATTATAATTGTCCAAACCTTGAAAATACTAAATTAACTGAAACGCAACTTTAAATCGGATTCTGTCACTTATATTTACAAAAAAATTTTTTTGTTTTATTTGTTCAGAGTATACCTATAGGTAAAATACAATACATACAGTTCAACATAAACTAAATGAATTCAGTCAGATATTACATTTACTGTCAAGGAAATCTCCATAATATGACTTACGTAAGGTACGAAGACCCAAATATGGTTTTTATAGACTTTGTTGGCTATAATACGGTTACCTTTCTAAACTTGTGTGTGGGCTAACATAAAGTTAAAAGCTTCAATTTAGCCAGGGATTAAATTTTTTTGTCAGTGGAAACCCTACTTTAACAGTTTTTGACTTACGTAAGGTACGTAGACCAAAAAGTGGTTTTAATGGAATTTGTTGGTTAAAATGCAATTTATTGATACGGTTACATTTATAAACTTATATGTATACTAACTTAATGGTAAAAACTTTATTTTATTGCCATTTGTATCATACAAACATTAATAATAGTGATATCTAATAATAATTTTACTTATGTAAGGTACGTAGACCTAGAAAATAGAATTATATATTTGTTCGCTATCATATTACATATTAATATTGTTACCTTTTTAAACTACTATATAGGCTAACATAATATTAAATAGTTTATTTCATATAAAGAAAACTCCTTCGAAATCAAATAGCTGATTTTTAAAGGTTAATAATAGGAAAGCTGTTTTGGCCTTTGGCAGAACTAGACGGTACCCGGTTTTGTCCAACTCTTCCCTACCTACCTAAGTCAGAGAAATAATTTCTACTTATTTTTCTTCAAACAGGAAAGGATACCTAGATAATGCAAAATGCAAAAATTGTAGGCCAACATTAGAAACCTAACTTTTACGACAACAGAAACAAAAATTCACAAACCAACTTTTTGACAAAAACGGCATTCAGATGA